>OY728128.1:717305856-719805856 GCA_963277665.1 Viscum album
CACTTGTTGACAAGTGAGGAATCGCGAGACAAACTCTGCTACTGCTTTCTTCATACCTGGCCACTAGTGTTATCGTCTGAGGTCCTGATACATCTTCACAACTCATGGATGTACCGCTAGAGGGGATGTGTGAAGCTCCCTCAACACCTCCTCCTATAGTGCAACTAGTACCATGATATGTCCTCTGAAGAGGATGACGTGCTCCCCACCTTCAGAAAACCCATTAGGTGCCTGCCCTGAGGATATCTGAGCACGTCAAACCTCACAGTCAATGTCCCCATGTTGCGACTCTATGAATCACTGAATAAGTGGAGGAGTGACTTTGAGGGACTGCAGAAAGGCTGCTCCATCTCTATTCACAAAGGATATCTGCAACGCGGTCAGCTGCTCTGTCGCCTCTCCTAGCAGCTGAATGCTTGATCTCCTACTGAGAGCATCTTATACAACATTCCCCTTCCCAGGAGTATAGACTATCTCGAAGTCATAGTCCTGGAGGAACTCAAACCATCACTACTGTCTCAGGTTTAAGTACTTCTGTGATAAGATGTACCTGAGAATCTGGTGGTCATAATAGACTGTAAAATTCTCACCCATCAGATAGTGTCGCCACATCTTCAAGGCGAATACCACTGCTGCTAACTCCAGGTCATGGGTAGTGTAGTTATGCTCGTGTTGTCTCAACTACCGTGAACCATATGTGATCACTGATCACTCCGACATCAGGACACACCTGAGTTCGGTCCCTGATGTGTCGTAGTAAACTACGTACCCAACACCCTCCTCCGGTAGCCTCAAGATGGGCGCCTTGGTCAACCTCTGTCTCAGTTCTTGAAATCTCTACGGCATCTCTCTGACCACACGAAGGGTTTAACCTTCTTCATCAAAGATGAAAGTGGTGCTGCAACTCTGGAGAAGTTTGGCACAAATCTCCAATAGTACCCAGCCAGACCTAGGAAACTCCGCACCTCCGTCACACTCCTGGGTGGCTCCCAAGCAATCACTCCCTTGATCTTCACTGGATCCACTGCAAATCTAGCCTATGAGATGACATGTCCCAATAAGTGAACCTCTCGAATCCAGAACTGGCACTTTGAGAGTTTACTA
The DNA here is from genome assembly GCA_963277665.1 of Viscum album. Classification (NCBI taxonomy): domain Eukaryota; kingdom Viridiplantae; phylum Streptophyta; class Magnoliopsida; order Santalales; family Viscaceae; genus Viscum; species Viscum album. The sequence goes on from OY728128.1 coordinate 717,306,961, forward strand.
TAAAGTTGGTGATCTCAGAGTGTATCCAGTACCACCCTCAAATGGTAGGCGTGCTCCTCCTCACTAGTCGAGTAAATCAGTATGTCGTCAATGAAGACTACAACAAATCAATCGAGGTAAGGCTGGAAAATCCTATTCACGAGACTCATGAACACTGCTGGTGCATTGGTTACGCCGAAGGGCATAACCAAGAACTCGTAGTGGCCATACTGACACCTGAAGGCCGTCTTCTGCACATCCTTGTCTTGAACTTTGAGCTGGTGATAACCTGACCTGAGGTCTATCTTTGAGAACCATCGTGCTCCCTTGAGCTGATCAAAGAGGTTGTCAATCCTCGGGAGTGGGTACTTGTTCTTCATGGTAACCTGATTCAGGCGACGATAGTCGACACACAGTCGCAAGATCCCATCCGCCTTCTTGGTGAAAAAAATTGGTGATGCCCAGGGTGAAACACTGGGTTAGATAAATTCCTTTCCCTGCAAGTCCTGCAGCTGTACCCGTAGCTCACGAAGCTCGGTAGGAGCCATCCAATATGCTGGAGTAGATATCGGTGCTGTCCTAGGGTACAGGTCAATGTAGAAGTATACCTATCTATGAGGTGGTAGTCCTAGAACGTCGTCAGGGAAAACATCCGCGTACTGATCCACCACAACAAGAAAACTCAGACTCCGCACATCAAACGCTCTAAGGATGAGACTAGCCAAATGATGTGTGATCGAATTCCCCCTCCTCTGCGTGAGGCCATCCTGCACTGCAAATGATCCCTTCTCGCCGGTTAAGGTGAACCTGATCCCATCCATACGGACACACCGCACTTTGCGCCTAATACAGTTGATCTGAGCATGGACTGTAGATAACCATTCCATACCCCAGATAACATCTTAAGGCCTCAACACCACTACAAGAAGAGCCCAACCGAAGATCTCGCCTCCTAGAGTAAGCTCACACTGCTGGCACCAGTGCATAATCATTGAGTCTGCTCCCGTAGGAGTCTTTAGCCGTAAGGATCGAGCCAACAGCTCCGCCGGAATCTCTGAGCTCCGAACAAGGGAAGCGACAATAAAAGAATGACTCACACCTATGTCTATAAGTACTGCAGCAAGGGTGGAGTAGACATAGATAATACCTCGAATCATCTCAGGTGTGCCGTGGTCATAGGCCTTGACTTCCTGGAGCTGAGCCCGCCTCTATCCTCCAGCTCCCTTTAGTCGGGGTGGACCTCCTGGTGGTGGTGGTGGTAGAGTTTCGAAACGTCACCCACCACCCGCTGCTCGTCCAGCTCCTCTGCCACATCCACCTACTCCCAATAGACCACCATAGTCGAACCTCTGCCTCTACCTGGGAGGTCCCTCTACTATCTGATGCTCATATGCATGGTAGGTCGGGCAGTCACGAGCCATGTGGCCCTTCCCGCCGCATGCATAGCACTGCCTGCTCCTCGAATAGCTAACTCTGTCTCGTGTGCCCAGCACAACTGAACCAAAATCTTGGGGCCGCCCGCCTGATGGCCTGACCCACTTGGACCTCCGCGACATCAGTCTACTGCCGACTGTAGAAGACTCCGCTACATGTCGCCCTGTGGTGGGTCTCGCTACTGATGACTGCTCAGTGAGAAATCTCTCCACTAGAAGGGCTTGCTCTAGCACCCCCGCATGTGTCAGAATGCTAAGGGGAATCGTCGATGCCCTAATATCATGATTGAGTCCCTCCTTGAAGGTCCGGGCCCTGAATAATGGGTCATTCACCATATCCATGGAGTAGTGTGAGAGGTCATTGAACCTCGATGAGTACTGAGCTACTGTCATGATTCCCTACTGTAGATGAAGTAACTCCTGAATCCGCACTACACGAATGGTGGATGGAACAAACTCTAAGCGGAAGAGACTCTTGAACTCTGTCCAGAGTAAAGATGCCTCATCATGCACTTGGAGCATCAGGATCCACCATCTACCTACTGCTACGTGCAGGAGACTCGCAGAAAGTATCACCATAAGGTCGGCTGGTGTCCTTACCAATATGAAAACTCTCACGATAGCCTCCAGCCAATCCTCAACTTCCTAAGGGTCCATCTCTCACCAGAACTTGGGTGACCTTTTTCGCTGGAACTCGTGCAATGCACTTAGGTGGCATGCACTCTCTGCTGCTGGGACTGGTGGTATCGGTGGCCCAGCGGGTAGTGGTACCGCTGGTGCCTCCGCTGTGATGGGGCCTTGCACCGAGGCCTCATCCCTCGGTGGGCTACAATATCATATGTAACTCGGAACCCTAGCTGGCTTCCTTCGTGGGGACATCCTGAAAAGAAACAGGTGCTCTACGGTTAAACATAATACCTGGTGAGCTGACACAAAGTAATAACAAAGAAAACTTTTCAAAGAAAACACACACGGAATCATTGTTTTCATGCACTGAGTTGGAAATCAGAGGTCAGGGTCCTGGTGTATGGATACGTCGGCCACCACACCAACACTAGACACCCTAGACTAAAAACCACACTCAATACTCTTAACACTATTTCTTCATAGAAAAAAATGATCAGAGTCCTGAGTTCTGTGGTAGAACTAACTCCTCTGATACCAATTTGTCATGACCCATCCTTGGGGCCCATGCCATGACTACCCCAAGCCCGCCTTCCATAGGCTAGGAGATGGAGACTAGCAACAAAGTCATAAATCCCTAAGCTGGGAAGGTACTGACTTTATAAAAGTAAACAAACACAAAAAAGTATGAAACATGTAGTAAACACTAAGTAAACTGAATACAAAAGAGTGTGTTGGAAAGTAAATTGGCCAGTATACAAACCCAACTGAACAATGAGTACAAGTAAAAAGGGACAAGCAGTTGGAAGTAAAGAGAAACTCCTAGATCATCCTCCAGGGTCCCTACCTAAAGGGTAGGTATAGATGGCCACCTCAGCTCTCATGTCCATCAGTCTCCTCTATGTGCCGTCTCGTTGCAAGGTCCACCTATGGGTATTGTCCAATCGTGGCGCTCTCGACCTCCGTCAATACTGTATGTCATCTACATCCAACACAACGAGGTGCGGGCAAAGCCCGTGCAGGGGTGAGTATAACGATACTCAGTAGGGTCCCCGAGACCCTCAAGGTATCACAATATCTACTAAGGATAAACAAAAGAAGAAAGATACAAACACAAAGTATCAACCAACCCTACTTAGGTATATGCCCATACATATACCTAAGTTACCCATCACAGTCCATCTCCAACTCAAGATCCCAAGCACAACCTAGTCCAAACAGGAATTAAAGCCAATCACCATGATGATAATGGTTGAAAGACATGACTCAGCTCACAGAGGTATGCCACAATTCTAGAGAGATATAGATGATCAGATGTAGCCACTGGATCATCTAAGCTATCAGACCCACATAGGATGCAGTCCAGCTAAGCTGTCAGACCCACACAGGATACAGTCCAGATATCTTGTCTAAGATGTCAGGACCACACAGGATATAGTCCATCTTTCTTGTCTAAAATGTCGTCCCACACAGGATACAGTCCAGCTATCTCGTCTAAGCTGTCAGACCCACACAGGATACATGCCAGCTATTCTAGAGTAATAGAGATGATCAGATGTAGTTACTGATTCATCTAAGCTGTCAAACCCACACAGGATATAGAAACAACTACTATTTAGGAACTATTGAACCCACACAAGATCCCAGTATAGTTTTCATCATCGTCGAACCCACGGAGGATTCCAGTATAATAGTCATCGTCGCAGTCGCAACCTGCTCTAGGGCTCCCACACACAGTACACTCGATTCCAGAAGGGTCCGCTCCTCGAGCAAAGGGGTCGATACATAAACTATCATTAAGTCCTAATTTGACATATCCCGAAGTTCCATCTGATCAAAATAAACCCAACGTGATAGACGACGCGTCAATTGGACGCCCGGTTTGAGAGTTATAAGCATTTCCTCTTCAAGGGCCCTGTTGGTTTCAGAATCGAACCAACCTAGATGTACCCAACTTCTTAAAAACCTTGAGTGTGATATACCAATATGACCATCTCAATTCAAGGAATCCTACTCAACTGATGGTGCATCTATCAGAGGTCTGTAACTCAAGTTATGGGTGAAAAACCAAAAGTAGCCCAAAGAAGGGGGCTCTGGGTCTGGTCTGACCCGGTCCAACCTGCCCTGGGTCGGCCCGGTAGGGCGTGGACTAGCCCGGCGGCTGTGGCCCATCCCACACAAGAGCGTCTCGGCCCACGTGTAGGAGGCTCGGCCAGCTGGCCGAGCGTGAAGTGGGGGGGGGGGGAGTTCTCTATAACGGCGGCGCCAGCTGGCGCCACCCGTTTCTCCCAGATCCTGTAAGGTGGGTTCTTCTCCACTACCACAAAACTGGGCAAGGCATGCGCCTGCCTTTATCAGCGCTTTTTTAGCGCTGATAAAGGCCTTCCACTGTATCAGTGCTAGAAAAGCACTGATAAAGGGGTACCCTTTATCAGCGCTTTTCTAGCGCTGATAAAGGCTGTATTTATCAGCGCTTTTCATTTTAGCGCTGATAAATACACCCTTTATCAGCACTTTTTACTAGCGCTGATAAAGGGTCCCGCGGATTTATTAAAAACCCGCGGGTCCTCTTCCTCCTCCCCGCACACAATCAAGCTCTCGCGGAAGCCCTCGTCTGCGCCGCTGCTGCCGCTGCCGCCGCTGCCGCCACTGCCGTTGCTGCCGCCGCCTCCTTCTCCTCCGCCGTGGCCGCGTCCTCCTCCTCTGCTTCTGCTCCTCCTCCTCCTCCTCCTCCGGTGCCTCCGCTGCCTCCGCCCTGCCTCAGCCCTGCCTCCGCGCCGCTGCCGCCGGTGCCTCCTCCTCCACCGCGGCCTCCTCCTCCACCGCGGCCTCCTCCTCCTCTTCCGGTGCCTCCGCGGCCTCCTCCTCCTCCGCGGCCTCCTCCTCCTCCATTGTGCGGTATTCTATGCCTGTAATTTTCTTTGTTTTTGGTTTTTGTTCTATATTTCAACTATCATGATTTGTGTGAATCAATTTTATTTGAAGTGGGGGGTGCAGGTGCTGCGGGTGTAGTGGGTGGGGGGGTGTTTAGGTGGGGGAGATGTTTAGTGGGTGAACATGTAGGTGGGGCGTATAATGGGGGGTCCAAATACCGTATCTTCCTCATCCTAAAAGGTGCGATATTTTTCAATACCATTTTATTTCACTGTCTATAAAACATAGCATTCGCCCGTTTTCTCTTTTCCCATCCAACACTATCATATCCAGTACCATTACCTATAAAATAACACATTATGCATGCGTTCTTAAAAATATAATAAGCGAGTAGTAAAACTCCGCCGGCTCATCCTCTTCTCTTGCTCCTCCTCCTCCTCCTCCACCGGCCTCATCCTCCTCCTCCTCCGCTACCTCCGCCGATGCCTCCTCCTCCTCCGGTGCCGCCGGTGCCTCTGCGGCCTCCCCCTCCTCCGCCGGTGCCTCCATGGAATCCTCCTCCTCCGCGGTCACGCCGCTGTCACGCCGCTGTCACGCCGCGGTCACGCCGCGGTCACGCCGCGGTCACGCCGCGGTCACGCCGGTGCCTCCGCGGCCGCCGCCTCCTCCTCCTCCACCGCGGCCTCCTCCTCCTCCTCTGCTCCTGCTCCTCCTCCTCCTCCTCCTCCACCGACCTCATCCTCCTCCTCCTCCGCTGCCTCCGCTGCCTCCGCTGCCTCCGCTGCCTCCGCTGCCTCCGCTGCCTCCGCCCTGCCTCCGCCCTGCCTCTGCGTTGCCGCCAGTGCCTCCTCCTCCACCGCGACCTCCTCCTCCTCCACCGCGGCCTCCTCCTCCTCCTCCGCTGCCTCCGCTGCATCCTCCTCCTCTGCCGCGGCCACCGCCTCCTCCTCTGCTCCTGCTCCTCCTACCCTCCACCGGCCTCATCCTCCTCCTCCTCTGCTGCCATCGCTGCCTCCGCCCTGCCTCCGCCCTGCCTCCGCGCTGCCGCCGGTGCCTCCTCCTCCACCGCGGCCTCCTCCTCCTCCGCCGATGCCTCCTCCTCCTCCGCCGGTGCCGCCAGTTCCTCCACGTCTCCTCCTCCTCCACGCGCTGCGGTCACGCTGCGGTCACGCTGCGGTCACGCCGCGGTCACGCCGCGGTCATGCCGGTGCCTCCGCGGCCGCCGCCTCCACCTATTACGCCGCGGCCTCCTCCTCCTCCTCTGCTCCTGCTCCTCCTCCTCCTCCTCCACCGGCCTCATCCTCCTCCTCCTCCGCTGCCTCCGCTGCCTCCACTGCCTCCGCTGCCTCCGCTGCCTCCGCCCTGCCTCCGCCCTGCCTCTGCGCTGCCGCCGGTGCCTCCTCCTCCACCACGGCGTCCTCCTCCTCCGCCGATGCCTCCTCCTCCTCCGCCGGTGCCGCCGGTGCCTCCGCGGCTGCCTCCTCCTCTGCGGTCATGCCGCGGTCACGCCACGGTCATGCCGCGGTCACGCCGCAGTCACGCCGGTGCCTCTACGGCCGCCACCTGCTCCTCTGCTCCTACTCCTCCTCCCCTCCACCGGCCTCATCCTCCTCCTCCTCCACTACCTTCGCTGCCTCCGCCCTGCCTCCGCCCTGACTCCGCGCTGCCGCCGGTGCCTCCGGTGCCTCCTCCTCCACCGCGGCCTCCTCCTCCTCCTCCCCTGCCGGTGCCGCCAGTGCCTCCACGTCTCCTCCTCCTCTGCGCGCTGCGATCACGCTGCAGTCACGCCGCGGTCATGCCGCGGTCACGCCGCGGTCACGCCGCGGTCACGCCGCGGTCACACCGGTGCCTCCTCCTCCACTGCGGCCTCCTCCTCCTCCACCGCGGCCTCCTCCTCCTCCTTCGCTGCCTCCGCTGCCTCCTCCTCCGCTGCGGCCGCCGCCTCCTCCTCTGCTCCTGCTCCTCCTCCCCTCCACTGGCCTCATCCTCCTCCTCCTCCGCTGCCTCCGCCTCCTCCTCCTCCTCTTCTCCTCCTCCTCCTCCTCCTCCTCCACCATAGCCTCGTCCTCCTCCTCCTCCACCGGCGCTTCCTCCTCCTCCTCCTAGTCCGCTGCCTCATCCTCCTCCTCCACCGGCGCCTCCTCCTCCTCCTCCTCCTCTTCCTACTCTGCTGCCTCCTCCTCCACCATGGTTTGAGAGGTGCCTCAAGTGATTTCACCATATTCCTTACTATTTTATTCTTTATATTTAGTTTCTATTGATTTTTGATTTATCTAGATTAGGTTTTATGGGTGATTCAATTGGCGCACGGTGGTATCATATTGATGTGAGGCTTGGGGATTGTAGTGGTTCCCAATATATTTTTTATTTTGGTATTTATTTATTCCTTTATTTCCTTGAAGTATCTTGTTTTTTATCTAAATTATACTCATATTCCTTCTCCTTTAACCTATATACTTATCCTATGGATTTTAAATAGGATGAATATAAATAAAGAATGGATGAATGCCAATCGATTGACAAAAGAGTATGAAGAAGGCGTGAAAGAATTTATCAAGTTTGCAATAGATCATGCATGTGACTCTTCTAAAATCCTTTGTCCGTGTTTACGCTGTTGTTATTCAAAACAAATTTGTCCAGATGAGTTGGAAGAACACTTGATCTGTCACGGAATAGATCAAAGTTATACATGTTGGAATAAACACGGGGAAACAATGAATGTAGGTAGTGACTGGGGTGACACTGCGTTTTATGGATCATCTGATATGATTACAAACATGAACAATGAAGATGACCATATGGAGTATGTGATTACAGATGTGAATGATGATGAAGATCGTATTGAGAAAATGACAAGGACCTTCAAAGATGAACTTCGTGATTGCCCAAAATTGTTTGAGAAGTTAAAAAGTTGTGCAAAGACGCCATTGTATGCTGGTTGCACTAAATATACAGCATTGTCAGCCGTACTGAAGCTGTATAATTTGAAAGAAGATAACGGGTGGAGTGACGACAGTTTTAGGAAACTACTTGCCCTCTTGAATGACATGCTCCCAGAAGACAATGAGCTCCCGAGCCGAACATACGATGCCAAACGAATGCTACGCTCTATGGGTATGATCTCTGAAAGAATACACGCCTGCCCAAATGACTGTATACTGTTTCGCAAGGACCACAAATCACTTAAATAATGCCCAAAGTGTGGTGCTTCTAGATATAAGAAAGATGAATCCAGTCCTACTAAAGTTGTATGGTACTTTCCAATCATTCCAAGGTTTAGACGCCTATATGGAAGTGAGGAGACTGCAGAACAATTAACATGGCATGCAGATACAAGAATTAAAGATGGGATACTATGTCACCCGGCAGACTCTCCTCTGTGGAAGAGAATCGATCATGAGTATCCTGAATTTGGAAACGAGTCGAGAAACCTTCGTCTTGCGTTATCTACAGATGGAGTGAATCCTTTTGGTTTTCAAAGCAGCAGTCACAGTACATGGCCGGTTATGTTGATAAATTATAACTTACCACCGTGTTTATGCATGAAACGAAAATACATCATGTTATCTATGCTTATATCAGGACCAAAACAACCGGGTAATGATATTGATGTTTATTTAGCTCCATTGATCGAAGATTTGAAATTATTGTGGGATTCAGGTGTTACATTGTATGATGATTACAGAAATGAAGATTTCACTTTGAGAGTCATGTTGTATGGGACGATAAATGACTTCCCAGCGTATGGAAATTTGTCAGGATATAGCATTAAAAGAACTCAAGGCTGTCCCGTTTGCGAAGAAGGTACCCAATCAATTAGGTTGGAAAATTCATTGAAAATCGTGTTTCTAGGACATCACAGATTTCTACCGCGACGAAATAAGTACCGTTCTTGGAAGACATCATTCGATGGAAGTTCAGAAGAACGTACAACACCGTCTCCACTAACATGCAATCAATTGTTTGAGAAAGTTAAAAATTTGGACACTACTTTTGGTAAACCGGCTTCGAAAAACCTTACGAAAATCGGTTGAAAAAAGAGATCAATTTTTTTTGAATTACAATACTGGAATTGTCTGTATGTAAGACATTTTATTGATGTTATGCATGTAGAAAAAAATGTATTTGACAGTGTTATCAGCACGTTTCTAAATACATCTGGAAAAACAAAAGATGTAATTAAGGCTAGGTTGGACATGGTTGAGATGGGAATACGAGAAGAGTTGGCACCAGTAAAGGGTGAAAAACGAACATTTCTTCCTCCTGCTGCTTACACTCTTTCCAGCAGGTGAGATATCAGTTTTGCAACTTCTTGAATGACGTAAAAGTTCCAGAGGGGTATTCGTCAAATATCAGTAACCTTGTGTCAATGAGCGACTTGAAGTTAAAAGGTCTGAAATCACATGACTGTCATGTTTTGATGCAAAATCTCATTCCAATTGCTTTACGTTTCATTTTGCCCAAGAATGTCTGCCATACATTAACGAAACTGTGTTTCTTCTTCAAATATATATGCAGCAAAGTTATAGACCCGGCGAAATTTCCAGCTATGGAAAAAGAAATTGCCGTCATATTATGTGAATTAGAAATGTTCTTCCCGCCTTCATTTTTTGATATGATGGTTCATTTGATGGTCCACTTAGTGAGAGAGATTCGACTATGTGGTCCTGTACATTACAGATGGATGTACCCCATTGAACGGTATATGAAGATTTTGAAAGGGTATGTCAAAAATCGAAGCCGGCCAGAGGGTTGTATTGCAGAGCGATATATTATTGAGGAAGCCGTTGAATTCTGTACCGAATACTTGTCTGGTGTGGAGAGCATTGGCTTACCGAAATCTCTTCACACTGGGCGGTTAGAGGGTGAAGGAATTTCTGGAAGAAAGGTTGTCACAATCAATATTACAGATCGGGAGCAGGCCCACCTTTATGTTTTGCATAACAGTTTGGACGTTGACCCATATGTTGAAATCCACAAAGAAATTCTTAGGCAATTGAATCCATCAAGGGCTGAAAAATGGATATCAAATACACATAATTGACAGTTTATAGGATGGTTTCGAAATCATATTTTTAAGAAGTCAGATGAAAATCCAAAGTCTATTTCGGAACGACTTCGATGGCTAGCCGGAGGACCAAATGTGTATGCATTATCTTAAAATGCTTATGTAGTTAATGGTTATACATTTTATACTAATGAACATGATGAAGATAGTACCATGCAGAATAGTGAGGTTACACTTGTGGCTGAAGCGATGCATGTTTCCGGTGCTAAGGATAGAAATCCAATTTATGCGAATATGTCATACTTTGGCATCATCAAACAAATATGGGAGTTGGATTATACGGAATTTCAAGTTCCCATATTTCAATGCAAGTGGGTTGATAACAGGAGTGCTGTTAAAATAGATGATTTGGGATTTGTGAAAGTTGATTTCAGTAAGGAAGGGGAGAAAGAAGAACCATTTATAATGGCATCACAGGCAGTGCAAGTATTTTATGTTCCCGATCCCGCAAACCGAAACTGGTCAATTGTTCTGTTATCGACCAAAACAGATGAAGGGTCAGATGAAAATTCAATGGAAGATGATCCTTTAATTGGGATTTCAAAATCATTTCGCAGTGGTCTCAATGTAGACGACGTTTTGTATGTCAGAGGAGACCACAATGAAGGGATATGGATAGTTGATAGAGGGGTAAAATCCCTTCAGCCTTTTAAAAAAAGGGAGTTCAATAATCATGTTATTGATTTTTATTGTAATATAGATTGTGTTACATTATGTTATTATCTGTTCGCTGCTGCTTTTATGTGATCTAACTTAAATTTTAAACCAGTTCTGCAGATAATGACTTCTTCACCTGCTGATGCACCCAATCCCGAGACACAACACGTCTCTCAACCTATTGCAGCTGGTCCCATTGCTGAGAGACAATAGATATCTCAACCTGTTTCAGCTGGTCCCACTGCTGACGTACAACAGGTCTCTCAACCTGTTGCAGCTGGTCCCACTGCTGAGAGACAACAGGTCTCTCAACCTGTTGCAGCTGGTCCCACTGCTGATGTACAACAGGTCTCTCAACCTGTTGCAGTTGGTGTCAGTGCCGAAGCTAGTGTTTTAGAGAAACATAATGATGATGCAGAAACTGAGGAAATGGTAGGCGATGAAACCCCAGCGAAACAAAAAAAACAGGTGCGCCGTAGTTTGACAGTTTTAGCAAAAATCCTTATGGAAAAATCAAAAGGCATCAAATTTGAGGTGGGATGGAATAAGCTAGGCCAGCATGTAAACCCCAACAAAGCCATGTTTAGTAGCTACATTGGAATCGTCACTCGACAACGCGTGCCGATTGACGTAGAGTCGTGGCACCATGTTGTCAGCGGGTTGAAAACATTAATATGGGAAGAGATTACGGTAACATTACGATATCATCTATTTAATTTATTAAAATAAAATAAAATATTGAAATATTGACTAACCCTTCATCATCTCTTGCAGAGTGCATTTATAGTAGATGTTTCGCACAAAGAATATGTTTTTAGAATGGAAGGAAGGATTCATAGAGGCTTTCGCACCATTTTAACGAAAAATCATCTGAAAGATGCCGAAGGGAAAATCAAGCCACACCCGCCTCCTCTTTATGCACATTTGATATCCCAAGGAACGTGGGATGCGTTTTGCAACTGTCATACGGAAAAGAATTTTCAGGTACATTGTGTTTGGTTACACGTTGTGTAACGTTGCTTGTATTCATCACATTGATTGATAGGTTTTTATTTATGAAACAGCAACTGAGTGCTGGAAATAAAGAACGGGCAGCAAAACCAGCGTACCCCTACCGTAAAGCAAGGTTGGGGTACGCTTCAATTGAAAAACAATTGGTATGTATTTTAAAAGTACTGTAATAATTTTATGTGACATAAAACAACACTGTAACCATGTTTCTCTATTTATAAGCAGATTGATGAAGCAAAATCTCAAGTCACTTCCATTCCACGCCATGTGCTATGGAAGGAGGCTCGTGTTAATAAAGAGGGGAAACTGATAGATGAAAACACACAAAAGTGTGGGAAACATGTGTAAGTATGAGATAATATAAACTTGTTTTGCTTTAAATCACTATTACATAACGATGCTTACTTATTTTTTCATATTTTCTATTTGACATAGTCACAGGAAACATCAAAACCCGCACCGGATGCAGACATACTTTCAACGGCCTTGAAACAGCCAGAACAGTATGGCCGCGTCAGAGGTGTGGGTTTTGGGGTGTCACCCAAGACATATTTTAAGAAAAAAAAACAAGAGGATGAACAAACTAAAGAATTGCATGTAATGAGAGATAGAGTAGCTACCCTTGAAGAACTAATCCAAACTCAGGGAGAGATTCTAAAGAGTTTGATGGAGGAGAGGCGAAGAGAACAAACAACTCAAGAACAACCCCCGCAAGAAGATCCACCCCTCACCAGCTTTGAGGCGAGCCATTCCCCTCAAAGACCTAACTTAACCGAGGTAATCAATGTTATAATATTCGTTTTTGTGAGATGTGAATCACATAGACACTGATACCTTTCATTTAATGATATTCTGCAGGGTGAAAATGACTGTGATTTATATCTGTCAACTCCCACCCATCGCCTTGTAGCGAGGGCTACGGTGTTCAATATGCAGAATGACACGCTACACTCCAGACCACTTCCAACCGGTCATGTCAAAGTGTCGATTAACGTAGCTAATGAGCCGAGTGCCGAGCTACCCATGCCAAATGACGATGACGACATTCATACGGTGGAAAGAGCTTTTGGAACATTCGTTGCATGGCCGTCAAATCTTGTAAAAAAACACGTCGAGCAGGAGGTATTCATTTCCAGTTCATTTTTCAAGCAGAACCTTTAACATTAAATTAGAAAATGGCTGAACTGATGAATGTTATTACAGAAGGATAAAATGGAGAAACTAAAATGAAAGAGCGGCTCCAAGATTGGATCAACCAACCGATCAAAATGATCTACTGAGAGCACATCCCCCCCGCCCGTTCTATATCCACATTTAATATCATTGCAAGCTCATGTGGATACGAAAATGAAAGACGGAAAGAATCATACAATTGTTTGTGAAAAAGATATGTACGGAGAGGAAACAATGGATTTCGTTAGTTCAGACGCTGTTTCTGAGATCATCACATACGACTGGCTAGGCGCCTCAGTTATAAATGTATACATGAGGTATGTTTTCATGATTTGATTTTAGATAAGCTTATATACTTTGATAATTATGGATAAATACATCTCATATTTTTTACAGGCGTATATATGAAAAACAGTTGAAGGGATTTGCCCATGAATACAAATTTGGACTCGTTAGTCCTCACACCATTTCTACACAACGAACAGAAATAGATTCTAATTTTCAGGCTGAATTGATGTCAAATCTGCTCAGAACGTTTCAAATAAGAATTACGACTGACAGGCTCTTTTTAATACCAACGATGCAAGGGTAAAACTCTACATTTTAATCATATCAATTATATTTTCATTTCTATCAGTACTTATTTCTTTTTGTGTTTTTAGGGAACATTGGATGCTCATTGCAGTCAATTTGGATACTCCAAAGATTTATTTTCTGGATTCACCGCATGGATATCAAACTAACCGGCCACACATGATGGCGATTGTCAATTTGTAATACACTAGATCCAACATTTTAGAACTAAATATCTAGTTATATAATTTATATTATCTTTTAATGAGGATTTTTTTATGATAGGGCGGTGTATGAATATCGTCTAAAGGCTGGAATGAATCCAGGGCGTAAGGAAGACAATTCCCACAAGATCTACAAATGGAGAAGTATCTGGGTATATATAATTATATTTCACTATCCAAATACATATCAAAACAAATTACTTATTTTTCTCGATGTTTCTGCAGTGTCCGAAACAAACAAATGACAAGGACTGCGATTATTATGTTTGTAAATTTATGAAAGAGATCGTATTTCATGGACAAACTAGCATCCCTGAAGAGGTATTTTTGAAAATAATTACTAATTTATTTAAAATAATTATTAATCCCTTGTGTATTTATATTTTTTCAGTACTACTATGACTGTCGCAAAAACTCCTATTCAGAAGATGATATAAATGTCTTTAGAAACGAATGGGCAGCGTACCTGATCGAAGAATGTAAACAAATAAGACAATGAAGGTGAATTCCTAATACTTATGTTATCTTTATATGGTCATTGATATCTCCCTTTACACTTATTGACCATCTATGATCTCCCTTTCTTATGTTTCATATACTTAGATTAGTGAATTCCTACTACTTAGTTTGAAAATGAGATAAACTTTGGAAAACAACACCAATGACATACGCCAAAACGAGCAAACGCGTTCGTATTTTTTTGATACTTTAGGAAAACGATCCACGAGTAATTTGTGACGCGTACGAATCGACCACACCTCAATCCGATGCACGGTGTGACCGATATGGCTAAAATTGTCTGATATCAGTTTGAAAATGACATGAACTTTGGAAAACAACACCAATGACATACGCAAAACCGAGCAAACGCGTACGGATTGTTTTGATACTTTAGGACAACGATCCACGAGTTATTTGTGACGCGTACGAATTGACCGCACCTCAATCCGACGCACGGTGTGACCGGTATGGCTAAAAGTTTCTGATATCAGTTTGAAAATGAGATAAACTTTGGAAAACAACACCAATTACATACTCCAAACCAAGCAAATGCCTTTGGATTGTTTTGATACTTTAGGACAACGATCCACGAGTCATTTTTGACGCGTACGAATTGACCGCACCACAATCCGACGCACGGTGTGACCGGTATGGCTAAAAGTGTCTGATATCAGTTTGAAAATGACATGAACTTTGGAAAACAACACCAATGACATACGCAAAACCGAGCAAAAGCGTTCGGATTGTTTTGATACTTTAGGACAATGATCCACGAGTCATTTGTGACGTGTAAGAATCAACCGCACCTCAATCTGACGCACGGTGTGACCGGTATGGATAAAAGTGTCTGATATCAGTTTCAAATTGAGATAAACTTTGGAAAACAACACCAATGACATACGCCAAACCAAGAAAACGCCTTCGGATTGTTTTGATACTTTAGGAAAACGATCCACGAGTCATTTGTGACGTGTACAAATTGACTGCACCTCAATCCGACGCACGGTGTGACCGGTATGGCTAAAATTGTCTGATATCAGTTTGAAAATGATATGAACTTTGGAAAACAACAACAATGACATACGCCAAACCGAGCAAACGCCTTTGGATTGTTTTTATACTTTAGGAAAACGATCCAAGAGTCATTTGTGATGCGTATGAATCGACCGTATCTCAATCCGACGCACGGTGTGACCGGTACGGCTAAAAGTGTCTGATATCAGTTTGAAAATGAGATAAACTTTGGAAAACAACACCAATGACATACACCAAATCGAGAAAACACCTTCGTATTGTTTTGATACTTTAGGACAACGATCCACGAGTCATTTGTGACGCGTACGAATCGACCGCACCTCAATCCGACGTACGGTGTGACTGGTATGGCTAAAAGTGTCTGATATCAGTTTCAAATTGAGATAAACTTTGGAAAACAACACCAATGACATACGCCAAACCGAGAAAACGCCTTCGGATTGTTTTGATACTTTAGGAAAACGATCCACGAGTCATTTGTGACGCGTACGAATTGACCGCACCTCAATCCGACACACGGTGTGACCGGTATGGCTAAAATTGTCTGATATCAGTTTGAAAATGACATGAACTTTGGAAAACAACACCAATGACATACGCCAAACCGAGAAAACGCGTTCAGATTGTTTTGATACTTTAGTAAAACGATCCACGAGTCATTTGTGACGTGTACGAATCGACCACACCTCAATTCGACGCACGGTGTGACCGTTATGGCTAAAAGTGTCTGATATCAGTTTGAAAATGAGATAAACTTTGGAAAACAACACCAATGACATACGCCAAACCGAGAAAACGCGTTCGGATTGTTTTGATACTTTAGGAAAACGATCCACGAGTCATTTGTGACGCGTACGAATCGACCGCACCTCAATCCGACGCACGGTGTGACCGGTATGGCTAAAATTGTCTGATATCAGTTTGAAAATGACATGAACTTTGGAAAACAACACCAATGACATACGCCAAACTGAGAAAACGCCTTCGGATTGTTTTGATACTTTAGGACAACGATCCAATAGTCATTTGTGACGTGTACGAATCGACCGCACCTCAATCCGATGCACGGTGTGACCGGTATGGATAAAATTGTCTGATATCAGTTTGAAAATGACATGAACTTTGGAAAACAATACCAATGACATACGCCAAACCGAGAAAACGCGTTCAGATTGTTTTGATACTTTAGGAAAACGATCCACGAGTCATTTTTGACGCGTACGAATCGACCGCACCTCAATCCGATGCACGGTGTGACCGGTATGGCTAAAAGTGTCTGATATCAGTTTCAAATTGAGATAAACTTTGGAAAACAACACCGATGACATACGCCAAACTGAGCAAATGCCTTCGGATTGTTTTGATACTTTAGGAAAATGATCCACGAGTCATTTGTGACGTGTAAGAGTCGACCGCACCTCAATCCGACGCACGGTGTGACCGGTATGGCTAAAAGTGTCTGATATCAGTTTGAAAATGAGATAAACTTTGGAAAACAACACCAATGACATACACCAAACCGAGAAAATGCCTTCGGATTGTTTTGATACTTTAGGAAAACGATCCAAGAGTCATTTTTGACGCGTACGAATCGACTGCACCTCAATCCGACGCACGGTGTGACTGGTATGGCTAAAATTGTCTGATATCAGTTTGAAAATGACATGAACTTTGGAAAACAACACCAATGACATACGCCAAACCGAGAAAACGCCTTCGGATTGTTTTGATACTTTAGGAAAACGATCCACGAGTCATTTGTGACGTGTACGAATCGACCACACCTCAATCCGACGCACGATGTGACCGGTATGGCTAAAAGTGTCTGATATCAGTTTGAAAATGAGATAAACTTTGGAAAACAACACCAATGACATACGCAAAACTGACCAAACGCCTTCGGATTGTTTTGATACTTTAGGAAAACAATCCACGAGTCATTTGTGACGTGTACAAATTGACCACACCTCAATACGACACACGGTGTGGCCGGTATGGCTAAAATTGTCTGATATCAGTTTGAAAATGATGTGAACTTTGGCAAACAACACCAATGACATACTACAAACTGAGGAAAAACGTTCGGATTGTTTTGATACTTTAGGACAACGATCCACGAGTCATTTGTGACGTGTAAGAATCGACCTCACCTCAATCCGACGCACGGTGTGACCGGTATGGATAAAAGTGTCTGATATCAGTTTGAAAATGAGATAAACTTTGGAAAACAACACCAATGACATACGCCAAACCGAGAAAACGAGTTCGGATTGTTTTGATACTTTAGGAAAACGATCCACGAGTCATTTGTGACGTGTACGAATCGACCGCACCTCAATCCGACGCACGGTGTGACCGGTATGGCTAAAATTGTCTGATATCTGTTTGAAAATGACATGAACTTTGGAAAACAACACCAATGACATACGTCAAACTGATCAAATGCCTTCGGATTGTTTTGATACTTTAGGACAACGATCCACGAGTCATTTGTGACGTGTACAAATCGACCGCACCTCAATCCGACGCACGGTGTGACCAGTATGGCTAAAATTGTCTGATATCAGTTTGAAAATGACATGAACTTTGGAAAACAACACCAATGACATACTCCAAACCGAGAAAACACGTTCGGATTGTTTTGATACTTTAGGAAAACGATCCACGAGTCATTTGTGACACGTACGAATCGACCGCACCTCAATCCGACGCACGGTGTGACCGGTATGGCTAAAAGTGTATGATA
The DNA here is from genome assembly GCA_963277665.1 of Viscum album. Lineage (NCBI taxonomy): Eukaryota > Viridiplantae > Streptophyta > Magnoliopsida > Santalales > Viscaceae > Viscum > Viscum album. The sequence goes on from OY728128.1 coordinate 717,324,859, forward strand.
TCAATTTCAAATTGAGATAAGCTTTGGAAAACAACACCAATGACATACGCCAAACCAAGTAAACGCCTTTGGATTGTTTTGATACTTTAGGAAAACGATCCACGAGTCATTTTTGACGCTTACAAATCAACCGCAACTCAATACGACGCACGGTGTGACCGGTATTGCTAAAATTGTCTGATATCAGTCAGAAAATGACATGAACTTTGGAAAACAACACCAATGACATACGCCAAACCGAGAAAACGCGTTAGTATTGTTTTGATACTTTAGGAAAACGATCCACGAGTCATTTTTGACGCGTACGAATCGACCACACCTCAATCCGACGCATGGTGTGACCGGTATGGCTAAAATTGTCTGATATCTGTTTGAAAATGACATGAACTTTGGAAAACAACACCAATGACATACGCCAAACCGAGCAAATGCCTTCGGATTGTTTTGATACTTTAGGACAACGATCTATGAGTGATTTGTGATGTGTAGGAATCAACCACACCTCAATCCGACACACGGTGTGACTGATATGGCTAAAATTGTCTGATATCAGTTTGAAAATGACATGAACTTTGGAAAACAACACCAATGACATATGCCAAACTGAGAAAACGTGTTCGGATTGTTTTGATACTTTAGGAAAACGATCCACGAGTCATTTGTGATGCGTACGAATCAACTTCACCTCAATCTGACGCACGGTGTGACCGGTATGGCTAAAATTGTCTGATATCAGTTTGAAAATGACATGAACTTTGGAAAACAACACCAATGACATACGCCAAACGGAGGAAACGCCTTCGGATTGTTTTGATACTTTAGGACAACGATCCACGAGTCATTTGTGACGTGTACGAATCGACCGCACCTCAATCCGACGCACGGTGTGAACGGTATGGCTAAAAGTGTCTGATATCAGTTTGAAAATGAGATAAACTTTGGAAAACAACACCAATGACATACGCCAAACCGAGAAAACGCCTTAGGATTGTTTTGATACTTTAGGAAAATGATCCACGAGTCATTTGTGATGCGTACGAATCGACCGCACCTCAATCCGACGCACGGTGTGACCGGTAAAGCTTTTCATTAGATAAAGAATCAGTATTTATTAAATGAGATAAATCAATCAAAAACATATTGATTTTACATTATTCCCTTTAATTGTTATGAAAATGAAAACTTTTGAGTTTAAAATTTAATATTTTAGTTTCACATTTCCATATTAATGTATTCTTTCATATTCTGTTTTAATTTCTTTCATTATTGCATTACTAACATAATATTTGTTTTCTTATATAGGTGATTTTTTTTCCTTGAGTTCGGATGCTTTGTTCGGCAACAAATACCATCGAGAGCGGATCACGAATATCGAAGGATGAAACATGAATGTTTATAACTGTTGTTGAATAATTGTAAATGTTACCATGTAAAACAATTTTTGAAATGTATATAGAAATGCATTTTTTTTGTATTCATGATGTTAAGTAAATGTATATACCGTTGTCAGTCAAAATATTGTGTGTGGGTGCTATGGTGTGCAGGTGTGCATGTGCTACTTTGTGCAGGTATTCTGGTGTGCAGGTGTGCAGGTACTGTTTTTTAGGTGCAGGCGCTGGGCCCTTTATCAGCGCTTTTTTAGCGCTGATAAAGGAAACCTTTAACAGCGCTAAAGGAGCACTGATAAAGGAACCTGTATCAGCGGTCCGAGAAGCGCTGATATAGTTGACCTTTATCAGCGCTCCACCGCGCGCTGATAAAGGGGACCCCCCCTTTATCTACACCGGAATTAACAGCGCTTTTCTAGCGCTGTTAATGATGGTTTTTAGTGCTGATAAAGGTGCAGGTTGTAGTAGTGGGCCTTCCGCAGCGGCGTACGAGGGGTGCCACTACACCCAGGCAGCCAGCCGGTGTCGACCACTGCCTCCGGTCACTGGCGCTGCCGCGCCGATGACCCGCGCCGCCGCGCTCTTCCGCGGGCCACCAGAGTCGTTCTGGTGGTCTGTTTTGCCTCCCTTATGCACCTACGGCCTCCTCGGGTCTTTCTCTTCACTACGACGACCTCAAAATGTCGTTTCCATTCCGTTAAATCGTCACCCAACAAATTGAACATCACAAACAAATTGGCGGAGGGTTCGGACTTGTTCATTAGCCCGTACCCACCTCGTTCGAGGCTCAAACAATTATCAAACAAATAATTTCCCATGTACGAGGGTATAATTCACATATATAAAATTATACAAAAACCCCTACCTCGTAATCAGAATTGAATGTTGACGATTCGCAGAAGACGGGCATCGTGGAAGATGGGTGTCGTTCCTTCAACGTCGGAGGAAGTAGAGCTCGAAACGTCATTTCGAGATGACGTCTTCAGTGTACTTCGTGGGTGAGGGTGAATCCTTTTAATCTATGGTTGAAAAAGGTGTTGCTTCGCGTTCTTCGAGATGTGGAGCATTCTTCGTTGAAGAACGACGTTCTTCATCGAGAGAATATTGTTCCTCAAGTTCTTCGTTGGAGAGGGTGAATTCTACCAAATCCTTCCCACAAAATATTTTCCAAGGAAAATGAAATAATAGGCTCCCGAATATTATAATATTTCCATGCATTTTAAAATATTTCAAATGAATTGATGACACCACAAATATTTAATTAATTGTGGAGCTCAATTAATTAATTAGTAGTGTTGGAACATTAAATGAGGGAGAAAGGTGGAAGGTTTAACCCTCATCAAGGGGGGGGGGGGGGGGGGGGTGTTCCAAGGGTTTCAAGGGGGAGTTGAAGAGTTGATGTTCGTAAGGGTCCCATACACATTATCCTCCCATGGGAGGTTATGTGGGGGAGGGGGGGTGGCCCCACTCCCAACTTCCCTTTGGTGGATTTAACCACCACCTAAAAATTATGTCACAAATAATTTTTAATTTATTAACAATCCCCCAAAAAAATTAGCTTCCACTCTCGACCAAACACAACTACGGTAGAGGTCCTCTTAAGCAAATACCAGTGCTGCGAGTTCATCAGTGTCCTCAGATTTCAAATCCGAGCACTGGTTAAAAAGATAGAAAAACCTGCACGTACATTTATTGAACGTACCCAGACAAAAATTCATAAATTGATTCTGCGTACAACGGGGATCAGAATCAGGTGCCTTCAGAAACTTCAGACTCATAAAATTCCAAAGAATTTATGAAAAAAATTTCCTTGAAATTTCTGGGTCTTTACTTAATCCCTAATCACAGTATAAATTATTCTCAGCAGCACTCGGGCGACTTCCATGCATAATCCCCAATAACACCATCATTGCTTCCAAGAAGCTCTTAGAATGATTTTCCACATAATCCCTAATCACACCACTACTAATCCTTAGAATCAAAAGGGAATATTCCTTATGTAATCCCAAGTCACACCATCATTGATCCCTAGTAGCACCCGAGAAGCTTCCATATTTAAGAACCTATCACACCATCACTGCTCCCTGGAAGCTCCTAGGAAACATTTGTATAAAAGACCCAATCACACCATCACTACTCCCAAGATGCACCCGAAAATCCTCCTTGTGTAATCCCAAATCACACCATCACTGATCCCTGGTAACACCTAGGAATATTCCACACATATACCACAATCACACGATTGATTCCCCCAAAAGCACCTGAGTAGATTCTATGTGTTATCCCTAGTCATACCCTTATTAATCCTTAGAACCATCCATGAAGGTCCATGTGTAAGCCTAAAATCAACATCAATTATGTAATATTTTAAACTACAAAGAACTATCATCTTAGTCACATGACATTAAACTACATTACATCATCCTCAGTTTATTCCGTTTGACTATTGCTTTATCATATTTGACAAACATAGGATACCTTATATGATAAGAAAGAGATGATACACCATCTTCTAGGAAACTTATACACATAATCCCTACACCATCCCTTGTTGTTTCTCCTTTCATGACACAAGCGTACTTACCACTCGACGTTAAAATGTATAAATCGATCATATCACAAGACTTTAAAATGAAAACTCAAACTATGTGGATTTTGAAACATTTCTATTAATAGGTTATATTATACACCTATCCAAGGTTCAATCCATACATTATAGCATCACCAAAAACTCTTATGTCTTCCCCATTAGAGGAAACAACCCTAAAGTGTGGCCACTACCATTGGAAACACACTAAGTCCCCTTTAAATCCAAACTTGTGGTACCCAATAATCCTCAATGTTATCATATAATTCCAACATTTATTCATACTAGTAGGTGGAGATATTATATTGTAAAATCCCCCATGATACTTTAACCTTATGATCATTTCCTCACAATACTTTATACATACGACCTCTCCTAATGCATTATATTGCATACATAAAAAGTTATGGATAATGCTAATGTGATAGTTCTAGAACACACAAAGAATTATATTTCACATTATGAACCATGTTCCATAAGTGAATATAATTTAGTTCATTTTTTTTGAGAAGAAAGATAATTATCCAAAAATAGTTGAAAATAAAAAGAAGCATAGATTGAGAATAATGATTCATATTTTTATAGTGATGATAGAAAATAATGTGCAACTCATACATGGATGATTATGTCTATAGGGTATAATATATTGTTTATTTTTAGGGGAAATCTATTCCTACATGGAGAACATTGACGAAAACAAAAAAACATCACACTATTTTCTCAGATTGATCAAAGTAACGTGAAATAGGATTTTGAGTATGAAGTGTGGATTGATTATTGTAATGAAGATTCATTTTAGATAAAAAATAATGATAGTTATGAGTTAGAATCCATGAATGATAAGAATATGTTGTTGGAATAATGTAGTTTTTCTATTACATGTTTAATAAAGGGAGAGGTGATAATAAAAAAGTAAATAATTGTTAGAAATGGTTACACATATGTTGAAGGAATTTATTTCAATGAGATCATTGTACCTATTACAAGGATTTAGACCATTAGAATATTTCATGTTATCACTATAAAAACAAGATACAAGTCATTCAATTGGATCTCAAGCCATTCATCCTCAATGTGTACTTAGAAGAGGAAGTGTACTCGATGGTTTCAATATGAGAGAAGATAAAATATATGATTTCAGGTTAAGTAAGTTTATATATAGTTTAAGAATTCCTCAAGTGCATAAGACAATTGTTTAAATTCATTGAAACTATGAATAAGAAGAGTTGATGGAAATATATAAATTAATGTAGATAAAGAGGTATATTTAATTGTTATTATCTATAGTGATGTAATTATATTTTATAGAAATGAATTTTGTATTTGTGTGAAGTTTTTTTAGAAATGAGGAAGTTTTTCTATATGTGTATTCCTGGAGAGATGAAGTAAACATTATGTTTTCATATTTTTCAAGAGAGAAATAATATTCCACTTTCTTAAGACAAGTATACATGGGAACATTTAATGAAGTTTGGAATTGATAATTTAAAGAATATTACATTATAAATATTATTGGGAACTAATAAATCAAAGGATTAATATATAAAGGAAGTCATATCAAGACTATTCAGAAAATATACTGGGATTTAACTCCACCTGATAGCTTAAATAATGAATTTAGTTTATTTTATTACACTTAGTGGTAGATATAAATGTTATCTAAATGAAACCCATTTTATAGAAAAAAAAGGACTCTAAAATATATCTAAGGCATGGAAAATTTTGTTTTGAAATATAAAATTAAATTAATACTTAATATATTTGGATAAATAGATACAAATTGGGATTGAAATGTGGTTAACATAAATGGAGTTATCTTTCTTGGAGTGAAGTGTGTGGCATTAAACAAGAAGTGTTATACATTGATGTATTTGAGTTACCTTGAGGTGACCTATATTTTTATAGTGTCAAAATATTTTCACAGAAATAAATTAGAATAGTTTTGAGTTTTCAAGTCCTAATAGATCTCTAGGTGTAAAATGGTAAAATTACCAGTAGATAATATCATAAAAATTATATGCACTTTCATTGATTTATAGGTGTGGTGTTTACCATTTTATAGATATGACATGAAATTATGTGCCTAAAGGGACCTTGAAAAAAATATGTTAATTATAAAAATATTATTTTTATCCCCATCACGCACATTATAGAAAATTATTCTTTTTATTAAAAATAGAGTTTCATATGGGAAAACTAAAGCTGTATTTGTTTCCAGAATATAGGTTTCACCCTATGGGTGGTATAAATTTTATTTTCATTAGGTAACATACGAGTTGAATACATTGGTAGATTAATCGATTAATACAAAGAGAATATTATAAATAAATAAATTAACCCATTTATGGAACATTAATTATCTTTATCTTTCCCTAAAATCAATTTAAATATTATATTTTAAAATCCTATGGTTTACTATATAAATTATTATATTTTTAGAGTGGAATCATTAAAGTGGAATTAGAGGAATTGGAGAAATATAAATATCCTTGAAAAAAATCATCAACACTAACCATTGATATTTATGTGGATGTAGTCTTCATAAATGCGCTATCCAAACTTAAGGGAAAGAATTTTTATTTTCATCACTATATTCTTCATGAAATCAATTGTTAAATATAATTTATAAATACCTTCAATATTTTTGTTTTTCATGGGATGGTTTATTTATTTATTTATTCTTCATGAATCTTATAGATATTATTACATTCTCATTATTGAGACCTCTAGACCTCTAGAAAGGAGGATGTAATGAATTAATGGTTATGGAAAGAAGAATAACAATTATTTTTTTGGAACAAACTATATATCCCCATGAAATTTCTTGAAATTTGACATGTATTCTAGTTTTAAAAATTATTTTTTGATTATTAATTTTAAAAAAATTAATAACAAAAATTAAATGTGGAATGATACTATAAGATATTGTATAACCATGGATAAAACATTTGAAAAATTAGTTATAAAATAAATATACAAACCTAAATGATATAAATTAATGAAAATCTAATTTAAAAAATAGTCTATAACAATTATAATGAAATTATAATTTAAATTAATTGAAGAATAAAATTCATTTAAAGTAAATTTAGAACCATGAGAATCTAGTTTGAGGTGCATAATAATTTTCAAATTCTCACAACAGGATGAACTGGTAAAAAAAATTAAAATCTTCATTATCCTACCATGAATGAATATAGAATATGATTACATGTATGTTCCTGTGATGTTTATAAATAGATACACTGCCACTATAGACTACCATGAACAACCTATACAAATGAATTAAAATTAAAACAAATATTATCACCATATCATCAATCAATTTTTAGTAAATTCTTGTAATATTGAATTATTTTGGTTAATTATGTTTTAATACACAAATTAAAATAATAACTTACCCCAAATTTAATAGTGACTTAAACTCTTAGGTAATAAATTTTTATGTAATGAAAAATCAGTTAATATTTAGATTTTTTTAACAAATAAAAATAAAAATAAATATAAATGGTTTCCTTAAATTTGGAGTTGGTTATCTATAATTACATATTTTAAAATTTTATTTCCAATATGAATTTAAAATAAATTCTAATATAAAATAGATAATAAAAAAGTAAGATAATTTTTAACAACAAATTTAAAAATATATATGATTGTATTAAATGAATTTTAATGGTTTCATATATGTAATTTCAAACCATTCATTTCACATGATCCACCTACTAAGACGTCACAAAAAGAAAGTAGTAAAAAAGGAAACAATGTATATAATATAGCATAAAATATTCCCACTTATTTATTAAAAAAATAAGCCTTAAAATAGCATAAAAGACTTAAAATAAATGAAACATGAAATGACTATGTGATGTTTTTTATTTTATATACTAATTTTTACAATTATTTCATAAATAATGTCATGATTAGAGAATTCATGAGAAAAGTAGGAAACATTTAAATTATTTAACTAATTATTATATTGATACATTTATTTATAATGAAAATATAGAAATTTTATGGGCTTGTACATATACTGAGAGAACATTCAAGAACATTCCTTCTGAGACTTGTACATGATTATATAGTTTTGAAGTACTTTCATATTTTGTGTTACATGTAGATGTAGTTTATGATACCAATTAAATATTTAGTAATGGATATTGGATGTATCTATAAAACAACATGTATATTATGTAAATGAAACCATATGTTTATTTAATATAAAAAAATTCATTATATGATAATGCATACAGAAAGAAATTTCATTCTACAAAGGGAAACACAATGTATATTAATATGAATTGTAATATATATACAACTTTGTAAAAATTAAGGTAATTTCAATTTTAGTACAATATAACGCAATATAAACATCAATATAATATAAGGTGTTATGAATATTTATGTAGATTATGAAAAAATTACATAGTTTTAGTATAATAAACTGTAAGTTGTTCATATAAATCATTACACTAAAACTGAATAGAGATTATAAAAATTTATACATATTTAGTTAAATTATTTTATCCAAATATATTATGATATAGTTTATTATACTTAAACTATATATGGTCTATTGAAATGTGTGAACTATATTTTACTACAAAAATGTTCAAGCCAAATGGAAAATTTTATTGATCAACAGAAAAATAAAATTGTAATATTGTAATTGTATAAAAAAAGAATATGATAAATTTTAAAAATATGAAATGTTATAATACTCTATAATGTTTTCAATGGGTTTAGGCCATCTATATTCTATTAAGTTCTTTTATTATATGTTCTATCACCTCTTTTTTAAAGCTTTTATTTCCCATGCATACTGTTTCATTCTTGTGATCATGAACAAAATTATAATTTAATAGAAACCATGGGATTATAGGGTTAAAAAATGTAATTACAAACTTAAATTTATAGACTCATTTCCATAAGAGTATAATAGTGAGTAAATTTGAATAATATCATACATATTCAAAATTATAGATAAAAATAAACAATTATATACATAAAAATAATCAATAAAGTGAAATTATATACATATACAAAATTGTATTAGATGAATGAATATTATAAATTTTGTAAACATAATTAATTTCAAAAAAATACTACACCATAATATATTATTAAAATTATTAAGGGGAATTTTGTTCAAACATTTCTAGAATGCTGACAATCATTCTCTCAATTCCAATAAGATACTAAATTGCTTTATATATTGTGTAATTTTAAATTTGATGATTATCTTAAATAAAAACATGGTTAGAAATAATTTCATTGTTTTGTGAAAATAAAATTTATATTAATATAAATATAAATGGGTATATAAATAAAATCAAGATAACCATGTTTTAGTAAATTTTATAAAGCAATGTGATTTGAAAATTATTCGATCATGTATCCACATTGAAGCCATTATGTGTGTGTACTTATGTGAGATGGGTGATAATATAAGAATAAAATAGAATAAATTATCAAATGATTTAATTTTTCCCTCGATATCCTATATTCTTTCCCTTAATTGATTACTACCAAATAAAACTCTTCACAAATGATAGTATTTAAAATTATAATTACACCAAGTCAGAAAAAACATAGAATAATTAAGGGAATATGAATTCAAAGAATTTACAAATTTTTAATATATAATAAATGTTCATAACTTCATAAAAAATGAAATTAGTATTTTGGTTAAAATTAAGATAAGTAAAACTAAATTTTTCCAATAATCCAATGTATGAAAAGTAAAAAACTAAATACATAGTGTTCATTTAGATCATTTTCTTTCTTCAAACCTCTAAATACAACACCTACATTTAGTTTCAGTGTAACACCCGAGACTTTTATGTTATATAAATCATCAAAGGAATCTTTTTCTACACAACACTTGCTTGGCTTGCTTTACACGCAATCGCGACCTTCCTCGATAGCTTGCGTCGTACGCAATACCGAGTTTCACTAAACAACAATATGCTATTAAAACTAGCCGTTATGAATAGTAATAACCACTTTTTGAAATTTTATAAATTTTATTTTTCAAAATGGACTTCATTTTTGGACTCATAATATCGAAATTAGCCTAGGGTGAAATTTTGGTATTTTTCTGAAAACTTTCAATTTTTGATGAATAGTGAAACCACTAAGTGGTAGGTTAAAAACTGAATTTTGCATAAAACCTAATTTTACCGCTTTTGTGAATGAAATTTCAAAAATCCGAGAGACACGGTTAATATCAAGGACTAAAATGTGGTTCAATGAGATGAAAATAATTTTTTGGTGAATAGTAACTTTTTACTATTTTTACCGCGGTTAATAGTAAATAGGGTAACTAAGGGTAAATATGATATTAATATTACCCTAACACATGTCCTAATTCTATTGGACAAGTGTAATTCGACCAAAAACAAACTTAGGAATAAAATATGACCATTTAGGCCCACTTGGATTAGATTAGGACATTTATTATTAATTTATTTAAAGAAGGGTTAAAATAGTTAAAATCAAAGTTTAATAAGTAAATCATTTTTAATATAGGGTTATACATAAGATAAATTCGATTGTAAATATTCATTAGAAATCTAAAAAGATTTACTACATGATGGTATTTTATTTGTAATTTTTAGACATCAAATAAGTTAATTTATTTATGACACAAAGATGATGCAGTAATTATCTTATTAATGAAATATTGACATAATTGATGTTATAAACACCAAAATAAATGTGATTTAAGACTTTTTATGAACTAAACTAATTTTCTAGGTTACTATGATATATTATTGTTGATTGAATCAACTTTGTTCGAACATATAATTCTGTTATGACTTTCAAAAAAATCATATCTCAAATAGTGTCAAAATTGACACAAAATAGTTTTTAAATCAAATATTATATTATTAATTGTTATTTTATTCCTAAAAATCTAAGGTTCGGCCACATGACTTATATAAGGATATATATATTAATAATAAACAGTTTGGGGTTCGTTTGGCATGTTATAGTAAGTGTATTAACCATATAGTGAAAGAAAACAAAAAGACATGGTAAAAGTTAAATTATTTAACTTAGAGTTAAATCTAATTGATAAGGTTAAAATAATACCCTAAACTTGTCTAAATCCTATTGGTTGATAGGATTTCGACCCATCCCCACTTTAGATTCGAAATAAGACCCTTTGGAACCATTATAAACCGATTTTGACTTTAATATAAAATAATATTTTGAGATATTCCTAAGGTGCCCCTCTCCTCCCTTATAAAAGGGCACCTCCTCCCCCTCCTCCTCACACCAAATTGAGCACTCAAGCTCGGCCAAACCCTGCCATTTTCTCCTCTCCACTTCCCTAGAATAATCCTAGAGGTCCTGGTCTTCTCCAAAGACCAATCTTAGTTCCTTAAGTGGAGGATTCAAAAAGGCGTTCCAAAGAAGAGGTAATATCCATTACCGATCTTTTCAATTTCTTTCTTCTTCAACTTCTTCTTCTTTAGTTGTTTCATGATAAAGTAATAACATCAGTATTACTTACATACTGATATGTTATTATAAATATGAAACAACCCTAATTCACCTTCTATCCATCCTACGGAAGAATGAAATCACCGCGCGTGCGTACGTACGGAATACCGTCTCCACGCCGTGGTATAATCTATTTTCCACCATCACCTTACAAGGATGGGTATAATGGTGTAATGAGTAACTATATATGATTATTATTAAGTAATATTGATACTTAAATAATATATATATATACTCCAATACAATTCCACGATCATAGGAACGATATCATCACTCGTGCGTACGTACGGAATACCGTCTCCACGATGTGATGCGACTCGTTCTACATGATCTTCATTTCATAATGATTGTATAAATGAATTGAATGAATGAATATGGTATATACTACACTAATACCATTATGGAAATGAATTATCTATAACCTAAAGATAAGAATAAGAATTTATTCGACAAAACACGCATAAGAACAAAAAGTTATAAAGACCCGAGTAACAAGTAACAATGAAATATTACTAACAAGAAGCTAATAATATGACCATATATGATCTCATATCAATATGTATGATTCTGGAATAAGTCAATAACATTATTTAAACCATTATACAGGAGCTTCGGACACGAACAAAGCAAATCGGACCTAAGGTAAGGGAAATATCACAATCTCATTTTTATCCGAGATTGTTTATTCGTAAGTATTTACTGGGGTGTATTTTATCATCCACATCCATGTTCCCTCAATATGTAATATTGTTTCCATCCACTTGAAATAGTTTAAATCCAATTTTACCCTTAGGTGAGTTTTTAGTAAAGAATATGAAAGGAATCTTTTGTCGTTTTTCCGTACGAGGTACTTTTTGACTTTTCCGACAAAAGTACGAAGAATGTTTTCTTTAACTTATACGGCATGAATGGATTTTTAAAACATTACTTCAAAGAAGCTTCCTTTACAAGTTTTCAAGTTTATTTTTAATCAACTTCTTTTATTTTAAAGTTGTATGACATGTTATGAAAGGAAAAATGTTTTTGAAGAAGAAAGGATATTTTCCTCAAGAATTCAATTCAAGTGTTTTATCAAAATTATTTTCCATATAAGATAATAAAGGGTTCTGTTTCTATCCATATTTTTACATTGGTTTGACTATGTTGTGATGGAATTATGTTTATGAATTCCTTTATCATATATGAATTGATTTATGATGTCATGATGTTTCAAGAATCCCATTTTTGTTACATGTGTTATGCGATGATGCATGTTTTATGATTATGTGGCACACATAAGAAATGATTCATTATAAGATGGGTGGGACCTATATCTCCCTCCAATGCATTGGGTAATGATTTTATATCTCATGAGATAGACATGGCTGGAACGGAAGGTTATTTCGGTTCAGTGATACAGGACTGAAACGAGGAGTGAACTCGGTTCAGAAAGGGACTTTGTCCACTAAGATAGTCTTGGCAATGAGTCATGACTAACAAGAAATGATTTTCCATGATTATGTGTGCATTCCACAAAGATTCAAGTTTTATGTTATGATTATGGGGATCTCATTTTCACTTCTATGATTTATTCCATGTTAAGATATTATGATCTCTTTTGCAGGTTTTGATTTTCATAAAGATATGATATGATTTTTATTTCCTTTATTTGCCCTTGCTGAGCATTTGAGCTCACCCTTTTATGTTTTCTTTTCCCCAGGTCAGGAAGATGGATATTAAGTAGAATATGCTAAAAGGGACCCTAGATATGATGAAATAAATGGGAGACACTGTAGAAGATTTATGAACCAGTTGTTTATGTTTCCCCAGTTTCTAAAGACACTATACCTATACGGTCCTTTGTGGTTTTGTCATATGTTGTAATAAGAGTGCTTCAATTTTGAAGTATTAACAATGTATGTAAAGTGTGGGTCGTTATAGTTGGTATCAGAGGAAAGGTATAGTCAACCTTTGGAAACTAGGATGTGAAAGCCTTAGTAAGAACCCTAAGAATAAGTCTAAGCATAGAACACAATCTTAGAAATGGCCATGAATAACCTAGGATAAGACCATAAGCATGAAAATTTTATTCTTGAATTATGTGGTTTCCTATTATAATTAGTGTTGCTCACACTATTCTTCTTGGTTTTAGTCAATGGCTGGAACCCGAAGGAACCGTGTTAATGCGGAATGCGATGGGCAATGCAATGATTGTCCCCCTGAGCAACCAAACGATATGGGAGCTGGAATGCAAAATCTTGTAGCCATACTCACACAACTTTCTCAAGCTATGAATCATGCAGGATTTCCAAACGAACAAAGAAGGGAGCAACATTCTGTTGAATCCTTCATGAGGCAGCATCCACCATCTTTCAGCGGGTCTACTGATCCATTAGTTGCTGAACAATGGATTAGTACTACTGAAAAGATATTTTCAGTTATTCAATGTTCTGAGCATGATAAAGTCATCCTAGCAGTGTATCGTTTGGAAGGAGATTCGGATCAATGGTGGAATCTTGTTAAGAATACGAGGCAAAGGGATGAAATTGAGTCTATGGAATGGGACGAGTTCAAGAACTTATTTTTCAATAAGTACTTCCCTCGTATTCTCCGAACAAAGATGGAGAAAGAGTTCCTTGAACTGAAGCAAAGGGATGATGAATCTGTTAGTACCTATGAATCAAATTTTACAAGACTTGCAAGGTACGCTTCTGGTATTATTATCCAACCTGAGAGTAAGATCGATCGATTCTTTAGTGGCTTAAAACCAAGTCTTCGAAGGGAGTTAGCCATAAGGGACTTCAATAGCTACGAGGAAATCGTTCGATGTGCTCTCAAAGTCGAGATGGAGATTGGAGTAACCCATCAGTCACATGGGTTTGATAAGAAGAGGAAGATGGAATTCAAAGAAAAATCTAAAGAGCACACGGAAAAGAAGATGAACTTTCCCTTATGCTCAAAGTGTGGAAAGAAACATGGAGGGAGTTGTCTTAAAGGGACAAGTAAATGTTTTAAATGTGGAAAGGAAGGTCATCGGGCATTTGAATGCCGTGATAATGGGAAGAAGATGTCTAATGATGCAAACAAAGGAAGGGATACACAGAATGAACCTGCTACACTTCAATGTTTCAAGTGCAAGGAGATGGGGCATTATGCCAATCAATGCCCAAATCTAAGGGTTGATGATGATGGTCGACGTCAACAAACTCTTAAGGCTAAAGACAAAGGAAAGTCACATGCAATTTCTATCAGCGATGTGGAGTACGATAACGATGTGGTGAAAGGTACACTTACCATCCACTCTAAAGTAGCAAATGTTTTATTTGATTCTGGATCCACCCACTCTTTTATTTCTGAAAAATTTTCTAAGGGTATCACCGTATTACCTCAACAATTAGATGTTGAGTTAGCTGTGACAACACCTAATGGCACATCAATCGCATCAGAAGTTTATAATTCTTCTCCGATCGAAGTTTGTGGGAAAGTGCTTCCTGCAAATCTTGTGATCCTTCCTTTAGTGGAATTTGATGTGATTCTTGGCATGGATTGGCTTTCTCTACATGGAGCTCATATCAATTGCCAAAGAAGGGAAGTCACATTTCATATTCCAGCTCAACCTACGATCGTCTATCAATGCAAGGATGAACATAACCTTCCAGTGGAAATTTCTTCCATCTTATGGGTATTGATTCCACTAAATGAAGGTTATTTATCTCAAATGGTTGGTGAGAAACTCACGATTAAGAATATGCCCATTTTACGGGAGTTTGATGATGTCTTTCCGGAGGAATTGCCGGGTCTTCCACCAAATCGTGAAGTTGAGTTTTCAATAGAACTCGTACCGGGTGCTTTGCCTATTTCAAAGACACCTTATAGAATGGCCCCAATTGAGTTGCAGGAATTGAAGAAGAAACTCCAAGAGAATCTTGATAAGGGATTCATACGCCCTAGTGCGTCACCTTGGGGAGCACCTGTTCTCTTTGTTAAGAAGAAATATGGATCAATGAGACTCTGCATTGATTATCGAGAACTTAACAAGATCACTATCAAGAACAAATATCCTCTCCCACGCATTGATGACTTATTTGACCAACTACGCGGAGCTCAATACTTTTCCAAGATTGATCTTCGTTCAGGGTATCATCAATTAAGGGTCAAAAGGGAGGATATACCAAAGACGGCTTTCCGTACAAGGTATGGACACTATGAATTTATAGTGATGCCATTTGGTCTTACTAATGCCCCTGCTATCTTCATGGATCTAATGAATAGAGTCTTTAGAGACTATCTTGATCAATTTGTGGTAGTCTTTATAGATGATATTCTTGTCTATTCAAAGAGCAAGGAAGAGCATGAAGATCACTTGAGAATTATATTGAAGACCCTGAGAAAAGAGAAGCTTTATGCCAAATTTACCAAGTGTGAATTTTGGCTTCAAAAAGTTGCATTTTTGGGTCATATAATCTCAAAAGAGGGGATATCTGTGGATCCAGCAAAAAAAGAGGTTATCGAAAGATGGTCAAGACCAACAACAGTAACTGAGATCCGAAGTTTTCTTGGTTTGGCTGGATATTATCGACGTTTTGTAAAAGATTTTTCACGGTTATCTAATCCAATCACCAAGTTGACTCGGAAAGGAGTTAAGTTTGTCTGGACAGAGGAATGTGAAGAGAATTTCAAGGAGTTGAAAAGAAGGTTATCCAGTGCACCTGTGCTCACACTGCCTTGTAGTGGAGAAAGGTTTGTGATCTACAGTGATGCATCCAAGAAGGGATTGGGGTGTGTTCTTATGCAAAATGATATGGTGATAGCTTATGCCTCACGACAGTTGAAAATCCATGAGCAAAATTACCCAACACATGATTTGGAGTTGGCTGCGGTAATCTTTGCATTAAAGATTTGGAGGCATTACCTTTATGGTGAAAGGTGTGATATTTATAATGATCATAAAAGTTTAAAGTATATTTTCACACAAAAGGAGTTGAATATGCGCCAAAGAAGATGGTTGGAGCTGATTAAGGATTATGACTGCTCAATCCATTACCACCCTGGGAAGGAAAACAAGGTGGCAGATGCATTAAGTCGACAAGACCATGCTAGTTTATCCATGATGAGGATCACAAAAGATCCAATATTTATGGATTTACAAAGGATGGATCTTGGAATTATAATGGAAGGGGAAAAATCTTATCTTTCTCAAATGAATGTTCAACCATCTATACATGTGAAGATTAAAGAGGCACAGAAAGAAGATGTCGAGTTACAAAAGAAGGTGAGAAATGTTCCTGAATTCAACCTTGATTGTGATGGGATAATAAAGTTCAGGAATCGGGTTTGTGTTCCTCCCATCCCCGAATTAAAGAAAGAGCTGCTGGATGATGCTCATAGTTCTTCATTCTCTATTCATCCTGGAAGCACGAAGATGTATAGGGACCTGAAAGAGTACTTCTGGTGGGATGGCATGAAAATAGATGTTGCTGAATATGTCTCTCGATGTTTGGTTTGTCAACAAGTTAAAGCTGAGAGACAGAAGTCTAAGGGGATGTTACAACCATTACCCATACCCGAATGGAAATGGGAAAACATCACTATGGACTTTGTCACAGGACTTCCTAAAACATCCAAAGGCAATAATGCTATCTGGGTCATAGTTGATCGTCTTACAAAGTCTGCACACTTCATTGCTATTAGAGAGGATTTCTCTCTAGATCAGCTTGCCAGGATATATATAAAGGAAGTGGTAAGATTGCATGGAGTACCACTTTCTATTATATCTGATCGGGATCCGAGATTTACCTCGAAGTTCTGGCGAAGTCTTCAGCATACTCTGGATACAGAGTTGAGTTTCAGCACTGCTTATCATCCCCAGACAGACGGTCAATCTGAGAGAACAATTCAAACCCTAGAAGATATGTTGAGAGCTTGCTCTATGGATTTCAAAGGAGGTTGGGATCAACACCTACCTTTGGTGGAATTTTCTTATAATAATAGCTTTCACTCCAGTATTCAAATGGCTCCTTATGAAGCTCTCTATGGAAAGAAATGCAGGACTCCAACTTGCTGGGATGAAGTTGGGGAAAGAAAGCTATTAGGACCTGATCTCGTTGATGAAATGGCAGAAAAGGTCAGATCTATTCAACAACACATAAGAGCAGCTCAGAGTCGACAGAAAAGTTATGCCGACAACCGAAGAAAAGACCTAGAGTTTGAAGTGGGTGATAAAGTGTTCTTACGAATATCTCCCTGGAAGAGGGTTATGAGATTTGGAAAGAAGGGGAAGTTGAGCCCTAGATATATCGGTCCTTTTGAAATACTGGATCGTGTTGGGAAGGTAGCTTACCGATTGGCGCTTCCACCGAATCTCTCTCAAGTTCACGATGTGTTCCATGTATCTCTCCTGAGAAAGTACATACCAGATCCTTCACATGTACTCAGCTCAGAAGTTGTACCGCTGGAGCAAGATCTTTCTTATGAAGAACAGCCGATAGAGATTCTGGATCGTAGCGAAAAAGTCCTACGAAACAAGACCACTCGCTTGGTGAAAGTTTTATGGAGAAACCACCAACTTGAAGAAGCTACATGGGAGCTTGAGGATATGATGAGGGAGAAGTATCCTCATTTGTTTGTTGCAAAGTGACGAATTTCGAGGGCGAAATTCTTTTTAAGGGGGGTAGAATGTAACACCCGAGACTTTTATGTTATATAAATCATCAAAGGAATCTTTTTCTACACAACACTTGCTTGGCTTTCTTTACACGCAATCGCGACCTTCCTCGATAGCTTGCGTCGTACGCAATACCGAGTTTCACTAAACAACAATATGCTATTAAAACTAGCCGTTATGAATAGTAATAACCACTTTTTGAAATTTTATAAATTTTATTTTTCAAAATGGACTTCATTTTTGGACTCAGAATATCGAAATTAGCCTAGGGTGAAATTTTGGTATTTTTCTGAAAACTTTCAATTTTTGATGAATAGTGAAACCACTAAGTGGTAGGTTAAAAACTGAATTTTGCATAAAACTTAATTTTACCGCTTCTGTGAATGGAATTTCAAAAATCCGAGAGACACGGTTAATATCAAGGACTAAAATGTGGTTCAATGAGATGAAAATAATTTTTTGGTGAATAGTAACTTTTTACTATTTTTACCGCGGTTAATAGTAAATAGGGTAACTAAGGGTAAATATGATATTAATATTACCCTAACACATGTCCTAATTCTATTGGACAAGTGTAATTCGACCAAAAACAAACTTAGGAATAAAATATGACCATTTAGGCCCACTTGGATTAGATTAGGACATTTATTATTAATTTATTTAAAGAAGGGTTAAAATAGTTAAAATCAAAGTTTAATAAGTAAATCATTTTTAATATAGGGTTATACATAAGATAAATTCGATTGTAAATATTCATTAGAAAGCTAAAAAGATTTACTACATGATGGTATTTTATTTGTAATTTTTAGACATCAAATAAGTTAATTTATTTATGACACAAAGATGATGCAGTAATTATCTTATTAATGAAATATTGACATAATTGATGTTATAAACACCAAAATAAATGTGATTTAAGACTTTTTATGAACTACACTAATTTTATAGGTTACTATGATATATTATTGTTGATTTAATAAACTTGGTTCGAACATATAATTCTGTTATGACTTTCAACAAAATCATATCTCAAATAGTGTCAAAATTGACACAAAATAGTTTTTAAATCAAATATTATATTATTAATTGTTATTTTATTCCTAAAAATCTAAGGTTCGGCCAAATGACTTAGATAAGGATATATATATTAATAATAAACAATTTGGGGTTCGTTTGGCATGTTATAGTAAGTGTATTAACCATATAGTGAAAGAAAACAAAAAGACATGGTAAAAGTTAAATTATTTAACTTAGAGTTAAATCTAATTGATAAGGTTAAAATAATACCCTAAACTTGTCTAAATCCTATTGGTTGATAGTATTTCGACCCATCCCCACTTTAGCTTCGAAATAAGACCCTTTGGAACCATTATAAACCGATTTTGACTTTAATATAAAATAATATTTTGAGATATTCCTAAGGTGCCCCTCTCCTCCCTTATAAAAGGGCACCTCCTCCCCCTCCTCCTCACACCAAATTGAGCACTCAAGCTCGGCCAACCCCTGCCATTTTCTCCTCTCCACTTCCCTAGAATAATCCTAGAGGTCCTGGTCTTCTCCAAAGACCAATCTTAGTTCCTTAAGTGGAGGATTCAAAAAGGCGTTCCAAAGAAGAGGTAATATCCATTACCGATCTTTTCAATTTCTTTCTTCTTCAACTTCTTCTTCTTTAGTTGTTTCATGATAAAGTAATAACATCAGTATTACTTACATACTGATATGTTATTATAAATATGAAACAACCCTAATTCACCTTCTATCCATCCTACGGAAGAATGAAATCATCGCGCGTGCGTATGTACGGAATACCGTCTCCACGCCGTGGTATAATCTATTTTCCACCATCACCTTACAAGGATGGGTATAATGGTGTAATGAGTAACTATACATGATTATTATTAAGTAATATTGATACTGAAATAATATATATATATACTCCAATACAATTCCACGATCATAGGAACGATATCATCACTCGTGCGTACGTACGGAATACCGTCTCCACGATGTGATGCGACTCGTTCTACATGATCTTCATTTCATAATGATTGTATAAATGAATTGAATGAATGAATATGGTATATACTACACTAATACCATTCTGGAAATGAATTATCTATAACCTAAAGATAAGAATAAGAATTTATTCGACAAAACACGCATAAGAACAAAAAGTTATAAAGACCCGAGTAACAAGTAACAATGAAATATTACTAACAAGAAGCTAATAATATGACCATATATGATCTCATATCAATATGTATGATTCTGTAATAAGTCAATAACATTATTTAAACCATTATACAGGAGCTTCGGACACGAACAAAGCAAATCGGACCTAAGGTAAGGGAAATATCACAATCTCATTTTTATCCGAGATTGTTTATTCGTAAGTATTTACTGGGGTGTATTTTATCATCCACATCCATGTTCCCTCAATATGTAATATTGTTTCCATCCACTTGAAATAGTTTAAATCCAATTTTACCCTTAGGTGAGTTTTTAGTAAAGAATATGAAAGGAATCTTTTGTCGTTTTTCCGTACGAGGTACTTTTTGACTTTTCCGACAAAAGTACGAAGAATGTTTTTTTAACTTATACGGCATGAATGGATTTTTAAAACATTACTTCAAAGAAGATTCCTTTACAAGTTTTCAAGTTTATTTTTAATCAACTTCTTTTATTTTAAAGTTGTATGACATGTTATGAAAGGAAAAATGTTTTTGAAGAAGAAATGATATTTTCCTCAAGAATTCAATTCAAGTGTTTTATCAAAATTATTTTCCATCTAAGATAATAAATGGTTCTGTTTCTATCCATATTTTTACATTGGTTTGACTATTTTGTGATGGAATTATGTTTATGAATTCCTTTATCATATATGAATTGATTTATGATGTCATGATGTTTCAAGAATCCCATTTTTGTTACATGTGTTATGCGATGATGCATGTTTTATGATTATGTGGCACACATAAGAAAGGATTCATTATAAGATGGGTGGGACCTATATCTCCCTCCAATGCATTGGGTAATGATTTTATATCTCATGAGATAGACATGGCTGGAACGGAAGGTTATTTCGGTTCAGTGATACAGGACTGAAACGAGGAGTGAACTCGGTTCAGAAAGGGACTTTGTCCACTAAGATAGTCTTGGCAATGAGTCATGACTAACAAGAAATGATTTTCCATGATTATGTGTGCATGCCACAAAGATTCAAGTTTTATGTTATGATTATGGGGATCTCATTTTCACTTCTATGATTTATTCCATGTTAAGATATTATGATCTCTTTTGCAGGTTTTGATTTTCATAAAGATATGATATGATTTTTATTTCCTTTATTTGCCCTTGCTGAGCATTTGAGCTCACCCTTTTATGTTTTCTTTTCCCCAGGTCAGGAAGATGGATATTAAGTAGAATATGCTAAAAGGGACCCTAGATATGATGAAATAAATGGGAGACACTGTAGAAGATTTATGAACCAGTTGTTTATGTTTCCCCAGTTTCTAAAGACACTATACCTATACGGTCCTTTGTGGTTTTGTCATATGTTGTAATAAGAGTGCTTCAATTTTGAAGTATTAACAATGTATGTAAAGTGTGGGTCGTTATATTCAGCATCCAAATGCATCAGAAGGAACCACAATTTTGAAATTTTTTCCATATTAACTAACCTATTTGTCTCTTTCTAGAGAATATTTTATCTAACTCAAGCCCAATTTTATCCTGAAAAAATACTTATAGGAGTTGTAATTCAACAAAATTGAATTCCCAAATTTTTGTAAATATTATAATAGAAGGTGAAAATTGTGTTTACAAATTATTAATGTTATAAAATTTTAATATGGGATATATATTGAAAATTATAAAAAAACAAGTCATTATTGTGTTCTTTTCAAACCCCACCACAAAACCCTCTTCCATGTTCTGTTCCAGGCTATAGCTAAATAACTTCATCACTAAAATAAAAATATGATAAATTTATTATATAATTAATAATGTAATAAAATATATTCCGACATAATTTGAATCCAATAATTCATTAATTCATAAAGAAAATTATATTTCTCTAATTATTTTGTTACATCTACCTATAAATACACAAAAGGAAAAGATGGATCTATTTGGATTAAATGAAAAAAATTAAATTAAAAAAAATCAAGAAGTAAAAATTTATAATTTGAAGAATGTGACAAATTGTTTGTAATAAAACAATTTTTTTAAGGAAGACACCTTATAAAAAATCAATGATTTTTAAAGCGAAATAATATCTATAAATTACACATTGTGTGTATAAATATAAAACAACAATTATTTTTTTAAAATAAAAATATAGTAGAATTGTTAAATCCATCACCATATCCTTTATTTTATTCTAAAATTTTATCAACTATTAAATATAAAAGCATTCATTCAATGATAAAAAACTAACCTAGGTGTGAGTCTAATAGAAACCACGAATTATTAGAAATTTAAAATGAAAATCAAAAGATAGTAAAAATATGAAGTAATGTGGAAAACAATTTACCTTTTAATGGTGATGTTTATTAAAATAGTGGGAAGAAGAGACTTTTAGAAACATAATTATAGAGGGTTGGGATTAAGAACATGCAGTAATCAAGAGAGTCATTAGACAATCATTCACTACCCATAAAAAGTATTTTTTTATTATACAACCCCCTCGTCGAAGTGAATAATAAATTATGGAATATAGAAAAAAATGAGTACCTTTTTCTGGTAAAATTTGGGGATTTAGAGTTTTATAGTTGATGAAAAAAATGCTGAAACATAGAAATAAAACCATTCATTTTAAGAAAGTTTCCAAAACTATAAAAATTAGGGTTTGGGGTAATCAAAGAAAAAAAAATTAAATGATAGAATTTCATATGGGGGTTGATAGAAGGGATAGTATTTAGAGAGGATTCTCCTTCTTATTTAGGTATTTTTCCTACCAAGAGTTCATAGTAGTAGGAGGAATTAAGATTTTGGTATGGGAATGAGTTGTATAGAAGGAGTTTTAACATAATAATATAAAACAAAATCTAGACATGCATGGAGTATATGTAGGAGGGGATAAGTTGAAATATATATAGAGAAGGAGGAATAGATATGAAGTGTGGGAGAATATGAGAGGACAATACGAAGAGTGGGTATCTAGGGAAGGGAAAATGGGATGAAAAATGGGCTAACATAGGTAGTGACATGTATAATTAGAACCATGTTCTTTAGAATTAATTATATATATAAATAAATAATATTGAAAATAAAAAAATATTCAAATGAAAATTTGTTCAAAAAAATTAAAAAATTGATATTGAATGGAGGGGGCAGTGTGGATCCCTCCATGATATGAAAATATATACAGATTTTATATTAATAATGATAAAAATAATAACAATATTATTATTATTATTACTATAAATTATTGTTTCTATTTTATCTTATTCTATTGATGCCAGATTAACAACTCATCTACCCGACCATGATCATGATATCAATAGAAAATATTGAAGATTGATATGTGATACATAACTTTGACTCATAGAATGAGCCATATGTCTATATATATAAAACCAACCATGTATGTTTTAATAAAATTTATATTTTTCACATGATACACCTTTTTAATACATGTATGGGATATCTTTATTTTTTTTCACCATAGATCACAATGGTGTGGTATGTTTGGAAATATGGGCCAGTGTTCTTGGAGGGAATTACAAATCTTATATTTTTATCTCTATGAATAAAAAGTGGATTGGGGCATGAGGATTAGATTTTTCTTAGAATTATCTACCAACTATAAAAATATTGTAGTGTCAAGGAGAATGTTACCTGAAAATCCATATGTAGGGACATTTATTCCCCCCATATACATAGGGATATGGAACCTCTTAATTAAGATTAGATAGTTTTGGTTATTCCCCCCACAAACTTAGGGATATGATCTTATTTCATTTGAGAGTGTATTCTCCCTATATAAAAGGTTAGTTAGTTCTAGGATTATCTAAAAGAGTTCATATTCCCCCATCCCCAATGTTACAAGATCCCCCAAAACACTTATTCTGATGTCATGTGGGTTTCCAATCATTGGAAGTTTCAATACATAAATAGGGGGTATGATATTGATTGGCCAGAGGGTGTAGTGTTTCATAGAAAAATTAGTATACTTTAGTGATGATTATGATATCCATTATGGATTTAGGTAGTTTAGTAGTAGATGGAGTGGATGAGAGGTACATATTTCTTCTGGTCATATGATTCTTTGCATCCCATGGTTTTCTTTTAAGAAGCATTATCTAATAGGCTAAAAACATTAGTATTTATAGACTCTATGTTGTTCTAATATCCATTTATTTATTGTATGGTAGAAAAATCAATGACAAGAGATGAATTAGTTTCAAACTTTCTTACCCTCTAAAGGCATCTCATTAATTAGCATGTCTAAATTATCCTTTCATGTAACCCTATTTTTAGTCTCCCGTATCAGGGGGTTGTGAGTTGATTGTTTTCTTTGGAATTTAATTTATGGTTTTGGGGAATCATATAGAGTATTTCTATAGTCACCCTTTAATTCATCTTGATCCCAAACATGTTTTTTTGGATAAAAATAATAATGGTTTAGGGATGGTCTTATTGGATGTGTGGCTGGTGTATCTTATTCAAAGCTTACGCCTATTAATGCATATTAGTGTATTGCAGTGTATGGTAGTTTATGATGGTGGTTTTGACTGTTGGAGCTAGATATCAATTTGAGAGATTATGTAGTGAGGTGGATCTTAAAAAATATTTTGGGTATAGAAAATTTGGAGTATTTCATTTTGGATAATTATTTTATTATTTTATTTTATGGTGTTGTATTTGTATTTGATATCTCATCCATGTGTTGATGAGGTTTAGTTATATATATATGTACTGCTGATGATTTTGGTTTTTTATGCATTGGATATCTTTTTTTGGTAATTTTAATTGTTGTATAAGGACTCCAATATCAAGTGATATTAATATACTCTAGTAGTCACCATCCCTAGGATTATTGGAGGTGGGTTATAGGTGGATCATTTATCCTATTTCCTATCTGGGTGGGGCCCTGAAAGGTCGATTCATGTTTGAGTGGTATCAAAGGGGGTCTATCCTGAGGATGGTGTTTTGAGTTAGTGGTTACATGGTAACTAGTTTAGGTATTTAGGTAAATGATGTTAAGATGGTGTTTATTCCATTTATCAAACCATGTATACCTGCATAGGTGTGGTGACCCATATATCATTTATTTAGGACATTGAAAATGTGTTAGTTAACCGAGATCTATAAAACATAATTTTAGGGTAAAAGTATGTTGGTAAATGAATCATATAGTATTTGGTTATGATTTTCCATGTCCTTTTAGTGTCATAACATCTATATATACTTAAAATCCATTTGGGTTCCTTCTGTTAAATAATGTGTGCAACCTATCGAAACTAAAATATGTACAAAAGAATGGTTGTGACAAGATTATTCCTATAGTTGGGACTATCAATATTTATTAACAAGTGAAGTATATTTTTTTGGTGATTTATTTAGATGATATACTTAATACATGATCTAGGGAAGTTTCTATACTTTTTAATCTTAGAGTAGATATTTCTTATAGAGTATGTGGTAGTTTTCCCTGACATAGAATAAACTATAAGTGGACTTGATATTTTTCATGTGTTATGATGAGGGAGGACTCATGGGTCATTTATGAAAACCCAATCCTGTGGGGTCAAAATATTTTCTAGTGTCTATGACCCATGTTACCATATAGTTTAAATATTTACCATTTGGATGTCAACACTTGTATTAATTTTCTGATATGACACGGTGTTCCATTACTGAATATCGTTTTCTTTAACTAAGTACGAGACTGATCTAACATGGAAGGAGTTGAGATCTTATCTAGTATGGGGTTTTGTTTTATGAGGATGAAAACCCATATATGAGGTAGTTAAATTGTATTAATGTGTGAATAAAGTCCAACATAACTCTTGAGACATTCCATGTACATATTTCACATTAGTCTTTTTTGAAATTAGTAGTATTAGTGGAGACATTGAATGAGGGGTTATCATGTTGCGGTGGTGTTTTCACAAAAAACCACATATTATATAGTTCCATATACATGTTTTTAATGTTAGAATAGAACCACCCTTGTTGTGAATGTCAGTATAGTTTCTCCTGAAGAAATTCCAAGTGATGTTGTAGATGGGCCTCAAAATGGGAGATTGTGTTTCATTCTAGGAACTACCAATTATACACCCAATTTCTTAATTTGAATCTATTTTTTGGAAGACCCAATGGTGTTAGATTATTTTGAGATGAATTATTCATTGATCTACTCCAAGAACCACAACCATTTGTCAATTCCTATCAAACAAGATGTTCTGATTATCAGAGATGTAGTTCAAAGTAAAGTTTTTATCCTCTTTAAAGGGACCCTTATAATGGATATCTAATGTAAAATGTATTCATTCTATGATTTATTATCAAGTAGTGGATATTATGGTTGAACCCCTAGCCATCCCATTTTTATTTATATATTTTCCAAAAATATCGACCATTATTCACTCAGCCTTTATATAAATTTTATATGATCATATTTGGGGATGGGATTGATAATTTATAGTTTATTCATGTTTTAAATGTCAATATTGAATATATTATATTGTATTTTTTTTTCTTTAATGAGAAGTGGTCACTAAAGTTTCAGTTGGGAATTCCCTCTTTGTGGGTTTGGTGAGTATAGAAACCCCACTTGAAGATAATGTTACATACCCATCAGTTGGTATGAATGAATTTATGCTATAATTATGTAACTAAATGATTAACTACTAGTGAATATAGAATAATTCATTCATTCTACTAAATTTTGACCCAAAATTCCCCCTTAGTGAGCGATTTTCATAATCATTAACTTGTATTCCATAGATAACAATTTGGGGTTTCTATGTGGAATAGCGGAAACCCATGTTGGTTATATGAGTCTCATAGACCAAAACCTTCTATGAATTGGTTTAGATAAATAATTTTTAGGATATCAAGTTATTTTCAATAGTCATTCAATGAGAGTTTCAACTTTGTAACAAACTCTTATAGTAGTTGTTTTTAATTCATGATGTAGCATGGGTCTTCATGAAGTTAATTCCATAGTATTTGATAAAATTTTGGTATTCTAGTAATGGAATGGTGGTTAACATTTCAATAATAGGAATCTATGTTTGGAAAATGGATTAGGTTCATGTGAAACAATCTTTCAAGTTGCTGAATCTTTTTTAAAGAGAGATATGTTTATCACCTTTATTCAATGTTGGTGTCCCACAATCATTCTTTATGTGAGGGTTATTTAATTTTTGTATTCCTGTGCGATCATAAGTTCTTATATGAAATAATTGAAGGGTTTTTTTGAAGGTACGAAGGACATAATCCTCTTCCCAAGGTGATAGAAATTTTCCCTTTGTGTAAATATTAAATAATAGGATGGTCATCCTATGTGGGGACTACCCTAGTGTAAAAAATATGTAAATATGATATTTATAATGTTTGTCCTTAGGAAATCTCATTTCATGTAAACCCTTGCTATATTGTGATAGGAGATATTTTCTAAAGTGTATATGGTTTTTGGGTTCCCAAGCCTGTGTAATTTTGGGGTTTAGTGACAATAGAGTAAGGTAATATAAAAAATTAGTATTTTCTACATTGGATTATGGGGGATTGGTCCACCAACCTTGTAGTGGTATGTTATTGAGAAGTTTGATGGGGTTTATATTATTTATTATGTGATTATTGATATATGTTTTGAAATACAAATAAGTATTTTACTAGGTTATTATATAAAGTGGGTATGATCTTGTTAGAGATATAGATATGGATGTGTGATTCCACTAAATAATTGTTTAGAGGTTTAAGAGGAAGGATACTGTTTCTCATATTCAATGATTCATAAGGGTTATTACTTGTTCCTTTCTAGAGAGTCTATATCCTGGTGAATTTATTAATATAAGTGTTGACTTAGGGAAATCACTCAGTGTTAGAGTGTGTTATGGAATTCTTTTTTCCATGAAACAATAATCTAGAATGTATTTTTATGTGGGGTTCTTGGTGCACCCACCATGGGTAACATTAGAATTGAAAAATTTCGTGATGGTTTCAATGGTATATATATTTTCTTCATCCTATGTGGAGTAAAATTTCTATTGGGAGGAGGAAATTGGGTGTAGATTCATGGAATGAATCCCCTAGAGTGTAGAGAAATTCATATACTGGACTTTCTCTGTGATGTTGTGGAGACCATTTCTCTATGGTTGAAAAAGAATACTTCTTTCTTAAGAATTTAAGTACCAATTTCAGTTATATATCAGACATACATAGGTAATGAAGGTCTTTGAAGTAATAGTGGTTTCTGTATGGGGTTTTTTCTATGATTTTTTGAGGATTTATTAGTAGTTCCTAGTCAATGACAAACAGTGTTTGAGATTTGAATGATATGAAAACAAGAAATTTTATTGGGTAAGAATTATCTTAGTTTTTAGTTTTCTAGTCCCAAGACCTTTACAAGGGTAAAATAATATATTTACCCAAGAAGACGAGCTCGATAAAATTATCTGATGGTTTTTTTGATTTTGATGTGTGGTGTTTAGCCTCAGGCTGAGAAAACAAGAAATTGTGGACATTATGAGGCCTTGAAAAATAATATTTTTTATATAAATATTTTTTAGATCCCATGAAACAATTCATGAGGATTATTCAATTTTAAGGGGGTTATGTATTGTAAAACTAAAATTTCAATTATATCCAAAATACAGGATGCACCCTAGTGGTTGAATAACTTATTTTCATATAAGGGACCTTGGGGGTTGACTAAAATTTTCTATTTAGTCGATTAACCTTAAAATAAAATTCTAAATATATTAATTAATTAATTTATGGAACAATTAACCTCTTGACCAAGACCTAGTTACTATTCAAAATCAAATTCTATCATCCTAGGGTTTCCTGGATAAACCATAATATTTGGAAATTGGAATCATTAGAGTGTAATTAGAGTAATTAATGGAACAATTAGAATAATTAATGAATCTAAATCACTAACAATGACTATCAGTAATGAAATTGTCTTCATTAATGAGAAGTATAATGTTGAAGTCTAGTTTTTTATTTCCATAGATCCATTCATTATGAATTCTATAATTGAATATAATTTTTGAAAAACTTTGATATTTTTTTTATCATGAGATGGTTTATGTATTAAATTATATTTCTTAGATCCCATAACAATTTTTTTATTCCCATTCTAGAATCCCATGACCTCATTCTATGTGTTTTATTTTTTTCTTAGATGGATTAAATATCTTACCATATACAATGTGAATAATATAATTTTTAGGTGATAGATGAGGATACGGGATCATGATTATGCACCCTTAATACCCCTATTATCTATCTCTAAATTATCTCTCTCCCCCTTAACCACTCACTCACTCACTATCTCACTCTCTCTATCTACCACCTCCACCTATTTTATTCATGTGGGTGAACTAACTGCTACTAACCCTAGTGGTGGATGAAAAGAGTGATATGGGTCACCAATGTTAGGGGGAAGGAAAATCTTGGTGGGAGGTGTCATGATGATCTTAGGTGAGCTTTCTCTTAGGAGAGGGGTATGTGGAGTGATTTAGGATCATAACAATCCATTTGAGGCTTGATAGTGATGTGAAAGTTGCAGGGGTTCAATGTGTAGTAAATTGAGGTGTTATACAAAGAGAGGATGTATGTGAGGTGGATATCACTTAATGAAATTTTGGGTGAAGAGGTGGACTAGCTATATCTCTAAGAAGGAGGGTAATTAATGTGGAAGGTTCTTAGGAAGAAGAACCATTATATTTTGGAATAAATATAAATTAAAGAACATAAAAAATTAAATACATATTAAAATTTTAAAATAAAAATAAATTAATATAATGATATCAAAAAGGGGTAGAGTTAATACCCCTTTCTTTTATAATATATATATATATATATATTATGTTAACAACAATAATAAAAAAATATTATTAATATTGTAATAAAATATTATTTCAAATTTATCTTTTTCTTATGATGTCAGATTAATGATCGAATTGTGCCATCATGATCATGGAATTGTGACAAAATATTCAAGACCAACATGTGATACATAATTATAACTCATGGTATGACCCCCATGTCCCTCCTTATAACCCCTCTCCTCTATGTTTCAATGGAATGAGTAGTTTCCATATGATAAACATTTTCAAAAAAATAATTATCCTATCATGATTAAGTTTTTAATATAGATCACAATCCAATTCCCATTTTAGACTTTTGAGGTCATTTTTAAGTGATGAAGTTAGATCCTAGATTTATCCCTATTGGGGTGACTAAAAGGTTTTTGGGTGATGATTCAAGTGGTCATATAGTTTTCTACTCATCCTTGGTCGTATGGTTGTGTCAGGGTGTCTATTTCTCAACCAGCCCCATGTAGGGTTTGTAATTACCCCATATATTCGAGGAATATTATCCTATAACTATGGAATATATAGGGTAATTTATTCCCCAAAAATAAATGGTTTTGAGATCCTATATTTAAGGATTTAATATTTCCACCATCTAAGAGATTAGTTTGGGAATAGATCCCCCATTGGAGATGGTATTCCCTCCACCTTCACAGGGTATGATTTCCTCCATAATAATTAATATGAGGCTATGAGGGTTACATGGAATTAGTAGTTTAGTTACCCGATCAATGGTGTGTTATTGATGGACTGGAGTGTGTGGTGTTCCCTTGACTGAAAATATTTCTCTGATAGTTTGTAGGCTCCCCATCAAGGATTCTGTAACTGGTGTGGATTATGTAATATATGAGAAGAATATATTTCTTCAGGGATTGTTAATCTTTAAAACACATGGGTTTACTTTGATATGTGTTATATATCCTACTAGTGATTTAGGATTTATAATCCCTTTAGATTTTAGAGTGATCTTGGTTTCTAATATCATAGGAGTTTTGAGGATTGGAGTTGAGATGATTTGGTCTTTCCTTGAATCCTCAAAACATTTATTGATTGGGCATATCTAAATTATCCTTTCTTGACACCCTAGTTTTTCATTCAAATTAGGGTTTTTGAACTGTCTATTTTCATTAGTTTCATTCCATTAACGTTTTGGTTCATATTACTATGTTTATACTCACCCCAAAATGGGTATTTTGACCACACATATTTTTTTTCTATGCAGAGGATGTGGATGTTTGGAGATGGAATCAATAGATGCATAGCTAATGTGGCTTTTTGGAGATAATTTCTACTAGTTCATGGTGAAACATGATGAAACATGGTATTTTGTGATGGTTTTCAGGATATTATCTCAAAAAAACCAATAAAATATATTATATAGTGAGAAGGATCTTCCTAAATTCTTGGGTGTAAAAAAATTGGAGGCTTATCAGTTGTGAAGTTTATTTTATATTTAATTTTGTGGGTTTTTACTTGTATTTTACGTCTCATGAATATGTTGATAAAATTGAGTTGTTTATATATATATATATATATAATTATTTTGGTTGATTTATTCATTGGATATAAGTTTCTTTTTTAGGTTCATATTGGCTAAGGCCTACCATATTTTTTGATATGCGTACTTAGTGCTACGTACCATCCCCTTCCCTAGTGGAGTTGGTCTTAATGTGGCACACTTGACTTCTCACAGGCTAGGTAGGGCCTCAGTGGGTTGGTTCATGTAGATTTCTGAAAATCAAGTGACAAACCAATTGATATTATTTAAGACTCAATTGGAACATATTACAATGTATGTGAAGTTATCTCTACTCATGTGATTTTAAAATCAAATTTCTATCAATATATTGATAAATATTGTTCAAAATTATTAATTAAAGGACATGAATGGTTTTAGGTTACCACATCACACCAATAAATGAAATATAAAACATCTAAATGATTCAAAGTTGGAATAATATTTGGAATGTCCCTGACCATAAGATACCTTGGACCTTTAATATACCAAAACATAATAATCTCTCTATACCCTAAATATCTAGATTGAGTGAACACTCATGACTATGAAAGACAAAAATACCATAAGAAATAATTATCTATAAATAAAACTACAAAATTATAGGCACACAAAAAATAAATGGTTTAGAAATTATTCATATATCAATGGAATAACACTTCTTTATATTTCATTTATCAAAATTTATAATAGATATAATTTTTAAAAATTATAAATTTTGATTAATAATTGAAAAATTAAACCAATACATGTGTGTAATGGTCTCAGCCAACATTTATAGTGGCACACAACTAGTCAACTAGTTACACATACCTTCAATCATTGTAGACATCCTTCCATTACACCCAACAACCATTGATTAAATGTATGAATATTCACCAAAATGATAACTTTTAGTGATCATAGAAATATACTTTTTCATTCCATTTCATGAATCTTCAACTCCACACTTATTCATATAATAGTGTGATGATTCTCAAAAAAATCCATTCATATAACTTTTTCTCAATGTCTTTCATACAACTGACTGATGAAAATCTTATGAGGCATACTTTCTTAAACACCTTCATATTCTAGAGTTTCCACTAAAAATATCATCATCTAGACAAACTGTATAAACTAAAGATACTCTTTCTATTCAACATATATAACATGGAGAGACATCAAATTACCTAACAATTTAACACTTTAATACTAATCTAAGGAAATCATTGAAACCTCTAACACATACATGAAAAACAAACCTTACACTATTATAGAATCAACTATGCCACCACAATATTCTTATCACTATAGTATCATTGAGGCATTATTTTTCCATATAGTTTTCTAGGCTATGAATTTTGTGAACATGGTAGTTGTATTCTTCCTTTCAGTTATCTTTCATAGATCTATCTATCCAACCACAAGAATATTCAAGAATAAATGATCTTTTTGGTTAACATGATTAATTTATTAGTGAAATAACCAATTCAAGGATAAATATATTTCACTCTAATAGTCATAATAGAGAATTAAAAATTCCAGGATTTTTTAGATGTACTCCTATATCCACCTCATCCATATCATTTCTTCTATGATAAATTTTCATATACATAATACACTTACATTATAGACAATAATATTGTATTCTATATCATTGATATATTAATTCATTTCATTTCATAAAATTTGAAAAAATATATCCTATTATATGATTAAGAATTTATATATCCCCTCTAATATATATATATATAAATCCATGCAATAAATCATTCATTCTGAAGAACAATTATCTATATTTCAAACCATTGATATAACAAAGTATCCACTTCACATCATCGCTATGTTATCTTTTAGGATTTGGCATGAAATCTCTAATGAATCCCATAATAAATAAAATATCAAATAAAGTAAATATCAAAGTATACATAAATCTTCTTACTTTTGATAAAAATGGAACTTTTTCCACGAGCATGATCTCGTATTACATTTTTAGTGATTTATATTTAGATAATTTTATATATATGTCCTATGGATTCGGTACTATCTTATGTCTAGACATTATAAATTTTTTTGTTATCATATGGACATAATCCCATTAAGAAAAAACTCAGATTATAGACTTCAGGCATCTCTCAATCTGGTTTATAAACGTTTCCAAGTCATCACCAAGATCTTTTATCTAGAATAATCTAGAAAAATCATTATTCATCTTTTAGTTTCACTTAATGTATGAACTCGATAAAATAATTTAATCCACATAATAGATAATGGTGATAAATATACCATATTCAGATGGCATATGGTATAAATAGTGATTTAATTTCTTTATAGAAAACCTTTCTCATCCTGGAATGTTTAAAACATCCAAATCCATTTTCTTAGTCATTGTTTAATGCTTTAGAAATTCCACTTTACCTAAAAAAAATTAATTGTTTTTATCCATTAAACCAACCAAGTTATTCATATTGATTTACTCTATGACGTATCCATGATGTAATTCATTTTTATACCATTTTTCTCAAAAAAGAATCTATTTGAATAAGTAAGACTCAAATATATTTGGAGAGAGTATTTCTTGAATAAAAATGAAAATATTTCATCGAATTCAATTAAAAAATTTTACTAAAATATTTTAATGCCCTATTTATCATTGTACCTTATTCAACCACAAAAATATATTTTAAAATTGAATAACCATTTATTCTAAATTTATTTAAACCTCTATAGTAGTTATCTTAGTTCACATGTTTCTTTTGAATGCAATGAATCTAATTAATATTTCATATATAAATCCAACTTTTCATAATCACTAATACATTATACTACTTCCAATATATCAGAATATCCTATATTTTCAAGAATAATGAAATTTATATTAATTTAAAATCTTTGAACTTTTCATATAATCCTTGAAAATATTTACAATTTGTCTTCTCGCTCCACTCTTTTTGGAATTACAATTTCTAGAACTTTAGCATCCAAAACATTGTTCCAAGATTTCGTAGTCCTCAATAACTATAGTAAATATTATATAATCTTATCATCTAGACTCTCAATAACCTCAAAAAATTTCATAACTTGTATACGTATATAACTTCCATTTTGATCAAAATTTTCATATTCAGTTATTTCATTATTCAAAAAATCCATTTCAGCCATGTTTTTTTCTTTCCATAATGCATTCTCATTGAGGATAATATTATGGATTTTAACTATCTTTCAATTATCATCATCCATGACTTAAAAGAAATTTTTTCATGAGAATATGTCATATATAAGTGTTTTAGGGACTTATTATTAAGTTCATCTAGATACTTGGAATGAAAATAGACATAGGCTATACTATCTAAAACATTAAGGCAGTTAAATTCTAAT
The DNA here is from genome assembly GCA_963277665.1 of Viscum album. Classification (NCBI taxonomy): domain Eukaryota; kingdom Viridiplantae; phylum Streptophyta; class Magnoliopsida; order Santalales; family Viscaceae; genus Viscum; species Viscum album. The sequence continues at coordinate 717,359,918 of OY728128.1, forward strand.
AGTTTTGCAGACCTTAACTACTATCTAATCTATTTACACACTATTGTTGAATGAATTCTATTAACAAGACACATTTCACACTTGATCACTTTCTATAAAACTATCTTTAACATTCCCGAATATACCCTAATTCTCTATGCATGTTTATTAAACATTTGATTTATTTTCTCAGATTCCTTATTCTTTTCTGGTGTCCCGATTACAGTCTTCTCTATCTCAATTCACTTATTTTTATAATAGTTTTAGAAATATTGTCTACTATATTAAAAAAAATTATCAATCTTTAATCATTTTACATTTCTTCCAATATACCATTAACGCACAATCTTTTTGAAAAAAAAAATACTCAGAGCAATTCAAAATTTTGTTTTAGGTAGTAAACCCACATATTCCATTTTTAATCATTAATTGAAGTCAAAATATACTGTGAATCACTATGAGTGTGAAATATTGTAGGGAGCCAAACATCAATGTGAACATGTTCTATATTTTAGTATCGGGTTTACGTTTATTCATGTAAAATTATTCCTTTCTCTAATATCTGATTATAAAACTCTTATGTAATAATATTTTATTGTGTTCAAGCTTTATTACACACTATTTTCTAGAAATATCAATATTTTCTCAATAATGTATCTAAGAAAAAAGTTCAATGACACCAAACATTAATATATTTTTACCCATACAACTATTACTCCATATGATCATGTAGTCATATTAAAGGTTCCATCTGCAACACGTCTAGCTACAATAATGGATCCTTGAGTAATTTTCTGGACACCATTATTGAATCCAGATCCAAATCCCACATCATCTAGTGAACCAAAATAAATTTGGTTCTTCCATAAAGTTGATATGTGAAAACTTATTTCAACCTCAAGAAACATATATTTTACATTTTAGTGTTAATATTTTACTTTACCATGACTTATAGAGCATAATAATTGGCTAACAAAACTTTTATAAATCATCCAAATACATAATTACCCATGAATACTTTCTCTTCCATAGAATGATATAATTAACATAAATCAATAACCCATGATTCTACCGAATTCTTGATACTCAATAATAATTTTCTAATACCTTCATATAAAACAGTTACAAAACATAAACATTCAAAAATTCAATTTTATAGTTCACCATGTGATTCCTATAATCACTTATATTATTCCCCTTCATCTTTAAATTCCAACCAGAAAGTCTGGATCCAATTGATTTCATTGAAATTATTCCTATAAAATTATATTCTAATTTTTTATAACCTCTCTTATCTATTGAACATCTTCTACCATTATCATTTAGTGTAGTTTAGTTAGGTTATGTCCTTCCTTAATTTTGATCTTTTTATTTAGAATATGATTTATGGTGTTTCAAAATGGGTGAATCATCTTTCCTCATGAGTTTCTAATAGATATTACCATCACATACCCTAAATCAAAGAGAGATGATAACAACAGTAGATCCCACACATCACTCATGGAATTTTTAATAATTCATATGACATGGATTTTAATCATGTTAAATTCATTTACATGATCTTCCAATAGTATTACTTCTTAATATATCATGATGAATATCCTCTACATTATGAATACCTTATTAAAAATTGTAATCTTCTCAGACATATACTTTAGTTCTTTCATAAGCTTTACTTTGGTGTTCACAATTGGAAATTTAGAAGCTACATTCAATGAGAATTAAGTCATAATCAACCCAAATTATTTTTTTCAAGCATTACCATTACACTTACTCCATATTCTCTTGTTTTAATAACATCAATGAAACTTAATGATCGTGTCACATTATATTATCTTCCTCGTAAATTTACTAGAAGATGAAGTAAGATATATAAAACTTTTATATTTGGACCATTCCTTTTTATAATTCAATTACCTTTTAAAATTATGACTCTAATAGAATAAAAATAACATCATGAAATGAATAAATATACCTAAGTGTACTACCAAGTCCAGAACAAATCTATGATTCCACTTGTTGGGACAGTATACCACACTGATCTCTGGAAGATACAATGTACAATATTTTTGATTGAGGAAAAAGCTTCAGAACATCCTAGACTAAAGTATACACTAAAAATTAATTGTACTAGAACATAATATGTTCTCCACACCATAAATAACCACACATAGAGGACACCTATGAATTTGATAAAAAATTCCCATAAGAAAAAAAATCAAAATAAATAATGAAAAAATAATGACCACACAAGAATTGTGTGGTTCAGAAATTAGTCCAACATCCATGGGTGGGAACTTATGAAACTTTAATCTATAATAATTTATAATAAATTAAAATTTCTTCAACTAATCAGTCAAGTAGATCACAAATATCTAAATTGAATCAAGGCACATGTACAATGGTCCTACCTTTACATTATAATTTGGGTCTTCTAATAAAATACATTATCAAACCATTTATCTTTATAGAAATTCCACAGTCAAACTCAACACCAAATGATTACTTATAGAAATCTACAACTAACTTCTGAATTTAGGTGAACAATTAAAGTTACTCTTATGTTGATTATGGAAACTCATACATTCCTTACAATACCATATAATAGTATAAGTAATTAATTTTATGTATAATCATTAGAATACTAAATTAATTACCTTTTCATAAATTCTTTTAAATATATTATGTATAATTAACCAATGCACATCATTTGAAGTATAACATAAAGAATTATTTCCTATTTTAGAGTTTCCAAAATCAGTGTCATTGTTAGTAATTCTCTTATGGAGTTAATCCTTCCATTAAACTATTTATAAATTGAATAGACTTCAAATTTAATAATAGTTATCAATTATATCATTCTCAAATATTTTGTAGAGAAATGAGTTTTGAACTGGATATTTTTTCATATAGAGAAAAACTCATGAATGTGTTCTCTAAACCAACACTGAAGGATTCATTTCATAAATTAAGTTTGGTGATGGGATTAAAACACCAATATATTTTTGAAAAAGGAAAGGTGATTTAATATACCATTTTATTATATTTGGATTTTATTTTCTATTAGGGAGTATAAAAATATAAATTCATATATTTTTCTCTTTTGTAGAGAATATATGATAGGGAGTTAAAAAAATGAGAAATCTATAAGAAAACATGTGTGTAAGTGAACTATTCTAATTATTTTTTTAGTACGTGTTCCTGAAGGATTTGGTTTGAAACATGTAGAGATATTTTTTTATGAAAATAATAAAATTATAAGTAGAATATTTGAAATAAAATACTGAATTGGTTGGTAGAGAATGTATGTTACTATAGTGGAAAACATTAGGATCACTTTCAAGAATTATTTTTGACTTCACCAAGTTCACCCACATAAGCATAGAATTATTTAATAATGAATCATTGTTATTTTAAGAGGTTGATCTATTTTCAGTGGTAGAAAAAAATATTTGTTTGAATTTGAAATTTGGTAAGAAAATCCAAAGGGGGAGGTTATATAGACTGATATAAAAGACATTATTGAGATCAAAGTGTGATTTTTTTTACTATAGTTGAAGAAAATGGACCCCCAAGAGCTAAAGTTTTTTCAAAATTGAATTTTTATTAATGTGTAGTGAATGTGAAGTTGATGCTATATGTTTTTATGAATTTTACCAGTATAATGAAACAAATGTTCAATACTGAATCTAATTCACACTCAATAAAACCAAGTTAATTCATGTGTGGTTAAGTTGATTTGGAAGTGTAGACAAAAATGGAGGAGTTTACAATAGAAAATCTAGATTTTAGGTGATTTTACTCTATTTTATACAATTTCAGACTATAAGGATGATCACTAAAAAATATACATATAGACATACAATATCTTTCCGTAACCAATAGGTTCAAACCATGATTAAAATTAAATCTAAAAATGTTTTTCAAGCAATTATTTCTTGAAATAAAGTCACTATATAATCTAGTAGAATTTAGTTTTCATGTTCTTAATATATTGAGAGATAAATTATTTGAATTATAAATGAAAAGTCACACCACAAGCCATATAAAAATTGAATGTTGAATGAATTGGAAAAAATGATTTGTTCCATGAGGAACTAGGTCATTCCATTGAGAATCATATCACACCACAATAAATATTCCATTTTAATTAGGTGTATCTATATAATTAATGGCGAAAATGATCACACTATAGAGAATATTTCCATTATATAATGGAATATGTGTTTTTTTGTGATTAATAGATTTTTTCCATATTGTGAAGCTTTTATATATGTTAAAAATGTAATAATCACACCATAATAGTAATGGACACACCATAATTTTTCTAAGGTATATAATTCAAGTTGTTTGTTGTTATGGTTTTAATGTTTTTTAAGGGATGCTCTAACTCAAACATTTAAGGGTCTAAATCATATTCAACTATGGATAATATGTCTAGATAGATCTAAAGTCTTTTAAGGAAGTGGAAAGGGTCAAATTGTTGGTTCCTTACATAAATTTGTTTATGGAATTCATATTAAGTGTATAGAATGTGAGGTCAAAGAGATATTTCTACTATGTAAGTTTAGATAATTAAAATAAAAATAAGTGGAGGTAGTGTATAAATATTAAGACAAATAAAATATTGATAAAGAGGAATAATAATGACAATAAATTGATAAATTTATATCTATAATAAAGACGCTCTGGTTGTTATATCTCAGATTTGGTATTTTTGATTTTGCAGGATCACATTTTTTTATCATGGGTTAAATAATAATCCCAACTCTTTTTTAAATACTCAAATTTTTTATTATGTAATGTATGACCATATATTTTACTTCATCATTCCAAGGTTTTAGCTACTCATTTTTATTTTTTAACTTTATAAAAATCTATTGTAGATAGAGTTTTTTTTTCATAATGTGAATTTAGTTTTCACACAATGATATTTTGAATCACATTAATAGGTGTTAATGGATTTTTATAGAGAAACATAAAAGAAATAGAATTCAATGAATCACCCCTCTCATTTAATTCTCATCATTAATTTTGATGTTTTTTCACATACCTTGACTAATGTATTGAGAAACAACTAGTATTGGATGAAGTATGTAATTGTATCATTTATTGGGATTAATCAGTACCTAACATATTATGATATATATTTCATGATATATTTAAATAATTATATTGAATTAATCCACTTACATAATAATTTTTCAAACTCCAAGTAATTCTTTTCTCCATAAGGTTTACTACCATGGTTATTTATCACACCTTCAATGTACTTAACTCATTTTCAAGAAGATATTATAAGTGGTGATATTAAAATGGTAAATGGAACATTTTGTATTAGAGTTAATATATAGAGACATTATGGAGTTTATTTACCAAGTATTTTAGAGTCTTATAGAAGAGTTTTTTGGATGTAAATTTTTGATTATTTTTATAGAGTTTTATTAATTTATACATTGGCTGTAGTTACACTATCCTTAGATGCATGTTATCATTGTTCATTTTTGGGATATATATTTAGAGTTGAAAAATGGTGTTATTACCATATTCCACTCCATATCATTATATAAACATATTATTTTTTATTAATTAGGCGATGATCTATTTTAAGGCAAATAAATATCTTTATGATCCATTAAAAACCATGGTTCTAGTTCACATCCTCTGGTAAAAAACATATTACTAGTGGGGTTATAGTAATATACCATGGCCAAATTATCATTATTTTGTGGGACATTGTATTATTATTTATGGATGGTGGTTGGTTTTCAACAATTTATATCTCAATATTTGGTGTGATAAAAAGAAAAATTTTCCTCTTTTGAATTATATATACAATCCAGTTCATATTTATGATATTGGTATTTAAAAAATAAGTAAACTATAAAGTTAATTTAATTATCATCATTATAATATTTGGAAAATCATTAATAAATATAAATTGACTACTTATTAAAAATTTAATTCACGGTAACCCATTTATAGTGGTGTTTTATAAAGTAAATTATTTTTTCATTTCACTAAGAGATGATATGCTTGTTTGGTTTCTTGGTTGTAATAAATTTTATGCCTTGGAGTCTTCCTTTAATGTTATAGGTATGGTGAAAACTTTCTCATCATAAAATATATATTTATTATTCTATAATATCTAAATGTTTCTAATTATTATCTATATGTATCCACAATAATATTACTGAGGAAAATAAAAATCACAACCTCTTACACTTCCCATTTAAAGAGAAAGTTTAGAAATTTGTTTTTAATATATTTGAACTTCCATTAAATATTTAATCTTTAATTTGGAATTATATTATTCATATTCTAATTATTGGTGGATCAGTTAAAATGAAAAACATTTTTTTGGATACTACTATATATCTAATGTTTTTGATTTAAGTGGAATATTTTTTTTAAAACATTATTATAAGGAAATTTTAATTTAGGCACTATATCTCAAATACTTTCCACTATAAAAGAAAAATATTTATTAAAGAACAATTTTTATAGGAATTTATTGAATTATTTCTCCATCACTAATAATATTGGTATCAATTTAATTTTCAAATAATATAAACTCAATATTGAAATAATTTATAATTATACAATTATAGGATAAATTAAGGGAAATTTGTTTCAAGAAACCATAAGAACTCCCCAATTCATGGGTTGTATTAGAGTTTTTATAATTTCTAATGGGTCAATGTTTTCATATTTCAATAAACCATAGATAGTTGAAATATCACATTTATTAAAAAGGAAATGAGTGATTGAAATAACATTTTTATTGAATTAGAGAAAGAGAACCAACAATTGGATTGAATTTGATTCTATTTTCCTTATATAATTTAATATGAATAATAAAATATTTTTATTTCAATATCATTACATAATTAATGGATTTAATAGATATATTTTCCTATATTTATTTTATTGTGACATATAATTTTAGAAAGGATAATTTTTTAGATTATTTCATTTTTAATAAGAGAATTTCTTGAATTTCAATTTTTTAAAGTTTGATTTTATTCCTTTATAAATTATTATTAACATAGAAATGGATACATGAAAAATCCCAATGTTTAGACATATTTATTTTTTAATAAGTTTATTTTTTGTGGGTTTTATAATATTTTTGGATATAGAAATTATATTCTATAATTATCATTATTATCATTAAAATTTGGTTAATTGGATAAAATAGAGTGCAACCACCTTTTCATTTCATGACTTCCATGTTCTTGATGTTCCTATGCAAGGAATATCCTCCTCCATTACCTTTTACAATTTTTTTATTTTACATTCGTCATGGGATATTTTCATGGAAATACAAGTTAAAATATCTTCCTCCCACCCACATTCAATATGTATCTCTCCCCCATTTTAACTCTATACTTCTACCTATCTTTTTATTCTCCTTTTATCTATATATTATATATTGAATTTTTTTTCACAATATAAAGGATTAGATATTTTGGTTTCACCAAGTAATAGAATCCACGCCAATAAATTTATAAAAGTTTTCATTTAGGAAAATGAATCTAAAATTAGGCAAATACACATCATTTGATGATTCATCATCATATTATGACCTAATTATGAGTTTCCATTAACTTAATATCAATATATACATCGTTTATGAGTTTTACAATTTTAGAAAATGGTTAATCTTTATTCATCAAAGATATATAAAATATTTTATAAGATGATTTTATGTTAAAATTATATAATCTCATTGAGATAGGTAGACGTTTTTCTCTGTATACAATATTGAAACTTGTATTTATTATTTAGGAAATTTTAAAACCAATTAAAATTGATAAATAATGGCCTTAAAAATATTATAAACTATTTATTTATTTATAACAGTCACTATTTAAATTTTTTAAAATGGTATACATTGTACAATCAAAACAAAACTATTAAATTGTAACCAATTAGTTTTTTTATGATGAGATTAAGTTCCTTAATTATTACTTAATATTTAAACCAAAGATAAATGTTTCATAGAGTAATTGTTTAATTTGATATGATTTTATTTATTAGGTTAAAATTATGTGGAATGATTGGAGGAGATATGTACATGTTCATGATTTTTTTCATTTAAATAATTATTAATAAATAATTAAGAATACATGGAGTATGGAATGGGTGGGATGATTTTAACTATAATAAAAAACTTTAACACAATAGTTGGATTTCAAAATAATAAGATAAGTTTATACCCACTAAGTGAAAACCTGGTTAAAATATATTTCCATCACTTTTACTCAGGGATCAAGACCTATGAGGATTTCAAACTTTAACCATCATGATCTAAACACTCATAGAGGGGTCTATTTAGAATGTAATCAATGAAAATGTTAGGGGTTTTGTGATGGTTTTCTTAGTTTCTAGAAAATTATTTAATAATTTTTTAAAATTTTCTAATAATTTTATTTAAATATTTAAAGTTCTATAAATTAATTAATTAATTATATTATTTATTTAAATTTATATTTTTTCTGAATCCTTATTGTTAATGCGTAGTGTCTCAAAATTATTTATATTTTTTTATAACTTACACCTATATAGGTAGTTTAATATTTTATGTTACATTATTAGTGTAATTTAGGCAAATCATACTATGTATGTTATTCTCACCAAAAACATGTGCACTTAATAAAAATTATAGTCTTCATTTGTCTTCATTTACATTTTTAAATATCAATAACTTTTAATCTATTAGTCATAACTGGGATTCCACTTCTCAATGGATTATTGGGATATTAATAAGCAATTTTCATCTAGTGGTTGTGTTGGTTGAAAAAACGATTTTGTTTTATTTTAATTTTTATTTACATTCATATATATGATTTATATATTTTTTATTAATGATTTTTGGACTATTTTAATTATATGACTATTATATTCAAATTAATAAGGAATGTGAACATTATTATTTCCTGATAGTTAATTCACTATGTTTTTTTTGTTTTTCTTTGTTTTAATTTTTTTTGTATAATTCCTAAAATATGGATGAAAATTATTTTGAGGAAAATCATTTCCATAATTTTTCCTAATATTTTCTGGATATGGTAAGCCATCGATGATTTTTGGAAATGCGTCAGAGATGAGTGGATATTAGGTTTGGATTTGGGGTAATCAAGGGAGGGTAATTACTCTAAAAGCCTTTACATTATCCCAATTTCAACTGGATCTAATTAATATCCATCAAATTTTCCTCATCAATATATTTTATATTGGAACCTATTTTAGATGAAACTAAAAAATCAACATATTTTCATTTTCTACATTTACCATTAGTGTACACTATGTTTTATTCACTATCACCATGTGAAACAATATGATCACACAAAGAGTTATTATACCCTTAATGAGATTTAACTCTTCCATTACACTCTCATTCCATATTCCATAAACTATAATATTTATTCACTTCACTATCTAGTCAAATAAATTACTGTAAATTCTATAATTCTCACCATTGAAGGTGTGTAATAACTTGAGTTGGATATTTCATGATCATTGTTCTAACTGTAACTGACCTCAATCACATTCAAAAATATTTTGGTGTTATAAAAAACAATAATGGTCCTTGTTTTTTATGAAGAATTATTTAACCTATTGCGATATTGAAATTATTCAATAATATATTCTATTACAAATTTGGAATGGCCTATCGATATATCAAATAGTTTATGAAATAAATAAATCCCTGTATACTGGGGATACTAGTTCTTCCTATGAAATAGTATATATAATTCTCATTATAAATGAATTAAATTGAAAAATATTGTTGTAAATATATACTCATATTACATTCTAATTACATAAATATATCTAATAAACTCAATAAAAACTTTGTGGACTTAGTGATTCACTAAATTAATACCATTACTATGTTGTCCTCCCATTATCTAATACAAAAAGGAGACTAGAACCTCTAAAGAAACATCTATACACATATTGTTTATAATAATCTAAATAGATATCTTTGTATCTACTCATACCTTAAATTAAATTAGTGAAAGCATATCTACACTAAGGTGCACACGCAGGGTTTGAGTACAAATACATAGAAGGAATCACCTAAGATCTAAACTCCCAAATGTAATAGTAAGGTATATTCCTTTGAATATGTTTTAAATATTTAAATTAATACTAATAAATAAATTTCATAAGAAATAAATGAAACATGACATAAATAATTTAAGAATAAATACCTTGGTCATAATTACAATAATAAACCATCACTACACTAGGTGTACCCAAATATATATTGAGTCATGTTTAGAATACATAATGGTAAAAATTATATGCTGATTGTTACCATTATAACATGGAGAACATGTTTATATCTACAGGAAAACTTCAAGGAAATTCCATGAAAATTGGAATATATTTGAACCATTATGAATATCCCATGGGAAGAAGAATAAGGAGAATATTAAAACTTCCCCCCATGTATGAGGAAAAATATGAAGCTTTAAACCCATTATCAATAAAGGGGGATAATGGTAAACTTTGAACATGTTACATATATAATGTGTAATTGGTGTGCACATGCTAACCCATTTCCATCATCACATAGGACTCGATCATGAACAAAACAATAAAAATTTTATGGAAACATATGTGAAATAGCAAAAATGATAACCAATAGAAATAATTATATAAAGAAAGGGAACCACAAAATATGGTTTAAGGTTCCATTATAAATAATTTATAATGATACCATCAATAAATAAGAATATTTTTAAACTATATCTCTCTTTAACATAATAATTCAACATGTATAATTATAATATTGAAACTAAATTATAATTACTAGTGTTTCATAGTCAATATTAGAAAAATAAATTTATCACATTATCAATAATAATTTTACAAAACTCAGAAATCACATTAAAATATTGTGTAAAAATTATAGAAAGATTAATTTAATGGTTTAATCAGCTTTATCTAAAAAATAAAAATTTATGAATCTACTTCTTAAATAGTAACCATTTTTAGTCATAATGTTTTGTATTACAACAACATAAAACTTAACATAATAACCCTTATAACCTTACCATTGTGAAAACATAAAAACATGATCATAGATAAATAAAATATTTTAGAAAAATATACACACATTAGGAAATCTAATTCCTCACCATGGTCATGTCTATAACATATATTTTACCCCATATCAGACATTCTCTGGAATTTCAAGTTCAATTACCCAAACACTATCCCAAAACATACTCACATAAATATTCTCAAAATCTAGGACTATAAGTATAAAAATATTGAAAATCCAAAGAACTAAGGCAGAGGTAAATAAAGAGGACTAAGGAGTTCCAAAATCCCAAATCATATCAACAAATAATAAAAAATAGTAACAAATAAGAATTTCTATAAGTATGTTATATTTAGAGATAAATAATAAATGACCCAAAAATTCAACCAAAAGGGAAATATAATTTTTTTCAAAGATTGTTAGAAATAATATTACCAAGGTATGATGGAAAAAAATATATAAAACGATAAATGGGTAGCCTCTTAAGAAAAAACCCTTATACCAAAGTGAAATTCCTTTCAACCCATTTCATAAGAAAAAATATTTTTCATTTTAAACTATTTCACTTATACCATTAATAATCTAATGAAAAAAATTGACTATTAAGGGAATAGATATTCTATTCCCCACCAATTAACACAGATATAACCTTACAACCAAATAAAGCGCTTAATTTAATTTTATATGTTTTTAATTGATGTGAAATTGATTTGGGTTCGACATGGAATGAATTGATTTACTCTATACATATTTTATAAATAAAAACTCAGGGAAAACTTTCATAATAAATAATATGTTATATAATTATAGTTCATTTAAACTACCAATCCATACACATATATGTAATAACATAAATTACCAAAGGTAAAAATTATAACATAACCATAAACATGATTAATTAAATAAAATTTTTATGCCATGTAGTCAAATAAATTTTTTAAAGATTTTCCTGGGAAAAAATTCTATCATCGGAAACTTATCAACAAATTTATATTTCAATTGATAAGGAAGATAAAAAAATAACAGTTGGAGATGTAAAAAACACTCATATTCATTAGTACTAAAAAGTGAAGTTAACAATTTTATATAGGAATTATTAAATAAAAAAGTGTATCCAAACCTTTAATAATAACTAAAAATCATATAACAATATATACCATGAAAAAAATAATGATTAAACAATGACTATCATATATATTCATTAAAATTAAAGAGTATAACTATTCACCTTTAAATATAAATATAAATAAAACATTCCATTCATATTATTAAAATAATTTTTTCTATTAGACCTTTAAAAATTTGTTGGTGGACACATACTAGGAATAACCCAAATAAAGAGACAAGGAGGGTTGAGGTCACTTATAAAAAAATCCATCACGAAGCTCTTCATATATTATTAACCATGAAACAACATGCTCCAAATTATAAATAAAATTCCTCCACTAACTATGCCTAAGGAAATAATATCCATAAGTAATGAAACATAATAATTTAGTCAAATTCCCATTGAAAACTTGATGAGGTCATATAACATGAAAAAATCAAATCCTTAATTCATTCATTCGATAAAATCAATAGTTCTTAAAATCAACAGATCCTTAATATTATTTATCAGTAAAATTTATACTATAAAAAATTGATCAATATAATGATAAAATTATCCTCAAATATCTAAGGGGTATTAAATCTATATTTTTTAAAAGTGATTATATAATCCTCCAATGTAATTTCCCACTGAAATAACAAACACCATAACTTGAAAACAATTGAAAAGAGATTAAGAGTTAAAATAAGAAATAAGGTGAAGAAATACTATGATTTGAAATGATAAAACATCATAAAAATACATGGATTCAAAGGAGGAAAAGGTATAGTAAGATGAAATACACGAGAATCTATATTCCTTATTGTATAAGGTTGGAAAAAAATTAATATTAATGAACTAATAAATGGGAAACAAAGAAAGTTAGGGAAAAGTGAAAAGTTCCATTAATTTAAAAAAATATACTTGGGGACATATGGTTCCAGTTATCCTTATTATAGACATATGATGAACCATTATTATTGTTATGGAAATATACTACTATTCTTATAAAAATCCAATAGGAATTCCCCCACTTATTATCACACCCAATAATCGATGTCCCCTACACGATATCTAGTGGATAACTATTTCTTCTTCCTCTGAATTTCTTATACATAAAAATCAAAATTCCAACTCTTGATCCTCAATAACAATATTATCATCTCAAACACTCAATAAAAAATTCCAAAAAACATAAAAAAATCTCTATATCTTGGTTTCATTCTGAAAATTTAAACTATATATTATCAAAAATTAAATTCTAAAAATAAATCCTATTTTAAAATTTAAATAATTAAATTAGGATCTATTTCACAACTAACACCCTTTTATATCACTTTTCATCATTGAAAATCCAAACCATAATCTCATATACACTTTTTATCACCCCTAATCACTAATTATTTGGTAATAATCTGATAAAATACTCAATGTTCTCACCATAATTTCATTACAAAACTACTAAAACCAAAAAACTACTCTAAATAACCAAGCATCTAATACCCAAAAGATATATAAACATACTTATTATTCAAAAACATAGATATTAAATGTCACCGATAACTTATAGTGTACCCCAACAAAAAAATCACCTACTATTTTCCATTTTATCATAACCACAATATTTTCATACTCAAAACATATATCAATTCAATATTTTTTTAAATTAAAAGATTCATTTCATTTTTAAAATCCACCCAGACCAACCCACAACTTTGATACACAAAATAAAATTAATCATATGGATACACACATAATACAAATAATCATACAACATATAATCCATAGAAAATCATAGATGAGAAGTACAATAAGAAAACATGCATTAGAAAATTGGGCATCACCCTCAAAATGTCAAACATAAAAAAATAATCTTAATCACGCCCTTCTAGATTCCTTTAGGGGACAAATCAAAATCCCCCTTAAAATAAATTATAAAAGGAACCACATTTCAACATAATCATGGTAGGACCCTAGTAAAAATACCCTCAAAACATTATTTAGGAAAGTCCCTTCCCATTTTGAAATACCATTTTAAAACACATTTATAAAATAAAAAATGTTCCATTAAATTATATGTAAATTAAATCCACTTTTTAAAATATATTTTTAAAAAGGAAATTAATTGTTCTTTAAAACCCACTCATTCCACTAAAAAATTCTTAGAGGGACATAAATACTCATTCAACCAAGATTCCACCATCAAACCATATAAAAAACTATGTGGTCCATATTGAATATTATGATAATGGTAGTCCATACCAACCTCATGGAAGAACTAGAAGAGCCATGAAATATATAGGAAATAAAAATAGTGGTTGTGTAAAAACATAAAATCACTAATTAACCAAGATATTAAAATAAATTCATGGATTCCTACCTAAACGTAAGTTCTAACAATCCACCCAAGCTCGTAATAGATTCAATCATCTATAAAAGAAATGATATCATATATATATATATATCATAAAATTAATTAATTAGAAAATTTTATCAAAAATAGAAAATTTGAATAACTGACACAAAACTCATTGAGAAACCCTATTATGCTAAATCAATAAGAAATAGGGTGTTTTTAACTCTTAAAATTCACCATGAACTAATCCATGAAAATTACCTAAATTACATCACAATTAATTGGGAAATTTTACCCAAAATCACAAAAATACTTATATAAATCAACTCTTAAACATACCTCACATCACATGATGAATGAAATATTGAATACACCATCTCAAGATGTACTCTATGAGATGTATTTGAAACCCGCATCAAGTGAAACAATATCAGTGTTCTATAGAGAAATACATCCTCCCAAAACCCTAAATAATGAAGAGAAATAAATGATGAACATAGAGGAGGAATAAGGAAGATAAAAGAAGAGATCCTACCTGAAATTAAAATTGAATAATGAACCAAAACACCCTTATCCAATGAACTATAGGGAGGGGATATGAGAGATAATGAGGGATCTCACTCTCTATTAGATGAAAAAAATACAAAGGAACACTGAGGGGTTCCCATAAAACCCCAAAAATTACCTATAATACTTAAAATAAATCCTTCCTAGTAAGGTTTATAGTGTGAATATAGAGTCCACATCATGAAATCCATAGATAGAGACCCCCAACCCCAGCCCCATTACCTTCACATCATTAATCATTTCTTCACAGTGTAAAGGATAGGTAAGGGTCCCTTCACACCCATTGATGGGTAGACTTCATAGTATGTATCCCTATTTCATTTTGGTAATAACTATATAAGGTTCTAGACCCTATATAAGGGGTTTTAATAGTGTAACGACCACTAATCATGCCATGAATGTCCTATTTCTACAATTTACACCAACCCAACCACCCAATAACTATTCGAATGCCCTTTCAAATCCCTAATGAATCCACCAATCCTCAAACCATGTCCAAGAATAACCCTTTATGTGTTTCCAATTGTTCATAACATCATTTAGAGTCATGGTTCTAAAAAATGATCCCCTCACCATAAAAAAATTTAAAATTACTTCAGGAGTTTACAATCCATAAATACACATGTCATTACAATAACATTCTTCATGCAGGTTATTGAATCAAAAAAAACAAGAAGAAACATTACTATTGAATGAATATGAAAATAGAGTTATATACTGATAATAACTTTTTCATAGTATAATAATTATTTTAATATAACATAAATATAATGGATAATGATATTTAAAAATATTTGAGATGATAAATGTCACACTCTATGATTTTGGAATATATATTTCTGTAAATTAATATTATGTTTAACAGATTTCTTCACACACAATGCCAAGAAAATATGATCCATGGCACATTAGAATAATATTATTTAGAAAATTAAAATAATAAAAAACCACTTATAAATAAATAGATATTAAATTACTAAAATTTCATACATTTATTGGATAAATAAATAATATAATTTAAAATTTAAAAGGATCCTTCATTATCAAATAATTATTTTTTAAAAGTATTTTTTTCATCTTAATTATTTAAAATGAAAAATTTTATAATGTTATTTTAATATATAAACTAATATGTTAACATTAATTTAATAATAAATTGTTATGAATTATTATTAAAAATCATAATGTTTAAAAATTTGTCTTTTTATAAAATATATTTTTCTTTATATTTTGAATTTCAACTTAAATTATAAATTTATAAATTTTAAAATTTAGTTTTAAAATTTCTACATAATTGTTTAATTAATAATTTTCAAATTATATTAGGCTAAAGTTTTCATATTTTTCAAGAAGGTTGAATTTTTGGTGAATAGTGAAGGCATACATATTTTGAAAACATGATCACTCTTATGATATTTTCATAGTACAAGAATGATATGAATGTTTATGAAATTTTTTTGATACACAAATTTTTTATTTATAAATTAAAATAAATCATTTAAAAATAAAATTTTAAATTTATAAACACATGTTTTAAGTTTTTGATACATAATTAATATTTTAATTGATTAAAAAACAATTTGGTATATTTATTTTAACTATGTATCCATAAGGTGGAATTATATTTCATACTTATTTTAAACACAAATTAATTTTTTTCGTTATTAATAAACCAATAAATTTCATATAAATCATGTACATCTATAATTTTATCTTAATCATAATTGTTATGAGAAATTTTTTTCCATTAAAATGTTTTTGCATGTTATGTGTGCTAATAATAGAATTAATTTTTAACACCCTTTGAATTTTTTCTGATAACAAAGATTTAAATTTTATAATAATTAGTTTAATATTATGTAATATGATTTATTTTATATTTAATCATTAAAATTAAATTACATTGATAAAAATTATTTACCATGGTAAATACAAATAATAGTAAACATGTAAAATATAAGAGTAAAAGACAAAAAAATGTTTGATAATTTTAGGTGGAGGATTTACCAATATCACCTCTTCCCATAATCCATTATTGTACATTATTTGATTAACATGAAATTTGAATAATGAATTTCCATTTATATTATTATAATAATTCCTTTTCCCTTTATATATTAAAGGATTCATCACCACTCCACTTATCCTTTCATACCATGCCTCTTATATTTGACCAATATATGAAAAAATAACTCAACAACACTCTTATTTAATTACTTGATCTAAATTATTATCAAAATACTATATTTTAAAGCCATATTACATTTTTCAAATTATCTCATCAAAGGAGTAAGGTAAAAATATCAGTTAATACCTTTTAAATTCTTTCCCTCTCTTTCACATTCCACCTCCTTAGATTATAATAATCATATGTTTATATAATTACATTGTTATAATATGTATAATAAAATTTTACTATTTTTAGGAGATAACCATTTTCTACCTTCCTCCCAATCATTCAAAAAACGAAGTAATTGCATTGCATTGTGCGGATTTGCACCTGCATAAGTGACGTGATCCATTTTTAATAACCACCTTTAATGGAGGGTTTAAATATGGTTTTGAATGAATGAATATGAATTTGTATCATTTTTAGAAATATAAAATTATAAACCTTTTTCTCTCTTTCCCCGTTCTAAAGAAAGAATGTGTTACGCGTGCATATATATGAGATACTACCTCAACAACAGTTACATATTTCATATTTCATCTAGTATTTAATTCTTTATTAAAATCCATTAAAATACAATTCACCACCTTAAATTTATGTAAATAATATCTCTATGCTTATGTAATAATTACATTAAGCATAAAAAAATTAATTCCTTAATAATACTCACCCAAATTAATAATAGGTTCTTATTTGTGTCAATTTAACCAATTTATTGAAAAATTATATAAATTTTTATCTTTTATGACTATGTAAACATAAATATTGGTTTTATTTGATAATAAAGAAAATAAATGTTTTTTAGGGTTCTAGAAAGCTTATATTAATATTTAACTCGTTGTTTCTACTCAACACCCAACACCGAACTAAAATGATCTGTGATAATTAGATGTAGATTAATAAAAAAAATTACAAAAATAATATAACCTATTCTAAATTAAATTATTTTTCTCTACTAAAATATCATTCATGATATTCTAAATAATTTTTTCCATATTAAAAAGGATTTTTCTTTCTCAAGTAACATTTTTTGATGTTTCATATAATTTAACTTTATAAATTAAATCATAAATTTTATAAAATTATTATAATATATGAACTAAAATATTAAAATTAATTAAATTAGATGTTTATCTAAAAAAATATTTAGAAGACTTCATTTTTCAAAAACATTATTTTTCTAAAAAAGAGTTTTTTCTTTATATTTTCATATTTTCATTTATATTATTGATTTAAAAATTATAGACTTAAAATTTAATAAACTTTACTTCAATTTTTAATACGCATTTCAAAAATTATTATAGATTTCAAAAAAGTTCCATTTCTCTGTGGGAATTGAAAAACACTGATTTTGAAAATAATCCAAATTTTATTACCTTTTCATAATAAAATAATGATTTTAATGTTAATGTAATTTTTTTATATTAATAATATAAATTTATGAAATAAAATTAATCTTTTAAAAATATAATATTGAATTTATAAAACCAATGTTCAACATTTTGGAAAATTCAGTAATATTTTACTCTTTCAAAAACAATATTTAGAATGTATCTTTTAACTATGTATCCAAAAAATGATATTTTAGATTGAATTATTATGTAATAAACATAAATATTATTTTTTTAATAAAATAAAAATTAATTTCATGGAAGAAAACAAATTGATAATTTTATCTTAATCGTAATTTTTAAGCCTAAAATAATCTTTTTCCAAATATTATTTTTACGCGTTATGTGCAAAATTAATAAAATTAATTTTTATTAACCCTTGAGACTTTTATGAGAAAAAAATTGATTTATTATTTAAAATAATTAGGTCTAAATTATTTTATGAGTTTAATTTTATTTTCAGGAAATAAATATAAATTACTTAGGTGAAAATTAAATAACATGATAAAAACCCAAAAATATTCATGTAAAACATTTAAGAGTTAATGACTTAAACCCATGCTAAAAACATGTGTGAAAATATATGGTTGATTATTTATCAAAATTTAATCATCATAACACTCCATTATTTTCCATTATTATATCCACTTTACATTTTAATAGAGTCATTAGATTTTATATTATTACAAAAATTCAACCCACTTTACCTGTAAAAAGAGAAATCACCAACCCACTTCTCCTCCAACCTCAAGCCTCTTATATTTTAAAAAAATTTAATGTCCCAGAAGTTCTGTATAATTTTTTAATTATACAGAATTATTATGAGACCGCGAAATCTGATGGCGCACAATTCAGAGGCCAGGAGTGCCCGAAAGGATCCGTCGAAGTTTTTGTTACGCTTAAGTTAGCACGCGTAAGCAGTTCTCCTAAAAAAATGGAATAACTCTTAAAATATTTCTCGGATCAGAAATCTGAGGGCACCATTGCGTTCAGAATAGTGGGTTTACCCTAGGTGTGACTTAAGTTTGGTCGGCGCGAACCTCCAGTGAGATAACCCAAAAATGGCATAATCCTAAATAAAATAATTAAATAAAATATTTTATTTTTGAAACACTTATAACTCACAAACAGTAACTCAAATTGGAAATCTGAGACAACCGTTGAACTCATGAGGGAATGATTTATTAAAGCAGATACTAACTTTGGCCGACACGGGCCACCAGTGAAAGTTAGTTTTTGGCTGTAAATAAAATAATTAAGTGACAACTATTTTATTGTAAAATCCACAACTTTTAAACGGTAACTTGGATTGGAAATCCAAGAGTACCATTGAGTTTTTTTGGGGAATATTTCACTTGGGCAGAGCCTAACCTTGACCGACACGGGTTGAATGTGACTGTTAATAATTTTTCAAACTTTTTTCGGGTATGTTCAGTAAACGCATGAGCGGAGTTATATAAATTTTTAATTGGTGCTCGGAATTGAAATCCGAAGGCACCGTTGAACTTGCAGCACCAATATTCACTTAAGGAGACCTACACCTTGACTGTAGTAGGTCAAGGGTGAAAGTTAGTTTTCGTGAATTTCATGGGAGAGTTAAAAGAATAAAAATAAAATAAAGCACAACTTTTTTTTAAACCTCCCATTTGATGTTTTTTGGTGGGGACCACCCAAACTAAAAAACCCCAATTTAAATTCAAATGTGGGGACCACCTGACCCTTGAACTCCCCCTTAAATGGGAGATAACTCTTGGTTTTCCTCCCATTTATGTGCCAACTCAATTAGTTTATTGAATAAACTTATTTGGCACTTCACCATTTGGTTGGAGGATTGTTGTAAAAATGGAGAGCTCTGGAGAACTTGGAAGGAGATTCTTCAATGAAGAACATACACTACAACGAAGAGCATCCTCCGAAATCGGAGAACGAGGAAAACACTTGAGCTCGAATCAGAAACATCTTGTGGGAGCAATGAATGCTGACGTCATCATCTCATCGACTTCATCTTCTTCCTCGTGCCTCCACTAATGGAAAATCGAGGTAGGGGTTTTTATATAGGTTTGAATTTATTTTATTGATTCTTCATATCCTAAATTCATTACAATGATAGTAAAATGAACATGGACATCATCCCGCACATAAACCATGCTCCTCTTACCTTTTATTCTTCACATGTTCTTCATGCATTCTTCAACACCTAATATTTATTGGTGCTAGAAACACAGAATTTTGCTGATCACAATATATAGACATGAATCCCTCAATACAAGGATCGAAAATATGTGATCGTTACAATTTTTGGGCATAGAATGAAGCTGCAATGTCTTGTGGAAGGAGAGACACGGTGGTAGTTCGGCGTGGTTGTAGCAGACATCCGACGAGGAGGTTCGGATAAGCGACAACCGAGGTGGCTCGCGGCAGCATGAGCAGGAGGCTGGGATGGCGGCAGGCCAAAGGGGAGCGGCTCCCTAACGGCATGGTGGCCAGGTGGACAGTGGGTGCGGGCCGTGTGAAGCAGTCGCGTGAGGCAGAAGGTGTGGTTGACGGAAGGCGGCAGCGGTGTTCAGGAGGTGCAGGGTAGTGTGCAATTTTCCGGGATGCCGTTAGGAAGTCAGATGTGGGGCAAGTGGAAATTTGGGTTTGAGGAGGTGCTAATTGGGAGAAGAAATCCTGAAATAAAGATTAGATTGAAGAGAGAAATAAATTGGTAGGGAATAAAATTTAAGGAGAAATAAATGATAAAGGATGATTGATTTGGGGGGTTGTGTGAAACAAATGGGAGATTGAAGGTTTTGTGCATTGAATGAGCTTTGGAGTTGAAGGAAAAATAAAATGGTTAAATTAAAAATAACAATAATATAAAAATGTTATTATTATTTCCAGTGGGAAAACCATATTTTGACAGTATCTTCTTCATGCGACCTCAGTTTCACAAACCGTCAGAAGAAGTACGACCCTGACTTTGAGAAGGAAATTATGAGTCCAATATTGGACGTCTTTTTTGGGTTTTTGGATTGGGTACCTGAAATGATCAAATAATAATAATAATATTTTATTATTATTAAATCTTCGACCCTCTATAACTCTTGCGTGTGACGTCCGATTGACTTACCGTCAACGGCGATGTGATCCTATCATTAAGAAAATCTATTTAAGTCTAATGTTGAATATTAAATTCTAGTTCATGGCTCGGGTCCATGAAACACCGAATAATATTATTTATATTATTATTGCGGGATCTTGTATTCGACATATCTCTCTCGTATGGTGTCGAAATGAAAAACCATCTACAGTGCTAAAATCCTTGAGGCGAGGTGTTTATTTATAGATACTCCACGTGACTTTCGAAGAAAGTTGGAGTTTGGATGGGTTGGATCATACTTGAATCCAACCTGGACCTCGACACTAAAATGCCTATAGCTTACAGACTGAATGTCCGGTTGACGCATCGTCTATTGTGTTGAGACCCCTATTACATGGCAGTCCATTGGGATACTTCATTGTGGGAATTTTTTGCACTTGGAGTATCGACCAGTGGCTTGAGGAGCGGACCCTCCCAGAGACGAGAAAGATTAGTGTGGGAACCCAGTAGCTGGATGTGACGTGAAGAGTGAATAGTGATCCTGTGTGGGTCAGCACCGAGTGATCTGGTGTGGGTAAACACTGAACGATACTGTGTGGGTCAACACCGAGCGATCCTGTGTGGGTCAACACCTAGAAATACTATGTGGGTCAGCATCAAGCGATCCAGTGTGGGTCAGCACCGAGCGATCCTGTGTGGGTCAGCATCGAGCGATCCCGTGTGGGTCAGCACCGAGCGATCCTGTGTGGGTCAGCACCTAGAGATCCTATGTGGGTCTGACGACGTACTGACAATGTACTAGGATCCTTTGTGGGTCTGATAATGTACTACGATCATCCATGGTTCCGATGATGATTAGGGATCCTTTGTGGGTCTGCCTCTTAACAGAGTAAGATGATTCAGTAGTTACATCTAATCATCTCCACTACTGTACCTAAGAAATACCTGGTGTGAGATGAGTTAGTAACTTTGTGGTATTCTTCTGTGTGGCGTACCTATGTGGTACTTAACTTCCTGATGTTACTTGCTTTGTGGAATAGTTGATCTTTGGGCTTTTGAGTTGGACTCTGTGTTTCCTCATGATTGATATGAGTATACTTCATAACTTAGGTATATGTACGGGCATATACCTAAGTAGGGTTTGTAGTTGATTTCATGCTTTACGGTTTATCCTTTGTAGATTTTGTGAGACCTTGAGGGTCTCAGGGTACCTACTAAGTATCTATATACTCACCCCTGTACAGGCTATGCCCGCACTTTGTTGTGTTTGGTGCAGACAACAGATAGCACTGACTGAGGATGAGAGTACCAAGACTGGAGGTAGCTCAGAGGTGGACCATAGACGAGGCATACCCCAAAGATTATCGATCGAGATATGTACCTACCAATAAGGTAGGATCCTTGATGGGTGTTCACAAGAGCTATTTGAGTTTACTTTTTATTTTTAGTTTCTTGTACTTTCCAGTTGGGCTTGTATTATTGGACCCTTTTACTTACTACACTCACTCTATTTACTATTCAGTTTACTTGAGTTTGTATCTTGTTGTGTGCTTGGTTGTGTGTGCTTACAGGTTGTAAAGGAAATGTTTTCCTAGTTTTAGGGAATACTCCTTTGGTGCTAGTCGCCATCCCCTAGCCTATGGAAGGCGGGCTTGGGGTAGTCACGGCACGGGTCCTGGGGGATGGGTCATGAAAAATTGGTATCAGAGGTGTCAGTTCTACCGTAGAACATAGGACTATAATCTTTTTAATGGTAATAGTGTTAAGCGTAGTGAGTGTGGTTATTATTTTATTGAATCTAGTGTTGGTGCGGTGGCTGACGTATCCATACACCAGGGCTCTAACTTCTGATTTCTATCTCAGTTCACAAAAACACTTATTGCGTGTGTGTTTTGAAAATTTTTCTTGTGTTTTATTTGACTTAGCTCACCAGGTATAACTTAATGACCGTGGCACACCTGTTCCTTATCAGTATTCCGCTGTGTAGACAGCCAGCTAAGTTTCTTGAGAGAGTGCACGATGACGGCCCATCGAGTGACGAGGCTCCGGTGTATGGATCTCTTACTATGTTGGCACATTCGGGTGGTGTACCAGCAGCAGCAAAACCCATTAGGAAGAAGTTTCCACTAGCCACACTGGCGGACGATGCACGCTGAATAAGCGCGTTGCATGATTTCCAGTAGCAGTGGCCTCCGAGGTTTCGAGTCGAGACGGATTCCCATGAAACTGAGGGCGAGATGGAGGTGGTTGCGAGAGTTTTTTGCCTAGTTGAGACACCCGTAGAGCAGATGATGATATTAGCTACTAGAATTTTTCAGTGAGTGACCGTGAGGATGGTACGCATAGTGATGTGGCTTTAGTACATGGACCATTACCTGAGATAGTACCTTCGAGTAGTGTGTCAGCTATGTCACTTCCCGTTGGTCAGCAGTTACAACCAGCAGTACCGGTAGAGGACACATATTGGCTTAGTGCCTTACGAGTGATTCAGCATCAGATACCCCTCAGGTTCAGAGGTGAGCCTGACTCACAGGTGGCTGAGGACTGGCTTGAGGAGGTGGATGAGAGTTCTCTAGAGCTTCTACAGCTTCGGTAGGAAGATATGTCAGTAGCTGAGTATTCATCGAGGCGTACTGATCATTCCTGGCACTCGATGAATATGATATGATCAGTGATTTAGAGCTTGTACCTCTGAGAGAGGTGTCTTTAGGGACATCCGAGCCAGCACTATTCCTCTATGCATTCTTACTTATGTTTGGGTGCTAGAGAGTACCCTTGTGGTTGAATATTCTTTGGATAAGCGGATACAACTAGTGAATGTTAGTAGTGGGAAAACTGGAAACTCACGCCAGTCTTAGAGACTTGGGCATGTAAAAATGTTTCGAGAAGAATAAGTGTTTGGGATAGATGAATCTGCAGGGTAGAAGACATGGAATCAGAGTTAGGAGAGCAGTATGAGGTGGTGTACTTTTCAAAATGTTACAACCACCCACTTTTTGTAGACCCCACCAGGATCAGGGAGTTGGAGGAAAGGGGAAGGGAGTAGCTACATGTGGTCCAGGAGTGTGAACCAAGGGCTCTAGGAATGATTTGAGGTATGGTATGTGTCTACAACTAGCTTCCATATAAATAGACATAGGTACCAATCATTCATTCTTTCCACGAATCTTGTTCAAGGCCTATAGTTTCCTATTAAGCCATTGACTTGACCCTCACGTCTGGAGATACCTTTGGGAGGATACTCGATAATCACACTTATTCCAATGGTGTTATATGACCCTTGAGGTGAGAGTTTTGGTTGGAACCTATGGGTGGAAGCGTCGAGGACTTATGACGCTAGTTTGGGTATGGACTGGACATCCATAGTTTATAATCAGATTGACTGTATTAGGAAAAAAGGTTATGGTTTCTCTACAACATTGTAATGGAGTTTTACTTGATCAGTGAAAAGGAAATCCAAGCAGCACTGGATGGACTCATGTATAAGAGGGTCTAGCCGATCACTCATGAGTCAGCCATACTTACCCTTGTGGCAGAAGATGTTTTGAGTTTTCAATTTCAAACAGGAGTGGAAGAGCATGGGGAAATATTTTCAAAATATGTTTCCAGGATTACCTCCCCAAAGGGAGTGGGATGTCTACTTGGGCTAGGTACTACCAGAGATTTGTACCCAAATTCCCCAGGGTAGCGGCACCTTTTTCAGCTTTGAAGAAAAAGGGGGAGCCTTTCCTATGAATAAAGAAGTGTCAGTAGAGATTTTAGGAGCTGAGAAAAATACTGAAAAGTAGAACTATGCTACCCATGACCAGGAGTTAGCAGCAGTGGTCTTTGTGCTGAAGGTGTGGTGGCATTACTTGATGGGAGAATGTTTTATAGTATACTTGGACCACAAGAGTCTCATGTATATCTTCTCTCTGTAATACCTGAACCTGAGGCAACGATGTTTGCTCGAGTTCCTCCAGGACTATGACTTAGAGATAGTCTATACTCATGAGAAGGGGAATGTTATAGTAGATTCACCTAGCAAGAGATCTGGTATACAACTTCTAGGTGAGGCGAAGAAGAAGCTGGCTGCTTTACGGATATCCTTTGTGGACCGAGATAGAGCAGTTTTTCATCAATCTCTCATAGTCACTCCCCCACTTCTTCAGTGAGTCAGAGAGGCGCAACATGGGGACACTGACTGTGAGGCTCAACGTGTTCAGATATCCTTAGGGTAGGCACCTGATGTATTTTATGAAGGTGGGGAGCACGTCGACCTCTTCATATGACGTACCATGGTACCAGGACTTTCAGCATAAGTACTGGTGGCCATGGATGAAGAAAGCAGTGGCAGATTTTGTATCACGATGCCTCACTTGTTAGCAAGTGAAAACTACTCAGATCTAGCAGAAGCCTTATACTGATAGGAGACGGAGATCTCTGGAGTTTGAGGACAGTGATCACATCTTTCTATGGGTCTCACCTCAATGAGGTTTTCAGAGATTTGGCCAGGGCAGCAAGTTATCTCTGAGATTCATTGGAACTTTCCAGGTCCTAAACAGAGTTGGCGAGGTTTCTTAAAACCTATCACTTCCCCCTCAGTTGAACTGTGTGCATGAAGTCTTCCACATATTCTACCTGAGGAGATATGTGCACGACCTATCTCACGTCATTGACCATGATGAGCTGGACATCGAGGGAAAGATGACATTTTCGAAGGTTCCAGTGGAGATTGAGGATCGATAGGAGTGATTCCTTCATGGGATATTGATACCTTTGGTACATGTGGTTTGGCAGCACGAGAATCTCTAGGAGAGCACATGGGAGCGGGAGGCTCAGATTCGTGCTCAGTACTCCCACTTGTTTTCCTAGTTTTGGTAATGTGGATTTCAAGGACGTAAAGCCCTAAGGTGGAGAGAATTTAATGTCCAAGAAATTATGTATAATTTTTTTAATTATATCTAATTTTTATGAGACCTCTAAATCTGACGACGTGTGATTCAGAGGCTCAGAGTGCCCGAAATGATCCGTCGAAGTTTTTGTTACACTTAAATTAGCGCCTGTAAGCAGTTTTCCTGAAAAAGTGGAATAACTCTTAAATGGTTTCCCGGATAAGATACCAGAGGGTACCATTGCATTTATAATGGAGGGTTTACCCTAAGCGCGACTTAATTTTGGTTGGTGCGGGCCTCCTATGAGAAACCCCCAAAAATGACTTAATCATAAATAAAATAATTAAATAAATTATTTTATTTTTCAAATGCTTATAACGCAAAAATGGTAACTCAGATTGAAAATCCAAGACAATAGATGAATTTAGGAGGGAATGCTTTATTTAAGCAGATACTAAATTTTTCCAGTGCGGGCCACTAGTGAAAGTTAGTTTTTGGCCGTAAATAAAATAATTAAGTGACAATTATTTTATTGTAAAATCCATAACTTTTAAATGGAAACTCATATTGGAAATATGAGAGTACCATTGGGTTTTTTGGGGAGAGTTTCACTTGGTCAGAGCCTAACCTTGACCGACGCGGGTCGAGGGTGACTGTTATTAATTTTCTGAACTTTTTTTTGGGTATGTTCAGTAAATGCATGAGCAGTGTTATATAACTTTTGAACCGGCACTCAGAATTGAAATTTGAGGGCACTGTTGAACTTGTATCGCATATATTCGCTTAAGGATACATTCACCTTGACTGCAGTATGCCGAGGGTGAAAGTTAGTTTTTGTGAATTTCGTGGGACAGTTAAAAGAATAAAAATAAAATAAATAAAAACTTTTATTTTATTTTTTAAACCTCCCATTTGATGTTTAGTGGTGGGGACCACCCGAACTAAAAACCCCCAATTTAAATTCAAAGGTGGGGACCACCTGACCCTTGAACTCCCCCTTAAATGAGAGATAACTCTTGGTTTTCCTCACATTGATGTGCCAACTAAATTAGTTTATTTAATAAACTTATTTGGAACTTCACCATTTGGTTGGAGGATTTTTGGAAAAAGGGAGAGCTTTGGAGAAATTGGAAGGATATTCTTCAACGAAGAACATCCACTACAATGAAGTGCATCCTCCATAATCAGAGAACGAGGACGATGCTTGAGCTCTGATTGGAAACATATTGTGGGAGCAATGAATGATGACATCATCATCTCATCGATTTCATCTTCTTCCTCGCACCACCACTAATGGAAAATCGAGGTAGGGGTTTTTATATATGTTTGAATTTGTTTTATTGATTATTCATATCCTAAATTCACAATAACGATAGCCAAATGAACATGGACATTGTCCCACACATAAACCATTCTCCTCTTCCTTTTTATTCATCATGCTTTCTTCATGCGTTCTTAAACACCTAATATTTATTGGAGCTGGAAAGAAAGAGTTTTTTCTGAGAACGATATATGGACGCAAAGAACTCGACAAAAGGATCACAAATATGTGATAGTTATAATTTTTGGGCATAGAACAAATCTGAAATGTCCTGTGGAAGGGGTGACACGACGGTGGTTTGGCGTGGTTGTGGGAGAGGCGGTTCATATAAACAACAGTCGAGGTGGATTATAGCGGCACGAGTGGGAGTCTAGGATGGCGGCAGGAAGAAGGGGAGCGGCTCCCTAGCGGTGCGGTGGACAAGCGGACAATGGGTGTGGGCCATGTGAAGTAGCTGCGTGAGGCAGCAGGTGCGGCTGGCGGAAGGCGGTGGCAGGGTCCTGGTGGTGCAGGGCAGCGTGATTTTTCTGGTATGCCATTAGGAAGTCAGATGTGGGGCATTTAAAAATTTGGTTTTGAAGAGACACAAATTGGGAGAAGAAAACGTGAAATAAAGACAAGATTGGAGAGAAAAATAAATTGGTGGGGAATAAAATTTAAGGAGAAATAAATGATAAAGGATGATTGATTTGGGGGGTTGTGTGTAGCACATGGGAGATTTAAGGTTTTGTGCATGTAATGAAATTTGGATTTGAAGGAAAAATAAAATGGTTAAATTAAAAATAATAATAATATAATAATGTTTTTATTATTTTCATTGGGAAAACCGTATTTTGACTGTATCTTCTTCGTGTGACTTCGGTTTCATGAACCGTCAGCGGAAGTACAACCCTAAATTTAGGACGGAAATTATGAGTCCAATGTTGGACATATTTTTCAGGTTTTTTGATTGGGTACTCGAAACGCTCAAATAATAATAATAATATATTATTATTATTAAATCTTCAACCCTCTATAACTTCTGTGTGCGACATCCGATTGACTTACCGTTAGTGGCGATGTGATCTTATCATTAAGATGGCCGATTTAAGTCTAATTTTGAATATTAAATTCTAGTTTGTGGCTCGGGTCCACGAAACACCCAATAATATTATTAATATTATTATTACGGGATCTTGTATTCGACATATCTCCATCGTATGATGTTGAAATGAAGAACCGTCTGTGGTGCTGAAATCCTTGAAGAGAGGTGGTTATTTCGAGATACTCCATTTGACGTTCAGAGAAATTTTGTGTTTGGATGGGTTGGATCGTAC
This sequence comes from Viscum album, assembly GCA_963277665.1. NCBI lineage: Eukaryota > Viridiplantae > Streptophyta > Magnoliopsida > Santalales > Viscaceae > Viscum > Viscum album. The sequence goes on from OY728128.1 coordinate 717,389,123, forward strand.
TCGAATCCAACCAGTCCTTCGGTACTAAAATGCTTATAGCTTACTGACCGGGTGTCCGGTTGACGCACCGTCTATTTCATTGAGACAACTATTACATGGAAGTCCTTTGGGATAATTCTTCATTGGACTTTATGGCAGTTGGAATATTGACCAGTGGATTGAGGAGAGGACCCTCCGGGAGATGAGCAAGCTTAGTGCGGGAACCTAGTAGCTGGCTATGATGTGAAGAATGAATATCGATCCTATGTGTGTCAGCACCAAGAGATCCTGTGTGGGTCAGAACTGAACGATCCTGTGTGGGTCAACACCGAGTGATCGTGTGTGGGTCAGCACCTAGAGATCCTGTGTGGGTCAGCACCAAGCAATCCTGTGTGGGTCAGCACCGAGCAATCTTGTGTGGGTCAGGACTGAGCGATCATGTGTGGGTCAGCACCTAGAGATCCTATGTGGGTTTGACGACATACTAATGATGTAATAGGATCCTGTGTAGGTCTGACGATGTACTACGATCCTTTGTGGGTCTGATGATAATTAGGGATCCTTCGTGGGTCTGCCTATTAACAGAGTAATAAGATTTAGTAGTTACATATAATCATCTCTACTACTATACCTATGAAATACCTGGTATGAGCTGAGTAATTACCTTTGTGGTATTATTCTATGTGGCATACCTGTGTGGTACTTACCTTCGTGGTGTTCCTTCCTTTGTCAAATATTTGAGCTTTGAGATTTTGAGTTGGACTCTGTGTTTCCACATGATTGAGATGAGTATACTTGATAACTTAGGTATATGTATGGGCATATACCTTAGTAGGGTTGTCAGTTGATTTCATGATTTGTGGTTTATCCTTTGTGGATTTTGTGAGACCTTGAGGATCTCAGGGTCCCTACTGAGTATCGTTATACTCACCCCTGCATGGGCTATGCCCGCACTTCATTGGGTTTGGTGCAGACGACAGACTACGCTGACTGAGGACGAGATTTCCAGGACTGGAGGTAGCTCATAGGTGGGCCTTAGACGAGGAGTACCGCAGAGACGACCGATTGAGAGCTGTACCTACCCTTCTGGTAGGATCCTTGGTGGGTGTTCACAGGAGCTATTCCAGTTTACTTGTACTTTCAGTTTCTTATACTTTCCAGTTGGGCTTGTATTCTGGCCCTTCTTACTTACTGCACTCACTCTGTTTACTATTTAGTTTACTTGAGTTCATATCTTGTTGTGTGCTTGGTTTCGTTTTATTACAGGTTATAAAGGCAATGCCTTCCCAGTTTTAGGGAATACGCCTTCAGTGTTAGTTTCCAGCCCCTTGCCTATGAAAGGCGGGCTTGGGGTAGTCATGGAACGAGCCCCTGGGGACAGGTCATGATAAAAATCTACCAAAATAACAGTTAAAAACTAATAGAAAATTCATAAAGGTATTTCTATTCTCAAAATATAACCACTCAAATACTTAATCCACTTTTCAAAGGATCTCTTCCATTGAGTAATGTAAATTACCAACTACACCTTTTCCCGTTATTTTTCATTCTCTTTAACTTCAACCTATTATAAATATAATCTAACCATGTTAACATAATTACATCAATTAAACATTTATATTGAAATTTTATTATGTTTTTGGGATATGAGTTTTATTCCTTCTTCCTAACTATTGAAAAATTGAAAACATCATGTGTGTTACATGAAAACTACCCGCTCCATCACTGATGTAGTCTGTTTTTCATATCCACCATACATTGATAGTTCAAAGGTGTTATTTGATGAATAAATATGATATTTATAACATTATAAATATTACAAAAATATATTACATTCCATATCTTCATCTCATTTTATATATATTAATGTGTCTCCTATATATATGTGCAAACTACCACCACCACGAACATAGTGTATTTTTTTTTTCATCTAGTCATTTATTATATATAAAAATGTAATAATATAAATTTTAAAAACTTAAAAAATATAAGTAATATCCTTATTATTCTATAAAAAAATATTATTCCAAAACTATCTGATCCATAACTATACTCAACCATAAGTTATAGCTTGTTTCTATTTGGGTAGGTTAAACCACCGACTTGAATAATTCTGTAAGTTTTTATAATGGATGGCTATTAAAACATAACTACTAGTTTTATTTTAATTTAATTAGAAAATAATATTGGTTTTACTATTTTTAATGGTTATTTTAATATTTAAATTATTATTATACTACTATTTTTATCGTTACAAATTATTGAAAAAATACTATAATCAACATTATCATAACAAATCATTTATAAAATAAATATAATATGATATTGAAAAATATTAATTATTATAAAACATATATTAATGTTACTATAATTATCTTAGAATTATAATATTTGATTCTATGAACAAGATTGAACACCACCATTATGAATCTAGTACTAAATTAAAAATTGAATCTAATAACATTTAATGATGAAATTAAAAGATAAAAAACATATTTTTGAAAAAAATGATTAAAAATTATGTTTTTAAAATATTATAAGTACTAATAGTTTTCTAAAATTAGTGATTAAAATAATCATTTTTGTTATAAAAAGAGTGAACATTATACTAAGTGGGATTAATGGTAAGGGTGTTTCATCTCAATTTATTTTTCTTTGTGACATGTTTTGTTTTATGATAAAAAATACATTTAAATGGTGTTCATAATTTATATTGGATATATAATATCATAAAAATATTCTCATCATGGTATTTTTTTAGTTTTAATCTCTCTCTTTCTAGGTATTTCTATTAAATCCTTTCATAACCCATTAGAGGGTTTTCTTGACTCAAATTATATACATAAGTCATAATTATTCCTTTTTTAATATGGTTTTACAATATAATTTTATTTGATTCTATGATGATACAATAATTCTTTTATATCTATGGAATGTGACATTCATAATTAAAATCTTTTACATTGATAAACTTATTTCTGAAAACATATATATTTGTAAGGAATATTTTCTTTCCTATTTATTGAAAATTTCCCTTTCATATCCATATTTAATCTTACCACTTATGTTACCCTTTTTGGAAACCTAATTATATGTTTAATCAGGTGGCCTTCATATTTTTGTTTTATCCTTTGAAAAATTATGTTTTATTATCCATTTCTATGATGTGTATTTAAATAAAGGAAATTTAAAATATAAATTTTTTTTTCTTTCCTTGACCATTTTCTTTACCTTCCACTATTCATTTATTAAACATAGTATTTATAACTCTTTCAAGGATCCATTGTTTTATATTACTTATAAAAGTAGAATTTTTCAAAAAATTTCACTCCATGATTTTTAAAAATGAATTCTAAATGTGACCTATAAGTTCATCCTTTACGACTATGGTAAAAACTATTTCCAAAAACCATTTAATGGTTTATTTATATGTTTTGATAATTCTATATTATAAAGCTTACATTAAATATTTAAAATGGTTTTACAATTTATTTTAACTCCTCATGATGTTAAAAAGAACTATTTTTTTATATTTTTAAAAAGAAATATTTAGATTTTAAAATGAAATTATTGATTTAAAAAATGATTTTAAAGGAATGTGTTTTTAAATAATTCATCATTATTTATATGTAATATCTTTATTTGTAAAATGTTTTTTTGAAATCAATTTTGGTTTAAATGGATAATTTTTAAAATTTTATGTTTAGTGAAAATTATTTAGTTTTAATGAAGTAATATTTAAGAATTTTTTATACATTTCAAAAAGGGATTTCTATTCTCTTTTTAATATTGACTTACCAATTAATGATAAATATGTTTTATAACTATTTCCATATCCTTTCACATTATTTATGATATACTTAGGATATGTTTTTATGATACCATGAAACTTCTTTCTCTAGACAGATTATGAAATGTTATATGAATGACTTCGTGAAACCTGTCTCATTTTTATGAGTTAATTAATTGATTCTTGAAATATGAATGAATGGTTCCAAGTGGCACACATATGTTTAGATAATTTATAGAAAGGTTCTTATATATATCTCCAAAGCATTAGGTTATGATTTATATATAATGATCTAAAAGGGTACACATCTAGTAAGCAAATCCCAAAAGGATATACAGGCTGTTAGACCAAGCCTAATAGGGTAGATAGATAATAGTAAAATACCAAGAGGTTACATAAGTTCTTAGTCCATGTTAATGATGGTACATAGGTTGTTATCCCAAGCCCAATAGGGTAGAAGGGTTGTTATCTCAAGCCTAAGAGGGTACATAGGTTAATAAACTAATCCAATTATGTGATAGGAATAGAGTAGAAATATTTATCTCAATAGGTTATAGTTTTCAATACTTTCACATATTACAAATTTCTATGTTATATTATTATGTTATGCATATGTGTCTTAGGTATATTGTTTCATGTTTCTATACTTAGATGACATGGAATAATTTTGATCATTTGAGAATAATTACAATTATATCATGATTTTTAGTGAACACTTATTATTCCATGATATTTTCAATAATATATTTCTAATATTATCATGTATTATCATATAATTATGATATAAATATTGATGAAAATTTGATTATTTTTTCCATACTGTGAATTTGAGCTCCCCCTTCTTGATGATTCCATTAATTATGTTATGAAGATGGGTATAATATATGAATAGTCCAGAATGGTTTCTAGCGTGGGTTTATTATGGAGAAATGTTCACAAGAATTGTAAAAACATTCCACATATATTTAATCCCTCTAATATACCTAATAATTTATTTTGGGAATGTGTTACTATTTTTGAGATATAATGTTTAACTTATGGAAGTGATGTACAATAAAGATATGTTAAGCTTGGTTTGTATCAAAGCTAGTTTTTGGGGAAATATTTTTTAGCACCATATCCATTAGTGTGAGCCTATGGTTCCTAAACACGGTTACTGAAAATGAGGGTAAATAACTAGATACTTAATCTAAATAATTTTATCGCTCTTGAATTGGGATCCTTTAGAATGAAGTATTTAAGTATACTTGAGACTAGAAGCTACCAGTCATGTAATAAGAATTAATTATAGTGAATTTCATCATAGATTTAAGAGATTATCAAAGATAATGGGTGGTTTGTGTGGGATAGATGAAGAGTCATTCATAGGATAATTTTGGGTGGAATTTGAAAAAATACTCATTCCATATGGCGTTATATTATCATTTTACATGGAATGTGGATCTATATTGGGTAAATAATTTTTATGTGTCATTAATACCCACATAAACTCAACTTAGATATAATTATTTAGGTATTTTAGGCTTTTAACCCTAAATTTAACAATTTTTCTTCAATTTACATTTATTGAGTTTACACAATTTTTATACCAGTAGCTTATTTTTCTTCAAATAATGAAATTTAACATATAACCAAATTTAAACATAATTCTACAAAATTTTCATTCAAATAAATATTATAAAATTTTGAAATATAATAATATCAACATTCAAATGAAAATATAAAATATATAGAAAAAATATTTTTATCGAAAAATTATTTTTTTACATTAAGTGTTCTTAATATTATTTCATATCAATTAATAATTAAATTAATGGTAAATTTATAAAAGTTAAAAATGAAATATTATTATAATAATAATTTTAAAGTGATAAATTAAATTTATTAAGATACAAATACACGAAACCTAGAAAAAACAATTCTTTAAAAAAATATCACTCTTAAATGATTTTAATTTGATTCTATTAAAATAATTTTTTATCATATAACTATTAAATTTTATTGACTAATTTGTATTGTAATATATAATTGAATTTTATAAATAGATCAAATAATTCCTTAAATAATAAAAATAGTATTAATAATATGTAATGAATAAAAATAAATATTTTTATAATAGTGAATTTTAACTAACTATTATCAATTTGTTTGAAGCTAGAAATATATAACATATGTGAATTATATTATTTTTAATTTGTTCCTCACAATTTAAATACATCAATTTTATGATTGTAAATGACTATATATTCAATGACCATTTGTCCAATGACCATGTTACTAATGAGTTTATATAAAAAATTCATACTACAGTCCTATATATAGTTTTACATACATCTCTAAAACCATTCATATAATTTTGTAATTTATTTTTCAATATTTTTAAAATATTTCTAATGTATTTATACTTTTTATAGCTATCATTAGAGGAAAAATCATCATGTAATATCGTGATGATGAAAATTTCAACCTTTTAGTATTTTAATTTAGTTACAACATTATTAATTTATTAATTTTGTTAATTATGATTTATTTAGTTATATTGTAATGTATTTTATTTTTTATTATAATATTTCACCAATATAAAAAAATTCATTTTTCATTTTAGTTTAGTGTTTCATTATCAAACACATAGGATTTATTTAGATTAAATTACATACTAAAATCATGGGGTATAAAATTAGGCATGGTGTGCATGGATGGATACACATATGAGGATGTTAGAGTTCAGAATATAATGGGTTGATCACAAACATTACATGAATGTTACAAATTAAGATAATGTTATGGTGATTGTTTATATGGTTGATATCATATTTAGAGGCTATAAATGTAATATCATTGAATTTTATCAAATCTGATTCATTCTGAATTTTATATTTTGAAGATAAGAGAGATAACTTACTTTCTTGGGTTTCATGTGCATCAATGGCATATGAGCCTTAGCCCGGTTAGTGAGGACTCTTAAGTGCATCCAGGTGACCCAGGATCAAATCCAGGTGGAGGCAAAATTTCTGGGGTATTGTAGAAATATTGTAGCAGTACTGTAGCGGGAACTGTGAAGTACTATAGTAGGAACTATTTGGCACTATAGCAGTTGGGAATTTGCCCTCGTTTGGGCCTTCGGGCCACCAATTTGGTCCCCAAGTCCTTTAAGGCCTTCGGGCCACCCAAGCCTTCAGGCCAGTAAGGCCTTAGGTCCACCTCAAGGCCTTCAGTCCACCTTTAGTATAGATGCAAACCAGACAACCTACAAGGAACAACCTCTATAGGGGGATGAGCCCAGAGCTTTCACCATAGCATAAGCTACACAGATTGCACGAATGAGAGGGTATGACACCTTCCATCGGGACAAGCCTATTCATGCATGGGATAGCCTAGCCTAACATCCATGCGAAGGTGGAGAGATGATTTCACGATGAATATGCTGGGAGGAGTAGTTCCAAGTAGTTGGTCTGGGTTGTATGTCATGTTTGAAGCTTACGGGCAATGAATTCCTCTAAGGCCTATAGGGCCATGTAATACATATGCCTACGGGCATTGTAAGGGTTCCATCTCACCACTTTAAATGTGGATTATCAAAAATCAATAAACAATGAAGGCCTTTGGGCCACTGGATGGATGTGAATCAATGGAATGGTTAAAAATTTATCACATAATTGAAACATGAAACTTACCCACTTTTAAAATGGGTATGGATCCTTTAAATTTCAGGTTTAATCTCTTGTTTTACTATTGTAAAATTTCCTATGAGTTTAAATAATTTATAAAGATCATTTGGAGATTATTCAGAGCATAAAGTTCTAGTTTTTAGAGAAGCATGTTGACATGCATGGTGGGAACATGGTTAGAAATAACTAAGTGGCTGAAATCTATGATCCCTACGAGTAGAAGCATGGTTCGGTAAACCAGGAAAGGGAGGACACACATCCATGAGAAAAAACTAAAGTAGTGTTGTAATGCTAAAGGAAATGGTTAATATAATGACCCAAGATTTTTGTACATGGATATTACATCTTTTTAGATGAATATTAATTAAATTACACCAACACATGCCTAATGACTATAATAGTTTAGTGCCTTTGGAAACATATAACACATTCTTTGAATTTGGTAAAAGATATTAGACATATAGAATAGAGATATTACACTTTAGTAATCCTACTTAAAACATTTCTTTATAAACTGGTTAAAGGAAGTATAATAAAGGGTTAGATCCGATGCTCAGTAAGGGTAAACATGGAAGATATATAAGCATATCATGATCATAAGGGTATGAGAATGTGAAAATAACATTATAAGATCATTACCTACATAAGAAATATCCTAAACATGAACTGTGGAATAAATATTGGCAGTCCATAAGACTTATAAAATATGGAAATCAAGAGCATAATCCATGAAATAATAATATAATAATAAGACATAGAATTTGTGGTAGATAAATTAAACATGTTATAACATTATTTATAAGTAAAGGAACATTTCAAAAAATATAACAAGGTATTTAATAGGGGATAAACCTACTGGGTGAGACACACCACCATCCCCAGTTGTAGTCATTTCCTTATAAGGGACCAAGTTTCCCATTTTATATAGTGGATCAGGTTTCCCTATCTTCCCATAGTGGATCAAGCATGTTGACTTCTTTCCATCACTCTATCATGAGATATAAATCTCCAACTAATGAATTGGAGGGATATATAGTTCCCACACATAAATAATGAAAACCAAACATATGTGTTCCACAATAACATAAATCATTCATCATATCAAAACCCATGTAATGAAATGGGTTTAATAAACATCATTTAATCATAACATAACCCATAGAAAATAAATAGGATTCATAAATATAACTCCATCATAAACATGAACCATTATTATAAATAATAGTAATGGTAGCATTGAATCATGACCCTAGTGAAAAATACATAACATCAAATAATTTTATCTTATATGGAAAATAATTTTTAGGTATCACATGAAAACAATTAATGAAAAAAAATATCCTTTCTGCTTTGAAAACATTTTATTTTCTTAAAATTTTACCCAATTTTAAAATAATAAAAATTATTTGAAAATAAGCTTGTAAAATTTTAAGGGAAGCTTCAAATCATTAAGGCATCATGATGGTGTAAAATTCTATTCATACTGTATAAGTTAAAAAAACATTCATTTCATACTTTATCCTAAAAAGTCACAAAGTACCTAGTTTAGAAAATGACAAAATTATTCCTCTCAAATCATTTATTAAAAAGTATAAAATGGAAAAAAATTATTTAAAAACCCATGTGAGAATAGTATAAACCTTTTTAAAAATAATTACTGAAAACACAGACATGGTAGAGAAATATTCCCAAATAGATACATAAATCGAAACAATCCTGAATATTGGTGAGATTATGAGATAAACACTTGTTAGTTCATAGTAATCCAAATCGTATGAACCATGATTTAAATGAAATTATATTTATATGATAATTTCATAATATTCTATATATGAATCCTAAAAAAATAATGGGCATTATATACACCACATAGAAGAAAAAAGTAGTGTATAAGGCATGTGTCCCCCAGAAATAAAAGTGAGACAAAAATACCTTACTACTTGTGTAACTTTTGAATCATGAGATCCATTAAAGAATAACATCAATTAAAACATATAATATCATTAAATAAATGAAAAATCATGATATAACATGTAATAGGTCAGTATATACACAGCATAAAATAGGTGGTGGATATGGCTTGTATCTCATAGATATAAAACGTGAGATGAAATTCCCTTTCCTTAGGTATTGACTTCCTTTACACATGTTAAAAAATACTGTATAATAGATATAAGTTTATTATAAATCATCAAAATAACCATATTTATATATAATAACATATATTATTTACATATGATTTTATATTTCTCTCTAATTAATAATTCCATATTAATATTATGTTTTGGTTAATAACCTCTTTATTTTTCGTACATCTTCTGAATTGTTATCCTTGGTCCTCTTTCATAGATCATGAATTCATCATCTCCATAATTTTAACCTATATATATTAATTATATATTTATTCATGGTTATTCATAAAAGTTAGGTTGAAAATAAAATTCACCATTCAAGGAATCGGTAGGCTGTACGTACACATGGACATTATTTTCATTTTATTGTCATATTAAAAGAAAGAAAATAATACAATATATTATCATTATAAAATATTTTATTATATTAAATATATCTTATATATTTATAAAATCATTCCTTATTACCATCCAAGTGAAATATAGAGGAAAATGAATCGCATCGCATCGTAGAGATGGTAAACCACATGTACGCACAAGTAACATTATCATTTCCCAAAAATACTAGATGATAAAAAGGTAGATATAAAATTATCAATAAATATGTATAATTATTTCATAAATATAATCTATAAACATTAAACCCAACATAGTTCCCACTCATAAAATATGTTGATGGAAAATTAATTGTATTGCTATGTGGAGACAATAAGCCATACATATGCACAAGGGATACTTTCACTTCTTGTTCATTGGGAAAAGGGATGTATAATTTTGTTTTAGTAATAATAATAACATTTTGGAATATTTAGGATGACTAAGTTATATTTTATGATATATATCATAGATTTATAGGAGGTGTAGAAGAGTATAAAAATAGAGTGATCGGTTAGAGTGATTACCTCTTTTTCGAAATGGATCCTTTAAATCTCATCTAAGGGACTCTAGAGTTGATAATTTTGGAAGAAAAAAACCTATAGAATGTTAATAGGAAAATTTAGTAGAAAATTTGGTAGATTTTGGTTGAGATATAAGAATCAAAGTGGTGAAATGAGATGAGGGAACTTGTGTCTTTTTATAATGAAGGTGAGGGGCACTTTTGGATTTTTTCAAAAGATTAATTTATTATAAATTAAGTCTCAATCCAAATGCATAAAAATGGACATGTATTAAAATAAAAGGTGATTTAAAATTTTAATCTCATAAAAAATATATTTTAGAAATGTTTATTTATTATTTTAAACCTTATCATTTTGAATAACTCTTAGTTAATCTATTTTAATATTAACAATGGTAACACAATTTTTCAATTTTAATAGGATGTAATTTTTACATATAATGATTCAATTATACAACAAATGGATTATTGATGATATTTTAGACCACGAAATTGTACTTATTTTGGTTTTTATGACTTTTTAACTAACTTAATAAAATAATATTTTCCTAAAATATCATTAGTGTCAATTTTGAAAATATTCGTTACATTGACTTTAGAAAAATCAATCAAATAAGATAACCTCTATAAAATTATTTAATACACTCCTAATATTTCATATTATCCAATAAAATTCATCTTTAAACTTAATTAATAAATTTTTTATTTATTTAAATATTTCTAATATTATTTAATTGAATACTTCATTAATTGAGTTATAATTACAACATCGTTGTGTAATTATTTATGATAATTATTTCTTTACTAAAAATTAAAAATAAAATTAGATGATGTATTTAAAACACTTATATTTTAGAATAATATACATAGTTTATCATATATTTTATTTATCCACATATTAAAATTGTAAGGACCCAGAAATTTCAAGGAAATTGTTTTTTAAATACTTTGAAATATTACGAGTCTGTGGATTCTGACGACACCTGATCCTGAGGCCCGGTGTGCCCATAATAAATTGTTGAAGTTTTTTTGGGTACATTCAGTAAACATACGAGCAGGTTTTTCTATCATTTGAAGTGGTGCTCGGAATTGAAATCCGAGGGAATCGATGAACTCACAACGCCAGTATTCGCTTAAGGGGACTTTTACCGTAGTTGCGTTTTATGTGGGTCGAAAGTTAATTTTTGGGGGTTTAATCTCAAACTAAATAAAATTGTGTGGTACACAATTTTATTTTGTGAGTTGGTTATTTCCTCCCAAGTGTGGATGTTTGTGAGGTGGGTCCCACAAGAGCTCCAACCTTCAACTCCCCATTAATTCCCTACTGTTTCCTTTAACAACTCCTCATTAATGGTGGAGCCTTCCCACATCCCTCTTTCCATTAATTGTGCAAAATCATATAATTAATGTCAGTGTTAAAATTAATTGGCACCGATTTGGAATTAATATGAATTGCATGACAATTCTATTAATTGGGAGCCTATTATTTCTTTTTTTTTGGCAAATCACTTTTGGAAAAAGACTTTGGGGAATTAAAGGAGAGGTGATCCTCCATCAATGAAGAACACCATTCTTCAATGAAGAACACCCCCGGTGAAGAATGCGAATAAAGTTCTTCCTCGGATGCACCTCGACGTCAAGGAGCCTACGTTGCCTACGACAATGACCCTTCCTCCATCGTTGATAGAACGACACCGTTCTTCCGCAATGCCCGTCTACCGCGATGATCGTCTTCCGCGGATCGACGACGTACGGAAACAACTTCGAGGTAGGGGGAATTTTTTTTAATATCCTTATATGTGTTTTATATGCTCGAACATGGCGTTTAATTGTTGGGTGATGATTTGAACCACTAATGCAGTGGGTATGGACTAACGAACATGTCCGGACCCACTACTATTTTTGTTCTTGTGCACGGGGTGTTTGGCGACGACGAAACAGGACAGAAACGGTGATTTGGGGCCTTTGCAGTGGAGTTCGGATCCTGAGATGATCGCAGGCATAGAAAGAAGCCAAAACGGACCACCAGAATGACTCCGGTGGCTTGCAGAAGACCGCGGCGGCCGGCAGCGGCCGACCCCCTGGAGGTGGTGGCGTCCCGACGCATCGCCGGTAGGAGCCCGCCACGACACCGGTCGTAGCGGATCCCTCAGCCGTGCAGGATCCGAAGAGACCAGCGACATCATCTTGGCACCGCATTCGCGGAACCGGGGGCTGCACCCCCCGCTCGGCCAGCTGGCCGAGCCAGCACACCCCCCCGACCGGGCCGTGGTGGGTCACATGGACCAGGTCACGTCGGTCGGGCTGGGCTGCACCCTATCGGGCCGAAATCGGACCCGGGTCAGGTTGACCCGGTTCGGGCCGACCCAGGGTGGGTTGGGTCGGGTCGGACCGGGCCCAGACCCCCCACTTCAATCATTTTTTCAGTATTTTTCCTCTAACTTGATCTATGTACCTCCGATCAATGCACCATTAGTTTCATAGGAATCCTTGGATCGAGGCGGTTGTTTTGGTATATTACACTTGAGGTTTCGGTGAAGTTTGGGTATGGACAGGTTGGTTCGAACCCGAAACCAACAGGGCCCTTGGAGCGGAAACACTTATAACTTATGGACCGGACGTCCGATTGATGTGCCATAAACTACGTTGATTTAATTTTGATGGGATAGTTCTTTTGGAATACTCCAATTGAGGTTTGGATGCAGCTGGAGTATGGTCGGGTTGGTTTTAGCTTAAAAACTAACCGGGCCCATGGAACGGAAAAGTCAATAACTCTCAGATCGGGCGTCCGATTGGCGCACCATCTATCGCGTTGGGTTTATTTTGATGAGATGGAACTTTAGGATACATAAAATCTGGACTTCATGATATTTGATGTATCGAAACCCTTGGCTCGATGAGCGGAACCTCCCGGAATCGAGCATGCTGTGTGCGGGAACTCTATAGCTGGCTGCGACAGCGACGACTACCATACTGGAGTCCTCCATGGGTTCGACGACGATGAATACTATTCTTGTGTCCTGTGTGGGTCTAGAAGAGTAGCTGGTCTTGTATCCTATGTGGCTCTGACAGCTTGGCTGGACTTGTATCCTCTGTGGGTCCAACAGCTTAGCTGGAATTGTATCCTGTGTGGGTCTGACAACTTAGATGAATCAGTGACTACATCTGATCATCTTTATCTCTATACAAAGATGTGTACCTATGTGAGTTGAGTCATGACTTCAATCTTTACCAACGGTGTGATTGACTTCCTTCTTGTGTGGACTGGGTTGTGATTGGGCTCGAGAGTAGGAGCCGAACTGGGATTGATGACTTAGGTATATGTATGGGCATATACCTAAGTAGAGTTGGTTGATACTTCGTGTTGTATCTTTCCTTTGTGGTTTATCCTTCGTGGATTCTGGGATACCTTCGGGGGTCACAGGGTCCCTACTAAGTATCGTATACTCACCCCTACATGGGATACGCCCAGACTACGTTCTGTTGGATGAAGACGACGAACATCACTGATTGTGGAGGAGTCTTGTGGAGTTGGATGGTACCCGGAGGTGGACCACCTAGTGTGGCGTACATGGAGCAGATAGATGGACCTGAGGTGCCGATGATACCATATGTACCCACCCTTCAGGTGGGATTCCCGGAGGATAACTCAGTGTTTCCGCTTTACTTTACTGCTGTTGTATTTTCTTTTCAGTTGTACTATACTATCAGTTGGGTTTGTATACTGGCCCATTTACTTTTCAGCACTTACTTTTGTACTCAGTTTTTCTTAGTGCTCACTTCAACTACGTACTCTATTGTGTTTGTTACTTTTATAAAGGAAATTACTTCTCTTTTTATCAGGATTTACGCCTTTGGTGCTAGTCACCGATCCCTGGACTATGGAAGGCGTGTTTGGGTTAGTCACGGAACGGTCCCCAAGGATGGGTCGTGACAAATTGGTATCAGAGGGAGGTTCTACCGTAGAACTCAGGACTCTGATCCTTCCATTCTGAGAATAAATAGTGTTAAAATTATTGAGTGTGGTTTTCAGTCCAGGGAGTCTAGTGTTGGTGCGGCAGCTGACGTGTTCATACACCAGTACCCTGGCCTCTAAATTCCGACTCAGTGCACGAAAACACAGATTGCGTGTGTGTTTCCTTTCAAAAGTTTTCTTTGTGATTACTTTGTGTCAGCTCACTAGGTATACTGTTTGACCGTGGCACACCTGTTTCTTTTCAGGATGGCCCCACAAAGGTAGCCAGCTAGGATTCCGAGTTACATGCGAGATGGCAGCCCACAAAGCGGCGAGGCCTCGGTGCAGGGCCCCATTACAGCGGAGGCACCAGCGGTACCACTACCCACTGAGCCACCGATGCAACTAGCACCAGAAGCAGAGAGTGCACGCCGCTTGAGTACATTGCATGAGTTTCAGCGATAGAGGCCGCCCAGGTTCCGTGGAGAGATGGACCCTCAGGCAGCCGAGGATTGGCTGGAGGCTATTGTCAGAGTCTTCAGATTGGTAGGGACACAAGCCGACCTCATGGTGATCCTTTCCGCGAGTCTCTTGCATGCAACAGCAGGTAGATGGTGGAGCCTGATGCTCCAGGTTCACGGCGAGGCATCTCTACTTTGGACAGACTTCGAGAGTCTCTTCCGCTCAGATTTTGTTCCAGCCACACTTCGTGCGGTGCACATCAGGGAGTTACTTCATCTGCGGAAGGGCAGTATGACAGTAGGTCAATACTCAGCGAGATTTACTGATCTCTCATGCTACTCCATGGATATGGTATGCGACCTGTTCTTTAGGGCTCGGACCTTCGAGCAGGGACAGAGGCACGAGATCAGGGCTTTAACGATTCCCCTTAGCATCCCGACACATGCAGGGGTGTTGGAGTGAGCCCTTTTAGTGGAGAGATTTCTCGCTGAGCAGCCACCAGCAGCGAGACCCACCATAGGGCAACACATAGTAGAGTCTTCTGCAGCTGGCAGTAGATAGATTTCACATGGGTCCAATAAGACTAGGCCATTAGGTGGGCGACCTCAGGATAAATGTTAGGTTGTGCGGGGCACACGAAAAGAGCCAGCCTTACGAGGAGCACACAGTGCTATGCATGTAGCAGGCAGGGCCACATGGCTCGTGACTACCCAACCCACCATGCAGATGAGCAACAGACAGTGGAGGTACCTCCCAGTTAGAGGCAGAGGTTCGACCATGGTGGTCCACAAAGAGCAGACAGACGAGGTAGAGGAGATGGCCGAGCAAAGGGTGGTGGACAACGTTTTGAGACTCTACCACCACCACCCCCAAGAGGTCCCCACCAACCACAAGGAGTTGGCGGGCAGAGGCAGGCTCAACTCTAGGTAGTAGAGGCTTATGACCACGTCACACCTGAGATGATTCTAGGTACTATATGTGTCTATTTCTCCCTTGCTGTAGTTCTTATAGATACAGGTTCAAGTCATTCTTTTATTGCCGTTGCCCTTGTTCGAAGCTCGGAGATTCCGACGAAGCCGTTGGCTCTATACTTACGGATAGAGACTCCTACAGGAGAAGACTCGACGATTACACACTAGTTCCGGAAGTGTGAGCTTACTCTAGGAGGAGAGAGCTTTGGCTGGGATCTTCTTTTAGTGGCGTTGAGGCCTTATGACGTCATCTTGGGTATGGAATGGTTATCTACAGTCCATGCTCAGATTTACTATATTAGGCACAAAGTGCGATGTATCCGCACAGATGGGACCGGGTTCACCTTCACCGGTGAGAAGGAATCCTTTACAGCACATGATGGACTTACAAAGAGGAGGAGGCAGCCGATCACACATCAGTTGGCTAGTCTCATCCTTGGAGCGGTTGATGTGCGAAGTCCGAGTTTTCTTATTGTGGTGGATCAGTATGTAGACGTTTTTCCTGACGACATTCCAGGACTACCTCCCTGCAGATAGGTAGACTTATACATAGATCTGTACCCCGGGATATCACCGATATCTAATCCAGCATATCGGATGGCTCCCACCGAGCTTCGTGAGCTGCGGGTACAACTAGAGGACTTGCAGGGAAAATGATTCATCCGACCCAGTGTTTCACCCTGGGCTTCTCCAATTTTGTTTGCCAAGAGGGTGGATGGGAGCTTGAAACTATGTGTCGACTACCGTTTCCTGAATCAGGTGACCGTAAGGAACAAGTACCAACTTCCTAGGATTGACGACCTCTTCGATCAGCTCAAGGGAGCACGATGGTTCTCGAAGATAGACCTCAGGTCAGGCTATCACCAGCTCAGAGTTCGAGATGAGAGTGTGCATAAGACAACCTTCAGGTGTCGGTATGGCCACTATGAGTTCTTGGTTATGACCTTCGGCATGACTAATGATCCAGCAGTGTTCATGAGTCTCATGAACAAGATCTTCCAGCCTTACATAGATCGGTTTGTCGTAGTCTTCATTGACGACCTACTGATTTACTCAACTACTGAGGAGGAGCATGCCTACCACTTATGGGTCATACTGGATACCCTCGGAGAGCACCAGATTTATGGTAAGCTCTCGAAGTGGCAGTTTTGGATTTGAGAGGTGAAATTCTTGGGACATCTCATCTCGAAGGAGAGAGTTGTAGTGGATCTAGAGAATATCAAGGCAGTTCTTTCTTGGGATCCACCCAGGAGCGTGACAGAGGTGCGGAGCTTCCTGGGTCTGGCTGGATACTATTAGAGGTTTGTGCTAGACTTCTCTAGAGTTGTGGTACCACTTAAAGTTTTGATGAAGAAGGGGAAACCCTTCATGTGGTCAGATAGATGCCAGTAGAGCTTTTATGAGATGAGGTGGAGATTGACCTATGCACCCATCTTGAGGCTACCGAAGGAGGGCATAGGGTATGTAGTTTACTATGACCTATCAGGGACCGGACTCGAGTGTGTCCTGATGCAAGAGCGAGCAGTGATTGCTTACAATTCACAGTAGTTGAGGCAACATGAGAAGAACTTTGCTACCCATGTCCTGGAGTTAGCAGCAGTGGTCTTTTCCCTAAAGATGTGGTGGAACTATCTGATGGGCGAGAGATTTACAGTCTACTCTAACCACCAGAGTCTTAGGTACATTTTCTCACAGAAGGACTTGAACCTGAGACAACGGAGATGGCTCAAGTTCCTCCAGGACTATGACTTTGAGATAGTCTATACTCTTGGGAAGGGGAACGTTGTGGCTGATGATCTCAGTAGGAGATCGTGCATTCAACTACTTGGAGAGGTGATAGAGCAGTTAGCCGCTTTGAATATATCTTTCGTGGATAGAGATGGGGAAACCTTTCTATAGTCCCTCACAGTCACTCCACCACTACTTCAGCGCGTCAGAGAGGCACAACATGGGGACGTTGACTGTGAGACGTGACATGCTCATATTTCCATAGGGCAGGAACCTGATGGATTTTACGAAGGATGAGAGCACATCATCCTCTTCAGGGGATGTACCATGGTACCAGTTGCACTGCAGGAGGAGGTGTTGAGGGAGTTCCACACTTCACCTCTAGCGGTAAATCCAAGAGTGGCGAAGATGTATCGGGACCTAAGATGACAGCACTGGTGGCCGGGTATGAAGAAGGATGTAGCAGAGTTCATTTCATGATTCCTCACTTTCCAGAAAGTAAAGGTGGAGCACTAGGTACCCATAGGCTTGGTACATCCCTTAGAGGTTCCAAAGTGGAAGTGGTATGAGATCTCCATGGATTTCGTGATGGGGCTTCCATGTACATCCAGAGGGCACGACTCTATCTGGGTGATCATAGACCGACTCACCAAGTCGGCCTAGTTCCTACCAATCAGAGAGCAGGGACCAGTTAAGATCTTAGGATGCCTCTACGTTTAGGAGATCGTATGGATTCACGGTGTTCCCTTGTCTATCTTCTCCGATCGAGATGCTCGTTTTACTTCCCAGCTTTTGAAGGGGTTACAAGAGGCATTTGGGACGCAGCTGCATCTGAGCACTGCCTTCCATCCTCAGATGGATGGCCAGACTGAGAAGACCATTTAGAAACTCGAGGACATTCTCCGTGCATGTGTCCTTGACTTTGTTCATAGCTGGGAGGATCACCTACCGTTGGCGGAGTTTGCATATAACAACAGATACCACTCCACCATCGGGATGACACCTTATGAGGCACTATACGTCTGACCTTTCCGATCACCACTGTGCTGGACTGACCCTTGGGAGTCAGCACTTGTAGGACCAGAGATGGTGTAGGCTATGAAGGAGAAGGTGAAGATCATCAAGGAGCAGATGAAGACTACACATATCAGACAGAAGTCCTATGCGGATAGGAGACAGAGACCACTGGAGTTCGAGGATGGCGACTACATTTTCTTATGGGTCTCACCTTGACGAGGTCTACAGAGATTTGGTTGGGGCGGAAAGTTATCTCCACAATTCATTGGTCCTTTCTAGGTCCTCAGTAGAGTAGGTGAGGTGGCTTACCACCTGGACCTTCCACCTCAATTGCACCGGGTGCATGACGTATTCCACATATCTCAGCTGAGGAGATATGTGCATGACCCAACCCACATCATCGATCACAGGGAGCTGGACATCGATGACAAGGTGACATTCTCAGAGGTTCTGGTGGAGATCGAGGATCGACAGGAGAAGGTCCTTTGTGGATGGTCGATTCCTCTAGTTCGCATTCGCTGGTAGCACAAGAACCTTCAGGAGAGCACATGGGAGCGGGAGGCTCAGATGCATGCTCTGTACAAATTTTTGTTTCCCTAGTGTATGTTGTAGCTTTACAGGTATGTAAAGCCTTGAGGAGGGAGTAATGTAAAGACCTAGAAATTTCAAGGAATTTTTTTAAATACTTTGAAATTTTACGAGTATGTGTCTTCTGACGGAACCTGATTCCGAGGCCCGGTGTGCCCAGAATCAATTGTTGAAGTTTTGTTTAAGTACATTTAGTAAATGTACGAGCAAGTTTTTCAATCTTTTGAAGCGGTGCTCGGAATTGAAATCCGAAGGCACCGATGAACTCACAACGCCGTTATTCACTTAAGGGGGCTTTTACCGCAGTTGCATTTTATGCGGGTAAAAAGTTAATTTTTGATGGTTTAATCTTAAACTAAATAAAATTGTGTGGTAAACAATTTTATTTTGTGAGTTGGTTATTTACTCCCAAGTGTGGATGTTTGTGAGGTGGGGCCCACACGAGACCCAACCTTCAACTCCCCATTAATTCCCTACTATTTCCTTTGAAAACTCCTAATTAATGGTGGAGCCTTCCCACCTCCCTGTTCCCATTAAATTTGACAAATCTTATAATTAATGTTAGCGTTAAAATTAATTGGCACCGCTTTGGAATTAATATGAATTGCATGACAATTCTATTAATTGGGAGCCTCTTATTTATTTTTTTGACAAACCACTTTTGGGAAAAGACTCTGGGGAATTAAAGGAGAGGTGATCCTCCATCGATGAAGAACATTGTTCTTCAATGAAGAACACCCCCGGTGAAGAACATGAAGAAAATTCTTCCTCGGACACACCTCGACATCAAGGAGCCTATGTCGCCTACGACAAGGACCCTTCCTCCATCATTGATGGAACAACACCATTCTTCCGTGATTCCCATCTACCGCGACGCTCGTCTTCCGCGAATCGACGACGTACGACAAAAACTTCGAGGTAGGGTGATTTTTTTTAATCTCCTTATATGTGTTTTATACTCTCGAACATGGCGTTTAATTTTTGGGTGATGATTTGAACCACTAACGCGGTGGGTATTGACTAACGAACAAGTCTGGACCCACCACTATTTTTGTTCTTGATGAATGAGGTGTTTTGGCGATGATGAAATGGGACCTTAATGATGATTTGGGGCCTTCGAAGTGGAGTTCGGATCCCGAGACGATCGCATGCGCAGACAGAAGAAAAAACGGACCACCGGAATGACTCCGGTGGCCCGTGGAATACCGCGGCGGCGGTGCCCCGGTGCGCCGCCGGCAGGAGCCTGCCGCGGCACTGGCGTGGAGGAGAGCAGTGGATCCCGTGGCCACGCGGGACCTAGGGAGACCAACAGCTCCATCCTGGCACCTTGTTCGCAGAACCGGGGGCCGCGCCCCTGCTCGGCCAGCTGGCCGAGCCAGCACACCCCCCCCCCCCGGCCGGGCCGGGGCGGGTCACGCGGACCAGGTCACGCTGGTCGGGCCTGGCCGCGCCAACCTGGGATGGGCCGCACCCTTCCGGGATGGACTCAGACCCGAGTCGGGTCGACCTAGTTTGGGCCGACCCAGGGTGGGTTGGGCCGGGTCAGACTGGGCCCAGACCCCCCCACTTTGGACCGTTTTTCGGTCTTTTGCCCATAACTTGAGATAAGGACCTCCGATCGACACACCGTCAGTTGTGTAGGAATAATTGGATCAAGAAGGTCATTTAGATATATTACACTCAAGGTTTTGGCGAAGTTTGGGTACAACCGGGTTGGTTCGAACCCGAAACCAACCAGGCCCTTGGAGCGGAAACACTTATAACTTAAGGACCAGACGTCCGATTGACGTACCAACAACTAAGTTGATTTAATTTTGATGGGATGAATATTTATGAATACTAAACTTGAGGTTTGGACGCATATGGAGTATGGTTGGGTTAGTTTTAGCTTAAAAACCAACCGGGCACTTGGAACGGAAAAGCCAATAACTCTCATACTGGGCGTCCGATTGATGCACCATCTGTCACGTTGGGTTTTTTTTGACGAGACAGAACATTAGGATACATAAACTTTGGAATTCATGACAGTTTATGTATTGAACCCCTTGGCTCGAGGAGTGGACCCTCCCAGGATCGATCGTGCTGTGTGCGGGAACCCTAGAGTTGGCTGCGACAACGACGACTACCGTACTGGAATCCTCCGTGGGTTCGACGACGATGACTACTGTTCTTGTGTCTTGTGTGGGTCCGATAGAGTAGCTGGTCTTGTATCCTGTGTGGGTCTGACAACTTAGCTGGACTTGTATCCTATGTGGGTCCGACAGCTTAGCTGGACTTGTATCCTGTGTGGGTCCGACAACTTAGATGAATCAGTGACTACATCTGATCATCTTTATTGCTATACGAAGATGTGTACATGTGTGAGCTGAGTCTTGACTTCAATTTTTTCCAACAGTGTGATTGACTTCCTTCCTATGTGGACTGGGTTGTGATTGGGCTCGTGAGTAGGAGCTAAACTGGGATTGATGACTTAGGTATATGTATGGGAATATACCTAAGTAGAGTTGGTTGATACTTCATGTTGTATCTTTCCTTTTTGGTTTATCCTTCGTGGATTTTGGGAGACCTTCGGGGGTCTCGGGGTCCCTACTGAGTATCGTATACTCACCCCTGCATGGGATACACCTGCACTATGTTGTGTTGGATGCAGACGATAGACAACACTGATCGTGGAGGAGTCTTGTGGAGCTGGACGGTACACAGAGGTGGACCACCTAGTGAGGCGTACATGGGGCCGACGGACGGAACCGAGGTGCCGAGGAGACCATCTGTACCCACCCTTCAGGTGGGATTCTCGGAGGATGACTCAGTGTTTCCACTTTAATTTACTGCTATTGTATTTTCATTTCATTTGTACTGTTCTATCCGTTGGGTTTGTATACTGGCCCATTTTCTTTTCAGCACTTACTTTTGTACTCAGTTTTTCTTAGTGCTTACTTCACTTGCGTACTCTGTTGTGTTTGTTACTTTTATAAAGCCAATGCCTTCCCATTTTATCTGGATTTAGGCATTTGGTGCTAGTTGCTAGCCCCTGGTCTATGGAAGGTGGGATTGGGGTAGTCATGACACGGGCCCCGAGGACAGGTCGTGACAAAAATATTATACTTATTAAAATTAAGAGTTTTACATTTTTTTACTCTCTTTAATTTTAATAATATCCAAGTCATTATCATAGAAAAGTGTCCATTAAATTATTCCATTTATATCCCTATGGCTTAAAAGTAAAATTAATTTCATCCAATAATTTTTTTCATGTCATAGGGTGGTTTTATAATATTTATAATATTATTTTTACTCTCAATTTACCCGATTTACCCTTAAGCGTGTTAATAAAAATTACTAATGTTACTATTGATAATGTCCAAAAATAAAATTGTACAATTTTGTAAATTTATACCTTATTATTCAAAATATGGAATCTATTTTTCTAAATTCAATTTACATTATTTGAATAAATTAATTAAAAATAAATCCCACAGAGAGGACAAAACAACGATTTTTTCAAGTAAAAATGTTCAAAAGTTTGGAATTTTTTGATAACTAATTTCAATATAAAATTGATTCCAATGAAATAAATTTGATCAATTTATAAATTTTTTAATTATAATTTAAAATAAATTAAAATTCTAATTTAACACTAAATTATTTCTATGAAAAAGTTATTTTTAATTAAAATTCAGTGTTTTTTAACTATTTATCAAAATATGAAACTTTTTAGAAAAATACCGAAAATTAAACCAAAGTAAATGTTGATATCCCAATTTCAAAATATAATTTTATTTTTTTCATATAAAAATTATTAAATTTTAAAAAACTATATTTAAAATGGTTTCTCTATTAAAAGGTGACAAAACTTCATTTTTAGAAATATTCTTCTTTTATGCGTAAAATTGTATTTATTCTTATATCATGTCTAGAAAACTCATAATATGAATCTTAAAAATTATATTGATTATATTATATATATATTTCATTAATATTATCAAAAACGATTTATTTTTTTATATATTGGTATAAAACACACTTGTGTACATTGAAAGAGTTTTTTAGAAAAACATTTCCTTTTACTTTAAATGGGATTTTACATTCATTTATAATGAATTGGTCAAATAAGTATATATACACGTGGAAAACATAATTTCATAATTTAGTTAATTCTGTTCATACCCACCATTCTAATGGTTAAGTTATAAATATCTTGTTTAAATAATTAAAATAATAATAAAATGTTTCATAGAAGATCAGTGTTGCGTGTAACGCAAGATAAACTGACGTTTCATGTAATGAAAGATTAATAAAGTGTAGCATTAAATTAAATATATTAAAGAAATCATATTATTTAAAAATCTATTTTATAAAAATATTTGGGCGTTACACTCTTCCCCACTTCAAATGAATTTCTCCCTCGAAATTCGTATGGGTTTTCAATGGTTTAATTCCTAAAAGTTCCTTTCATACAAACCCACAACGTAAAAAATGAATAATAAAACATCATTTTAAAAAGGAAGGTTGTAAGCTTAATGGTTACCCAAAGTAACACATAATTAGGTTTCCACATAGGAGAACATAGGTGGAAAGTGAAAACATGGACATGGATGAAAAACCTAACTATCAAGTTCTATTGGAGAGTGATAGATTACCTAGTTAAAAAAGTTAACAATCACAAGTCCATAAATCTATGATGATATAAGGGACCAATTTACTCAATAGAAAATTAGGAACTATGTTAACATTTTGGGTTTCAAGATCCTTTCCCTAGAGTCAAACATTTTTTGGGAGAAGAAATAATTACTTGGTTTCATAACATTTCATAAGTATAATATCACCCTTTCATTGTGTCCCAACCAATTTACACTTGATCTGTTATTCCAAGAAAAGAAGATGAATTTCATTATAGATGAATTATAAAATCCTGAAATCCCTTTATTGATAGATTATTCCATTTTTATTAATATAACAACAAAATGTTAACAAATGTTATCCAATATGCACAAATCATTAAATAGAGGTAATATTTTAATCTCTAAAACCTAATCCAAATTTCAATTTAAAAAATTTCATAAATTGTTACCTTTATGATCCTTAAAAATGATTAAAATCTATTTTTTTTGAAATAATGTAACTATATTTCAAAAATAAACTTATCATTAATCCCCCAAACAACATTATGTAGATCTTAATTGTCATAGACCAAACATGTGAAGACAATTTTCATATATTCTTTTGAAATATAGTAATAAAATGAAATACAATAAAACATTATTGAAAACATGCATATATACTTTCAAAAATTAACTCATTCCTTCTACTATAAATCCAAAATATCTATAAACTCAAACCTTGATATCATAAACCACCTGGTCACATTATCATTCCCAAGGACATAAATACTATCACACTTGTTTTATCATAATAAAACATGTTTTTATTTTAATATCCAAACATCATTCACATATTATGGTTTATCCTTATGTTAATCACATGTTTAAAAAAAATATCAACTTTCCATCACTTTTCATGTCCATCAAAACCATTCGACATATTCTTTTAAATCCTTAGGGAGAAACATAAATTGAAAAATATTTATATATTTCAGAATTCATATAACATAATTATTGAATAAAAATACATAAAAACCTTTATTATTTCAGTCTATCATTAATAAATTAACAAGTAAACCTTATTCTTTTAAATAATAAATCATTCCCTCCACATTTCACCTATAGTGTCATCATCAACAGTAGTATAACCATTACTTGTACCACCTTGATGATTTTATTCAAGAGTTTTTAACATAGTATATATATTTTCATATTTCCCATTATTTACACATTTTTAGCATTCATAAATTGACAATACCTTAGGGAGGCCAATATTACCATCCATTGCCTTAAATTAACCTTTCATTTTCTGTTTGTAGTTTCTTTATTTTTTTCCTTCTTTTCCACAGTCAAAACATCTTCTTGTGCCTCTAAGACATCTATTTTGGTGTTTCTTACCACATTATTGACATAAAGAAACTAAATCATTATTCTTCCATGGTGTCCATTACTATAATTATTAGAAATCTCTTTCCTTCTCTTACTGGGTGAGTTCGATAGGTGGTTAAAGTAAACATTATTAACTATATTACGAGAAAACCGATTAGGTGTGATCACACCTTCCTTCACTCCATTGATCATCCCATTTGATTGCTCATAAAAAACATTATGTCACATTCAACATTAATCCAGTTACTTTTGGTTCCTTCCATTGACTAAAACTAGAAAGTATAGAATGATCAACATTTATCTTAGAAAAAAATCACATAACTATAACAAATTAACTATAGGATGTCTAAATTATGACACATTATTTAATCTATTACATCTTAGAATAATGTGTAGATACATTCCTATAAATATTTATATAAATATACCTAGGGATGTTTTAAAAGTTGTTTTATCCATGTTTCCAAAGGTTTATTAAACCTTTTCCTTTAATACCAACTATAAATACCTAAGATTTTCGTACATGGATATTAAATATTTTAGAGAAATATTCATTAAATTACCCAAACACATGCCTGAGGACCATAATAGTTTAGTGTATTTTGAATTATGGAACACATTCTACTAATTTGGTGAAATATATTCAACATATCCCATAAATATTCCCTTTTTATACTCCTAATTAAAACCTTTCTTTATAACCTAGGGAAAGGAAAAAATAATAAAGGGTGAGATGATATGATCAATAGAACATGGAATATATATAATCACGTCATGATAATAAGGGTATGAGCACATGGTCACAACATTATAAGATCATGAACTATATAACAAATATCATAAACATAAACTGTGGTAAAAATTTTGGTAGTCCATAAGTCATGAATCATAATAAAATAAAGATAATAATCCATGAAATCATAACATATGAATAAGACATAAAATTAGCGGCAGATGAATAAACATGTAATATCATTATCTATAAGTCAAGGTGTATTGCCAAAACATAACAGTGAACTTCATGGTGACTTAACCAAATGGGTGAGACACTCAACCATCCCTAGTCACAATCCTTTCCTTGTAAGGTATCTGGTTTCCCATCTTCTTATAGTGGTTTAGGTTTCCCCATCTTCCCATAGTGTGTCAAGACCATCGAATCATTTCCACCATTGTCTCTTGAGATATAAATCATTACCCAACACATTAGAGGGAGATATAGGTCCCACCCATCACATAATTAAAACCACACATATGTGTTCGACAAGAACATAAATCATTCATTATATCAGAACCCATGGAATGAAATGAGTTTCATAAACATCATTCAATCATAAAATAACCCATGGAAATGAAATAGGTTTAATAAATATCATTCCATCATAAAAAAATCCATCATTAGAAAAAATAAAAATGGTATAATTGAATCATATCCCAAGTGAAACATATATAAAATCAAATAATGTTATCTTATATGGAAAATAATTTTGAGAGATCACTTGAAAACAATTCTTGTGGAAAATATCCTTTATACTTTGATTTTTTTTCTTTTCATAAACTCATGTGAAATTTTTGAAGAAAAAATATTTAATGAAAATAAACTTGTAAAAATGTAAGGTAAGTTTCAAAGAATTATGGTTTCATGATGGAAAAAATTTCATTTATGCCGTATAACTTAAAAAACATTCCTTTCGTACTTTTTCTAGAAAAATCAAAAAGCACTTCATTCTGAAAATGAAAAAAAGGTTCCTTTCCAACCGCTTAGTAAAAAGACAAAAAATGGGTAAAAATGAATTTTAAAAACCATGGGAGAATAGTAGAAAACATTTATAGAAATCTTGGACATGGAATAGAAATATTACTCAATAATGACTTCAATCGAAACAATCCTGAATATTGATGAGATTGTGAAATAAACACTCTTCAATTTTTAGTTAGAAGAATCATATGTAAAATTAAAGAAAGGAAATTATATGGATATGAAAATATCATAATATTCAGGATAATATTCCTAAAATAAATTCATGGGTAGTATATACACCATGTAGAAGAAACTAGTAGTGTATAAGGCATGTGTCCCACAGAAATAAAAGTGAGAAAAAAATACCTTACTACTTGGGTAACTTTTTAATAATGAGATCCATGAAAGTTAAAATAAATTTAAACATATAATATCATAAAATAAAGTAAAATTAACAATATATCATGTCATAGGTCAGTTTATACTCCCCATAGAATGAGTGGTGGATATGTCATATATTTCATAGATATAAAAAGTGAGATGAAATTACCTTACTATAAGTCTTGAATTCATTCATCCACATTAAAAAATAATGTATAATAAATATATGTTAATTATACATCTAAAAAAGAACTATATTTATATATATATAATACCATATATGTTTTACCTATAATTTTATATTTCTCATTTATTAACCATTCCCTGTTGTTTTTTTGGGTAATAATAATTTTGTTTCTCGTACATGTTTTGACTTGATATCCTTGGTGCTCTTTAATAGACCATGATTTAATAATCTACAACATAATAACCAATATATATATATATATATATTCAGAATATAATTATTCACGGTGATTCATAAAATTTAGATATAAAAAATAAAATAAACTGTTCATGGAGACGGTTGGCTGTATGTACACATGAATATTGTTTTAATTTTCATTTCATATGAATAGAAAGAAAATAATATGATATATTATCATTAAAGAATAATTTTTAAATTTATTATATTATATATATTCATAAAATTATTCCTTATTACCATCCATGTGAAATATATATGAAAAAATAAATCACATTGCATCATAGTGAAGGTAAACATTACGTACGCCTGAGCGACATTATCATTTCTCAAAAATATTTGATGATAAAAAGGTAGATAAGATGTTATCATTAAAAAATTATAATTTTTTCTTAAGTATCATCTATAAAAACATATCCCATCATAATTATCACTCATAAAATACGGTGATGGAAAATGAATTATATCACTATGTGGAGGCGGTAAGTCGTACATACGTACGAGCAATACCTTCACTTATTATAGATGGGAAATGTGATGTATAATGGTGTGTTAATAATCATAAAATAATTTTGGAATATTGAGGAATATTAATTTATTATTTTATGATATATATCATATATTTATAAGAGGTTTATAATAGTATACAAATAGTGTGATCGATTAGAGCTATTACCTGTTCTTTCAAACAGCTCCTTTAGATCTCCTATAAAAGACTCTAGAGTTGGACCTTTGGGAAGACCATAAACTATAGAGTGTGTATAGGGAATCATAGAAGATAATTTATAAGATTTTGGTTAAGATAGATGACTCAAAATGGTGAAATGATATGAGAAAGGAGGTGTCCTTTTATATTGAACATGAGGGACACTTTT
The DNA here is from genome assembly GCA_963277665.1 of Viscum album. Classification (NCBI taxonomy): domain Eukaryota; kingdom Viridiplantae; phylum Streptophyta; class Magnoliopsida; order Santalales; family Viscaceae; genus Viscum; species Viscum album. Next base: position 717,417,719 of record OY728128.1, read on the forward strand.
GGAATTTCAGAAAAGATTAATTTATAATAAATCACCTCTCATTCCAAATACATCCAAATGTACATGTATTAAAATATAATATGAGATAAGTTTTTAATATCATCAAAAAATATATTTTTACACAGGTTTTTTTATTATTATAAACCTTATCATTTTGAGTAACTCTTAGTTAATCCATTTTAATTTTAACTATAGTAACAAATATTTCAATATTAAGATGATGTAATTTTTACATATAAAGATTAAATTAAACCATAAATGGATTATTTAAGAAATTTTAGTACACATATCATCCCATTGGAATTATTTAAGATATGATTATTATTTTTAACTAATTTAATAAAATATTATTTTCATAAAATATCATTAGGTTCAATTTTGACACAATTCATTACATTGACATTTAGAAAATCAATCCAGCAAGATAAATTCGAATATAATTATTTAATACACTTCTAATATTTCATATTAACCTATAAAATTATTTTATCACCTTAATTAATTAAAATTATATTTATTTTAATATTATAATATTATTTAAGTAATTATTTCATTAATTGAATAATTACAAGCTCATAATTGTGTAATTATTTATGATAATTATCTCCAAACTAAATAATAAAAATAAAATTCCATGATGTATTAAAAAATATTAGTTTTTATAATAATATACATAATATATCATATCTTATATTTAACCACATATTAAAATATTATACTTATTAAATGTAAGAGTGGGACATTTTTTCACTATCTCTGATTTTAATAATATTTAAGAAATTATCATGTAAAACTATCCATTAATTTATTTAATTTCAATAATTATGGGTTAAGTGTCTAATTAAATTTATATAATAACATTTGGTATATTTTTAGGGTTGTTTTAGAATATTTATAATAATATTTTTATCCTCAATTTACAAAATTTACCCTTAATTTTGGTAATATAAATTACTAAAGTTAATTTTAATATTGTCCAAAAATAAAAGGTACCTTTTTATTAAATTTGGATATTATAATTCCAAATAAGGAATCAATGTTTATAAATATAATTTACTTAATTTTAATAAATTAATTAAAAACTAGTCTCATAGACTTGAAGAAATAATGAATTATTAAAGTAAAGATGTTCAGAAGATTCAAATGTTTTTATAACCGATATAAATATAAAACTGATTATAATTACCTAAATTAGATTAAATGATAAAAATTTGATCTAATTATACTTTAAAATAAATCAAAAATATAATCTATCACTATAAATTATTTAGATGAAAAAGTTATTTTCAATCAAAATTCACGATTTTAACTATTCATCAAAACATAAAACTTCTCTGAAAAGTACCAAAAATTCAACCAAATTAAATTTTTATATAGAAATTTTAATGAATAATTTAATTTTGTCATATAAAAATTATAAAAGTTCCAAAAAGTGTATGATAAATGTTTTTTCCATTAAAAGGCGACTAAACTGCCTTTTTAAAATAATACTTCCTTTTATGCATAAAATTGGATTTGGTCTTATATAATTTATAGAAAACATATAATATGAATGTTAAAAATTATATTGAACATTATATATATATATATATATATATATTTAATTAATATAATCCAAAAAGATTTATTTTTTTATTTATTGCTATAAAACACACTTGTTCACATTTAAATAGTTGTCGAGAAAATAATTTCATTTTATTTTAAAAAGGGTTTTGCATTGATTTATAATTAATTGGTAAAAGAATTATATATAAATGTTTAAACCATAATTTCACAATTCAGTTAATCCTATTTATACCCACCATTATAATTTATAGGTTATAATTTTCTTGTTTAAATAATTACAATAATAAATAGATGTTTCATAGAATCTAAGTGATGTGTGTAACATAAGGTAAGATGATGTTTTATGTAACACAATCTTAATATGGTATAGTGTGAAATGATATCTATTAATGTAATAATATTATTTAAAAATCTATTTCATAGAAATATTTGGGTGTTACAGTTAGTGCATGGTCTATCTAACTATGCGAGGGTGTGGAGTCCTTGGATAGGGAGCATGCATGGGCTAAACATGGTTTTTCTGACCTTGAACTAAGCTGTGTGTGTGTGTGGGGGGGGGGGGGGGTTATTTAGACAGTTGTGGCACATGGGTGGTGCATTGTTTGGAAAACCATGTGAAAAAACCACACACCCTATAAAAATGGGTGAAATTTCATTTTCCCCTCTTATTTAACTAAACTTATCTTTTCTTATTCCCTCTCAAATGTGAAGCAGGCCAACGCTCAAGCTCCCCCACCACTCCTATTAGGTTCTTTTGAACATCCTTTATTCAGGCTTAATATTGAACAATGTTCACCATATTGGATATCCAATGGTAAGTCCCACATTTCTATTGCATCATTTATTCAATTATCTCATTATATGGAATGCTAAAATTCTATAGGATTATATTACCTATTTTCTAGGAGTTTTATATTTCATTTATTTCTCATGTTCTAACCTTGATTATTGGACAATACTGGATGAGGAGCCATATACTAGTATAAGGTAGGTGATGCGCACCTGTCTTAGGGCATGGAAAAAGAAATTTAAATTTCCTAATTCCACACAAATACTGACTAGGGTCGTCTCACTTGAGGAGCATTGTAGTCATTTCAGTCACTAATTTTTAATTCATGTATTATAATTGTTTTTTTTATTTATGACAATGATGGTAATGGGGTTTTTATAGAAAAAACTAATACAAAACATACCTTTAACAGTGCTAGAATAGGCCTCTATTAGTGCTAGGTAAGTACTGACAACCACTACGCTGTTAAAAGGATAATGTTTTTATCAGCACTATAAAAGCACTGATAAAGAGTATCTTTATCAAAAGAAATATAAGCACTAATAAAGCACACTTTTATCATCACTTTTAAAAGTTCTGATAAAGATACCCTTTATCAGTGATTTTAAAAGCACAGATAAGGGACACCTTTATTGATGTATGTAAAAGAGATGATAAAGTTCATCTTTATTATTGAATTTAGGAGAACTAATAAAGGTTAAAACTACAGTGACTTGTTAAAACACACTACAACACCAAAAACAGGTGTAGTGTGCTATAATAACACATTGAATCCCCCGAAACAGAACATAAATAACCAAAATAAGATAAAAATATTTCATTTAACAAAAATAAATCTTCTAAAAAATATAGAAGAACAAAAACACTGTTATAAAATATATATGTTTTTTTGACTAAAATTAATGTAATTTTTGAAAAAAATGGAACATTTGGAGTCTTAATGGTCATACCATGAGTCACATTGTGGTGTGAATGATTATTACACATCACCAATGACTTATGGGTCATTTTCCTAAAGTATAGAAATAATCCAAATGCATTTTCTCAGTTTTGAGTATGTGAGTTGTTTTTTATTAAAATTAATGTCAGATTTGAGAACATGGAGTCATATCGGTCACACCGTGAATCATATTAAGGTGTGGATGATTTCTACACATCAAAAATGACTTATGAATTACTTTCCTAAAGTACCAAAGAAATCTAAATGCGTTTTCTTGGTTTTGATTATGCAATTTGTTTTTTTTCACTAAAATTAATGTCAATTTTGAATAAAAAGACACACTTGGAGTGATACTGGTCACAATGTTCATCTAATTAAGGTTATAATTATTTCTAAACATCCCCAATGACCCATGTATCATTTTACTAAAGTACCAAAACAATCAATATTTATTTACTCTATTTGGGCTATATGACTTTTGTTTTCTTACTAAAATGTCATTTTAAACTAGAGACATGCACTTTGAGCCATATAGGTGTAATAATGTGTGGTTTTTACATGATACTGATTCATGCATGTCACAAATTACTTATGGATAATTTAAAAAAATTATAAAGATAATTTGAGAACATTTTATTGCTTTTCAATGAGAGACACTTTTTTGTATTAAAATGTTAATTTTAAATGGATAATAGATACTTGGAGTCATAACGGTCACACTGTGCATCAGATTGATGTCCAAATGATTCCTCCATATCAAAAATTACTTATGGACCATTTTACTAAAGTAACAAAGAAATCAAAATGCGTTTACTCAGTTTTGAGTATGTTAGTAATTTGTTTCATTAAAATTAATGTCAATTTTGAATAAAAAGATGCACTTGGAGTCATACCGGTCACATCATGTGTCAAATTGAGTTGAGACTGTTTTCAAACTTCCCAAATAACTCATGGATCATTTTCCTAAAGCATTGAAATAGTTAGAATGTGTTTTCACTATTTTGAGTATGCCACTTTTGTTTTTTTCTAAAATATAATTTTAAAATAGAAACAACACTTTGATCCATACAAGTGGTACATGTGTGGGTTTGACATGATACTCATTTATATACATCAAAAATAAATTTTGGATCATTTTCAAAAATTATTAAGACAATATGATCATGTTTTCTTGGTTTTTAGTGAGTGACACTTTTTTTGTATTGCAATGTCAATTCTAAACGGATTAACGATCAATTGGTGTCATACCAACCACATCAGACATCAGATTGATGTGTGAGTTGTTCCTACATGTCAAAAATGAATTATGGATCATTTTCTTAAATTAAGAAAACAATCCTAATGTATTTTCTCAGTTTTGAGTATGTCAGTTTTTTTCCACTAAAATTAATGTCAATTTTGAATAGAAATATACACTTGGAGTCCTACCGGTCACACCATGCATCATATTGAGGTTTGGTAGATTTATACATGTCTCAAATGACTCATGGATAATTTTAGTAAAGTATCAGAACAATCAGAATTCATTTTCTCTATTTTGAGTACGCCACTTGTGTTTTTTACTAAAATGTCATTTTAAACTAAAAACACACACATTGAGCTATATAAGTGGAATCGTGTGAGATTTTGACATGATATTGATTCATACATGTCAAAAATTAATTATGAAACAATTTACCAAATAATAAAGTCAATCAAAGTATGTTTTCTTGGTTTTTAGTGATTGATACATTTTTATATTAATATATCAATTTTAAACTAATAACAGACACTTGGACTTAAACCGATCATAATGTGTGTTGGATTGAGGTGAATCTGATTTCTACATATCAAAAATAACATATTTATTGTTTTCCTAAAGTAAAAAAATAATCCAAATTCATTTTCTTAGTTTTGAGTACGTCAGTTGTTTTTTCCACTAAAATTAATGTCAATTTTGAATAAAGAGACACACTTAGAGTCATACTAATCAAACTTTGCATCATATTGAAGTTTTTATAATTTCTAAACATCCTAAATGAATAAATAATCATTTTATTAAAGTATAAGGACAATAATAATGTGTTTTATCTGTTTAGAGAATGCAACTTGGGGTTTTTACTAAAATGTCATTTTAAACCAAAAACATGAACTTTGAGCCATATAGGTGGAATCATGTGTGGGTTTTATAAGATAATGATTCATAAAAATAAAAAATGAGAAATAAATAGTTTTCCCAAATTATTAATACAATCCCTATATGTTTTCTCAGTTTTCAGTGAGTGATACATTTTTTTTAAAATGTCTATTTTAAACTGATAATGGCCACATGGAGTCATATTGGTCCACTGTGCATCGAACTGAGGTGTGGATAACTCTTATATGTCAAAAACGAATTATGGATCTTTTTACTAAATTACTAAAACTATCTTAATGCTTTTTCTTAGTTTTGAGTATGTCAATTTCTTTTTCTCACTTAAATAAATGTCAATTTTGAATAAAAAGACGCACTTGGAACCATACCAGTCACACCATGAATTGTATTGAGGTGTGTTTGATTTATGAACATCCCAAATGACTCATGTATAATTCTCATAAATTATAAATACAATATGAATTCATTTCCTTAGTTTTGAGTATGCCAACTTTTTTTACTAAAATGTTATTTTTAAGCTAGAAACACGCAATCTGAGCCATCCATGTGGCATCATGAATGGGTTTTATATGAGAATAATTAATACATGTCACAAATTAATTAAGAATAATTTTATCAAATTATCAAGACAATTCAAGTGTGTTTTATCAGTTTCTAGTGAGTGATATTTTTGTATTAAAATGTCAATTTTAAACTGATAACAGACACTTGGAGTCATATCGGTCACACTGTGTGTCAGAATGAGGTGAGGATGATTACTACACATCCCAAATGAATTATGGATTGTTTTCAAAAATTAAAAAAATATGAATGTGTTTTATTGGTTTTGAGTTTGTTAGAGATTTTTTTCACTAAAATTAATGTAAATTTTTAATAAAAATATGCACTTGGAGTCATACCGGTCACAACCTGCATCGGATTGAGGTGATACTAATTTCTACACATCCAAAATTACTTAGGGATCATTTTACTAAAGTATCAAAACAATCATAATTTTTTCTTCTATTTTGAGTACGCGACTTTTATTTTTTTTTGCTAAAATGTAATTTTAAACTAGAAACACACACTTTGAGCCATACAGTGGCATCATGTGTGGGTTTGACATGATAACGATTCATAAACATAAAAAATGAATTTCAAATCATTTTACCACATTATCAAGACAATATGAGTGTATTTTCTTAGATTTCAGTGTGTGATAAGTTTTTTTATTATAATGTCACTTTTAAACTGATAACAGAAACTTGGAGTCATACCGCTCACACCATGCATCGGATTGAGGTGAAACTATTCAAACACATCAAAAATGACTTATGGATCATTTTATTAAATTATAAAAACAATATGAATTAATTTTCTTGGTTTTGAGTATGTGAGTTGTTTTTTTACTAAAATTAATGTCAATTTTGAAATAAAACATGCACTTGGAGTTATACTAGTCACACTATGCATAGGATCGAGGTTTAACTAATTTATACACATCCCAAATGACTCATGTATCATTTTTATAATGTATCAACCAACTCAGAATGTGTTTCCTATTTTTTTGAGTATTCCACTTCTGATTTTTTACAAAAATTTCAATTTAAATTAGAAAAACGCACTTTGAACCATACATGTGGCATCATGTGTGGGATTGATATGATACTGATTCATACATGTCAAAAATGAATTATGTATCATTTTCCCAAATTATCAATACAAGTGGTGAAAAAAAATATTTCAATAAGTCACATGAGACACTTGCACAATGGATCTTATCTTAAGTGACAAGTGTTGTGTTCACTTTTAAACAATTTTTCTCGAACAAAATCATGGTATGATCTTTATTATACTTCATTACCCAATAATTTTATTGTTTTCAAGAAAATGATTCTTATCCTCCTCCGCCTTGGTCCCCACCTCGGTCTTCACCTCTACCTCATCATCCAAATCAGTCTTTACCTTTGACTCTACCTCTACCTTCACCTCCACCTTCTCCTCCGCCTCTACCTCTGCCTCATCTTCCAACTTTGATGTTTCCAAACAATTTTATTGTTTGTAGGCCAGAGCTTCTAAAAAATTGATTTCTTCCATTATAATTCTCCTTATGAAAGAGATCAAAAATAATATATAATCATTATGAAACTAATTCTTCACACCCCAAATATATTTCGAAGGTCACAAACAATAGCAGGTAATCACAAACATAGTAGGTAATCACTTAAATTTGTGGTCAGAATAATTCTGATAAAATTATAGTACCCAATCATCTCTAAAAAAATGGATTTCTTCTTTTTATTAACTAGGTTGTTGGAAATCATTATATTACTAAGAAAATATAGACAAACAAATTATTATGAAATATATATAATGAAATTTTAAATACCTTTAGAAATTACCTATTAGGGGATACTAGTATTTTCATGTTTTATGATTTCTCTCATAAATTTTCAAACATAATATCCACAATCAGCATCGTTATCTTTTTTAAGACACTGTAAAAACATTGACCAAAATAAGTAAATTGTTTTGATATGTTTTGATAGTTAAATATTTCTTTATATAACTTAATTTGTTTTCATTTTTAGTAATCCACAGGTCTTATCCCTTAAGACACCAACTTAATTCCATGATCTATAATATATTAAGCGAACGTCCTATCATAAAAAAATTCTTGTTAAAAAATAGACTGAACATATAATTCATAGATTTTCTATAAAATGTTGATTGTTGTGTATTACATATTCACAATAAATATCATGTGTGGTAAGTTAGTTGTGTATCCATGCATTGGATCCAAAACATATATATTCATGGTGTCTATATTTACTACTATCAAAATCTAATGCATCCTAAGAAAAAAACAACAATTAAGTAATGCACAAATTAAAAATATATTTTATGTGATTAGATTGTATAGTTTTATCCTTTCATTATAGGCATCCAAAAGAGTCAATCATCTGATGTTTTTTTAATTAAATACTTATAGTAACTAAACTTTTTTCTTATTAATTTATTCCTCATTCAAAGTAATTTCTAACATATAAATAATATAGGGATTAATGAATCCAAATCATTCTTTGCATCATCATCCCTTTATATAGTTGTGATATAAAAATATGTAAAAAATATGAATATTCCTTATATTTAATAAATGTATTATCTCACTATTTTTATAGACATATTATGAAAATGTACTTTATTTATGCATTCAAAACTGAGATGCACAACCATTCATACTTGAGAATCTCATTTAGTGTCTAGAGACCAATTACATCTATCAAATAATCTCTATATATTTCTTCTTCATATTAAATGTAAGACATATTTTTATCTTTAAATGTGGTCACTCATGATGTTTTAACGATAATAAATGTTGATCTGGAGCTAGTGGGGAGAAGGTACTCTTGGAAGATCATTTTGTTTTCTTTACTAATTCACTAGATTTTCCTGATTCGGCCATCCATTTACCCACTGCTTTATCCATCTGTAATATCATACCTCACTTCAGACATTTTATCATAAACTATTAAATATTTTTCATATGAATTTTTTTGTTAAAGGCGTACCACATATATCTTTATAAGATTATATGGCCATGCTATGAAATCTCCAATAGCATCTTCGACCATTGTAATATCTAGACCATCATGTGGAATAGGAAACTTTGTAGTCGAATAATAAACTACATAAATCCACAATCTCATGTGATCTTTTGGGAGGTCTTGATTGTGTATCTAGTCTCCCAGGATATTATACACTATACCCATTGAAACACGGTAATACATGGGTGTTGACATATACAAATCACATACAACTATATCTTACAGAAGTTTAGTAATATCAAGTTATCAAAAGTTATTTGATTCACATTTAGGAGAAAGAGTAATGAAAAAATTGATTACCCTAGGTAAGGTATGTGGTTGGGTGGAATGACTAGCCTCAAATATAGTGGGATAATTTGGTTCATGTGTGGATATTTTCTCCATTTCCGGTTCACTTTGATCATTTCTTATACATTAATCTGCCTAAACAGATAGAAAAATAATATCTTTAAGTGATTCTATTTGTTTCTGAAATCATATCATCATATTATATGTATCTTCATGTTGTTTTATCTTCTCAAAATATGTTCGAGGAGAGACTCAAAATCCTAATCCTCTAACATGACCATATTGTTTAGGCCTCTTCAAAGCCACTGAAACCAACTTTTCTTCTTGTACTGGCATTACCTATTGTTGTGTCTAAACTATATAAAAAAATATGAAAAAATAATAGATATTTTTATTTAATATTGTTATAGATCATAATGAATTACAATTATGTCATACTTACACATGCTTACCATATTTGTTTTGTGTTTTCATCAACTAATTTACCCTCTTTATTTACATGAGCCTCCTTCCATAGCACATGATGTGGGATGGAAGTGGATTTTGATTTTTATTCATAAATATGCATATAAACAAATAAACATATGTTGTTTATATCACATAATTAAACTTTTATTTTTGATTTAAAATACATACCAATTTCTTCTCTAATAAAGCGTACCCCATCCTTACTTTGCGATAGGGGTACGTTGGTTTTTATGCATGTTATTTATTTTCATAAATCCTTGATTGTTTCATAAATTAACAATTTTTAATGATTTTTGATAAAATAAATAATTAGAAATAATATATTATATATTGAAATGCACCTAAAATGGTTTCTCATTGTGACAATTGATAAAATCAGTCTAAGTTTCTTTTTTTATAATGTGTGCATAACTAAGTGGTGGGTGGGGATTTCCCCTCATCATACCTAAGATGTAACTTTATAAGAAGAGTCCAGAAGCCTCTATGATCCTTTTGAGTGGCCATTAAGCAAAATTTATTATGAAAATATTATAAAATAAACAAAGTATTCAAGGAATAATAAAAATTAAATCAAAGTTTAATTATATAATTATTCAGTAAAATAGAGAAAGTATATTATATTATTACAGTTATATCTTTGCAAAGTATTTCCATCATTATAGGTTGGATGTGGTGACAAAAATTAATATCAATCGGCAGATTCATCCTTGTCGTGACCCTAAGATAACTAATGAATATTGAAGTCTTGTGGTCAATAGGTTGGCTGCATTGATTCCAACAAAACTCAAATTTTAAACCCTTAAATTTTGCCTTGATAATTTTATTCAGCAATGAAATTTTGTGTCATCATTGTTTTTTATCAACATGTTATTGATCCCATAATAATTATATAGTTTCATCATCAACATTATGTTCTTCCTCAGGATTGGTAACATCATCGTCTGCAGAAGAAATTGTATGTATGAGTAGTCAAACATTTAATTTGTCTTGAATAACAACAATACAATACAATCTATGCATAAAATTCCACAATTTCATGCATCTTTCATGAAAATTTCTGTTGTCTTGAACAAATATATAATAATTCAATATTTCAGTACAACTAACCTTGACTACCTTTATTCAATCCATCCTTAGATATAGATTGTCTTACATATCTTGATGATGGATTAGACTCCCTCTTTCAAACTAACCTTCCTCCCAACATTCTGGTTCCAAATTTCCTTGATGACTTACCTCCCGAAAAGTTATTATTGCATTTTTTTATTTGATATTTCTCTCTCATTTTTTGTGGAAATCCACTTCTGTTTCTTAAACTACTCTCACCAAAATTCATACCATGATCATTTTGGAAGACTATTGCTCAGAGTATTTGAAGCAATATATAATAGATGGGGGATGAGTCTCAAGAAAAAAATGAAATAACTCTTCAGGAGATGAAAGTCGAGTTTCCACTGATGTTAAAAGATAACTTAAATGCAAATTTAATTAAAACTTATAACATATTAAATTACAAAAATGAAGGAATGAACATTCAAATTCACATGACTTCCACTTGTACTCATTTACTTCAACTCACAAACATTTATTATTTTCTACTTCCTCTAAAATGTATCTTTTTTTGGTAGGGATTATAAGAGACACAAACTTGTGATGGTATTTATGTGAGGTGGATGGGAAATATTGAAAATCAGATATATCTCCAAACTACTAGGATAACGTATCATAAAGATAAATCCATAAATAGGGTTGGAGATCTATCATCATTGTGGGAGTAATACCTTCTAGAGTCTAGTTAGATAACTCATCATAGTAGTATTATCATCCATGTATGATTAACTACAGATTTATAATAGGATTCAATGTGACCGAAATCAAAATAAAATTAAATTTTGATGAAGTGTTGTCAAAATTAACTAAGTGATTTGTATAAGAAAATTCATATCAATAAACCAAGAAAATTCATTCAATATGTTTTGATTAATTTTCTAGTGTCATTTTTTGTGTTCCTAGGAAGTATTGAATGGGGAGGATGAAAGGATGAAAGAGTTGAAGAATGAGTTGGGAGATATTGTATTCAAATCCATGGAAGTGTATTTGATGAATATTGATGAATAAAATCTGATAGGGAGGTATGTCATCAAGGAAATTATGGAACCAAAATGTTGGGAGAAAGAATAGTTTGAAAGAGGGATTCTAATATATCATCATGAGATGGAAGACAATCAACCATCTCAATATGGATTAAATAAAGGTTATGAAGGTCACTTGTATTATATTATTGAAGTATTATTTCTCTGTTGAAGATAGTAACAATTTTCATGAAAGATGCATGAAATTGTGGAATTTTTTACATGGAGTGTATTGTATTATATATCTATCTTAACAAAATGAATCCTTATTTACAAAACCTTATTTGTGAAACCAATGTTCATTTTTTGACAAGTTATTTATGTTTATCATGAACATTATGAGTTTCATTCTTCTTTCAAAATAGCTAATGAAGATACAATTCGCAGTAGGCTCATATGAAGCTGGAATGAGTTTACAGATTAGGGGTGGCATTATGTAGGTATAGGTAAGGGAAAGAGAGAGAGATATGGATAAGATATTCATAAATATAATTGACACTGATTAAAATTTTTAAAAATGTTTACTTATATAGAATATTGATGTTAATAACATTATGAATAAGTTCTAATCTCTATCCCAGATGAAATATAAGAGACACATAAATAAAAAATTTGAGGCTTCTATGTCCTAATACTATAAAAAAGAGTATAATATACTAAGATTGTACCTGTAACTATAGAAGAACCTTGTATAGAATCATCCATATACTACTCATCCATAAATAATCTACCAACCATATCTAATGACTCTACCTAGAAGTAATAGATCAAAAGTACCATTGGAGGTTCCCCAACTAACCACATCGATAGAAATGTGTCACATCAAATAAGCAATAAGGGTTAAAGTGTCCTAGGAACCTACACTGATGGAATAAATCAAAAAGCCTCCTCAATTGAAGAGGAATTGGAATACCTCAACTCTAATGTTATTAAAGAAATTAATCTCACCCCACCTATATTCTATGTCACTTCTATATGGCTAATGATTCCTCACCTTCCAATTTTGGATATTTTTTTAATACACCCTAGTCCAAATAATCAGCACCAATAGTCCTAGTGTATGTGAATTTATATCCCAATACCCCTTAAAGTGATTTTCAACACCATCTAATGATTTTAAAATACATTACTAGGTATAAAAATTGATGCACATCTTGATGAATATTAACCAATGCATTCCAAAAATCAGGTTTAAGATATCCATCTCAAGAACAAATAAATCCTAGAAAAATTTAGCCTCACTAAAAATTATATAACATGTTTCACAGTTGAATGATATAAATTATCTTTGTCTAAGAGGTGTTCAATGATTCAACACATGAGGTTTCATTTCAACATGTAATCCCATATGACCCACAAAATGATAAGCAATAAAATAGTGAGATGTTTAAGTATCAAACAAATATTGATTGAGAGTAGACTTTAAGAGAATCATATCGTGCACTATCGAAGGACTATATATATCCTCTGTGAGCATCAACTCAGCACTATACAATTGTTTACAAGCTATGCACAAATATTCTATACTGGTTTATTGTGGATGAAATGATTGCTGGGGTATCAGTGTTACACGAGTGTCACCTTGTGTCACTTGTTGTATTTTAGCGGCAAGGATATGAGATGTAGGGTTCATCAGGGTTAATAATAGCATAATAATGAAAAATGTGAAACCCAAAAAATCGAACAATGATATGGAAAAATTAGAAAATAACATAAATTGGATTGTAGTCTTGATTCATCTATAGGAACATAGAAGAGTCACACTGGTAGTAGATGAGTTCCTTGAGAGCTTTATAATATCGAGTGATTGAGTCATGGGTAGGGTTTGTTTAAATAGATTAGAGACACTTTTAACAGTGCTTTCATAAAATCACTGATAAATATCACTTTTATCACCACTAAAATGATAAGTGCTGAAAAAAGATATTTATCAGTGCTTTTTTAGCGCTGATAAAAAACATCTCTATTAGTGCTGATAAAGATATATTTTAATAGTATTTTTTAGTGATGATAAATATTCCTTTTATCAGTGCTAAAATTTTAGTGATGATAAAGGATTTATAATTATAATTATTTAATTAAATTTATTTTAATTTTATAATTTTTTACATATATATAATTATTTATTTATAATTATATAAATAATCTTTTAAAAAATATTTATTATTTATATATTATAATTATAAATATATAAATATATATAGTTAATATACATTTATAAATATATTTATTTATAAATATTTATTTACAAATATATTTTTAACATTATTATTAGATATATAATCTTAAATACATGGATTTTAAGTTGTGTTTTGTAGTAGTGAAATAAGAAATTAAAATAATTCAATGCATAATTGAAATATAAATAAAGATTTAGATGTAGAAATAATGATATTAGAGAAGAAAATCCTTGGTCTAGGGTTTGATAACATATGTTCTTTCATTATTTAATTGTTTATTAAATTAAATTTGATGATTTGTTTGAAAAAACTCATTAATAAAATACTTTCATTTGATTTATTGAGTGTATTATTATATAATTCCTTAATAAAACCTAACCATACATCCTCTAATAGTCAAATAGGATAATAACTCCACCAAGAATGTTATTCCCAAAAAGACCTAGCTCCACTGTATACCGTTTCATCCTTTAAGGAAACCCCAGCTCCATCGTATAAATGGTTTTCTAGAGAGAAGGGAGGGAAAATAGTTAATAAAATAAAATAATGTAATTGGAAATAATTTCATGGTAGATGACCACCACACCCCTAAAATACTCTCGCATCCATTACAACTAGATTAAAAACATGTTTCATTAAAGTTAAATAATTATGAATACCATGAATCCTCCCCCAGAGCCAAGCCTCAATTTATTCACTTTCCATTGCAATGTGAAAATAGATCACTAAGAAAAGACGTAGGAGAGAAATATAGTAATATTGGGGTTATAAGAGAAAGAGAGATGAGAGAAAAAAATGAAACACTTTTATAAAAAAATGAATGTGTTACACAGGAAAAGAAAAAGAAATGAAAGAAAAAGAATAAAAATCCTACATTATAAATATAATCCTAGATTCCCTATCTTATCTATATCCTCTTTAAACCACCCCTATCCTATAATTTAAATAAATTTAAGAGGCCATGGGGTGTTATAATGGACTATTAATGACTTAGGGGCCATAATTGGTCTTCAATAGTTGAAATTTCAGTTACATAATATTCATTAAAAAGTATCTTCATGTTACCCTAAAAAATAAACAAATTAGGTATATGTGTATTTAGAAAAGATGTTTGAAAATAGGTTTTTAATTGGTTCTCAAATTTTCACATTTATTGGACATGTGTAGAGGATTTTGTGGAATAAATACTGAGCATGCGTTTTTTATGACTAAGAATTCCACAAATCTTTCTCCAATGTATAATGTACAATGAACCACTTAATGAGTGAAATAATAAATCAAATTAATTTTAGAAACAAATATATATTTCCTATTTCAAATCCATTTGTAATCATCTAAATTGGATATGTTTAGCTCTATTTATGACTCTTTTATGGAGGTGAGGTCTACCGTTTCCGCCTAAACAATATGTCAAATTGATTAATTTTTTCAGGCCTCAAGCTGTTCGAATCAACTCTTTATCTAGAAGAAAAAGTTAAAGAATATAAATAAATGAATTCTAAAAAAACAAATTTCTAAAATTTTAATAATATTGTAAAAGGTATCCCAAAATAATAGTGTTATTAAAATATGCTAACATTCTAAAATTAACCAATTTTTACATTTTAGATCAAAATAACCATAAATTTAAAATTGTTTTAAATAACTCAAATTGATAAATTTGGAGGTTTTAAATAATTTAAATAAATATAATATATGAGTAAAATACTATCTATATCAATTCCCCCACACTTAAACCATGTTGGTCCTCAAGCATGAAATCTCACTTTTAAATTTCGAAGGGAGCCAATGTTACCAATATTCAAATTCCAAAGTAATAAAATAAAAAAAATTAGTTTCATATCAAATTATCAAATGTCACATAAAATATCAATATAATTTCTCAATTTTAAAGGAAACAATCAATCCATATATTTTACTTTACCCCTTTTAAAAATTATGGAACTTATCATTTCATTCATTCAAGCTCTTTAATTAATTATTACTAAACTTTATAAATCATGTTTTAACTCTATGTTTAATCTTTTCACTCATCACTCATGATAAAATTTAAGTAAAATTATGCTCATATCATGAGAACATGCTTCTTATCCATATTATTGTAAAGGAACTACTTTCTCCACTTTGTAAAGACAAAATTCACATAAAATCATAAGGAATTTCATTAAAGGTTTAAATGACTACGAGGCTTAAGGTTGGTAGGAATTGATGTTTGAAAATTAAGGTTCTAGGAGGAGGTTTATATATTAAGTAAAATTCATGGTATCAAAAATAAATATGTAGTGAATTTATCCCCTTTAAAGAAGAAACTAATATTTCCCTAAAACTTAAATCAAAGTTCATGAATAATGAAATAATATTGAATGATGTTAAACTTTCTGATTTTTTTACTTTTTTTTTATTTTTCAAAGAAATATTTCATTTGTTTTATGTTTTCAAAATTTATAATTAGGATAAACTTCACTTCCAACAATTATCCATGTATGATAATAATCATAGGTCTAGTAATGGTTATTTTTGGTTTTACCAAATCACAACCCATTTTTCTCATTTTTTAGTTCTATTTTTATCATTTATCATTTTTTTAATTTAAGAGGAGAAAACAATTAAATATCATGAATACATCACCAAATATAGTTTCCCAAAATAATCACCCCCAGAATTTTTACTTACAATGTATTCCAAACCATCCACCATGACCCCCTTCAACCCCACAGTTCAATTTTAAATTATCATACAAATACTAAGAGGAGGGTATAAATAGATAAAAATAGATTGAAATATGGATCATTCCTATAAATTTAATTCATGGTCAATACAGGATGAAGAAGGATTGAAGTAAAGGTGGTATTTTATGATAAATTGGTTTATCAAAATTTTCCTCAATAATTTTAATTTTTTTTCATAATAAGTAGCTATGATAAGTTTCAATACATGTTATGGAAGGTGACATGTCCTAAGATCACTCAAGAAAAATACTGAATAATAACATGAATTACTTGTTCTATAAATACTCTCGGGAATGGGAGATATGATATTGGACAATCAATCAAGGTATGAATAATAATAAAAAATCAATTCTTAGGAATTTAAGAAATTAAATGAATGAAAAAATATAGGGAAATTTTATTTACATGAAACAATTAATTCCCTCAAATCCTAAGTCCTCATTTCAATTTACATGATTCAATTTAATAGTTCAATTCTCCATTTTACTTATTAATTTTCATTAAAATTTAAATGTAAAACAAGTAATCATATGATTCATAAGAAATTCATTTCTCCTAGATAAGTAAATTGAAGAAATAATTAGACCATGGCTATGCAATTTATGTTTAAAGATAAAAAAAATATTGGAAAATATGTAGAGAGTTTGAAAGATAAATAATAAAAGTAAACACTCTTTTGAAATGAAGATTTGGTTATAATCCTCTACTATTTGTGTTTTTCATATGTCTCAATGATCCTACCAAAGATAATTACTTAATTAATCACAAGGATTATTTCATTTAAGCTCAAAAAGAAAAGAGGGAGTTGGACACATGCTGGACTAATCCAAAAAAAAAGAAATTGAAATTGAAATTCTTAGAAAGAATGTAAATATAAATCTCATTATGATCCCTGAAGTGGTCCATGTATTCATTTACTACTTTTAGAGGGAAATATCATTTGTTATTTATAATCTATCAGTGGTTGGATTTTTTTGGATTTTAACCGCCACATGTGGTTCCTTATACCTTGGAATTATTATTCTTTATTGAGGTGTAATCTATAGAAAGAGTACACCAGATCCACCCCCTTCATAATGTGCTTCATCTTGCATGGAGGGGGTAATATGAAGTATGAAACCTCATCCTTCATTACTACTTGTGAAAAAACTTCTTCACAATCTAGTGTTTTCTCTATATGTGCATGAAATTCCTACCATTTATTATTTACATATTATAGATTTGGTTCTTTAGGTAGATCCATTGGGATCTCCTATTATACTCCCTATCGGAAATGTTCAATGTCTTTAGTGAGCTTTAGGAGTTCCTCAATAGGTGAAATTTATTTTTCCTCTTCATCATCCTGGGAATAATAAGAGTCACCCAATTTTTAAAATTCAAAATAATTTGGTGTTATACTCAGTGTAGTTTAAATAAAACTAAATTAATTTGAGTTCAAGAATTTATCATCTCCCTAAGTATTTCATCTTGAATCTCTTCTTTGATGGAAATTACCTCTTGGAGTTTATCATCACTAGTTGAAGGTGATTAGTTAGGATCCTCCATTTTATGTTTTTCCTCAAATTCTCATATATACTTAGTGAAATTGGGGAAAACCATTGTCAATTCTTTCTTAGCCTTTAATCTTTGTAATTCAGTTCAGAGTTCATCGATCATGCTCATAAAACCCTATGGTGAGATCTATGTCTCTTGGACTCTTTGCAACTATTTGAACATTATCATAGGAGAACCACCCCTTTGTTGGAGTTACACCTCAATATAATCTATTTATTGTTCTTTAACCTGTGAGTAATATTCCCATGTATAATAATTTGAATTTGAATACATCATGGAAGAAGGGATTTTTATGTGTTTTTAATATAGAAAACAATGATTTTTTTAAAAGTTAATTTTATAAAATTGATTGAAATAACAATTTTATCTACCTAGAAATAATGACTATTTGGATGAATATATGCCATAGAGAATGTAAAAAAAATTTATATTCCAAATGATATACAGAGGTTGACCAGGGTTGTTTCAATTGAGGAGTGTCACAGTCGGTTCAATCACTAATTTCTAATTCACTTAATCTAACTCTTTTTTTATTATTTATAATAATTATGGTAATGGGGTTTATATGGAAAATGAGAAATTAGAATAATTCAATTAGGAATTGAAATATAATTGAATATTCAGATGCAGACAGAATGATATTAGGTAAGAAAGGACTTGGTCTAAGGTTTGATAACATGTGTTCTGTCATTATTTAATTGTTGTTTAAATTCAATTTGGCAATTTGTTTGATGAGACGTCATTAAAAAATTACATTCCTTTTATTTATTGAGAGTATGATTACAGAGTTACTTCATTGCACCTAAATATATCTCCTCCAACAGTCAAATTGGATAAAAACTCAACCGAGAATGTTATTCCAAAAAATACCTAGCTCCACCGCATGTCATTTCATCACTTAAGGTAACCCCAACTCTACTGTATGAAGGGTTTTCCTGATAGACGGGAGGGAGAAATAATGACTCAAATAAAGTAAAGAAATTGGAAATAATGTCATGGTATACAACTGACACACCTGTTCAATACTCTCGCATCCACTATAGATAGATTAAAAACATGTTTTATTGAAGTGTAATAATTAACAATGTCATGAATCCTCCCCTAAGACCAAGACTCGGGTTAGTAACATTCCATTGAAAAGTTAAAGTAGATAATGATACAAATATGGATGAGAGAAATAAAATTAGATTATGTTTATAATATAAAGAGATATGGAATAAAAAAAGGAGACACTTTAATAAAAAATGAATGTGTTGCCTGAGAAAAGGAACCAAAAAATAAAATAAAAGAATAAAAATCCCGAAGCATAGATGTCATCTAAGATTCCCTCTCTGATTGATTTTCTCTTTTATCTACCCCTATCCTATTATTTATAGGAATGGATGAGGTTTTGGGGTGTCATAATGGACCATTAATGACTTAGGGTTCATAATGGGTCTACAATAGTTGAAATTTAAGTTAAAGAACATTCCTTAAAAAGAATATGTATTTTACCCCCATAAAATGGATGAATTTGGGATATTTGTCTTTAGAAAATATTTTATAAAATGTGTTTGAATTTTTCTTCATAATTGCACATTTATTGGACATGTATAGATGATGATATGGAAAAAACACTAAGCATGACTTTTTCAGGATGAGAATTCCAAAAATATTCATTCAATGAAAAACATCCAATATAACCCTTAATGAGTGAAAAACTGCATAAAATTAATTTTAGAATGATTATATATTTTCTCTTTCAAATTCGTTTGGAATCACCTCAATTGGAGGTGTTTAGTGGGATTTATAAAAAATTTTCGAATGTGGGGTCCACCATGTATGCCTAAAGAATATATCAAATTGATTGATTTTTAAGGCCTCTATTTATTCCAATCATCTCTTGGTATAGAGGATAAAGTTGAAGAAAATAAATCAAGGAATCCTAAAAACACGAATCACTCAAATTGGAATAATATTGTAAAAGTTATACCCAAAATAAAAAATTGTTTAAAATATACTAAAATTCCAAAATTAACCAATACTTATTTTTAGCTCAAAAAAAACTAGAAATCCAAAATTGTTGTAAATAAGCTCAAATTTATAAGTTTGGAGGGTTTAAATAATTGAAATATATATAAAAAATGAATAAAATATTATCTCTATTAGTAAGATGTCTATTGATTTTTCCTAAAATTATATCGATTTATGTTATGCATCATTATTCCGTGGATCATAAATTTTATATGTCCCCTCATAATTTTTTTTCTTATTTGAATGAATGGGACTTTACCTACATGAATCATGAGATCCATTGACTCTAATTGAGGTTGAAAATATCAATTATAATCACCTTTATGTGTGTTGTTAACATTATAAAATAACCATGTGTTGTTTATGTAATTAAATAACCTTATACGGTATATTATTTTGCACTTTATAATTGTGATGCTAAATGAATTAAAAGAAATATAAATTGAATTGAGAAAATATGGTATTATGTGTCGATATTACTTAACCCTTTTTTCTTTTTTTCATATTATAGTCTTATCCCTTATAAATGAAATGACTAAACTGAATTAAGTGATGTGTTAGCTGGTATGTATTTTACTATTACCCATGACCATTCTGTATGCGATATAGATGGTTATATAAGGGTTCATACTCTAAATGCCTTGGACATGCTCATCGGGCATATTGAATTAAATGAATTATATCACACCCTGCATGATACATGGATGCTTTTATATAATACCTTGGATGGTGTAACATGGAACATGGATTTATATTATTCCATGAGTGACACTTGGGTACCCTATGTGGAATGACATTGATGGTTTTAGAGGTCAATGCATTTATACCATTCATAGAGTGATACCTGGATTCCTATGTGGGATGCCATGGGTAGACTCCTGAGGTGATTGGTTATTATATTATACACAGATTGATATATAGGTTCCCTATATGGAATTATTTGGATAGGATTAGGTCTACAATATATTTAGGAGATGCATCTTCTATGTTAAAATTCAGTTAATTATTTACATACATTACCATATTGATTTAACATCAATTACTAAGTATAAAATTTCATGGTACTTGTGGACCCCATATAAAATTATCATCATATATGGACACTTTTTCTATGATCCTTAGGTCTCATGACCATAATAGAAATTAAATCAGAATTTAAAAAATTCTTAGAGACATTTCATCTCAAGACAAAGAAGGTTGTATCGGACAGGTGGCCAATAGGGGACCCGGACTGACATGGGTATTTATGTATTCAATTTTCTTATTTTATTATTCTAATTTCACACTAATTCATACTATATCTCTAGACTAGATGGTTTCAAACACTGTTTGTATTGGGATATTTAGTTTTACTCCCACCATGTTCGGGTCTTTGTTGGGTACCCAGACAGACATCAAGGATACATATAGGGTTAAGGGAAAGAGCCCTATTATAGAAACATGAAATTATATAGTAGTATGGAGTATAGGATTAGAGGACCAAGATAGTGATCTTAATAATATTTAAGATAGTGTGTTGAATTTGATACACTTATTTATAAAATTTACACTTGTATGTCCACTACATATTTTCCCTTGTATTCCAATTTTGTATAGCATAGTGACATGAAATATTTTTTTATATGATACTTGATATTGCTTATGTTTTTCATTTATCTACCTGGATGTTTTATCTTCCACTTCTTCTTTATATATTTCCATTATTACCACTACTGCTGGTTTATTCTTATATTTCACTATTTTTCTCTACTATAATAATGAGGGTATAATCACCAAACATTAGCACCTTATACCCTAGCTACTAGTTGGTAGCCTCCAGCATAGGGGGAGGTGTGATTGAGGAAATTTGGAAAACTGGGTTATTTTACTTGTGACTGAATTGTGATAGGGATGATATAATTGGTATTAGAGCCTTCTTTTCCATTTGAATTACTATTTGTGGTTGCTGGATAAGAGACTATAAATTTGACAAAATTTTTTAATGAGTCTGTAACTAGGAGTAGCTAACCAATGTATAAGGAAAAATCCATGTTTCTTGGGAAGTGACTTCTTGTTCAAGTTATTTACTATTACAGATATATTTATTTCATTGTTGGGAGATGCACACAATTTGTAGCATTATTTTTAAAAGGTATTTTCTTTTTCACTTGGCTCGGTAAGACACAAAATTATTGTCCCATGAATCATTATAGGAACCTAAGGATTCATATGCCATTCCATATTTATTTAATTTCATATATTGCCTAACATTTTTATATGCCTTGAGGGATATATATTAAATTTTAATAACATGTGTTCATGATAAATGAGATAAAAAATAAGTTAATTAAAGTGTCTACATCAACCTAAATTATGTTTTCACCCATAGATTTTTTTTAGAAAATTAACTAACCAACTGCCACTTTTCTTCATTGTGTACCTATAGTTGCATGGACATAAAATTTAGTTGAATATGATTAATTGAATTCCAATTTTAATTTATAAATTTTGTACTTCTATATACTAGGAATGGTGATTCATCTAATCAAATCAACTTATATGAATTTTTACACCCTGATACTAGTTGTAAGGGTCTGGTTATTGTTACATGAAGTTCCAATTGTAACTTATAATGTGTATTCCTTTAAACATATGGAATGGAAATTCATATAATTAAACCATTGTATAGACATAAAATTTTAACTAAATTACTACGGCCTAAATAAAATGGTTGTTATTAATTGGAGATTCCAATTTCAACATAAAGGGCATTTTCTGCTGTACTTTTGAATTGAAACACCATATATTGGGATCTCTTCTATAAATCAGGGAACATTGACCCATACCTAGATTTAGGAGCATAAAGATGTGTATTTTAATATATTATAGGAATTATTTTTACCTTCCAATCGGTATGTATAAATTTTCTATGCTATAAAAATATTTATGTGGAGTACATTTTGAATTGTAGATATATTTTTCCATGATGGACTAGGGTCAATTTCTAGGAAGGTGGGGATGAATGAACTCCTTATGTGTGGGGAACTAACCCACCCATAGTGCCACCTGGAGCACCTCCAATAATGCCTGACTTGGGAAAACATACCATGTTTTGATAGTGATTCTTACATGTCATGTAGATAATGTAGAGAGCCTTACAACCTTCTCCTACCATGTAAAAGTTAACATGAGAGTTTCAGTAGTAGAATTAACCTATTTTAATGGATTATGGTGGCCCCTAGGATACTGAATTATGTCTGGAGGCCATAATGACTATTTTTGAGCATCTAGAGATTCCTTTAGAGAAGAGGTTCAAACTTATAATTTATATTTTTTATGATCCTACAAAGCATGGGTAGGTTTTTATTACCAAATAAGATCATCAACAGAATATGGATTACAAGTGTATCCATACTTTTTTCTATGATTACTTCTTTCCTAATATGTTATGAGTGGAACAAAAAAGGGAGTTTATGAATCTATAGTGTAGTACCATGTTAGTCATGGGTTATTTAGATCACTTTACCAAGATTCAGTGCTTAAAACTGACTCTTACAGAAGATTTATAGTTGAGAGTGAGACAATTTGGTGATGGGATCATATAAACCATCCAATATTTGGTAAAAATCTTCTAATTGACTATTTTTTCTATGATATTTAAACAGAAATTCATCACCAATAGAAATATAAGAGAATATGAAGGTGTGGTCTATGGTGGTTCAACCCCTAGATAGAAAAGTGGCTCATCTAGTGGAAAGAAGTGTTGGATTAAGTCTGATCACAGGGGAATTTGAATTCAGTGGACACAAACGGAAACTTATGTGTTGTGTGTCACCAGTGTGGTAGGCCAGGTCATAATAATTCCATGTGTACCAATGACCCAACTGAGTGACGAGATTATTGAAATATAGGGAATATTAATTACTTTTATAGATTTTTTTTCCAATATCTAGTGAGAGAAGATATGCACTGACTCCATATTATAGGTTATGATTAGTGGCTCCACATAAGGTAGGGATCTAGAGTACTACCAGTCACTCATGGTAAGGAGGTGGAAGTGGAAATGAGATCTCATATTATGAGATGAAACAATAGTAATTTACATCATCTCAGGGTAGTTAGGTTTTATATTAGGGAACTAGATCTAGTTAGAGACAATCAGTATAGCCTATACTAGATGAGTAGAGTGTCGAGAATTTAGTACGAGGTATAATTTAGTATCATCTACTTTTTTATCTTCCATATTTGACACATTTTATTTACATTATTTTATATCTATGACTATTATGGAATGTATCAGTATTGAGATCAAGTACTAATGTGGATTAATAAATCTCAATACACTATTCTAAATTTGATCATAGAGTGTATGATGATGTATATAATTCCCTCCTTGAGATAGGAGAGTATCGTTTTATATGAAACTTATTCATCATCTAGATGATGGGTTTTGAAATCATTCTCGGAATGGGATATTTAGAATCTTACCATGCTCATATTGATTTCTATGACCTGAGGTTTTCTTTCACAACACTTAAGGGTGGTAATTATATTCCAAAAGGTTAATGGGATGTCTAGGAAAGTCGTTCTAGACATGAGCATCATGGGATGGTTGAGTGATATCCCATATTTAAATCCTTTATATGAGTGATTGGGGAACATGTGAGAAAAAATTCTTTCCTATAATGAATCATTTTAGAGACATTTTCCATGATGGATTTTACGGATTTATTCTATAGATAGAGAGAGAGGTGAAGTTTACTAATGATATAGTTCTTATATTAGAAAAAATATCATTTCCTAATTACACAATGCCTCTAATTGAGCTCTAGGAACTCAAGAAATAACCAGAGGATCTGGAAGCTTAGGTGTTTATATGACTATGTACTCTAACTTGCGGTCCACATATCATTTTCACAGGGATAGTGGATGGTACCCTCATAGTTTATATGGATTGTAGGAAATAAAAACATTATTATGTTAAGAACCATTACCATTTACCTCAATTAGAAAACATTTTTTACCAGCTCCGAGAAGCTCAGGTTTCCTCAATGATTGATTCGAAGTCTGGCTATCATCTAGTGTGGGTGATACCTTCAGACATTAATCTTATATCTTTTTAAAGAACGTATGGTTTATACGAGTATCTGATAATTCTACTTGGTCTCACAAATTCATCAAAAATATTTATTTATTTTTTGAATCATATCTTCCACCCGTACAAGGATTCATTCATTTTAGTTTTATTGGATGATATCTTGGTGTATTCAAACACATGATATGATTATTCGAAACACTAAGAAATTATATTTTTTTAAACTAATAGAGCAGATTTTATATTCCCAGATCGAAAAATGAAACTTATAGATTGTTATAGTTCACTTTATTGGTCACATTATCTCAAAAGAATGAGTATCTATAGACCTAGAGAAGGTGATATCAGTTGTATCCTCAGAGTATTCCATAAATATTTTTTATATACTGAGTTTCTTTGAGTAACTATATACTATAGTTATTCTATTCAAGACTTTTACCACATTTCATATCCTATTATAGTCATGATTATGAAGGATGGTAAGTTTACATGTTCATAATCATGTGAGAAAGACTTTCAATATTTGAAAGGAAGGTTTACCTCAATACCGATCATGATTCTACCTGATCTTAGAATACACTATATAGTATATTATGATGCATTAAGTATCATATTGGGATCTATTTTGATGTAATTAGATCCATTCATGGAATATAGGTCTTAGTATTTGGGGCCTCTTAATCAAAATTACTCGACACACGAACATGAACAACCTGGAGTTGTTCCAACCTAGTGTTATAGTAGGAATTATTTGTTGGGAGATAGGTTTCTTGTATAAACAGACCACAAAAACCTCAAATACATATTTACCTAGAATGGCACGAATCTTATAAAATTAATTTTGGTTGAATACCTATATTATTTTGACATTGAGCTTAATTATATTCCTGGTAATGGAAATTCATTGGCTGATGCTTTGAGTAGGAAGACTCAGACACAAGAAGTTTAGAAGTCCATTAGTGTATAGAAGTTGATGTCCTTTATTTTTGATATAAATTCAGAATTATAGGACCATATTGGGAATATTTTACTATTATTTTTATTAGTAACCTATTCAATACATGATAGTGTAATTATGTGGATTCTTTTTTTTATCTCGAGGGATTAGTCCTAAGGGAGAGTTTCTTAATAAAGAACCTACCACATAGCTAGGTCATTAATAAGGTTGAGATCATGCGTATTCATGGGCGTATCTTGGTTCTGCTAGATATATGATATGGGATGATGTGATAGTTACATATCTCTTATTGGGAAGTACATATCTATCTTGAAAAGATGTATCATTACACACACCATCAATATTGGTGGATGAGTATGAAAATGAAGAGAGAGGGTTTCGTTACTCGGTGTTCCACCAATCAGCAGGTGATGGTAGAACACCAGAAACTTAGAAGGATTTTATAGCAGTTAAAAATTAATTATTTTAAGTGAGATGATGTTAATATAGATTTTATCATAGGTTTTTTGAGGTTATATTATGAAATATTTTAGTATGGGTGGTCGTTGACAGGCTGACGATGGTCCCCATATTTCTTACTACCAGTGACACCTTCTTAGTGAATTATCTTGGAGAATTTATGTCCATGAGGTTATAAAACTTCATAAAGTTCCTCATAAAATCATATTTTATGGGTAATATCAATTCAAATCATGGTTTCATCAATGGTTGAGAGTGATCTAGGTTCATATGTACTTATGAACACAACCTATCACCCATAGACTAATAGACAACCTGAGCATACTATACGGGTGTTTAAGGACATGATCCATTCATGTGTCCTTGATTTTTGATGTTTTTGGGAGACAAATATACCTATTATTTATTTATATTTCAATATTATATTTCAAGAGACTATAAAATAGGATCCTTAGGAGGCCCTACATGGAAGACTATGCCATTCACCAATTTGATAGTTAGAGGAAGTAGAGGGAGAACTATAGGGACCTTGTGTCGTTTACGAGACATTAGAGAAGGAAAAACATATCATTAATTGTATGGATATAGATCATTATAATTAGAACATATATATTGATCATTATCGAAGAACTATGGAGCTCAAGGTTAGGGATCAAGTCTTATTACATGTTTTTAATAGGACGGGGAATCAATAGTTCCAACAATAAGGGAAGCTGGATCCTTGGTTCGTTAAACCATTTGAAATATTTGGGAGAGTATGGTATGTATCCTATCTATTTTAGATACCTTATAGGTACCAGTCCATGTACGATGTCAACCACATTTTCTGGCTACATCATTACTGTTCATATCTGTCTCATGTTTTCCAATCTCACCAGGTGGAGTTGAATATCTATGATTCGTTTAATGAGTACCTAGTTCATATAATTGATCATATCATAAATCCTTTTTATAGAATTTAATTTCCTCTAATTTGGGTGATATAGAAGGATGACCAAGTATAGAATATTACTTGGGAGTGATAGGATGAATTTCATGACCGGTGGATGAAATTATTTTCAAATGATATTCAACTACCTTAGAAAGGAAACTCAAGGACTAGTAATTTTATGAAGGATAGGTTTTAATATCTCGATATTTCATAGAGTTATGTATCCATTAAAATAATTATCTAAATATATATTTTACTCTCATAAATGTTACTAAGAGTTTAAAGAAGGTATTGGGATCTTATATGTATTTTTCAGAGCATAGAGCTCTGAATTTTGGAGAAATAGTTTGAGGATAATGGTTTATGTATGGTTAGTAGTAAGTGTTAATCTCAACTATGTGGCCATGATGAGGAGTATCATGATTTGGTAAACTATAACAGGGAGGCCACCCGACCATGAAAAAATATATTTATATGTTACATAGTTTAAATGCATGATTAGAGAATGAATTTTCTAAACTTATTCCTAACTATGTGAGGGGGTGGAGTCCTTGGATTGTGATCCCGCACATGTTGCACATGGGTTTTCAACCCTTTCACCTATACATGAAAGGGGGTTTTCCACTTATAAAGTGGTGATACATGGTTGGATCATGGTTTTTCCCATCATGCATATAAACCATGTTCTCTTTAATAATGGGTGAAATTAAGTTTTCCCCTCCTTCTATTTAACTTACCTTATATTTTTCCTTCTCCCTCAAAACACATAGAAGGTACAAGATCAAAATACCTCCTCTAAATCCTCCTATTTTCTTTTGGATCTCCTTCATTTGGGATTAGAATTGATATATGGTTATCAATTTGAATATACAATGGTATGTCTATTTTTCTTCTTGGTTCGTTTCATCATTTATCTCTCCCTATAGAATACTAAAACTATAAGGAATTATATGACCTATTTTTAGGGGTTTTTTCTATTTCATTGATTTCTCCCATTATATATTTTATTATAAAAAAATATTTAATGAGGAATAATCTAAAATTATAAGATAGGATACCTAGTATTTTTCCCTAAAATTCTATCCATTCATGTTATGTGTTATTTTTTTGCACACCAAACATTCCTTGAATCACCTATTAAAATGCGCTTTTCCTTAATTTAATGTATATTCCCAACCTACATGACCAATGAGACCTGTTGATACCAATGGATAATTAAAAACATAATTAGAACCACCCCCTAAGATTTTTGTTAAAAGTATAAATTAACCATGTGTTTTTGACATAATTATATCTTCTTTTTAGGATGTTTACTTTTCCATTTATAATTTGGAAATTAAAGGAATTGAATGAAATGTAATCAAAATTGAGAAAAGGGGTAATGGTGAGTTCATGTTCCTTAGACATTTTTCTTTTTTCTTATGCTTGGGTTGTCCTTAATAAATGTAATGATCAAAATCAATTATGCGAAATTATAACTGGTATGGATTTTACTAATATCCCATGACCATTCTTTATGTGATTCTAAGGGTTATAAAAGGGTTCAGACTCAGAATACCTTGAATTGGATCAATAGGAATATTGAATTAAATGAATTATTAATAACTTATTTCACATCATGGTAGATACCTGGATTCTTATAAATAACACCATTGACATGCTCAAAAGGAAAGTTGATTTATATTATGCAATAAGATACACTTGGGTTCCCTATTGAATTAAATGAATTATTATGCATCGTAACCATGTATCATAACTAGGATATACATTGTAATCACATCGTGCATCGTAACCGTGTTATGTATTTCAACTATGATATGAATCATAACCACGATATGAATCGTAACCATGATATGAATCGTAACCACGATATGAATCATAACCATGAAATGAATCGTAACCACGATATGACTCATAACCACGATATGAATCTTATCCATGTTAAGCATTGTAATCATGTTATGTATCATACTCATGTAATTCTTTGTACTCATGTATTAATACAATACCGTTTACATGTTTCCCATAATCATTGTTTTATACTTTTTTTCTTACTATCTTCTAACCAAAACAATGTTGTGAAGTTAGTTTTATACCAATAAAAATGATGTCGTGTATTATATTCGTTTTGACTGTTATAATTATAGGTGTCCAAGTCCCTCTGAATTTCCTAGAGAAATATGACCGTTAGAGGAAATATGATCGTTGGAACCTGAGGCCTATAAATACAAGGTAATTTGAACCAAAGTATAAAACTTTTGTATCTTCAAGTTATAAATAGAGACTGTGTGAATTCTCTCTTGCTTCGTACGAAAGCCTTGAAGATACAAAATTTGAATGGCATGTTCCTACTTCTTATATTTCAATAAGTTCATTGTTTTTCTTTGTACATCTGATCTTTGTGATAATGATCGAGGTATTATAGGGATAGGAAGACGGTGGTAAGGATCATTGTATCACAAGATTTCAACTAATTGAAATATAGAGGTTCTGATTACCTTCATAATCGACAACTTCTTGGGATAGGAATATAAATGTGCCAATCATAATATTGAGGGCTTACCTAGGTGGTGGTAAGAGAGAAATTTTATCCTAGGTGAAAGGATACCCTCCACTTTGGGTAAAATAATTATAATACATTTTATTTTCTATTGTTATATGTAATAGAAAGGTAATTGTATTGTTTCCTCTTTCTATTCATATTTGTTTCAATTGTAATAATTTTAATCACAATAAATTCATTACATATTGTATTAAGAGATTATATATGCTGTATGGTAGACTCACTTACATTTATTTTACTCTGATCATTGTATTGAATTCAATTACAATTGTATTAATAACCTATCGTATCATATCATTTTATATCCATCAGATCCAAGACCTGTATGTTTTTTTTATTTTTTGTGAATTATATTAGTTTAAGACCTATTAAACTAAGATCATTCTTAAGAGTTTAAATACAAATTTTTTAAACCTACAATTCACCCCTCTGGTATTGTGCCAAATCATATACATATACATCTATATTATGATCCAATAATTAGTATCAGAGGAGGTTTACACTAATTTGTTTTACTTGATTTATTTATTTCTGTAAGACAATTGTATTTATTTTACAAATATTTTTTTATAATTACTTACTAAACTAATGTGTGGAGTGGAAAAGTATTGTTTTATAAGATAAAAAGAATAAATATTGGATCAATTGACAACTTAAACCCAACTGGACCACCTATTTTGGATGGGAATGATTACGATTACTAGAGAGATAAAATTAAGACCTTTTTCATTAATAATGGAGTAGATAATTTTGTGATACTCACTGGAGATTACAAAATACTTAACAAGGAATTCCAAACCTTCAACAAGTAAGAGAAACTAAAATATAACTGAATTACAAGGAACACAATATATTGTTATGTTCAATGACTATGAATATATATAGTCAGATATCATTATGAGAAGTAGCCAACTATATATGGAAGAAATTAAAAGTCACACATTTTGGTGCATATAAATTTATAGAAACAAGAAGATCTATCCTATGAGTTGAATATCATGGGTTTTTTCCCTATTGAGGACCAGTATGAAAGATTCAAAAAATATTTATGAAAATCGTAAACTATTTTTCAATCCATGGGAGAAAAAAGGTATTATGATAAAGTTCTTATGGACAAGATAATCAATATAATTCCAAATGAATAGGAATAAAAAAGGGAATCTATTAATGAGAAAAAAAGTTACTCAAATCACTCTTGATGAATTATTTGGTACTATCTTATAGTATAAGACAAGAATGAAAAGAGAATCATATTTTAATAAGAAGAAGAATAGTATTGGAAGTGTAGCCTTTACTACTATATCTAAAGCCAAGAATCCATAATGGGTAACAAGATCCAAAGAGAATAATGTTGTTGTTATATTAGAATCTAGTGAAAGTGATCATTTAGAGAATTAATTAGCCAATATTGCTCGAAGAATGAAAAAATTTTATGGAAAGAATGACTTTCTATACATATTCAATAAAAGATAGCAAGGAAAAGAATGAATTATAATTAACTTTTTATGAATGTAATAGAGCAGGTTATATTAGACCAGACTGTCCTTTACTTAAATTAAAATACATGAAGGATTAAAATTATGAAATAAACAAGAAAAAGTATTATAATTAAAAGAATAATAATGTATTGAAAGAAAATTATACTTAGAGTGAAAGTTGGGATTATTCATCAGAAGAATATTCAGAATATGAATATTCTAGTCAGAAGAATATAGAAATCATATCCAGACTATCTATTGAAAATCATTGTCTCGTGGATAAGGTACAAAATGAATAATCTCTTACAAATGTTTCTTTAAATGAAAATTACCCTGATAGGGAAATTTTCTTACTCTTCAGATGAAGAATCTTCCTCAGTAATGGAAAATTTACCTTCTTTTGAAGAATTATCCAGATTTTCTAAATTACTTGAAAATTTGAATTCCAAACTCAAGAAAAATCTTGATATGGAAAATTCTAGAATATCTATTCTTAAAAAATAAGTATCAGATCTTTCAAAATATCTTGAAAAGAAAACTCTTGATCATGATAATATTTCAATAAACCTTATAGAAGTAAATTATGAGAAGGATAAACTTTCTAAGGACATTTAAAATTTTTTTTAAGGAATTTTTTTTAAACAAAAAACAATTACAAAACAATTTCTTGTGAGAATGATAATTTAGTCATTAGACTTAAATCTGAATTTTTTTTATTAAGAAACTTTTATCAAATTTCACTACAGGAAGGAATGAATTTGAAAAAATATATTCTAAAATTCATCCTCTAAGGAATAGTTCAGGAATTGGTTATAATCATTCAAAATCATTTTTTAGTCATAACTATTTTGTTCCCGAAAATCCTCTATCTGCATCAAGTGTCAATGTGGTGGACATTGGGAATTTTTTTTTCTCTTAATGAAACTGAGTATTTAGGATTTTATAAATATTATTTAAAAAAAATTGGATTCCTGATGTTCTTTTTTTTCTAACATTTCCAAATCCAAACAAGTTTGGGTTCTGAAAAACTAATTATTTCTTTTTCAATAAAATACAAAGTGTACT
Organism: Viscum album; assembly: GCA_963277665.1. Classification (NCBI taxonomy): domain Eukaryota; kingdom Viridiplantae; phylum Streptophyta; class Magnoliopsida; order Santalales; family Viscaceae; genus Viscum; species Viscum album. Next base: position 717,450,628 of record OY728128.1, read on the forward strand.
AACAATAGGAATACTTGGTACATGAATAGTGGTTGTTCTCAACATATGACTAGAAACAATGATTTCTTTGAAAATATCATTGAAATGAAACGTTGAAGAGTGACCTTTGGAGATAATGATTAATGAAAGATGATTGGTATAGGTTATATTGTACTTTTAAGAAAAGTTTTAATTTCAAATGTTTTGATTGTTAGAGGAATTAAGCACAACCTTATAAGTACAAGTCAATTATGTTATGATGGTTACCTTGTGAATATTAGGAATGATAATTTTTAGTTCACAATTCCAAGGATGAATTTATTCTATCTTCCCATAGGCATGAGAATGTATACACACTTAACTTATATGACCTTAAGAGCCAATACTTAACTTGTTTAAGTGCAATGGGAGACCAATATTTGTTATGGAATAGAAGGTTAGGACATTATAACCTTAGGAACCTTTGTAAAATCTCAAAGAAAAGGCTTATTAAGGATCTAATGGAGCTCATGTATGATTCTTAAATTTTTTTTGCCCCCTATCAATATGGCAAGTAAAATAAAACTATCTTTAAATCAATTAATTAAGTTTCAACTTCTAATGCATTACAACTATTGCACATGGATCTTTTTGATCCTACACAAACTGGAAGTATTGGAGTCATGTACTATGTATTTGTTTTAGTTTATGACTACCCTAGATTTACAGGGGTCTATTTTCAATCAATGAAATATAAATCCTTTTTCTATTTCAAATCTTTTATTGCCCAAGATAAAAATGAGAAAATCCTACCACTAATAGATATTCAATGTGATCATGGTAGAGAATTTCAAAATTTGGATTTTGAAACTTTTTGTAGTAAGAAAAGTATTACTCACAACTTCTCAGCTCCAAGAATCCCTCATCAAAATGGTGTTGTTGAAAGATTAAATTTTATTCTTCAAGAAATGACAAGAACCATGTTGAGTGAAAACTCAATTTCTAAGCATTTTTGGGACGAAGCTATAAGTAATGGATGTTATACTATAGAACGAGTTATAACTATACCTTTTCTTAACAAAACACCTTATTAATTGTGGATTGGCTGAAAACCTAAAATTTTACTTCAAATTATTTGGATGCAAAGTATTCATATTGAATACTAAGGATAATCTACATAAATTCTCACCCAAATCCGATGAAGGAATCTTTCTAGGTTTGTACACTAATTTTATGTCTTATAGAGATTTTAACAAAAACTCCTATATTGTTGAGGAAATAATCCATGTTCAATTAGATGAAACCGATCCATTTGTTTTTAAATAAACCATTCCTACATCAATAGATGTGTTTTCACAAACTGATTATCAACCCTTGATCGAAAACTCTTCTAAAAAGGGAAATACTCAAGAATTTTTTTTATGAAAAATTTCCCCCAGAAGTCTTTCTATCTTATGTTGATGAACATGTTTTACAAAACCCAAATCAATTGTTTCATAGGAATACTCCAAGTGATAATATCTTTGGTGATGTAAATCAACCTATAAGGACTAGAAATTCCTTGTGAAATGAAATAGAACATATTGTGTTTTTTTATCACAATTTGAACCAACAACTTCGAATGAGGCCTTAGGTAATGAATATTGGATTAAATAAATGCAAGATGAACTAAATTAATTTTAAAGGAATCATGTTTTGAACTTAGTTGAATGACCTAAAGAAACAACTTTAATTGGAGTAAAATGGGTCTTCAATTTGTTTTGATGAAAATGGAGTTATTGTAAGAAATAAATCAAGACTTGTTGCTAAATGATATAATAAACAATAGTAAATATACTATAAAGAAACCTATGCTCCGATAGCTATACTTGAATCAATTTGAATTATGTTATCCTTTACAGCATTATTTAACTTCAATCTTTTTCAAATGGATGTAAAATGTGTCTTTCTTAATGGTTTTGTATAAGAAGAAGTTTTTTAGAACAACCACCTGGTTTTGTAGATTAAAAACATAATAATCATGTTTTTAAACTTACCAAAGCTTTATACACCCTTAAACAATCCCCTAGATCTTGGTATGATAGACTTACAATATTTCTTTTACAAAAAAATTATGAAAATGGTATTACAGATCCAAATATTTTCAAAAAAATGGAATTTTTTTATTTGTTAAAATCTATGTTGATGATATTATATTTGGATCAACTCAGTAATCCGTAACTGATTGTTTTAAGAATTTAATGAAATATGAGTTTGAAATGAATATTATGGGTGAGATAACATTCTTTTTAGAATTTTAAATCTCTCAAAAACTAGAAGGAAACTATATATCCCAACATAAGTATATCAAATATTTTCTTAAAATGTATGGATTTTACAACACTAAACATATAATCACTCCAATTGGTACCTTAAATACACTTAATATTGATGAAACTAGGAAACCACTAGATCAAAAAACTTTTATAGGTATGATAGGAAGTTTGATATACTTAATAGTTAGTTGTCCATACTTATTGTTTTTAGTATTCTTATGTGAAATATATCAATCTAATATAAAGGAGTATCATTTAAAAGTAGCGAAAAGAATTTTTCACAACCTAAAGGGAAATATAGATTTAAGACTATTCTATTCTTAGGGAAATGATTTTTTTTAAATAGTTTTTCAGTTGATCATTTTAGGGGTTTTAGAATGGATATAAAAAGTTCATTCAGAACCTATCATTTCTTAAGAGATTAATTAGTTTCTTGTTCATGAAAAAACCAACACTGAGTAGCACATTCCACTGCTGAAGCTGAATATGTAGTAGCGAGAAGTTATTTTTCCCATATGTTGTGGATGCAACACATACTCACTGAATATGACATGAGTTTTTATAATAATCAAATACTATGTAATAATACTAGTTCCATTTCTCTTAGTAAATACCCTTAACATCACTCATGTGAAAAAAATGATATTAAGTATCAATTTCTTAGATATCACACACATAAAGGAGATATTATTTAACAATTCATCGGAACACAAGAACAACTTGCTGACCTTTTCAAACAACGATTATATTCTAATAGATTCAAATACATTAAAAATAAAATAAGAATGATCACTGTAAATTAATCATTCACATATATTTATTGTTTAAACCATCTCCTTATATTAAGTTACTCCTTATCAAAGGGGTATTATATATAAAAATTTATTGGTTTTATTTATTTTTGGTTTCACTTTATTAGTTTTACAATTTAATCAGTTTCACTTTTAATCAGTTTCACTTTATCGGGTTTACATTTTAATCAGTTTCATTTTATCAGCTTTACATTTTAATCAGTTTCACTTTATCAGTTTCACTTTTAATTAGTTTCACTTTATTAGTTTTACATTTTAATCGGTTTCACTTTATCAGTTTCACTTTTAATCGATTTAACTTTTATCAGTTTCACTATTATCGATTTTACATTTTTATGGGTTTCAATATTATTGATTTTACATTTTAATCATTTCTTTTCGGTTTCATGTTTATCGGTTTCGTGGTAATTGGTTTCATGTTATCAGTACTAGATTAGTTTATCAGTACTAGATTATTGGTATTGGATTATTCCATCGGCACTAGATTATCAGTATTAGATTATTCCATCATTACTAGATTATCAGTATTGGATTATTCCATCAGTACTAGATTCTCAGTATTGGATTATTCCATCAGTTCTAGATTATCGTTACCAAATTAAATTTATTTTATTGTTTTTTTAATTCCAATTGGTCTCATATGGTTTTTAGGTATTGTTTATTTTATTATCATAAGAAAAATATACTGAAACCAATATTTCTATCCAGATACCCCGAAACGTAAAACTTCAAAAACCTTACTTTGTTAATTATCCTTAAAATAGTTGTTTTTAAATTCTTTCTTTTAACTTATAATCAGATTCATTTAGAATACTATTATATTGTAAGAAAAACCTTAAGAGTTCGAAATCATTATAAACCATCAGATCTTTTTGAACTAATCTCGACCGTCAAATTACATTTAAAAGAACCTATCTGACATAAAATTATTCTAAATTTATCTTAGGTCCGGGTGCTCTATAACTACAATAAGGTTTGTAATCAGTTTTTACCTCAGTTTTCATAATCAGAGATCTCCACAGCTTTCAGGTTCGGGATAGTCTTTCATGTTTGAGTCAACCGCTTTTTTTCCAGAGAAAATGTATCCCAAAGATTTCTCTTCCCTGAAATTTTTAGGTGAAAGGTTAGTCTCTTGATACTTTTATGAGACTTTTGATTCATCATTGAAAAGGATAATAAGTTTCCAAGGGTGGGAATACATTTGTGTCGAAAGACTGTATTTAAATCAGGATTTTGTATATTATGAGGAGGTGTTACAATTTTATAAAACAATGGAGACCGATAATGGTCTCAAGATTTTCTTTATGGTGTATGATAAGAAGTACACAACCTTTATAAAACAAGCATCTACTTTCCTAGGTGTTTCATCTGAGGGTGGTTCCCCATGTCCTTCCCATAAATTATCGAAACTAGATAAGGCTTTTGATAAGAGTAAAGTTGAAGAATCTATTTTTTGATTCATGAAGGAAAGCTAAATCTAAGTCATTTATAAGGAGATAATCGACTCATATCCCTCTGGATGCAAGGCTTTTTAGTACCGTGAAAGGGTGAGAGGGAAACTTTGAAAGTTTAAGATGTTTATGTGCATGATTATTTGGTAAAAATGAGGAAGTTCGATCTAATGGGATTCATTTTCTTGATAATTAATAAGCTTAAATTCAGTGCCATAAAATCTCATCTGGTGATGTTTCCCACCATTCTTAGCAAGTTTTTGAAATAATCCGTAAGTTTATGTAATTTTTCAATCAAGTTAGATCTAAAATCATTCAAATATCCTCTCATTAGTAAAGATACAATAAGGAGACTTAATTTATGATTTAATATTGAATCATAATTTTTTGATAAGGATCTAGAAGATGGGAAATGAAAAGAAGTTGCTGAAGGTAGTGAAAAACCTCCTAAGCCCGCGAAATAATATTTGAGTAAAATAAAGGTAGTTAAGAATACAAACCCCAAAAAGTCAAAGAAATTAAAGGTTGTATCTGATGAGGTTTCCGTAATGTGGAGGAATTATAAGGAAGAAAAAAAAAGGAGGGAATGCTTAATTTGGTTTGGATCCAGCTGAATCTCTAGCTCTGAAAATAAGATTAGAAGAAACATTAAAAGAAGAAGAAAGGAAGAAGAGAATGAATTATTGAAAGGCCCAAGCTATTGACATTGATAGTCTTCTAAAAATAACTGATCCAAGAAAAAATGTATTATAATAAGGGAACCACCTGTTCAGACTCAATCAGATCCAACAGAGAAAGGAAAATAGAAACAAGCATCTGAACAATTAGTTACCTAGAGTCTCATTCAAGAATATAAAGACGAAGAAGAAGAAGAACAAGGGGAAGAAGAATAAGGGGAAGAAGAACAAGGTGAATAAGAATAAGGGGAAGAACAAGTAGAAAAAGAATAATAAATAGAATAGAATAAAGATGCAAACAATATAAATCTTTCAGTAGATTCGTCAAAAGTTCTATCCTTTAAATTTACTTCTTCAGATCCTTTGCCATCCAAGAAGTGTATCAAAGGGTTTCATAAAATAAATTCATTCAGATTTAAGATAAAGAATAAGAAGAAGAATCTGATAAGAATCGGAATCAACCAGCTTAATTTATCAGTACTGAGACTCATTTCATTGATCTCCCTGAATACACTGAAGATATAGATTCAGAAATAACTATAAAAATGAAGGGAAATCAATAAATGATACAAGATTTGAATAGATTGAAAAATATGATACCATTCATTCCAAAAATTGAATCTAGGATATAAATACTTTTAAATAGTCATAATGAAAGAACATATTCTGTCAAGATTCTGGTTGACATATTTCTAAATCTTGAACTGATTTAAAAGTTTTCAAGGAATATGCTGCTGAGAATAGAAAATATTTTAATAAGGTTTTATAGTGGTCGTACAACATTGATGATAGTCTGAAGAATCACATAGACAATCAAGATGAATCAATGAACCAGGTAAATGATCTCAATTCGATATATCAAAATTTGGTTTATGATTTGAATGAAAAAATTGAAGTCTTTAAGAGATTGGGTACCTCAAATGGAATAGCCTTTGAAGATCTTAAAAATATAAATGCAAAATTGGATAATAAATGTAATGAGGTTGTTTTACTCTCAAATAGAGTTTTAATTTTAGAGAAGGCCTGCAAAGTTGGAATGGAAGATTTCAATTCCCAGGAAGCAAAGCTTAAAGCTCAGGAAGAAAATAATCAGCTTCTAGAAAAAAGGCTTCAGAAGTAAGAAAGGATTATTGCTGAACAATTTGTGAAGTTGGAGGCTCAACAAGAATCTCTTGAAAAACTGATGGAGGATAGAAAAGAGTTCAAGAAGATGAATCTTTCCATGTTCAACCTCTTGGAAAAACCAAAATGGAAAGAATGATTTTTAGAACTCTTATTGTAATAAAATATTTTTTCATTCCATGTAATGTATATTGTTTTGTACTCTATTTATCTAACCCTTTGCAGGAAATAAATGTTTTCCCTTATTCTTTTTGAAAATCACTAAGGGGGATAATAGTTTGTAAAAGAAGAAAATGATGAATACCTAATTAAGGGGGAGAAATAACAAGTAAAAGTAAATAAAATATGATCCTTAGTGATATTTTTATCCTAGGGTGGAATTAGTAGTATTCACTATTACTTTCAGAAGAGTTACTAAAATCAGGGGTAGATATTTTTTTGTTTATCTTGTTTTGTGATTTCCAAAAAGGGGGAGATTGTTGATTTAAAACGTGTTTCGACTCTCCCATTGCTATTTTTGTTTTGGAAATCTAAAATTACTCATTGTTTTCATATACGTTGTATTATCATCATAATCACATAAATTGTAATCATATATGTTGTTTTACTATCCTAATCAGATAATGTTGTTTTATAATCGTAATCACATATTTTGTTTTCCATTGTAACCACATAATTTTTTATGCCATCTTAACCACATACATCGTAACTAGTCTATGTATTATATTCATATTATGCATCGTAACCACATGTGTCATAACCAAGTTATACATTGTAATCATGTTATGCATCATAACAACATGTATCATAACCAGGTTATACATCATAATAATGTTATACATCATAACCACATGTATTGTAACCAGGTTATGTATCATATTCATGTTATGCATCATAACTAGGTTATTCATCATAATTATGTTATGCATCATAACTATACATATCATAACCAGGATATGTATCTTAATGATATTATGCATCGTAACCATGAATCGTAACCAGGATATACATCGTAATCACATCATGCATCATAACCATGTTATGTATCACAACTATGATATGAATCGTAACCACAATATGAATTTTAACCATGATATGCATCTTATCCATGTTAATAATTGTAACCAAGTTATGTATCATACTCATGTAATTAATTTTACTCCTGTCTTACTCTAATACGTTTACATGTTTTGCATACTCATTGTTTCATACTTTTGTTATTACTATCTTCTAACAAAAGAGAAGTCATGAAGTTAGTTTTATACCAATCAAAATGATGTCGTGTATTCTATTTATTTTGACCATTATAATTCCAGGTGTCCAAGTCCCTCCGAATTTTCTAGAGAAATATGACTATTGGAGGAAATATGACCGTTGGAACCTGAGGCCTATAAATAGGAGGTCATTTGAACCAGAGTATATAACTTTTGTATCTTCAAGTTCTATAGAGAGACTGTGTGACTTATCTCTTACTTTGTGTGAAAGCCTTGAAGATAAAAGACATGAACAACTTGTTCCTAGTTATTGTATTTCAATAACTGATTTGTTTTTATTTGTGCATCTGATATTTGTGTTAATGACTGAAGGATTATAGGGATATGAAGATGGTGGTACCAATCATTGTATAAAGGGATTTCATGTAATTGAAAGACATAATAGCCAATTAGCTTCTTATTATAGGGATTCTGGGGATAAAAAGGTATATGTGCTAATTAACGTATTGAGGGATTACCTAGGTGGTGGTAAGACAAAACATTTACCTTAGGTGGAAGGATACACTACTCTTTCAGATAAAATAATTGTAATACATTTTATTTTCTGCTACGATTTTTAATAGAAAGGTAATTGTATTGTTTCCTCTTTCTATTAATATTCATTTACATTGTAATTTTTTAATTACGATACATTCATTACATATTGTATTAAGAGATTATATACATTGTATGGTAGAATCACTTAATTTTTTTACTCTAATCATTATATTCAATTCAATTACAATTGATTTAATAACCTATCATATAATATCATTTCATATCCATCGGATCCAGGACCCATATGGTCTTTTTTATTTGTTGTGAATTTTATTAGTTTAATACCTATTAAACTATGTTAATTATTAAGAGTTTAAATACAAAGTTTTTAAACCTACAATTCACCCCTCTTATATTGGGATATCTAATATATATATAAATCTATATTACGATCCAACAATTATAGTCTCCCTACTATATCACCTTAGACCCTCACTACTAGTCAATAGCCTCTCGCATATGGGCAGGTTCTCTTAAGGTAATGTGGAAAACCTAATTCTATTTCTTATTAGTGAACAAGGTCCTAGAAATTAAAAAATATATTATAGAGATATTAAATAAGTTCATAATAGAGGAGTTTTTACTATTTTCATCTCTTATATAAATTGTGAACAAGAACAAGAAATAACAAGGAAAAAAATGTAGTAGGATCAATATTTTATCAAATAATTATTAATAGTCTACTATATATCATAAAAAAGATATATATATTTTATGGTACATTTTGGGTAGTATAATTTTATAGTTTTCAAAAGGAATAACATATATTTATAATAAAGATGATAATTAGGTACATTCAAAGGATATTAAACTATGTTTTGGTTTTCAAAGAAGGATATGATCTAAATTTTCTACCCTGTTTAGATCTAGACTGTGTTATATATGTTATACATCTAAAATACACCATTGATAGACCATTCTTTATTGGGATAAATTATTTTGGATCTATAAGAATTTGGATATTTTAACCTTGATAATAGTGAAGGTGTAATATATTTCAGTTACCAAGTTTGGTACATTGTTTAAATGGATAATGTAGGAGTTGAAAGATCTTAGAATAATTTCATGGTGTCATTTCAAGGGCACAACACCAAGTTTTTTTCTTCCACATAATTAAATATACTTTGTTTGATTTATTTTTATTCTATTTTTATATTTTTTATTTCATTATTCTCTTTAATAATAGAATATGCATTATTGTTTTACTATGAATATGTAATGGATTAAAAATTATATTTCTAGTTTGAGGAGGTGGATACAATAACTAATGTGGTTATATATTGATTCATGGACAAACACTTTATTATTAAACACCCTATATTCCCACAAGAACCTAAGGAGAAACATAAATGACAAAGAAATGAGGATCCATTAGTGAAAAAATGAATGGGATGAATACTTATAATACTAGATGGAACCAATTGAATATCATCTGCAAAATCACCTATAAAATAATGAGATAAATAAACCAACACCTGATATTGTTTAAACATAGAAACTATTTCCTTACTACAAGAAAAAAAACAGAAAAAATATCAACCCAAGATAGGAGAACTGAATTATATACTAATAATAACGGAAACCCATTTTCATGATTACATGGAGAAAGGTTCACACAATAAGAAAAAAATGTAATAAGTTCCTATGTCATTTTATGAAGAATAAATTTATGAGGTGGATGTATCACTTGAAATTACTCTGATTGAATACATGTAAAATTTTGATTCTATAGGTAATTCAAGAAGTGTAAGTGACCAAGGAATAAATAAACAAGGTATATTACCTTTCTCCAGATTCTATTTTTTTTCAATCAATCTTTTCTTGAATAGAATATTCAATTCCATAATTTAATTCAGATCCAAAAAACCCATACTTAGACTTGGATAATGAATATGATGAAGAAAATCATACCATAGAGGAGAGGATGGATCTAGAAATTAATTAATAAGTGTTTTTAGAGGCTCTGCATGTAGATATAAAGATACACACCAAAATAAACATGGGTAAAGTATATATTAACATTTATCTTGATGTAGTATTATTAAAATAGATGTCTTCCTTGATTTCCCCAAAGATTATAATGTTTATTGGGAACCTATATAATCAACCCTGGTTGTTATAGATGATTCCATCAAAGAGTTGGTGAAATGTGATGAAAAATATATACTGGGACCTGTTGTTAAAAAACATTATCATAAAAAATATTAATAACACCTTTTATAGAAATATATAACGGTAAGGGGGCTTCATTACTTTTCATTCCCACCCCTTCAATAAATTTATATTAATTAGTGGTTTGGGTTGAATAAACCTATCAATAAGGAACTCCAAAACCAATTTCCACTTTTGAAACTTGGAAAAAGAATGCGGGGTTCTTTTTACCTTAAAAAAATAACCCAATTTTTTATTTTTAATGGTACACTATAATTTATTTGTTACAAAAAAAGAACCAAAAAACCTACTTAGGTTAATGATTGACTATCTCTTCCATTTACCTTTCTTTCTCTTAGTTTTATTTTCTAATAAATTCAATTTCTATTTTTATACTTATTTTTGGTCTATAGAGGATATTATAATGAGATTAACTCAATGATAGCATGGTTTAATAAATATCCCTTTGTATTCCTCCTTATCAATTATTTGATCATGTACATTATTTTGGATAAATCTTGATTGCGATTAAGTGATGAATAATTGGATGATTGTGTGGGGGGAGGATCAAATAATTTTTAATACACTATTGGGTTGTTTTTAGTATCTATTTTAGTGATATTAAGAATATAAAAATAAAAAAAATTGTGTAAAAAATCCAATTTTCGTTGTCTTAATACCTTTCAATTTTTTAGGATTTTAATAGTTTTGAAATTATTTATTTTAATTGATTTTGTATATGAGTTTTACCTATTTTATAGAATTAAACTCATGTGTTTAATATAGTTATGAATGAACATTCCATGAACTGAAAATACAATATCTTTTTACCCCTATATTAGAGGAATTATGAATGTTTTTGATATACCTTTCCCTATTCTCTATATTATTATGAGTCTTGAGACTTGAATGAGACTATAAATTAATTGATTCTTGTTTATATTTATTGGAATCAAGTGTGTGAAGTATGATTGTGGTGATTATTCATTGTAAAATACCTTATAATATTATTTTTTAAAGGATACCTTTACATTTTACCCCTTTCAACCTTAGAAACCATGAACTACCTATTGGGCATATTAAATTTTGAGATATTTTATCCATGCCTACCCATTTAAAAGTATAGTTCATGGTATAATTTTAGATAAGTGAGGAATAGATGACATCTTCTTGATAACTCTTTGGATGTAGTTCACTAGTTTTGGATTAACTGTTAGGTTACTATACATTAGGTTATGATTAGTGTGGTAAAATTCTAAGTTTATCATCGAAAATTTAGATATGAAATGTGTATATGGAAAAATGTATATAAATAAAAAATAGAAAAAATAATAAAAAATAGAGACAAGATGTTTTATTTCTCATCGATATTCAATGTAAAGATATGAAACACTAAAATAGTATGCAAAAAAGGTATTTGGTGTGTCTAATTTACAAGAATATGAGTTTAGTTACCATCATTTTGTGCACTTTCAAGAATTTAACATTCATTATTATTTTGAGTTTAAAAATATTCAATTTTATTTATAATTTTTTGCATCAAAATTCTATTCACCCTTGAAACCCAAAGAAATATGTTGGAAGTAATCATATGTAGGTTACATGAATATTCTAGTAAAGATATTTGGTTCAATGAAATCCTATAATGGATCACAAGAATTTTGTGAAAGTGTATAAATCAACTTCAAATATTCCTAGAGTGTTGATGAAAAAATATCATGTGAGGTAGATAATTCATTGGTTCAGATAAGAGAAATGTAAAAAATTATGAGTGATAATAAGTGGGTAGTTATCTCAAATTCTATATAAATCATTAGAAATTTCAATGAATTATGGATTAGTTATTTTCCTCTTAATTGGTTTATATGTTAGAAAAAATGTTGGATGGATATTTATTCTTGAATTATATGAAATTTTTAAGGAGTGTAATGTAGTGAGTCTGGTGGAGGGATGGGAAATACTATTTTTATTCAAAATTATTAGTGTAAATGAACATAATAAATAATATAAACCATGGGAAAACAATTCTTTTTTTATATTTTTGTGTAGATTATAATTAATATTTAAATTAGGAATTTTAAATTTTAATAAATTTTTTTATTTAAATGTATAAGTCAAATAATAATTTTTTATATATTTAAATATTTCTAGGTGAAATGAGAAACTAAATATTATTTATTTAGAATCATCATTGGATACATGTGAATAAAAGGAAATTCTGGAGCACTATTTGTGATTTAAATACAGTAACATAAGAATTAATGAAGTGTTTGCTGTGTGTTGGAGTAATTGGGATGAAAAAACATATGAAAGGTTAATTCCCTTGGTAATGATTTAAATAACTATAAAATCATGATATACATGGTCTATGATAGAATAACTTATGTTGAGAATCATTATAGAAGTGTAATATAACCACTACATAAGAATGGTTGGACTGCTCAATCACTGTGTATGTATTACTCTACCATAAGTATGATCTTATATAATATTAAATTTGATGTTTTGAATCCCATGATAGATTAAATTAAATTCAATATTTAATTTTTAAGTGTGATTGGGAACATGGACAAGCTATGTGGGATTAACCAGGTCAAACTAGCACTCATAATAGATTAACCCCAATAACCAAGTACTATGTTAGATAAACTCCAAGTGAAAATAGTATGGTATGTCATTCATTGTGAGTGGATTAAAAAAATTTACATAAAAAATTATATTGTTGATTCCCATATAATAATAAACAACAATTAAATAAAAAAATCAAGGGATCGACCTAACAAAATTCTAGATTTCATGTTTCTATATAAATCAGAAAATAACAAATTGATGATTTCATTAACCTTCCATATAGTAGCCAAGATAGATAGTGATCATTGGATAATGAGAGGAGAATAAAAAACTAGGGATTATTCAATAATTATTCCTAGAGTGAGAAATCACACATCTCATCCAATCTATGTGGAAGTGATATAAGATAAGTGACTGTGTGAACTAATTTTCATCAACATGTAGGAGTGAAATCCCACTAAATATTTAAAAATTTTCCATTTATAGTTTTTAATAATTTTGTACATGGTCTCTCAGCCATGTTTTTGATTATATTATTCCCTAAAATTTTATGTTTCTTTTAATTTAGTGGGACCTTCTAATTTACATGATGTGAAATCCCTTTGATTTTGTTCTGTGGTCACAGAACTCTCTTTTATTGGAGGGATAAATGAGTTTAAAATTGGGTGTATTTTGTGAGTTATAAATTAACTATTCAGTCTCTTATGTCTTAATTTTAAAATTTTAATTTTGGAGGATTCATGGGATTTGGGTAGGTGATAGTGCCTCTTCCCTTTCATTATTCTCCTATTTTATTCCTTTTATTGACCAATCAATCATGAATTTTCTCTACCACTATTATATTAATAATTATGTATTTTAAAAGAATGGATGATCACCTTAGGGATGTGAGTGTGGGATTCCCTTGGTTAAGGAGTCATTCATTATCATACTTATGGAAGATATTTATTCGTGATGTTATTGGAAGGTTTTAAGTGAATTGCACAATCACACTCTTGTAATTGAATATTGTTTTCTTGTATGGTGGTAAGTGAACATTGAGTGAGGGTGAAATACATTTCTAGGATATAGTGAGGTTTTTCATAGGAATCTTCCAAAGGGACAGTTCTTTCTCTTCTAACCTTTATGTTCTTATTTGTTATATTTTTTTTTAATTTGTTTAGTTTTCTTTTGCAATACCTTCATTGTTGTTTTTAGAATATTTAATTATATAAATAATCATTGAAATATCATTAAGTGATAAAAATGAGAAAATTCTTTATTTGGTATGGATCCTTAAGAGACACCCCTGGTTATACACAATATTGTCCCCTCATATTTAAATTCCGTTTATAAATTTTCTATAATATACTTTTCTGTCAACCATTCAACAAAATCCCTATTTTATCCTGCTCTAAGAAGGGGCATGTATAATTTCCATATTTTAAGGATTAATAGAGAGTGTATATCCAAAAAACATTCAATTATACCCATACCCTTTTGAAAATAATTACAATAGAGTTAGGAGGGAATGAATTATCCCACCTAAATAGAACACAATTTTATTGAAGTTCCACTGTTTACCTCTATCAATAATATCCTGTTTGTGAGAAAATATGTTAAATGGTGATATGATAACCATAAGTAATGTTCTCCATGTATTAGAGGTATATTATCATATACTCATAGAATGAATCATATGCTGGGAGACATCCCTTAACCCATTATTCATGAATATGAAAAATTTATGAGGACACTATTAAGAGACCACTAGGATCAATAATATAATCTTGGGCACTCTAATACCCACTTTGATGTGATTTAGTTGGTTTATCTATTACACACAATGAAATCATTATTTCACGCATATAAATCTATAGGGTTTTATCATCCTAACTTATAAATAGTGTGTGATTTACTATATCAAGCCCTAATGGGATTATGTTTATAGTTATATGAACTATCTATGCCTCATTCTTGTGAAAATAATTTTGGTTATTGATACAAACCCATGACATATAGATATATTGACTTAGAATATGTTTCTATCATCTAGAAAAGGCGCTAAATATTAGACACTATTTTTGTTTCCATGTAACTTAGAGAAGTCCTTATAGGTTCCTTATCAAACCACAATGAATTTTATATTTATGTGGACTCCATTAAGGAATATTTAATGAAAGAAAGAAACATGAAAAACATAATACGTTCATATCCTACTCAAAATATGATTAGGGAGTTTCATATAATTCTATACTCAAAACATTCATGCATCTAAACAGCTCAACAATTTGGATATACATTTGAAATGGTGGGAAATTCTTTTAGGATCAATATCTATCTTAAAGGAAAAAAA
Organism: Viscum album; assembly: GCA_963277665.1. Lineage (NCBI taxonomy): Eukaryota > Viridiplantae > Streptophyta > Magnoliopsida > Santalales > Viscaceae > Viscum > Viscum album. The sequence goes on from OY728128.1 coordinate 717,465,831, forward strand.
TTATGTCCTTGGAAAAAATATTTCCTCAAAGCCCCATATGATCTGAAAATATGGAGTTATAATATAAATGATTATAATCCCTTGGATAAATTCTATCTAAATAACCAACTTATACATATTATATCAAAAAAAAGTTCACTGTGGTATGCGTGGAACTATATTTACTGATATACTCAAAAGGAAATTTCTATTTTTACACATGGCCTTTATAAATTGATATTAATAATTCTTAAAGGAATACATCCATAGAGGAGTAAAAGTGAATTGTGGAGAAACTTTTATATTTTATTTTTTTGAGACAGGTTACATTGATGCTAAGTATTAAAAGTGGTATGGGAAGCAACCCAAATCCAAGGAGGAAAAATTGGTGATATGCCAAAATAGACTTGAATCCACCCCATATAATCTGTGGAATGATTTAAAAGAGTGTTTTTTACTCACGAATCATTATATTAGAGGAAATAAATGGTGTTTGGGGAATCAATTTTTTTTATAATTAATAAAGGGAACCATATGAATAAATTCTTCATAGATATTGGAAAAGTTATTGTGTTACTCAAATAGTTCCATTACATGGATGAAAAGTGAATCCACTCTAAAAACATTAATAAATTCATAACTCATTTGTACCAAACTATATTGGTGACCAAAAAAGGGGGTGACCAAAAAAGGGTCAACCCATCATGAAACTTTATGTAAATCAAGTAATATATCATTATTTGAATATATTGATAGGGAAATTTTTCATCCATTGATATTTTCATTGTGAAATTAGAGGAATATATGCATACCCCATATGATAATTCAACCATTCAGTATTAAAATCCTAAAAACATTTGAATCTAATAAATCTAATAAACCCCATTTTCCCAAGGACATAAATGAGGAGATTTTTGATGAGGCCTCTCCAAACATTAATGAAGGTATCTCTTCAACTGTAGATAAGGTAAAACATGCGATCATTGTGACTAAGAAAGATATGAAATATCTACATTGATTAGTGTAACCATGAATTTATATGATCAATAACTATATATTACAATACTTAAGATACAACAATATATCTTCACATAGAACCACATAGAGATAATGGTATTAAACTACCGAATTTTTTTTTTCATAACATGGGATCACTCGTGAAACATTATTGTTATAAAATGAAGTGAGAAGCATAAACTTATATCAGAGTTCCATAGTGGGAGATAAGGTGTATAATATGATAGAAAAAAACTCTCTTTTAGAGCTCCAATATTCAATGTTGTTAGAAAGAAATTTTCTTATTGAATAAAATTAATGAAAAAATCAATGCACATATTAACTTATAAAGTCTCTAACACATATTCCTAAAAGTCGAATTTCACAATTTAATCAAAAAATGATGATTACTGAAACATAAAACATTCTAGTCACCCACTAATAGATTTACATTTTGGATATTGTAGATTCTATTTTCTAATATCCATTACAATAATAAAATATTCATGTAACACATGATAATGAAAAATCATAAAATAATTCATTTTCAGTTGAAAAAAATAGATTGAAATAAAAATATGAAATGTATAATATTTTTGGACCCTATTAGAAAAATATTTGGTATTTTATATGGATGATTTTTTTTATCATAACTCCAATGATATGAACACTTTACAATATCAGGTTGGTGTTCATCAAGTAGTGGTACCTAATTTTTAGATGAACAAATTGATGGTTTTTGTATTCACCTATAGAAAATTACCTATATTTTTTATTTAATAGTTATGAATCAAAGTTATAATAGATAAAACTAAATAAATAATTAAAATTCACCATGAATGGAATTTATTAAAGTAGGGATGATACTATATAATTGATGAATATATTTATAGATTAATTATAAACCTCCATAGGAATTATATTAACTTAATAAATGGATGAAAATGGAATTAACTATTAGTGAAAAGAATTATTTTAAAATGAATTTTACAATATAAAATTTTATCTCTCATAAAATCCACTCCTAATGTCACTCATAGAAGGCTATCCACTCATATGATACATGTAACATACCAGGTAAATAAATAATATTACATTCTAATGTTTATCAATATTTGTGAATAAAATGTTAATACTACTTTAAAGGGAATGCTATGATCGATGGCGTACCCAATACGTAACAAAGAGTTTCTTTGAAATCTTACGTTGCACACTAATAATATAATAATATTATAATAGTTAACGCCTAGCCGTTGTAATGGAGGGAATGAACAGAAATAACTACAAAATGAATATATATGTTTTTCAATTATTTTCAAATTTATCCAATAAATGTTAGAGGCTTAAAATCCAAATGAATTCAATTTTAAGAATAAATACTCTAATATTTTTAAAAGATTGTTTTAACACCTTTTGATGGAGAACCTTTTTTAAATCTAAATTTTGACAATTTTATAATCTCTATTTGTCAAAATAAACTTATTATTTATTATTGGGATATTGAAATTTACTTTGGTTAAATTTTTGGTATGTTTCTGACAATGTTCATTCTTTTTAATGAATAGTGAAAAATATTGCATTTTACATCAAAACTGCTTTTTCAAATAATTTAAATATATGGTTATGTTATCTTTTTAATTGGTTTTAAAGTTTAATTATAATATAATTTTACAATTTAATTCAATGGTGGTCATTAGAATTAATTTCACTTTGAAAATGGACATAAACAAGTGCGAAACTTTTCATAGATATTGCTTCAAAAAAATCCACTATTTGTTTTCACAACGAGAATTAACTATATGATTTATTAATGAAACTTATAAGTTTTTAATTTGGTAAAATGGAAATCATTTCTGAATTTTAAATATCAAATATAGCTTAGGGTTAATTTTTGGTATTTTTCTGATAATGATTTTTTAATGAATAGTGAAAAATACAGTTTTTAATTCAAAACTGCCTTTTCATCCAATTTATTTATATATTTAGATTTTTATTTTAATTGTTTTTAAAGTATAATTGAATTATTTTTTATCACTTAATACAATTTTGTTCATTGGAAGTAATTTCACTTTTCAATTGGATGTAAAAACAAGTCAATCTTTTGATAAATTTTACTTCTTAAAAACCCGTCTTTTGTTTTGACAACGAGATTTACTTTTAAATTAATTAATAAAATTTATGTGTTTTGAATTTGATGAAATGAATTAAATATTTTTAATTAGAAGGTCTAAATTATGTAATTAAGACTCTTTTGTTTTTGGAGATTATGAATAGCAACGACAGTAATTATCTTTAATTATCGTGTTTAATTAGTAATCGGGTAATTAAGGGTAAGAAAATAATGTCATAAAAATATAAAATGACCCCAAAATGTATCCTAATGCTATTGGTGGTGTCATGGATGACCATGGAATGCCTTGTACCGACCTTGGGACCCCATGGAATCACTTTAGTGTGATAGTGACCTTTTATCATATTTTTTTAAAGAAAGCAAAATGTAACCAAAGTATGTAACACCTATGTAAAATAATTTTAATTTTGTCTACATAAACTATCTCTTAGACTATAAATAGTAATTGGAAATCTAAAAATATTTCCTACATCATGATATTTTTTTTATAATTTTTAGTCATTAAATAAATTATTTTATTTATGACACCGTGATGATGCGGTGATTACCTCATAAAGGAAGGATTTAAATAAAATGAGAAGATAGGGTGAAATATAAGTCATAAACTTGTCAAAAACCAATTTTATGGGTGTATTTAGAACCCTTATCACCTTATCCTCTAAATATATCCTTTTGGGACCTTTAAAATCCGAAAAACATTTTATAATAAAGTAATATTTTATAACTTTCCAAGAGTGCCCCTCCTCTTCTCTTATAAAAGGCCCCCACCTCTACCACCTTACCCACACCTCTCAAGCCCTTGGCTCAGCCAAACCCTGCCCATTTCATCTCTCCACATCCCTCTATTCATCATTGAAGCCCCACATTTGGCATAATTCTCTTCAAGAAACCCTTTTGGTTCAAACTAAGATGAGTTACCCGATTTAAAGGTAATGTCTTCACTTGTGTTCTTTTGTTTTATTTTTCTTCTCCAAACCCCTAAAATATTTTTATTCCTTTATTTTGTAACAAAAACAGTATATTAAATATAATAGGATGTTTTACGTTAATTATTATAGCTACACTTACACACACCTCCGTCTAATGGTTAAAGAACATACTGTTTCTGTGGATGGCGAATTACTGCCTCACAAAACGATGATTGTTAAATCTTCTCTTAACAACTTTAATGGGGGCCATTATGATGTCAATGTATTTTATATATGATATATATGGTATTTATGTTTTCTATATGCTTCTTTATTTTATATTTGAAACATACCTTTATGTTTTTCTTGTTGTGCAAATGCGATAATTTCATACGAGGAAGTGTGGACTATCGCCCCCTCATGGGATGTGACTCATTCATCCAATACATGGAATGTATAAAGAATGAAATTAATGAACTTATGTGACATATATAACATATATATTATACTGGAATTATAATATATATATCTCTCAATTATTTTTAATTCCATTAATATGTCAAAGAAATGAAAGTAGCGTTCATGCGTATGTACGACCTACCGTCTCCATGAACGGTGCATTTCATTTATTTTTATCTCCAAATGTTATGGAATAGTATAAAATGAATATTTACTAGATATATATGATATTTAAATCATTAATACTATTCTGGAGATTATTTCCTTATAACTACATGGACAATCATTTTCAAACAAGTTCATTTTTGACTCATGTACCAAACATCGACAAAAACGTCTGATATGAACTCACATTATTAACCAATTATTATAACATTATAATATGTGATGTGAACTGAATAATAATATTTAAAGTAGGACCTTAATAAATTATAAATTTACCAAATTTTATTATTCAGGAATATAAAGAAACGAACAAGACAAGTCGGACTTGAGGTGATGGATCATACCTCTCTCTTTATTTTTAAGTACTCTTTTTATGTAACTTACTTTAATATCCTCTTTATTATGTTGGGGGATGTTATTTAATATTACTCTTGCTGTAAATTTTATTTTAATATGATGAGAGACCCTATTTGATCTCATCAATCCATTTTTGGAAGTTTTATGTGGCGCCGTTAGGCTGTCGAATTTTCATAAGGGGGTTTTCATCTCACTTTTTATTCCCGTGAGATTCATGCTACATTGGACACTATTTCATTTTGTGTGGTGTATGTACTGAAAATTATTTTACTATTTGTATAATATAATCTCATTTATGGGTAGGTACATATTCATTGTATGAACCTTCTTTCATGGGGTGTACGTTTCGAAAGTTTCCCAAATCGGTAAGGGAACCTTTCACACTCCTCTTTTAAAAAGACTTATTTTGTTATGTATTTTAATTTACATATTTTTATGTTGGGATATGTTATTATATATACTTATTGATTTAAATTTTATTTCCAAGTGATTAGATACCATTTTCTCTCTCATCAACTAATTTTATGAATTTTAAAGTGACGCCGTTAGGCTGTCGAATTTTACCAAGGGAACTTTTTAACCCAATTTCGATTTCTTTGGGTTCAACGTATAGTTATTGAATATGTCATCCTTTGAATATGTGTGAATGAAATTTTATTGTTTTACACTTAATATACACTTATATTGGGTGTATTTATATTTGTTACACATAATTTTGAGATTGATTTATCCTTAATTTAAGGATACCTTCTTTATAAGGGATTTCATCTCATTTTACATTGAGACTTCATTGTTGTTATGAACCAATTCAATTTTATATGGTGTATATAATATCCTTCGGAATATTATATCATGAATCCATTTATTCTCATGATATTATAAATTTCTGATTAAATGTTATTCCTCAATTATTGTATTCAAGTGTCTCTAATTTTGTTAAAAACCCTTTAACTAAAATATCGTTTTAAATGTTTTAATGATTTATTATTATAAATATTTCTCATTAATATACATGTTTTCAAAATGGTTTTAAGGATTTATTTATATGGATATTAATGGTTTAAAATGTTAAAAGCGTGAAAGTGGTATGGGACACTTTGATTCAAAAATATCTTTATCAAATGTTTTAAATAGTTTTGAAAATGGTTTTTAGAATGGATTCATTGTTTCAATATCTTAGAATGTTATATTGTTATTGCAATATGGGAATGTTATGTTTCCTTTATGCATGTTTTGTGTCATACGATTATGTTATGGTTCTTGGGAATTGTTTATGAAGACGGGTGGTTCCGTGATAAAATAAGGGCGGGTGAGCCCGAAATAGCTCTCCAATGCATTGGGTAACGCGATGGAGTTAAACGCTAAGGTTTCTCCAAAGAGATTTAGGGAATATACTGTGATGGGTATTCCAAACGTAACCATGCGGGTTACTCCCTACGTAAGAATGTTATGAATGCCTCAAGTTACCTTTATGTCGTATGATTTCTATTGATTTATGCATAAATCTTATGATTTCATGAGGTATGTTAAATTGCTTATGTTTTATGAGTAAAGTATGATTTCATTGATTCTTATGTATACATGGATTAATGTTTTCTCTCCATACTGTTATAACCCTTACTGAGATTTTTATTCTCATCCCAAGTTTTTGAAATGTTTTCACAGGACATAAAGTTGAATAGGGTCAGGGATGGGATCAAGGAAATGTCAGGCTGTCTATAACAAGAAACTAGACATGAATCTTTTGTTCAAGAGTTTTTATTTTTGTGAAAAAAATGGAAGCTGAGTAGATGTGTCCACTTTGTAATCTTTGAGATGTAATAGTTATGTCCTAATTCTCTAAAACTCTAAACCTGAAAAGATCCTCAATGTGAATTATTCATTTAATTCAATAATAAGTAATGTTTAAGGCCAGGTCCTTATAGTTGTTATCAGAGGATCGTTTAGATAACTTTAGAGGTTAGAGTGTTAACTGAAAAGTTGTGTATAACCACAATAGTTATTATATTAGATAGAGTCATTGTTATTTTTGAAGGATGGAATGAGTTTAAGATAACTTGGATAAGTATATCTTAGTGTTTATCTTCCTCTTTAGTAGATAATGATTTTGTTGATATACTCACACTGACATTTCTGGTTTTAATAAATGGATGGATCTAGCAGGAACCAAAGTGACAATGGGTTTGAAGGAAACTGTGGTGGTTCTCTGATTAAGAGACTAGATGAAATGGGGGATTCAATGAGAAATATCTTGGTTATTATCAGATGTCATGATCAACCACTTGAACCTTGGTGAGTTCTATAATACATCATGTACGAGAGAACCAACTCGACATGGAAGTTCAGGTAATACTTATAAAGGTAACCATTAGTGTTTATATGATCCTTACTTTTGAGGTAATTATGGGTTACTATACGTTATGATGGAATATGAACGACATGAGATAAACATGAGGTTAAATTATGTTATGGTTATTTTTGAAGATTTTATCTCATTTTGGGGAATGTTTTAAGAATTATATAGTTTTGGAAAATGGACAACATGTAGACCGTGTGAAAACCTATCGCATCAGACAAAGTTGTGGGATCGAACCCACAACCAAAGTGCGACTGGTATTTATCACCTACCACTGGACTACGTGAAGTCCCTGGTTAGTTTGACTAATTATTTTTTAGTTGGATGATTTTATGAATCAAGAGTAAGTTTATTTTGGGTTATATATGGAAATTATTAACCTATCATGGAGGATATGTGATTAGGTTAATTACTTTTCAGTATGAGACTTTAAGAGCAACTGATGTTATTTGGAGATAAATGTTAATTTGTACCTTGGGAGACTATGTGATTAAATCCTTCAAATATTTGGGTTTCAATCTTAGTTGGGTTTACTTTGAATAATTTTATGGATAGATGTTTATTGAATGGTCTTTGTTGAACTTTGGGTTTTGTTTGACAAATTTTGGAGATTAGGAGTAGTTTTTCTTTTTGTAAAAAAATATCATTTTTGGGTATTATCTGATCTCGTACTAAACTTTTTGGTTTGGTTTTGGTTGAGATATAAAGACATGGGAAATATATAGTTCTCTTTTGTGGATTAGGTGATTCTCAAGAAGTTGATTATAATACTCTTAATGCGAACAAGTCTTCCTAAATACTCGTCTTTTGGAGAAAATATGAGTTTGATTAAGGAATCTAGTAAAAGTTGAAAGTCTACGTGAAAAGTAAGTATTTTTCATTATGATTTAGTTAAGATAAAAAATAAATTCCTCAATGAAGAGTAACTTAAAACAATAATGTTGTTTGTTAACTTTTCCTACTGGGGAATCAAATACCGTTTAACCCATCACAAGTTTTTGATTTTCTTGGGGTTAAATTTCTCCTAGACATGTTTACTATCACTCTCCATCAGAACATGAACGTTTTTTTTCTCCTCCATATCCATATTTTCATACTTGTAATCCTAGTATGGGTTAACTCGGGTGACCTCTGTACTTCTCTCCCTTTCTTTTAAAGTGATAGTTTTACTGACTCTTGTTCTGATGTGGGACTTTCAATGAAGTTTCCAAGCCCAATTTTGAAATTGCGAGGATGCAATTCCCAATAGGGGGAAGGATATAACATCCCAGGTAAATAAATAATATTAAATTCTAATGTTTATCAATATTTGTGAATAAAATGTTAATACTACTTTAAAGGTAATGCTATGCTCGATGGCGTACCCAATACGCAACAACGAGTTTCTTTGAAATCTTACGTTGCACGCTAATAATATAATAATATTATAATAGTTAATGCCTAATCATTGTAATAGAGGGAATGAACAGAAATAACTAAAAAATGATTACATATGTTTGTCAAATGTTTTTACATTTATCCAATAAATGTTAGAGGCTTTAAATCCAAATGAATCCAATTTTAAGAATAAATACTCTAATATTTTTAAAAGATTGTTTTACCGCCTTTTGATGGAGAACCTTTTTTAAATCTAACTTTTGACAATTTTATAAGCTCTATTTTTAAAAATAAACTTATTATTTATTATTGGGATATTGAAATTTATTTTGGTTAAATTTTTGGTATGTTTCTGACAATGTTCATTCTTTTTAATGAATAGTGAAAAATATTGCATTTTACATCAAAACTGATTTTTCATATAATTTAAATATATGGTTAGATTATCTTTGTAATTTGTTTTAAAGTTTAATTAGAATATATTTTTACAATTTAATTCAATGGTGGTCATTATAATTAATTTCACTTTTAAAATGGACATAAACAAGTGCCAATCTTTTCATAGATATTGCTTCCAAAAAACCCGTTATTTGTTTTGACAGCGGGAATTAACTATATGATTTATTAATGAAACTTCTATGTTTTGAATTTGGTAAAATGGACATCATTTCTGAATTTGAAATATCAAATATTGCTTAGGGTTAATGTTTGGTATTTTTCTGATAATGATTTTTTAATGAATAATGAAAAATACAGTTTTTAAATCAAAACTACCTTTTCATCCAATTTATTTATATATTTATATTTTCATTTTAATTATTTTTAAAGTATAATTGAATTATGTTTTTATAACTTAATACAATTTTTTTCATTGGAAGTAATTTCACTTTTCAATTGGATGTAAAACAAGTCAATCTTTTGATAAATTTTACTTCTTAAAAACCCGTCTTTTGTTTTGACAATGAGATTTAATTTTAAATTAATTACTACAATTTATGTATTTTGAATTTGATGAAATTTATTACATATTTGGAATAATAAGGTACAAATTATTTAATTAATACTCTTTTGTTTTTGGACATTATGAATAGTAACGACGGTAATTATCTTTAATTATCGTGTTTAATTAGTAATCAGGTAATTAAGGGTATGGAAATAATATCATAAAAATATAAAATGACCCCAAAATGTGTCCTAATGCTATTGGTGGTGTCATGGACGACCATGGGATGCCTTGTGACTACCTTGGAACCCCATGGAATCACTTTAGTGTGATAGTGACCATTTATCATATTTTTTTTAAAGAAAGGAAAATGTAACCAAAGTAAGTAACACCTAAGTAAAATAATTTTAATTTTGTCTACATAAGATTTTTCTTAGACTATAAATAGTAATTGGAAAGATAAAAATATTTCCTACATCATGATATTATTTTTATAATTTTTAGACATTAAATAAATTATTTTATTTATGACACCGTGATGATGCGGTGATTACCTCATAAATGAATGATTTAAATAAAATGAGAAGATAGGGTTAAATATAAGTCTTAAACTTGTGAAAAACCTATTTTATGGGTGGATTTAGAAACCTTATCACTTTATCCTCGAAATATATCCTTTTGGGACCTTTAAAATCCGAAAATCATTTTATAATAAAGTAATATTTTATAACATTCCAAGAGTGCCCCTCCTCTTCTCTTATAAAAGGCCCCCAACTCTACCACCTTATCCACACCTCTCAAGCATTTTTATCGGCCAACCCCTACCCATTTCATCTATCCACATCCCTATATTCATCATTGAAGCCTCACATTTGGCAGAATGCTCTTAAAGAAACCCTTTTGGTTCAAACCAAGAGGAGTTACCCGATTTAAAGGTAATGTCTTCACTTGTGTTCTTTTGTTTTATTTTGCTTATCCAAACCCCTAAACTCTTTTTATTCCTTTCCTTTGTAACAAAAACAGTATCATCAATATAATAGGATGTTTTTATGTGAAGTATTCGAGCTACAATTACACACACCTCCGTCTAATGGTTAAAGAACATACTGTTTCTGTGGATGACGAATTACTGCCTCACGAAACGATGATTATTCAATATTCTCTTAACACCTTTCATGGTGGCCATTATGATATCACTGTATTTTATATATGATATATATGGTATTTACGTTTTTTATATACTTATTTATTTTATATTTAAAAGATACCTTTATGCTTTGCATGTTGTGCAAATGCGATAATTTCATACGAGGAAGTGTGGACTACCGCCCCCTCATATGACGTGACTCGTTCATGCAATACATGGAATGTATAAGGAATTAAATTAATGAACTTATGTGACCTATAAAACATATATATTATACTGTAATTATAATATATATATATCTCTCAATTATTTCTAATTCCATTAATATGTCAAAGAAATGAAAGTAGTGTTCATGCGTACGTACGACCTACCGTCTCCATGAACGATGCATTTCATTTATTTTTATCTCCAAATGTTATGGAATAGTATAAAATGAATATGTACTGGATATATATGACATTTAAATCTTTAATACTATTCTGGAGATGATTTACTTATAACTACACGGACAATCATTTTCAAACGCGTTCATTTTTGACTCATGTACCAAACATCGACAAAACCATCTGATATGAACTCACATTATTAACCAATTATTATAACATTATAATATGTGGTATGAACTGAATAATAATATTTAAAGGATTACCTTAAGTAAATATAAATTGAACAATGTTTATTATTCATGAATATAAAGAAATGAACAAGACAAGTCATACTTGAGGTATGGGATCCTACATCTCTCTTTATTTTTAAGTACTCTTTTTATGTAACTTACTTTAAGCTCCTCTTTATTATGTTGGGGGATGTTCTTTTATATTCCTGTTTCTGTAAATTTTATGTTAATATGATGATAGACCCTATTTTATCTCATTAATCCATTTTGGAAGTTTTATGTGGTGCCGTTAGGCTGCCAAATTTTCATAAGGGGATTTTCATCTCACTTTTTATTCCCGTGAGATTCGTGCTACATTGGTCACTATTTCCTTTTGTGTGGTGTATGTAATGCCCATTATTTTACTATTTGTATAATATAATCTCATTTATGGGTAGTTACATCTTCATTGTATGACCCTTCTTTCATGGGGTGTACGTTTCGAAAGTTGCCCAAATCGGTAAGGGAACCTTTCACACTCCTCTTTTAAAAAGACATATTTTGTTATGTATTTTAATTTAGATATTTTTATGCTGGGATATGTTCTTATATATACTTATTGATGTAAATTTTATGTCCAAGTGATGATATACCATTTTCTCTCTCATAAACTAATTTTATGAATTTTAAAGTGACGTCGTTAGGCTGTCGAATTTTACCAAGGGAACTTTTTAACCCAATTTCGATTTCTTTGGGTTCAACATGTAGTTATTGAATATGTAATCCTTTGAATATGTGTGAATGACCTTTGATTATTTTAAACTTAATATCCACTTATATTGGGTGTATTTATATTTGTCACACATAATTTTGAGATTTATTTATCCTTAATTTAAGGATACCTTCTTTATAAGGGATTTCATCTCATTTTACATTGAGACTTCATTATTGTTATGCACCAATTCACTCTTATATGGTGTATATACTGTCCTTTGGAATATTATATCATGAATCCATTTATTATCATTATATTATAAAGTTATGATTAAATGTTATTCCTCAATTATTGTATTCAAGTGTCTCTCATTTTGTTAAAAACCCTTTAACTAAAATATTGTTTTAAGTGTTTTAATGATTTATTCTTATAAATATTTATTAGTAATATCCATGATTTAAAAATGGTTTTAAGTATTTATTTATATGGATATTAATGGTTTAAAATGTTAAAAGCATTAAAGTGGTATGTGACACTTTGATTCAAAAATCTCTTTATTAAATGTTTTAAATGGTTTTTAAAATGGTTTTTAGAATGGATTCATTGTTTAAATATCTTAAAATGTTATATTGTTATTGCAATGTGGGAATTTATGTTTCCTTTATGCATGTTTTGTGTCATACGATTATTTTATGGTTCTTGGGAATTGTTTATGAAGACGGGTAGTGCTGTGATAAACTAAGGGTGGGTGAGCCCAATATAGCTCTCCAATGCATTGGGTAATGTGAAGGAGTTAAACGCTAAGGTTTATCTGAAGAGATTTAGGGAATATACAGTGATGGGTATTCCAAACCTAACCATCAGGGTTACTCCCTACATAAGAATGTTATGAATGACTCAAGTTACCTTTATGCCTTATGATTTCTATTGAGTTATGCATAAATATTATGATTTCATGAGGTATGTTAAATTGCTTATGTTTTATGAGTAAAGTATGATTTCATTGATTCTTATGTATACATGGACTGATGTTTTCTTTCAGTACTATTATAACCCTTACTGAGCTTTTTATGCTCATCCCAAGTTTTTGAAATGTTTTCACAGGACATAAAGTTGAATAGGGTCAAGGATGGGATCAAGGAAATGTTAGGCTATATAAAACAAGGAACTAGACATGACTCTTTTGTTCAAGAGTTTTTATATTTGTGAAAAAAAGGAAGATGAGTAGATGCGTCTACTTTGTAATCTTTGAGATGTAATAGTTATGTCCTAATTCTCTAAAACTCTAAACCTGAAAAGATCCTCAATGTGAATTATTCATTTAATTCAATAATAAGTAATGTTTAAGGCCGGGTCCTTATAATACATATTATCCTTGGATTGATCCATCATTGTTTTCCTAAAGAGAATAATGATGAGATGAATGATAATATCTTATACTGACTCTATGGGATGATGATAGAGGATGAGGTCATATATTTTTCCCCTGATAATAATTATCCCACATTGATAGTTGTATTTTAAAATTTGTCTCAATTCCTAAATCATCATGAGGTATAATTTATCTCCCACATAAATCATATGAAGAATATTCTTTATCAATAAAATATGATTTAGAGAATAAAATGATATTATATCATTATTTAGTTGTTTGTATTTTGGTTTGTTTATCAAATGGAAATAGAGGAAAAAATGATGGAATTTTTCTTCAAATATCCACTTCAAATAGATAATTTACAATTGGATATAGGGGTTACTGATGAAGAGGACATATATATTAATTCTCATTCATTATAAATTCATATTAATTGTATATCTTTTAGTGCAATTATAAAGTGGATAGAGAAACGTAATCTTAATATGGCTGGACTTAAAGTCATCTTCAACTATCTAGAAATCACACTCATATTATAGTCATTTATTTTTTGAGGGGTGTACTAATAAGAAATAAAGTACCATGACCCCATCATGGGTCTTTAGTTATCACTTTATGTAAATAAAACCTTATTAAATTTAAATGGAATCTAAAAATTACTGATTGAATAGATTAACAGATACTATTTCATCAAAAAGGAAAAATTTATTCCCATGTAACCATAAATATACATTAATAAATAATTTTCCATATACCTGTTTTTTATATAAATAATGGATCTATAATTTTCAAGAATACACATTAAAAATACTAGGTATAAATTTTACTAACTAAAACTATGATTAATTGATCATCTATTTGGTCAATCAAAAAGTGCATGCATCCTTTGATAGTAAGGATCACAAATAGGTAGGGAAGATTAAATTTTCTTTACCAGAGTTGGGGTCCCTACCTCTAAAAATAATTTTTTTTTCATTAAATTTCCCTAATTAAAATATGGCTCCAACAAAGGACACTTCCTCCGGATTGGGTTGTAAGAGAACCCATTCATGGGTAGAGAAAAAATTTCCTTCTCATCGATGGATCAACTATCAAGAAATCAATTTAAAATCACTGATTCAACGAATTACTTATTTGATGCATCAACAAAGGTTATATTCTCAATGAGATTAAGAATTGTGTTTTTGAACATGTGGTTCTAAACAAAACCATACCAATCTCTCTAACAAAATCTAGTTACATGGGCACTTTATGATCTCAAAAGATCATAAATGCATATTATGTGAAAATGTTCTAACAATTTCAACTCCATTAAAACTACGTCCATTATCCAATTATTTTTGTATATGATATGAAAAAAAATATCCATTTGGAATGGGGGAAATAATTTTCATCAAACCATACCCACTTATAACCATTTAATAATTCAAAATTATTATCATAATAATTTAATCTTCTCAAAATGAAAGGAATCTATACCCTTAAAGAAGGTTGAAATAAAGTTCATGATTATAATTAAAATTTTCCAAATAAATAAATTTTTTGGAGTTACCAAAATTTTCATGTTGGACAATGACATAAATTTCTGTGCATATTAGTTGAATAAGTAGTATTAAATTTATGAAAGCTAATACCCCCACACTTCCCATTATCATGAGATCATTAATGTTAAAATAAAAGAATTAAATAAGTCCCTATAAAATATTTTTTATAATATTATAGAAAATGTTTTGAAGAGTTGGATCAACAAGATTCTCAATGCATTAGTGTACTATCAAATTTCCACACACACCCCTACCCAGGGGGATCTATATTCCTGAATTTATGAGATCACATGGAAATTATCAATTAAGGTAAAATTAAAATTTCTATGGAAAATTATTGATGAAAAAATTACTAAATATTAATGATTATATGCTTTATTTGTTGAAATTGACAACCATAATGATAATATACTTCTATAATTACATAATGTAACACCCCAAGATTTCATAGTAAGTTATCTCACTAAAGTAATTCAATAACTTGCGCTACACACAACACCAAGTTCGAGCGCACCACAACTTACCAAAGTAGCCGTTCAAAAAGAATTTATGAATAGTATTAACTGCATTTTTAATCTTATATACTCTATATAATTTTAACACTCAAATTATGTGTTTCTTAGACATAATATTAGAACAAATTCATTTTTCAAAAAATGAAATTTTACTGCCTTTTAATGGTGAACCCTTTTTAAAACCAATATTTAACACTTTTATATATTCAATTTAATGAAATTAAATTTTTATTTATAATCAGGACATAAAAATTTATTTTGGATAAATTTTTGGTACTTTTTTGATAACTTTCATATTTTGATGAATAGTGAAAAATACTAAATTTTAATTGAAAAGAACTTTTTATCGAAATAATTTATAGTGATAAATTATGAATTTTAATGGTTTGGAAGTATAATTAGATTATATTTTTATCATTTAATAAAATTTAGGTCATTATAAGTAATTTCACATTTAAATTTGACATAAACACATGTCAATCTTTTGATAGTTATTACTTTTAAAAAACCCGCTTTTTTGGTTTTGACAACGGGAATTAATTTTAAATTAATTAATGAAACTTATATGTTTTAAATTTGGTAAAATAGAATTCATTTTTGAATTTGGAATATCAAAATTAGCTTAAGGTGAATTTTTGGTATTTTTCTGAAAACATCCAATTTTTGATGAATAGTGAAAAACACTGCTTTATTGTTTAAAACCAAATTTTTATTTAAATAATTATTTATTTTATTTAAATTTATTTTAAGTAAAAATATATATATATTATCTATATAAGTTCAATGTAATTCATTGGAGTCATTTTATAATAAAATTAGATGTATAAATTTTTATTGAACTTTTTACCGTCTTTTACCCACGTTCTAGGAGCATTTGCAAATTTGCATAAAACTTAATTTTATCTCTTCTGTGAGTTGAATTTAAAAAATCCTAAAGATAAATTTGACATTAGTAAGTAAAATTTGGTTCAATAAGTTGAAAATATCTTTTTGGTGAATAGTAACTTTTGACTTTTATTTACCACGGTTAAAAGTAAATAGGGTAATTAAAATGATATTATAATTACCATTACACATGTAATAATTCTATTGGATAAGTTAAATTTGACCATAAACAACCTTAGGAATATAATATGATCCTATTTGGTCCACTGGGATTAGATTAGGACATTTATTATTATTTTATTTAAAGAAGTGTTAAAAGTGTTAAATTCAATGCTTAATAACTAAACCATTTTTAATATAGGGTTATACATAAAATAAATTCGACTATAAACATTCATTATAAGTATAAAATAATTTCCTACACAATGGTATTTTATTTATTATTTTTAGACATTAAATTATTAAATTTGTTTATGACACAATATGATGCAGTAATTACCTTATTAATGAAAGAATCAAATAAATGGTATTATAAATATTAAAATAAATATAATTTAAAAGTTTTTATGACATAAACTAATTTTATAGATTAATATGACATTTTAGTATTGATTAAATGTATCTTTTTCTATGTAATCAAGTTGTGATGACTTTCACAAAAACCAAATACTAAATAGTGTCAAAATTGACATAAATGAGTTTAAAAAAAATTATGTTATTAAATTATATAATATTTCTAAAAATCCAAGATTCTACCAAAGATCTTAAATAATATTATATATTTAATTAACGAACCACTCGAGGTTCTCTTGGAATTTTAGAGTACGTTTGTTAACCATATAGTGTTAGAATACAAGAAGACATGGTAAAAGTTAAACTATTTAACTAAGAGTTAAATCTAAAAGATAAGGTTAATATGGTGAACTAAACCAATCTAAAACCTATTTGTTGTGTATATTTAGACCCATATCCACCTTAGCCTAAAAATAAATCATTTTGGAGCCATTATAAACCGAAAATGATTTTATTATAAAATAATATTTCAAGCTTCTCCTAATGTGACCCTCACCTCTCTTATAAAAAGGTACATCCCCTAATCTCAAAATCACACCTCCAAATACATTTTTCTTGGACAAACCATGTCCAAATATCCTCCCAAATTTCATCACATCAACCTATAGTCCTTAATTTGATCAAAAATGCAACCTAAGGAGCCCTTTTGATCAACTCAAAAAGAAACACCCAAAGAAGAGGTAATAATTTCACCACCCTCTGTAAAGTTCTTTTCTTCTTCCAATTACTCTTTATTTATTGTTTCCATACCAAAATAATAACTCTAGTAACTCCTACATACAGTGATGTTATTATAAATATGGTACAACCATATTCATTATTCTATCCATCATATAAATGACAAAGTCACCGTACGTGCGTACGCACGACTTACCGTCTCCACATCGTGGTGTAGTTTGTTATTCAAACACTTCTTTATTTGTATGAGTATAATAATGAGTATAAATAATGTAAATAATAAATATAAAATGTTAATTATTCTTTATATATGATATAAAATCCAATTACATATGATTTCCCCATCAAAATAATGATATTATCGCTCATGCATACGTACGAATTGCCGTCTCCACGACGCGATGAGATTCATTCCCACATTCACCATTCAACGATGATTATAAAAATATATATTATTAATAAGTATGTAATATATGAAATAATAATGCTAATTAATATATATATATATATGTATGTATGTACTTACATATATCTTATTAACTTACTTCCATTCAATACGATATGAAAACAGAAACAACGTTTATGCGTACGTACGGCCTACTGTCTCCATAAACAGTGTATTCCATTTCATATATATATATATATATATTATACATAATAATATTCTAAATATATATGATATATAAATCATGTTTTATATTCTGGAAGTATATAAATCATGATCTAAATGATACGATCAAGAATAACAAGTTAAAACACGTATGATAAAGAAAGCAATTATTACCCAAAAAGTTAATTTGACATGGAAATCATTATTAAATGGGTAGTATAAAGTCATAAATGAAGCATGTATGATATAATAAATATGAATATGGTTATGGAATAATTTAATAACATACTATGGTCATTATACATGAGCTTAAACGTACCCTCAACCAAAGGAAAGTGCAAGGTAAGGGTTAATTTTACAATATCTTTATTATCCGAGGTTGTTTTTACGTATGTATCTATTGGGAAATATTTATTATCAATGTCCATGTTTCCTAAAAGAGTATTCAAAGAAAAACTTTTAAGGGAATTTTTACTAAAACATCATTTTAAATGTTTTATTGATTTATTCTTCTAAACCTTTCTCATTAATGTCCATGTTTTCAAAATGGTTTTAAGGATTTATTTATATGGACATGAATGTTTTAAAATGTTAATTCATTTAAAAAGCATCAAATTGTAATGAGAAACTTTTCTTTAAAACTATATTTTAAATTAATTCCTTTATAAATTATGTGACTTTCAAATGATTTCATGAAAAATGGATATTTCTCTCAAAGATTTTTACTGATCATTTTAAACTATGTCAACATCCTTTACGGGATATTATTCTTGATCTAGGTTGATTTATTTTGATACAAATATTCCATATTATATTGAATTTTTTGTGATATATTTGACTGTGGATGTGTTATTTTTATACCATTCATGGTTTAGGGTTAATATATTTACATTTCGTATGATAGTTTTAATACGAATGTTTTTGTTATGTTTCAACCTTTTCATATGAGGAATGTATTGGACTTAGTAAGTGACAGGTGGATCCTGATATAGATCCTTGGTGCATCGGTAGGTCTCATGATACAATTATATGTAGAATTGGCCAAGTAATTTCCCAATTTGATATATGGTTTTGGCCGAGGCCTTAATCATTTTTAGACATCTTGGCCGAGGCCTTGAAAAAATGTTTCTAAATGTCCCGTATTATACATTCCCTCATTATGAAAATATTATTGATGGTTCATGTGGATATTCAACTATTATAATACTAATGACTATGTTTTATTATGGAATTATTTACTCATCTCATATTCTTTCCATAAAGTGTTCATGTTTATTATTTTTAAAGGCATGTGTATTAAATTATTCACCATGCCTAATGTTTATGTTATCTTCCATTGTATTGCTTACCCTTACTGATCATTTGAGATCATCCCTTTCTTATGTTTTATTTTCCTAGGATTCCAAGAATTGTATTATGATAATAAGGGTTAAGGTATAAGATTAATGGTGTTCTCAAAGGATCATTTATGTTGTGTTTTATTTTATGAGGTGTAATGTAATGTTCATGTATGTAATCTATTTTCCAAGACTGTTAAACTGATCGGTCTTTCAGAACTTTATTATTTTTAATCATGCCAATGTATTAAAATAATACACTTACTCTAGGTAATTGGGGTCAAGACATTACACATAACATCAATTTCCATCATAACTGTGTGACTATAACATTCAATAAAAAAGGACCACCACCACTCACTTTTCCATGGACAAACAATATCAGTGTTCAAACCAAAAATCGCACTGGGGAAGAATTACCAAAAATTGGGGCTAAATGAAAAGTATACTATATCATTCACATAGTTTACTATAAAGGAGAATTTTTTATCACCCTAGATAGAGGAAATATATTTCCACCTAAAAAAATATGAATCATTAAGAATTATTGCTTGAAATTATTAACATTTATGATGTATGATCCTACCCACTGGACCTACAACTGTATGGTATAAATATCCTTGCCTCATAACATAAAAATTAATAATATTAGGGTCATCATGACATAACCAAAAGTGGTATGGTTACACATCCTTATTGTATGATGTTAAACTATAATTCATATCATAATTTTTCAAAAAAAGTTAAACTACATGTATAGTGGCCTTAATACATGATTATAAACTATAAAATATTTATTCTTTAATAAAAAATTTACACAGTCTATATATTATATTATCTTATAAAATGATATGTTACTTTGACAACCAATACATATGAGTTTAATAGAAAGGATTTTAAATTTTATACATTCCCTAGATAATTTAGGTTTATATTTTTAGAGTTTTAGGAAAAATATTTTATAAAATAGTGGACATATACACACAGTTTACATTTTTTTCCCAAAAATTAGTGCATTATGTTTACCCCATGTTTCAATCATGAAATTTTTTCTTATTTTATAGTTAGTACAAATAAAAATGTTTGAACATTTTATAATTCCTAGTCAACCTTAGATCACATGAAAATAATTTTACAGTATGGGATGGGCATAAACATATAATTAAGGGAGATTAAAATAGAGGAATCCCATTAGTCATGTGAAAAAATTTAAACCCATGAAAATGTTTTCCTTTTTCCCAACAAAACATTGAGAACATAAATAATTTTTTTTCAAATATTAAAACCAAACTGTTTGTAAGAACCCAAACTTAAACATCCCATATTTTAGTGAATTTATACAAGAATTGACATTATTTATTTCATAGTGATATTTTTGGTTTAGAGTTTTAGATAATTATGAAAAACACTTACATGGTAAACCCATATATTACAAGTGGAAACTTATACTCAGTATGTATTATTTTTCCACCAATGGAAACCATTTTAAAATAAAACATGATTTATTTTTATTACACATCTTTAATAATTTTATAATGACATATTATTTGTCCTTACTAATATTTAAGACCTGCTAAAAAAATTTAAAAGAAGAATGATAAAAAAATCACAGTAAGGGATACACAAAGAAGGAAAATAGTTAGTCATATAAAAACTAGAAAAAATTAAAAATTTATCATTAATTAGTAATTGTAACCCTTAATAAATAGTAAATACTCTAAAAATATTCTCATTTCTAACCCTTTTCTAATCATAAGATTACTAGATAATCCATAGCAAGAATAGGCAATACATAAGGGTGTCTTGGGAAAAATTTTACTCCAATAAAATAAACATGTGGTAGAAATCCACACATGTCAATATTAATAATGGAATAACCATACGGTCTACTTCCACACATGTTACACTTAAAAATTGAATAACCATACTGTTGAATTCCATACCCAATGTATTAGAGGGCTATCATAGACCCACCCATTGTTAGTTTATTACGGAACCACCCATCATTATTTTATCATGTAACCACCATCCAAATTTCAATGTACCATTATATAATTAAAACAAGTAATGGATTTCAATTTCAATGAGTAACTATTAATATTACATTTTAACTCATAAGAAAACATTTCAAGTCATTAAAATAATTACTCCATTTTCAAAACCCATTTTAAATAATAAAAAATTGATTTTTAAATCAAAGTATCTTCTAACACTATTAAAAATTTGAATAATAACTCCCATTAAATAACATAATAATAAATAAATTCATGAAATGATATGTTAAATGGTATTTTTATACACCTCATAACAGAAGGTGGGTGTATAAGATTAAAATATTCCTCAATGAAAGGAGATTGAGATGAAGTCCCTTACAAATATCACATCGTTTATAAAAAAATTGATTATGTAGATTAGGTTTAAATCCATATAATTTTTTTGAAAATATAATATAAGATAATAAATATTCATTTCACACTTAATCTTGGCATGAAATAATCAATGAAGTAGATGTTTTACTCAAAGAAAGGAAATTTATTTAATAATTCCCTTACCTTGAGTCCAAAATTTCATGCACGTTCTTTATCATCCAAAAAATTAAAATTAGATTAATTTATATTTTATTTAGAACCTTTTTATGTTTATTATTCCTTTTATTTCACTCATTTTTATCTTATATAAAATTACTTATTCATTTAAGTTCACATCAGATATTTTGATGATATTTAGTACCTAAGTCCAAAATAAAGTTTGTGTGATGTATATAGTCAAAGTGGTCATTAGTACATTATATTATGAATAATATTGAAGAAATTATAATCATTATTATAAATAAATTATACTTTAAAATCTATCCATTAATTATGATTGTGAAAAATTAATTATGCTATAATCATGGAGATTGTAGGTCATATTCACATATGAGTAACATTTTAAATTTTAAATGATCATTATGGAAAGAATATAAGTATTATTTTATATTTACAAAATTATCACTGTATCATTATTATAATTTCAAAAATTTAAATATAGTTATATATATCATGCATGTGATTTGGTGTTGAAAAACGAATCATATCTCTTTGTGGACGTGATAATTCACATGTACGCATGAACGAAGTTATCGTTTTTCTGTGAATAGAAAGTTAAGAATGTAAATAATATATTAAATTCAGTTAAAGATAAATATTTAATAAATATCATATATTAAGATTTAATTATATATTTATAACTAGTCTTGAGAGATGGTAATGGAAAACGAATTTCATCAGTTCGTAATGTGGTATCCCACCATACACACAATGATAACTTATTTCCCCATTTGTTAGAAGTGGAGGTGGATATGGGTTATTAAAATGAAATAAAAAACAACTTATTATATAGAGGATACTAGATTTTTTATTTTATCATGGTTAAAGAATGTTTGTGGGACGAGGAAGAATAAATAAAAGAGAAACACTTAATTAAAAACGATACCTCTTATTTAGAAATCCACATGTTCATAACTCTTTAAGACCACTAAGGCTAGTGTTCTACAAAAATTAATACCTCTAGAATGTGGATATATATTCTAGGATATGGGAGGGTAACTCTTGGAATTTATCAAAATATTAAATTAATATTAATTAATTTTCTATTCCAAATGGATCTAATTTGAGTTACTCTAAAATAAGATGATGATGGGTCAAAATACATTAATCCAATAAAAATTATATAATTTTTGACTAAATATACACTTGGGTAAACCATATTTTTATAATTCCATTAATATTGTTCCTCATCACTATTCTAACATATAGGTTCTAATGGTAACATTTAAATAATAATATTTAGTTGTTTGTTTGTGCTTGATGCATTATATCATGTACACTGTCAATCATAGTGTTTCCTTCTTAAAATATCAGAATGTTACATTTTCCACCAATTTAATAAATTATTCCCTCACAATTTTCACTTGGGTTTGGTAACTAGGGTTTGACTATTCCAAATACCATTTTTTATATCCCACATCAGAATAAGGGTCAATAAAACATCCATTTGTAAAGAGTGAAAGGAAAGTATGAAGGTTTCCTGAGATAAGAAAAACTAATATTCCATTTTGGTGAAAATGGACTTGAAAGAGAAAAATATCTATCAAATTTATATGGAGACTTATAGATAACATGGTCATTATAATGTCAAACATCAAAAAAACATAAATCTGTGATGAGATAAAAGGAAATTTATTTCTCAGTAAGAAAGGTAAGTATATAATGTTATATTTTAATGATTATTTTCCTAGTGTTTAGAAATTCCATTAATATATATGATAATAATATAGGGAGATATAATTAATTGAAATGAATAATTTCATCCTTCAATAAATTTCCACCACAAACTCATCTTTTTATCCAACTTATGAGTATTCAAGATGAAATTTTCCCACCTGAAGCACTAGAATAAACTTCCCTAGAATCACATATTCTAAAAAATTATTCACTATCTATTTAGAATGTTTTGAAACATTAACCAAAACCAAAACATTTGAATGAGATAAAAAAATTCTCTAAAAATAATAATCCTTTATATGATGAAAAACTACTTAAATATCCAAGTTTCAACAGTGACACCCAAAGCTTAATTTATATCATTACACAATCAAGTATTAATATAATTACTATAAAATATTATAGACATATATTGGAAGCCAAAAATTAGAAGGATTTGATTAAATAATCTTCCAAGATAAATTTTAACATTTATTTCCAAATAAAATTCATCACTCTTAAATTCTTATACCAAAATGTAGTTACCTTAATTAAATAATATCCAAGATATTTTAACCATTTATATAAATAAACTAAACCACCATAAATACATAATAAAATTATATATTATTACAAAATACAATTAAAACATAATTCATCAAATAAAATCCCATAGTATTATGTTTACATCAATCATCTAGAGTTTCCAAAATATTTAATGTCTTATAAAATAACATTAATCTCCTCAAAATCAATTATTTAAAACCTAGAAAGGGGTGTTTAAGACATTGAACATAAATTAACCATAAAAATGTAATCAAATTAGTGTATAAAACTCTTAAAAAAACATCACATGAAAACATCTTAATTTACTAAGTTGTCTAAACCCTACTCAGAAACCAACTATAAGGAACCAAACTTAAACATATCATATTTTTGTGACTTTAGACTGGAATTGATTTTTTTTCTTTTGAAAATATATTTTTAGGTTTTGAGTTTTAGAGAATTTGGAAAAACACTTACATAGTAAACCTATATATTACAGGTGGACATTTATACTCAGTTTCCATTATTTTTTCCACAAAAGGAAACCCTTTTAAAATAAAACATGATTTATTTTCATTACACATCTTCAATAATTTCAAAAGTACATCTTCTTTTTCTATACGAGTCATTAAAACCTATGAGTATTTTTTAAAACTTAGGATGAGAAAAAAAATCTTAGTAAGGGATTCACATAGAACGAAAACTATTACTCTTATGAAAACATGAAAACCCATGAAAAGTTTATCATAAAGTACTGCTTTTCACCCTTAATAAGAATTAAATACTTTAAAAATAAGATCATTTTTACCCTTTTTGTAATAACAAGATTACTAGAAAACCCATAGAAAGAATAGATAAAACAAAAGGGTATCTTGGGACATAATTATACTAAAATAGAAAATCCATACAATTGACTTCCATACATGTCACTCCTACAAATGGAATAACCATACGGTTGACTTCCATACATGTCACTCTTCCAAATGGAATAACCATATAGTGGACTTCCATACCCAATTCATTAGATGGGTATAACGGACCCACCCATCATTAGTTTATCAAGGAACCACCCATAATTAGTTTATCACATAACCACTCGTTAAATGTACAAGTACTATTATATAATCAAAACACATAAAATCTTGTAATTTTCAACATGTCACTATTAACATTTTATTTTCATTAATAAGAAAATATTTCAACTTATTGAAAAAATAAATTCATTTTTAAAACTCATTTTAAACATTTAAAAAGTGGTTTTAAATCTAAGTGTCCCATACCACTTTGAAACATTTAAATATTAATTACCATTAAATAAAATGAGAATAAATAAATTCCTAAAATGATATGTTGAATTGTATTTTTAAACACATCATAAAAGATAGAGGTTTTATAATATCAAAATATGTCTCAATGTATAGAGATTGGGATGAAGTCCCTTAAAAATATCGTATCATTCATATAAAAGAATCAATTATGTGAATTAGATATAAATAAAAATATAAATAGTGGAAATAAAATATAATATAACCAAATATAATTTCACAAATAATCCAAGAAAGACATAATTAATGAAGTAGAAGTTTAACTCAAAGAATGAAATTGAGTTTATAATTCCCACACTATGAGCCCAAAACGTTACGTACTTTCTTTATAATCAAGAATAATAAACTTATGTTAATTTTTAATGTGTCGATAAAATTTTTCATGTTTATTATTCCTTTTATATAACTTATTTATATGTTATATACAATTACTTATTCATTTAAGTTTATGTTAGATGTTTGGACGATATTCGGTACCTATGTCCAAAATGACTTTGTTATGATGTCTATAGTCAAAAGGTTCATTAGTACATAATATCTAGAATAATATTCATGACACAATAAAAATTATTATACATAAATTATAATTTTAAATCCATCCTTTAATTATGGATATGAATAATAACTATGTTACAATCATGGAGACAATGGGTCGTATGTATGCATGAGTAATGTTTTCATTTTTCCACGATCATTATGGAAAGAACATCAGAATTATTTTATATTTCCACAGTTAAAATAATATAATTAATACCATATTAATAATTTAAATACACACATATATATCATTTATATTATATGGTTATTAAAAATTAATCACATCATTTTTTGGTGGTGATAATTCACATGTACGCACAAACGATGGTATAATTTGTTTATGCATTGAAAGGTAAAAATATAAATGATATATTATATTTTCATAATGATAAATATTTTATGAATATAATATATAAAATTTTAATCCCATAATTCTTTCTAGCATATATATACTATGATGGAAAACAAATTTCATTGGTTTGTGAGGTGGTAGACAACCATACATAGGAAGGAAACTTCTTTTTTTCCATTTGATGGAATTGGAGATAGATATGGGTCATTAAAAAGACAAAATAAAATATTTTTATATTTATAATACTATATTTTTTCATGACCCATCCCCCGGGGTCTGTGCCATGACTACCCCAAGCCCACCTTCTATAGGTCAGGGGCTGACGACTAACACCGGAAAGGCATATCCCTAAAACCGGGAAGGCATTGCCTTTTAACATGAAAACTCACACATCCAAGAACACATTAAGATAATAGAACAAAGTAAAACTATATAGTAATAAGGCTGATTATAGTAAGAAAAGGGGGACAAAGTACAAGCCAAACTAGAAAGTACAAGTAAAACTAAAAATAGCTCCTGTGAACACCCGCCAAGGATCCTACCTGAAGGGTAGCTACAGATATCAAACGTTCATCTTTGCGGTAAATCTCGTCTAATGGTCCACCTCTGAGTAGCCTCTAGTCCTAGCACCCTCAGCCTCGATCAATGTTGTTTGTCGTCTGCACAAGACACAAAAAGGTGCGGGCATAGCCCGTGTAGGGGTGAGTTTAACAGTACTCAGTAGAGACCGAGAGACCCCCAAAGGTCTATTAGAATCCACAAAGGATAAACCACAAAGAAAGATCTAAATCTCAAAGCATGGAGAATTAGTCATAAACACTACTTAGGTATATGCCCATACATATACATAGGTTATTATTATACACTCATCTCACACATGAGGAAATAATACCACAAAGGTAACACTACAAAGGTAGAAGTACCACACATGTAACGCCACAGAGATAAAATTACCACACAGGTAACAACAAGAAGGTAAGTACCATAATGGTAACACCACATAGAAGAATACCATGAAGGTATCACCACACATAAGTGTACCACAATGGTAAAGACTTAGCTCACACCAGGTATAACTTAAGTACCTAAGTATAGGTGATTAACTATGTTTCTGATCATCTTACTTCATCGAGAAGCTCTGCTATTGACCCACACATGATCATAGATGACCCACATAGGATCTGAAGATGACCCACACAAGATCTGAAGATGCTGACCCATAAGGATCCGACGATGACCCAAACCGGATCTGACGATGACCCACACAGGATCTGAAGATGACCCACATAGGATCAATAGATTCCTCAAGTACAACCAGCCACAGGCTTCCCACACTAAGTGCACTTGATTCTGGGAGGATCCACTCCTCAATCCATTGGTCAATACTTCAACTACCACAAATTCCCACGAAGTAGTATCTCAAAGGACCGAACATCATAAGGCTCCCAATGCACCGAATGACACATTAATCAGATTCCCGATCTATCATTTATTAGCATTTCCGTTCCAAGGGCCCAGTTGGATTCAGGTTCGATCCAACCCAGCTATACACAAACTTTATCCAAAACTCAAGTGGATTATAATAAAAGGACCGTATAGATCCATGGAATCCAGTGCCCCAGATGGTTCTTCAAATGGATAATCAGTTCTCAAGTTATGGCCAAAAGGCGTATTTGGGTCCAGATGGGCCTGGGTCCGGCCCGACCCGGCCTAGGCCGACCCGACCCGGTTTGGGTCGACCTAACCCTATCCGGGTTCGGCATGGATGGGATGGGCCACAGTCCGGTCCAGCCGGAAAATGGGGCAACCTGACCTGCTATGTGTAGCCCACGCGTCATGGTCCACTCTTCTAGGTGTGGTCCGCCGTGGCGAGGCCTGCCCTAACCACTACTCAGGGGAAAGCGCCCCCAGTATTCCGAACCGTCCAATAGACCGTTCATCTTGACCAAACCAGTGGTTCCATATGGCACCACCTACTGACATGCGGGACTTGCTAGAGCGAGTCCTACTCGGCGTGACATGGCCGGCCAGAAAACTGACCGACTCTCCTCCCAGCGGCACGATGGTGCCATTGTCTTCCCGTGGTCGGCTCGGTGTTGGCCTCCCTCCGGGTGCACTGCTGTGGCTAAGAAGATGCACCCTCCTCCTCTACCGGTGGCCCGAACGTGCGCCGCCTTGCCTCCATGCAGCCGGTCGGTGTGCCGGCTGCCACCTATCACCGCCGCGACCGACTGGCTGTGACCTAATTTGGCGGAGCGGTTGCACCGCTACCATCATCCCGGCCAGCCGGTGTGCCTACCGCCACATGAACCCTACCGGCATCAGTCACCGAAAAAGTGGTCAGGTGCCACTCAACCCATTTATCCGCCCGCAAAGAACACGTCAATCAATGAAGAATTGCAGAGGGATCAGGCTGTGTTTTGTTTTGGCCCGCACCCTCTGCATTTGACCAATATC
Source organism: Viscum album (assembly GCA_963277665.1). Classification (NCBI taxonomy): domain Eukaryota; kingdom Viridiplantae; phylum Streptophyta; class Magnoliopsida; order Santalales; family Viscaceae; genus Viscum; species Viscum album. The sequence continues at coordinate 717,494,937 of OY728128.1, forward strand.
AGGTGGGTCGAGAAGAATGATTCAACGTAAAATCACAAAGAACAATCGTAAACACACTCCCACCTCATTCTTTCATTTGAGATGGTGTGAGGAAGAAGATAAAGATGATGAAGATTCTGAAATTCTTCACTCTTACAACACACTCCCGATCTGAGCTCGAGCGTCGTCCTCGTCGGAGGTTTGTTCTTCGTTGGAGGAGGTTCTTCGTTGGAGGATGTTTCTCTAATGGCTCTCCAAGTTCTCTTTTTTTCCAACGATTTCCCCTATGAGAGGTGAAGAGCCAACTTAATTAAGTTAAGTAAATTATATCAATTAATGCTGGCTCATTAAATTGGGGGAAAACCAAGAGTTTCCTCACATTAAAGGGGGAGTTAAAGGTTAGGTGGTCCCCACCACCAAAATTCAAATGGGAGGTTTCAATAAAATAAAAGTTATTTATTTTTTTCAATTCTCCCACGAAAATACGAAAAAAAACTTCCAACCTCAACCTACTGTGGTTGAGGTGAAGGTATTCTTAAGAGAATATCAGCACTGTGAGTTCAATGGTGTCCTCGATTTTCAATTATGAGCGCCTGTTCAAAATTTACAAAATTCTACTCACGTATTTACGGAACGAACCCAAAACAAAGTTCATAATTTCATTCCGAATGCACTGGGCCTCGGAATCATGTGCCATTAATTTTTGCAGACTCGTTATAATTCCATATAAATAAAAAACATTTAAATGGAAAATTCCGGGTCTATACATATTTATTATTTTGTACTTGTTTAATAATATTTTAGGGATGTGGAATAAGAAATAAAACAAAACTGCTTAATTAAAAACGATACCGCTTCTTTAGAAATCCTCTGTTTCTTAACTCTTTAAGACCACTAAGGATAATGTTATGAAGAAACCAAGAAATCTTTTATTTTTAATGGTTTTATAGGAATTTATTTTTATAGATAATTTTTGAACAAAAATGGATTTTATGTGTGAAGAAATGTGAATAATTCCCCATATATAAGAGAGGGTAGGGGCACTCTTGGAATTTCTCAAAATATTAAATTAATATATATTAATTTTATTTTTCAAATGGATAAAGAGTGAGTTATTTTAAAAAATAAGATGATTATGGGTCTAAATTACTACATATAATAAATTACATAAGTTTTTCCTCAATTTATAGCCTTATATTTAGATTTTAACCATATTTAAACCCCTTTAATTGTTTTACTCAAATAACTTGGATTCTTACTCTTTGGTGGTCAATATTGTTACTATAAAATGCCAAGAGTATAATAAATGGTTCATGGATGACATTTTAAACCTTATCCCAATAATTTTGAATAATTTTATATTTTTATTAATTTCATATCATTTAATAAAATATTTTATATTTCAAATATAATTAATGTCAATTTTGATATTATTCGTTACTTTCAATTTTACAAAAAAGTTAAAATAAAAAAAAAGATATATTAAAAAACCTATTTTATTTTATACTCAATATTTCAAGTTCTTATATTAAATTCATGTATGAAATTTATTATTTCACATTATATTTATTTTAATAGTTTTAATTTAATTTATTTAATTTTTAGATTAATTGAATAATTACAACATCATCATTGTATAATTGTTTAAGAAAATTTTACTTCCCAAAAAAGTAAAAATAAATTACCTAGATCGATATAGATAATTTATATTTTAAATTTATGTTTATTATATTATACATTACCAATTATTAAAAATGTTATACTTATTAAAAACATTAGCATGAAAAGTTTAACTTTTCTTAAAATAAGATACTATAAAGGAATTAGTGTCATAAAATTTTCTCCAAGACATCATAAATTTAGCCCAAAGATGATTTTGGTTTAAAATAACTCATCTGGTAAAATTAAGACAAGTTTTAGGGATATTTTATAATCCTTATTTTAATTAATTGTACCCTTAATTACCAGATTTACCCTTAACTATGGTAATAAAAACTACTAAGTTTACTATTGATATTTTCCAAAAAAGGGGACATTTTTATTAAATTTAAACATTATGATTCAACATATGGAATCCATTTTTTAAAATTTAAAATATAATAGTGGTTAAAATAAATTTAATATTAATGTCATCAATGAGACAAAAAGGTGGGTTTTTAATGTAAAAATGTTTAAAAGTTTGAAATGTTTTTATAACAAAATACAATATGAAAATTATTAAAATGTCCTAAATTGGATTAATAGAAATATAATTTATCTAATTTTACTTTAAAACCTATTTAAAATACAATTTATCATTATAAATATATAATATGAAAGGAATTTTTTCAATTAAAATTCAATATTTTTTTACTAATATCAAAAAAGCTTATAAAAAAATATCAAAAAATCACCATAAGAATGTTTTTTTATTTATATTTCAAAAATAAAGATTATTTTTTTGAATAAAATTTATAAAAGTGCTAAAATTTATTTTTAAAACAAGTTCTCCATCAAAATGTGGAAAAACTACCTTTAGAAAAATATATCTTTTTAATCAATAAAATTGGATTTATTTTTATATCATGTCTAAAAGACACATATGATGAATTTTAAGAATTAGATTATATATAGAATTCATTAATATAATCCAAAATAGTGATTTGTTTATTTAATTAGTAAAAAACATATTTGTTCGCATTTACATTGTTTTACAAAAAATGATTTCCATTTATTTTCAAAATGGTTTTCATTTCATTAAAATTAATTTATCACAAAATAATTTATTATATATACATGGGTAAAAAATATTTTCATATTTTAGTTAATCCTTTATATTGCCTCCATTCAAATAGCCAAGTTATTATGTTAACATTTAAATAATAGTAATATTTGGTTTTTCATTTATGCTCTATGTGTCGTATCATGTACGCAATCGAACAGAAAATTTACTTTATAAAATATCATCTTGTTACACTTTTCTCAAAGAAAAAATATTATGAATCCCTTATTAGGAATATGAAAACCATAGTGGAATCTTGAGGCACCTGTAAACTCATGAAAATTTTTCATACCATTCCTTTAAATTATTCTCTACATTTTTAACCTCCCTAAATTCAAATATTTTCATTAAAACCATTATTTCATGCATTATAGAGGTATCTTGGAGAGTTTTATTCATAACCCATGTTCATATGTGTTTACCCCATGTTAAAAATAACTGAGGAATAATTAATTCCATTGGATTAACATACGTATATATATATATCTCTTTTCTCCTTCAATGGAAAAACATTACCCAATGTAGTTGAGAGCTATATTGGGATCACCCATACTTTTCATACATAAATATCAAATATTATTATATGAATATTCATTACATAATGTGATGATACACATCATAATAATATAGTTCTAATGACATTGGATACATGGATAGATAAATAAGTAGTTCATAAGTGAACTACATCATCTCCCAAATTGTCTGTTATAACTATCACCCTTCATAAACATATCATAGATAATACCTTTCTTCATAACCTAGGAAAAGGAAACATAATAAAGGGTGATCTCTTATACCCATTAATGGTAAAAAAAGGGATATATCTATGATCACATAGGCCTAACATGATCATACATTTATGAGAACATATGTTTAAAATTTTAAATTCATACCCTACATATAATTTATCATTATCTTGAGTCATGGAATAATAAATGGATGTTCACAAGAAATGAATAAAAATAGAGTAAAAAACATAATCCATGAGATCATAACATTGGAATAAGATAGTTAATTGTGGAATAAACATATGAATATAAAACATTATATTAAGGATTCCCGAGAATACATTCATAACATGATATGATTCGTCTAACCACCCATGTACCTACTTAATGATTTGGACAAAATCTGGTGTTCCAAATTTTGGGATTGCGATAACTTACTATGAATCCTTTCAAAACCTCAAACATTAATCATTTCCAAATGAATTAGAGGTATATATAGGTCCCACACATCTCATAATGAAAATCAAACATATGTTCACTACATGATCATAAAATATTTATTATATCATAAACTATGAAAATAAATTGGTTTCATAAGAATTTCATTATAGAATAAAATTTATAAAAGACATGGGTTTCATAAAAATTTTATCATTTCACCATAGTATAAACTATAAAAAATGGAAGGGGTTTCTTAAAAATCTTGTCTTCATAAAAAAACCATCCATTGAAATAATAAGGATGGTATCATGGGAAAATAAACCCTGTAAGGATTAAGTAACATCAAAGGATTCCATCTTATATAGAAAATGATTTTAAAAATCACTTGGAACATTTCACGAGGAAAATAATAATTCAATTTTGAAATAAATTATTTAAAATATAAAAATTTACAAAATTTTATGGAAAAAATTATATTTTAAAATATATGAGGAAACTTTTAAAGGAATATTCAAATCATTGAGAGGTCATGACCAAGGGAAATTGTTTTCATGATTTATATATTAAAAGAAAACATTCCTTTACACTTAGTACTTAAAAATAGGGAAATTAAAGGAAAACATTTTATTTTGAAGAAATATCCATCAGAGAATAAAATTCATGATTTTATTGATACGTAGATCATAATATTTCATCATCCAAGACATAATCATAAAAAATCTCGATAAAACATTAGATTATAACATAAAACTCTTACCACATAAGTATCATTTAAATAAAAAACCTCATACAAGAGATAAAAATATATGGATATATAAATATCCATAATTTTCAAAATAATATTTTTAAGAAAAATTCATGGGTAGTATATATACCACACAAAATAAAACATTGATGTATAAGGAATGTGTACAAAAGAAATAAAAGTGAGACATATATCCCTTACCTTGAGTTCAACTTGCTTCGAAAGCCTTATAACCTAATTTATAATAAATTAAAATAAATTATAATTTTTTATATAATATTATATATTATTATTTAGTCATATATATATATTCATTATATACTTATAGTTTGAGTCATCAACAATGGTAGAGATAGAAAATGAATTACACTATTCATGGAGACAGAAGGTTGTATATACGCATAAATGTTGTTTTCATTTTTCAATGGTTGAAATTAAAGAAGTTAAATAATAATTCACTTTCACATAAATATTATTATATATTTTAAATATTATATATTAATAAAATATGTCCTCCTTATCATCCAAGTAAAATACAAATGAAAAACGAATCACATTTTTATGTGTGGAGGTGGTAGTCCCCATGTACGCCCAAGCGACATTATCATTTTCCATCAGTTTGAAAGGTAAGAAGTTATATATGATATTATCATTAAAAAATAATATCCATTTCATTAATATCATATATAACATTTAAAATCATTATAATAACCATCCATGAAGTATGGTGACAGAAGATGAATTATACTATTATGTGGAGACGGTAAGTCGTACGTATGAATGACCAATAATTTCACTTACAATTTATAGAAAAAGGGTGGAAATTGATAGATTCATAATCATAATAATTTTTCATAATATTTAGGAAACTGCTGTTATTATTTTATGAGAAATACCATAGATTTAGGGTAATTACAAGAAGAAATAAATTGAAATAGGACACGTAAGACAAGTGCCACTCTTTTTAGAGACCTCCTTTATATCCTTTTTATGGAACATAGAATTCAATTTTTTGGGGATGTAAAAATAATAAAAATAATAAAAACAATTATATGTATTTTTATAATACAACTGGATAGGTTCTATTCGAGCTATATGGATCAAATTACTATGAATAATAAAAAGGATTGGTGTACTTTCATAAGGGAAAGAGAGTACACATTTCAAATTTCCTCAAAGATTAAATTATAATAAAGTCATTCCAAATTAAAATGGTTCCAAATTGTATATAAATGGAAATGGGATGGAATTTTCAACCATATATTATCCCAATTTTCCTCTTTTAAGGTTATTATGATTTTTAAGTAATTTAATAAATTAATTCAAGGATACAATTTCATTGATATCAATTTTGACACTATACATTTAATTCGTATTAAAAGATATAAATAAAATGTTTTAATTAGAATATAATTATTTAACATAACACTAATACGTCATATTCATCTAAAAAATTTATGGACCATATTAAATAACTCAGATTATATTATTTTAATATATTTAAATTATTTTATAATGCTTTTTATTAATTGGAGAAATATTGCATCTTGTTTACAAAATCATTTATGGTCATTATATATTTACTAAAAATTATAAATAAATTTATTTTATAAAAATAATTTCATTAAGATAAAATTGACTAAAAATATTAATTAATTACTAGTTTTTTACTTACGTGAATACATAAAATAGCATAAAACTATGAGTTGGACACATTGTAACTTTTATTGTTTTAAATATTATAAATGTAATTTTCATGGAAAATTGCCCATTAAATAGGTTAATTTCAAGACTAAGGTGACAAGAATAATATTCCATTCACCCAATAAGAAATAAGATGAAAAATTATGGCCATATTACTTAGTTCTATTCTAGATTAACCTGATTTACCCTTTACCAAGGTGGTAAATTTTAGCACAATTACTATTTAAATTAGCCAAAAATAAAGGGAACTATTTAAACAAATTAACCTCCAAATTATTATTTTGGAATTAATTTTATTAAATTAAATAAATTTAATTGGAAGAAAATAATTATAATGTAATTGTAGAAAATGTGAAAAAATTATTTTTAGAAAAATACAGTTTTTAAGAATAAAATTAGATTTATGTTTTTATCCGGCCAATTAGTTGAATATTTAAAAAATATTATTAAATTTATTATATATAAATATCCTTAAAATAATTCAAAAATAGTGATAAATTTAATTTATTAGGATATAAATACATTGCATGTATAAAAGAAATTTTTTATAAAAACACATCCTTTATTTCCAAATAATATTTATTTTCATTTCTAATTAATTGATATCCAATAAATTAGTTTTATTAATGTGTAACCAATAAATTTTCATAAAATAGTTATCATTATTCATACCCACCAATCTAATATGTAGGTGATAAAATATAATAATAATATTCTAATAGTATATAGCATTTTGTTTAAACTTATTGTTATGTGTTATGTAATATATCAAAGAAATAAATTTATTCAAAAAGTATTTCATAAAATCTTTGGGTGTTACATTATACACCCAAGAAATGAATTTATCTATAGAAATTCATCACTTATATTGATTTTTTTGATATCCATCTTTCATTATATACTCTGGTTCCCACATAACTTCTTTAAATTGGCGGGTTTTCCAAAAAACCTTTGACCAGGTGATTAGTGTTGTTTCGTAGAATTATATTTCTCCAATTGATAATCTCCCATATGTTTTTCACATAAGAGATATATTTCTCGAATTGTTTGAACTCTAAGTCTAGTACATGTGAATGATCTGGTATGTACTTTCCCAGGATATATATGAAACACCTTATAAACTTGAGAGAGATTCAGTAGAAGTGACAATTGACAAGATACCATTAAAAAATGATCAATAATTTCAAAGGGACCGATATATATAGGAATTATATTTCTCTTATTTCCAAATGTCATAACCCTATTATTGGTATATATTCATAGAAATACCTTCTCACCAACATCAATCTCCAAATCCTTCCAATAATTATCATCATATCTTTTTTTCTTACTATGAGATACCCTTATATGTTACTGAATGGAACTAACCCTCTCTTCCATTTCTACATATATATCAAGTATCGATAGATTTATTTCTTTAACTTAATTATAGAATGTTTGAGTCCTGAACTTCTTTCTATAGAGGTATTCGTAAGGATCCATTTCAATATTGGAGTGAAATCCCTTATTTTATAAAAAGGATACCAAAGGAAGGTGTTTATCCCAACCAAATTTTCAATCAAATAGAAATCTATAATCATGTTTTCATGAGGTAAAATGGTCCTCTAAAAACAACCATATGTATAGGTATGATATTACATATTAAAACTTAATTTTGTTTCCAAATATTGTTGAATAATTCTCTTGATCATTAATGTATGCCTCATATCATGATCATATACAACAGAATGAGGTACTCCATGAAAACTTACCACTTATTTTATATATATCTTGATCGGTTTATCTAGAGATAAATATTCTATAATGGAAATATATTCTATATAATTTTTTTTGAGGTCAACTGAAATCTATATATATTTGTTTCGTTTTCTATTTTGGGTTGTCTAAGGAAAAAAAGTCATGGTGATGTTTACTTATTTACACTTAGGTATGTTAATGGTTGTGACATCCCCATAGAATTTTGTCTCTTAGACTTAAATTGGTGATATACTAAGCAATGAGTTACAAAATCTATAATATCTATCTTCATTATATCCCATCAGAAATACTCTTTTAAATTTCAATACATCTTTGTTCATCTAGGATGAATAGAGAATTAAGTAATATGAGCTTCATCAAATAAATCCTTCTTCAAAACTAGAATGGAGGGGAAAAAACACAGTTTCAAAACCTTATCACTCCATTATAATCAAGTTTAAACTCTAAAACATTTCTCACATTCTTCTATAGCTCTACATAATCCTTCTATTCCTCTTTAAACCTTACATGCATAGATGTTTGAAAAATCATTTTAGGACGATGTGATTTTACATTCCTTTAATATTTCAAGCTTTATCCTTTGGATATATAAGAATATTTAATATTTTTAAATCCTTATAATATATAATCTATCAAGATCTTTTTTAATCAAGCATCACCCACCTTGTTTGATTTTCTGTGGTTAAAATGTATCGAATATTAATAATCTTCAATCAGCTTTAACCATATTATCTGGTGCATATTGAACACTTTTGAGTGAATATATACTTTAATATCTTTTAGTTAGTGCATATATTATACCATTATTGATAAATATAATTCTTCCATATCTATAATGACAAAATTATAGTAGCTAACACCAAATCATGAGTTGGGTAATTTTGTTCATTATCCTTTAATTTTAATGAAGAAAAAGAAATTACCATATCACTTTTCATGAGGAAATATCAAAATCACTTCTTCTATGCCTCATAAATGATTACAAAAATATCATACACTAATAAATAATTTAAGAACAGTTTCACTAACAAGAATAACCTTCAGTTCCTTGAAATATTGTTTGTATTTATTTATCCAATGGAACTTGGATCCCTTATGAGTTAACATGGTGATTGGATCAGAAAACCATGAAAAATTTTACAAAAAATATTGATAATATCTATCCAAACTATGAAAACTATGGATCTCAGTAACCAGGGTTGTTTTGGGATAATGTTTAATTACTTCTATCTTTGATGTATCCATAGTTATACCATCAATTGATATTATATAACCGAATAATAATTTGTTTTGTAGTAAATATTCAAACATTATAAAATTTTCATACAACATATCCTTCCTTAGGGTCTTCATTAACATTCTCTAGTGATCTTCATGATTTTACTTTCCCTTATAATATATAATAATATCATATAAACGTAAACTATAAAAAACCAAGTTAATATTTAAAGACTCTATTCATTAAATCTATGATGATATCAATGGACATAAAAATATTGAAATGCATCACTATATATTCATAGTTTCCATACCCTGTTCGGAATGATGTCTTATATATATCCACTTTCTTGACCCTCAATTGATGATATCTAGAATAAATATAAATCATGGAAGAATATTGATCTCTGCATAGTTGATTTAATAATAAAACAATATGGGGAATGGGATACTTTTTCATGATAATGATCTTTTTATATTCCTAATAATTAAGGAAGAGTTTAATTGATCCATTATTATTCTTAACAAAAATAATAGGTTCACCCCAAGGTTATACACTTTTCTGAATGAATCCCCTATCAAGGTTATCATGGTGTTTATTTTTCACTTACAGTAACCCCATTGGGGAAATTCATTATCGATTCATTGATATAGAAGTATAATTAAGAATTTATTCAATTAAAAACTCAAATCCAGGATTTATTTTCCGAATAGAAGACTCTTCCGGAAAGACATAAAAAAAATCTCACACAATAGGCATGTAATGTCACAACCTTCTCATTTGATTGAGAAAGAGGTGGAGTGCTACTTGGTCTTAGGCGATATTCCCAAGTCACCAAAGGATGGAAATAAATGTCAAGGGATTCAAGTAAAATTGGGGGAACTATTTACCCTTTTAAATAAAAACACCCAACCAAATGTTTCAATACCAAAAAATAACTACATGATTCATATTAACAATGTTTCAAAATTCAACAAAAACAAATGACCAATACAACCAAACCACAAAAATACATAATCAGAGTAACAAGGGGAAGACTGAATAACAAAACCCAAAGAAGAAGTGACACAACTCCACATCTCCACACCAGGATCCCTACTATAAGAACCAAAATACCACTAAGCATCATGATGAACTACTAAATAAATGAGATGTTTTACCCTAAACTATATCATAGAGTACAACATTTGAAAAGGCACCAAAGTTCCAAACTAGGGGGTGAGAAAAAATGCTCAATATATTTTACTCAAATGAATTCCCTACACACACCACAAGGATAGAGCTATTAGAACAATTTATATAAACAATTATATACATTAAATGAACAGTATCACAGTTAACAACAAGAGAAACCCATCCTTACCCAAATAAACACACCCAAATCAACACAATTCCAAGGAAATCAACATAACATGTCATTACTCATTCAATATTGGCATTACCAAACTCAATCCATGTGTCCACACACCTACCACAACCATACCCACACTTTTCCACACAAAATCAGTGTTACCATTGATGGTGGAACATTATGTCTCATCCTATCCCCTTTTATAGTGGTACTTCACACTGACTTCCATTTGATGGTGGTTCTTCACGCCAACTATCCATTAAATCCTACCCATTCTTATACCATATAAGAAAAAACTATCATGAAAATCAATATTTATGAAAACTATATCAACATACCATTTCCACACCAAACCCTCCCATTTTAGATCAACAATTCTAACACAAGCCATAACCATTTCAATAAAATCAACATTTATGGAAAAACCATTAAAACATACATGCCAAATATCCTTTCAATAAAACAACCATTTTTTATTGAAAACAATTTTCATAACTCATTTCCCAAAATTGACTATGCCAATTATTTTTAAATTATCATTTTAAAATCCAACATCCAGCACATTGCACAATAATAACCCATTTTTCCCAAGTTAACAAAAATTCACAAAATGGGTGTCAAAAAAGCTTCGCAGATCACAAAAATAATCAATATAGAAAAAACCATTAATTTGAAATTAAATTCTTCTAGTTCTATCAAAACATAGATGAGGGTGAATCTACCTACATTAGGTTTTTGGTGAACCAATGAACAACCACACCACAAATCCCGATGAAAACTCCATAAAACCACCTTAGATCTATTTTCTTAACAACAATAATTCCAAATCTCATCATTTTAGGCAACAAAACCGAATATCTATATGAAAGGGATATATATATAGAAAACAAAGAGAGATGGAAAGCTAGATCTATGAAAAACTAAGAAGAAACCAATTGAGGAGACTTATCAGAGAAGAACTACCTTCACCACACCTTGAAAACCCTTCAAATCACATCTAAAACTACTGGGAGAGGCCTCCAAACCCTTGAGAATAAGAAATCCAAAGTGGGGTTCGAGTGGGATAAAAAATAAGTGATTTAGGGAAAATAATGAGTGTCCCCATATTTAACAACCCAATTTTTAATGTTGTGCATAGTTAGCTCAGGCTGTTAGACAAACAATGCACTAATTGTGCTACAACTACTATCCAAAGGGTGCCCCACAAAGTTTCCTCACATGGTTAGGAAAACCGTGCACCAACCATACAAATCCACCTACCTCATGTTGTATGGTTAATTGAGTTTGTTACATGGTTTAAACTAATTGTTCTTAAACCATGCACCCCTAGAAAAACTTCCAAACCTTCCCAAAACCCTTTCAAACTCTCCCAAACATTACCCTACCACTTTAAGCAAATAAAAAGGAATAAAAAAGGGTTACGTACCTATAAATATGGGTAATACAGGTCATATAATTGGTGTTGAGTCTATCCCCAACAATCATATATAAACATCACTTTTGAGTAGGAATTAATACCCATACATTGGATGCGATTTCCATCAGAAGTACATATTAAACATCACACTGATAGACAACGGTAGGTTGGTTTAAAATATCAAATATGTCTTCCCTTACTTGGAAATTGATGTGGGATTTACGTAATGAAAACTAATCCATGAAAAAAGTATTATTGAACTCAACCATAGGGTGGATAATAAGATTTATAGCAAAAAAAATTGGAAAAATGTCAAATGGAGAATAATCATAGAATTTAGACGAAATAATTGTACCATCTGGGGTTTTTACTTCTAATTCAATATCTAATCATGGAGATAGTACCACATTACCCTTATTAAAGTCTTAAAAACTAAAAAAGTGGGTAGATACAAAATCAAATAAGACATTATCTATTCTAGAGTAGATTATAAGTTTAAATTTCACCACAACATCATCAAAACGATATTCATAAATAGTGTTCACATGAGATTTCAATTTTTCAATGGGCTTAAGAGGTTGTTGAAGATGACAATTATCATTAACCATTATATTTGTGAACTATTTATAATAATACCTTTAATCCTAGAATTTTAATCATTGGTTTTTATGTGGTATATTATGCAAATATTTCTCTTTATTAATATCATTAGATAACTAATTCTTATCACTTTAGTATGTAGTCATGCAACGGACTTCCTTTCATAAAATAATTTTTTTTAACCCCCTTATGAAAATTTCCCCCATATTTCCTTCATCATATTGAGCATAAAATAAATCTAATATTCTTCTCTACATGTTTTTTATAATTTCATTTTAATTCTATATTTCTTTTCTTAACAAAACCTTGAGATTTATGTGTAACACCAATCTAAATTTCTAGCTTAATACAACATTGAATTATTTTTTCATAGCTACTAAATCCCCTTACGAATAAATCACTTTATAAAAAACATTTTAATCCACTAAAAAATTGATCAACCTTAATTTTAGGTTGGATGATAATTTCAAATGCATACCTCAAAAATCTTGTAGAATTTTTAACATATGTACTAAAATATTCATCATCCTTCTTCTTCAACTCAAGTAATTATTTCTCAATTTTTGTTTGAATAATTATAGGAAACTGCATATTGATAAATAAGATTTTAAATTCACACCACTTTACGGTGTATATCATCATGTACCCTCATATGCTTTATTACTATCCACAATTGATCACCTTTATCTTCCAAAAAATAAAATACCAAAATACCATTTTCATGATTATAAAACTTGATAATGGAAAATATATTTTCAATGGTACTGATCAATTTATCTATAATTATTGGATCATCAGACCCACTTAAAGAAGGATGATGTTGCCTCATGAAGGACTCAAAATAAAATTGTTCCCACTATTTATTATTTGAAAGATAAGTGTGATTATTATATTGAGAAATTTTTGTTACATATCAATGATATTTTTAATCCAACTCTCATAGGGTTTGGTTTCTTAGGAGTAAAATCATTTTATTCTCCACTGCATTCAGATATAAACATGATTCCTTCGGGTTCCAACCATCAAATAAAACCAAAAACTATAGTGTGAGCAACATAAATAATAAAGGGAATTCACACAATCATGAATAATCATTTAAAGGATATATAAATCATGAAACCTTCATTTCAATATATGAAACCATAAGTTTATCCTAATTCATTCATGATCATTATAATAAATTTAGCATTTTATCCTATAAATTTACTTATCCCTATGGATCTCACTAATATTTTCTCATCCTATACTTCAAAGGTTAACTAAAAATTTCAATGATACAAAATAAAATGACCCACAATTTTCATATATAAATATCTCATCTTATTTGATGAATATTATTTACATAACCTAAAGATCCAGGCCAGAATCACATCGCTTTGTTGACGTTGTAGTCTATATGTATGCATGAATGATGTTATCATCTTCCATCAGTTTGGAAGGTAAGAAGGTAGATAAGATATTATCATTACAGAATAATAATTATTTAATAAATATAATATATAAAATTTATATAAATCATAATAACCATCCATGATTTATGGTTATTGAAAATGAAATGTACCACTATGTGGAGACTTTAAGTCGTACTTACACATGAGTGATACATCCCATTTGATGGAAAGAGGGTTGATAATTGTAGTTTAAAAATAAAAATAAAATTTCATAATAATAAGGATATTTATGTTATTTAGTTTATGATAAATACCATTTATTTATAGGAATTATAATAAGTAATAAAATGAATGAGGTTAAGTAATACAACTGTCTCTCTTTCATGAGAACTCCTTTAGATATTTTCGTAAAGAACATAGGGTTGGTCTTTTTGTGAGATCATCAACTCCAAAATATGGATAGGGATGTTGATAAACAGATTTGGTAGGGTATGGTTTATCTAGATCACTCAATGTGGTGTCATGAATAAAAATATATGGAGTCCTTTTATATTGGACAGAGATGAAACACTAGGAATTTCCTAAAATATTATATTATAATAAAGACATTCTAAATAAAAATGGTTTCAAATAGCCTATAAATTGACAGGGGATGATATTGTAGACTATATATTATACCGTTTTTCATATTTGTATATTATTATATTTTTTAGTAAACTAATGAAATGATATATTGATAAAATATCATTGATATAATTTTGAAACTATTAATTTAATTTGACTTAAATAACATAAATAAAATGTTCAAATTAGAATATTATTATTTAACATAACTCCAAAATCTCATATTCATCTAAAAAATTCATGTAAAAAATTAACTCACTCAAATTATATTAATTTTAATATTTTTATCATCATTTGTTATTTTTTTATCAGTAGGAGAAATACTATATCGGTTGACACTTAAGAATTTATGGTCCTTATAAAATTAATAATAATTATAAATAAATTTATATAATGGAAATAATTTCATTAAAATATAATAAATCTAATTCTGGCATGGAAAACCATGCACTAAACACATGAATCTCACCGCCTCATGTTGTACGATTACCTGGGTTTGTTGCATGGTTTACACTAACCGTGCTCAAACCATTCACACCTATAAAAACTTTCAAACCTTCCCAAAACCCTTCGAAACTCTACCAAACATTACCCTACCACTTTAAACACATAAAAAGGAATAAAATGGGTTACATACCTAAATATGTGGTTAATATAGTTTATATAATTGGAGTTGTGTTTATCCCCAACAATCATATATAAACATCACTTTTAAGAAGGAATAACGACCCATAAAATGGATGCAATTTACATTAGAAGTACATATTAAACATCACACTGATAAAAAATTGTAGTTTGATTTAAAATATAAAACATGTATTCCCTTACTTGGAAATTGATGTCGGATTTTTGAAATAAAAACTAATCGATGACCAATTTATTATTGAACTCAACCATAGGGAGGATAATAAGATTTATAGAAAAAAAAATTCTGAAAAATTTAAAATGGAGAAAAATCATAGAATTTAGATGAAATCATTGTACCATCATGGATTTTTAGTGCTAATTAAACATCTAATTATGGAGATAGTACCACAATACCCTTATTAAAGTCTTAAAAAATAAAAAAGCGGGTAGATACAAAACTAAATAAGATATTATCTATTCTAGAGTAGATGATAAGTTTAACTTTCACCACAACATCATCACACCCATATTTATAAATAGTGTTCAAATGAGATTTCCCTTCTTAAATGGGCTTAAGAGGTTGTTGAAGATAATAATTATCATTAAACTTTATATTTGTGAACTATTTAGAATAATACCTTTACTACTATAATTTGAATCACTGATTTTTAGGTGGTATATAATGTGAATATTTCTCTTTATTAATACAATTAGATAACTAATTCTTATAACTTTAGTATTCAGTCGTGAAATGGACTTTCTTTATACACTTAAATTTTTTTTTAACCCCCTTAAGAAAATGTCCTCTATATTTCCTTCATCATATTGAGCATAAAGGAAATCTAATATTCTTCTTTACATGGTTTTTATAATTTCCCTTTAATTCCATATTTCTTCTCTTATAAAAACCATGAGATTTATTTGTAATGATAATCTAAATTTATATCTTACTATAACATTGAATTATTTTTTCATTGCTACTAAATCCTCTTATAGATAACTCACTTCATAAAAATCATAAAAAACCGATCAACCTTAATTTTAGGTTGGATGATAATTCCAGAAGAATACCTCACAAATCATGTAGAATTTTCAACATATTTACAAACAGATTTATTATCCTTCTTCTTCAACTCAAGGAATTATTTATCAATTTTTATTTGACTAATTCTTGGAAATTACATATTGATAAATAATCTTTTAAATTCACCCCTCTATGGTGTATATCATCCTATAATCTCATGTCATTTATAACTATCCAAAATTGGTCACATTTATCTTCCAAACAATAAAATACCAAAATAAATTTTTCATGATTATAACACTTTATAATGGAAAATATATTTTCAATGGTACTGATCAAATGCTCTGTAATTATTGGATCATCATACCCACTTAAAGAAGGTTGTTGTTTCCTAATGAAGGTCTCAAAATAACATTGTTCCCTCTATTTATTTTTTTGGAAGCTTAGTGTGATTCATATATTGAGAAATTTGGGTTACATATCAATGATATTTTTAGTCTATTTCTCACAGGGTTTGGTTTCTCAAGAGTAAAATCATTGTATTCACCACTGCATTCAGATATAATCATGATTCCTTTAGGTACCAACCATTGAATAAAATAGAAAACCATAATTTGAGAAACATAAATCATAGAGGGAATCAATATAATCATGAATACCCATTTAAAGGAAATCAAAATCATGACACCTTCTTTTCTATATATGAAACCATAAGTTTATCCTAAATCATTCATGATTATTACAATAAATTTAGTATTTTATCCTATACATTTACTTATCCATATAGATGTCACTAATATTTCCTTATCCTAGTATTTAAAGGTTAAATAAACCTTTCACTTATACCAAATAAAAATAACCATATTTTTCATATATAAATATCACATCTTATTTAATGAATATTATTTATATAACCTGAAGATCCATACCAGAGTCATTAAGAGAGTGATACTTTATAACTTTTTTTGAAATATTATAAATTTTATTTTCATGGTAAAGTTTTCGTTAAAAAAAATTAAATAATATTGTGATATAGTTAGAATTAAATTCCTCAAATAAGAATAAATATGAGAAATTATAGCCTTATCACTTAGTTTTAACCAAGATTAACCTAATTTATCCCTTACTAAGGGGATAAATTTTATAGTGGTTACTATTATTATTAACCAAAAATAAAAAGGAGCTATTTGACACATTTTAAACTCATCATTATATGTAAGGAATTAATTTTTTCAAATTCAATAACAACAATTTTAAAGAATTAATTTTAATATAAGTGTTAAAAATGATAAAAAACCTCTATTTAGAAAAGTGTAGTTTTTAAGCATAAACCCTTATTGATTTTTATTTCATGCCTTTTTGATGAATGATTAAAACATTTTATTTAATATATTATATATAAATTTCATTAAAATCAGTCATGAATAATGATAAATTTATTTTTTTGGGATTAAAATACATTTCTCTCATAAAAACATGTTTTTAGAAGAATATCTCTTTTATTTTCAAATGATTTCTATTTTTTACTTTTAATTAATCGAGATGTAATGAATTAGTTTTAGAAATATGTAAGAAATATATTTTTCATAATTTATTTAGTCCTATTTATACACATAAATAAAATTGACATGTGATAACATATAATAATAATACTTTAAAATTATATCATGGTTTATTTAGACTTTTTGTTTCATATAACACAAGAAATCAAAGAAAAAAATTTATTTGGAAAAAAATATTTCATAAAATATTAGGGTTTTATACTTACCTTATGTACCATATTTTTTATACAATATGTAACTAATGATTAATAAATTTATATTCATTATTTACTTGATTAATAACCTTTTTCTATCATTATCCTTAAGTAAATATATGTTTAACAATGTTAAACAAGATGAATCCACAAACCCTCTTTAGTTCTTAACAAAGAAACAAACTTGATTTAGATCTGACAGAATGGATCTAATAAAGAAACTTAATACAAGTTTACTTAGGGAAAGATTCTACCTTAAAGTGTATAGAATCTTATCTATATTATAGAATACAAGAATAATAAAGTGTAAGAAAGTTACACTTTTTATCTTTAAAAAAATGGAGTGAAAATAAAACTTGTTACAAAATAGGACAATTATAAGAAATATTTTAACTGAAAGAGAAGGGTATCCAGCAACCTTGGATAAATGCCCCATGATTTATACTCTCAAGAAAGTATGTCTCATTAACATCAGAGTAAGAACTCGATATGAAGATCAATATCTATCTTTATATCCCCATAAGACCTTGATTAATTAAGTAATCAGAACCTCTATATTCCTTTACCTAGAATCCCTCAATTGATAAAAACAATAATCAGATTCACACTAGGTAGATTGAACAAGATGTTCTCATCTTGAACAAGTTGTTCACAAAATTCACACAAAGCATATTTTAGAAGATCTCTCACAGAGTATCACTTCATTCTAGAGTTCAACTCTCATGTTAAAACCTCTGGCACTAAGCTCATTTAAATGAATGGATATTTATAGGAAAAATTTCCAAGGGTCAACTTCTCCTCAAACAATCATATTTTTACTTAAATTTTGGAGGGACCTATACAAGTGGCACTTAGGCTACAATTAAGTTAAAATATATTGGACAACAAAATTTTTAATAACAAAGTATAATAAAAATTACTAAGATCAAGAAACATTATCACATTTTTGATCTAATAAAAAGATACTCTATATTAAGGAAATATGATAATTGTAACAAAATAATATAATAAAATCTTAAGATAATGAAAATATGAGTCTATAAATATTGAAAAATGGATTATGAAATAATAGTGAATCATATTCTAATTTCCAAGGAAATTGGAGTCTGAATTCTAATGAATTCAGAGTCTGATTTTAGATGAAATTAAAGTCTGATTTCAAAAGTAATTGGAGTATAATTTAAGAAGAAATTAGAGTCTGATTACAAGATAAATCAGATTATGATTTCTAGAGAAATTGAATTATGATTTCAGAAGAAATCAGATTCTGATTTTAGGTGAAATCAGAGTCTGATTTCAGGAGAAATCAAAGTATGATTTTAGAAGAAATCAGAGTCTGATTTTAGGAGAAATCAGAGTCTGATTTTAGGAGAAATCAGAGTCTGATTTTAGGAGAAATCAGAGTATGATTTCAGGGGAAACTATAGTTTGGTTTCAAGAGAAATCAGAGTTTTATTTGAGGAGAAATTATTGTATGATTTAAGGGGAATTTAGAGTCATATTTCAGAAGAAATCAGAGTCTAATTTTGAGAGAAATATGAGTATAATTTTAGAATAAATTGGAGTCTGATTTCAAGATAAATTGGAGTCTGATTTCAGTAGAAATAAGATTCACAATTCTGGGGAAATTGGATTCTAAGGAACTTTAAAATCAGGAGTTATATAAGGATCTGATATTTTTGACTTAAGGAAATATAGATATACTTGTTTTGAGAAAAAATTAGATAAGGAATTGGAAAACCATGGGTAAGGTCAAAACCATTTTTAAAGAAAGAAAATTTTGTTTAAGATAAACTTTCTTAGACAAAGAGAATTTTTCTTAAGAAAATGTGTTTGTGATTTTCAAACCTAAAGGAATGAGAATTTCATAATGAAACTTATTGACTCAACATTACCATGATTATTTTAGTTACAAAAAATAATTAAGATAATGTGGGATGTTTTGGGGGTAGTTTCAGATTATAAAATCAATAAAACATTCGTATGTTGACTATGGTCAAATTGGTTATGGTTAAATTTTCTTTATAAAATTAAAAATTATTTAATTATCATATTTATATACTAAATTTAATTTTAAACCCAACCTTTTAATGGGGTAATGAAAAATTTATCATGGCGTTTCATTGAGACTATAGTATGTATGTATCCATGAATGATGTTTATAATTTTCTAATTTGTTTAAAATAAATTTTTGTGATAATATTTTAGTTTTATAAAATGGAAATTTTTTAAAATTTTCATATTTCTTTATTAATTTTTTCATTATATCTATACTTATAATAAGAAAATTGAAAATGAATCACATAGATCTATGGAGGAGGTAGTCCATAGACATGCATGAGCGATGTTATCATTTTCCAATGGATGGAAGGGTGAGAAGGAAAGTAATATAGTTACTATATAGAATCATAATTATTTTATAAATATCATATATATTTAATTTATCCATAATTTTTTCTAGATATATGTTCTAATGATAAAAAATGAAACACAACACTTCATGGTGGTTGTATTCCACACGTACACATGAGTGATATTTTCATTCCACATAGGATGTAAAAGAAGATTAAAATGTCTTTTTTAAACAAATATAATAAAATTTAAAAATATTTATAAAAACTGCGTTATTATATCATTATGGTTGGACAATATTTAATGTGCTTGGATGAAGAAATAATCATGAAGCACTCAGTTATGAATCATACCTATTCCTTGAAAAACCTCCAATAGATGACAACTTAATATTTAATGATTAGGTATTTTTTTGACCAATATTTCTAGGACATGTTTAGGATGGGTTGTAATGTATTTGGATAAGGATTTTTTAATCTATAGTTCTAAATGTGTTAGATGAATTGAGGAGAGGAGGATACCTCTTATAAGTGAGGGGAGTGTCACACCTGTAAATACTTAAAATACTTAAAAATATTATATTTATTTATCAAATTAAAGATGAAAAAATTGAAATATTTTGATGATATAATGAGAATGATTCAAAATATACTCATACAACAAAATTTAAACAAGTTTTTATGTTATTTTAAACAATAGCACTTTGTTTTAACCACTAGGTTGTCTTTTCTAACCATTACCATGGCTACAATGTTTTTCGATGGTAACTATTCATAATGAGAAAAATGAAATTAAATTTGTCACAAAATTTATACCAAATAATTCCAAATATGAAATCAATTTTCATATTAATACATAAACTATGAAATTGTTTTTTGTAGAAAAATTCCCACATTAACAAAAAAATTATTTTATACAAAAATATAGTATTACACTAATTAATTTGAAAATAATTTCTTTTATGTTTTGTAAAAGAAGACTTATTTTACTTTAAAAATAATAAAAAATATAATTTTACTTTTTAAATACTTGAAAAGAAATTGAAATTTTAATAAATATCCACTTTTTTAATTATTCACCTAGAAAAAAATATTTTCAAAAAAAATCTCAGAAATCCATATTAAGATAAATTCATTACATTGATTCCATAAATGAATTCATTTTTAACAAACTAAAATTATATAATCAATAAATATATCTTTTAAATAATAACTTTTAATATTTGGTAAAATAATTAAAATAAATAAAATTATAACTTTTTTTGGTTTGAAAAATTATATAAAATTAATAATAAAACTATTCTAAATACAACTCCATAAATTGAATAATTATAAACAATGAGATCAATTTATTTTAGGATTAATTTTTTTATCATAGTAACTCCAAAAAATGATGTTTAATAGTATGTTTTATAATGTTTTTCTTTATATATTGTTACTCTATATAGGACCAAACATGATAATTAATGTTATACCCCTTGTCTAACCATGTCACATAACAATAAACTAAAGGGAATAAATTTTTCTTCACCAAATGATCATAAACTGTATGGTATATCGTGGTACTCTATAATAATATATTAAACTATAAATTTATAGATAATTTTCACTATGTTATATCAAATTACAATTTTCCCAAACTTTTATACACTAGCTTGAATAATGTAATGATTCTTTTAGAAAAAACCCACATTCAAGTGAGGTATTTCTAATTTAAAATTCATATTGGGGTTTACCTAATATTTTTAGATATAGTTCACTCCTAAATATGATAATTTGTATCTTAATAAACTCATGTTTTTCTTTTTACTCATATTTAATATAGAGATTCAGTTAAGCTGTTATTGAATCTCCACTTTAAAAAGTAACGTCGCTTGATTTCAAATGTTGAAAGACATGCGCTAACACCCAAAGTAATATTTTTTGGCCCATATCATTAATTCATTTTATAAAATAATTTTTTCATATAATTATCACCACCATTATATTATTTTTTTATCATATAAAAATACAAGTGATGTGATTTCTATGTTCATAGGAGAATAGTGATGCCAAGACCTCCTCAATCATTCTTAGTCTCAATTATTTTACACCTTATCTCCCATTTAACCATGGTGTTTTATTTATTTTATATTATTTCTAGGCCTATATTATTCTATTTATACCATGTTTCCCTATCTTATACACCATTTAAATTTAATTATCCTCTTTATTCACTGGTGATCCCCCACTTATAAATACATGTGGATTAATAAATTTATTTATAAGATAAAAACTAATTCTTAAGAACATGTATTCTGGTTTTAGAAATAATTCCTTCAAATTAATCAATATTAGTCATTATGAAGTTTATATTTCCCTAGAATCAATCCTTAAATGAATTTTATAGATTATTTCCCTTTTAGGAACACTTTCAAATGAACATTCTGATTTTCACCATTTTTTTTGTATATCCTATCCCTCTTTAAATTTTAATTTCATCAAAATTTCATGATAATACTCATTAGTATCCACCAATACATTCATAAAATATTTTCTAACTTGTAGATTTTTAAACTAATTTTCACCACTTTTCCACAATTTTTGTCTCAATACATGATGTTGTAACCTTATAATTCACACATCCTTGTTGAAAATAGTCATTAATACCAAACCCAATTTTTTCTTAAAATGTTCAAGTAACCATAATTATTTGAATGGATAATAGAAATATTTACTTTTACTATTTAAATTAACCCCCTTGGTATGGTGATGACACATGTGAATAAAATACCTACTAATACACATGTAGGGTATATATATAAGTGTGTGTTCCCTAATGCTAATATCCCATTATTATATATTTCTTTGATAATACAGTGTGAATGCTATTTGACGAACATGTTCAGTGATCAACAATGATTTTGTTTTATTTATGATTGTATAGTGAAAAATTAGTATTTCCATTATTTTTATAATCATAAATTAATATCTATCATCACTCATTCACTTGGATTCAGGATGCTTTATTTAGGTATAAAAATTTTACCTTAATATTATTCAATATTTTTTAACTCCTATTTCCCTTTTCCTTGATGCATTGTACTTGTTATTAAAGAGAATGTATTTATAATTATTGTTAGGGGTATACATGGTTGACCTATATAGGGATTTATTATTATTTTTTTGGGATACATAGTTATTCAAAATATAAATCTCTGGGAAAAAATTATATTTTATTCTGAAATTCATTTTTAACTAATTCCAAGTAAAAACATTACTTTGGAACATTCAACCACCAATGGGGACTGGGTTTCATGTCTAAGATCAAAAATTGTAAAATATATTTTTCTATGTTTTATGAAATTAAATAGTAATGAATGAATTCTTTTAATTATTAATATCTTAAAGCACATAATATAATTTTCCATAAATACCCCTATGATAAATGATAAAAGAGAAACAAAAAATGTTATGTTAAAAACTAAAAAAAGACAATGTTGGGAAAAAAATTTAGTTATTTTTTATAAATATTACCATACAATACTTCCTAAAATTTTATAGGTATAATGAAAAATAGAAAACAAAAATGTGGGACAAATAATTAGTCCTTGATAAAGCCAAGAATCTCTCTCTAGGTTTATTTAAATATTAAAAAAAAATAAAGGAAATATTTATTACCTTATTTTCAATATGTGTATGTGAAAAAACAATAATGAACCATAATGTCTATCTAAATATATAAATAAAATAACTCATAAATATCAAATTATAGTTTTCCTATCTTAATGTATGATGTTAAACAACATATAATCAAGCTCCATTTCATAAGAGCATAAACATAATTTCATTTTTTCAAGTAAATGTGAACATGATCTATAAAGAAACATTTAGTTCAACATGGAGAACCTTTATGTATAAAGAAACATTTGGTCTAAGCTATATGATCCCCAAATATGAAGTACTATACAATCTGAATCATAATACCTAAATTGTGTAGAAAGAGACAAAAGATATCTTATTATAATATCCATAAAATGAAATTCTTTTATAATTTCAATTAAATGCACATAAATACATAAAAAATCATAAGGAAAAATTTAGATTAGAAAAAAATTGTATTTCTATATGTAGGATGAAAATTATGAAAAAATATAATTACTTTTCAATAGACACATTTTTTAGGGAACATTAGAGTGAATTTAACTTTGTACTAGGATATGTTGAAAAACTATGAAAATACCCCTTATGGATATATCACTAACTAGTTGGTGTTATATTATCATCATAAATATTGCCTCAAATTTACATTAATGGTTGTATTTGGGTGAAATTTTTGATCTATCTGAAATTAAATCCCTAATTTATACTTTTAAACCTACTTTTAATTTTGAGATGATTGTCCTAATTCTTACTTTCACTCAGAATATGTTAATCATGGGTCTATCTTCATTACAATTATGCAATTATATCCATTTTTACTTTTTAATTGATGTTAATGTTTTTTCACTTATAGTTTCACCCTAGTTACAATGATGTATCACTAAAAATTAAAGATGACTTTTCACCCCTTTTGATGATATAATTTTTCACTATCATTTCATGACAAGTTTACCTATTTTCATTAAATTATATTATTCATTCATAGTGTGTTACACATGGCTTATTCATGTATGTTGTTTATACATCCTAACCTTTTCAATTCACTTTACCTCCATTACTTTTTCAATACATGGTTTCTTGACCATAGGGTATATGAAATGTTTTTAAGAATTCCATATCTCATAAAACCTATTTCAAATCATTAATTATTTATTCTTTATCAACCCTCATGTAAAATGTGAACCGACCCAACTAATATAATGTGATGGAACATGCACCCCCAAATATTGACAACCAATAATCATCCAGGTCATAGGCCACCAAAGATAATACCCTATCATAAAATCCATGAAAACACCCATGAAACATGATGAAAAAACTTTCACCCACAATATTTCCCACTAATACATGTCCAGGGTGAATGTATCATAGAATAAAATCCCCTTAGCTTATCCAATCACATAACCCTTGGTCCATGGTAATGGAAACTGTGGCCATGATATATATTTACAATACCCTTCAAGGGAAAATATCTCAATGGAAATCATCCCTATAAATCTCAATTGAATTTTACTTTATAATAGTAAGGAATGATTTACATTTTTCATATGACCATATTTATATGCATTTGAATCCCTTTTTTATTCTATATCCAAGTATTATTTTGGGCATCTCAGTGAAATGTAATAACACTCTCACACCCTCGCACGGTATATATAGATATACACTAACACGGTGAAATAATACATGATCAAACCATTATCCTAATTTTTATGAGCCAATTTATATATAAATATCTAATGAATTTTGATAATATGAGATTCAAACTAATTGTTGGGATGGTTTCTTATTGAAATTTCATTTAACTTTTGAATATTTATTGGGAACAAAAAGTCACTTTGTTGGTTGATATTCCAGAATAAATAAAATTGATTCATATTTCCCTATAATACGGGGTTTTGAATTCAAATAATAACAAATCTCATGATTAGTATTGGTACTAAAACATCATGCAATATATTGGTGTAATGATTGAGATGAGGTACATTAAACTATTAATTCAATGTGAAAACTTAAAAATGGTCCAATTTTTTTGAATTCTTTGGTAATTAACCTATGCGATCATATTTCCAATATCAATTATGTACAATTTTATTTAACATTGTGAATTTATATTAAAATAATAGATAAAATTAATGGAATATCGACTGAAGAAAGGGATAATTAAAGGATTCATAAATAATAACATTATGTATAACTAAAAATGAATATAAACTCTCATAGGTGATTAATGTATCAAAATTGAAGGAGATGAATAAAAAACCAGCTTCATGAATGTCTTTATATCAGAAATATTTATTATTATCTCATCACACAGTTCTAAAAACTAATACATATTATAAGGATTCCTTAAAGAACTAATTTAAATAATGATAATTATGAAGAATATCTTCATAGTCCCACATCCCTAGGGATTTAATTCCATATATGTCCATATGCTTTTTATATGATCCATGTTTTTTTGAAATTATCACAACCTTACAATACTAGTCCAATGTGTTCACTATGTTTTCCCAATCTCAATAGTGTATCTCTATAAAGGTGTTATGCAACTGATGACCGATTCAATTATTTTATCTCTCATGTAAACCTTTATAATATTCCATAACACTATTATTTATACCCATAACCTATCCTGAACCAAAATATACCATTTTTATTTTCCACGAGGTTCAGGGGATGGATTTCTGAAATTATATTCTTAACCCCAAAACTCATAGACTCTCACACCCTCATGGTCCTTTTCCATATTACCTAAAAATAAATGATATAATTTTTGTCACCATACAACTATAAATTTTATGGTTATGGTATTTATCACATGTTCTTAAAATATAAGGTATAATAATCACAATCATCCATATAGAAATGTTATTATTCTCAACCTTATTAAATTACATAAAACTTAATGTCCCTCATTCTTTATGAAAGACAATAAAATTTAAGGTATATAAAAATGAAATATCCTTATATGATAATACATATTTTATGTGAATGTTTCATCCCCATATTTTGTGGTTTAAAACTACAAGAATATCTAATAAATGAAGAGCATAATGGTATTCAACATCATTTTGAAAAAATATAACACCCATTTATCAACCATAAAGTATAATAAACTACATATTATACCACACTTTTTGGTTTTAAATTTAAATACTCATTTATAATGTTTGAGTTTCATAACCTTCTTGAAATGATTAAAAAAAATTCCATCATTAAAGGGGTTAAAACTACATGTTAATGAATTCTTTCATGTCTTAAAATTACCTGGACCACATTCACAAAATTTTTTATACCCTCCCATAAATAATTTAATATATATAAAAACACCATTTTTAAATACATGGGTATCAATATGTATTAATCATGATATGTTGGACTCCTCCATGATATTCAAAATGAGAAACCACTAATCACATCCCATTAAACTATGTTCAACCCATTAGTTTTGAGTTGTTTATGTTTTAATTAAGGATCAAAGTAATTAAGATATTATAAATGATGTTAATAAGTATACTAAGTGTTTCTAATATATTATTTGGAATTTACCTTTTCCTAATTGAGAATAAAGAATGGATTTTCCAAGAAAATGTGTTAGTATTTGAATCTTATGTGAGGTTTGAATAATTATCCAAAATATTGAAAGTTTTATTATTAATTACCATAATTTTTATTTCATAGATCATACTTTTTTGAAATTAATAATTGAAGTATTTTATTTTCTAGACATATGGATATATCTTCTTCGTGTTGTATAAAATATACTTCGATGAATTTTAAAAGAATAAAAACAAAAATTTCATTAGACTGTTGGATTTTAATCTTATATGATACACTAACATTAGTTTCTATAACTATATTTAAATGGTAAAACATAGATAATAATATCTAAACTACACAACTTAAAAGAAAATATTTCATTTCAACACATTAAAAAGAACAATTATAAATTTTAGAGAATTAATAAAAACCATTATGAAACCAAACTCATGTTCTTTGTATCCACTGTAAATTTTTAGATTATATTAAAATATAACTAATCCATAATGTAGATTCAACATCTACTATGAATTATAAACATAATAAACTTTTCTTTACTTTTCATACTTTTCCTATATTCATAACTAGGGAAAATATAAACATAATAAAGGGGCGAGCTTAGATTCTTAGTAGGGTTAAACATAATTGATAAAAACTAGTGATAAAAAGTGATCAAAAGATAAGCATATGGTTATAATCAAAATTCATAATAAATTTATCCCAAAAAATCATAGATCATAGATCAGGTTATAATATACGAATAGATTAAGAATATGTTGCATATCATAGAAATAAATCATAATTGATAATTATATGAAATATAGAAGCGTATAACTCAATAAATCATGGATTAGGTATCAAAACCTTTTCCCTTTCAATCACATATTTAACTTGGTGGATGAGATATCACTTACCTATTCCTCAGAGTGGATCCGGCACCGTAACTCATTTCCCATTTTTGATCGAGCATTGATACTCACTTTGTAACAACACCAACTACAGTATCCTAGATCTGGATTCCCCTTTATTAAATTTATATAAGATACAACGGATCTCATATGGAAGTAGAGATAAGTTTAGTAGTATTTAAGAACCAAATATATATGTGATTCCTATACAAAATTGTAAATATAATGAATCAATTTTTTCTTACTTGACTGTTACAACATTTTTAGGCTAAGTAACATAATAATGTAACAAATCATGGATATAATGTTTTAGTATCTTTGGAAAATTTGGATCATACATCTCTTATACATATTAAAACACAATCATTTATTTAAATAATACTTCTATAACCTTAAAAAATCTCATATCCTCTTTAGTACATGTAATCACCTAATTATATACATCAAATAAAGGGGTGAGCTAAAATCCTAGTAATAGGATGAATAAGGTACATGAATCAATATAACATGGGTGTTAATAATCATCATTATCATATCATAAGAAAAGGATAACCATCATAATTTTTAGGGAAAAATTATTTAATGGTATTTTATTTTTCATAAGAAAAAAAAGGAACATAATGACATAGTGGTCAAATATCAAACAGAGTTGTGAATAAAGCTAGAATCATGTTCACGCATAACATATTTTCATAAATAATAGAATTATCATTGTGAAAACATTTATCATCATTTTAATTCATAGTGCACATAATCTCATGATATACATCACATTAACCAATACATTGGAGGGATATATAATTTTGGGGACACCCTTCACATTATAATATTTTCATAATAATGCATTCCATATAGAATATATAACAATCATAGTAAAGAATTATCCCATAGAAGTATTTATTAAATTATTATTTCAAGAATAAAATTGGGGTTCCAAAATTAAAAAGATAAAATATATGTATCTTAAAAAACAACATTCTTGAGTTATTAAGAAGCTACTCAAGCAGATTAAATGATGTGTTTTGGAAAAAAAATTCATTTTAGAAAATACTTTTTTTAGA
This sequence comes from Viscum album, assembly GCA_963277665.1. NCBI lineage: Eukaryota > Viridiplantae > Streptophyta > Magnoliopsida > Santalales > Viscaceae > Viscum > Viscum album. Next base: position 717,524,567 of record OY728128.1, read on the forward strand.
TTATAAATCATGGTGGAAAAATGTATGTCCCTAAAATAATAGGTAAGAATAGTGAAAATTATTTTAATGAAAAATTATAGGAATATCCATATAAAAAATTATGTGAAAGATGAATAACACAAATAAATGGAGTTGGGGTTGAGAATCCCCTTACCTTAAATCTATCCTTCTTTTATCACTTTTATACCTCCTATATAATAAAAATTGGTTTATTTAAACATTGAACCAGAAATAAATTATATATCTTTATCTGAATATTTATCGATAATACAAATTGGAATATCTTTTTTAAATTCCATTTTTGATGATGAAGCATTTTGATATCATGCTTTCATTAAAAATTTCTCATTTTCCTTCGATTTATCTATTTTGTTCAAGTTAATTTATACATAAGTATAATTATTTACAAAATATTAAAATAAATATATTTATATATTTATATAAAATAAAATATTTATTATGACCATCCATAGTTTTGGTGATAAAAAATAATTGGCAACGTCCTTGTTGGTGATTAACCCAGTATTAACGGGACATTATAAAATGAGAAGGAATGGGAATTATATCAGTTTAATATTTAGTAAATATAATAATTAGAGTAAGTAGACATAAGAAATATAATTTTAACATAACACTTAGTTATCCTTATAAGATTATGATATGAAAATGGTGGAGGAGAAGAGAAATATGATAAGAGAATGAGAGGGAGAATTGATTAGAACATACCATCTTCTGGGTGTTTCTTCCTTTCTACGACACTAAAACAATTGATTCTTGGAGTTGGATAGCTCTAAAATATCCCTATGCATGCTAAGAGGAATAAGAGATAGAATTTGGGAAGATATTTGGTTTTTTTAAAATGTGTTAAGAGTGGTTTTCCTATGGGAGGGAGAGGGGTTATTTATACTAGAGGTGAGGGGTATTTTTATAATAAAATATTAAATAAAATACTATATCAAATGTAAAACTTATAATATTGTATTTTATAAAATATAAATCATATATAAATATAATATATTGTTTTTTTGACTTTATAACCGTTTATTATTATAATTTACCATGTTTTTTAAAAATAAAAGTTGGAATAAAGAAAAATTGTTATTTTAAGAAAACAATTTTGACTTTAGGATTTGGAAAAAAATGTAAGGTCTGGAAATTAATTTTAATTGTATTTTAATTAATAATTTATGAAATTATGTATTTGTTGGTTGAACCTAAAGTTATATAAATTACCAGATCATTATTACATCATGAATGATGTAATTTAAGAAACACCGGTTACGAAAAAACTATATTTTTAATATTCACTAGAAAATTTATGTATTTTATAAAATTAACAAAAAACTTAAAATTGGGTAATTTTGAAGTTATAATTTAAAAAACTAAATTCTTTTATAAAAATATTAATATAAAATATGTAATTTTAATTTTTAAATAAAAAATTATGATTTTTATGAAATACATTAAAAATTGTTTATAAAAAATCAGCTTATATTTTCTTTGAGTTTTTAACCATGATATTTATTTTATTGAATTATAATAGATATATTTACTTAAATTATTTATGATATATATTATATATTTAACATTTCATTTTTTGAGGCCAAATTACTATTCCAACTATTAAGTACTATACTCAACAGTTGGGTTACTATTCCTAATGGTCATGTTACTATTATAAATTCCACATTTCTATTCTAATGGTTTAATTAGAACTTTAAATAATATATCAATATTTAATTCATTATTCATCTTAATTTATCTCAAGGTACTATATTTAAATTTTCTATAATACGGATTTTTTTACTAATATTTTTTTCTTTTCCATAGTGTTATTTTTCTGAGCGATGATTCTAGTTTATTAGAGTGATCCAAAATTTTCCATTATAGTTTTTATATTTACTATTTTTTCTCCATATTAATATTTTTAATTTTATTGGTTTTAATTTATAAGTAATTTAATTATTTTCAATAATGAAAATGAGTATTTTTTTGTTTCTTTATTTTTTGAATGTGTATAATACTCTAAATATAATAAAATATACATTTCAATAAAAAAATTACCATTTATAAACTCTGGGATGTTAAATTCTTCCCCCTATGAGAAATTTCATCCTTGAAATTTCAACTCATATTCTCGATTGAGAATACATTAGGGTATTTGTATTTCATTATTTACTATAATTTTCATGTATCCTCTTATTTTTTATGGTCCTCCACAACACTTTGATAAGGTGTATTGTATTATTTTATAATTATTTGTCTCTATGGTCCTAGGGTTGAGCTTCCCTTTTATTCCAAATTACATGAATATCTTCCTTGGTGTTATTGAAAGAAAAACTTTGTCTCCAAAATCAAATCCTATTTCCCCTCAATGATACCAATATAGATCTTATATAGAATATGATCATATTTTATATGTTGTTGGATGTCTTGAACATTCTCCATCATCTCCTATGCAAGACTAGTTTCATGTATATTTCATTCACTAACTTCATCTCAATAGGTTAGAGTTCTATATTTCTTCATATTTAGAGCTTCATATGGTACCATTTGAATAAATTATTGGAAGATATTATTTTATGAGAACATACCTAATGGGTGATGTTGATTACTTCATACTTTAAATTCCATTTATGAGTCTCTCATCATGTCCTTGAGTGTCTAAATATTCCTTTCATATTAGATATTAGATTTTTGGTTATAAGTCATACTGAAATTTAGTTCAGTATTCAAATAATGTTGAATACTTATCTAGAATTATATTTGATCATTGGATCATGATCAGAGATCATAGAAATTAGAATCCCATGTAGCTTCACTACTTCCTTTACACATATCTTGGAAAGTTGATTAAGTGAAAAATCATCCCAAATAGTGATTAAGTGCATAGTCTTGGTGAGTAGATCCACCAATACCCATATTTCATCTTTTCATTTGGATATCATTAGTAGACCAATGAAAAATTCCATGTTGATTTTGTCTGATTTCCTTATGGGTATAGGCAGTGGTTTCGTCACCCCCTTGAACTTATTTCCCTAAAAATTATCTTTCCAACATTCTAATAATCCTGAGATATATTCATCAATCTCCTTCTTTATATAGTCTCACCAGAAGTCTTCTCAAAGATCACAGTACATAATAGAACTTCCATGATAAATGAAGAAAGATGAGTTATATGCATTACCCAATATCTCTTTCTTTATCTATGGTGATGCAGAAACAAAATACATAGTTCTAAATTAAATGAAACCATCTAAATTAATGTGGAATCCATTTAGATTTCCATCCATTATATATTTCACCTTCTTTTGAAGCTGTAGATTATCCCTTTTTGCCTCCTTGATCTTCTCTTGGATATATGTTTAGGTAATCATTTAGGAAATATAGGATTTATTAACTAAAATTGTGATTTCCAGATCTATCCTTTTCATATCCATGATGATAGGGTCTTTCTCAATCCACATCATAGATATAGTAATAGGTTATTTTCTTCTAACAACATCAGCTACCATTTTCTCTTTTCCTTGATGGTAGTGAATAGAGAAATACTAGTCCTTAATTAGCTATAACCATCTTCTTTGGTACATGTTGAGCTCCTTCTAGGTGAATATATAATTTTGAATCTTATGATTGGTATATATGTCACACTCTTGAGCATAGATCTAGTTCCACAAAATATTCACAGTGAAGATCATACCTTTAAACTCAAGATCATGTATCAAGATTTTTTTCTCAGGGATCTTCAGTTTTACCAATGTGTAGGCTATAGCCTTTTCATTCTACATGAGTACATAATCCAAGCCTTCTTTGGAAGCATCAATTTATATCACAAAAACTTCTCACATATTGGTAGTGTTATTAAATGGGTAGTGATTAAAATCTTCTAGATCTCCTTAAATATTTCCACACATTATTCATTCCACATATACTTTACTCATTTCCTTTTTTATCCTACATAAACGGATAGAAAATCATGATAAATTTTTCGAAAAATTTCTATGTACCCTGATAAGAAAAGTAAACTTAAAATTTCAATGACACTAGTGGGTCTTGGATATTCCTCAATTTTAGATGTGTTTAAAGGGTTCATAGAAATTCCCTCACATTTTATCACTTTTTCCAATAATGTGAATTTATATATTCAAAAGGAGCACTTTCTAGACATTGAGTATGTGTTCTCCTTCTATAATGTCTGCAACACAATCCTTATATGCTCTTCATTTTCCACCTAGATCTTGGGGTAAATGATAATATTATCAACAAACACTACCAATTTTTTAAGGTAGTGTATAAAGATTATATTAATCAAATCCATGATGATTTTAGGCTAATTAGAAAGTATTTAGGTAATCACTATAAACTCATAGTGTCCATCCCTTTTACACAAATCCATATTTTGAATATCATCCTTATTCACATTCATTTGATGATATCCATGACAAGAATCCATCATTAAGAGGTACTAAGCTTATCATAGTTGATCAAAATAGTTTTCAATTCCTAATAGTGGATACTTTTTCTTTATAGTGATCTTTTTAGGATCTAGGTAATCGATAAATAACCACATTGAGATATGTGTCAAAAGGAGGATGGGATTTTAGAGAGATGGAAGACTATCTCTCTCTAAATCCTTTGAAATTTTAGGGGTTTTTCACCCTCCCTCTACACTTTCAATCCCATGGAGATCTTCCTTGCGCCCAAGCAATTTGATTCTCATCATTTAATGATGATATAGATGACACAACTTCCCTCTATACACAATCATTTAGTGGATACATGAAACGTGGAGGCACCCGATGATGTCTCCCGTAACTATTATTTTTTCAGTCGATCCCAAGGGATTTCATTACTGGACGTGTTAAAAATCTTGGACCAAGGTAATGAATTCATGATAAATCCCCCTGGTAAAGTGACTAGATGATGATGGTTACCTACTGGAAGCAGACCCATATTCCCTTAAAAAATGTGCACAACTGTGAAAATTCTCAGTGATGGGTCATATCACCTACCACAAAGGTAACCTCCCTTGGTCCCTTACTGAACTTCAATCACGTATTGAAAATTGCTAGAATACTAAAAATTGGAAACTAATTCCCTTAGGAAAATGATATTTTCACATACTGTTAAGATCAAAAGATGATTTTGAAAGATTTTGGAAGACTATTAATCCCAACCTCAAGCCAGGTCTACTTAAAGTTTCAGAGTGGGACTCCACCTTTAACCCACACACACACAAAAACACTTTTTCACAAGTCTAGATTAAATTGAATGGACTTAAAAGGTTATTTTGGAATCCAAAAGTACTAAATGATATTGTATCCTGCATAGGAACTCCTCTTAAATTTGATCACATGACCTTACATGCTTACTTGGGTCTCTTTTCTAGAGTAATGGTTGAAATAAACCTTGACTCAAAACTTCCTAGCTATATTAACTTCAACTCCAATGAATACAAAAATAAAATCAGAGTGGAATATGAGAAAAACCCCCCATTTTGAGATCATTATAAAATCATTGGGCACACTATCTTCAACTATAGGGTGATTTGGAATCAGGTAATCTAACCACCTGAGAATTATTGGAAGGAAATAAACAGATCTAAAAAAGAAAAATCCCCCATGATAGATATACCTGAACCTTCCAAAAATAAATCTAAATTTTGGGTAAAAAACACATTTTGACACACATGGGACATAGTTAAGGTACTAACTAGGCTGATAAAGTGGATGAAGAAGAAAACTCTATTAATGATCAAGTACTCTCAATCAAAATTACAAACCTAGTCTGAGACACTATTAGAGTATCCAATGAGCAGGAAAATGTTACTAGCCATCAAAATGAACTAGAAAGTCATAATCTACAGCATCCAATATGGGATAGAGGTCATTTTCCACCAAATGAACTGATGAAACTAGCCTTTAACATCAGTACTTCCACCCACAAAAATGATGTCTCCACCAAAGAAATTTAAGCTGTGGCTGGCACACTAGCCTTAGGCTCCAAGAAGACCTAATCCCCCTCAACAATTATAGACACTTATAACTTAGGTACTCAAAAGTTATCCAAAACATGTCATCTTGATTCTCCTTCACAATATCACACTCCCCCAATTGATTTTTCTAAAACTCTTATGTCCACATACCTAACATATGAAACTAGAATTATTATGATCAACCAGAAGGAAAATCAGGAAACTCTCCGGTCATCTAGGTCCATGGTGAAACCTGCCTCCATGGACCTAAAAGCTAGAGAAGACATGAAAAAGATCCCAACACTTTTCTTACATGATAATTCAGCTTCGGTTCTAGTACCCAAGTATATGAAAGTTTATAATGTTCCCCCATATAAAAAGAAGAGTCTCTCTTAGAACTCTATCAACCTGCAGTCTTCTTTGGATCCTCCTATCCCAGGTACTTCTCCTCCTCTTTCTAATGCATCTGAGGACTATTCCATGTTTCTGAAAAAACTCCATTATAATCAAAATGACTCTTTCACTGATGTTTTCTCTAAGAATTCTATTTTATTGAACTCATACGACATGATCACTGCTAACCCATAACTTATTGAAAAAAAAATCATTGCCTCTTCTATAGACAGTAGCCCGATTTTAACTACATGTGACACAAAAATTAAAAAAAGTATGAAACCAAATAACATGTCCATAAACCACCCCTATCCATCAGCTCACACTACCCCACTTAACAGGGTTGTTCAACCCAAGACACAGCATTCTTAGCACACCCCATATGCTAATAAGAAAATTGAACATACTGTACATGGAAGTTTACCCGCTATTCTAGAGTCAAATGATATGCCGAAGACTAAGGACTCCCTAAAACATAAGCATACTACCATGCCACTATCCACAGTGGATGCAAAGTCTCCAGGTTTAAAGGATTCTACTGAATCAACTATGAATACTCAATTAAAAGTACATACAAATAATAAAAACATTATCTCTCACAATGTACAGGAAAAACCACTAACACTCATGAGGTTAGAAGGTCTACTAGAAATAAAGGATCTAAAAAAAGAATAAAAGGAGTTCTAACTCCAAAATCATATTTAAATGAAGATCATTTTTTTGGAATTGTCAGGTTATCTCTATCTCTAACATCCTCAATATTTTGAAAATAATGATTAACACACATCACCCCATTCTTTTTGCTATTGCTAAACCTAAAATCGCTTTCTCCTATAAATATTCTCACTTGTGTCAACACAATTATGTTTTTTCTTGTGCAATCAATAACAATCTCAATGCTAATTCTTTTTGGATTTTTCACACTCATCTTTATAGAAATTAGTGTTTTTAATATATCTGATCTGATTCTCACTTTCACCCTTATTATTGATGGTACTCACACTTTCTGCTACTTTGTTTATGCTAAGAATAGATATCAAGAAATAAGAACTCTTTGGAATGACCTATCTTATTTATGCATGAACATAAATACCACTTGGTTTCTCATGGGATGCACAAATTAAATTCTTAACTATAGTGAAAAATTGGCCCATATCTCACCTCTATTTCTAGGAGAGAATTAAAATCCTCAATTTAAGACAACAACCTTATTGAAATTAACCTCATTGGGGAAAAATACACCTGGTATAGATGACATTACAACAATGTGGTCACCTCTAAATTGGACAGAGCCTTTTTTAATGTCCCTTCTTTAGGCCAATGAGAAACTATCTCCATCAACACTCTTCATAGACTAAACACTGATAATCATCCTATCCTGGTAAAAATTTCCTACAAACACATGAAACCTAATTTAACTTTCTTTTTCAATAATGTTTGTCTCTCTGATTATGAATGCAATCATGTCATCCAAAACTTCTGGCCCTTAATGTCTCACAACAATGTGTCCTTTGATTTCAACCTCAAACTAAAACACCTCAAACAGACACTCAAATCATGGTGAAACTCCAAATCCAAAAAAATCAACAATGACATTAATCTTCTTGAGAAATATCTCAATGATGTGAAAAACAAAAACACCAACTCTAATATCCACACTGATCCTACGTAAGAAATTAACATTACAGTCAAACTCAATTCCTTGCTCACTATTAAGGACAGTATGAGAAAACAATCTTATAAATTCAAATGGTTAACTTACGGTGATAGAAACACAAAATTCTAAAAATATATCCAAATAATCAGGAAGGCTTGTAGACCTCTCACATTTTTTAAAGGATGGGGATATGATTCTTGACAAAGATGATGAAATTGCTAATCATATAGTCTCCTACTATGAATCCCTCTTCAATGGCCCTGATAATAACAAAGACCTCATTCCTAAGGTCATTCATTTAGTGATCACCGATGTAGAAAATTCTTTCCTTATTAACTGACCCCTGGATCATGAAATCAAAGACACTATATTTAGTCTGAATCCTGATAGTTCTCCTGGTCCTGATGGATTTAACAATGGTTTATTCCAACAATATTGGGATGTGCATCATATCGATGTTTGTAATCTTGTTAAATCCATTTTCAACAATGGGGTGCTAACCTATGCTCTTAATGCTCAGTTCCTCACCTTGATCCCTAAAGTGGATAATGCTTCGAAGATTCACCTTTTTAGAGCCATTTATCATATTAACACTCTTTACAAAATCCTCACCAAAATTATTTCAAATCAAATCTCAACTAATACTGAATTTTTTTTTCTCTTGGAACCAATTTGGATTTATCAAGGGTAGATCCATTCAATACTATATATGTCTTGCCTTTGAGTGTATCAAAAACTTGAATAAACCTAATAGAGGAAGCAACATAGATATTAAACATGACACCAGAAAATATTTTGACACCATGGATTGGAGATTTATCATTAAAGTCCTTAAAAGTTTTGGTTTTAGTGCCCCTTTATAACTGATATCCAAACTCTCTTCAACTCAGCCACTATCTCCATTTTGATCAATGGCGTTCCCAGAGGATACTTTAAATGCACCAAAGGTGTCACACATGGTGACTCCCTCTCTTCCATTATCTTCTCATATTATAAGACCACCTCAATCATCTGATCATTCATATAGTGGTCCAAAATAAACTGAAACCCATTTATGTCTCCATGAATGTAAATTCCCCCACACACCTCAATTATATTGAAGACATCATCCTTTTACTCCAAGGAGACAAAAGAAACATTATTAACCTCAAGAATACTTTTGTTCACTATGAAAAAGTTTCTGTTAAAAACATATGTTTGAACAAATCCTACATCTTCTTTGTGAAAAACATCCCCCTCAACAGAAAATGTAACATTATCAGTGATTTAGAGCTGAAGGAAGGATATATCCCTTTTACTTACATTGGTGTACCTATATTTTGGGGTATACCCAAGTGTTTCCACTTTTTGACTATTGTTAATCAAGTTTTCATCCAAATTTCCTCTTGGAAGGGTAAGTCTCTCTCTATGGAAGACATGACTTGTCTTGTTAAATACCCTATTATCTCAAAGATGGTCTACTCCACGATGGTCTATAAATGGCCTATTGGAATTATTAAAAAAATGAACATATCTATTAAAAACTTCATCAGGATAGGTAGTATTCTTGAACGAAATATTGTGACGGTCCCGTGGACCATTTTTTACAAACCGATTGAAAATGGTGGCATTGGTATAAAAAAATTTAAGTCCTTTAACAAAGCTCTTCAAACTCGGATCACTTGGAACCTTTTTCACAATACTATTAATTCTATCACCTTACTCAATAATAGATTCCTCGAAAAACATATGACTGAACATTCAACCTTCATTAATTCTTCCATTTGGCCCACCCTCAAGCTCTCATTTTCCAACTTCATGAATAATTCCAGATGGATGGTTTCTAGAGATTCTTCCATGGAATTATGGGTAGATAACTAGAATGGCACACCTTTAATCTCTATGATTCCTCCTGATCAAAATTAGGAAAATACCAATAGCTCTATCAAAGTAACTTTAAATTTTTAACTAGATCATCTTCCAACATCTATTTTGAATCTCATTGAAAACTATCCTTTTTATTACAATTATGATTTTTTAATTTGGGAGCCTTCTCAAAATGGAATGATTACCTAAAGAAATTACTATAATCATACTTGCTGCAACAATGAGAATGACTTCATTTGGATTAAAAAATTCAAAAAACCTTGTATAAAGCCCTCGAGATTCAGTCTCATCTGGAGATTTTTTCACAACATAATTCCCACTAAGGTTTGTCTTCAATCAGTTGGAATTAAATTTTTTTCTAAATGTAAAATCTGTAACCAACACAGAGAAGATTCTAGCCACCTTTTCCTTCCTTGTGCTACTAATTCTTCTCTTTGGAATTATATTTTTGACATCTTTGATTATGGATGGTTGACACTTGACTCCATCAAAAATCAACTTAAGAAATGTGTAGAGATGAAGGTCTCTATGTAAATCTAGAATCTCTTCCTTGTTGTAGTGGATGAACTACACCATGTGATCTGGTATGATCGAAATGATATTATTCATAGCAAAAACTCACTAAATCTTAATGCAGGTCAGACCTGAATCCTCATTTCCATAAAGGAAGCTACATTTTTACAAAAATTTCATTGCCTAAGCTCCGTGAATTACTTTGGAATCCTAAAACATCTACTAATAAACGACAACTTCTATCATATGCATCACACTCTGGAGGTGTTATAGATATCCCTTCTCCCTGGATGGATCAAAATCATCATTAATGGTTCGTCCAAGGGAAATCCGGGGCCTGTAGGGTGTGGGGCTGTCTTTAGGAATTACCTCGGCCAGATTCTAGGATGCTACATGGGTCATTGTGGCATTGCTACCTACCTTGAAGCTGAGATGATGGGTTAGATTAATTTGATAAAATTTTCCATGGGTTTTGGTTGGAATAACCTTTGGCTTAAAAGTGAATCGGCGAAAATCATACAAGCTATTTGGAATGGTGTAACACATCTAGCTTGGATGATTACTACATGTTGGATGGAATGAAACTGTTCGCTCACCGAGATGAACTACATCATAACACATGTCTATCAGGAAGAAAACGTGGTTGCTTTTGGCTTGGCCAACTTGGGAGTTAATCAAGACATGACCTGGTGCGAAGACCTCCCTCCTGCTGTTATTCCTTTCCACGTGAAAGATTATAATATGGTCCCGTACTTTCCATTTGTGTAATCTTTCTTTTAATAATTTTTTCTATGACAGAACCACATTTATCTATACCTTTTCATTAAAAATAGAACTACCATAACCAAGGTGACACACTATGGCATATGAACCCTTTGAACAATTTTTTTCAACTGCTTATTTAGCTCATATAGTTCCATAGGGGAAATCCTATAGAGGAATTTTTATATTGGAGTGTCTATAATTATAAGTTATATTGAGAACTATACCTAAAAATTTGGGGGAAGTCCATGTAACTCTCTTGAAAATATATCAGTGTATTCCTTAATAGTTGGTTTTCCCTAAATGTTGGTTCTTTCCTTAAATGAAACTATTTGGGACATGTACTTTTCTTTACTTGGTATCATTACCTATATCATTGAGGTATTTTCCAAAGGTAATTCTTTATATTCCTTTAATTTTTATAGGAGCATGTGATCACTTGGAATATGAAAAGAAGTTTATTTTTTCCAACAGTTGATTTATTATCTATATAATTAGAGCCAATCCATGCCTAGTAAAGCATATAATTCCACCAAAATAAGTATTACATGATTTTCAGGAGGAATATTATCAAATTATAATAGGATAAAAGTCCAACAATAAGTATCAATTACAACCCAACTATGTATTTTTATATATAAACTGCTACAAAATCAGTCTTTAACAGCCCTAAAAATTTCTTTTATCAGTGCTAGAGAAGTGATGAATATTGGAGAAAGATTAAAATCCTAAGTGTTTTATCAAATATTATAAAATTGATGATAAATGGGTCTTTTATCAGTGATTTTATAAGTCATGATAAAGAAAACCTTTATCATCACTTAAAAATGCAGTGATAAAGGACCATTTTTTCAATGCTTTTAGAAGCGCTGCTAAAGTGGCATATTGTAGTGAGATGTTACCACACCCTAAATAACTAGTGCAGTGTGTTTTAACAGCATGACACAACACCAAAAACACCACTAAATCAAAAAAATAAAGTACAAATATATAATTTAAATGAAGAGAAAACAATCCATGATTGTTTTCTTGGTTTTGGTGATGTGATGCAGGTTTTAAACTAAAATGGTACATATATATTAAAAAACACACTTAGAGTCATACCAATCACAACATGAGTAATATTGAGGTTAGGATGATTCTTAAACATCTCAAATGACTTATGGATCATTTTCTAACATATTAAAAAAATATGAATGTGTTTTCTCGGTTTTGAGTAAGTCACTAGTCTTTTTTTAGAAAAATGTCATTTTAAACTAGAAATAAGAACTTTGAATCATACCAGTCACATAATGTGTTAGTTTTATGTGATACACATTCTTAAATTCTAAAAATGACAAATGAATCATTATGCTAAATTATAAAGACAATCCGATCATGTTTTCTCAGTTTTCAGTGAGTGACACTTTTTGAACTAAAATGTTGATTTTAAACTGATAAAGGACACATTGAGTTAGACTAGAAATTCATGTATTATATTTAGATGAGGATTATTCCTACATATCACTAATCACTTATGGATCATTTTACTAATGTGTAAAAATAATCCAAATGTGTTTTCTTGGTTTTGAGTAGGTGAGTTGTCTTCTTTACTAAAATTGTTGTCAATTTTAAATAAAAAGATTCACTTGGAGTCACATTAGTCACAAAATGCATCAGATTGTGGTGAGGATTATTATTTCATATCGCAAATGAATTATGGATCATTTCTATAATGTATCAAAACAATCCTAATACATTTACTCAGTTTTGGGTACATCACTTTCTTTTTTACTAAATTGTCATTTTAAAATGGAAACACACACTTTGACTCATACTGATCACATCATGTATCAGTTTGATGTGAGGAAAAATAATAAATGTTAAAAATTACTTGTGAATAAATGAACTAAATTATTAACAAAATATGAGCATATTTTCTCAGTTTTCAGTCAGTGACATTGTTTGAATAGAACAGTCGATTTTAAACTGATAACAGACAAATTGAGTCATACCTAGAACATCGTGTATTAGATTGAGGTGTGGCTGATTCCTATAAATAAAAAATGACTTATGTATAATTTAACTAATGTATAAAAACAATATGAATTATTTTTCTTAGTTTTGAGTAGGTCAATTGTCCTTTTTTATTAAAATTCTTGTTATTTTAAATAAAAAGATGCCCTTTGAGTCATACCGATCACACCGTGCATCATATTGTGGAAAGACTGATTCTTAAAAATCTAAAATGACTTATATATCATATTAATAAATTAAAAATATAATATGAATTTGTTTTCTTAGTTTTTAGTAGGTCACTTGTCCTTTTTATAAAAATTGATGTCATTTTTAAATAAAAAGAGACACATAGAGTCATACCAGTCAAACCATGTGTCGGATTGAGGTAAGACTGATTACTACACATCTCTAATGACTTATAGATAATTTTCCGAGTATCAAATTAATATAAATGCGTTTTCTTGGTTTTGATAAGGTCAGTTGTCCTTTTTATTAAAATTGATGTCATTTTTAAATAATAATACGCACTTGGATTCATACCGGACACAATGTTCATTAGATTGAGGTACAAATGATTCATACACGTCTCAAATGACTTCTGGATCATTTTTATAAAGTATAAAAACAATATGAATGCATTTTATCAGTTTGAGTAGGTCGGTTTGCCTTTTTAATAAAATTGATGTTATTTTTAAATAAAAATATGCACTTGGAGTTATACCGGTCACACCATGAGTCAGATTGAGGTAAAATTGATTCATAAAAATATCAAATGACTTATGGATCATTTTACATAAGTATAAAAACAATAGGAATGTGTTTTCTTAGTTTTTAGATTGTCATCTATTTTTTTTACTTAAATGTCATTTTAAACTCAAAACACACACTTTGACCTATACGAATCACATTGTGTGTCATTTTGGTATGGGAATGATTCCTACACATCAAAAATGACTTAGGAATTGATTTTATATATTATCAAGAAAATCCAAGAACATTTTATTTATTTTCACCGAGTGACATTTTTTAAACCAAAATGTTGATTTTGAACTGATAATGAACACATTGAGTTATATAGGTAACACCACGCATCAAATTGGGGTAAATATGATTCATAAATATATAAATGACATCTGAATTGTTTCCCTAAATTATCAAAACAATCAAAATATTTTGGCTCAGTTTTGAGTGTGTCAGTTGTCCTTTTTACAAATATTAATCTCAATTTTAAATAAAAATAAACACTTGGGTCATACCCATCCCACCGTGTTTCGGATTGAGGTGTGGCTGATTACTACACACCCCAAAGTATAAAAAAAATCTTAACTATAAATTTTATGATGTTTCCATTGTCTTTCTATGTCAAACTTCCAACACAACATATTGAGTCGATGTTATTATCTCAAAAACCTTTCTCGTTGTTGGAAGTCAGAAGAGAATATACTTTCAACACTATGAACGGGTTTTTATATAATAACATCAAATCAATATGAATTATTGGTAGGTTGACAAATAAAGGTAATGAAAATTGAAAAAATGGTAACATTGGAAGAAATAATCATTTAATCTCTTTTTTGGCTTGTTTCAGATAGTTGAAATAAAAATATGACTTCCAAAAGATCTCTAATAAAAAAATTAAATAAGTATTAGAGAAAAATGATAATTAAATAAAAATAAAAATAATATATAAAATAATGAAAAAATGAATTAAATAAGTATTAGGAATTCATATTTTCCTAATAGTTATTTTCATTCTTGATGCATTTACTTGTGGTCATTATCTCAGTTGAAGGATCAAAGTTTAATCCCTCATGAGCATGAGCATATTCAAACAAACGAACCCAACTCGAACGAAATAATCTACTTGTACAAGAAAAGAATTATTATATGAGTAATACTAAAAATAAATAAATTAAACATAAATATTTTACAATAAATTAATTCTATGGATACTGATTTTAAGGTGAAAACATTGTTGAGCATTGGGATATGCCGATGGTAAATAAAGAATGATGATAAAAGAAATGAAAATTGAGCTTCCCAAACAATCAATAAACGAGTGAGGAGGATGAGGAAAACATAAGATACATTGGACCTAATCTTTGCATATTTCTAGATAAAGTAAATATATCTTATTGGGTTCATATAATATCCATTTTTTATAACAAATTAATAATAAATACACATAAGATATTTATTATCAATGGTGAATGCCTCCCATTTGTGATAAATAAATGGATAGTAATTATAAATTCCTAAGTGTGGAATGAAAAATCAATTTTAAAGAATGATATGTTTTTTTATGGATTAAAGTAAAAACAAATAGTGTTTATTATATTTGCGATAAAGTAAATGAAGTGATTTTTAAGAAGTGTGAATTAGTGGGTTATCATTTCAAATATGGATATATTTTCACTAACTATAAGAAATAAAATCAAGGATGAAATCAATGAATAAAATTTTATTGGTGATTGAAAAGTTACAGTTGCAACATGAAGGAGTAATACTATAAAAGAAACCTCATGTTTTCCCAAGAAGAGCCTAAATCATTTGTAGAGGCTGAAAAAGATGTTAATTGGATAAAATCTGTGAATGAGGATCTTGATTCGAAAAAGAAAAATTTGACATGAGGAGCTTGATATAAATTAGAACAATAAAGGATTCTTATAGATAAATTTATTGCATATATTATTCCAAAAAATTTTCATTAGTTTAAAAAATACACGAGTTTTTTAGTTATTTTTTTCCTAATTCTATAAAATTATTAACATAAAAGGTTATGGAAATTTATTCTGATGATTTTTTATGTCAGGTAATTGAGATAGTTACATATGTGGGGCATAATATTACCACTATAAGAATGTAAAAATGTATTTATTTTATGCAATTAAACTATAAAATTGAATCGAATTAAGAATCCACAATGAACATAGCATGTAATTAATTTTTTAAATCCAAACTAATAAAGTTGACATGAAGTGTAATTCTAAATACATAATGATTTTATACATGAAAATTAATTTTTATTTCAAAAAAATAGACTCTATTAAATCTTATTTATTAAATTTACATCAGTCAATGTTAATATTTTATATTATCAATTTTAGTCAAATATTTGAATTATTTAAAATATTCTTTAAATTTTAAATAATAGAAAACTTTTCCCATTAAATAAGTTACTTTTCAACGAAAACATCATGTTTAGAATTTTTTGATCAATCCTAATGGATTGAGAATAATAAATTCTATCAATAATGTACTCTTCTTCTACACGATGTAATGAAACAATATATTGTTTATTAAAACACCCTGATGATGAGGTTTTTCCTAGAAAACGAATCATTCTAATTGTTTAGTTTTTTACTATATTTCAACAACCAAAATCCAAATATCAATTACATTTTCTCTCAAAATTAGTTTTTCCAATATAATATAGATCAAGTATTATAGAACCCAAACCTCTGTGATTTTTCTTTTTATAGAATTTAAGTCATATTTTTAAATTCAAATTGAAATATTTCAAAAATATA
This sequence comes from Viscum album, assembly GCA_963277665.1. Lineage (NCBI taxonomy): Eukaryota > Viridiplantae > Streptophyta > Magnoliopsida > Santalales > Viscaceae > Viscum > Viscum album. The sequence goes on from OY728128.1 coordinate 717,541,260, forward strand.
AACTCCAAACAATTTTTTTGTTAAGAAGTAGTTAAATAAATAAGACAATAAATCAAACACATATAATTTTTTCCCATATAATTTTATAGATTTATCAGAATCATTTGATTGTTACATTTCGTAAGTGACCCCTAAATCTATACATCCTTATAAATTGGTTTACAATCATCCTAAATAAATCCATTAATTTTACACCATATTTTAGTTCTTATTATCCTAGGAAAAAATTTCATGAAAAAATAATTATATAGTTATTTCCATGTGTTAGATATTTCATCATCCATTTTTTGGAAACAAATTCTAGAATTACCTGTCGAATTAAAGGGGATAACACTATATTTCATTTCATCCTCACTCAACCCTCTCAATTAAAATTGTTGCATGACATAATATAAGACCACAATGATTTCATATATTTCATCATCCAAGTGATTTGTAATGTAATATTCCAAACCAATGACAACCCCAACCGCTATATGGATGAAGTTTTCCAAAGATAAGGATTTCAAAGGGGAATATGTCATGGAATATAGGTATTGGGAGCCTATCATACCTCACAAAAACATGACCCAACATTGGGTTTGACATATTTCATGTTCCACAATACTAATGTTGTGCAAAGGAGACCCACATGATATCGGTGAACACAATACTTCAATATATCTAAACAAATGAATTTTGGGTTGTTTTCTTATAGGATAGTGAAACTATACTTACTGGGATATACAGATGCTAGATGAGAAGGATTAGTAGATAATTGAGGGAGATTAGAGATATTGAAAATCCTAGATTTCGTTCAAGATGTGGTTGTGTTCAACCCTTGATTCGCTCAAGACTCGGATTTGAGCCTTGGAATAATTGGAGACTTTATTTTGGCTTAGGTTTGAGCTTGGATTCGACAAAAAGGAGCTCTGATAGCAGGTAGCTTTCACAAAGATCTTTGGATATCACAAACCAATTCATGATGGTTAGTGTTCTTAAAATAGATAATGAATTTTTTATCAGTGATTTAAAAAAAGTGCCGAGAAAGATACATTTTATCAACACTATGTTAATAAGCGTCGATTAAATGAACCTTTATTAGTGATAAAAAACACTAATAAATACTTATAATAAATTATTTTAAAAAATACTTTTAAAAAGTATAATTAATATATATAATTATAGTATTTATAATAATACTTTTTATAAAATAACATTTTTATCATTCTTTGAATATATAATTTTTTATTTATAATTATATAAATATTTTTTTAAAATAATATTTATATCATTTTATATTTATATAATTATATATATATATATAACATATTAAATATATTAATTATGTAAATAAATTTATTATAAATTTATAATTATTTATTTATAATTATAAAAATACTTTAAAAAAATAATTTTTTTATTTATATTTAAAAATGTATAAAAATAGTAAATATAGGTTTATATATATATATATTTCTGTATATTTTTCTAAAAATTTATTTTTAACATTATTAATGAATATTTAATCTTAAGTTCATGTATGATAAAAATGAGTAAAATTGATTAGTTAAAAATGAGTAAAATATATTCAAAATTTGGATATGTTGATTAATATAACTCTTTAAAAAAAGTAAATACATTTAAATAAATATGAATACAAATTGAAAAACTTAAAACATCTTAAATATATATATATATATATAATAAAAAATAAAATTTGATTAAATTCTAAAAAAATATTTGTGTTTGTTCATATGTATATATGAATACAATAATTACATACATGTGAAATCAATATAATATGTTTGATATATTTTATAAATTTAAAAATTAAATGACATTCAATTGTGTTCATTACTCGATGCAATTAATGTGTATTTTTAATTCATGCTAATTTTTAATTATAAACCATTAGTCACCAAATACATTACTATTTAATGTAATGCAAAAATAATATTTTGTATTATATAAATCATATTCATATACATTAATATATATCTATATATGTAATATATATCTATATATGTAATATATAATATTTTTTAACATTATAAAAAATCATCTAATTAATAAAATCATTAATATTTTTTCAATTTACTTATTTATAATTTTAATTTTGTATATATCTATATTTTTAATATATATTATTTATTAGTATTTATAATTTATATATATTATAATCAAATAATTAATTTTTATCAATAATTATTTCATTAATAAATTTTGAAATATTAATTTTAATAAAATATTTTTTATTTTTTATTTTTTCAATATTTCATTTTTTATTCGAACATTTATCAGTGATAAAAAAGGGCTGATAAAGGATTACTTTTTGAGCTCTAAAAATATATCACTGAAAAAGGGTACCTTTATTAGCGCTTAAAATAAATCCCCAATAAAGGTTCCATTTATCAGTGCTAAAAAAATTGATAAAATGTTAACTTTATCAGTGCTTTTTTTAGTTATGATAAATATTCGATTTATCAGTGATTTTTTATAGCACTGATAAATACCAGCACTGTTAAATGTCAGTTTTTGTAGTAGTGTTATCCTAAATTCAAGGTATCTGGGAATTGATTCAATAGTTCTAGAAAAAATTAAAGATATTAAGAAATGTGTACAACTAGAATCAAATTAAATTTATTCCTTTATTGAGTGAATAGTTTGTGTACCTTTAATGGATTCATATTCACACTCCACATCAACAGTAGTGATGGAATAATATTTCAAATCCTCTTTTAGATTTTTTGGTTTCCTAATATGATTAACCTCAAGGGCCTATGATTTAGTTAACTAGATTTTATAGTGCCCTTTCTCTATATAGTTGAAGCATTGAACTATGGGTGGTGCATTAAGAGGTTCCTTTGTTCATTCCATCATGTTGGTTAGATTATTCATGTATCTTTGACATTCCTAATCTTGGTGGCCTTCTCTCTCAGACTTAAAGAATTTCTATGTCCCTTTGGGCCAATTCACATAATGCTTTTTCCCACATTTTGACACATGGGTGGTTGTATTCTCTTTCATCCTTTATCATTTTACCCAACATCTTGAAAATCTATTGTTCTCATTTTATCCTCATGTCCAAAGAACTAATCTCTAAAACACCTCTCTATTTTGGGATCACATCAAACCAATTCTTCATAACTCATGAAGTCTCAGTTATCTGGATACTTTTGAAGGTTTGGTTTCAATCCACTAAAGAATCTATCTATTTTTATATAATTTTTGATAACAAAATTCAGGCTTGTCTTTTAATAATTGTGATGTTTTCATCATAAATAATGATAGATTCAACTTCCATTTACTTTATCTCTAATGATACTTTCTCTGTATTTGTTTGAAGACTTCAAGGGAAATTCATTTTAAGAAATATTTACTTCAAATCTTTCCACTTCATCACTCCCATTTCATCCTTTAAAATGGTTTTATTTATAAATTCACACCATTGATTGGATTCTCCATTTAAACGATACATGAACAGAGTCACTTTCTCCTTCATAGAATAATAGAGCACATAAATGATCTTCCCCATTGAGTTAACCCACCATTTCATTACATGTGGATAAAAAAATCACTGAACATTTGTGGTCATTTCTATATAACATTATTTAAGTCCAGTTGATCCATCTTGGGTGAAAGAAAATTTTCCACATGGTTTGGGTTATTATTCATATCCTTAGACTACTAGTAAATCATATCCATATTGTTTTGAACTTCTCCTCTAATGGAATTTTGGATTTCATTCAAAAAATCGTTGCATTGTTCCTCATATAGTTTGTTGGCTTAGTTTCTCCTGGTTCCAACCATTTTCTAAAAAACAAATGGTTTTAACAAAATGTAAGTCAACAAAGCATGAATAAATAATATATTATTTTTCGAAATTAACTCAAAATTCATATCTTATGGGATCCTTATGTCTACCCATTTTCTAAAAATATTATTCTAGCATGTTTTACCTATAAATAGACTTAAACTTATTATTTTCACTAACATTTTTTAATCTTAATTCATAAATTAACAAAACTATAACATTGATACCAACTATAATGAACCTAATTTTTCTTTCATGACTATTACTTAATTTTTAAGATAAAAAATATAATAGTGATACAAATCTTGGATCCAAAGGTTTAGTACCTGGGTAAATTAGGCTTATACATCACTTTTACATAATAAAATATAAATATTTATTTAAATACTTCTTATTTATCCTTTTAAATGATCACATACATGATGATATACATCAAAGAAAGCGGTGATCTAAAATCCTAGTAAGAGGATGAATAAGGGACCTTAATCAATATAACATGGGTGTAAATAACAATCATAATCATATCATAAGTATACTATTATCATCATAATAATGATAGAAACATTAGATAAAGGCTTAGAATGTGGCATATGTATAAAAATGAAACCTCATGTCATAGTGGTAAAATAACACACATTGTTGTGAAAAAAATATAACAGCATGTTCGTGAATGATGCACAAAATATCATGATATAAATTACATTACACAATGTTTTGGAGGGATATATAATTCTGGGTCCACCCATCACATCATAATATTTACATAATCATGAATTACACAAAGAACATATAACAATATTAGCCATAAAATAACCTATAGAAAGGAATTAGTTTTATAAAGATTTCATAAATCATTATTTCATGAATAAAATTGGGGTTACCCAATAGAAAAGGGAAAAAATATTTCTCATAAGCATCATCATTATTGAGTGAAGAAGATATTATATATGCACTGATATATATATATAATATGATATTATATAAATTAAATTCATATTTAATTACATACATTTGATGATGTATTATAATTAATTTTTTAAATATATGCGGTTATATATATATATATTTGACATTTATTTATTTCAACAAAATGGTTTTATTATCAGTTATAATCTATTTTGAACAGATTAATTTCCTTGAATGCTCATTAAATGAGATTCAATAAATTATGGGAATAAATGAATATGGATACATTAATATAGCAGATTATTTTTGATTTAATGAAAATATTCATAGAAGGATATATAAAGGGATGTGATCCCTACTTTTTAAGATAATAAATTGTTAACAACCCTCTTGTATCTATATTCATCCTAATCTGTTGTTCATAATCAGAGACAAAGAAACTAACACCCATCCAGTATTCTACTATCCTCACAATATGATCGTAGATCCATTGGTCAATGTCCTTCCCTTAGGGTAAGAGTTATTTTTTACACTACTTTGTGATTTTTATCAAGAATTATCCTTCACTGACACAAAATTAGAAACTTGTTTATTTTATCAATTTCCAGGTACACTATCTATACTATTTATTTATGTGTTGATACTCCAAGATAGATCTACCTATGTTTGAGTTGTCTTTTACTGCACATGGTCAAGTGATGATCATAAAAAAACTCAAAATTGGTATCAAGGGAGAGGATAAAGAGTTATCTGATTCATGTGAACTCTCACGCATGAATGTGTGATTAAGTTTGGCTCTCCTCCTAGGAGCTCTATTACTGATGCAAAGAGTTGCGTAGCCCCAGTGTTGGGGTAATGGATTCCTTTGAAAGATTCATATGAATGTCATGTTAGATGTGTTCATATGAATAATATATATTATTCCACCCAAAAATGGTATTAGATCATAAGGATTCTTTGAGGAATCAACACATTTTTTGATTTATAAAAAAATATGTTTTAATAGATTAGAAAGTTTTCCCATTCTTGGAAATAAAATATGAAAAGTTATTATATATTTATATTGTCTATGAAAATAAATAAATTATTTATTTTTAATCAAGAGAATTCAATTTTGAATAGAATTATGTTATTTATAAATTCTTTATAGATAATAATTATAATAAGGGTATTTGAAATATTTATACTAATTTATAAAATTTGGTATATATTAATTAACTGTAAACTATATATGGTTAATTGAAAAATATATGTTTATATCTTTTGACAAATTAAATTGAATGATTTATGATATATAAATAAACGATTTATTTATAAATAATAAAATTATATTTATAAAGAGTTTATAAATTCCAACATATTGATATTTAGATTATATCAAAACGTTTATATAATAGATATTTAATTATTAATGTTTATAATTAATAAAATAATAAATAAATTACCTTAAAAATAAATTTTTAAATGGTTAATATTGTTAAGAACATAAATTTTTTATACTCTTTCTAATTTATAAAATGTTTATAATTTTCATTTATTTATGAATACTTCATAATTGTCTCATATTTTGAAAAATAAATAAATTTTTTATTTATTAAATATCCTTGAAGTTCTTGTTTACTTTATAAGTAATTAATATGAAATTTTTTAAATTAAAGGGTCTATAATTGGATATTATTTAATCCACATAAAAAGGTGTTTGGATAATTGATATGATTAAGATTTAAATAATAATTAATATGTGATATTTAGATTTTTTAGAAGTCTTACATAATAAAAATTGAATTATAAATAGTTTATAATTCATATACTATTTTATATTTAATAAAAGAAATTCCATACAATGATAAATATTAAATAATTCATATTAGAATTAATAAAAATAGTTTATATTAAAAATTATGGAATTCCCATAATGTTAAATGTGAAATTATAGAAGCGTTTTTAAATAGACTTTATTTATGAAATTGTTTATTAATGTCTATCTAATTTTGTTATATTTGAATTGTTCATTTATATAAATATTATTCCCTATTGTATTCATACTTATAAATAGTTTATATTTTGAATCACTATATTACATAATTTATATTATAAATTGATTCTAGGATAGAGCCTTACATATCATACTATGTTTGATATATTAAAATTTAGTTTTTATCTACCTTGACCTCAGTTTTCAATTTTAGTTCTAAGATGGAGATTTTTTATTGGCAATAGTTTGTACATATTTAGTGTTAAATTTTTTCATGAATTTAATTCTCCCTTGAGTAATTTATCCTTGGGTAGAGGGAACTTGGGTCAGAACACCTCTTTTTATGGGGGTATTTTCATGCATATGAAAGTGAATTAGGTTGGCTATTATCACTTTGGGATTACTCATGTGGGGTTTTTCAATTTCCTTTAACTACATGTCATTACATTAAGAATTCACATACCCTATGAATATGATGAAATTGGATATGTATAATTATACATCAATTCTATTTTTGGGTGATGAACATAGACTTCTATGTTGTGTATAGAGTTACACATTAATGTGTGTGAACACATTAATTTGGTGGTTGGAATAATGATTCAAAAACTAAATCATTAAAAGAATGCATAAAAATAAAGGGAATAAGACATTAGTAGAAAATTATTATATAAGATGTAATTGTTATGTATTTAATATGCATATAATGTATATTAAATTTGGAAGACCATAAAATGAAATCCATAAAAATACTAAGTGTTATATTCCTTCCAAAATGACACTTTTCATGAACTTGATCATCCAACTGAGTAGGTCATCCTAAATTTGGATGCCTCTATATTATCTTATACAAGGAAATAAATTAATTAGTGACACTGGATTATTCTATGGGTGGGTAATGATAATTTTGGGTTCTCCTTGATCACGTTTTGCTTGTTTTTGGCGTTTTTGTTGGGCTACATTAGCCAAGTGACCCTAATAGGATTAGGTTACTGAAAGAATAGAGTTAAGTGAATCCATGTGTATATTTTTATCAAAGGTTAACAAAAAAACTATCCAATTTTCACAAATATTTTAACTAGGTTAATTCCATACCTAAATATATAATTAATTGGAGAATCTATAAAGTGACATTGGTTTTAATGAAATATGGATGTCTCCTCACTAAATGGATATGATTTATAGGGTCATCAAGTTTAGTGGAAAAACAATCCTTAAAAGTTCTTAAAGAAAATATATAAGACATGATTTACATATTATAAACCATGATTATGTTTATTAATGCATCATCATCATAAAATTAAACATTAAATTAATCCTTGAAATAAGGAGATTAAAGATAGAAACTCTTATGGTCGATTTAATAAAAAAAGATCTTGAGGAAGAGAGATAATCTATGTGTGAGAATAGTTCTTTATTTAATAATCAAGTTTTGATGTTATTAAACTAGAAAAATAATAATTCTTATGTAATCTTGTAATTATTTATTTTGGGTTCAACTACATTAGATTCCAAATGACTAATCGAATATTAGTCTCTATTAATGGGCTCAATGTGTTTGGTTTCAAACACTATTTTATTCTCATATAATCAATATGATTGGGTATTTAAAATGATAATCAATATGACTGAATATATTCCTGACTTGGAGAGACTAAAAGTTTCCATAATGAATTATTAGTTATAGAAATTAATTCTACTATTCCAACAGATATATGAAATCAACTATATATTTTATAAAGTATTGTAAATATACAGAAGGTTGGAATTATGAAAAGAATTAAATCATGATTTTTTCTAGCAATGAAGAAAAGAAGTCACTACATTGATATATTGGATGTTTCTAGATTGGATTTACTCATCCTAATATGTGTACAATATCCCATTTATCTATTGAGAAGGTATTGTAAACAATGGTTGGTTAAATGAAATGATATTGGTGTTTTTAAACATGATATATGATTTGTTTAATTCTATAACATTCTTTAAAAAGGAGAATAAATTGTATTTTTCTAGTTAGATAATTTATCCTATTGTTACTATGGAAATGTTCCAGCGACATTATTTAATTAAATGAAAAAGGTTTTCCAAATATTCTAAAAGTGTTACGAATGAAATAACTGGGTATATGGTGTCTGAATTGTGATACAATATAGATAGTATAGGTTGGTAAAATATTATAACTAGAAGAATAAAAATTTGTTAAAAAGTCTAAAAATGTTTCTTCAAAAGGAATATCATGGTCAGTCAAACCTAAGGTTGACAGGAAAGGAATAATTATAATTAAATTTGACTGGATTATTGATAATATACTCGACGAAGCTTATGAAACTCCATTTAATGTCAATATTAGGTAAGGTTTTTATAGAAAATAAATCCTCTATTTTTAAGGGTATTTGATAATTAATGAATATCTTATAATGTGTGGTAAATATAAATGAGTTCAAAATCAAATAAATATTTTATTTAGCATGTAGATTATATTCATGAGATGAAGTAAATAGTCAATGCATTGAGAATTTTAATGTAGAGGAATGTGTTAATCTCTAATGAATCTAAGTAAAAGATGTGTATTTTCATATCACTTATCTTATATAAAAAAAGGACATGTTAATATAACATTTTTTGTGATATTATAAAATTTATACACTTGGTTTATGATTCATTGGATTTCTGTAACATTTTTTGCGAAGAATATTTGGATAAAAGTGTTTATTTTGGATACAAGTGTTTATTTCAATATTTTCTAAAATATGAGGGAATGTGTTCCCACCACCCATCGATGAGATATTTTAAAAAAATCTTCATTACAAAAGGAATGTTCTAGACACCTAAAATACCATATATGATATGGGAACAATTGTTTATATGTTAAATATTCATATTAAAAGAAAATAAATGTTATTTTATAAAACTCAATGTACTTTTTTTTTGTAAAAAGATATTAAGAAGGGAATATAATTTCTAAGAGACTACTGGGATTATTTTTTGACTTATATAAGTTCAATTCCAACATATAAAATATATTTACAATCCATGTTTGAGTGACTTTTCACTTTACATCCAAAAGAGTTAGTGTATCATCAAGATATTTTATGAGAAATCATATATCAAATTAATTGAAATTCATTAATTGATTGTGTTACACGAAATGAATAGTTTATCCAGTGTTACACTAAACCATAAGTTTATATTTTGTTGCATGAAAGTTTCTTTGATTTCTTATGTTACACATAAGCCTGAGTCTTACCAGACAACAATATACTATTAATATTATATTGAGAGTTACCACATAGTCTTTGGAATGACAGGAATGAGTGAGATTAACTAAATTATAAAAATTATAGTTTTCACAAGTTTATAATTTTTTTCATTCATCAAATAGTTTTTATAGACATAATATAATAATTAATCATGTTTTATGCTTAAATTTTTTATTTTTCTAAAAAAAAGTTTAATCGCCTTTTAATGGAACACTTGTTTTAAAAATAAATTATGAACATTTTTTAAATATTATTTTAAAAAACAAACTTATTTTTTTAAATAATAATATCAAAGTTTACTTTGTGTGATTTTTTTTATATTTCTGAGTGGTTTCCTTTTTTTATAAATAGTGAAAACACTATTTTACTTGAAAACTGCTTTTTAATCAAATTTATTTATATAGTTAAATTATATTTTATATTTGTCTTAAATTAAAATAATTTAAATTATACATAAATAAATCAAATTTATTTCAATTTATTAAATTTTTTGTTGAAATTTAATATAAAATAAAATTACCCTTTTGAACTTTACTATATAAAAACCCGTTGTCTCACAGTATCCGCAGAATTAATTTTAAAATCATTATACCCACTTCTGTAAATAGAATATGGAAAATGGGTATATATATTTGGAATTATTTTTAAATTTTCATTCTAATAAGTTAAAGTTAATTTTTCTAATGGAATAATTAGGGAAAACCGTTAAAATTAATTACAATGATTAAGGTAAGAACAACATTACTTAATGATTAAACATAGAATATATGGTGTATAAATGAACAAAAACTTTTCCATCCCACATGGGATAGAAATAAATCTACCCTAGAAACCTTATTATCTATTTTTATAAGTTATTGAAATACTATTCCTTGAAAGTGACATATATAATTTGTTATGTAAGGAAAAGTACAATAAAGGAACCTTCCTTACCTTTAACACTTATAAAGATTTAGTGTATGGAAAAAGATACATAGGTTTGGTTATAAATATTATTTTAGAATATAAATGAGTTATTATCTACAAAAATAATTTATATTTAATTTTTTTGTATGATGTAATTACATTAAATTCTTAAGAGGAGCCAACACTTGGATTGTTTAATAAATATTTAAATAAAATAAATGATATTTTATTAAATGATTTAAAATTACTAAAAATATAATCAAATGATATGTGACTTTTAAGTGTTACAAAATATAAAATATTTTACATTCATGTGAAATTAATATTTTATAATGAATATATTAACCCATAAAAAGAAAAAACTTTGTTAGCACAGTTAGAGTTAGAGTAGTGTTTTTGTGTGTCACATGCATTTCTGTTAAAATTAATTCCCAACACATATTGAATTTTCAATTTATAACTGAGATTTAATATTCAAGAATCCATGGTTATAAATTTTCTAGTAAGTCTCACTTTAATTTATTCTTAATCTATAAACTACATAGGTTAGAAAACTTGTATCCTAAATGAAAACCCAAAATGAAAAAAATAAGGAAACTTAATGATTAAGGAAAAAATGATAAAAATGATTTTATTTTTCTATGGTGTAATTTTTTATATACCACAATTACAATTTAATACATTATTTGACATTTTGGAATCACATTATGTCATAGATTTCTCTCAATAGTGTTGAACATTTTTATTTATAAGAATGTCACTCCCCCCCCCCACTATAAAAAGGCACTCACCCTCCGCACTTATTAATACCTCTAAAGACCATTGTATCAACCAAAAAATGAAAGAAAATCTTAAAAAATCACTCATATGATCTTATATCCATCAATTTGTGAAGAAATTAAACCATGGAGTCCATTTGGTGAAAACTAAAAAGAGTTACCCGAAGAAGAGGTAACATTCTTCAATGAGCACTTTTATTTTATTTATTTATCCACCACTTAAATTATTTTTAATCCATTATTATATAAAAAAAATTGTATCATAAATATAATAAGATGTTTTTATGTTATGGGTTCATTCTATACCTACACACACTTCCATAAACTGTGTAATGAAATCACTATTCATGTGAATGGTGAACTACTACCATGCAAAACGATGTTGTTCATTTTTACTTTATCATCTCTTATAGTTTAGCATTATGATGGACATAATATTTTTATATGATATATAATATATTTATAATTTATTAAAACTTATAAAATTATTATATAATTTATACCACCATTCTTTCTATTTTTTGGGAATGTGATAACATCATTTGTGCACACATGGACTACTGCCTCCTCAAAGTGATGTGATATGTTCAACCTTTACATGGAATGTATTAAGTATATTTTTAATAAAAATATATGATATAGATGAAATATTTATGATATTAATGACATAATTATCTATCATTAAATATAACATATCATTTTATTCTTTCCATTTGACACACTAAAAAATGATAATGTTGTTCATGGATGTGTGGACTACCGGCTCCTCGAAGCGATTTGATTCTTCCTTTTTCATCACCACACCACAAGAATGATATATATTGGTATATATAATTAAATAATATGGTATTTAAAATAAAATTTTAATTATGTAAAGTTAAATGTTACTTACCTTATTTCCATAACAATCATTGAAAATTAGGAACATTACTCATGCGTACGTATGCCCAATCGTCTCCATGACCGTAAAGTTGCTTGATTTTTCATAACCATTTGACTTGTTTTATTTTCAAAGTATTATTTATTTAAATATTTGATAATTATGAACTTATTGTTATTCTTGGGGTTTTAAAATATTAACCTCATTGACCTTATTCGGCCTATCAAATTCAGTTTTCACAGATAAACTGTTTATGAGAAAAACGTATAACTTAAACTTAATTTATTAAGTAATTTTATAAAATTTATTTATAAGTTAAATATGGGTTACAGTAGAAATGGATTTTTTAATAATTTAATTAATTATCAAAAGTTTATTATGTAAAGACCCAGAAATTCCATGGAATTTTTTTTCTTAAATACCTTGGAATTTTACGAGTCTGTGATAATTTACGTCGCATGATTCTGAGGCCTAGTGTGCCCGGAATCAATTTATGAAGTTTTTTTGGGTACGTTCAGTAAATGTACGAGTGGGATTTTATAACATTTTAAGTGGTGCTCGGAATTGAAATCTAAGGGTACCGTTGAACTCACATCGCCGATATTCTCTTAAGAAGACTTTCACTTCAACGACAGTGAGTTGAGGATGGAAGTTAGTTTTTGGGTTTTCTTTAAAAAAATTATAAAATAAAGTGAGCTACACTTTATTCTATTAAGCCTCCATGTGAATGTTGGTGGATAAGATCTCCTCATGGGAGTTGGAGGTGGGGCCAACACACCTTAACCTCCTATGATAGTTTGTGGTGGTGGGGCCCACCTGAACTCAACCTCCCATGTGTGGATAAATGAGGTGGGGACGACCAGGGATCTAAACCCCTTAAACTCCCCATTAAAGTAGAGAAAAATCTTAAACTTTACATTAATTTAGGGGAGCCTCTTCACCTCCCCTAGCATTTAATTTTTCCAATCCTCCACAATTAAGGGGGAGCCTACCTAATTAATTACTCCATTTTGAATTGGTGCAACTACCCAATTTTTACGTGCCAACACATGTGAACTAATGAGGAGGAGCCTTTTTAATTTAATTCTCCCTTTTGAATTTGTGCCAATGAAATAATAGATTAAGTAATATATTATTTGGCACAACGAATTCACTTGGGTGATTAATGGGAAAGCTCTCAATGAGGAACCTCATCCTCCAATGATGAACTCTCACCAACGATGAACGATGAACGCTGACGACGATCCTTCTTCGACTTCTTCCCCAGACACCTACTAATGTGGAACCACTTCCAAAACCGTCATGCGAATTCGGGAGTGGAAGAGTGTGGCGGATGTGACAAACGGAAAATCCATCTTCTTCGCGTGACTTCACCATCGACGACTGATGATTAAAGGTAGGGGGATTAAATTCATTTGAGTGCCTTGTTCTTCCCTCTTTTTTGGATAATGAAGGTTATTGAGCTTCGTTCTTACGAAACTTTTGCTATCACCATAAACACGGAGGATATGGGCCAACCTAACATGGTCCGATATCCTCTGTCAATTTTCTTTCTTGTGGCATCCTTCGACATGGTGACGTAACAACAATGAGGCGACAAAGGTGGCAATGAAAAAGGCAGCGCTACCCACGACCTTCACGAATCGCGCCGCCCCCGTGGCACTCCGGTGCTCCGCGCCGTCCGTCGACGAACTGGCCAAGCAACCCCAGCCCGCACTGCCGTCGAATTTTTTGGACGAACCCCACTCCTCCCGTGCCCCCCATCGGGTTGCCAGCGGCCTCCCGCGTGCCCGGACCGGCGTGCCCGCGGCCTCCTGCATGCCCCGCTAACCTGTCCACAGCCTCCCATGCGCCGCGTCAGCATGCTCGCGGACTGCCACACACTACCCGGTGTGCCCGAAGCCTCTCGCCCACCATGTCGGCCTTCCCGCAACCTCCTGCCCACCGTGTCGGCCTTCCCAATGCACTCCCGGCCGCCCCGCTGGCCTGTCCAGGCTATCGCCCGTCCTGCCGAGGCCGCCTCCTGGCCTCCCCGCCCGGCCTGCCGGCCGGCCCGCCTGCCTGCCCAGGCCACCCCCAGCCTGCCCGAACGAGCCGTGATGGCCTCCCTCGCCGGAGCGCGACCTCCCTCGCAGCTCTGTTGGCCAAACCGGCTCGACAACCTGGGCCGAGCTGCCCGAACCGCACCCCTCGTTGTGACCTCCGGGCCGAAGTGCCCGCGCGGCCTGCGGGGTTGGGCCTAGTGGGCCAGGCCAAACCGAATAGGCTATCCCGCCCAATTGGACGGGCCAGACCCAACTGGTCTGACCGGGTCAACCCAGACCAGGTTGACCCTAACTAGGTTGGGCCGAGTTGGTCCGATCGGTTCGGACCGGACCCGGGCCCACTACAGACCTTTACTTCCTTTGGCTATATCTTTGGCACCTGACGACCATTTGATGAACTATCAGCGGAACTGGTATTTTTGGAGCGCGACAGTACCTTTGAGAATACCCCATTAGAGTTTGGGGTATAGTTGATTTTCGATTAGGTTGGATCGTGCACAAATGCAACCGGGCCCCCGGGACTAAAAGACTAATAACTAACAGACCGAGCGTCCGATTGACGTTCCGTCTATTGCGTTGAGACCCCTTTGATGAGGCAAACCTTTGAGATACATTTTCATGGGATGTAGTGTCAGTTGATGCATCAAAACTCGTCTTGAGCAGCGGAACCTCCCAGAATCAAGCATGCTTCGTGCAGAACCCTGTGGCTGGCTGTGTACTGACTACTATTCCTAGATCCGGTGTGGTTCTGACATTTCTGACTTCTGTTCCTGGATCCTGTGTGAGTCCGATAGAATAGCTGGTCCTGGATCCTATGTGGGTCCAACAGCTCCGACTATTGTTCCCGGATCCTGTGCGGGTCCGATAGTTTTAACTGCTGGTCCTGGATCTTGTGTGGGTCCGACAACACCGACTACTGTCCCTGGATCTTGTGTGGGTCTGACAGTTCTAACTGCTAGTCCTAGATGCTGTGTGGGTCCGACAGCATTGAAAAATGTTCCTAGATCCTGCGTGGGTCCGATAGTTCTAACTACTGGTCCTGGATACCCTGTGGGTCCGCCATCTTATAAGATTCAGTGACTACATCTGATCATCTCTCTCTCTACAAAAGTTGTATACCTGTGTGAGCTGAGTCAGTAACTAGAGTTTTCCTCATGATTGAGATGGATTATTTGATAACTTAGGTGTATGTATGGGCATATACGTAAGTGGGGTTATCTATTGATTTTATACTTTGTGGTTTATCCTTGTTGGATTTGTGAGACCTTGAGGGTCTCGGGGTCCATATTGAGTATTATTACACTCACCCCTGCATGGGCTATGCCCGCAACTCGTTGTGTTGGATGCAGATGATGGACATTGCTGACCGAGGATGAGTGTTCGAGGACTGGATAGTACCCGGAGGTGGACCTCACGATGGTCGGTACCCGGAAGAGATAGACGGATGTGGTGTGTTGAGGAGGCTATCTGTACCTACCCTTCAGGTAGGATCCATGGTGGACAATCTAGGAGCTTTTTTTTATCCTTTCAACTATTTTTGTCCATTTTCAGTTGTACTTGTACTTTTAGTTGGGCTTGTATTTCCTTCCCCTTTAATTTTCATCACTTTCTTGTTATACAATTTTACATAGTGTTTTATATCTAGCCGTGTATTCTTTTGTGTGTGTTTTTAGTTATAAAGGCAATGCCTTCCCATTTTAGGGATTTACACCTTTAGTGATAGTCTCCAGCCCCTGGCCTATGGATGGCGGACTTGGGCTAGTCACGGCATGGGCCCCGGGGGATGGGTCGTGACAAATTGGTATCAAAGGAGTCGGTTATACCACAGAACTTAGGACTTTGATCTTTATTTCTATGAAGAAATAGTGTTAAGGGTACTTAGTGTGGTTTTTAGTATAGGGAGTCCTGTGTTGGTGCAGCGGCTAACGTATCCAGACACCAGGACCCTGACTTCTTATTTCCGACTTAGTACACAAAAACACAGATTAGGTGTGTGTTTCAAGTGTTTTCTTTGTTTTCTCTTTAAGTCATCTCACCCGGTATAACTTGTTGACCACGGGGCACCTCTATCTTTTCAGGATGGCCCCACGTAGACAACCAGCTAGGGTTCTGAGAGTTGTATGATATGGAACCCCACCGAGCGACGAGGCCTCGATGCAAGGCCCCATCATAGCGGAGGCACCAACGGTACCACCACCTGTTGGGACACCGATACCACCATACCCTATAGTAGAGAGTGCACGCCGCTTGATCGCATTGCACGAGTTCCAATGCCAGAGGCCGCCCAGGTTTAGGGGTGAGACGGACCCGCAGGCAGTTGAGGATTGGATGGAGGCTGTGGTGAGAGTCTTCGACTAGTAGGGAAAGCAGCCAACTTTATGGTGATCTTTTCCATGAGTCTTATTTAGGAAGCATCAGGCAGATGGTGGAGCTTGATGCTTTAAGTGCATGACGATGCGAAACTTCTCTGGGCAGACTTCGAGAGCCTGTTTCAGGTGGAGTTTGTCTCAGCCACCCTATGTGCGGTGTGGATATAGGAGCTACTACATCTACTGCAGGGTAGTATGACGGTGTCATAGTACTCAGTGAGGTTCTCCGACCTCTCACGCTACTCCACAAATATGATGCGGGATCCATTCCTCAGGGCCCAGACCTTTGAGCAGGGGATCAGGCGAGAGATCACAGCTTCGAGGATCTCCCTCAGCATCCCAATGCATAAGGGGGTGTTAGAGAGAGCCCAACTAGTGGAGAGTTTCCTTGCTGAGCAGTCACCAGCAGCGGGACCCATCACTAGTAAACATGCAGTAGATTATTCTGCAACTGGTAGTAGAAAAATGTCACTGAGGTCCAAGAGGACCAGACCCACAAGTGGACGACCTCAGGACACAAGTTTGATCGTGCGAGGTACATGAGACAGAGCCGGTCATTCCAGAATCAGGCAATGTTTCTCTTGCGGTGGGCAGGGTCACATGGCTCATGACTGTCCGACACGCCATACTGAGGCCGACTGCAGGGAGCCAGAAGACGTGGTAGAGGAGCTGGCCCTGTAGTTGGGGGTGGACGAAGATTCAAGGTGTTATCTCTACCACCACCAGAAGGTCCACCCCGACTGCAGGGGGCAGGTGGATATGGGAGAGCTCAGCTCCAGGCAGCTGAGGCATACGACCATGGTTCTTAGGATATGATTCGAGGTACGATATGTATCTACTCTACCATAGATATAGTTCTTATTGACACGGGTTCTAGTCACTATTTCATTGACACTGCCCTCATTCGGAGCTCTGAGATTCAGAATGAGTCATTGACTCGATCCTTGCGGCTAGAGACTCCTACGAGAGGAGCATCAACGATTACGCACTGGTACCGGCAGGGTGAGCTTACTCTAGTAGGCGAGAGATTCGGCTGGGATCTCCTCGTAGCGGCGTCGAGGCCTTACGACGTCAACTTGGGTATGGAATGGTTATCTATAGTCCATGCTCAGATCGACTATATTAGGCGCAAAGTGCGGTGTGTCCCCAAGGATGGGATAGGGTTCACCTTCACCGGCGAGAAGGGAGCCTTTGCAGCACAAGACAGACTTACTCAGAGGAGGGTGCAACTAATCAATAATCATGTGGCCTGCCTTACCCTTGGAGTAGTTGATGTGGAGAGTCCAAGCTATCCTGTAGTGGTGGACCAGTATTCGGATGTTTTCCCTGATGATATCCTAGGTCTACCTCCTTGTATAGAGGTATACTTCTACATTTACATATACCCTGGGATGACACTGATATCTACACTAGCATATCGGTTGTCTCCCGTGGAGCTTCGCGAGTTGTGGGTATAGTTAGAGGACTTGTAGGGGAAGGGATTCATCCGGCCCAGTGTTTCTCCCTAGGAAACCCCGATTATGTTCACCAAGAAGGCAGATGGGATCTTGAGGCTTTGGTCGACTACCGTCGCCTGAACTAGGTGACTGTGAGAAACAAGTACCCACATATGAGGATTCATGACCTCTTTGATCAGTTGAAGGGATCATGGTGGTTCTTGAAGATAGACCTCAGATCAGGCTATCACTAACTCGGGGTTCAAGATGAGGATGTGCAGAAGACGACCTTTAGATGTCGGTACAGACACTACAAGTTATTGGTTATGAATTTTGGTGTAACCAACACTTCAGCAGTGTTCATGGGACTCATGAATAGGATCTTCCAGCCTTACCTCGATCTCTTTGTCAAAGTCTTCATCGAAGACATTCTGATATACTCGACTACTGAGGAGAAGCATGCCTACCATTTGCGGGTAGTACTGGACACACTTTGAGAGCACCAACTTTTTGGTAAGCTCTTGAAGTGCCATTTCTGGATCCGAGAGGTTCACATCATGGGAACTTTCAACTTTGAGTCTGGAGTTGCAGTGGATCCATCAAATATTGAAGCGGTACTTTATTTGGATCCACCCAAGAGTGTGACGGAGGTATGAAGTTTCTGGGGTTTGGATGGGTACTACTGGGGGTTCGTTCCAAACTTCTCCAGAGTTATAACACCACTATTGGCCTTGATGAAGAAGGGGAAACCCTTAGTGTGTTCAAAGAGATTCCAACAGAGCTTTCAGGAGCTGAGGCAGTGGCTAACTAGTGCCCCTATCTCAAGGATTCAAGAGGAAGGCATAGGGTACGTAGTCTACTACGACGCATCAGGGACCAAACATGGGTGTGTCCTGATGCAGGAGCGATCAGTGATCGTGTATGGTTCTAGGCAGCTGAGACATCACAAGCAGAACTACGCTACCCCTGACTTGGAGTTAGTGGCAGTGGTCTTCGCCTTGAAGATGTGGCAACACTATCTGATGAGTGAGCGTTTTACCATATACTCTGATCATAGGAGTCTCAGGTATATCTTCTCTCAGAAGGACCTGAACCTGAGACAAGAACGTTGGCTTGAGTTCCTCTAGGACTATGACTTCGAGATAGTCTATACTCCTGGGAAGGGGAATGTTGTTGCAGATTCACTCAGCAGGAGGCTGGTATAAAACTATTAGGCAAGGCGACAAAGCAGTTGGCTGCTTCACATATATAATTTGTGGATAGAAATGGAGCAGTCTTACTTTAGTCCCTTAGAGTGACTCCCCCACTTCTTCAGTGAGTCAGGGAGGCACATCATGGGGACACTGACTGCGATACACAACGTGCTCAGATATCCATAGGGCAGGAACCTGATGGATTTTCTAAATGTGGGGAGCATGTCATCCACTTTAGAGGATATACTATGGTACCAGTGTCACTTTAGGAGGAAGTGTTGAAGGATTTCCGCACATCCCCTTTAGCGGTATATCCAGGAGTGGTGAATATGTACCTGTATCTCAGATGTTAGCATTGGTGGCCAGGTATGAAGAAGGCAGTAGTGGAGTTTGTTTCTCGATGCCTCACTTGTCAACAAGTGAAGGCAGAGCACCAGGTACCAGTAGGCTTGGTTCAGCCTTTAGAGGTCCTAGAGTGGAAGTGGTATGGGATATCCATGGACTTCATGATGGGTCTTCCATGTACATACTGGGGTCATGACTCGATTTGGGTGATCGTCGACCGACTCACCAAGTCGGACGACTTCCTACCGATCAGAGAGTAGGGTTCAGTAGAGAGCTTGGGACGCCTCTATGTGTATGATATTGTGCGTTTACATGGTATAAATTCAACGATTGTCTCCGATCGTGATGCACAATTTACTTACCAGCTATGAAATGGGTTGCAGGAGGCTTTTGAGACACAAATTCTCTTGATCACCGCCTTCCACCCTCAGATAGATGGTCTGACTGAGCGGACCATTTAGACCCTCAAGGATATGCTACGTGCTTGTCTCTTTGACTTCGGTCGTAGTTGGGAGGATCACTTACCATTTATGGAGTTTTACTACAACAATAGATATCACTCCACCATTGGGATGACACCTTTTGAGGCATTGTACAGACAACCTTGCAGATCACCCTTGTGCTGGACACACCCTGGGGAGTTAGCACTGGTGGGACTAGAGATGGTACGAGCTACCATAGAGAAGGTGCAGAACATCCAGGAGCGGATGAAGATTTCATAGATCATGCATTTGTCGTATGCTGACAGGAGATAGAGACCTCTAGAGTTCGAGGATGGCGACCACGTCTTTCTATGGATCTCACCACAGTGAGGTCTATGGATATTTGGCCGAGGCGGCAAGTTATATCTGAGATTCATCAGACCTTTCCAGGTCCTCAGTAGAGTAGGTGAGGTGGCATACCGCTTGGCTATACCACCTCAGTTGCATCGGGTGCACGAAATCTTCCACGTATCTCAGTTGAGGAGATACGTGCATGACCTTTCCCACATTATCGACCATGGAGAGTTGGACATCGATGATGGGGTGACATTTACAAAGGTTCCAGTGGAGATTGAGGATCGATAGGAGAGGGTCCTACGTGGACGGTCTATACCTCTAGTGCGCATTTTCTAGCAGCACTGGAACCTCCAGGAGAGAACATGGGAGCATGAGACTCAGATGCATGCTCAGTACCCCCACTTGTTTCCATAGTTAGAGTTGTAGCTTATAGGGACGTAAATCCCTAAGGTGGAAAGAATGTAAAGACCCTAAAATTATGTGGATTTTTTTTCTTAAATACGTGGGAATTTTATGAGTCAACGATAATTTACGGCACATGATTCCGAGGTTGGGTGTGCTCGAAATCAATTTCTGAAGTTTTGTTTGGGTACGTTCAGTAAACGTACGAGCAGGATTTTATAAATTTTGAAGTCGTTCTCGGAATTGAAATATGAGGGCACCATTGAACTCACAACACTGGTATTAGCTTAAGAATACTTTCACTTCGACAGTACTGAGTTGAGGATGGAAGTTAGTTTTTGGATTTTCATTAAAAAAATAATATAATAAAGTGACATATACTTTATTTTATTGAGCCTCCATGTGAATGTTGGTTGTTAAAATCTCCTCATGGGAGTTTGAGGTGGGGCCACCACACCGTAACCTCCCATGAGCGGTTATGGTGGTGGGGTCCACCAGAACTCAACCTCCCATGTGGGGATAAATGAGGTGGGAAACACCTGGGCTCTTAACCCCTTAAATTCCCCATTAAAGTGGAGAAACCTCTTAACCTTCACATTAATTTAGGGGAGCCTCTTCACCTCCCCTAGCATTTAAATTTTCCAGTCCTCCACAATTAATGGGGAGCCTACCTAATTAATTACTTAATTTTGAATTGGTGACAACTCCCCAATTAATACGTGCCAACACACGTGAACTAATGAGGAGGAGAATTTTAAATTTAATTCCACCTTTTGAATTTGTGCCAACGAAATAATAGATTAAGTAATCTATTATTGGCACAATGAATTCACTTCGGTGATTGAAGGGAAATCTCTCAACGAGGAACCTCATCCTCCAATGAAGAACTCTCTCCAATGAAGAACAAAGAACACCAACGACGATCCTTATTCGACTTCTTTACCAAACACCTACTGATGTGGAACCACTTCCACAACCGTCGTGCGAATTCGAAAGAGGAAGAGTGCGGCGGATGTGACAAATGAAAACTACGTCTTCTTCCTGCAACTTCACCATTGATGACCGACGATTAAAGGTAGGGGGATTAAATTAATTTGAGTGCCTTGTTATTCCCTCCATTTTGGATAATGAAGGTTATTGGGCTTCATTCTTATTAACCCTATGCTATCACCATAAACTTGGAGGATACAAGCCAACCTAACATGGACCGACATCCTCTGTAGATTTTCCTTCTTGTGGTGTCCTTCAGCATGGAGACGTAACAACAATGAGGTGATGATGGTGGCAATGAAAAAGGCTGCACTACCCATGGCCTCCACGAATCACGCCACCCCCCATGATGCTCCGGTGCTCCGCGCCGTCCGCCGACGAACCAGTAGAGAAACCCCAGCCCGCACCGATGCTGGATTTTCCGGCTGAACCCCGGACCACTCGCGCACCCCACCAGCTTGGCCTTGGCCTCCCGCACCACCCAGCCTGCCCACGGCCTCCCGTGGGCCCCGCTGGCCTGCCCGTAGCCTCCCGTGTGCCCTGCCCAGCCTGCCCACGGCCTCCCGCGCACCCCAACGGCCTGCCCGTGGCCTGGCGCCGCCTGCCCGGCCTGTCCGTGGCCTCCCGTGGGCCCCTCCGGCCTGTCCAGCGCCCTCGTGACTGCCCAGCCTACCCAGCCACCCGGCCGGCCTACCCAATCCACCGGCCGACCCGCCCGGCCGCCCCGTCGGCCTGCCCAAGCCACCACCTGGCCTGCCCAGCCGAGCGGCGCCGGCCTCCCGAGCTAGACCGTGGCCTCCCTCACAGAGTTTGTGGCCGAATCAGCTCCACCAACCGGGCTGAGCCATCCGAACCACGCCCCTCACAGTGACCTCCAGGCTGAACTGCCCGTGCGGCCCGCTTCTTTTGGCCCAACGGACCAGGCCGAACCGAATAGGCTGGTATGCCCAATGGGCCGTGCCAGACCCAAAAGCTATGACTAGGTTGACCCAGACTCGTTTGACCCAGACTGGGTTGGGCTGAGTCGGTCCGACCAAGTCAGATCGGACCCGGGCCCACTACCGGACTTTACTTCCTTTGTCCAAATCTTTGGCACAAGATGACCATTTGATGAACCGTCAATGGCACTGGTATTCTTGGAGTGAGATGGTCTCTTTGAGAATACCCCTTCAGAGTTTGGGGTACAGTTGAGTTACAGTCAGGTTGGATCGTGCACGAACCCAACTGGGTCCCTCAGCCTAAAAGGCTAATAAATCACATACTGGACGTCCAATTGATGCACCGTATGTTGTGTTGAGACCCATTTGACGAGGAAAACCTTTGAGATAATTTTTTTTGGGACTTAGTGGCAGTTGACATATCAACACTCGGCTTGAGGAGTGGACCCTCCTAGAATCAAGCATGCTTCGTGCGAAACCCTGTGGCTAGCTGTGTGCTGACTACTGTTCCTGGATCCAGTCTGGGTCCGATAGTTCTGACTCCTGTTCTTGGATCTTGTGTGCTTCCAACAGAATAGCTGGTCATAGATCCTGTGTGGGTCTGACAGCTCTGACTACTGTTCCTGGATCCTGTGTGGGTCTGACAGTTCTAACTGCTGGTCCTAGATCTTGTGTGGGTCTGATAGCACCGACTACTATTCCTGGATCCTATGTGAGTCCGATAGTTCTAACTGCTAGTCCTGGATCCTATGTGGGTCTGACAGCACTGACAACTGTTCCTGGATCCTGTGTGGGTCTGACAGTTCTAACTGCTGGTTCTGGATCCTATGTGGGTCTGATAGCTTAGATGATTCATTGACTATATCTGATCATCTCTCTCTCTAAAAAATTTGTCTACCTGTGTGAGCTGAGTCAGTAACTTGAGTTTTCGTCATGATTGATATGTATTACTTGATAACTTAAGTATATGTATGGGAATATACCTATGTGGGATTATCAGTTGATTTCATAATTTTTGTTTTATCCTTGTTGGATTTGTGAGACCTTGAGGGTCTCAGGGTTCCTAATGAGTATCATTATACTCACCCATGCATGGGCTATGCCCGCACCTTATTGTGTTGGATGAAGAAGATGGACAACGCTGACCGAGGATGAGTTTTCGAGGACTGGACGGTACCTGGAGGTGGACCTCACGATGAGTCGGTACCCGAAGGAGACTGATGGATGTGGTGTGCTGAGGAGGCTATGTGTACCTACCCTTCAGGTAGGATCCGTGGTGGACGATCCAGGAGCTTCTTTTTTTCTCCTTTCAGTTGTTTTTGTCCTTTTTAGTTGTACTTGAACTTTTAGTTGGGCTTGTATTTCTGGCCCCTTTACTCTTCATCACTCTCTTGTTATACAGTTTTACATAGTGTTTTGTATCTAGCTGTGTATTCTGTTGTGTGTGTTTTCAGTTATAAAGGAAATGCCTTCCCAGTTTAGGGATTTATGCCTTTGGTGCTAGTCACCAGACCCTGGCCTATGGAAGGTGGGTTTGGGGTAGCCATGGCATGGGCCTTAGGGGACTGGTCATGACATATTATATAGGAATATATAGGACATGAAAGACAAATCTGACTCAAGGTAAGGGGTTTCTAAACTCAATTTCCTATTATCAAAATAAACTTATATTTCATTGATTATGTCATACCAAGAATATTTTCAAATTTTCCTTTAATTTTATTATACTCTATTTTTGTTTTTCTTTTGTATTTACAGTTTTCACACATAATTATTTCATTGATTTATTCTCACTCCAATGATACAATATTTCTAAGGGATTTTCATCTCAATTTTTACATCCGTCAAATAAATGTCATTTTCTACACTCATTTATTTTGTGTGGTGTATATACATCCCCAAAATTAATTTAGTGATTATTATACTTAAATTTATGGGGTTTTATATATCCTTTTTACGATCTATCTTTCATGGGGTTTACAGTTTCAAGGTTACCATTGTGGAACTGGATTTTTGTCTCAATTTGACTTCTTTAAGATTTTTGTTATATTATACGCCCATATTCTTTTATGAGGTCTGTATACTTCTCTTATGAAATGATATATCATGAATATAATTATTATACTGATATTAGTTTTTTAATTTAATGTTATTACTTATATGGTCTTATGATTCATTTCTTTCAAGTTGGTATGGGACACTTTAGAATGTTTTAAGGTTATTTTACTCATGGATGTTTTTAATGATCTTTTAATGGTATTTCCTTTAATCAATGTAAAAAAACATTTTTGTTACATATCCTAGACTGAGGATACTTTTTATTTATACCATCCTTATTATTTTATAGATTTATTAATATTGTTTCAAATAGATATTTATGGAACCTGTTACTTTTACATGAGCTAACCATGTTTCAATGGGATTTTGGTGGAAACCATTTCTTTTCCCTGGGTTAATCATGTTTCAATGAGATGATTTTGGAAACCATTTATTTTTCATGTGTTTTTAATTTTTAAAGAGATTTTTATAGAACCCATATTTTCATGGGTAAATCATGGTTCAAAGAGACTATTTTGAAACCCATTTATTTAACATGGGTTAATCATGTTTCAAAGAGATTGTTATGGAACCCATTTCATATCCTTAGGCTTATAATGTATTTTATGATTTCTGTGATGAAATTATTTTATTCATGGTACATTAGAATTATATGAATCCATTGACCATGATACATATTATGTGAAGGGTTGATACCCATTATAGGTTATGGGTGAGCCCGATATAGGTTATAGGAAGGGTTTATCCCCATTATAACTCACAGAAAATGGGTGAGGGAAATATTTCATATATGATGGGTGATCCAAATTATAGATATATGATGAATTAGGTAATGATTATGCTAGGAGAAGATCACATTTTTATTCCAATTATAATGGTTTTGAAAGGGTTTTATGAAAGGGATGCTCCAAGTTATCGAAAAGAGTTTTTAATTACTTCTTCTGAGTTTATAATTATTCCACTAATCAAGATTGATATCACATGGCTATTGATTATTGATTTTTATGGATCTTAAAATCAAAATGATTTAATATATTTATGATCTATGTATTGAAGGGTTAGAGTTTTTTTGATTCACTTTGGAATTTTGTTTATTTATTCATACCCTTATATACTCTTATTCTTATTGATGAAATTCACTTGTTAATGCTTACATTTTCCCTTGCTGAGAATTTGAGTACACCGTTCTTATTTTTCATTTTCACTGGGTTTTATAGAATTATGATGAAAAATTTACGTCTATAAAGTATTTCACAAGGATGATGTTGATGACATATTGTGAAATAAGAAAAGATTGGTTAAATAAGATAAATATTATTTTGATGACTTGAGAATTTTTAATGTAGGAGTTTTTAATGATTCCATAAAACTATAAAATTAAAACATCATATGGTATGTAAGTGATACATGTTTTCCTTTTGGTGTTGTAATTTTTAGATGAAAAATTTGGGTCACTATTATTGGCATCAAATCCAGGAATGTAAATGTAACGAATTTTAGCACAACATCCAGGTGTATAGGTTCTGGGCTATTATAGTCAGAATTAGAGGTTTATTTAGATAAATTTGGATATTATGATGTTTTCATGTGAGTTAGTATTAAGATTTATAGATACTGTCACATGTCTACAAGATTAAGGAAAATCATAAGATCAATATATTAGACACCCCATTAAGGATTTAAGTGATGCAATATTAAATTGATTTTTAGAGACATTTTTTTTCAGATGAGGTATTTTTAACCCCTAGGATAAAAATGAAGTGTATTTAGGGAGGAATTATAAGTTCATGTTTAAGGAAGGAAAATGTAAAACCCTTATACTCATTGATAACTCATTGTATCCAGCAAGGCACTGGGGCTTTAACCCAAGACCGATGAACAATAAGGGGTTCAAGCTCTACCACAAACCTAAATGATGTCCTAGTTAGCCTGATGTTTTTTCCAAAAAAGATCATTTTTATTCGTGAAACATATTTTATTTTATTTTATAAATAATAATTCATTTATCTTAAAGAATATATGATCAAATACTTCTGATTTATGGATTTCAAACTTAGGTAGGGAACATTTGATGAATATCAAGGATGTTTACAAAATAATTTAGTTTCAACAATGGATATTACTTTCGATGATTAATGTATCATATTAAGGTTTCTTAATTTTGGGAATTATCTTACCAAGTGTTAATAATTTTGGTTTTGGTTAATGTATTAAGACTATTGGAATTGATTGAATATCACTTTTATGGTTATGTGGTCTTTAAAAGTTGATTTTAGTGCTTTGGGAATTAAAAATTAATCTTGGATTCTAATAAATTAGATTAAAAGATAATATTTTGGTTTAAATTTGTTAAATGATGAAATTATACTCATCAAGTTTGTATATTTCTTTTTTTTTTCTTTTGGAATTGACGGTAAGATAATTCTTTAACTCTAGGAAAAGAACCTTGAAAACAAATGTATTATACTAGTACCTTAAATTTTGTTGAACCTATGGTCTTTTTTATTATTGAATATTTATCTTTTTGAGGCCCTTAACTTTTCATTGATCATTCACTTTTTTGTGATCAATTACCTCAATCACTCTTAATAATTATTTATGCTTTTCCCCCATGTTTTCCTTATATATAATCCTAGTTATGTGTAACTTCTGGTGACCATTTTATTTAAAACATTTAATTTTTAAGGGTTTTTATATATTTAATTTTCATGATGTGTGTATAAATAAATTAATTCTAAAATTTTAAATCAATTGACTACAAAGACGATTTTGAGGGAGAAATTAATTTTAAGGGGGGTATGATGTAACATCCCGAAATGTTATGAAATATATTATTTAAAATTAATTTAAATTCTATAATATATTCCATTACTCACAATAAATTGTTTATATTTCATCACATGAAACACGAAGTTTATCTTGAGCTGTATGCAACATCAAGTTCCTTTGATGAATTATGTTACACACATACCTGATTCTTACCGGACAACAATATTCTATTAATATTATTATGATTGTTATCACATATCCATTGGAATGAAATTAATGAATTAGATTTACTAAATTATTAAAATTATAGTTTACAGAAGTTAATAGAATGTTTTTTTATTCATGAAATATATTTGATAGGCATAAGATAATAATAAATCCGTTTTTGTGCTTAAAAATTGTATTTTTCTAAAAAATAGTTTTAACACCTTTTAATGTAAGAGTTATTTTAAAAATAAATTTTGACACTTCAATAAATTTTATTTGAAAAAATAAATTTGTTTTATAAATTTTAATATCAAAATTTACTTTGGGTGAATTTTTGGTATATTTATGTGAAGTTTCACTTTTTGATGTATTGTGAAAACACTACATTTTAATTGAAAACTATTTTTTTGTCTAATTTATTAATGTAGTTAAATTATAATTTAAATTGTTTTTAAGGTATAATTTTCTCAATTATACATAAATAAATCCAATTTAGGTTAATCAATTAAATTCAAAATTGAAATTGGTTATAAAAACATTTCAAACTTATGAACTATTCTCCTTAAAAACTCATTGTCTCTCAACATATGTGGGATTAATTATAATATAATTTTAGACACTTTTGTTAATTGAACTTGGAAAAATGGGTATAAATATTTAGAGTCAATGTGGAAATTTTAGTTTAATAAGTTAAACTTAATTTTTGAATGGAATATTTAGTCAACAAAGTTAAGATTAGTTATAGCAATTAAGGTTAGAACAATCTTAATTAATTATTAAAATTAGAATATAAGTTGTATAAATGGCCCAAAATTTGTAAAAAACAAATTTATTGGAAATAATTTGACCTTAAACACATTATGACAAATTTTTATGAATTTTATGGGATACTATTATTTGAATTTGTCCTATATTATGTAAAGTAGTGAAAAAGATAAAAAATGAACATTCATTCCCATTAACACTTATAAAGATTTGGAGTAGGTAAAAATATACATAAGTTTGGTTATAAATATTATTTTGGAATATAAATGTGTTAGTTTTTATCATAATAATTTATTTTTAATTTTTATAGATGATATAACTACATTAAATTCTTATGAAACACCAACACATGGATTATTTAGTTAATAAATAAATAAATAAAATAAATGACATTTTATTAAATGATTCAAAATTAATAAAAAAATTATCCTCATCCAAGTGATTTGTATGTGTTAATAAATATCAAATATTTTTCATTAATGGTCCAGTTTATCTTTTATAATTAACATCTTCACCTATAAATAGTAAAAACTTTATTAGCACAATTACGGTTAAAGTTGTGTTTTTTTCGTTATATGTGTTTTTGTTAAAATTAATTTCCAACACATATGGGATTTTTATTTTACAAATTAGTTGAAACTTTTTATAATAATTTTTTATAAAGTTTCTAGTAACTCTCATTTTAATTAATTCTTAGTGAATGAATTACACAGGTTAGAAAAATAGCTACCTAAATGAAAAACCAAAATTAAAAAAAAAGGAAACCTAAAGACTAAAGAAAAAATGATATAAATACTTTTATTTATTGTGTGATGTAAATTTGTATCAGACATAATTCCCCTTTAATTCATTATTTTTTATCCTGTAAGAACATTATGTATAAGTGACCTCCCTAGAGTGTTTACCTTATTATATTTCCAAGAACACCACTCTCCCTCCATTATAAAAAATCACTTACCCTCTCCACCACTTTACTCATATAAATCACTTTGGATCATCCAAATACCACCCAAATAAGATTAAAAAATCCCACCTCTCATCTTAGAAGACTAAATTTTTCTAAAAAGTAATCAGTGTATGTCCTTTGGTGAAATCCAAAATATGTTTCTAGAAGAATAAGTAATATTCCTCCACGAGAACTTTTGTTTTATGTCTTTCTTTACTACTTAAATTAGTCTTATTTAGTGGTTATATAATAACCATAGAATATTAAATATTATAATATTTTTTTTAATTAATGTTTCAACCTAAACCTATACACACTTCTATCAAATGGGTAACAAAATCACCATTCGTTTGTACAGAGAACTACCACCTCACGAAATGAT
Source organism: Viscum album (assembly GCA_963277665.1). Lineage (NCBI taxonomy): Eukaryota > Viridiplantae > Streptophyta > Magnoliopsida > Santalales > Viscaceae > Viscum > Viscum album. The sequence continues at coordinate 717,571,389 of OY728128.1, forward strand.
GTTGTTTGTTCTTAAATTACAACATATTATGGTTGGGTAGAATGATGTAAGTACTATGTTTATATGATATATATGATATTTATAAGGTATTATTACTTTATTAATTATTTTATAACACATATCTTCATGATTTTGATTTTTTGGGAGTATGATAACATTGTTTGTGGACGTGTGGACTACCACCTCATCAAAACGATGTGATATGTTCACCCTTTATATTGATTGTATTAAAGATGGTTTTAATAAATATATATGATATAAATGAAATATTAATGATACTAATTACACAATTATATACTTTTACATATAACATATCATTTTCTCCAACCCATTTCACACACTGAAAAAGGGATAATGTCGTTCGTGGACGTGTGGACTACTGCCTCCTCAAAGCGATGTGATTCATCCTTTTTCATAACTGCATCAAAATAATGATATATATACATATATATAATTAAATAATATGGTATTTATTATATAATTTTAATTATGGAAAGATAATATTTTATTTCCTTTTTTCTATAATGTTCATTGAATTTTGGGAATGTTACTCATGCTTATGTACAACCTACGACCTCTATGATCATAACATGGATTCATTTTTTATAACTATTATTCCTGTTTGTTTCTAAAAGTATAATTGACTTAAAACCATGATAATTATTTCATTATTATTATTTTTATTTTTATTTGTATGTTTAAATAATGATCTCATTGACCTTAGTCAACCTATCAAAGTCAGTTTTGACACATAAGCTGAATATGATCAAAACATCTGACTTAAACTTGATTAGTTAAGAAATTTTGTATAATTTTTCTAATTTATATAAAATAATAATAAAAATGGAATTTTTTTAAATAAATTAAATAATTATCATAAGATTAATTTTTTGGAATATAGAGGACAAGAATGACAAATCAAACTCAAGGTAAGGGGTTTCTTATCTCAATTTCTATTCGTTGGGATAAAATTTAATTTCTTTGATTATATTATTCCAAAAATATATGCGAAATGACCTATAATTTTATTATAATGTATTTCCAATTTTATTTTGGGGGTTTACATTTATCACACATAATTATTTTATTAATTTTATTCTCAACCCAATGATGAGATCTTTTAAAGTTATTTTAATCTCACTTTTTACATCTATGAGATAAATGTCAATTTTTCCACACGTTTATTTTTTTTGGTTTATATAATTAACATGAATTAATTTTATTATTATTATAGTTATATTTATTGGGTTTTACATATCCTCTTTATGATCTATCTTTAATGGGGCTTATGATTTCAATGTTACCAAGGCAGTAATGGATTTTGGTCACAATTTTCCTTCTTTGAGTTGTTTGTTTTGTTATATTCCTATCTTATTTTATGATGTGTGTATACAAAAATATTGACATGAAATATCATGATTATACTTATTCTCATGATATTATAAGTTTCATTTAATATTATTACTTCATGGGCCTTATGATTAAAATATTTCCAGGTGGAGTGTCCCACTTTTGAATTTTTAAAAGATATTTCCATCACTAATATTTTTAATGATATTTTATTTTATTTCCATTAATCAACATAAAATAATTTTGTTTTTAATTATATTACACTAGGGATATTTTTTTATACCATACTTATTATTTTATAGATGGATTAATATAGTTTCAATGATATTGTTATGGAACATATTTCTTTTTTCCATGGGCTAACAATGTTTTGAAGAGATTTTTGTGGAACCCACTTCTTTTCCACGAGTTAATCATGTTTCAATGAGATGTTTTTGAATCCCATTTATTTTACATGGGTTAATAATTTTATAATGATATTTTTATGTAACCATTTTCTTTTCCATATATTAATAAATGTTCAAAGAGATTGTTTAGGAACACATTTCTTTTACATGGGTTAATCCTATATAAAATATATTTTTATGGAACCCATTAATTTTCCATGGTTTTATCATGTTTTTATGATTTATATGATTAATGTGTTTTACGCATGGTATATGAACATTATATGAAATGAGTGATCCCAATACTACTTATATGAACTATTGATCCCCATTATAGCTCATGGGTGAGCCTGATATAGCTTATACGAAGGGTTGAACCCTATTAAAGCTCACCGAAAATGGGTGAGTACCATATAGATTATATGATGGGTGATCCCCAATATAGATCTCTTATTTATTGTCTAACTATTATATTAGAAGTCAGATATATGGTTATTCTAATTTAAAGGGTTTTTAATTTTTTTGAAAGGGTTTTATGAAAGTGATGCTCCAAGTAACCAAAAAGTGTTTTTAATTATTTTTAATGAGTTTGTAATGTTTCTAGTGATCGATATTGATATAACATGGCTCTTGATTATTTATTTTTATGGATCTTTACTTCTCTATGATTTCATATTTTTGGATCTAGGTATTGATGGGTTTCAGTTTATTTATGATTTTCTCATTAAATTTGATTATGTCATCATAAAATTATGAACTCTTATAATAATTGATGAAATTAATTTATTAATTATTATGTTTTCCCTTATTGAGTGTTTGATTTTACCCTTATTATATTTCCTTTTCACCATGTTTTAATGAATTATGTTTAATGATTTATGTCTATAAATAATTTCACAAGGATGATATTTATAACCTATTGAGAAATAATAAATGATTGGTTAAATAGGAGAAATATTCTTTTAATGAATTTTTAATTATTTTTATAGGATTTTATCCAAATTATATAAAACTATAAATATAAATGTTCCTATAGTATTTATGTGATCCGAGTTTTCTTTTTGATGTTGTAAATTTTAAATGAAAAATTTGGGTGACAATTATTAGAATCAAATATGAGAGTATAAAATTTATGGATTTCAATACAGAATCCAAGAGTGTGGGTTTTGGGCTATTATAGTTAGGATATGATGTAGTAAATAAAAATTTAAATAGTTACATTTAGTTACTATAATAACTTAAATATCACTGTTATGACAGCTTAGTTATTAAATAAAATTCACTTGATTTACTAAAATACTTAGGAAGTATTGATAAATTGATATTATAAATAGTTATATTATTTAAAAAAGATATCAAAAAAAGTTTAATAGTAAATTTTCCAAATATTATGCTGATATACTTTGAAATATTTTCAAGTAGAGAGAAAAATATAACAACATAAAATTTGATATTATGAAGTTAAAGAGTTTGAATATAAGTTCAATCAGTTGAACTTAAGGAATTTGATTCCTATGTCTCACCATTATTCAAAATATATTACATCATTAATGTTACTCATTAAGTGGTTAGTGGGAGTATTTTATTATATCATCACATAGGTATGTGAAGGGAATTACATAAGGATATAATAATGGGAAAATGAATTCATTGCTGCAACAACCACATGAGGTCCATGTTATATATCTATAATTGATTGGTTGTAATTGTCATATCATGTAATTATAACAAAGGAAATCACTATTTAGTATTCATTAATGTGTGATTCAATATATTTTACATGAATGGTAGAATGATAAATATCCACTAAAATTACAAACAATGAGTTGTCCCTAACCGATGGACATCATAGAGTTTAATGGGTAGTGATGAAATATAAAGGTTAGCATGAATAGATTCTTATATCCATTACAATGGGTTTTATATGAGACATTGAATAATATATTCATTGGGTAATAAGTAGATACATAATACTTATACTGATCCACTAATTTATATCTCATGGAATGTCATACAATCATACATATATAAATGGGTGTATTCTTATTTTCAATCCTTCATACCAGAGGTTGGAGAGATACCTAGCATGAAAAACTTCATACTTTTATACCATACTTTCTGAAGCCACAATATGAACATAGCTAATCAAGGGTGGTTGGGTATGTTTCTGATCATGTTATTAGTTGGAGTCACATGATTTGGACTTTTGATAAGGATAATTTTTTGGACAAAGGGTTTTTTCAAAATGAAGATATTTTGATGAAAAACCATATCCAAAAGATTTTGGATGGATTCAAAAAATGGTTGTGATGTTATGCATAAAGTCGTTATATGATTTTAGTGCACCAGTGAGATTGTTAGATATGAACTAATATATATATATATATACATAACACATGATAAAATATATATATAATGTATATATTTAATTACCTGATTGTGATACATGTATTATAGTTCATGTATTAAATACAAGTGATAATATATATATATATATATATATATGATATTTATTTATTTCTCCCAATTCGTTTTATTTTCAATTACAATACATTGTGAGTAGATTAATTGGATTGACTTCACATTTAATGTGATTAAATTAATTTTTTTAATAAATGTATATGGATACATTAATATAGCTAGAGTGTGTTTATTTAATGAAACACTTCATGGATGGATATATAGAGGGATGTAATCCCTCTTGTTGAAGATATGAAATTGTGAGCAAGAATCTCATCTCCCTCTCATCCCCACACTACTTTTCCTCATTGTATAAGAAGGTTATAGAACCCCTTCATCATTTGGATATCCTCACAATATGATCACATATCCATTGGTTTGTGTCTCCCCCTCAGAGGCATACTACTTTTGTTCACTACTTGATGATCTTCATCAAGAATTATCCTTCACTAGTGAAGACGAATATTGCGGCTATTAGAAATTTACAAGTATATTTTATATTTAGTTTATTAATGTATTTATTTTTAAGGATAGATCTTACTATGTTTGGGTTTTCTTCCTTTTTTACATCGTTTTTTTATAATCTTACAAAAAAAAGTAGAAACAACTTAAGAGGAGTAAATGATGTGTTTTAGAATGAAAAGTCATTTTGGGAAATCATTTTATTCATCTTATAAATAAATGTGGAAACATGAATATCACCAAAATAAAAGGGAATAATATTGAAATTATTTTTAAGGAACTATAGAGGAATATACATACTTAAAATTACATGAAAAAAGGATAACCCAATGAAAGGGATCTAGATTCGAGAATCCACTTACCTTAAATCATGCATAATTTCCTCTCTTTTCCTCCTCCTTAATAATAAATATAGGTTTATTAAAAAATTAAAACATAATTAAATCATGGTAATTAATGTTAATATTTATTAATTATAACAATTGGATTGTATTTCGGAACCCCCATTACTGATATTGAAGCCTTTTATTATTATACATTACTTAGAAAAATTATTTTGCCTTCGATTTTGCTATTTTTTTCAAGGTAATTTAAAAATAAGTATTACTAATTACAGATGAATAAAATACACATATTTATAAATTTATATATCATAAATAATTTAATATAATAGTGAATTGGGTTGGGGATAATAAAACAATTAGAAATGTCGTCATTGTCGGCTAACTGATCATTAATGTGATTTTTTCAAAAGAGCGGGAATGAGAAGTATGAAAATTTAATATGTTGTAAATATAATACTTGTAGTAGGTTAAAATCATTAATATAATTTGAAAATACTACATGATTATCCTTAATATATATGGGTTTAAAAGAGGTGGTGGAAAAGAGAATGGGGAAAGAAGAATGAGAGGGAGAATTGTTGAGAACATACCCTCTTCTCAGTGTTGCATCAACTCTACAACACTAAAATCCATTGATTATTGGAGTTGGATGGCCCCAAAAGGTCCCTAAGTATTCAAATATACTCAATAGAATGTATTTGGTGTAACATCCCGGATCCGAGTGCCACTCCATGGGTGCCCCGAACCTGGTTCGCCACGTGACCTCAAGCACATTTCCACAAACGCCAGAGGCTGCCGACTAGCAGCAAGGGCCCAGGTCTGATAGTGGGGAAACTATGCCCTCATTTTTCAAAGTGTAGAGCAGCAGAATATAATATAAACATAAAACAACAACGGAAGTAGCAACAATATATATAACTAAAATTGATAACTAATGAAAAAATAAAAGAAACCAGAAGTCATACATATATATGAAGATGCAGCATGTCACTATCCTATAAAACAACCAGAACATGTTACACGATTAATACAATACAACTGAAGTACAGGTACAGAAAAGCAAAATAGAACAGCCCGCGACATCGCGAGCCATTGCTCGGTCCCGTGCTATCCTACACCCCAGCAGTAATCATGTACATGTATAGGGACCCTTGCCCTTATCTACACCTACATAAACGTAATCTGTTTGGGCTGAAAAACGTGGCCCAAACAGGGTGTGAGAAATATATCTCAGTAGGCACCCACCAAAGGCCCGTGCCCAACTGGGTGTAAAAATTCAACAACAGTGTGCAGTAGTGAATGCAATAAACTAAGCAGTACTCAAAAGTAACTAACTTAACAGTTATATTTCCATTTTATTATTCATTTAACCATTTAATTTAATAACATTCTATACTCAACAGAACCAAGCCCTCAAGCCAACCAGAATCTTGCCCTTAGGCTAATATAGTAAAACCACGCCCTCAGGCTTTCCCTCAGGATATATAGAATCTCGCCCTCTGGAATTTCCCTTAGGAAAAGTAGAATCTTTTCCTCAGGCCAAACTAAAATGAAACCCTTAAGTGATTAGAATCTTGCCCCCAGGCCTTGCCCTTAGGTGGAATAGTAACCTTACCCTCCGGCTAATACAGTCACGCCCTCAGGCTATAATAAAGAACCGCCCTCAGGCATAAGTAACCGGCCCATGCCCAACATATAAACATGCAATTTACATAAAATTCCTCTCAAGGCAAAAGTAATGCATAATTTAAACATGGCATACCCTCGGGTATCCTAGCCAAACGGCTAAACAGAGGAATGCACACACGGGGTGGTCCTGGATCCATGCAACAATCCCAAACAGCGTTTTGATATAATATTTAATTACCTATACAATTCTAGGTATTTACAATAGCCACGACCTCATCCACACGACACCCCAAAATGGGTTCGGGGAACATTAATTCACACAAATGCACAACAGTTGGAGAAATTAACACCAAGCCACCAGCCTTTAATGCCAATGAATGATATACGTGAACGTCCAATCCAGAAATTCCCGAGAACGACGTAGATCTGAAGAAGAAGAAACTCCGTTTAATCTTAAATAACTTCCATTAGAGGAAGAATTGGAAAGAGACACACCAGGAGGAGGAAGCTCTTACCCGTGTGGTTCCAACGAGATCGGCGGAGGCGGAATCGGATTCCCGACGTGCACTCAGAGGATCCTAGAAGCTCTGTCCTTCCTCTCCCAAGCCCTCTTCCTATTCTAAGCCTTCCCTGTGAACATGAGAGGCTACTGCCCATTTTAAGAGAAAAAAACAAAGTACACGGCGTGTATTTCCAAGTACACAACATGTACTTCCCTTTTTTTAACTATTCCTCTGGCGGCTTCCCACCAGCGTGGCACTGTTCCTATGAAGACATGACTACACGTCATGTCTCCTTGAGTACAGGGTGTGTTCTGTCGCCCAGCTAGCCACCGCCTTACTATTCACCTGCCGACTGACTACATGGCGTGTAAGGGACCACTATACGGTGTGTAGTCGGTCTTTACACCCTTCGTTTCTGACATGGATACACACCCTGTTTACTCTTTCCACACAGCCAAAAATACATGGCGTGCGTTAAAGTACATGGTGTGTACTTCCAAAATTTGGGATTTTCCCCCATTTTCCATATTTTCTCAAAAACACTTAAGGAAAAGAGAAAATAAGAAGCCCATACCTCAAAACTAAGAACCAGGTTCTTACAAACTTCCCCCCTTAAAGAAATTCATCCCTGAATTTCCCTTCCAAGGGTGGCGAAGATAAAGCTGAGAATAAATCTGGCCACTGAACATGTACGTCGGTCTCCCACTCCCAGGTTTCATCCTGCACTAGGCCATGCTGCCATAACACCCGTATGAGAGGAAATAATTGGCCTCAGTGAACCTTCATGCTCCTGTCAACGATACGAATCAGATGATCCTCAAAACACACATCTAACTAAAGCTTAACCTCCTCTGGCCGGAAGATGTGAGATGGGTATAAATGATAGCGGCGCAACTGAGATACATGGAAGACGTCGTGCATGGCCTGGTACCTCTATGCTAACTGCAAACGATAGGCAACCAGACTGACTCTTCCTATAATCTCAAATGGCCCCACTTACCTCAGCGAAAGTTTACCCTATCTCCTGATCCACCTATGTCCCAACCTTAGCGAAACACGCAAGAAAACCTGATCCCTGACCATGAACTCCAGAGGTTGTCTTCGGCGATCATTATAAGATTTCTGACGAGACTGCGCGGTAGCCATTTGCTTCTGAATCAACTGGACCTACTCAGAAGTATCCTGCATGAGATGTGGTCCCAGTAATGCTGCCTCACCTACCTCTAACCAGCAAAAGGTTGATCGTCATGGCCTACCATATAAAGTCGTGTATGGTGCCATCTCGATAGTTTCCTAATGACTATTTTTATAGGAAAACTCGACTAGGGGTATATGGTTCTACCAAGAGCCCCCAAAGTCCAGGACGCATGGATGCAGCATGTCCTCAAGCACCTGTATCATACGCTCTGACTGGCCATCGATCTGAGGGTGGTAAGCTGTGCTCAGAAGCACCTGTTTACCCAGTGCCCTCTGAAAACTCTGCCAGAAACGAGATGTAAAACGGGCGTCCTTATCTGAAAAGATAGAACAAGGAACCCCATGAAGATGTACGATCTCTCGGATATACAACTTCCCGAGCTCGTCAACACTGAAGGTCTCCTTGATCAGTAAAAATTGAGCCACCTTCGTGAGTCTTTCCACAAAAACCCACAGGACATCATTTCCTCGAGGTGACCTCGGAATCCCAGTCAAGAAATCCATCGCGACATCATCCCATTTCCACTCCGGGATAGGTAACTGTTGTAATAGTCTAGCTAGCCTCTGATGCTCTGCCTCCACCTGATGACAGGTGGAACACATCGTAACAAAAGCAGCTACTTCTCTCTTCATACCCGACCACCAGTACTGACGTCTCAAGTCTCTGTACATCTTGGTAACCCCGGGATGAACTACACAAGCTAAAGCATGAAACTACTGCATCATCTCCTCGCGTATATCCCCTATAACCCAAACTTGTCCATGGAAACACAAAAATTTATCATTGCCCATCATCCACCCAGAAGGGGGGTCCTCACTTGCCACCGAATCCCACAGAACTAGGCCTTCTGGATCAGATAGCTGTCTAATCCTCTCTCTATCTAGGAGGGTAGAAGTCACAGCTGAGGATGAAAGATAAGTTTGCCCCTGACTGTCGGGCACCTCTAAATGCATCTCATAGATCAAAGCCATAAGCTGCCACTCGCCATTGGCCTCCTGCATAGCCCGTATCTGAGTCTTCCTGATCAGTCCATCAGCTACTGTATTACCATTACCAGGTGTATATGCAAGGTCAAAATCGAAGGACTGAAGGTATTCGACCCACCTTTGCTGCCTCAGATTCAAGTCACGCTGAGTAAAGATATACTTGAGACTTTTGTGATAAGTGAAGACCACGAAATCTTCTCCCAATAGATAATGTCTCCAAAAGTGCAACACATGCACAACTGCAGCCAACTCAAGATCATGCGTCGGGTAATTCCTCTCATGTGGCCTCAACTCCCGAGACTCATACGCAATAACTCAATCACCCTGCATCAACAATGCTCCCAAACCAATACCTGATGCATCATAGTAAACTGTATAGATTTTCCTTTATTCTGGGAGTATCAGGATCGGTGCTGATGTAAACCTTCCTTTCAAGTCTTTAAAGGCTGTCTCGCAAGCTTCTGACCAAACAAACAACACACCCTTCTTAGTCAAACCCGTCAACGGCGCTGCTAAGCAGGAGAAGTTCTGGATGAAACGTCTGTAGTAACCAGCCATCCCCAAGAAACTCCATATCTCAAACACGTTCTTGGGATGCTCCTAGAAAACTACTGCTCTCACCTTCTCTGGGTCCATGACAACTCCTGCCTCTAAGATGATATGACCTAGGAAGTGAATATAGTCCATCCAAAAGTGGAACTTTGAGAGCCTAGCATATATTCGATTCTCTCTCAGTGTACTCAATACGATATCAAGATGGGTGGGATGGTCGTGTCGAGTGTGAGAGTACACCAAGATGTCGTCCCTAAATACTACCACAAAAGAGTCCAGATAAGGATGGAACACTCGATTCATCAGAGCCATGAAAACTGCTAGCGCATTCGTGAGTCCGAACGGCATAACCGTATACTCGTATAGAACATACCTGCTCCTGAAAGCCATGAGAGGTATATCTGATGGTCTAACGTGCAACTGATGATATTATGATCTTAAGTCAATCTTTGAGAACAATCGTGCTCCATGAAGTTGATCAAAAAGATTATCAATCATTAGAAAAGGATATCAGTTCTTAACCATCAACTAGTTCAACTTCTGATAATCCACACAGAGTCTGAGGGTACCATCTGCCTTCTTCACAAAGAGGACCGGAGAACCCTATGGAGAAGTTTTGGGTCAGATGAAACCCTTTGCCTATAACTCCTCTAACTGCCTCTTGAGCTCCTGCAACCCAGGAGTGGATATCCTATAAGGAGGAATAGACACCAGTGCTGCTCCTGACACAAGTTCGATAGAGAACTCCACCTCACACTTCGGAGGAAGACCTAAAAAGTCATCCGGGAAGACATCCCTGAAACGATCAACCACTGGAGGGAAATATGTCTGACAAGTCCCCTGGTCATCTAGATATAAACTCGCAATCTAGGATATGACTCCACCTCACCCATGATGCTCTGGTCCAGCTCGACTCGCCTGAACATCCCATTTTCCCTTGTATAGAAACTCTTCATCATTTGGTGACGTGAAACTCACCCTTCAACGATAGCAGTCTACAAAGGCTCGAAAGGGAACCAACCAGTCCATCCCGAGAATGATGTCATAAGCTGTCATCTCTAAGATATAGAGGTCCCAAAGAAAGTGACACCCATCAACCTCAAGGGGGAACTCCTTGCACTGATGCACACCAGCCTTCTTAGTCCCCAATGGAGTGTCCAACGTCATGATATCAGAAAAGGTAGAAACACAGAGCCCAAGGCTCTCCACAATGAGAAAAGATATAAAACTATGTGTAGCACCCATATCAAAAAGTACTGAAGATAAGACAAGAACTACTAGAATAGTACCTCAGACTGTAGAAGGTCTGGGATCCTGCACCTACTGGGTCTGTTAAACTGCATATGCCTGCCCTGTGCCGCGGCCCTGCGACACAACCTAGCTACCCTGAGCTGTCCCGCTCTGCTGCCTCTGAGATCCTGGTGTCTGGCTACCACAACCATGACCACCATCTCTGCCTGCACGCCATAACGTATTCCAGTTTCCCGACTGGTAAGAAGTTGCTGGTCCTGCTCCCGCTCACGAAGTCTACAAAGAACCCCTCTCACTAGCCACTGGTAGAAATGCCCTGCAAAAGCGCTGAAGATGACCCATCTTTCCACAAGCTCGACACTCCACTGGGTCTTGTGGACACTATGGTCTCTTGTGCCTCTCTATACCACACTGGTAGCTCCTAATCGGGCCACCTAAAGAAACTGTCTGGCTCATACTGCCACCCTGAGAAAATTCCATCTATCTCTTCCTCTTACCAGCTGAAACAGTACCAGTAACTGGTGCTGAACCGCCCTGGCCCACACCACTAGCTTCCTGCAGGTTACTCTCTGTAATCAGCGTTGGATTCATAATAGCATGTACTGAAGGTAACCTGAAAACATTCACCAGCACTCGGATGTCATATCAAAGACCATCCTCAAAGCGTCTGGCTCTCAACGTCTCATCACCCACCAGTATGGGTGCAAAACGCTGAAGCTCAGTGAAACGACCAGAATAGTCCATCACCGACATAGTGCCCTGCTTTAGATTCATGAACTCTCGAGCTCTGTCTGCCCTCAGCGTCTCTGGAAAGAAGAATTCATAGAATACTGCCTGAAAATCTTCCCATGCCATGTCTCTGTGATGCTATGAATGGGTGGTAACATCCCACAACCTCTTGGCGGAATCATGCAGCATATACATCGTGAGATTGACCCTCCTCCCTGGAGGCGTCTCAAGATGCTCGAAAATAGTCTGCATCGATCCTCGCCAAGAATCTACAGCCTATGGTCCTCCATCCCCTGAAAATGTTGGCGGATGATGCTGCTGGAATATACGAGTCAGCTCAGCCATAGATGTGGTAGCCAGCGGTGCTCCCTGAAAGGTCTGCCTGAACCGCATAAAGCCTTCACAGAACTGCGCCTCCGCGCCTGTGTCTGGTATAACAGTTGGCACCACATCTGGCTCTGCTGGAGGATCCACTGGTAGCCCAGGGCCCCCATCTCCAGAGTATACTCATTCCCACTCTCATGGCGAACAACGTGCGGTCGTCTCGGCGGCATGACACTACAAGGTCAAATGCACGCCTTAGAACAAGATTAACAAGACCGAAAACGAAGAAACCAAAAGGGGAACAGGAGGAAGAAAGCATTCAAAATGTGAAAAACAAGACTACATGGTGTGCATACTTACTACAAGACATGTACCTGACTTCCCTTCCGTGCCCGGGTCCTTCTACATGGCTGAGCCACACAGATCCGGTTTGAACAAAACTACACGGTGTGTATATCATCTACACGATGTGTATGATGTTATTTACAACTGCTTGTGTCTCTTGTGACACGACCGACTACTCTTCTTGACACTTCAAAACATGTTACACCTGCACACGGTGTGTCAAAAACCCTGTTTCCTAGTCACATGGCTAAGTCCACACGGTCTGTCCTCGGACAAGACTACACGGTGTGTCCCATAGGTACAGGGCATGTTCAAGGAAAGGTGACACCGACCCATGTTGTTAGTTACACAGCCGAGTCCCCGGGTCGCACCACATGGCGTGTTCATCATTGACATGGCGTGTACTCAAGAGGATAACACCGACCCATGTTGTTAGTTACACGGCCGGGTCCCCAGGTCAGACTACACGGCGTGTTCCATAGTGGACACGACATGTATGTCTTAAGGTCTCCTCCGTCCGTGTTTGTTAGTTACACGGGCGGATTCTGGGTCAACACTACACAGTGTGTACATCCGGTACATGGCGTGTTCGCCCCAAGCATTTCCCTTCCTCGTGTCGCTGCCCACACAGTTTGTGACACAGGAAGAGACTACACGGCTTGTACTCTGGGTACACGGCGTGTACTTAAAAAATTTATTTTTATTCCCAAACATAAGACCATACACGGCATGTTGAAGGTACTACAAGACATGTATACTGGAAATTGTAGGCAGTATGCCTTAGAGACTTCCCCGGATCCCAGAAAATACTACAAAACAACACCTAAGTGTCAAATTCCGAGCCGTGAGGGCCCATACTCCCCACGAATCAATGTTTGAGATCTTATCTGTGTTATAACGAAATAAACAGTCAATGATCCACCAAATTTCGGTAAATGGGGGCCCATACTCCCCAAAAACCAAAGTTTGGCATCCATTATTTCCACAGATTTATACAGAAATATCCTATCACATAGCCTGTATTTATCAAGCAGCTATCACAACAACATGATTTTCTAGCACAACCACTATCACAACAGCATGAAATTTCTAATGCACCTACATGGCTTGGAACTATTCATGGCATGTGATTTCTATCATGTGACTAAATGATGCATGGGATGGAATACCCTCATCTCATCGGGTTGTAACTAAATAGAACCCATTAATAAAATATAAACAGCACAATCTCAAGTGCGTCACCCAACGGTGAAATCATATCAGCTGTAAATTGAAAAATCAGTAAAATTGCAATACGAGGTAAATTGGCTTTTCCCTGTACACGAGTTAGCTATGCCCAGGCACAACTTAGTACCAACTACTGTTCCTGTCTTATCCCTGAATAAGGCCCAAAATAGTAAGTCAAAGAAAAGAACCCCCTACGATACCACTTTGTCACGTCCCAGATCTGGGTGCCACTCCACGGGGGCCCCGAACCCAGTTCTCCACGTGACCTCAAACACATTTCCCCAAACTCCAGAGGCTGCCGACTAGCAGCGAGGGCCTAGGTCTGATAGTGGGGAAACTATGCCCTCATTTTTCAAAGTGTAGCGCAGCGGAATATAATATAAACATATAACAACAGCGGAAGCAACAACAGTATATATAACTGAAATGGATAACTAATGACAAAAGAAAATAAACCAGAAGTCATATATATATGAAGATGCAACATGTCACTATCATATAAAACAGCAATAACATGTTACATGATTAATACAATACAACTGAAGTACAGGAATAGAAAAGAAAAACAGAACAACCTGTGGTATCGCGAGACAATTCTCGGTCCCATGCTCTCCTACACCCCAGTAGCAATTAAGTACCTGTATAGGGACCCTTTCCCTTATCTACACCAGCAGAAATGTAATCTGTTTGCGCCGAAAAACATGGCCCAAACAAGGTGTGAGAAATAAATCTCAGTAGGCACCCACCAAAGGCCCGTGCCCAAAAGGGTGTAAAAATGCAACAATAGTGTGCAGTAGTGAATGCAATAGACTAAGAAGTACTCAAAAGTAACTAACTTAACGGTTATATTTTCATTTTATTATTCATTTTACCATTTAATTTAAAAACATTCTGTGCTTAACAGAACCAAGCCCTCAGGCCAACCCGAATCTTTCCCTCAGGATAATATAGTAAAACCATGCCCTCAGGCTTTCCCTCAGGCTATACAAAATCTCACCCTCAGGCATTTCCCTCAGGTGAAGTAGAATCTTTCCCTCAGTAAAAACTGAAACGCAACCCTCAGGTGATCAGAATCTTGCCCTTAGGCCTTACCCTCAGGTGGAATAGTAACCTTTCCCTCAAACTAATACAGTTATGCCCCCAGGCTATAATAATGCACCGCACTCAGTCATAAGTAACTGGGCCATGCCCAATATATAAACATGCAATTTACATACAATTCCTCTCAAGGAAAAAGTAATGGATAATTTAAACATGGAATACCCTCGGGTATGAAGTCCAAACGGCTAAATAGAGGAAGGCACCCCCAGGGTGGTCCTAGATCCAAAAAACGATCCCAAATAGCATGTTGATATCATATTTAATTACCTATACAATTCTAGGTATTTATAATTGCTACGACCTCAGCCACACGACACCCAAAAATGGGTTTGTGGCACATTAATTCACACAAATGCACAACAGTTGGAGAAATTAACACCAAGCCACCTACCTTCAACGCCAATGAGCGATATACGTGAACGTTGATTATAGAAACGCCCGAGATCGATATAGATATGAAGAAGAAGAAACTATTTTTAAACTTAAATAACTTCCATTAGAGGAAGAATTGGAAAGAGACACCCAGGAGGAGGAAGCTCTTACCTATGTGTTTCCAACGAGATCGACGGAGGTGGAATCGGATTCCTGGTGTGCACTCGGCGGATCCTCGAAGCTTCGAACTTCCTCTCCCGAGCCCTCTTCCCATTCTAAGCCTTCCCTGTGAATAGGGGAGGCTACTGCCCATTTTATGCGAAAAAAACAAAGTACATGACGTGTATTTCCAAGTACACGGCTTGTACTTCCCATTTTTAACTGTTCCTCTGGCAGATTCCCACCACTGTGGCACTGTTCCTCTGCCGACATGACTACATGGCGTGTCTCCTTGAGTACACGGTGTGTTCTGTCACTCTGCTGGCCACTGCCTTACTATTCGTCTACCGACTGACTACACAGCGTGTACGGGACCACTACATGGAATGTAGTCGGTCTTTACACCCTTCATTGCCGACATGACTACACACCCTATGTACTCTTCCCACATAGCCAAAAATACACAGTGTGTGGAAAAGTACACGACATGTACTTCCAAAATTTGGGATTTTCCCCCATTTTCCATATTTTCTCAAAAAAACTTAAGGAAAAGAGAAAATAAGAAGCCCGTACCTCAAAACTAAGAACCGGGTTCTTACATTTGGGGAGATATTTTTCTTTTAAAAGTGTTTTAGGTGTGGTTTTCTGAGGGGAGGAAGAGGGGTTATTTAAACATGAGGATAAGGTTATTTTTAGAATAAAATATTAAATACAATACAATATCAACTATAAAACTTATTATAATGAACTTTTTACAATATAAAAATATTAAAAATATAATTTAATGTTTTTAATAAATTAAAAACCTTTATAATTACAATTCACATTGTTTTCTAAAATGGAATGTGTAAAAAAATAAGAAAATTATTTTAACAGAGCACTTTTGACTTTAGGCTTTTGACAAACGTTTTTCTATGTTACAAAATTATGTTTATTGTATATTGAGGATTCATTTGTGAAATTTAATATGTTTTGGATAAACCTAATGTTATATAATTGATTATATGATTATTACATAATGAATAATTTATTTTATGATACATTGGTTATGAAAAAACTATATTTTTACTATTCACTTGAAAATTAAAGAATTTCAAAAAATAAAAAAAGGTAACCCCTAAATATTTTAGATATGTTGAATCCAAAAATTAAATTCATTTTATCAAAATAATTTTTTAAAATAATTAATTTTAATTTTATTATAAAAATTATGATTGTTTAAATACTTTAAAATATAGTTAATTAACAATGTTCTTATATTTTAATTGATTTTTTAATCATGATATTTATTTTATTGAATAAAAAATATTTATATTTACATAAATTATTCATGATAATATTTTTTTAGTAAATTATGTTGTTTTTATGTCAAATTAGTACTCCAATGGTCATATTAATATTCATAACAATAAATTTCTTATTCCTAACAACCAGGTTATTATTCTAATGATCACATTACCTCATATAAATACAAATTTATTCCTTTATTTATTATTCACCTCAATTACCTATGTGATTTTACATTTCAATTTTCTATAATTTCGATTAAATTACTAATATTTGGTTTCCTTTCCAAATTTTTTTTGTGGGGGATCGGGGAGATTCAAGTTTTCCCGCTACAGTTTTTCTATTTTCCATTTATATCCCCTTATAATGTTTGTAATTTTAATGGGATTAATTTTTGGTTAATTTAATTCTTTTCATTAATGAAAAAATAATCTTGTTGGTTTATTTTTGTATTGTATTTGTATAATAATTTATAACATAAAATAATAAACATTTACTTTAAGAAAAAATATCATTTATAAACTATGGGTTGTAATAGAAATACAAAAATACATATTATAAAAGAATTCCTTAATCCGCGATGTTATTCATAATACAATTCTTCATGTCCTGGGGTAAATAATACAAATAAATGTTGAGATTTTATTTTCATTATGAATTATGTACAATAGTATTTATCACGAATTAACAAGGAATAATTAATATGGAAAGGAAAATAATGGAAACACATGCCATCTGATAAATAATTTGATCATGAAATGCATCCATGGATAATATTAAATGAAATAATATCATGTATAATAACAACTAAATTATCAATAAAGTAAATTCATACTATTAGAAGTTATGACAACAAACATCATGATGTATCTACTTTTAAGTCCTTGATCAAAGACAGTTTAAAATATGGGGAAAATTACACCAAAACCCATTTAAATAGGTTTAGCTAAATAGTTTGTCTCATGAGACCTTTTAATTCATCAAGGAACTATCTATATACAGGACCCACCCATCTATGTAATTCAAATGCATTCCTCACATGTTAAATGATAAATTCAATTCATAAAAAATATTCCTTATAAAAAATATACAAAATATATAAAGAATACACATTTATCATGGTTTTCCTCAATTATTTAGACAAAATTCATTGTAAAACACCATATGTAGATGTGAAATATGATTTAAATAATAATAATTTAAAATAAATCAAGAATATAGACATTTAAGGGAAATGTAATATCTAATTAAAAATGATCATAAGTAATTGAATGTTTCAAAATATTGTTAACGATGAAAAAATTAATCAAGAGATCATATATGATCATTATATAAGGAAAATGAAGTAATTTAAAGAATATAAAAAATGGAAGTGGAACATTTAAAGTAAACCTTCATTGAATATATATCTTTTTAAAACCATTGAAATAATATTGAAGAATATAAATGAAGTAAAATAGTTATAGCAGTGAGAATTCCCTTTAACACTATATATGTTAAAATTAAAACTTCATTTCTTTAATGATAAAAATGACACTTTGTGAAAATAATTAGAATTATTCTATTAAAACCATGTAAAAATTCATGGATCATGTAAAATTTCTTGGATAAATAAATTATATATTAAAAATAATTTTTGAAAATAATTTTTAAATGCATGTACATGGAAGAAAAAACATACCCCATTAAAAAGTTAAATAATAGTGAAATTTTTCATAAATGATTATTTTCTTGATTCAAGTTCCAAAGGGAGGAAATGTTTTAGAAAAATATGTAAAATCATTAAATATATATATTATAAGAAAATAGATGTTGTTTAAGAATGAAATATTATAATATTACATCTATGAAAAAAAGAGTTATCCAAAAATGAAATTGTAAAATAAATTCTATCCTCTTTGGTAACATTCAAATTGTAATCGTTTTAAAAATCAAAATATTCAGAAAAATAAAAAAACCCTAAGATATTTTAACATTGTAAATTAAAAAAAATATAATTTAGAAATCACGATTTTAATGAAAATAATATTTGGTTTGAAATAAATAATTTTCTTTTTGATTGAGACATGACCTAATATTCTTATAACTCCAAAAATTATAATTAAGGAATATTAATAAGACATGAAAATAATTTATTGTAATAATATCTTGGTTGTTATATTCTTCCCTCTTACAAAAATTATAACATAAAATTTTTCATGGATATTAATATCCCAAAATTGAGGTCGGATATTCTTTATAACATCATTAGGTTCCCCCATTGTATCCTTTATTTCTTGATTTCTTCAAAGTAACATTACTTCCAGTCATCTGATACCTTAAAACATTCTTTGTAGTTTCAATAAACTTTATTGGATATTTATTACATTATAGATCTGTTTCCTGTTCTATTTATTAAGAGTTGATCACAATCATTGGGCCATGAATATACTTACTTAATAAGTATATATGGAACAAATCATGTACTTTTGAGAGGATTGGAGGAATTCTAAATCAGTAAGCCAAAAATCTAATTCATTCTAGAATTTAAAAAGGTATAATGTAGCTATGGATTTGTTTTCCCTTCTTAAAAAACATTATAACATCATTTTAGGGTGATACTTTCAAGAAAACATTGTCTCCCACTTGAAATTTCAAATATTTCATTCTATTATAATAATAATTCTTTTTCGTAGTTCAAGATACTTTACTATGAGTCTAAATTGTATTGACCGTTTTAATTGTCTCATCAACATCGTCGAAGAATACATTAAACCTTTCACTAAATCCAACCCAACAAGTTAAAGTGAGATATCTATTTCCATATAATGCACCATATGGAGAAATTTGAATACATGAATGGATGCTATTTTTATAGGAAAACTCTAAAAAAGGTAAATAATGAACCCATGTACATTTAAACTTCTCTGAGCATGAAATCAAAATGTCTTCAAATGTTTTATTTTTTTGACTTCTCATCAGTTTGAGAATTATAGGTTGTTCTCAAATGATGCTCGATATCAAGATCCTTCTGAAGACATTTTTAGATTTTAAATTTAGAGTATGGATAATAATTAGAAAAATTTCAAATATTTTTTCCATGAATTTTTATAAAATAATTAATATAGATACATTAAAGGTTCATAACTAGTAAATCATCACATATATTTTGGAAATATGCTGATTTGGTAACACAGACAACAAAAACCCATATTGCATCATTATTTCAAGGTGTGTTTGGTAATTTAGTTACAAATTACATTGTAATTTATACCCATTTCCACATTATAATGGGTTGATATTTCTTGAATCCACTAAGATACTATATCTCATCCTTTACCTATTGAAAACTAATAATCTTGATACATACTCTTCAATTTACCGCTACAAGATTTCCTGCAAAAAATTCCCCTTCAAATCCCTATATTTCTTGGTAATACCGTGGTGTGTATATAAATTTAAGTTATTATAATCCTACAATAATATCATTTTTATCTTTTTCATTGATGGAAATTATAATGCCTTTCCAAATTTTATAACATGATCTCTATATATGAAGTCTTTCAATTACCATTCATGGATTTAATTTTCTTTCAATATTTCTCATCAACAAGTTATCAACATTTTATCTTTCTAATAAAGATGTTTTAAAAATAAATTGAAAAAATAAGTTACATTTAGCATTAGTAAATAATTTCCAGATCCATATTTAATAAAACCAGGAACACATGATCCATATTAACCATTATTTTGGCCATAACTCAATTATCTTTCAAGATCAATGAATCTGATACCTTATTTTCCTTCCCTAGGTGGTAGTGCATTGAGAAATCACAATCCTTGTGTAGATCAAGCCATATTATTTTTCTCCTATTGGGTAATTTCTATGAAAATTTGAATTTTATACACTTATGATTTGTTTATATCTCACATATTTCACCATAAAGATAATTAATCCATATTTTAAAATAAAATGTTACGGTTTATAATTTAAGATCATGTGTTGGATAGTTCAATTCTAGTGTATTTGACTACCTTTATGAATAGGAAAAAATTTATTATTTTCCATATGGCCACAACCAAGTCCCTTATTCTATGTATAATTATATATATAAAAAATATATCATTTCTTGATGGTAGATTCAAAGTCATAAAATCAACCAATATCCTCTTAAATTCTTCAAAATATTCTTAACATTCCTTTATAAATGTGAACTTAACCCCTTCACATGCAAACTTGGTTAACGAGTTAGCCTGTTGTTAATTTTTTTTGAATAAAACCCTAATAGTAACTTGAAAACCAATTAAACTACATACCTAAGTTATATTCATTGGTGTAATACATTTTATGAATACCTTTTTCAGTGAAATATAAATTTATATTCCATACTTGGAGACAATATGGCCAAGAAAAGAAACTTTCTGAAGCAATAATTCATAATTTTTAAGAAACTATGATTTCTAACCAGACAAAATTATGCGAGAATTTGAATTTTTGGTAATTACTGGACACATTTTTTTAAAGAGGAACTTCTGAACATAATTAAAAGATTTGGAATGCTTTGACATGATGTTTTTGGACTAGGGTGAAGTATCAAGAACTTTCCTAGGTGGGCTGTGGAGTTTTGGGATTGTTGGATTGAGAAAAGAATGTTTTAAGGACCTGTAGGGGGCACCCGATTTTTCTGAAACTGTGGGACCCATAGTAGGTAACTGAGCAGATTATTTTTGGTGGAAAAAGGTTGATGCACGGTATGGACAGAGTTTTACAAACTATGTGCCTAGCCCACATAGTTAGCGGTTCGAGAAGTACCTAAACACTATTCACCACATAGTTAGCACATAGTTTTTAAAACATGTGGGACACGCCGTGCGGGGTGATCTAGGTTCCTAGTAAATGTCATACTATTGGAGAATGGTATAATAAACCATGCATCAATATCTTTTTTTTAAAATAAAATATTTTTAATTAAATTAGACATATTTTAAAGATTATATTAATTGGGTTTTTCCACTTAACTAGGTCGTACTATGCATTCAACCCCTTCCCCATTGAGTTATGTGACAACCTCCTATGAACTCCTTCTCTTAAGGTGATTTATCTATATTTTTTTTAGGAATCATGGTTGGATCATCAGGGTGAGTCCTTCTACTTACTCTCCTCTTCTTTTACGATGACTTTTTAGACTCCCCATTGTCATACCTTGTTCGACCAAAACCCTATGTTGGGGGTTTAATCCAATGTTTTTGTTTCTTCTGGATTTTGGGTGTATAAAGGATACCTTGGGACTCTTGGGACCATTTTATAGCATTCACCACTAAAGGTGAGGAGGATGGGTTTGATTCAGATCACTGCCATTGTTTTGGGTAAGGTTATATACCAACTGTTTTTTCGCTCCCCATTAATTGAGAATCTTAATATATGTTGAGTCCCTAAAATTGATTATAGGGAGTTTTAATCATCTACAGTGGTGGACACACACATACATAGGTATCCCTCTATATATATATGTATGTGTCTTCTTCATGTGTATTACCTCATGGCAAGGGGAATATGTGTATTGAATTAAAAGGATATACATATATATATATATATGTATGTATGTATATATGTATGTTTGAGAATGTACGTGTGTACGAGTGTGGGATAGTTTAGAGTGTTCACCGTCTAATCATACATGTACTGAAAGTCATCTTGTTCTTATGATTGTGGTAAGATCCATATCCTTGGCCTTTTGATTTATCATTGATTTAAGTGATTCTTTAAATAAGTTAAATTCTGAGTTTACATGGTTAATGGAACTAAAAGGCTTGAATGAAATTCATAAATGAGATAAGTGACTTGTTGATAAATAAAGTCATGTTTTTATAATAAAACCCCTCCCATGGAGGTGTGTTGTCTTTAAACCCAAAGTAGTTATAGTTTTTATAACATGCTTAGTTATAGTTTGAGCCTTCCATATGACTTTCTGTTGGTGTTGATATATGGAATGTTAGAACTCGACCCATTTGATGTTAAAAATAGATGTCGACCATGTGATTTAAATGAGTACTTGGCCATGTAGTTGTTGTTAAGCATGTAACACATATTATATAACTTATTTCCCATGTGAATTATTTTTATGTCTACTCCATGAGATAGATTGTTAAATTTGAATAACCCCTTGAGTTTTCTTATTAAATGGAACTTTAATGTCCTTTTTCGTGGACACCCTTTATAACAACCTAGTAATTTGTTTAATAATTTTAAATAATTTAAAATTAAGTGTTTTAATTAATAATAATACTTATAAATAATTTAAATTTATATATTTAAAATTAATTAATGTTATAAAAAGAAAAAAAATACTATTTTGGAGTATTATTTTGTCTAAAATAATATTTTAACATATATAATTATTTTATTACAATTTTTTTAATCAAAATACTACTTAATTAAATATTTCAAAAGAATAGGGACAATATATACTGGATATTATAATTATTTTGATACTAAATCATGATAAAAATATATTCACTATTATAGGACTCCCCAATGATTTAAAAATAAATTTATTATAGAATGAATGAAAAAATGAGTCCCTACAAAACAACACTTTATTATAACCAATCAAATAAACATAATTTTTCCGCATTAGTGTTTTAAATTTTAAAAAATGGACATACATGGTTCCATTCAGTATGATATTTGGGGTCTGATAGAATCAGCTTATTTTTTTGGGGGATAGTAACATACCCTTATAAATAGTAATAAATCCTTATGAATAGTAACATGAACCTTATGAATAGTAATGTATGCTTTTTAATAATAACCTCACCCATCTAATTATACAAAAAATTTAGGCACCTTATAAATAAAAGTAACTATTTTTAAGATTAATAATCAAGTGTTGGTATTTTTATGAGTAATAAATATTTAATTACGATTTTAAATTAATAATTTTATTTAAAATAAAATTAAATTATATAAAAATTATTCCTAAATAAATATTTTGTTGTCCAATAAATTTTGGATAATTTTATGATACCTCATTTAATTTTTGAAAGTAATTTAAAATCGTTTTTAAATTTAAAATATTTTTTTTCAAGTAAATATTGATTTTATTTAAAAATTACATTTCTATTATTTATAAAATTATTTTCAAAAAATTGAGTTCATTTTTGAATTCAGAACGTCAATATTAAGTTACACTGAATTTATGATAATTCTATAAAATACTTCAGTTTTTCGTGAATATTAAAAATATAGTTTTGAGTTTTTGGTATGTTTAATGACATCATAATGATGTAATAATTAATATAAAATAATGGTCAACTTATGAACAATAAAATATGATATTAGGTGTCCCATGTGGTCAAAACCATAGGAATATACCATGGTAAGTCCCATGGTTTTGAAAATACCACTAATGAGGTGTCATTGGAAATTAATAAAAAACTCCCTCACTTTTACTATAAATACCCTCAAATTACTTAATGTTCATTCATTAAAAATTCATAATACTCAAATATATGGTAGTTATACCTTTATAGGAGTCCTCCCAATGTTTCCTCAATCCTTCAAGCTCTCAACCTTCATGTTTTAGGAGTTACTCTACAAGGTAAGGGAATCTTCCACCCTTCTCTTTTTCAAGCACTATTTTTATGTTATTATTTTTAATTTAAATTGAATTATGTTGGGATATGTAATTAAATGTCCCCATTAATTTACATTTTATTTATGATTTATGAGATACACCTTTTTATCTCATCAAAA
Source organism: Viscum album (assembly GCA_963277665.1). NCBI lineage: Eukaryota > Viridiplantae > Streptophyta > Magnoliopsida > Santalales > Viscaceae > Viscum > Viscum album. The sequence goes on from OY728128.1 coordinate 717,595,789, forward strand.
TATTTTATGAGTTTTATGATACGTCGTTAGGCTGCCGAATTTTTCGTAAGGAATTTCTCAACTTCTTCTTTTTTTTTGATTTCCTTTCTTTTATTTTTCTTTCCTCACATCCATTCATCAAAATTTTATGATAAATCCAATACCTTAAATATAATGTAATTTTTTTTATGATGATGGAATAACTCATCATCATCTCTCCTTTCACCTTCTTTTATACTATAAATAAAAATACCATCCAAGATATGGTAATTTATCACATTCAAGGACGACAGGTTTTCAATTTCTATTACTGTATACTATTCTAGTAATGAAACCATTTTAATGGTTGAAACATAATAAAAAATATTTATTATAACTTGTTTAAGGTTATGTAATATTTTGGTACACATGATATTAATTTATAAATCAAAATGTGTTTGTTCTGATAATAACCGCCAATTAACCCAAACAAATATCATTAATGTTTTATATAATGATTCATCTTCACTTCCAATAACAAAATGAATATTATAACCATGTAATATTATGAATGTTAAAAAATAAAATACAACTTATATTTTGTACCACCATTCTTATCTTACATGTTTATCGTCACATGTATATAAGAAAACATGTCATGAATACCAAGGAAAAAAATGCTCCCAAACAATAACATTGATCCTCTTAAACCCATCAATAAGGACATGAATGAAATTAATAAGGCTATAATAAATAAATTACATAAAGAATAGGTTTTATAAATATTAATTAATGTATTTAATTTTGTTATCTAGGACACTAAGATCAAATTAAGAACACCATTAGACTTAATGTAAGGGTTTTCTACCCGAACCTTTATTTTCATTCAGGTCACTCTAATTATCTACTTATCACAATTAAATAATTTTTTATTCTTATTTACTACTCATAAATTTTGTGTTCTTGCTCTATATATGTGTACCAAGAAGATTAATTCTTTATTTTATGGGGAGTTATATGTTTTAAAAGTATATTTTAAAAATTATTCCCGATAAACGACCCCATTTCAAGGGAACTTCTCAAATTTTTACTTATTCCCAAGTGAACTATGTAATCTATTTTAAGGCATTTTTTATAAAATAATACATTTTATCATGAAAAAACATCTTGGTTCATTTCTGGTTTTATGAAATAAAATATTCATTTCTGCATCAAAATCTCTTTAATATTTTCCTAAAACCTCACTAAAATGTTTTATTTCTAAAGTTTCATTAAAAAATCTTTTTAAAAAATTTCACTCTATTGGGACAACATTTAATCCTCAAATATAATTTAAATGTTCCTACCCCTTCTTTTCTTGGATATACATATAAAAACCCTCCTATTTATTACACATTTAAATATTCTTTATTACATAAACTTATAATTAATACAACTGAGAATATTGAGATTTCTAGTGTCTTTGGGGATTAAGAACATTAAACGAAAAATTAAGACATAAAAATACAACATCTTTATTGAAAACATCTTTTACATGACTATAACATTCTTTCATATTTAGCATTGCATGGGATAACATGAGGACATACATAATAAAAGGGTGAGCTATGAAGCCCCGCAAGGGAGTAAAGATGACATAAAATGAAGAATACAATACATATTAGTAAATATGAATATCAATGGAGAAAAATAGAAACATGAACATAAAGGCATGATATAGCATGATTATCAAAACATGTAGATGTGGCAACAACATTTAACTTGATATTAGCAAGATCCAAGGATCATTGCACGTGGGGCTTGAGTAAACCCACATTACACTTGAATTAGCATGAGTAAACCATCATTTCACTTGAATTATCATGATTAAACCCTTATTTCACATGGAGTATCATGATACTATTTTTTACCCAATGCATTGGACCGCTATCAGGGTGTACCCTTAATAAACATTTCATTTCATGTGTAAGTGTGCCACATGGATCGTACAACATGGATTCATTAAACATCATAATTTATTCCCCAAATTAGAGATGTGGAATACTTAAATTTAAGTAATCAACCAAAAAGTACATGTGGATAAAGTTTAATACCCTTGATAGATAAATGGGTATGGTATTCAGTTATATGATGATTTTGGTTTTGAAAATTTTGGTGTAACTTCGGCAACATAACAACGTCAAATAGATATAATAAAATGGGTTGATGAGAGAGAAAGGGGTATCTAATAATTTATACATGAAATTGATGGTAAGGGGATTATGGAACATAATATACCAACATATTTAATTGAAGTTCGATGCATAATATAAAATACTTTCTTGAATATAAATGAGAAGAGAGAAATTACTTATAGAATTTTGGCATGGTAATGGGTGTACATGGGAGGAATTAATGAGAGATAAAGGGGTATCACGTCATCAAAACATAAGGAGGAAAGTGTAGGGGAGGTTATAAATCATACTCCAACATTTTTAATTGAAAATAAAAGTGCATAACAATATAAGGAAACTTGAACATAAATAAAGAAGGAAGGAAATTGAGGACCCCTTACGAAATTTTGGCATGGTAACGAGTGTACATGGGAGGAATTAATGAGAGAGAATAGGGTCTACCATCATTCAAACATAAGTAGGGAAGTGTAGGGGAGGTGCTAAATCATACCCCAACATTTTTAATTGAATTTAAAAGGGAATAACAATATAATGAAACTTGGACATAAACAAGTAAGGAAGAAATCCCTTACCTGGAAGTGTGATCCTAAAGGCTTGGGAGGGGCTTGGGAAATGCTTATTGAGATCTTGGTGCACCTTAGGAGGATTCAAGAGAGAGGAGTTCAGAGTAGGGACGTGATCCAAGGGTTTTGAGTGAAGAGAAGTGGGATCTTGGGTGGGTTTATATAGGAAAAGAGAGTGAATTATTAACATTTAGGTTTTGGACAATACACATTAGATTAATAAAAACCACAAACCATACCATGGATTTTTCCCATGGTTTTTGCTAAAGGGGAAGGGAAAAAACTCTTTTATAAGGAAAATGGATGAACTTATTAAAATATTAGGCTTTCTTATGTGGAGGTGTGTGACACTCTCAAGGAAATTATTTTAAAAAGATAAAATGTTTTATAAGTATTGGAGGTTCCATTAAGGCACCATAAAATTAATCAAAAAAAATATAAAATCATATTATTTTAAATTTAAAACATATAATTTCCGAAAATACTTTTTATAGTATTTTATTACATCACTATTGGGTCATTATGATTCCATAAAACACATTATATATTTAAACAGTATTTAATTTTTACCCAAAAAATTCAACTCTCAGAAAATTATGAAAAATTCACCATTAGATAATTTAGGCATCCTAAATAAAAAAATAATATTCCTTTTATATAAATAATTTTCTAAATGTTTTAATTTTTACATTTAAAATAAAAACCAATATTTATCAAAAATTCATGGGTTTTGACAAAAACAACTTTCAAACCTTAATAAAAATTAAAATTGTATTCCTAAAAAGTATAAAATCATTTATATTTAATAAAAAATAATTTATTAATAATATTTTATTAAAATATTATTTAACTCAAAAATAAATTAATTCAACAAAATAGATTTTTTAATCGAATATTAACTAAAAATCCTATTTGTTCTTTAAAACCCATTTATAAAGTAACAATAATAAAAAGAATGTATATAATTTATTATATACAAAAATAATTCACATAGTCATAGTACTAGTGTCTTGTTACATAACCCCTTACAAAACCCACATAAGAACTAAGGTTAAGGTGTGTGATGGTGATAGACTCTTGGGGTGGCTCAGATAACATTGCTCCGGTGATAGTCTCTATTAACTTCCACTTCACTCGTAGGTGGTTCCGTTCAAGCTTAATGTGTTGAAGCTCAAATTGGGATTAGTCAAGAGTGAATCCCAGTGACACTACCTCCTTTCAAAGATAAAAAAATCAGATTCATATGGGGAAATTCTACATGATGAGGCGATTCCTCCCTTTGAGTAAATTAGACTTGTTAAATCCCAATATTTATACTAATCACATGATCACTATTCAATGTCTATATTATCAATAATAAAAATTCTTAAAAGTATTTTAAAATCAGAAAACATAACACCAAAGAAGTTAATATGTTATATAACCATTTTACATAATAAGGCATTTAATTAGATCAATAGTAATTTCCATAAATAAAAGTTTTTCTCATTACAATATATGTTTAAAATTCTAATTTCATGACAAATATATGTGATTTTCCAAAAGAACCCTTCTTTCCAAAGTAAAGAGGATTTTTCTTATCTCACTTTATCTTTTATGAGATATATGACTTGTTCACCACTTAGTCCTTACATGTGGTCTATGTATTTACGTTTTGATATATCATATCAAGATTCTCCTTATTCTCATAATATTCTAAAGGATTATGATTTGAAATTTACAAGGTGGTATGGTACACTTTGGATTGTTTAAGGATTATTTTCTCAATAATTTTTCAATGGTCTCATTTAAAAGCATCTTCATCTATGTAAATATACTTTATTGAATCTTGTACTATATTGAGGTTTATTTCTTACAATATCATCTAAAATATGTTTTTAAGGGTTTATAATTAGTTTCATTATAGTTTTGATATCTTCATATCATTCACCATATTACTCCTAATTGTTAGTGTTTATGTTTAATGATTAAGGAATGTTATTTATATTTTATATGCTAGTTTTAATATGAATGTATATGTAAATTATGTTCAAAACTATTGTATAAAGAATGATTCAGACTGGTAGTGATGAGCGGAGCCCACTATAGCCCCTCAATGCATCGATAGGTCTAATGAGACAAACTAGTTAGCGACAAACCCATCGAGTTTTTTTCCAAAAATCAGACGAGTTTATACTCAAAAACTGAAACCCTCTCGACAGTATGATGGATCATGTTCTAGATACATGACGTATAAATAATTATCATTCTATTTATTTATTATTCAATTATTACTATCTATGAGTTTTCACTATGACAAAATCTATGGATGCACTTTCAATCTTAGTTTATTGATGGTGTGTGTTTTTCAATTATTCACTATGCCATAATGATTATGTATAATTGATTATGATATAATAATTATTGTTTCATTCTTATACTATATAGTACCGTTACTGAGAATTTGAGCTCACCCCTTTCTTATTTTTTATTTTCCCAGGATGCCACGAAGTGTAATAGGATTTATATATCAGGTTAAGGTAAGAAATAATGGCGTTCTCAAAGGATTATCTATATTGTATTTTATGTTCTTAATTGTAATGTAAATTTTATATATGTAATATATTTTTTAATATTGCTAAATATATTGGTCCTTTGGGATTTGATTCCTTGTAATCATGCCAATGTAATTTAATAATGCACCAACTTCAGGCTACTGGGGTTGGGGTGTTACAGTTGGTATCAGAGAATGTTTAGCAACAACCTTGGAAACCAGATTTAGAAAATGTAAATTAAGGATCATAACCCGAAGTTAGAATTTGAGGATAATTATATAAGAACATCCTAGAATTTTGTTAAAATAGAGATCGTGTGGGTCTTCCAAGCAATATATTTCTGTCGGGATACTTCAAGTAGGTCTGGTTCTAGAACAGATGTACCTAGGAGTAACAACTCCGATAAGGTTTTCTAGGCTTGACTTGAGGTAACTTGGTAAAAAATATAGTCCTTTCTATTCTATTGGTCTGATACTTCTTGGAGATATTCTTAGTATAATTCACATTTTATTTAAAAACCATTATGATGGAATTAAATGTAATTTTTTTCCTCAAAGAAACCGTGTTTATGATTATGAGATTAGTTATGGATATGATTTCAATTTATGATATGTATTTTTCTATGTTGATATTATACATTTGGACTCATAATCTAATCTGTTGTATACCATTGTTTATAAATAGATCCTACTAAAAGGAATGAGAACCGCAACAAACCACATAATTCAAAGAGTAAGAATGATCATTTCTTTGATGGGTTTAATCCGGTATTTTGAAGGGAAATAATCTCTAAAAAATTATAATCATTTTAGGAGATAATATCATGTACAAATAAGAAGGATATAGTTTTTTCTAAGTATTCTCGATTTAGTAAGAAGTAGGATAAGAAGAGGACAAATAGTAAAAATATGGATAAAAGGAAGATGGGAAAGAAGTATTTTCCCACATGTGATAATTTTGGAAAGAAACACCTTGGTATATGCTTAAGAGGAAAGGGATTTTTCATCAAGTATGGATACAAACTCCAAAATTCTCATAATTTAAAGAGAAGTAAAGATTTTTCCTATATTCAATGCTTCAGCTGTAAGGATATGAGGCACTACGCAAATGAATGTCCTAAGTGTCATGGAAATTTTGCTCTGAAAGGGATCAAGGTCAAGATTATGATGTTACTGTAGTTAAAGCATAAAAAATAATTTATTTGTGTTTTTGGATCCAATAACTATGTTATGATATTCTTTGTATAATAATTTTGAGATATATAAGGATTGTACTATTGTAAAATTTAATTATGGATTTGAGATCATATGATGAATGGTAAAAAGGAAAAATGATTCAGTATAAAGTTAAACTTGTTAGAAAACAAATGATTTAGGGAAATCCAACCCTTAATATATATCTAATATTGAAATAATGACGAAGAAATGATTGATTATCATATTTACTGACTACCTTGTTACTGATTATTTATTTTCCGAGAAATGGTATATGTTATCATCGATGGAGTTTACAACACTTTTTGATTTAAGGAATATATCCAATAACATCTATCTTACTTAAGTAATACAAAATAATTCATGTTTCTAATATGGGTTTTATGGTAATTCAAGTTATTACAATATTTTAAGAGGATACACGATGAAGTTATTCAAATGTTTGGAATGTGAAAATTTAGATCTCCTTTGTGTTTATTAATGATTAATGATAAGTTCATCTTGGAAATTTAGTGAACTTCATTTTAGAGTGTTGAATCATTATATTTTGGAATGTTCAACCTTTTATGAAATTGTTTAAGTTCATCATTATACATGATTTTAGAGGTTAATGTATTACTTCACCATATGGCATAGCCTGTGCTAAGTGATGAAGTATAGATAGTTCAAGGTACAATCAAAGGATGAGTTTTAAATAGAAACATATATTTATACTCTTATAGAGTGGAATAATTACTCAACTCAAGGAAAAGATTCTTAACTAATATGTTTTCCTATTATTAAAATATTTTATTATATTAATGATATTTGAAGAAGTTTATAGTTTTGTAATAATCAAATTTCATCTAAACATGTTTTCTATCACGTTCCATCAGAAATCTATATCTATATTTTTATTCCATGTCTAGGTTTTCACTTTCAACTAATGTCACCCCTTTCAAAAAAATAATTTTTGTGGTGACCACATCATTTCTCTTAACCTCTTTTTAAGAAGATATTTTATTAACCCAATTTCAAATGTGGTTTTCCCATAAGGGAATTCTCAAGAATCAACTTTTAACTTTCAAATTGCGGTTTCAAATTGCAATGATTCAATTCTGTTGAGGGAGAAAAAATGTAATGCCCCACTAATTTGTTTAATAATTTTAAATAATTGAAAATTAAGTGTTTTAATTAATAATAATACTTATAAATAATTGTGATTTATAGCTTTCAAATTAATTAATGTTCTAAATAAACAAGTACTATTTTTGGAGTATTATTTTTATGTAAAAGAATATTTTAATAGATATAATTATTTTATAAAGAAATTCATTTTTATCATAATTATACTTAATTAAATATTTTAAATAAATAGAAATAATATATATTGGAAATTTTAACTATTTATAGACTAAATCATGCTACAAATACATTCAATATTAATAGAACACCTCAATGATTTAAAAATAAATTTAATATATAATGAATGAAACATTGATTCCCTACAAAAATACACTTTGTTTTTTTAAGAAAGTGGTTCTTTGGACAAATGAAAAAAGAAAATTTTATTATAAAAAAGAGAGATGTTACATGAGTTTAAGCGATGGGATCATATTACAATATTTCACATAAAGGGGGAGTAAATCATCAGGGAGATCCTCCAGCCAAGTAATATCCCGACCTACTACTTTATTGGAAATTCCATCCACGACCATATTCACTTCATGATAGGTATGAATGATAATATGGTTGATGTATTAGAGTGAATGGAGGCAATCCATACAATGTGTAGTAATTGACCAAGAAAAATGCATCACACCATTTCAAATCACCTGCACTATGGTAGTCTAATCACAATAAATCCATATTTAGTTCCAACCCTCTTTCATAGCGAAAGAAATAACATTAATCAAACTTATCATTCTCGCTTTCAAAGATGAGGCAATGCCACAACTTCCTAATATGCACCCAAGGATCTGACTAAGAGAATTTATGAAGATGGAACCACATCCACCATTGCCCATATTTCCATTAGATGCATCATCCACATTAATTTTAATCCCACTAGGGTGTGGCAGTTTCCAGAAAACATCAAACGGGCGTCATGGTTGGAAAAAAATGCCATCAACCTGTAGTCACTGTAGAATCATAAATTCTTCCACTATGTTGTTATAGTTCCCCTCCTGAATCAAATTATCATTGAAAATAGCAATGAGGATCCACATCCAATCTGCATTAATGTTGAGTGAGAAGTTATTGTGAATAATTTCATTTCTATCATACCAGATTACATAATGAAGCTCAGCGATTGCCACCAGAAATAAATTCTTGATTTGTTGGGATTTAGCCATATCTACCAAACTCTTTATCTGAGCATTAATAGAGTAAAGAATCATCCATATGCAATCAAAGATGTCAAAAATATAGTTCCAAATAGCAGTGGAAGTGGCATAAGAAAGAAAGAAATAGTTGGAATATTCTCTTTGTTAATTATAGTGACGACATTTTGAGAAAATGTGGATCCAAAAATATTATAGAAAAGTATCGGTGGGAACCATTTTATAGGCTATAAACCAAATAAGAGTAAGTCTTAAAGGATTTATCCATGGATTATCAAATTTTTTGATCCATCTAAAGTCATTTATGGAGTTATGAAAATGGCGGTTATATTTATTTTAAATCCAGCATACCATTGTGTGAAGGATCTCAAATTAAAAAATCATCTATTTTAGAAAAAGGATAGTTATCAATGACATGCATAAGATTCTAAAGGGTATTATCAATATGAGAATTAATAACATCCCTAATAGTATTATTAATACTTTCAGGAGTTTGTTCAGTTGGGATCATGGAAATTAGACAAGCACTAGTCCAATTGTCTAACTATAATTTCATGGAGGACCTCCTAGAAATCATCCATCTATATTTGGTCATAATGTTGGTATACACTTTTTTAATTGAAGTCTAGATGGAAGAGTTTATAATGTCCATGTGTCTTTCTTCAAATTATCAAAAAACTTATTAAGTGTTGGTATTTTTGTGAGTAATAAATATGTGATTATTATTTTAAATTAATAAATATATTTAAAATAACATTAAATTTTATAAAATGTATTCAGAAATAAATATTTTGTTATACTATGAATTTTGGGTAATTTTATGAGACCTCACTTAATTTTTGAAAGTATTATAAAATCAGTTATACATTTAAAATATGTATTTCTCAAGTAAATAATGATTTTATTTAAAAATAAAATTTATATTATTTTGAAAATTATTTTAGAAAAAATTATTTCATTTTTGAATTCTGAGGTTCGATATTAGTTTACACTGAATTTATCAGAATTTTATAAAATACTTTAGTTTTTCTTTAATAGTAAAAATACAGTTTTGAGTTTTTAGTATATTTAATGACATCATAATGATGTAATAATAAATATAAAATAATTTTCAACATTCGAAAATTAAAATATTATATGAGGTGTTCCAAGTGTCCAAAACCATGGGAAAATACCATGGTAAAGCCAATGGGTTTTCAAATACCACTAATCAGGTGTCATCAAAAATTAATAAAAAACTCCTTCACTTTTACTATAAGTACCCACCCATTCCTTCGTGTTATTTAAATAAAAAATCATAATCATGTAGTATTTGGTATTTTTACCTCCCTAGGATTATCTCAAGGTTTCTACAATCTCCTAAGGTATCAACCTACATGTTTTAGGAGTTACTCTACAAAGTAAGGGAATCTACCATCCTTATCTTTTTCATGAACTCTTTTTAAGTTATTATTTTGAATTTAAATTGGATTATGCTGGGATGTTACATTAAATAACCCATTAATATCCATGTTATGTTTGAATAATGAGATACCCCCTTTTCTCTCATTATAATATTTTAGGATTTTTAAGGGATGCTGTTAGGTTGCTGAATTTTTCATAAGGGATTTCTCAACTTCACTTTTCTATTTCATGTTCTTTTATTTTATTTTTTATAGCCTCACCTCATTTCATAAAAATTTTATGATAACTCCACTACCTTAAATGTAATGGAATTTTGTTATTATAGTGGAAAAAGTCATCATCATCTCTCCTTTACCCTTATTTTATATTATAAATGAAAACACCATCTGAGATGTGTTAATTTATCACATTCAAGGATGACATGTTTTCAACTTCTATTACCCTATTAAATTATGGTCATAAAACCATTTTTATTGTTTAAATAAAATAAAATATATGTATTATAATGTATTTAAGGTTATGGAATCTTTTTATACACATGATGTTAATTTATAAATCAAAATGTGTTCATTTTGATAAAAAAACCGCCAATTAACCCAAATAGTTATTATTAAAGTTTTATATAATGATTCATGTTCACTACCAATAAACAAATGGAATTTATAACCATTTTTTTATTTTAAACAATAAAATACAACATCTATTTTGGATAACCATTCTCATCTTATATGTTTATCAATACATGTATATAAGTAAATAAGTCATGAATACCAAGGAAGAAAACACTACCAAACAATAAAATTGAACCTCTTAAACCCATAAATAAGGACATAAATGAACTTAATAGGGATATAATAAATCAATTACATAAATAATAGATTCTGGAAATATTAATTAATGAATTTAATTTGCTTATCTAGGACACTAATATCAAGTGAAGAACACCATTAGACTTAAGGTATGGGTTTTCTAATTTAACCTACATTTTCATTCAAGTCACTCTTATTCTATAATTATATCAATTAAATTATAATTTATTGTTTTTTAATCATAATTAATTCTATGTTAATGTTTTATATATTTATACCAATAATATTCCTTATTTATTTTATTGGATGTTATATATTTTAAAATGATCATTCAAAAATTCTTCCCGATAAACAACCCTGTTTCAATGGAACTTCTCAAATTATTACTTATTTTAATGTTCACTATGTTATAAATTTTAAGAAATTATTTTTTTGGTAAAATCCCACATTTTACCATGGAAAACCATATTGGTTCATTTCTTCTTTTATGAAATCAAACATTCCTTTCTGCATTAAAATCTCTTAAATATTTTCCTAAAACCGCACTAAAATCTTTTATTTATAATGTTTCATTAAAAACTATTTTTACATGATTTCACTTAAGTGCAAGAACATTTATGCCTAAAATATAATTTCAATGTTATTAAATCTTATTTTTTGTGATATACATGTTTACAAATTTTATTTTATCATAAATATAAATTATTTTCTTAAAGAACTCTTCTTTCCAAAGTAAAAAAGGATTTTTCTCATATCATATTAACTTTTATAAAATACACACCTTTTTCACCAATTAGTCCTTGAATTTGGGGTGCGTACTTCCCTTTTGGTATATCATATCAAGATTCTCTTTATTATCATGATATTATAAGGATTATGATTTAAATGGTTCAAGGTGGTATGTGACACTTTGGAATGTTTAAGGATTATTTCATCAAGATTCTTTCAATAGTACCTTTTAAAAGTATCTTCATATATGTAAACATCCTTTGTTGAAAATTGTACTAAATTGAGGTTTATCTATTACTATATCATCTAAAATATATTATTAAAGGGATTATAATTAGTTTTTATTGTAGATATTCTATCTTTATATCATTCACCATATTACTCTGAATGTTTAGTATTTATGTTTAATGATTGGGGAATTTTATTTACTTCTCATATGTTTGTTTTTATATGAATGTATATATCGATTATGTTGACCATTTTCATAAAAATAATAGTTGAGACTCAAAGTGATGGGAGGGGGCTGATATATCCCTTTGATGCATCGACAAGTCTCAAGAGACAAACTTATTAGGCGATAAACCCTTTGAGTTTGTTTTAAAAAATTAGACGGGTTTCCACACAACAGACTTAAACCGTATCAATGATATAATGGTTCATGTTCCAGATACATGATTTCCAAATAATACACATTCCATATATTCATTATTCAGTTATTACTATCCATGAGGTTTTCACTAGGACAAAATCTATGGATGCACTTTCATTCATAGTTTATTAATGGTGTGTGTTTTTAAATTATTCACCATGCCATAATGATTATGTCTAATTGGTTATTATTCAATTATTATTGTTTTATGATTCCACTATATGTAACATAATTGAGAATTTGAGCTCACCCCATTCTTATGATTTATTTTCCAAGATTCCATGAATTATAGTATGATTTATATATAGGGTTACGCTAGGAGAGTAATGGAATTCTCAAAGGATTAACAATATTGTATTTTATATATTGAATTGTAATGTAAAGTTCAAGTATGTAATCTATTTTACAAGACTACTAAACTAATTGGTTATTTGGGATTTTATTCCTTGTAATCATGCCAATGTAATGTAATAATGCATCAGCTCCAGGCTACTTGGGTCAGGGTGTTACACCCTTAGCTGTGCCTTTTTACCCCATGTCATGGGATTTAAAAGATGAAATTTAATTGTAAAACAATTTATGAATAAAATGGATTAATTGGCAAGGGATGAGTGAACATGACCCTTTTACCTTATTATGTCAATGCATGATTAAGAAATATTTTCCTCCTTATGAATTTTACCATATGAGATAGACACTACCACACCATATTGTAGGTTTTAAGATTAAGAAGTTTTTTATAAAGATTTTACCATGTGATTTAAATGATAACTCATCCATTTGATATCTTGATAGGCATGTTAGGATTTTTATATTGAAAGTTAGAATGAGGGTTTTTGAATGGACCTTTAATTACTATCCAATGTGAGTTATGTTGAGACCATTCTATATAATGGATTGATTAAGAATGGGAGGCTCGTTAGCATAATATAAACGCATGAGTTAAATGACGTTTAATCCATGTATTAGTGTTATACATGTGATTATTATTATATGAATTATGCACATGTGAGTAAATGAAATGCCAAGCCTTATGAGGTTGTCCAATGATTGAATCACCCCCTTGAGGTGAGTATGTTTATGGATACTCTAGGTTTAGACCTTGGCATGTTTTATGAATTGTTTAAATGAAATTGAATAAGTTAAGTGATGAATATACATGGGTGAAAGATGGATCTATTGAGGTATTCCATTGACAGAATCATGTGACTAATGAACTTTAATGCCCGATTGATGCATGGATTCATATTATAATTCCATGGATGGACTCATAGGGGATTTTGACTTATATGTATAATGATAAATGGATTCACATTATAATGAAATGGATGAAGTCATATGGGATTTTAACTTATAAGTTGAGTGATATATGTATTCATAGTACAATTACATGGATGGTCTGATATGAGCTTTTTACTTGTAAGATGAGTGATATATGGATTCATAGTATAATGCCATGGACAAACTCATAAGGGATTTTGACTTACCGGGTGATACATAGATCTTTTTATATGAGGGATTACATGGATGGACTCAAGGGGAAATTATTATATGTCATGGGTGATACTTGGTATTTCCATATAGGACCATTAAAGATGGACTCAGATGACATGGAATTTATAGCACACCTAGAGCGATAATGGGTTCCTAAGAGGTTCTCCAAGGATTGGCTTGCATGCTATTGGTTGATATAATACCTTGATTGATATTTTAATTCCAACTTAAGAATTCCAAGGATGGACTTGGGTGATAAATTTATTAATGAATGAAATTAATCAAGTGATGCATCTTCCAAGAAAAATCACAAGATTGGATTTGGTCTTGATTATGGTTTATAGATAGCCTGCTTAGTTTTCTTGATTACATCTTTACAGGGGACACTGGTCTATATGAAAAGTCTCGAGACTTATTTAATTAATGGGTTGAAACCAAATTTGAACTTGGAAAAATGGAATAGGTCCAACTATGAAATTAGAGACCACTCACTTAAATGAAATTGATTAAATGTATTTGAGTATATGAGGAAGCCTAGACATTATATATTTCTTACTTTTCTATACATAGTTTTTATATGACTGCTTGCACACTACTAGATTTTCATAGAATGGGTTGGATTGGACTTGAAACTATGGGTGCCAGCCTACTAAGATTTATATCTCACGCCCTGCTCAAGAACCATTGGTCCCCGAGTAGACCTACTTGTTTTCAGGGATGTGGACCTTTCTTTTGTTGTTTTTATTGCACATAGAAGTTGGAAGCAAAGGTTTGATTTGGAGATAAGGATTCTCATGGAGATCTCCCTTGGGGATTTGTTGTCGTTTCTTTATTTTTGTACTGAAATATAAAGCATGATATTGGTTACTATTTTAGAATATGTACTATCATTATATGAAATCAATGTATTTTATAAATAGGCATTGTCCATTTTATTTTTCAATTGATATTACACATGTCTTCTACTACTTTGATTATTGCTTTATACTACTTCCTATAATATCTATGTTTTAAATTTTTTTACCACTATATACTCTGAGTATGAGGGTATAATATACCCTCTAAACTACTTTTACACCCTCACCTCTAGTCAAAAGCCTCTTGAGAATAGGGAGATGCACTTTTTGTCATGTGGTGACCAATCTGTCTATCAGTTCAGCAGTAAGTCAGGTCGGGTTGTTACAAAGTGGTATGAGCGGTATTATTACTTTTGTATTACTATTTTTTTCTAGTAGAAAAGATACTAGTAATGTGTACAATATTGGTAAATATATGTTCTTGGGATTGATCACCCCATGTATGGGAAATGACCAAGTGTCTAGGGATAGAAATTGCTGTTTATAATGTTCGATGTTACATTTGATGTGATTTCACCTTGGGTGAATGTTGTATTTTTTATGTCTTATATAGTTATGGAAATTATGGTATTTTTTCCTTGTCCCAAAATGTAAAGGAAGTAACATTACATGCATCATTATATGCAATTATAAATTCACATTCCATGAATATTACTTTCCATGTAGTTGTATTAGTAGGTTTCTTGCTAAGTATGATTTTTTCCTTGAGTTATACAAGGATTAGATTTTTATGAGTTGAGGAAATATATTAGCATGACTATTTATTTTTCATGTCTTGGTTATGGTGTAATATGATTAGATTATATATTCCATGATTTTATTCTTGTTATAATATGATAGATTTGATATAAAAATTACTTCATGGGATGAAAATTTTTAGGTCACAGTTTAGGCAGGAGCCAGTTTTCAATTCTAAGGTGTTTGAGCACCTTGGGATTTCGAAAACGGTAACCCATATACTTAAACCATCTCTGGACCTTTATAAATGTAAATAATCATTTTTAAAGGAAAAATTTTACTGAATTAAATGTCAAAATGGAATTTTTTTGATTAACGAGATACAGATTCAAACTGTAAGGTGTAAGGGTTCCTTATGGTTTAGTATATTCCTACCCATATGAATGAGCCTTTATATAACCATGTTATATTTGCTAATGGATATAAATATTAAAGATGTTATTATTTGAACTTAAATGGTTTAGTTAATTTTAAAATGATCAACTGGCCCCAAGTAGGTCAGTTGGAGCATGCTTTTATATGATAAACTATTATGGTGTTTATGCTTTCAACAGATAAAAAACTATTAATGGGTTACATTTTGAAGAACCTAGGTTGGTATAATGATACCCTCAGAGGTCTCTTAATCAGTTAAAAATGAATTTATGTGCTAAAATTTCTATTATCAAGGAATGTCAAATAATGTTAAGTATAACGACCCAAAAATTCATGAATAAAATTCCCTTTATTTTATTTATTTAAATGTATTATGGATGTAGAAAAAAATTCACTATTTTTTTAATTTTTTTTATATTTTAAAGGACCATTAAGTATCATTACAATTGATAATACAACCATTGAATAGTGATCACATGACTAGTATATATATAGGGTTTTAACATATCTTTTTGACATAGACAAAGGAAGTGTTGGCCTCAACCAGTAGGATCATTCATAGTGAAGCCCATTTATCGTATATTTTAAGGGAGATATAATTTTTGGAATTTTACCTAGACTAATCCCAAGACGAGATCTAATAACTTAATCACGAGTGAAATATTTTACGAGAGAAGTTCAATCTCATCGAGATCACGACCCAAACCATGTTCACTAAACATCACCAAGAAATCCACACCATCGCACACCATAATCTTAGAGTATATGCTAGTGTAATAAAGGGATATGTAACAAGACCCTCGAATTATGATTATGTGAATTATTTTTTTAATGAATAAAGAATATATATTCATTTTATTATTATTACTTTTTAAAGCACAAAAATATTTTTAGTTAATATTTATATTCAATTAAGAAATCTATTTTGAAGAATTAATGGATTTTTTTTAATTATATAATATTTTAATAAAATATTATTACTAAATTACTTTTTATTAAATAAAGATGGTCATATAATTTTAATGAAGTCAAATGTAACTTTTTTTAAGGTTTGGAAACTATTTTTGTCAAAACCCACCAATTTTCAATATATAACGGTTTTTATTTTAAAAATGAAAATTTAAATATTTAGTAAATTATTTAGGTAAAATGAATATTATTTTTTGTAATCAGAATGTTGAAACTATCCAATAGTGAATTTTTCATAATTTTTTGATAAAATCAAATTTTTGGGTAAATATTAAATACCTTATAAATATATAATGTGTTTTATGACATCATAATGACCCAATAGTGATGTAATAAAATAACATAAAAAGGTTATTAATGAAATTTATGTTTTAACTTTTAAATTATGTGACTTTATATTTTTTGATTAATTTTGAAAATTCCTTAGTGAACCCTCCAAGACTTATAAAATATATTAATATTTTTAAAATGATTTCCTTGAGAGTATGACTCCCCTCCACATAAGAAAACATAATATTTTTATATATTAGGACATTTTCCTTATAAAATAAAATTTTCCACTCAAATTTGGATATAATCATGGTAAAAAACCATGGGATGTTTTGTGGTTTTGAATATTTAATTATAGAGATCCTAAAACCTTAGTTTGTGAATTATTAAAGAATTTCCCTCTCATTTCCTATATAAACCCACCCATTCTCCCACTTATCTTCACTCAAAATCCTTGTATAAAGTCCATAACATGACCTCATATCTCTATAATCCTCCCAAGGATTTCCAAGAACTCAACAAGCCCCTCTTCAGGCTCTTTAAGTTGTACACTCGAGTAAGGGATTTCGCTCTTCTCATTTCTATTCAAGATACTCTTTTACATTATGCTTCTTAAGTTCAGTATTTTTATGTTATATTACGATGTTACATGACCCCCATAATGTACATTTGATGTATAGATTTCGATATATTCCTTTAACTATCATCAATCCCCCTATTATCCATTAATCACACCCATAACTATGTCAAATTTCTTTATGGGGTTTCTTCGTTTCTTATTTTATTCCATGTTTATTTATGTTGTTATACCCTTTTAATTTCAATTAAAATGGTGGGGGATGATTTGTAATCCCCATATACTTCACTACTTATGTTTTAATGATGTTATAACTCTTTCTCTTTCACTAATCCCTCCCATGTACACCTGTTACCATGCTAGAATTTCGTAAGATTTATTCGATTTCTCCTCTTTCTTCAGGCTTCATTATTATGTTAAGCCATATATTTAAAAATTACATGTGTTTGGAAATGTATCTATATGACCCGTTACTTTAAATTTCATGTAAATTTTATGATATACCCCTTTATCCCGCATCAACCATTTTTATGAATTTTTATGTCACGTCATTATGTTGCGGAAATTACAACACAATTTTCAAAGACAAAATCTATGTATAGTGAATACCATACCCATTTCTCTATAAAGGGTATTAACCTTTATGAACATATAATTATTTAATGGTACTTAAATTTATCCATTCCACATTCATTAATCATGTAATAGATTACGATGTTAAGTAATTCAATGTTATATGATCCATGTGGCACACTTATGCATGAAATGAAATGTTTAATTTGGGTGAGCCCTAATAGTGCTCCAATGCATTGGGTAAGGAATAATATCATGATACGTCACATGAAATGGGTGTTTAATCATGATAATTCATTTGAAATTAGGGTTTACTCATGTTAATTCTAGTAAAATAAGGGTTACTCATGATCCATGTGCAATGAGCCTTGGCTCATGCTAATATCATGTTAAATGTTGTTTCCACATCTCCATGTTATGATAATCATGCTATATCATGCCTTTATATTAATTTTTCTCTTGTGATCAATTGATATTCCTATTTCCTTACATGTATTTTATTATTCATCTTATTCATTATTTATGTAACATCCCGGATCCGAGTGCCACTCAACGGGTTCCCCGGACCTAGTTGGTCACGTGACCTCAAGCACATTTTCCAAAATGCCAAAGGCTGAAGACTAGCAGTGAGGGCCTAGGTCTGATAGTGGGGAAACTATGCCCTAATTTTTCAAAGTGTAATGCAGCAGAACAAGATACACACATACAAAAAGCGGAAGTAGTAAACAATACCAATGATGAAATGGACACAGTACAAAAACAAAGAGAAGACCAACGATCATATATAATGATGCAGTTTGTCCCTAAGTCTAAGAAAGCAGTTAAAATAGGATACACTGAAAACTGAACAATAAAATACAAGGGATTAATATAGGAAAGCAAAATAAAGTAGCGCAACCGGAACTAAGTAGCATCGAAAGCCTATGCTCAGTCCCATGCTCTCCTACTTCTCCTCAATAATCAAGTACCTATATAGGGACTCTTTCCCTTTTCTACACCTGTAGAAATATAACCGATTTGGGCCCAAGACATGACCCAAACATGGTGTGTGAAATAAATCCCAGTAGGTAACCACCAAAGGCATGTGTTCAACTATTAGTGAAAATGTGCTACAAGAGTGTGCAATAATAAAATAAAGTGAACTAAGCAGTACTCAAAAGTAACTATCTCTACCAGTTACATTGCCATTTATTAATTATTTATCAATTCCTAGCTTGTGCTTTATCTAGGTAGGTACAATATAATAAAACACCATAGTGATTATACAAATTAAATGTTGTCCAAAGAAAATAAATTCCTTTCCCTCAGGTAATTAGAATCGAATCCCGCAAGTGATTGACCACATGCATAATGAATATTGCCTGAAGGCGTATGAGGTGTCACCCACAGACACAAAAACTATTGCCCACAGGCAGGAGAAAAGTTGCCCGCAGGCTAAACGAAACACTGCCCTCAGGATAAGAATGTAATCGGGTTGAGCCCAAAACATAAGCAATCAATTTATATACAATTCCTCTCAAGGAAATTCAAAGCTTGCTAAAATCACGGTATACCCTCGGATAACCTAGCCAAACGGCTAAACAAGGGAACACACCCATAAGGTGGCCTTAGATCCAAGAAATGATCCCAAACAATAGTTGTACATATTCATTAGATTAACTACACAATTATAGGTATTTAATTAATCAAGGCCTCAACCATACAACACCCCCAACATGGGCACATAACTCAAATGTGCACAAAACAACAAGACAATTGGAATTAAACATCAGACCACCTACCTTGATCTCCTCTAATCAATATACATGAACGACGCCTTCCTAAACACCAGAGAACAGCGTAGATCCGGGATAAAAGATTTTCCTTTCAAACGTAAATTAAATTCCCTTAAGAAATAATTGAAAGGAAGGGTTAAGGAAGAGAGAAGAACTCACCCACATGGTTAAGCCAAGATCAATGGCGGAAGAAATGGATTCTCGGCGTGCGATCGGGAGCTCATCCAAGATCTGGCCTTTCCTCCCAATGCTCCAAACACATCCACTATCTCCTTTGCTAAATGAGGAGGCTACTACCCATTTTAAGAGAAAACACAAACTACTCGGTGTGTACTCTCAATTAAACGATGTGTTATTTTCTTTTTTTAACTATTCCTCCGGCGGCTACTTTTCACCGCCACACACTTAATCGATCTAAATGAGTACACGACATGTTTTTCTGAATACACGTCATGTACTATCTCTTAGCTGGAGGATACTTCCACCACCTTACTATTCACTTGCCGACTGATTACACGATGTGTAAATAACAAGTACACAGTGTGTAGTTAGTTTTTACACCATTCATCGCCGACAGTCTTACATGCCCTGTGTACTCTTCCCACACAGCCAAAGTATATGGCGTGTGGAAAAGTACATGGCGTATACCCACAAAATTTGTGATTTTTTCCCATTTTCCTTATTTTATAAAAACACTAAATGAAAAAGGAAAAGAAGAAACCCATACCTCAATAATTAGAACAAGGTTCTTACAAAATTCCCCCTTAAAGAAATTCATCCCCGAATTTACCTTCTAAGGGTGGTGAAGATTATGCTCAGAACAACTCTGGCTACTGAGCATGTACGTCAATCTCCCACTCCCAGGTTTCGTCCTATACTCGGCCATGCTGCCATAGTACCCATATGAGAGAAACTGACCTGCCTTAGAGAACCTTTGTGCTCCTATCAACAATATGAATCAGATGCTCCTCAAAGGATGCATCGAACTGAAGTTCAACCTCCTCAGGATGAAATTTTTGAGACGGGTCTGAGTGGTAACGGTGCTGCTAAGATTTGTGGAAGACATCGTGCATGGACTGGTACGTCTGTGGTAACTACAACTAATAGGAAACCAGCCCGACTTTCTCCATAATCTCAAATAGCCCCACATACCTCGGTGAAATTTTACCCTGTCTCCTGATCCACATGTTTCCCAACCTCGGTGAAACATGCAAAAAAAACTGATCCCTGACCATGAACTCCAAGGGTCATTTGCAGTGATTATCATAAGATTTATGATGATACTGTGCCATAACCATTCGCTTATGTATCAACTGGACCTTCTTTGAAGTCTCCTGTATGATATGTGGTCCCAGTAAAGCTGCCTCACCTACCTCCAACCATCACAAGGGTGATTAGTATGGCCTACCATATAAATCCTTGTAAGGTTCCATCTCAATAGCTTCCTAAATACTATTATTATAGGAAAACTCGACTAGGGGTATGTGCTTCTCCCAAGATCCCCCAAAGTCCAGGACGCATGCACGCAACATGTCCTCAATTACCTGTATCGTACGCTCTAACTGGCCAACAATATAAAGGTGGTATGTTGTGCTCAAAAGCACCTGTGTTCCCAGTTCCCTCTTAAACCTCTGCTAGAAACGAGACATAAAACAGACATCCCTATCTGAAATGATAGAACGAGGGACCCCATGAAGGCGTACTACCTCTCGGATATACAACTTTCCGAGCTCATCAACACCGAATGTCTCATTGATTAGAAAAAAGTGAGCTACCTTCGTGAGTCTATCCACAACAACCCACACGACATCATTTCCTTGAGGTGACCATGGAAAGCTGGTCACGAAGTCCATCGAGACATCATCCCATTTCCACTCCGGAATGGGTAACTGCTGTAACAGTCCAGCTAGCCTTTGATGTTCCACCTTCACTTGCAGATAGGGGGAACATCTCTTAACAAAACCAGCTACCTCACGTTTCATACCCGGCCACCAATACTGATGTATCAAGTCATGGTACATTTTGGTAACTCCAGGATTCACTACCCAAGCTGAAGTATGAAACTCCCTCATCAGCTCCTCACGTATATCCCATGGAACCCATACTCATCCAGGAATACACAACACCTCATCATCTCCTATCATCCAACCAGGAGAAGGTTTCTCACTTACCACCAACTCCCGTAGAACTAGGCCTTCTGAATCTGATAGCTATCTCATCCTCACTCTATCCTAAAGGGTAGAAGTCATAGATAAGGAAGAAATATAGGTTCACCCCTAACTGTCGTGCAACTCCAAATGAATCTCAGAGAACAAAGCCATAAGCTGCCACTCACCACTGGCCTCCTACACTGCCTGTATCTGAGTCCTCCTACTCAGTGCATCAACAACTGCATTACCTTTACTAGGTATATAGGAAAGCTCAAAGTCGAAGGAATAAACGTATTCAACCCACCTTCGCTGTCTCAAATTCAATTCATGCTAGGAAAAGATGTATTTAAGAATTTTTAGTCCATAAATACCACAAAATTCTCTCCCATGAGATAATGTCTCAAACAAAGTAACACATGAACAACAACTACCAACTCGAGATAATGCGTCAGGTAATTCCTCTCATGTGACCTCAACTACCGAGACACGTACGCAACTACTCAGTCACCCTGTATCAACACTGCTCCCAGCCCAATACCTGATGCATCACAGTAAACTTTATAGCTCTTCCCTTACTTTGGAAGTATCAGGACTAGTGTTGATGTCAACTTCCCCTTTAGCTCCTAAATGGCTGTCTCACAATCTTCTGACCAAATGAGCTTAACACCCTTCTTAGTCAAACCTGTCAATGGTGTTGATAAGTGAGAGAAGTCCTGTATAAAGCACATGTAGTAACCAGTCATCCCCAAGAAACTCCGTATCTCAAACACGTTCTTAGGATACTCCCAGGAAACTACTGCCCTCACCTTCTCTGGGTCCACTGCAACTCCTACCTCTGAGATAATATGACCCAGGAAGTGTATTTAGTCCATCCAAAAGTGGCACTTTGAGAGCTTAGCATATAGATAATGCTCTCTCAGTGTACTCAATATTATCTCAAGATGTGTGGCATGGTCATGTCGAGTTTGAGAGTACACCAAGATATCATCCATGAAGACTACCACAAAAGAATCTAGATATGGGTGGAACACAAAATTCATCAGAGCCATGAAAAATAAAAGCATGTTCGTGAGTCCAAACGGCATAACCAAGTACTTGTATATACCATATCTGCTCCGAAAAGCTGTAATAGGTATGTCCAATGGCCTAATGCGCAACTGATGATATCCGGATCTCAAGTCAATTTTCGAGAACACTCGTGCTCCTCTAAGTTGATCAAAAAGATCATCAATCCATGGCAAGGGATATCAGTTCTTGATTGTCAACTTGTTCAGCTACCGATAATCAAAAAGAAGTCTAAGGGTACCATCTGCCTTCTTTGAAAATAGGACAGGTGAACCCCAAAGAGAAGTACTGGGTTAGATGAAACCCTTTGCCTGTAACTCCTCCAACTGCCTCTTGAGCCCCCGAAACTCTGGTGTAGCCATCCTATAAGGATGAATGGACAACAGTGCCACTCCTGGCACAAGATCAATAGAGAAATCCACCTCTTGCTTCAGAGGTATACCTGAAAAGTCATCCAAGAAGACATACTTGAAATGATCAACTACAGGAGGGAAATATTTCTGACAAGTTCCCTAGTCATCCAGATACACACTTGCAATCTGGGCTGTCACACCACCCCGCCAACGATGCTCGGGTCCAGCTCGGATTGCCTTGATATCTAATTCGCCTTTGTATAGAAACTCTCCACCCTCTGGTGACATGAAAATTACCTTGAGACGATAGCAATCTACGAAGGTTCAAAAGGGTACCAACCAGTCCATACCGAGAATGAAGTCATATCTCGTCATCTCTAAGACATAAAGGTCCCAAAAAAAGTGAAACCCACCAACCTCTAGGGGGAACTCCCTACTCTGACGCACACTAGCCATTTTAATCCCCAACAGAGTGTCTAGCATCATAACATCATAAGAAGAAGAAACACAGATCCCAAGGCTATCCACAATGGGAACAAATATAATGATATGTGTAACACCCATATAAAAAAGTACATATGATAAAACAGAAGCTACTATAATAGTACCTCTAACAGTGGTAGGTCCAGGATCTTGCTCCTGTTGGGAATGTTGCACTGCATTTACCTGCCTAGTGCCACAACCCTATGACATAGCCTGGCTACCTTGAGCTAACCCGCCCTACTATCTCTGAGATCCTGGTGTATGGCTACCATGGCCATGAACACCACCTTGGCCTGAATGTCCCAACATATCCCAATTTCCCGACTAGTAAGAAGCTGCTGGCCCTACCCCCATATGTGGATTCTGCACAGAACCCCTCTCACTAGCCACTAGTGGAAACTCCCTACAAAAACACTAGAGATGACCCATCTTGCCGAAAGCTCGGCACTCCACTGGGTCACATGGACACTGAGGTATCTTGTGCCCCTCTCTATAACACTGGTAGCACATGACCTATCCACCTAAGGAAATTTTCTAGCTAGTACTACCACCATTATATAAATCCATCTATCTCTTCCTTTTACCAGTATAAATAGTACCAAAAACTGGTGTCGAACCTCCCTGACCTGCACCACTAGATTCTTGTAGGTTCCGCTCAGTAATTAGAGCCTAGTTTATAATATCATGTACTGTAGGAAACCTGAAAATGTTCACCAGTGTGCAGATGTCATATCGAAGACCATCCTCAAAGCTTCTTTCCATCAACGTCTCATCACCCAATAGAACAGGTGAAAAAAGCTACATCTCGGTGAAGCAGGTAGCATAATACATCACTGACATGGCGTCCTACTACAGATTCATGAACTCTTGAGCTCAATCTTCCCTCAACATCTTCAAAAAGAAAAATTCATAGAAGACTACTTGAGAATCTTCCCACACCATGTCTCTGTGATGCTCAGTCTGGGTCGTAACATCCCACCATCTCTTGGTGGAATCACGCAGCATGTATGTTGTGAGCTTAACCCTCCTCCATGGAGGCGTCTCAAGATTCTCAAAGATAGTATGCATAGAACCCATCCAATCCTCCATAGCCTATGGTCCGCCATCCCCCAAAAATGTAGGCGGATGCTGCAGCTGAAATATGCATGTCAGCTCTTCCATAGATTTGGTAGCTGGTGGTGCTCTCTAGAAGGTCTTCATAAACCTCATAAAGCCTTCATGGGACTGTGCATCAGTGCCTGTGCACTATATAATGGATTGTGCCGCATCTGGCTCTACTGAAGGATCCATCGGTAGCCCATGGTCTACCATCTTTAGAGTATACTCGTTGCCGCTCTCCTAGTGATCAACGCGTGGTCATCTCAGTGGCATGAATCTACAAGGTCAAACACATGCCTTAGATTAAGATATTCAAGGAAAGAAAATAAGGATTTTAAGAAGGGAATGGTAGAAATAAAACATTCAAGTTTTACAAAACAAGACTACATGGAGTGTACAATAACTACACAGCGTGTTCCCTTAAGTATTTCACATGGGCATGTACTCTGCCAAAACTGGTCATGTAACACCCCAAACATGACATGTTATCCACACACATGGCATGTAATTGAATTCTCCTCCCCTGCCTGAGTCCTTCTACATGGATTTTCTACATGGATCCCTTTTGAACGAGACAACACGGCGTGTATAAGGTCTACACGGCTTGTACTGGACGAGCTTCACTGAACCTTGTTGTCCGTTACACGGCCGGGTACACAGCTCACACTACATGGCGTGTTCGAGATGGACACGATGTGGAAAACTTAGATTCCAACTGCATGTGTTGTTAGTGACACATCTGGATACTCGGCTAACACTACACAGCGTGTTACACCCACACACGCTGTGTACACCACTCCGTCTTCCCAACCACATGGCCAAGTCCACATGGTCTCTCCCCGGTCAATACTACACGAATTGTCCCATAGGCACACGACAAGTACACTGTAGGGTAACACCGACCCGTGTTGTTATTTACACGGCCATATCCCCAGGTTAAACTACATGACATGTAATTAATTGACACGGTGTGTATAAGATTGTATTCCTCCGCCCATGTTGTTATTTACACAATGGATACAGGTTCAACACGAGACGGTGTGTACAATCAATACACGATGTGTGCTCTCAAAGTTTCATTACCCCGTGTTTCTGCCCACACGACCTATGACACAGGTAGAAACTACATAGAGTGTACATACGGTACACGACATGTAATTAAAAATCTTTATTTCTTCCCAAAAAGAAGAGTACATGGCATGTATTCAAAACTACACGATGTGTATTCTGGGTTTTTCTGGACAGTAAGCCATATAAACTACTCCGGAGCCCAGAAAAACACTAAAACCAACACCTAAGTGCCAAATTCCAATCCGTGAGGGCCCATACTCCCCGAGAATCAAATATTGACATCTTATACATGTTATAAACAAAGTAGACAGTCAATGATCAACCAAATTTTGGTCAATGAGGGCCCATACTTTTCAAGAACCAAATTTTGGTGTTCATTCTCCAATACCTCACACAACAATACCGTATCAAATAGTAGGTATTTTATCAATGAATCTATTGCTACAACATGATTTTACTTAGCACAACATCTATCACAATAACATGCAATTTCTAATGCACCTACATGGCATGGAAACAATTCATGGTATGTGATTTTAATATGTGCATAAATGATGCATGAGATGACATACCCTCATCTCATCAGGTTGTAACCAAATAGAACCCAGTATAAAAATATAAACAGAACACCAAAAGTGTGTCACCCAACGGTGAAAATCAAATCAATTGTAGAAGTGAAAAATCAGAAAAATTGAAACATGAGGTAAATTGGATTTTCCCTGTACACGGTTTAGCCACTCCCGGAAACAACTTATTACCAAGTACCTATTACGTTTTATCATTACCTATAGACAACAAACAGTAAGTCAAGAGAAAAGAAACACCTTTGATACCACTTTGTAACGTCCCGAATCTGGGTGCCACTCAATGGGTTCCCCAAACCTGGTTGGTCACATAACCTCAAGCACATTTCCCCAAATGCCAGAGGCTGCCGACTAGCAGCAAAGGCCTAGTTTTGATAGTGGGGAATCTATACCCTCATTTTTCAAAGTGTAACACAACAGAACATGATAAAAGCATACCAAAAGTGGAAGAAGTAAACAATACCAATGCTAAAATGGACATAGTACGAAAATAAAGAGAAGACCAATGATCATATATAATGATGAAGTATGTCCCTAAGTCTAAGAAAGCAGTCAAAACAGGATACACTGCAAACTGAACAATATAATACAAGGGACTAATACAAAAAAGAAAAATAAAGAAGTGATGTAAGAACTCAACAGCATCACAAGCCTATTCTCGGTCCCATGCTCTTCAAGTCCTCTACAACAATCAAGTACCTGTATAGGGACTCTTTCCCTTGTCTACACCTGCAATAATATAATCTATTTGGGCCCAAAACTGACCCAAGAAGGGTATGAGAAATAAATCCCAGTAGGAAACCACCAAAGGCCCATTTTCAACTGTCAGTGAAAATGTGCAATAATAGTGTGCAATAATAAAATTCAGTGAAATAAGCAGTACTCAAAAGTAACTACCTCTACCAGTTACATTTCCATTTATTAATTATTTTTCAATTCCAAGCTTGTGCTTTAGCTTGGCATCTATAATAGAATAAAACACAACAGTGATTATACAAAGTAAATGTTGTCTGTAGACATGCAAATCCTTACCCTTAGGTTATCAGAATCAAAAACCGTATGTGATTTCTCACAGTCATAAAGAATATTGCCCACAGGCGTACGAGGTGTCGCCCACATGCACAGAAACTACCGCCAATAGGCATGAGAAAAGTTGCTCATAGGCTAAACGAAACACTACCCTCAAGATTAGTAAGTAATCGGGCCGAGCCCAACACATAAGAAATAATTTTATATACAATTCATCTCAAGGAAATTCAATGCATGCTAAAATCACAGTATACCCTCAGATAACCTGTCCAAACAGCTAAACAAGGGAACGCACCCATGGGGTGGCCTTGGATCCAAGAAATGATCCCAAATAGAATTTGTACATATTGATAAGATTACCTACATAATTATAGGTATTTAATTAATCAAGACCTCATCTATATGACACCCCAAACATGGGTGTGTAACACAAAGGTGCACAAAACAATGCGAAAATTGGAATTAAACATCAGACCACCTACCTTAATCTCCTCTGATCAGTATACGTGAATGACACATTCTGAAACACCCAAGAACGACATAGATATGTGATAAAATATTTCCCATTTAAATGTAATTAACTTTCCCTCGGGAAAGAAATGGAAGGAAGGGTTAAAAAAGAGCGAAGAACTCACCGATGCGGTTCAACCAAGATCGACGGTGGAAGAAAAGATTCCCAGCGTGCGATCGGGAGCTCCTATAAGATTCGACCTCTCCTACTGATGCTCCAAACGTTTCCTCTATATCCTCTACTGAATGAGGAGGCTACTGCCCGTTTTAAGTGAAAAAAATAAATTACACGGCGTGTACTCTCAAGTACATAGAGTGTACTTTTCATTTTTTAACTGTTCCTCTGGCGGCTACTTTTCATTGCCACACCATTCATCTGTCAACATTAGTACACGATGTGTATTTTTGAATACATGGTGTGTACTGTCGCTCAACTGGCAGTTACTTTTACCGCCTTACTATTCACCTGCCGACTGATTACACGACATGTAAATACTAAGTACAGGGTGTGTTGTCAATTTTTACACCCTTCATCGTCGGTAGTATTACACACCCTATGTACTCTTCCCACATAGCCAAAGTACACGGTGTGTGTAAAAGTACACAGAGTGTACCCACAAAATTTGGGATTTTCCCCATTTTCATTATTTTATCAAAACACTAAAGTAAAAAGGAAAAGAAGAAACTCATACCTCAAGAATATGAACCGGGTTCTTAAAAATTACTCCCTTATTGGGATTTTTAGATCACCCCTTTTTTATGTATGTACTTAGGATATCCCACACAATTCTAAGTACAAAGGAATGTTGTGGTCATGTAAAAGAAGTTTTCAGTAAATATGTTTTATTTTATGTTATAAGTTATCATGTAATGTTCCTAATTTCCCATGACACTAGACCTCTCAATCCTAATATTTGTATTAAGTTAAATTTTATGTAATAAATCTTGTTCAAGTGTGTAATAAAGACCAGGTTTGTTATAATTGGTATCAAAGAATAGGTTTAGTTATTTTTCAGATTAGGATTAGAAAACCCTAGTAAAAGAATTAGGGATAAGACTAAGTGTAGTAAAAACATACCTAAATTTTGGTGAGTATAGAGTAAGTGGTTTATTAATAAAATATATTCTTGTATGGATACAAACAAGTCGAGGTGGATCTAAAACAAATGTATCTTGGGTTAAAACCCAAAAACATTGCTTTGAGATAAAATCGAATAGAAACTGGTGCCTGAAAACTGGCCTTTCTACATTCTTATTTTGACACTCCTAGAGGATATGATTGGGTCAATTCATAAGATTAGTATGAAACATTATTAAGGGAATAAAAAATTCCCCTAAGAAAATATATTATGAAGTATATCATTGATATCTTAGATTGAAGCCGATAAATTCATAAGTTAAAAAAATAAATTTTATTTATAAGCTATCCATTTTTGAAATTGGATTCCCCCTTATGTGTTACCCCTAACATGACTTTTATTCTGGCGAATGGATGGTAATATGAGGAATCTGGTTAAAAACATATGAAAATATCAATGTGATGACTATTATAATCAGATGCCCAATCATATGTGAGCAGGAATCACAAACATTTTCATGATAATCTCTTAGTTAACTAAATTTTTGAATAGAAACATGGATTAAGAGGAACGTCCACCCCTGAAGAAATAGCAAGACACAATCGGTAACTTTATGAGATAAATGCATCCTACTTTTAATATATCACTTGATCCATAAATTGCCAAAAAATGGATCAAATACATTGAAAATATCTTCTCTATCCTTCAATGTTCCAAAATAGAAAAGGTTCTTCTAGCTGCTTATCATATGGAGGGTGAATATGATCAATGGTGGACACTATTCAAAAATATAAAGCTTGAGGAAGAGATCAAGGCATTATAATGAAAGGATATCTAGAAAAAAAATTTATACATATTTTCTTTGGACCCTCCGAGTTAATATTGAAAGAGACTTCCTTTCCATCAAGAAACAAAATGAAAAATCCATCAGAGCATATGAGGAAAACTTCACAAGGATTGTACAATACACCTCATTCTTTGTTGTTACCCCCAAATTCAAGGTTGAATGCTTCTTTGGTAGGATAAAATCTATCTTATGGAAAGCTCTGGAGATTCGTGACTTTGATAGCTATGAATAAATTGTATGATGTTCCCTCAAATTAGAAATGGATATTTGAAAGTATCAAGGGTATAATGGGGATAAGAAGTAAAAAGTGGACTTTAATTTTGGAAGTCTGATGGATAAATCCAATGGGGCTAAGAAATTCCAGCACCCCACTTTCCAAAGGTGTGGAAGGAAGCACCCCAAAAATTTCTTAAAGGGGATGAGGAAATTATTTAGGTTTGTAAGAGAAGGGTATATAGACATTAATTTCCAAAAAGAAAACCCTGCTTCCATGATATATGAGAGGAACATTCCATTCGATCCTCAACACATTGTTCATTACTTCAACTACAAATAACTAGGGCACTTTGCAAACTAGTTCCCTAAGCCATTGATTTTTGGAGGCAACCAACAACCTCCATAGCAGCAATGGTGAGATTTTTCCATCACTACCACTAATGAAAATCCCAACAATGAAGTGGTGACATGTATGATAATTATTCATTCAAGAATATATAATGTACTTTTTTATTCAGGTTCTATGCATTATTTTATATCCCATACGTTTAGTAGAACAATCCTAACACCACCACAAATCATGGAAGTAGAGATGTTAGTGAGAATAGAAAATGGAGAAATTATTGCATCCCATGAATATAAATCTTCCCATATCAAAATTTCTAGATTGAACTTCCAAGAGAATATCATAATACCCCCTATGGAGTAATTTTATGCAATTATAGGAATGAATTGGATTTCCCTATATAGAGCCAATGTAAATTTCCTTGATAGGGAAATCACTCTCCATATGGATAATCGACCCCCGATTTTGAACAAGTGAATGGAGGAGGATGAATCTTCTTTAGAACCATCATATCAAGTATATATATTACTTCCCTATGAGCATACGTATCTTTCATAGATGATTGAGTGTAGGGAAGTATCCATCCTTAAAGACATGCCTATGGTGAGGGAATTCCCTGAAGTGTTTCCCAAGAAATTTCCTGGTCTTCCTCCTAGAAGAGATATTCAATTCTTGATTGATCTTATACTTGGGGCTTTGTCAATATCCAACTATATATATATAATAGATGTTTTGGAGTTTGATGAGCTAAAGAATCAACTATAGGAGAATCTGGATAAAGGGTTTATATGTCCAGGTGCTTCACTATGGGGTTCACCAATCGTCTTATTCAAGAAGAAGGATGAGTCAATGTGCCTTTTTATTGACTATTGCGAGCTCAAAAAAAATCACGATAAAGAACAAGTATCCTCCTCCATGAATTTATGACTTGTTCAATCAAATATGTGAAGCACAATACTTCTACAAGGTGGATCTGTGTTCGGGATATTACCAATTAATGGGGAAGAAGGAGGTTATCCCCAAGTCTGCTTTTCATACAAGTAACGGGAACTAGGAATTCATAGTAATTCCTTTCATACTCACTAATGCTCCATAAACCTTCCTGGAATTTATGAATAGTGTTTTTAGAGATTACCTCAGCATTTTTTTGGTAGTATTTATTAAAGATATTCTAGTATACTCAAAAACCAAGGTAGAGCATGAGGAGCATCTAAGCATTATACTAGAGACCTTGATAAAGGAGAATCCATTTGAAAATTAAAACAAGTGTGAGTTATAGTTGAGAGAAGTCTCATTATTAGTTCATATCATCACAATAAATGGAATATCTATGTATCCCTCTAAGAAAAATGAAACTAAGGGATGGCCAAGGCCAACATCTTTGACGAATATCTGTAGCTTTCTTAGGTCAGCAGAATTTTATCACCGATTTATGAGAAATTTCTCACAATTATCAAACCCTATTAGCAATATAACTTATAAGGGAGTCTAGTTTTATTGGAGTGATGAATGTGAAGATAGATTCATGCAGTTGAATTGGAATCTTTTCACTGTGCCTGTTCTCACACTACCCACAAGTGGAGACATTTTTGTGGTATTTAGTGATGCCTTGAAGAAGGGCCTGGGCAGTGAGTTGATAAAAAATGAAAAATTCCTTCCCTATGCTTCAAGGAAATTTAATGTTCATGAGAAGAACTATTCATCTCATTATTTGGAGTTGGCTGCAGTAATATTCGCTTTAAAATTTCAGTGACATTATCTCTTTAAGGAGAAGTGTGAAATATATATGGATCAAAAAAGCCTCAAGTAAATATTCACATAGAAAGAGTTGAATATTTAAAAAACAATGATGGTTTGAATTGACCAAAGACTATGACTGCTCAATCCATTACCACACTGGGAAAGTGAAAAAGGTGTAGATACTCTAAGTAGAAAGGACCTAGTGGTTCTATCACTGATGAGAATTGAAAATGATCCAATATTTTTAGATTTAGTGAATATGGAAATGGGAATCATAAAGAAGGAAACATCATCAATTCTTTCCCAAATGATTACTCAACCGTATTTTTTGGAAAGGTTAATGGATGATCAAAAGGATAATGTGAGAATTGAAAAGAAATTGGAAACTATTAGAAAAGGTAAATCCTCAAAGTTCAAAGTTAATAAAGATAGAATTGTGAGATTTGTGTCAAGACTATGTGTTCGATCAAATCCAGTGTTAATGAATTAATTTTTGGATGATGAAAAAAGTTCAAATTTCTCCATTCACCTAGGAATCACAAGGATGTATTGAGATATATGAGAGAATTATTGATGGGATAACATGAATAAGGAGATCGTTGAGTATACATCAAAGTGCCTTGTATGTCAGAAAGTGAAGGCTGAGAGGTAGAATTATAAGGGGATGATGCAACCAATACCCATATCAATGTGGAAATGAGAGAATATCACCATGGACTTTGTCACTGGACTTTAAAAGACATGCAAAGGAAAAAATGCTATCTGGGTTGTTGTGGATAATCTTATAAATAATGAATACTTCATTGAAATTTAGGAGGATTTCTCATTGGATCAACTAGAGAAAATATACATTAAAGAAGTGGTAAGGCTGCATGGAGTACCACTGTCAATTGTATCCAATCGAGATTGAAGATTCACCACTAAGTTCTAGAAGAGTCTACAACATGCTCTGAATACTGAGATGAACTTCAGTACGACTTATCATCCTCAAAATAATGGTCAATCAGAGCATACTATCCAAACACTTAAGGAAATGTTGACATCATGCTCAATGGACTTCAAAGGAGGATGAGATCGACATCTTCACCTGGTCGAGTTCTCTTAAAATAACAGTTTCAACTCAAGAACCCAAATGTATCCCTATAAAGCCCTTTATTAGAAGAGGTGAACAACATTGACATATTGGGATTAAGTTGGGGATATGAAACTCCTAGGTCCAGAAATGGTTGAAGAAATTGTAAAAACATTTAAGACCATCCAATAGCACATTAAAGCAGCTCAGAGTCGACAAAAAAGATGTGTTTATAATTGTCAATGAGACATAGAGTTTGATGTTGGAGACATGGTATTCTTCCACATATCACCATGGAAGAGAGTTACAAAATTTTGGAAGAAGGGAAAGCTTAGTCCAGGGTACATCGACTCTTTTGAGATCCTTAATCGCATTGGAGCAGTGGACTATCGACTAGCACTCCCACCGAACATGTCTCATGTATATGACATATTCCATGTATCACTCTTGAGATAGTACATACTTTACCAATCATAGTTACTCAATCCATAGGTGGTATCATTGGAGAATGACCTCTCATATGAAGAGAAGTTGGTGATGAAATTAGATCATAGGGAAAAAGTTCTACGAAATAAGACAATGCCCCTTGTCAAGGTGTTGTGGCGAAAACAAAAGTTTGGAGAAGCAACATGGGAATTAGAGAAAGTGATGAAGCAGAGTTACCCTAATCTATTTTAGTGTGGGAAAAGGAAATTTATAGGGTGGAAATTATTAATGGGGAATTTTGTAACGACCCCAACATTAATGAATAAAATTACCATTATTTTATGTATTTAAATGTATTATGGATATAGAGAACACATGAACTAATTTTTTATTTTTTATTTTGGGTTTAAATGACCGTTAAGTATCATTACTTTTGATTATATATCCATTGAATAGTGATCACATTAATAGTATACATATAGGGTTTTAACAAATCATTTTGACACAGACAAAGGAAGTGATGGCCTCGACCAATAGTATCATTCCCTTTGAAGCCCATTTCGTGGATCTTTCTAGGGAGATAGAATTTTGGGATTTCTCCTAGACAAAGTTGAATCCTAGATGCAATAACTTAATCATGAGCAAAACTATTTATAGGAGAAGTTCAAGCTCATCGAGAACACGACCCAAACCATTTTTACTAAACGACCCCAAGAAATCCCTACCTTCGCAGACCATACTCTTTGGGAATATGATGTTGTAACAAAGTTATATATAACAAGACCTTATTATTATTATTATCTTCATTATTTTTATAAAATAATGAATATAAATTCATTTTATTATTGTTACTTTTTAAAGCCCAAATAGTTTTTTTAGTTAATATTTACATTTAATTAAGAAATCTATTGTGACGAGTTAATGTATTTTTTTTTGAATTAAATAATATTTCAATAAAATATTATTACTAAATTAATTTTTGTTAAATATATTATACCATATTATTTTTATGAATTCAAATGTAACTTTTATTATGGTTTGGAAATTGTTTTTATCAAAACAATTCAATTTTCTATAAATGAAGGTATTTATATTAAAAATGAAAATTCACATATTTATAAAATTATTTAGATAAAATGAATATTATTTTTGGAATCAGAATGTCAAAATTATCCTATAGTTAATTTTTCATAATTTTCTGAGATAATCAAATTTTTCGGTAAAAATTAAATACCTTATAAATATATAATGTTTTTTTGACTTCATAATGACCCAATAGTGATGTAATAAAATAAAAAAGGATATTAAGCCAATATTTGTTTTAAATTTAAAATAATGTGGTTTTGTATTTTTTTGATTAATTTTACAATGCCTTAGTGGACCCCCAGACATATAAAATATTTTAACATTTTTAAAATGACTTCCTTGAGAGTGTGAATCCCCTCCACATAAGAAAGATTAATATTTTTATAAGTTTTACCATTGAACTTATAAAAAAAAATTCACCCCTGTTTGGAAAATACCATGGGCCAAAACCATGGGATGGTTTTTAGTTTTGAATATTTAATTATATAGATTCTAAAACCTAAGTTTGTGAATTATTAAAGAATTCCCCTCTCATTTCCTATATAAACCCACCCACACTCCAAATTATCTTAAATAAAAATCCTTGTATCATGTACCCAATTTTCCAAAATCTCTCTAGAATCCATCCAAGGATCCCCAATCTCTCAGCAAGCCCATCTTCAAGCTCTTGAAGTCACACACCCATATAAGGAATTTCACTCTTCTCATTTCTATTCAAGGTACTCTTTTACATTATGATTCTTAGGTTACATATTTAAATGTTGGATTATGGTGTTAAATGACCCAAATAATTTCCATTTGATGTATAGATGATGAGTGATTCATTTTTCTCTCATCAGTACCCCTATTATCCATTATGCACACCCGTTACTGTGCGAAATTTCCATAAGGGATTTCATCCTTTCTCATTTTTGTCCAAGTTTCTTTATGTTGTTATACCCTTTTAAATTCAATTAAAAATGGTGGAGGGTGATTTTGCGCCTACACCACACTTTAATCCCTATTTTTTAATGATTAGAGACTTCTTTTTCTCTCATTAATCCCTCTCATGAACACCTGTTACCATGCCAAAATTTTGTAAGAGTTATCCCATTTCTCCTCTTTCGTCAGGTTTATTTATTGTGTTACGCCTACTATTTTCAAATTCTATGTGTTGGGACATGTATCTATATTACCCATTTAAATTCCATTTCATGTACATATGATTAGATACCCCTTTATCCCTCATCAACCATTTTTATGAATTTTTATGTCACATCATTATGCTGCCAAAATCGTACCATGATTTTCCAAGACAAAATCATTATGTAGTGAATACCATACCCATTTCTCTATCAAGGGTATTCAAATTAATGATCATATAATTATTGAATGGTAATTAAATATATTTAATATATATTATTTAATCATGTAATATCTTATTATGTTGAATGATTCCATGTTATATGATCCATGTGGCACACTTTTACATGAAATGAAATGTTTATAAAGGGTGTGCCCTGATAGCACTTCAATGCATTGGGTAAGGAATGTTATCATGATACGTCATGTGAAATGTCTATTGAATCATTCTAATTCATGTGAAATATGGGTTTACTCATGGTAATTCAAGTGCAGTGAGGGTTTACTCATGATCAATGTGCAATGAGCCATGGATAATGCTAATATGAAGTTAATTGTTGTTGCCACATCTCCATATTATGGTAATCATGATATATCACGCCTTTATGTTCATTTGTCTCTTATGCTCTATTTATATATCTATTTACTAACATGTATAGTATTATTCATTTTAGACCTTTTTTACTCCCTTTCTAGGATTTTTAGATCACCCCTTTCTTATGTATGTCCTCAAGATATCCCATCCATTTCTATGTACGAAGGAATATTGTGGTGAAGTAAAAGAAGTTTTCAATAATGATGTTGTATTTTATGTCATAAGTTGTCATGTAGTGTTCCTAATTTCTCAACAAACTATACCTCTTGATCCCCAGAGTGTTCTTATGTGCAATTTTATGTAATAAATACTATTTAAGTGTGTAATAAAGTGCAAGGTTGTTATATTAAGTGTTTAAAAATAAAGTTGATGAGAATCTGTAACGATCCAAAGTTTCATTAATGGAAATCCCTCTTGATCTAATAAAACGTCTCATTATGTAAAATGTTTATATAAAATTTCAACTTATTTGGTTTTATGTTAAGAATTGTGACCATTAATTTTATAGCCGTTGAACAGTGATCGCCTGATTAGTATAAATATAGGGCTTTAACAAATCCAATTTACTCAGACAAAAGAAGCGATGACCTCATCTAGTAGAATTGCTCCGTACGAAGCACTTTTTTCGGAACTCGGAAAAGAGGTGGCATCCTTGGGCTTCGCTCTTGAACAAGCCCAATCTGAGCCTCATCATGTCAAGCTCGAACGGGACTGTCTATGGGAAAAGTGGAAGTTGATAGAGATTACCACTCGAGCAATGTTATCCGAGCCACCCCAAGAGTCTGTCACCATTGCACACCTTACCCTTAGGTCTTATGCGACTGTTTTAAGGGGTTATGTAACAAATCTCTAGTACTATGTTCATGTATATTATTTTTGTATATAATAATTAATATACCTCCTTGTCATTTTTGATACTTTGTAAATAGTTTTTAAAGTACAAATAGTGTTTTTTAGTTATTATTTAATTAAGAATTCTATTTTATTAAATTAAGGGATTTTTGAAATAAATAATATTTTAATAAAATATTATTATTATTATTAAATTAATTTTTATGAAATATTAATGATCTTATAATTTTATGAATGCAATTATAATTTTTATTAAGGCTTGAAAGCCATTTCTGTCAAAACCCATGAATTTTCGATAAATGTCGGTTTTTATTTTAAAAGTGAAAATTAACATATTTAAAAAATTATTTAGATAAAATAAATGTTATTTCTAGAATCAGGATGTCGAAATTATCCAATGGTGAATTTTTCATAATTTTCTGAGACAGTCAAATTTTTGGTTAAAAATTAAATACCGTTTAAATATATAATGTGTTTTATGACATCATAATGACCCAATAGTGATTTTATAAAATACTATAATCTTTATGTTCGGACAATATATGTTTTACCATTAAAATAATGTGATTTTGGGGGTTTTAACTTACTTTTCAAAGCATTAATGGACCCCTAAAGACTTATTAAACACCTTGTCTTTTTAAATTGTTTTCCATGGGAGTGTGATTCACCTCCACATAAGCAACCCTATTATTTTAAGAAGTTCGTACTTTGGCCTTATAAAATATTATTTTCCTCTTCTATTTTCTAAAAACCATGGGCAAAAACCATGGGATGGTTTGTGGTTTGGATTAATTTAATATAAGGGGTCCCAAACCTAAATAATAAAGAATTCCCCCACCTTTCACATATAAACCCACCCAAGCTCCCACTTCCTCCTCACTCAAAGCCTTTGGAGTTCATCCAACCTCTGACCTACTCTCTTTATAATCCTCCCAAGGTTCCCCAAGCTCCCAATAAGCCTCTCAAAAGCATCTCCCTAGCCTTTGGATGCACACTTCCAAGTAAGGGTTTTTCTTCCTTTCTCATTTTGTCCAATTTTATTCATATTGTTATGCCCTTTTAATTTCAAAAGCCTCTAAAAAGCCATGCTCATATAGTTAGCGCTTCTCTAGCACTGGTAAAAGATATTTCTAGTGCTCTTAAAGGCCTATTTTGTAGTAGTGTATGTATCAACCATCGTGTTAAAAATGTTATGTTGAGCCATTTGAGTTCAGTTAAATTATGATCCTTGAGCGATTGTGAATGTACATGGGTCAACTCCAGAGTAGAGTGACCGATGCATTAAGTAAACAAGTCCATCCCACTTCTCGGGAGGACTATCATGGGCTTGGGTGTTTTGACATTCCAGTCGGGTTGATATTGTATTTCATGCCAAATTCTTGGACATGGTGATTGTGGTTTGTGGAACATAAAATGTGTGTTTAAGTTGAATCTGTTCTAGTGCATTTGTGAGTGTCTAGCTAGTCTATCCCTTATTTTGATGAATATGACACTCTAATTATATGAGTGTCACATAAGTTTGATTAAATTCGACCTTCCAAGGAGATGGAACAAATTTTGGTAATTACTTAGAGTTGGGTAATTTTTTTTTGAATTCCATTGTGGATTGTAGGTTTGAATCAGGTCGGTGAATGCTTGGTATCATGATGTTGACAGGGTTGGTTGTGTACGTAAACCTTTTTCAAACTCTGTTAGTCTTGGAAGAGTTTCAGTGGTAAATTTTTACATAGCATGAATTCCTCATGTGGTATAGAAAATATGGTTTAACTAGTGATGTGTCGACAGTGTGAAGCTGATCTTCTTCTAAAGAAGTCAACCAGTAGTGGTTCCACTGTTTCTCTTGGTATTCACTTAGTGTACTCTTCTAAACTAGATGGGCATGAAACCTATCTTGGCATCATTTGTGATGCAATAAGAGAGAATCAGTTATAGGCCACACTAATGTTTTAAAGCAGTTGGGTTATTTTGGGATTTATTTATGTTTTGTAAACCTGATGTGTTGGTTTTTGTTGAGGTTTGGTAAGTCCTATGTGATACTTGGGTTTCTTGTATAAGAACACCTTGGATGGAATTTTGGAAACCTACCATTTATTTGGACATGAATGTTATGTGAATGCCATGCTAGGATCATTCAATGTTCTTATGTATATGTTTTAAATTTGTACCAATGTGTCACTTATATTATGGGGAATTGGATACCTAGGGATAGTTCCACAGACTCCAATAGGATAACTCTGAGGTCATTCCAGACATGTTGTCGGGCTCAGATGTAAAGATCTACGAGTCATGTTTCTAGTGGTATAGAACTGGTTTGCACCATCTCCTATGTTAGAGAACTATAATTTTAAATGGAAAAGTGTTGGTTTGGTCTTAAAAATTAACCAAAAGTCAGGTGTGAGCTTCAATGGTCCTTTTTGTTGTAAAACACTTAGGGGCCTGTTTTTAAGGTAATTATAGCTATGGGGAAAAGGTCTTGATTGGTAATTAGACTCTTTCTAATGTTAAATACTATAGTGGGGAGTACCTTTGTCTAGTTGTTTAAGTCGAAGATTTGATCATGTCTTTGGTTAAGCAGGATCAGGTAAGATCCTCTTTTATTTTTCAGTTGGAAATTGAGCATTCGCTCTAGTTTTTATGGCATGAGTGTTGTGTGGTTATGTGGTACTTTGAGGTGCATTGAGAATTTGGAAACACGACATGGGCATTTGAACAAAGATTTGGGACCAATTTTTGGTTCGGTGAAGTATTTATTTCTTTCCCTAACGGTTCTCGATGATGGAAACTTCTAAGGTGGGGATTTTTTAAGTATCCATGTTTTTGAACCAGAAAAAATTATATGGTAATTTGAATTTTTGTGATTACTAGATGGGTCATTTTTAAAATGGAACTTTAGAACTTAATTTATAGAGTTGTAATGCTTGAAAGTGATGTTTTTTCCTATGTTGAATGCCAGAGAACTTTCCTAAGAGTCTTTAGGAGTTTTGGGAGTATAGAACTCAGAAAAGGAGGGTGTTAATAACTTTTAGAGGGTGTATGGTTTTCTTGAAACCAGTTTCCCATAATAGGTAATCATTCGGCTTATTTTATGTGGATGGAGGCTTTCAAATGGGTTGTGCATGGTTTTCCAAAACCGTGAACCTAGCCCACATGGTTAGTGGTTTGGGAAGTACCTAAGCATTATTCACTGTACGGTTGGCAAACAATTTTTAAAATTTGCGGGAAAAGTTGTGCAAGGTGCTCCAGGTGCCCGGTAAAGGTCACACGATTGGAACACTGTCTATTAAATTGTGATTCCTAAACCATCCACTAATACCCTATTTTAAAAAATAATTATTTTTAATTATATTGGAAATATTTTATAAATGGGATTAAGGGTTTTCTCTCCCTTTAACTGGGTCATGCGATGAACACACCCCCTTTCCCTTTGATCTGCACAACACCTTCCTCTGGCCTCCTCTCCTTGTCGTGATTTACCTAGATTTCTTGAGGAATCATGGTCGACTCTTCAAGGTGAGTCTTTCTCGTTCTTCTCCTCTTCTTTTCTAGTAATGTTTTGTACTCCCAATCGTCATATCTTGTTCGGCCAAAACCCTAGGTTGGGGGTTTAATAAAATTTTGGTGGTTATTATAGATTTATGGTGTATGAAGCCCCCCTCAAAACTCTTAGGACCATGTTCCAATATTCCCCTCTAAATTCTAGACTAATGGGTTTGATTTGGCTCACCACTGTCATTTTGGGTAAGGTTTTATACCCTCTATTTTGTTTTACACCCCTTTAATTGCAAATATTAAGGTGTGTTGAGTCTCTAAAATTCATTATAGGGAGTTTTAATCATCCTTGGTAGTGAGAAAACACATACATTGGTATATATATATATATGTATATATATATTTGTGTGTGAGTGTGTGCATGTGTATGAATATTGCTCGCACGTATTCAATCCCGGTGAGGGGAATACATGTCTTGGATTGGAAAGATATATATATATATATATATGTATGTATGTATATGTAAAAGAATGTATGTGTGTGTGAGTACTGGGTAGTTTAGAGTTATCACAAACTAATCATACAACTGATGGAAGTTGTCTTGGACTTTTTCTTGAGGTTTGATCCCTATCCTCCACCTTTTTATTTAATAATTCTTTAAGTGTTTCCAAAAATAAGTTGAAATACGAATTTTCTTGATTAATGGAACTACAAGGCTTGAATGAAATGATTAAATTTTATAAGTGACTTTTTGATCAATAATGTCATGTTTTTTTAATAAAACCCCTCCAATAGAGGTGCATTTTCTTCAAACCAAAATTAGTGATAGTTTTTATATCATTCTTAGTTATGTTTTGAGCTTTCCATATGTCTTCCCAATAGTGTTGATATATGGAATGATAGTTCATGGCCCATTTCATGTTATTAATTTATGTTTACCACATGAGTTAAATAAATAATTAACCATGTAGTTGTTGTTAAGAATGTAATATATATTTTATCTCTTGTTTCCCATGTGAGTAATGTTTATGTCTATTCCATGAGATAGATTGTTAAGCATGAAGAACCCATTAGGTTTGCTTATTAAATGGAACTTGATTGGCCTTGGCATTGGACAACCTAAGGTGTGCCTTTCTACCCCATGTAATGGGATTCCAAACATGAAATTAACATGGAGATCGATTTATGAATTAAATGGATTAACTAGGAAGGGATGAGTGACCATGACCCTTGACCCTTTTTCTGTTATATCTCGATTAAGAATAATCTTCCTTCGTATAGCTTTTACAACACGAGATAGACACTATCACTCTATATAGTAGGTTTTAATATTAATAATATTGTTATAAATATTTTCCCATGTGAGATAAATGATATCTAATCCATGTGGTATCTTGATAGGCCTATTAGGCTAGTTATAGTGAAAATGGCCATGATGGTTTTTGAATAGACCTTGAATTACTATCCCTTTTGAGATATGTAGAGACCATTATATGTAATGGATTGATTAATCATTGGAATATCATTACCATAATATTCCCACTTGAGTTAAATGATGTTTAAGCCTTGTATTAGTTGTTATACTTGTGATTCTTGTTATATGAATTATGTCCACGTGATTAAATGAAAGGCCAAGACTTATGAGGTTGACCAATGATTGAATCACCCCCTCGAGGTGAGTATGTTTATAGATTCTGTTGGTTTGAAACTTGGCATGTTATATGAATTGTTTAAATAAACTTTAACTGGTTAAGTGATGAATACCATTGTATGATACATGGATTCATTGAGGGATGGTTTAGATGAACTCATTTGACTAATGACCTTTTATTCCAGAGTGATACATGGATTCATTTTAGAATTCCATGGATGGAATCATAGATGATTTTGACTTATAATCCAAGTGATACGTGGATTCATATTAGAATTACCTGGATAGACTCATAGGGTATTTTACTTATAAGCCGAGTAATACATGGATTAATATTATAATTCCATGGGTAGAATCGTTTGGGATTTTGAATTATAGGTTGAGTGATACATGTATTCATATTAGAATTCCATAGACAAACTCATTGGGGATTTTGACTTACCAAGTGATAAAAGGATCCAGATATATAAGGGATTACATGGACGAACTCAAGGTTAAATAGTTATATGTCGTGGGTGATACTTGGGGTTTCCATATAAGACCACCAAGGATGTACTCGGATGAAATAGATTTTATAACTCACCTAGAGAGATAATAGGTTCCTAAGAGGTTTTTTAGAGATGGGATTGTAGGGTGTTGGTTGATATTACTTGGTTGATACTTGAATTCCAATTTTGGAATGTTAAGGATGGACTCACGTTCAAAATTGATTAATGAATGAAATGAATCAGGTGATGCGCATTCCAAGTCAAATAGAAATATTGGATTTAGTCTTGAGTATTCTTTATAGACGGCATGGTTAGGAATTATGATTACATATTTATGGGGGATGTTGGGCTACACACAGAGTCTCTATACTTATTTAATTAATGAGGTGAAACCTCATTTGAACTTGGTAAAATGGAATATGTCTAATAGTGAAATTAGAGGCCTCTAACTTAAGTGAATCTAATTTAACATATTTGAGTATATGTGAAAGAATGTACATTATATGTTTCTTACTTTTGAGTACTTCCTTACTTGTTAAATAACTTCTTGAACACTATAATATTTGCATAGAACTGGTGGGATTGATGTTTTCATTATGGGTTCCAGCCTACTGAAATTTATATCTCACACCCTTCTCAGGAACTATTGGTACTTGAGTAGACCTACTTGTTTGCAGGGTTATGGAATATTCATGTGATGTTTTTCTTGTACCTGGAAGTTGGGAGCAAAGGACCAAGATATAGATTAGGATGCTAGTAGAGATCGCCCTTGGGGATTTTTTGTTGTTTATTTTTTTTAATGAAATGTAATGAATTATAATAGTTATAGTTTTAGATTATGTCATATAGTCATATTACATTCATCCATTGTTTAATATGGAGTTGTCTATTTTCGATTTCATTTGATATTAAATTTGACTTCCACTCCTTTGATTATTTCTTTATACTGCTTCTGCCGATATCTAAGTTTTAATATCTGTTTACCATTGCGTATTATGAGTGTGAGGATATAGTCTCCCTATTGAACTAACTTTACACCCTATATACTATTCAATATCCTTTGGATAATAGGGAGACACACTTGATGTCATGTGGTGATCTGTATGGATACACATTTAGTGGTAAGTCAGGTTGGG
The DNA here is from genome assembly GCA_963277665.1 of Viscum album. Taxonomy (NCBI): domain Eukaryota; kingdom Viridiplantae; phylum Streptophyta; class Magnoliopsida; order Santalales; family Viscaceae; genus Viscum; species Viscum album. Next base: position 717,640,260 of record OY728128.1, read on the forward strand.
ACCTGACACACTTTTTAAATTTACCATATAACACTTTTCCTCTAAGAGACATAATATTAATCAGAAAGTGATTCTCACAATCCCCATAGGTTTTGAAATATACCATGTTATTATCAATAAATAACATTATAAAATTATTAATATACTACTTTAATAAATTGTTCATTATATCCATAAATACATAGGGTCCATTTTCCAATCCAAATTAAAATAATGTAAATTCATAATGTATATACCTCATAAAAAATAATTTCTTCAGAATATCTTATTTAGTTACTTGTAATTGATAGTACCTAGAATGAAGCTCAATCTTGGTAAAATTTCATCCTCTGTGAAGTTGATCGAATAAGTAATTGATGCAAGGAATAAAATACTTTTTATTTATCGTTATTGAAATGATTTCACTATAATGTATGCCCAGCCTCATAGATCCATATTTACTATAAAAGAAATTAATAGGGGTACTAAAGGTGAAATAAAAATTCATCTAAATACTATACCACATGTCTCCTCTATTTGGTTTTTTAACTCAACTAATTCCACAGTGACCACTCTATATAAATTCCATAATATAGTTCTTTTATCAGGGATTATATGTACAAAAAACTCACCTTCATGATTTGGTGGATATCAAGGTAATTACATAGGAAATACATCAATTTATTCCTAAAGTATTTGTACATTCTCAATTTGGAGATTACCTTTTCCATCTAGAGGTTGTGTATACTCTTATTCCCCAAGAATCTCATTCGGATGAGCTACTGGGGGTGGATCTACACCTGACTCAAATGATGAATTATCCCCTCCTATAATAAGGAATCCCAAATTATTATCATGAATCATAATTCGCTTCTATTTAAAGTAATTTGTTTATATCATATTTTGGAATCCATTTGATACTAAGGAATATATAAAAATAATCCAAAGGTATAATAAAAATTCTAAAAATAGGGCATGTTTATGTGTCATAATGGGAACTTACTGAAAACCCCTTTTTTAGTTGACATTTTCACTAGGATTTTGACAGGAAAATCCATTCCTAATATGTTATGGGAATATCTAATTTTCATGGAAAACATAGAAGATATTGAAAATTGTGGTGATATTAAATTAAATAAATCATTATCTAATTAATTCTATGATTACAGTACCTTTCCCCAAATCATTAGGAACTTCAACATAAACTATAGTGACTATATAAGCTTATTTTTCTCCCATTAGACTCCTCAATAGTATAAATCCTTAATTATTGGGATATTGGTTTGAATAATACCCTATTTCTTTATCATTGAATAACCGGATATTAGTGGTGTATTTATTTTCCGTATAGTCATTTTCTAGATAACACTTTTATCTATTTTAGTAACAAAATCATATGCACTTCAATTATTTTCCCAAAATTTTCATTCTATAATTTTTACATGTGGGAAATTATTTCATTCTTGTGTACTTTTTAAAATAATTTTCTTTTTCTTGGGGCTCATATGACCTATTTTTTTAATGATTTTATTTTAATGTACTATATCTTTAAAATTTATTCTATTTTCTAATGTAACGTGAAAATATATAATGAATTATTTTATGAAATTAGTTCCATTTGGAGACTTAGATTAAGCCCATAAATGAAATGGACAATATATTTTCTTGGATTATGTTTGTAGTTCAATTCATTCCCACTTTATCTTGCAAAGTTATCCTCATACTATACCACACTTTATTTTACCTTATTATTTAAAGTGAGTAACTTCATCTCTATTTCACCTTTCCTCTCCTAATATAATTATTTCTTGAATAAAAAGACATTAAAAGTGCTCCATTCAATGATTATACATTTTAATCATCATTAGTTTTTGGAATCAATGACCAGAATTGATCTGCATCACAATACTAACTATATACTACCTAAATAACTCTTTTAATTTTATTACATCCCAAAGTGAGAAATATTTTTTTATAGAATTAATCTATTTATCAGTTACCAAGGGATTAACAGTTCCACTAAAATATGGTTTATTCTTTCCTGCAAAGTGATCCAACATTGGAGAATAGAACTATAGAAAAATTGGTTTCTATATTCAGGTCAGGATATTATTCATAACCAAAGTACGTTTCTATAATATAGTCATTATATTATCAATTCCAACACTATATTTATTGACTTACTCGATAGGGAAATATCTAAACTATCTATGGGTTTTGAATCCATTTCATTTTTTAGGCTCCATCACTGAATAATGGAAGACATTGAGTTAGCTCATTATCATCATTAATATTGATCCATAAAATAAAATCACAATAATGGTAATAGTTCCCAAAAACTATAAGGAATTATCATTTTTATTGTTTTTTCTATGTTTTTTTAAAATATAGTTCCTAAGGTTTTCTACTTATCATTATATGACAACAACTATGAATACCTATATTCTAGAAACCTATAACCATTTTCTATATTATTGCATTGATATAAGATAAAAAATATCTCATTCAAAAGTACCAATCAGTTTACTAGTATTGAAGAACAAGATACATACATGATACTCATATTTCATTTGAAATAAAAAAACATATTTTAAAGACAGTCAATTATCTTTGATTTTATTCATAATATCATTCTTCATGTCCTAGGGAAATGAAGACAAATAAATTCTAAGATCAGATGCACAGTAAGATTTATGTATAGTGGAATATATCATTAATCAATAAGTTATAATCAATATATAAAGGTATATGACTGAAACTAATGTTATTTAATTAAAAATTAGATCATGAAATTCATCTATGGATAATATTAAATGCAAGAATATCAGGGATAATATTATCTGAATTCATAATTATGGAAATTATATCAATTTAATGTCATGTTCTCATATATCATGATATATCTACTTTCAAATATTTTTTTCAAGATAGGTTAAACTATGAGTAGGAATAAACGAAAAACCCAATTAGATAAGGCCAACCAAATGGTGAATTTCATGAGTCCTATCAATGCACTGAGGGACTATATATAACCATGATCCACCCATCAATACATTTGTTGAATTATTCATATATTTAATGATCTTTTAAATTCATAAAAAAATGTTAAATAAAATAATATCTATATTGGGAAAATAATATGAAATTATTAAGTTTTTACCAATTCAATTAGATATATTTTATAGTATAAAATTGTTTTTAGAAAGGATATACAGTTTTATAAATAATCTTATCAATGATTAAAATAATATTGATATTTAATATAAATGTAATGTCCAATGAAAAATGATCACAAAAATGTAAATGTTTCAAGACAAAGTTTATAACCACAAAATTTATCAAGAGATGAGAGATGACTATCAGATAAGTAAAATAAATATATTTAAAGAATAGAATAATAAGAAAGTGAAACATTTAAAATAAGTTCTTATTAAAAATAATTCATTGTAAATTTTTTTAAAAAATTTAGAAGTGGATAAATTTCATAAAGAGTTATGGTGGTGGAAAGGTCTGTTATTGATATATGCGTTAACAAAAAGCATTATTTTACATATTTTATTATGAACTGTGAAAATGAACCTTTGAAGAAAAAAAATTAAAATATTACTTTTAGGAAATTTAAAATGTCAAGGATACTGTAAAATATTCTTAATATATCATTTGGGTAATAAAAATATGCTTTTAAAATAATTTTGAAAAATATGGACATGGAAGACAAAATATATTTGATCAAAAAGGGAAATTTAGAAGCTTCTCATTTAAAAGTTTCATTTCTTTATTCATGTTCCAAAGAGAGATAAATTTCAAAGAAAAATATGAAAACTCTTTAAATATCTATTGTATAAGAAAATATATTTAGTTTAATAAGGATATATTATAATATTACTTTAAGTAAATTTATAGAATTACCAAAATTTAGATTGAAAAATAAATTCATACCACCTTGGTAACTTTCAAATTATAACCCCAGGAAACAGTAAACATTAATTGACACTTTAATCATCACGGATAAATATATATTCATGTTATATATATAAAATTGATAGTACATTCACCACATGAATGTATATAATTTAATAATATAAAATATATCTCATAATAATGGAAATTGAGACGAAATCCATCGCCATAGGTTCGAATCATCAAGTACGTTATTTATCTTCCCAGGTAATAAACTTGTGCTAATTACTTACCTTCATAAGATACTATTTCATGTTTATGGTTAATTTTAATTTATTTTTCATCATGTTATATTTAATTACTTAATCAATTCAGTTCACATCAAACATTTTAATGATATTTTATTCATATGTCTAAAATTACTTTGGTAGGTTGAATATAGTAAAACGAATCTTTATTAAATTATCACACAAATAATAATGAAATGATTATAAATTTTATAAATAAATTATACTTTTGAAACCAATCAATAAATAGGGTTATGAAAAATGAATTCCTTTACAATCATGGAGATGGTAGGTCGTACATACGAATGAATAAAATTTCCATTTTTCACTGATCAAGTTAGAAATAAAATAAGTGTTATTTTATCTTAATATAATTATATTTACATATTATATAAAATATTATTTCATTAAATAAACTTATATATACTATCCCTGTGATATGGTTGTGACAAATGAAACACATCGCTTCATTGAGGTGGTGGTCCACAGTTACACACAAACACTGTTATTATTTTTCAATGAATGGAAAGGTAAGGAAATATGTGAAATATTACTTTATCATAAAAATAAATATTTCATTAATATAAACTATATTAATTAAATCCATAATTATAACCTAATATGTCAAGAGGAGATGAAAAAATATATATCAAATCACGAGACTATAGTTTTTCATGCACATGAACACCACTTTAATTTCGCATTTTATGGAAGATGATTTGGATACTGGTTAATCCAAGATCATAATAATATATTTTTATAAATATTTTTTTTTAATTTCATCATTTTTGAGAAATATTTCATGTTTTTAGATTATAAAATAAAATGGAAATGGATGGTTAAGAACTATACCTCTTCATCAGACAACCTTTTTTGGGTTATTCCTAAAGCCTTCATAAGATGCATTATTCATCAAACCATGTACTCTAGGTAATAGAGATATATGTAAGGATTTGATTTGTGTAGGTAACGTCTAAACCAAAATGGTATTGAAGTGTGAAGGGGAGAGGCGAGTGGGTGTACTTTTATAAACTGGGTAGTGGACACACGTAGAATGTATAAAAATTATAAAATATATTAAAATATTACTCAATCAAAATGGATCTGAAATATACCATTAAGGAAGATTAGATTTTATAGTTTAAAAAAATTTATATAAAAAATATTTTATACATGAGTTTAGGTAATTATTTACCTTATCTCATTAGTTTAACCCTTGGTAAACCATTTTAAACATTAAAAGTGGCAACATAATATTATTTTTTATATTATTCATTATGATAAAAAATTTAGTTAAACTTATTACTTAATATTAATTATTATTATTCTAAATATAAAATCTATTTTAACAAAATCAATTAAAATAATTGGTAGAATTTAATTTCAAATTAAACCTAAAAAAAATTATGAAAAACAGTTTTTTAGAAAAATGCCTTTTATGTATTTAAATGTTTTCATACCAAATTCAAGTAAAAATAAATTCTAAAGACCATAATTGGATTATTAACAACATATATGAATAAAAATGTCTTTAAAAATGTTTTAAAAAATGAATTTCTAAAATTCATGAATTTAAAATAATGTTTTAATTAAAAATAAGCATTTTTACTATTCATTGAAAAATCAAACTTTTCAAAAGAATCCCAAAAATTAACCCTATAATAATATTGACATGAAAAACTCAAAAAATAATTTTATTTTTGAAAATTACAATTATATAATTTTTAAATAAATATTTCAATGAATATAAAATTATTTAAGGAAAAGATATTTTTCATTTTGATTGAAAAATCACACAATATTATTACAACTCTATAATATATTATAAATGAATATAAAAAACGTAATAAAATTATTTATTGTAAAATTTCCTAGATTGTTATATTTTTTACAATTATATTATTATATGTAAATATTTACAAAATTCATTAGAAGGCTATATTGGGCCCACACATCACTTAATGATTATTCATAAGCATGTGTGCCTCATAAAACATATCATACTCATATCATATAGATGCTCTTGAATGAAAATACGTTTCTTATCCTTTTAAAAATAAAATCTCATAAGAAAAAAAATTCAAAATTCCCTCAAAAACCATAACATGATATACCTGTGTAATAAAATAGGCATCCAAAGATATCATGTAGGGTTCTAGGAAAATACAATTTAATCATGGTAATAGAGCATATAGTATTCACACCATATGGATAATGGGTGTACAGTTCATATATTATTTCACACATTCAATCGAGCTATGGAATCTTGGTTAAAACCCATTAATAAAAGGAATAAAAAATAGAATATTCATAAAGGAAATTCATATTAATCCATGACTTAAATTCATAGCATTGTTCAAGTATGTGGTAAAAAAGATCCAAACATGAATATAACATAATTTTTGGGTGATAATGAGATTGTCTACTTAAAATATAATTATAAATTTTGAAATAATGATGTTTTTTTAATTTTTATTTGTGAGATATATGTTACAACCAAATATTTTAATAGAATATATTTTTTGATTGAGTATGTGACACAAAACACTGAGCTTAAAAAACTTATGAAATAAATTTCTTTAAATTTTATCTATTTGTAATCTTACGGAACATGAAATCCTGATTCAAAATAGACCATATTATTTTATAAATTAAAATTGGAGGGTATTAATAATAATAATAATTAAATTATGATAATTATGGTTATTTACTTTTTATAAAAAAAATTGATAGTTGATTAAAAGAAAAAGAAATGTTTTCTGAAAAACATTATTTTTTCTAAAATATGTTTTAGTCGCTCTTAACAAAAATAATTTAAAATAATTTTTGCAACTTTTAGAAAATTTATTTGTTAAAATTAACATCATTTTTGATATAATAATATAAAAATAACATTATAGGTATTTTTTAGTGTTTTTATTTTCTGAAAAATCTCATTTATTTCTAAAAAGTGAAAATACTAATTTTTGTAAGGAAGTATTTTCTTATAAATTATTTAAGTAATTTAAAAGTATTTTTTTGAATATGTACTCAAGTAAATTAAATATTATTTATTTATATTTAATACATTTAATAACATCTTAATAAACTTTATATATTTTTAGTATAAATTTGTTTCTGGTTTTAAAAATTTATTTAAAATGCATAATATTTTTCCATTTCATTAATTAAAATAAAACCTTATTGAGAATGTATTAAATTAAATTTATATATATTATATATTATTAAATATTAATTTAGATTCATAAATTTTTTATTACTAGTCACGGTGTAAATATAAAACCATTTTTTCTCAAAATATACTCCACACAAAAACTTACTTTTTCGTCTCTTCTATGAGTTTTGTTTTAAAATATATTTAGCCAATTTTGTTAATTGAATTTTTTAAAATGGATTATATTTTTTTATTCATCTAAATTTATACTGTTTAATAAGGTCAACATAATTTTTGACCAAAATGAATTGTGAAAATATTAAAAATTAATTAACATGATTATGGTAAAAATGGATTTACTAGAGGTAAAACTAAAATGATAATGTAAAAAATAATCTGAAAACATATATAAAATAAATTTTATGTCTAAAAATTGAACTTATAGCTTATAGTATCAATAATGGTCCATTATTGTTTTCCTCGTGACATTAAAAAGTGTGGGTGAAATTCATTTTTAATGAAATTACAAGTGTACCACTCAACACACTTATAAAAGTCCATCCCCAGTCTTCCTCTCTTCACACCATAAACAACCATTAGTTCAAACATGAACTAACCAAGTATGTTATATAATTCATTCCTCTGATACTATAATCCTTATATTGGTATGAAATATTACCTTGGATGTCCTTTGGTGCAAACCAAAATAAACTACCCAAAGAAGAGGTAATATTCTTCAACTAGATATTTTATTTTATTTCTTAAAGAACCTAAGTAAATATACTAGGATGTTGTTATGTTAATTTAATAACCTAATTCATTCCCCTATTCCATTAAATGGGTTACAAAATAATTATTCATGTGTAATACAAACTACCTCCTTATGAACCATTGTCATTTATTATCCCATTTGCACCTCTCACAACTCGGTATAATGATAGATAAAAAGTATATATATTATATTTATAAAATAATAATAACTATTTATTGATTATATGATATATAAAATTTTAAATTTCTATTCCATGGCGTATGTGATAATGTCACTCGTGTGTACGACAGACTACCACCTCATGAAGTGACATGTTTCATTTTCCAACAACCCATTACATTAATGGTAATAAGGGTAACATAAATTAATATACATGATATAAATTAAATAATTATGATATTCATGATATATTTATAGTTGTTAAAATTTAATATATCATTTTATTTCTTACCTTTTCACTCAATAAACAATTCTAATGTCGTTCGTGAATGTGTGGACTACAACCTTCTTGAAGCAACGTGACTCTATTTTCACCACCACAAAACATGTATGATATATATGTGTATATTTATAAAAATAATATGGTATATATAATATTATTATCATTATAGAAACAAAAAATATTACATACCCCCTTTTCATATTGATCATTGAATGTTGAGAGCATTACTCATGCGTACATACAACCTATAATCTCTGTGATTGTAATAGATATAATATTATACATACAAGATACAGTCTCCATGGTTTAGATAAATTTATATGTTAGAATAATGTTAATAACAGTACCTTGAATGATTTTACATTATGGATATATTGATATGATATATCATTTTCGGATCACTATGTGGATTCATCAAAACTATGTCAGTTTAGAATAGATTTCCATAAAGGAAATATGGAAGTTAAAGTGGAAATGCATTGAGAGAAAAATATTCCTCTAAATCATCATACTAATATGGTTGGAATTGGAAAATCTAAATTTTTAGCAATGAAGGATCAACTAACACGAGATATAAATGGTTGTGGTATCTATGTTAGAGGGTATCCCGATTTACTATGAAGGGAAATGTCTAAAGTGTATTATTTAATGAGGCAAAATACCCTATCATTAAGTGTACCATATGAAATATAGTATTTTAATGATGGATAAATGAGCCAGAAAAGATGTTTTAACTCATTGGATATCTATATTATCAAAATTTTACACTTTCCATTTGTTATTTTGAAGGATAATTTGATCGATGGAGGCCTTTGGTTAAGAATACCAAAGAGAAAATTTATATTGATTATATGGAATGTGACACAATTCATAATATTTTATATAGATATAATTCCCTAATGTTTTCATCTTAGTATGGAGAAAAAATTATTTGAATTTAGGTAAAAAAGGGAAGATTCATTTTTCACATATGAATAAGATTTTACAGGTTTAGCCAGGTAAATATTTATTTTTTTCAGGACATTAATAGTAAAAATATTAGATTTTACTAAGGATTAAAACAAATATTATGAATATATTTTTCCTAAAAAGTATTTATTTATTATGATAATTATTTTCATTGTACTGAGAAAGTTGAGATAGTATTTTCAGAAACTTATGTGACCCGAGATGAAGAGTAAGAAATGACCAAAGTGGTAGAAAATGGAGATGAAACCAACTAAGAATCCTTAAGGAAATCCTGAAACATTTTCCATGGTCAGTAAAATATATTTTAGGGAATTTTTTTATGAACCAAAATGTGTTATTATTGTGGATTTTTTGGTCTCAAGTTTCATGACTCAAAAGAAAATAGTCATGAACAATCTAAGAATGAGATAAATGATTTCCAGTCAATGGTGATACCTTTTAGATGTAATTATTTGGTACGTTACAATAAAATATTTATAGAGTTACTTACTTATGGTGGAAATCATCTATATTAGAAGAAAAAAGGGGTGGTAAATTCATTTTCTAATACTACAATTGTTGTTGGGCTATCTGGTGAAGTGGTAACTGCTCTAGTGAGATTTGTATTTTTCAAAGGTTGATCATAATTTAATTGACTTACGAAACACTATTTTGAGGTTTTTAGTAATTAAATTATTTTAGAGATATATTTTTTAGATATATGGAGTTTAATATTTAGTGAAATATTTATTTGAGTAATAATTCCTTTACATTTTAATGACATAGGTTTAATGGTATTGATAACCTTTAGGGTTAATATGATTATTAATGAAATTTTAATAATAGTTAGGTAAGATTATTATAATTTTTGAAAATAATGGTTTTTATTGAAAGCCATAGTAAAATGATTATTAGATGATTTATTTTATTTCAAGGATGTATATCATATTTTTTCGAAACATTATAGGAATTATATTTATGTAGTTTAGAAAAAGGACAACCCGCATGCTGGTTAACAATCCATCGTATCCAGTAAGGCCATGGGGCTTGAACCCATGACCGAAGGACAATAAGTTTTTAATTACTACAACTGGACTATGATATTTCCTTTTTAATATAAATTTTTTATAGTTAAATGATTTGGAAAACTAATATTAATGATGAACTGGTGGTGTTACATTTGAGGTTTCGAGATCAATTTATTATATTGGAAAAATTTTTATAACCATATTGGTTTCATAAAATAGTTAGAGATATAAGGAAGTACTTTTCACTATTTTATGGATCTTATGATCCCTTAAAAGTGAATTTTAGTTATTCATGAATAACAAATTACTTTTTGGATATTCATTTCTTGTAGTAAGGGAAGAATTGGAAATTGATCTAAGCACAACCAAATGATGAAATTGTTCTCATGAAATATAAATGTATTAAGTTAATATATCTCTGTATATTCTTAGATAGTAAATTAAGTCCTCAAATTTAGAAAAAAGTTATTAAGAAAAATATTTTCCTATTATATTTATTCCTGATGAATCATATAGACTTTTAAATCATCAATTTTTTTTTGTTTTGAGGCTATTAACGTTCCATTGAAAATTTATATGCTAATGATCAATAACCTCAATCACCCAATATAATTATTTATTAATTTCTTCCATGTCTATATAATCACATGCCACCAATGATCTCCTACTTATAAACCTAGTTATGTATTATTCTATATGACCCTTTTACTTATTATTCTCTATTAATAAGAGGATATTTTACTAACCCTTTTACGATACATGTTTTTCATTAGTGGTATTTCATAATTTCAAAACCATGACTACCAAGATCAATTTAAAATTGTGAGGATGAGGGTAATATAAGTTTGGGAGGATGTAAGACACTGAGATTATAAAATTAGATCTTTTTTTACATAGTATGTGACATAGAACACTGATCCTAAACAACCCATGACATATATTTTATTAAATTTAATATCCTCGACAGCTCAAAGAAATCATAGCCCTGAGTTCAAATTAACTATAGTATCTTATATAGTTAAATTTTTCTATATGGATAATAAAAAATATATTATAAAAATTTATTATAAATAAAAAATAATCAATTAAAAGAAAAATAAATGTTTTCTAAAACACACTTTTTTTTATAAAAGTCGATTTAGTCGCACTTCACGTGCAACATTTATAGTTAATAATTACCAATTTTAGAAAGTTTTTTAATAAAATGATTTTTTTTTAAATAAGAATATAAAAATTATCTTATGGTGTTTTTCTCTGAAATAATTTATTTTTCATTGAATATTGAAAAATACAATTTTCTGTAAAAATGATTTTTCTTTTAAATAATTGAATTATTTTAAATTTAGAAATATATTTTTAATATTATCTAAAGTAACATAAATTTTATTTATTTTTATTAAATCTACTTTATTAATTTTTAATCAAATTTATGTTTTTCTTTAGTATAAGTTTGTTTTTAGGTGTAAAAATAGTATTTTTCTAATTATTTTAAAGTTCATAATATTTTTCCATTTTATTTAATAAAATTGATACCTAATAGAAAACATTTTGAATGAAATTTATATATTATATCTCAATAATTATTAATTTACTTTCATAAAATTAATTCTATTAAATATAGAGTCAATATGAACAATCATTTTCCTCAAAAATACTTTGACATAAAACCCTTCATTGCGCCTATAGGTTTTGTTTTAAATTAAAATTATACACTTCTAAGAATTTAATTTGTCGAAAATTATTCTATATTTTTAATAATCCTAATTTATAATTTATAATTATTTCAAATTAATTTTTGACCAAAATGAATAATGAAAAATTAAGAATTAATTATCACGGTTAAGGTAAAAATGGATTTATCGGGTGTTAAACTAAACATGTAAGGGTTAAAATGACATAATGTTTTTTCTAAAATATATCTTATAGTCATATTTATATTTTTTTAACATATATTATTGAAAATTTTCCATTATTGAATCCTTTTGATGTGAAACAAATGTTGGAAGAATTCGTTCTTTTAAAAAATTACATGTGTCCCACTCACGACAATTATAAAATACCACCCATATCTTCCTCCATTCACACCTTAAATAAAATTTAATTCATCCAATACATGTTCAAATAACATATCTCCTTAAATTATAATATCCTATATGTATTTTTTCATATATCTATTTGAGGAAGGTATTTGGTGCAAACCAAAGGAAGTTACCTGAAGAATATGTAATGTTATTCAATGAGAATTTTTATTTTATTTCTTCCCATACACCCATAAATTATTCTTAAACCATGATTATATAATAAAATAAGTATCATTCATTGAATGATATGTTATTTGGTCAACTAAATAACCCAAATCCTTCTGATATTCCATTAATTGTGTTATAAAATCATCATTTGTGTGTATGACGAACTACCTCCCCACGAACTGATGTCATTCAATTTTCCATTACCACCACTCATGATTTAGTATTATAATGAATATAACATCTATATATTATAATTATAACATATTTCAACTTTTTGAGTAATTATATCATATATATACCTTTTTAATTTACATCCTATAAGGATATTATAACGTCGCTCATGTGTACGATGAACCACCACCTTATGAAGCGGTGTGATTTGGTTTTGACTAAATCCTTACATAGATGGTAATAAGGGTAAAGATAATTAATTTATGTTATATAAATGATATCATTTTTATATTAAAGAAAATTATATCTTTCTAAAATGTTAATATATAATTTTATTTCATACCTTTTCACTCACTAAAAAAATTATAACATTGTTCATGAACATGTCAACCACCACCTTCATGAAGTGATGTGACTTTCTTTTCATCTGAACACCACATATATGAAATATACAAGAAAAATTAATAAAATAATATTCTATATATGATATTATGATCATTCTAAATATAAAATATTACATATCTACTTTCTTTAATGATCATTGAAAAGTGGAAACATTACTCATGTGTACGTATGACCTACCATATCCATGATTATGACATACTTAATTTATCAAAACCATATATCGTGAATATTATTAAAAATTATAAATTCTGTACATACATGATAATTATTTCATCGTAATTATTCTGTATATGCTTAAATAATGACCACTTTTACCATAGTAAATATACAGAAGTCATTTTTTACATATAATCCAAATATCATTGAAACATACAATTTAATTGTAATTTATTATGTAATCATAAATATCATGGTAATAAGTGAAATTAAAATAATTATAAAAATTAAAACGTTAAACAATTATATAAATAACTAACATAATTTTATTATTTAGGAAAACAAATCACATATGTGATGAGTTGGACTCAGTATAAGGGACTTCATCTCAATTTCCTTTCGTTAAGGCATATTTTGATGTTATACACCCATACCCTTTTATGAGGGGTATATACCGCCCCTTAGACATGTTATATAATTATTTTATCTATTTTCATGGTATTTATAGTTTTTATTAATTTTATTATTTCATGAGGATTATGATTCAAGTATTTCCATAGTGATGAGGGACTATTCTTTGGAAAATTATTTTTTATTGTTTTCCACACATCTCTTTCCATTCGACGTCCATGTTTTTAGAATTATTTGAAGAAAATATTTTTAATGTAAATTTAATGAATCTTTTTTTATTTATTTTTAAATGTGTTTAATTTAAATAATTTTACATGTTTTATATGAAACCTTTTGGAAAATAACAAAAGGAATGTTCAATTCTGGATGTACAAAATGACAACCACTTTTCCGACACAATGGATATTATTTTATTTTTTGAATCCTTTGAAATCATTCATGTTTTCTTAAATGAAAAACAATCTTTCCTAGGATTTTGGTATTTTGGTATTGAAAATGGGTTTTTAATGGAAAAGGTCATTTTCATTTAAAAGAGTTTTGCATAAGGGTTTAAAATATTTTTTCAAGGGATTTTATGATTAAAGGTATATGAATAATATTTTTTATCATGATATAGAACTTGAACATTATATGAAGATTTTTACCCTAATAAAACATATAATAATGGTTTTCCCCAATATAGATCACTGGTTATCCTTATATAGCTTATATGAAGGTTTGAGCCCAATTATAGCTCATAAAAAAATGGATGAACCCAATATAGATAATATAAAGGGAGATACCCAGTGTAGCCCTCCAATTAATTGGGAAATGATTATGTTCTTCATAAAATTATATTTGAAGTTTCTCATCTGGCTATTTCAATTGAAATGGTTTTGAAAGGGTTTTAGGATTTTGAAGCTCTATGTTTCTAAAAGGGTTTTTTATTTTCATGCTATGGGTTTCCATTATTTTAGTTTTCTAAAAAGTGTGTGTTTGTTTTATTTAGAATTTATTTATTTTATTTGATAAAATAAAATGTCTATAAATTTATGCATTTAAGTGTTCTTCATTTTTTTCATCAGACTAACATTTTCCTTTCTTTTTTATGGCCCTTATTGAAATTTTTGTGATTAACCCATGTTTTTAGATGTTTATCAAAGTGAATATGGATGTGTAAGGTAAAATGTGATGTAATGTTAAAGGTTTTGAAGATTCTTCATGAAATGAAATCAGTGTTTATGTTAAAATAATTATATTATAGAAAAAATGGACACAAATCAGAGTTGTCAAATTTTTAATTTTTGGTTTTGTTATGTACGAGTCACAAACTTATTCTATGAAACTCTGAACCTGAAAAGATTAAAAAATATAAGATATTTTATTCATTACATAAATCTCAATATTATATAATTTTTAAGGTTGGTTATTTAATATATATATAAATTGTAATGTTTTAGAATAATAATGTAATTCATATTATCTTATTACAAGGAACAAAGGGATCATTTTTCTCTTAATATGATTGTTTTTAATGGTTGAATTTATATCGATATTGTACTAATCATTTTTATGATCCTAAACTTCATGGAGATATTTTCTTTCATAAATTTTGGTTAAATCCCTTAAGGTTAGTTAATTTAATGTTTATTAGGTGCATAAAGAGGTTTGAGGTGTTTCATGGTATTAAAACATGAATGAAAATGGAATTTGTTCTTTCTATGCATGTTATATACTTGGAGCATGGTAAGTCTAAATCGTGCACCCAAAACATGCTATCTTGGATAATAAGTGCACAGTTAAGTAAAATTTTACAATGGGGAAGGACAAACCATGCAGATTTGGATAGTGTCATTTCACACGGTTGGTGTATAGTTTTCTAAACTATACAGGATATACTAGGTAACCATGTGGCTTAATTCCTCTTAGACAGTGGATAGTGCATGGTTTGTGCATGGTTTGGAAAACCAAATGGCTAAACTATGTGCCCTATTAAATTGTGTGAAATTCACAAACTTCCCCTTTCTATTTTTACATTCACACCCAATTTTACTCCCCATTATTCTACCTCCTACCACAGAGAAGAACCTAAAACCTCATGAGTTCCTAAGGATTGGTCTCCCTCTTTTCTAGGCCATTTTGGAATACACAGATGCTCGATACCCACTATCATGATAAACTAATTCTCTAAACCCCTTGGTTGTTGTGGGATCCACTGATTCATGATATCCATGGGTTGGGTTGGATTGATACTCTAAACCACACCACTAGGATGTGTGGGTTATAGTGACAAACTGATGCTCTGGGCCCCTAATGGTATCATTGGATGAAACTATATGGAATTATGTGCCAAGGTATGTGTGATGTGATTGTTTGTGAAATGCTACTGCTAGTGAGATAGGTAACATGGCTCCATTACTTTCTTATGGTAATTTCTTATCTTGTAATGTTGTTTAAATGATATAAATTTATCACTCATTGATCATGTGTGGATGGTGAATTTAATAATTAATGTATTTTAAGTGATGAAATAACTATAATGAGGAAAATGGTTTAAGAGTATATTGTTAACTAATAGAACTTGAGTTATATTTTGTTTATCCTGTCATTTTTTATTAAATGAATAGAATATCTATTTAGACTCGATATTTTGTAGACACCATTAGTGGTGGAATACTATATTGTACTCACACCTTACTCAGGACTCCATTGGGTACCTGATAATATTTCATGGTTATAGGTTAGGACAAGGGAAAAGGCCCCAGGCTAGGGAGTTGAGTCGGCCTTAGGCTGTTCATGGATGATGATTCATACTTGGTGTCAGGACTACATTGGAGTTTTAATGTCTCTTTTTTTTATTTTGGGTTTTGTTTCACTTTTTCACTATTATCATTACATGGCATGTTTACTTGTTCAGTTTTGTCTTATACCATGTTTGGGGAATGGTTGATTGTGTGAGTTTATTATTATTACTTATTATTTCCAATATTTAATTTATTTCCTACCCTATATCACTCTATTAAAGAGGTTTTAGTCTCCCCACATTAATTATTTTACCCTCTCCACTAGTTAGATACCTATGGATTACAGGTATGCGTGCTTGATTTCATGTGGCGACTCGACTAGGGGAACCGTTTAGTGACTCCCAGTTTGGGAAAATTACAATGTGGAATCAATGAAGGTATTTTTATGCCTTACTATTTGAAATGGTATACCAAAGTTTAAGATGTGTCGGGTCTTGGAAATGAGCTCGTTCTTTGGAGTAGCTTACCCATGTATGAGGGAAAACCCATGTCCCTAGGGTGGGGATTGTTTTTTTATATGTGTTATAAAAGTTTCATGATATTTCACCATTGGTTGATTCACTTGTGATGTGATGTGACTATTTATGATATTTTTAACATGACTAAAACATCATGAGATTGTGAATTCATGCATCATTTTAGGCACCTAGGGATATAGGTGACACACATCATGGTAGGCACCCTTGGGATGGGTTTTGTGGGACATAATGAGTATAATGCATTTCACTTAAATCAAACCCTAAATAAAACAGTGTCTTATAAGGTTTATCAAAATGGGTAAATTAAAATATTGATAAATATGGTTAAATAATTATGTTTAATAGAAAGTTTTCTATTTATGAAATTTGGTTACCCCCCCCCCCCATGGTGGACATGGCCACAATAAGGGATGGATGGGGGTATTGTACTATATATGATGGCCTTTGTAGTGATAGTGTGTTAAAATGAGTTTATGGATAATAAGGAACCTCCATTTATGTAATCATTGAAAACGTTAGGTTATGTGTTCTAAAAACTCATGTTTGGAATTCTAGAGAAATTCTACCCTAGAAACGTGTACCCATTGGGTGATAAGAGTATATCATCGAGAATACACCCCCATAAGTGGAGTAGGAGGAACCTGTTGTCCAAGGTAACATAATAGTGGACCAATTCCATGATAACATCACTCATTTCATATAGATGATGGAACGAGACCCAATAAAGGTCGCACCAAGCATGTTCAAGTAGAGAATGAAATTTAAGCTACAAAACCCTCAAACCTATACTAGAGAGGGTGGTCCAAAGGCATCCAATATCTGGTAGAGTTCATCCAGATGATTATTTATCGCATAAAGACCCTTCCTGTGAATATATTCAATATGAAAAACTATATGTTTGGAGGTTAGGCAAAGCGTTGATGAGACATCATAGTTTAGACTGAGCATATTGAGGGTATGTTGTGGAATATCTTCTAGGAAACTTTTATGGAGTATTAATAGTGAGAGACTCTAAGGATGGATAAGGTTTTATAATTTATAAATTTTACCCAGAGAATCATGTTAGTGATGGAGTATATAGGACATTTTATGGAAATGCGATGTTTTTTCCAACTGTGGTAAGAGATGGGGTAGCAATGGAATTGAACTTCTAGGATAAACATGTACATGATATTAAGACCTAGGAAAATATATTCCTCTTAAAGAGATTTTATGAGGTGATGCATCAAGCCCACATGTCATAAGAAAATTTCAAGGAGTCTTGAGGTGGTGGACACGTGGTTCCACTTTGATGATCCAATAGTGAAAAATGTGATAGTAAGAATCCCCATTTTGAGATCCATCACTAGGGTAGAGGTGGATAGGGTAGCCAGAAAATGGAAATGATGTCTTAGGGAAATGGTCATGTCTTTTTTTCAGTATAGTAGGTAGGGGCACATGTGGGGTCAGTGTCCTCAACCACCAGTTGAGTGCTGAGTGTGCGGTAGGTTATGGCATGTACATAGGTTCTTTAGGAACCATCAATAGTTAGGCATGGATGGGGGATTAAGACCAATGATGAGTGTAGGTAGGGGGTCAATTACCATATATCCGGTGGCCATTCTATGATTTATAGGTCATACTAGTAGGGGAGGTAGATGTAGATCTTTGGGGAGAGATAATCCATATCAGCATAGTAGTGCAGCTTTAGGTTTTCATAAGGCGACCCGGGGTAAGGGGGCATGTCAACTTCATTTTATATAATATGTATCATGGGGTGGTCAGGATACACCATTAACTATTTTAGGTATGATCCTTATAGATTCTACTCTTTCTAGAGATTTATTAGATACATGTGCCTCACATTATTTTGATTCTTTGCAGTTCATGGTTGTGTTGGGTCAAGCAGTGCAAGGTTTATGTGGGATTATGTCTATTGATACACCATTAGTGGTGCAAATAGAAAATATTATGCAATGTAAGGGGTGTCCTCTAGAGGTTGGTGGGTATCTTTTCCTATGAAACATGTTTGTGATTGAGATTTCAGGTTTTTTTTCTAATTTTGGGAATGTAATGGATGGTGTTCTATTAGGATCATATTTATTATTACCAACATTGGGTAACCATAACTTATCCTAAATTAAACACTTATTTATACTATGGTGAGTGGGATGTTCAGGCTGGCTGTACCAGGCTAATTTTTTAGCAGTTGGGTGAACTCAATCCAATGTGGTTTTTCTTATACTTGATGATGAAGGTGTGGAGAATCTTGACTTTCCTCTTATGGTGGATAGGTTCTCGGATGTGTTTCCTGATGACTTATTGGGGAAGACGAATGTGATAGGTGTTGAGATCACAATAGAGTTGTAGTCGAGGGAAGATCTAGTTTCTATCCCGCCACATAGAATTTCAACTATAGAACTCTTGGAACATAAACCAAAATTATAAGAATAGAATCGTAAAGGGTTTATTCATCCAAGTACATCACCATGGGGACCCCCTTTGTTGTTTTCGAAGAATACTAACAATAGTTTCATTTGTGTGTTGATTATATGAATATGAATCTAATAATAGTTAATAATCAGCACTAATTTCCCCAAATTGATTATGTTTTCCCAATTGGACGGAAATTTATTGTTATCCATGGTGGATTTGAGATTAAGGTATCATCAGTAGAGAGTGATACCTTTTGAAATACCATAGGTTGCCTTCCGGAATAAGTACAGGTTATACGATTTCTTGATTATTCCTTTTATGATTGACTAATGCAGTGGAATTTTTCATGGACATAACGAATCAAATACTTCATCTTTATCTTGATCCGTTTGTATTTATCTTCATTGAAGACATATTTTTGTACTATAGAACAAATGATGATCATGTAAAACATCTTGAAATCATCTTGAGTACACTAAGTGAGCGTAGGATTTATGTTAAGCTATCCATGTGTCAATTTGGGATTGATAAAGTGCATTTCTTGGGTCACACAATCTCAAAGGAAGGTGCGTATGTGGACTCCTAGAGAGTGCAAGAAGTTTTATCATGGGAGAAGAAAAATAATTTTTTTGATGTTCGAAGTTTTCTAGATTTTTCTACTTACTACCAAAGCTTTATCAAATAATTATCCCATTTAGAAGTGCCACTTTCAGGCATGACCAAGAAGGGTGTAAAGTTTGAGTGGTCTGAGGCATGCAAGATTAATTTTCATGAGTTAAATATGTATTTGAATACTACACTGATTTTAATATTTCTCATGTCTGGAAAGGGTTATATCTTGTTTTTTGATGCATCTTGTGTGGGGATTGAAGCTATATTGATACAGGATGATATGTTTGTTGTGTATGATTCAGGATAGTTGAGGAATTAGGAAAGAAACTACCCCACTCTTGATCTTAAGTTGGTTTTAGTGGTCTATGGCTTAAAATGTTGGTGGGATTTCATATTGTGAGAGATGTTTAGTCTATATACAAATCATAAAAGACTTAAATACATCTTCACTCATCATTATTTTAATCTTCATCAGCGAAGATGGGTTGTTTACACGTAGTCCTTTGACATTGAACTAGTTTACACATTGATAAATGGGAACAATGTTGCTGATGCTTTGAATAGGAAGACTCAAAACCAAGTGGTTTAGGAATCTTGTTCCAAGTGGAGAATGATTTCCTTGTGTGTTGAGATACATCTGAAGGTGTAGAATAGGCCAGTTCAAGTGAACCTTACATCTGTGGTAGTTGAGTCCATGCTGTTGGTATAGATCAAGGAGATGAAAAATGAGGATCTAGAAAGTTTAGCTATGAGATAATTTCATAATGGTGGGGAACCACGTTATGGTTGGGAAATTGGAGATGATTGGACCATTTGTGTTCATGTACATTTTGTTGTTCCAAAATTTATGTGAAAATATTTCATGAGTGAGTTTCATGCATCTAAGGGGGTAGTGAATCCTAGAGTAACCAATCTAGATCTTCGTAGGCAATACTGGTGGCCCCGGATGAAGGAAGATGTTGTGAGTTTCATGGAGCGACGCCTTACCTGACAGTAGGTAAAGGTTGAAAATTAGAGTCCGTGTTGTTTTTTGAAACCATTTCCCATTCTGGAAGATAAATGGGATGATATGATGATGGTTTTCATGGTGGGCCTTCTGAGGATGCCTCAGAAAAATGATATGATCTGGGTACTTATTGACTAGTTGAATAAGGAGACCTATTTCTTGCCGATATTAGGGACCTTCATCGTGGAGTAGATGAATGAGTTGTGTGTTAGAGATATAGTGAAGTTTCACAGGGTTCTATAACTTTATTTTTAGATCACGATCAATGTTTTACATTGAGATTCTTTAAAGTATTAAATAAAGTGCTTGGTATGAAGGTGTTTTTGAGTATAAATTTCTTCCCACGAAGGAGGGGTGGTCATATAATAATATTTTTGTTCAAGAGGACATGTTGAGGGTATAAATATTAGACTTTGGTGGATCCTAGGAAAATAAATTGTTGCTTTTTTAGGTTTCACATAACAATTATTTTTAGGATACGATTCAGATGGAACTATATGATGTACTCTATGGTAGACCATGTAGATATATTTTATGCTAGTTAGAGGATAGGGAATCATAATTTGTGGGATGAAGTCTCATGCATGAGATATCATATCAGGTTAATTTGATTTATAAATTCATGGATATTATGAAAAGTAGGAATGAATCATATTCAGATAGGTATCGTAGACCTCTTGAGTTTGTGGTGGGTGATAGTGTGTTTTTTTCGGGTGTCACCTAGGTTGGCTCACTATCAAATTAAGAAGTAGGGTAAGTTGGCGCCAAGGTACGTGGGTCTGTTTTAGATTATGGAGAGGATATGACCGATGGAGTACGGATTGGATCTTCCATAGTTGAATAAAACCCTTTTTTCATGTTTCTTATCTTCATTAGTATCAGCCTGACCCATTTCATGTGATTGATTTTGAAGATGTTAATTTTGAGGCTGATTCGTCCTTTTAGGAACATCTAGTTTTTATTATGGATCATAGTGAGAGAGTATTATAAGGAAATTTTTTTCCTTTATTTCATGTTTTATTTCCATAGTGTAACATTCAGGACAAAACATGGGAGAGGGAGTCAAGTATGTGGGCCCAGTTGCCCAATCTATTTTTATCAGAAACTCAATGATTCTCGGGAGCACAGATCGAGGACATTCCAATATAACGTGGGGAGGTTGTATGATCCTAGACTTATTGTTGATTTTTTCTTGTTTAAGTTTTGGTTTAAATCCCTTAATGTTGCTTAATTAAATGTTTATCGGGTGCTTGAGGAGGTTCAAGGGAGTTATGTGGTTTTAGGAGATGAAAGAAAAAGTAATTTTTCCTTTTTGTGAACATTTCACTATTGGAACATAGTTAGTGTTAACAGTGTGCCGAAACCGTGCAATCTAGAAGGAGGGATAAACAGTTAACTAAAACTGTGCAAGGGGGAAGGACATAACATATAGATTTGGATTGTGTCATTCTATATGGTTGATGCACAACTTTCCAATCCATGTAAGACTTCCCAGGTAATTGTTCAACTCAAATCCTCTTGGACAGTGGCTGGTGTATGGTTTTCCCAAAGTTTGGACAACTGTGCTGATAAACTATGTTCCCTATTAAAATGTGTGAAATTCTCAAACTTACCCCTTGGTATTTTTAAGTTATCACCTGAGTTCAACCCTTTTCTTCTACCTCTACCCTTAGTGACAAACCTAAAACCTCAAGACATCCCAAGATTGATCTCCCTAATTTCTAGGCCATTCAGATAATTGTGGGTTGTATATCAAAGCTCTGGGTAATTATAATATTTCTCTTGCTTCTCTTTTCTAAATTAGGTATTTTAGTTTATCTCATCTTCTTTAGAATCCCTGAAACCTTATTATTCTAATGGAATCTGGTTTGGGGATTCAAAGTTTGTTTTAATTTAGAATTCGTACTATTCTTAAGAGCGTGTTCATTTTTGGATTCTAGGTAGGTGATATACATGTTATATCCCATAGTTTTATTATAGATTTGTGAATATAGGTTTTTTTCTTCTATCTTATTATTTGATTGATACCTTTAGTGATATTTGGTTAAATAAGTGTCTACATGATGAATTAAACCCCTCACAATACCCATGTGATGCTTTGAGGTTGAATTTTCTCATTCAGGGACACCCATGGGGTGCACTTATCATCTCGAGCATGAAAAATTGTAATGTTAAACATGAAATTGATTCATAAAAAAGAATAGACTGTGATAAATGTGTTGACATATTTAGTTGGTTTATAAAGGAGCAATATTTATAATTATTTCTAGTCTTTGGAATTTGAATAAGGTGTTGATTGTAAAAAATGTGAATAAGGGTAAAATTATATAAAGTAGATGTTTTAAATGACATGTGATTTTTAATGAAAGTGTGTAAATGGAAGAAAACTTGTGAATGGGTGAATACGGTAAAAGTGGTTAATGTAAGGGAAATATTGATTGGGCATAATGGGTTAAGGATTAATTTTTATTTATATGTTTAATGATTATGGTATGTGAATGAATTTTCATTTAATTGTGTTTGGATGTAGTATGGAATATGTGGTAAATTGATGAATAAGCTTGTGGAAATGGCTTGGTAGTGTGGGGATTCATTGATGCTCAACACCCCCGGGTGGGTTGGGCTGATTCTCTGAACCCCTTGGTAGTTGTAGGATCCACTGATACTCAATACCCACAAGTCATGTTGGACAAATTATCTAACCCCCCCAGTTGAATGCACATGTTAGGGTGATGTAATGATTCTCTAGGACCCTAATGGTTTCATTGGATGAAACTGTCTGGACTGATTCTCCGTGGTATGTGTGATGTGATTGTTTGTGAAATATTACCCCTAGTGAGATAGGGAACATGAATCCTTTACTTCCACATGGAAATTTATTATCTTGGAATGTTGTGTAAATGATATAAAATTCTAACACATGGATAATGTGAGGAAGGTGAATTCAGTAATTAAGGTAGTTTAAGTAATGATATAACAATAATGAATAAAATCGATTAAGAGAATATTGGTAACTAATGGAACATGAGTTTTCTTTTTTTACCATGTCATTTATTTATTACTTTCATGCACTATCTATTTGAAATATATATTTTGTATAAATAATTGGTGGTGGCCTACTGATTTTTACTCACATCCATCTTAGGCAGTCATTAGGTACCCAAGAATATTGCACGGTTGTAGGTAAGGATAAGTAAAAAGGCCCAATACTGGGGAGTTGAGTCAGGTTTGGGATTGCAAGGAAGAGGATCCATAATTGGTGTCATAAATTCTTCAGAGTTTTTATTTTTTGTTGTTATTTTGGGTTTTTTTAACTTTGGTACTATTATCATGGAATGGAATGTTTACTTGTTTAGTTTTGGCTTGTACCCTATTTGGGGAATAGTTTATTATGTTTGTTTCTGATTATTACTTGATTTTTAAACTATTTCACTTATTTCTTATTGTGTATCACTCTATTAAATAGGTTATAGTATCACCACATGACTTATTTGACAATTTATACTATTTAGAAACCTCTGGCATATAGGGAGGTGTGCTTGAGGTCATTTGGTAACCTAGATCGGGGCACTGTTTAGTGACCCCCAGGTCGAGGAAGTTACATCATATCAGTAAAGGGTTGTCTAATTAAAATTACCATAACTATAATAATATCATAAAAATGATAATTATCACTTAAATTCAATCATATAAGAGTTTATGATATGATATAATGAAAAACATACCACATTGTTCCGTGGAGGTAGTAGTATGCACATACACATGGATGATGATTTTGTTTGACATTGAGAAGGTACAATTATTAATATGGTTTATCATTTTTTGAATTTAAAATATTTAACAAATTTCATAATTATATATTTAATTCCATATTTTTACCATCCATGTACTGCGGTCAACAAAAACAAAAAATGTTGCATTGTGGAGGTGGTAATTCTCACAACGTACAATTAGCGATTTCATTTTTCATAATATAAAATAGAAATGGTGGTTAATAATTATTCAATAAATATAATAACATATCAGTAGAATAAGGATATGAATTTTTTTCATTTTAATATGTTGTAATTAAAATTTTAAAATATGTATTTCATAAAAATAAA
The DNA here is from genome assembly GCA_963277665.1 of Viscum album. NCBI lineage: Eukaryota > Viridiplantae > Streptophyta > Magnoliopsida > Santalales > Viscaceae > Viscum > Viscum album. The sequence continues at coordinate 717,665,560 of OY728128.1, forward strand.
TATAAATCAGAAAGAGAAGTTAAGAAATTTTTCCATAATTCATGGATTATATCATTTATGAATGCAGTTAAGCCTTTTAGGGATAGTGTTTTGAGAAACAAATAACCTCATTATGGTGAATATTAATGTTTATGAGACGTTTGGTGATATATTTGGCTAAACGTATATGTTGGAGTGTGAGGATATCCCCTTTATAAGTGAAAAGGGATAACATTTTTGTAAATACCGAAAAAATTTCAACAATGGGAATCACTCTCAAGTAAAGTGGATCCCAAATTGGGAAATAATGGTGGAGAATAGGTTATTAGTTCAGGAAATTTCTCCTATAAACATTCACATACTTATTTTAAATATGTTTTCACCTCATTACCATTAGATTTTTCTCTTTAAGTCGTTTATCATTAACCGTGGTGACCAGTTTTCACCTACGATAAATTATACTTTATTAAAAAAAATATATAATGTTCTATTATAAATAATTTATACCTAATTATTCCAAATTTGAAATCTATTTAATAATATTAAATTCCTATATGTTATAAAAATTATTTTTAAACTATAATAAATATCTAATGTATTGAAATCATTTTTTTCTTTTAAAAAAATATAACATAGTCTATAAAATGTAAAATGTGGGTTTTTTAATTAAATCCAACATTTTTAAAGTTGTAAAGTCACTTTTCAATAAAATATTTTGTCATAGAAAAATGTTTCATGAATATCCAATTAATACTTATATACTAATAATTTCATAAAAGTGATATTATTTTAGAAAATTTTACTTTTCATTTGAACCTCAAAATAAATATTTCTAGAAAAATCCCAAAAAAGAAAAGTTAAGAAAAAATTAATATAAGAAATCAAAAAAACTATTCAATTTTTCAAATTCAAATTCTAAAATTAAGAATTATATCATTATAAAAAAATAGTGAGATATAATGAAAACCTATTTCTATAGGAAAATATTATTTTAGAATAATAACAATTATAATTCAAATATATTATCATTTGATAATTAATTATAAATAAAAAATTATTCATATAAAATATATTTTATTATCATTAACCATAAGTTTCATGAAATAAAAATGTGTATCTCAGAAAAAGGAAATATTTAGAAAAATACATTTGAAAGCATAAAATGATCATATTAGTCATTTTAGATTTATCAATTAAATTTAATTAATATTAAATGTACCCATTATTCTCATTATATATATTTTATAAATCATTAACTAATTCATTACTTTTAATTCAATTAATATATTACAAAAATATATATTATATTTTCATTTTTATTCTATATTGTTTCTTGATAAAGTTATTAGGCACGTTTTATATTTAAGTAAAATATAATTTGAAGTCATAGGTCACTCCATTCTCCCCATTAAATAAATTATGTCCCCACAATTTTAATTATTATTAATTAAATAAATTTGGTAAGGGAATTCTTAAATTATTCATAATTTGGAGTATAATGACTAAAATGTGATCTATATTACTCTCTTAGGATATGTCGTGTTACATATCATTTTTTTCCAAGAAACATTATCCATATATACAATAATATACCCATGTATTTATATACTATAGTTGCCCATGTAAAAAATGGTTGAAAATTCAAATCAAATTCTAGTTATCAATTTATTAGAAGGGATAATATTTTAATCGGGGTTTAGTAGATAATTATGAGGGGCTTAGATGCCTAAATAAAATTAATTCATATGTAGAATTTAGTTCATATAGAATATGAAGGCAACAAGAAGAACTGGTGGATAGATGAGTGTGTTGGGCTATATTCTAAAGCCACTAGCCAGCCTCTAGTAGACCATCGACTTGATAGTTTCTTAGATATTTTACTATCTACCCCACTGAGTACACTGACAAGCCAATAGAAAATTACTAGATATACTGTGGCCCTTAAGAGTGTAAGGTCAACTATATTTCCCCCTTGGATTTTAATAGAGAAACAAATTTTTTTCCTTCCTCTTGTGTGCATGGATGGAGAGCATCCTCCCTTCCCCTTCCTTCTTCCCATTGGTTTTGGGCTTCATTATTAGGTGTTTTATTTTAAAGGTCGATATACTTTTTCCCTCTTCGGATTCTATTCACCTCTACTCTTATTATCACCTAATCTAGTGGTATTTGGTTTAGGTAAAACTGGAGAGTTCACTATAGAATAGTTAAATCAACTGATTAATTAATAGATTTCATGTAGATGGTATAAGAAAGTTCTCATAATGAGGTGTGTCTACCTTTATTTTTGAAATAATAAATGGTATGTTATGCAACAAAATTATTTTAGGGTTTTCATTTGAATGAAAGTAAATTAATGATGTATCTGTTTATGACTCAAAGGGTTTTGGCCAGGGTGGGTTCCAGAGGATTATTTTGGACCTTCCATAGGATTTCAGCTTAAGTTATGGTGTGGGGTAGTGACATATACCCTATCTAGTAAGTTCAGGTTCGATTGAGCATGAAATGACATTATAAGTCATTGGAAGAGTTGTCATCCCTTCAAAAAAAAGTGGAGGGATCCAAATACGGTAGTTGACCTTTTATTCTACCATATGGTTAATTTTTATTTTTTTATATGGAATGAGATCTGTGTTAAATAAATTATAGGCCATTCCCTCTAGTTATATTATAATACTTAAGTTAATTTAATTTATAAATTTGAATGGTCAATTAGATGTACACCTTGTACGAAATTAATAAAAACTAGGCTACATTAATATTAGGGAACTGTTTTGATCTGTTAGACACTGAGACACCATTAGTATTAAATTACCACTATGAAGTATACATTAGGTTAGTGGGAATAAATATAAATAACTTATGAAAATTTATCATAAATTCATTGGCTACCAATTATTTATGAAAAATATAAATCAGTTATATATTTTTAATTTTTTATTAATAAATTTAGTTAATTACATTTACTAAATGAAATTAATGAAATATATATGTTATATATAAAATAAAGTATATTTTATATTCATCCAATAGATATTTTAGTCATAGTGTATGAATAAACCATATTTGATGTATAAAACCTATATTTTTCAAAAGGGTAATTTTACTATCTTTTAATAGAGAACCTATTTTAAATTAAAATTTTGACACATTAATAATTTTTATGAGAAAATAAACTTCATATTCATAATATGGACATAAAAATTTACTTTTATTTAAATTTTGGTATTTTTCCAATATATTTCATATTGTAATGAATAGTGAAAATACGACATTTTAATTCGAAACTGCCTTTTCATCTAATTTATTTTTATTGTTAGATTATACTTTTAATTTGTTTTAAATTATAATTATATTATGTTTTTACCATTAAATACAATTATAGTAATTTGAAAAAGTTTCAAATTGAAATTGGATACACACACATGACAATCTTTTAATGGTTTTTATTTTTCAAAACACCCATTTTCTCGTTCCCACAACAGGATTAACATTAATTTAATTATTTCAAATTTTGTTTTTTAAACTTTATTAAATGGATTCAATATTATGAATAAATGGTTCTAAATTATTTTAACATGTTAGTTTTTTATAAATTATTAATAGTACCTACGGTAATATTTATTTACCGTGGTTAAAGGTAAATCTGGTAATTTAGGTAGCAAAATAATGTGATAAGGAAAATAAAATTATCCTAAAACCTAAAAAAATCCTATTATATGAGTATCCATCAACTATTAACACCTAAGTATTGTAATTTACTTATTTAATTGACTCATGTCCATGAAAATAATATAGATAATATTAAAATAAAATAAAGTGACATGAAAGTGACAAAATGTCAGTCTCTTATTTCTTATAATTATAATAATTTTAATATAGTGATAAATATGATATAAATTTGATAATAAATTGTTTGAAAAAATATAATTAAATTATATACATAATAATAATTTATTTATAATTTTTAGATATTAAATAATTATCTTAAATACTGACACAACAATGATAAAATAATTATTTTATTAATAGAAATATCAAATAAATGATATGAAAAATATTAAAATAAATATAAAAAGAATTAATTAGGGAACTCCATTAATTTTATAAGTTACTATACCATTTCATAATTCTATAGAATGGTTTTTTTCAATGTTATATCAATGTTTGTTTTTTATTTAAACTCAATGAAATCAATAGTCTCAAAATTGACACAATTGATATTTTATAAAAATATTATTTTATTAAATTATTTAAAAATCCTAAAAGTATTTAAAATTTAAAAAATTTACAATTATAAGGTATAAAAGTTTATTAAGTTTACATTTATGGTAAATTTACCCCATATAAGTAAAATTTATTGGCTCTTAATATTTAAAATGTTGTTTCCACAACTAAAATAAAATAGAACAATTGAGGGTAAAATTAAAAAACAAGGTTTAAAATAAAATCAATACATTTATAAAAATTATTTATTCATAGTATTTCAAACAAAAATAATCTTATATTTTACATAACACAATTTTTATTAATTTTGAGTGAACAATTAATTTATATTAAATTAATATTTTTGGAGATTCCATAAGTTCTCCTCACCTGAATTATAAAAGGGAACCTCATCCCTCTGTATTTCATTCATTTTGAACCTTCAATCTCGACCATAACCTATAACTTTCCCTTCTCAACTTCTTTATTCACATTCAAGAGGTTTTAGTATTATTTAAAGACCATCCCTAGTGCTTTAAGAGGTGATCTTCAGGGAGATCATCGAAGAAGAGGTAATCTCTTCTACCAATTGTTTCAAAATTCTTTCTTATTATACATATTTTTCATGATTTTTTTTCATTATAAATTAATAAAGAAACTATAACTTATATAATTATATGTTACTATTATTATGGAACAACTGTATTCCACCTTCTATCCATCCTATGAAAAACAAAATCACTATGTGTTCGTGCATATGTCTTATTTCCTTCACACTATGGTGTAATATATTTATCACCATTACCTTATTTGGATGGGTATAATGATGGAAATAATAACTATATATTTATATTATAAAATCATATTAATTATGGAACAAAATACACAATATCCACTTCCATACCATATCACAATTATGGGATTGATATCATTGCTTGTGCGCACCTACGACCTACTGTCTCCATGGTGCGTTGTGATTCATTCTACATGAAATTCATTAAATAATGATTATATAAATGTATATAATAAATAAATATGGATTATATTATATCAATATTATTTTTAATGATATAACTATGACATAATAAGGAGAACGAGAACATATTCGACAAAATAAGCATAAGTAAATGAATCCATTAATACCCGAATAACGAGTAATAATGAAATATTACTTACAAATGGATGATAATATGATCACAAATGATATCATAAAAATTAATATGATTTTGTAATAAGTCAATAATATTATTTAAATCATTATAAATGAGGTTCATATATATACAAAGGATAAGGTACCTAAGGTGGGGGATAATTTTACAATCTCATTGTTATCTAAGGTTGTTTACATGTACGTATTTACTAGGGAATATTTATCATCCATGTATATGTTACCTAAATATGTATTCATAAATATTATTTATATCCTTCTAAAATTGTTTAAAGGAAATTTTATTACTTTTTGAATTTTTATTAAAGGGTATTAAAGGAATATTTCTTTTGTTTTCGATACGAGGTACTTTTTGATTTTTCAAAAAAGTAAAAGAATAATGTTTTATTTTAACTTATATGGAATTAATGGGTATTTAAATTTTCATAATGCCTCATTTATAGGAATATTAATTTACACACTTTCATTTTTATTGAAAAAAATTATTTTCTTTTAAAATTTTGTGGTATTTTAAGAAAAGAATTCATTTTTTTAAGAAGAAAGGATATTTTCTTCAAGAGTTAATTTCAAGTGTTTTATAAAAATTATTTTCCATCTAAGATTAAATTATTTAATAAAGATATGTTTCGTATATAAAACCACTATTTTTATAATTGTTTGATTTTATTTATGAATGAATGTTTTTTAAGAAATCCATTTTTTCATGTATTATGTTATGATGGAATGATGTTTAAGAAAGCCATTTTATTCTGTGGGTTATGCTATGATGAATGATTTATGAGTTATTTAACATGTAAGAATTATTTCATTATGATATGGGTGAGACCTATATCTCCCTCCAACGCATTGTGTTAATATTTATATCTCATTAGATATAAAGGGTTTAAACAAGAAATGATATTGGTTTAGTACTACAAGGTTGGAGTGAGGAGTGAACTCAGTTCAGTAGTGGACTTTGTCTACTATGATGATATTGGAAATGTGTCTTGACTAATAAGAAATGATTTTCTATACTTATGTGCAAGAAAAGAAATTTCATGTATTGTATTATGACTTTTGGGATTACATTCATTGATCCTTTATGAACTTTTATGATTTATCCCATGACATGATATCGTGATCTTTCGTATGCAGGATAAGATTTTCCAATGTTATGTCTTATGATTACGAAATGATTGATATATACTTAATTTACTCTTATTGAGTATATGATCTCACCATTTCTTATGTTTCTTCTTCCAATGTAATAATGAAGGGTATAAAGTAGGATATTCGAAAAAGGGTTCTGTTTATTGACAAATAAGCGGGAGATAATGTATATGTATTATGAATCTGTTGTTTATATCCACCAATTTCTAAAGACACTAAACCTATATGTTCTTTGAGTGGGTTTTTAGGTTTTTAATGAATATTATTCAATTTTTAAGTAATATATATGTATTTAAATTATGTTCCGTTATAGTTGGTATCAGAGGAAAGGTATAGGTAACCATTGGAAAATAGGATGAAAAAACCTTTGTAAGAAACCTATGTTTATAGGTTACAATCCTAGTGTCTTAGAAATGACCATGAATAGACTAGGATAAAATATAAAGTGTCTTAAATTGAAACATTTTTTTTGATTATGTGGTTTTACCATTATGATTAGTGTTTCTCACACCATGCTTCTTGGTTTTATTGAATGGATAGAACTCGAAGGAGCCACATTAGTGTTGAATGTGAGGGTAAGTAAAATGATTTTCCTACTAAGAAGCGGAATGTTATGGGAGCTAGAATAAAAAATATTGTATTCATTCTTACACAACTTTATCAAGATATGAATCATACAGGACATCCAAACAAGTAAAGGAGTGACCAATATTCTGTTGAGTATTTCATGAGGCAGTTTCCACCTTCTCTTAGTAGGTCTTCTAATCCCCTAGTGGCTGAACAATGGATTAGTACCATTTAAAAGATATTTTCATTTATCCAATGTTCATAACATGATAAAGTCATCTTATAAGTCAATCATTTGTAAGGTGAAGCTGATCAATAGTGCAACCTTATCCAGAATATGAGGCAAAGAGATGAAATTGAATCTATGTAATTGGATGAGTTCAAGAACTTATTTTTCAACAAGTAACTTCCTTGTATTCTTCGAACACACATGGGAAATGAGTTCCTTGATCATAAGGGAAAAGTTAATGAATTCGTTGGTACCTATAAAGAAAATTTTACTAGACTTTAAAGGTAGGTTTATGGATTTATTATCCAAACTGAGAGTAAAATTGATCGATTAATTAGTGGATTAAAACCAATTTTCCAAAGGGAATTATCCAAAAGGGACTTCAATAGATATGAGGAAATTGTTCTATGTGCTCTCGTTGTTGATATAGAGACTAGAGTACCCCATCAGTCCTTTGGATTTTATTAGAAGATAAAAATGGAATTTAAGGGAAAATATAAGGACTACACTGAAAAGAAAATTATTTTCCCTTATTCTCAAAGTGTGGAAAGAAACATGGTGGAAATTGTCTTAAAGGGACTATAAGATGTTTTAGGTGTGGGAGAGAAGGTCATCAGGTAGTTAAATTACAAAGTGATGGTAAAAAGATGTCTAATGATGTGAATAGAGAAAAGGATACATAGAATGCACCCAGTACACTTAAATTCTACTAGTGATAGAAAATGGGGAATTATTCCAACCAATTTCCTAATAGAATGGGTATTGATGATGATCGATGTTAGAAAACTCTTAAGGCAAAAGACAAAGGAAAGTCAGATGAAAACTTGATCAATGATGTGGAATATGATAATGAAGTGGTGAAAGGTACAATTACCATCCACTTTAAAGTAGAAAATGTTTTATAAAATTTTGGATCCACCCACTCTTTTATTTTGGAATAATTTTATAGGGGTATAACCATATTACCTCAACAATTAGATATTGAGTTAACTAGGAAAACTACTAATTTAATAACAGTCTCATCAAAAGTATATAATTCTTTTCTAGTTGAAGTTTGTGGGAAAGTGCTTCCTAAAAATCTTGTGATACTTCCTTTAGTGGAATTTTATGTGATTCATGGCATGGATTGGATTTATATACATGGAGATCATATCGATTACCATAGAAGGGAAGTCAAATTTCATATTCTAGATCAATTTATGATCATATATCTATGAAAGGATGAGAATATCATTCTATTGGAAATTTATTCAATAATACGAGTCTTTATTACTTTAAACTAAGGTTAGTTATATCAATTGTTTGGGGATAAATTCACCATTAAGAATACACCTATGGTAAAAGAATTTTTTACTGTTTTTCCAGAATAATTTTCAAGTCTCTCACCGAATCGTGAAGTTGAGTTTTTAATAGAGCTCGTACTTGGTGCTATAACTATTTGAATTATACCTTATAAAATGAACCTAATTGATTTGTAGGAATTAAAGAAGAAAATCCAAGAAAATATTGACAACCGATTCATAAACCCTAGTGAGTTGCCTTGGGGTGCACCGATTCTATTTATTAAGAAGAAATTTGGATAAATTAGACATTTCATTGATTTTAAAGAATATAATAAGATCATTATCAAGAACAAATATCATCTTCCCTACATTGTGTGTAACGACCCAATCTTTTTGAGTAGTATATTAACTTACTCTTAATGATTTAATAAGATGTTAATGGTTAATGCAGAAAGAGGAGTTGATGGCTTCATCCAGTAGACTCAACCCTTATGAAGCCCACTTATCAGAGCTTGGGAAGGAGGTAGCATCTGTGGGCTTCGCTCTGGACCAAGCCCAAGACGAACTCCAGCGTGTCAAGCTTGAATGGAAACGATTGCAAGAGAAGTTCAAGTTAGTGGAGGTTGCTACTAGGGCAATGTTATCTGAGCCTCCCTCAGATTCTCTCACCATAGCACACCTTACACTTAGGTCTTATGCCAGTGTTATAAGGGGCTATGTGATGAGACCCTAGTTTCCTTGTGTAATTCTTTCGGGTGAATAAATTGAGATTTCTTCCTTTAGTGATGTTTGTGAAATTTCAAATGTCAGGATAATTTTAGAATGTATTTTATTGATGAATTTCGAAAAAAGGATATTTTAAAATATTTATGTAAACCCTAAATAACTAATGATGTGTAATGATTTTCAAAAAATGGTCTTCTACAAAAGTGTTCAGTAAGTAATTTGGAGTCTAATAAGATCAACTTAATTTTTGATCAATAGTAAATTATGAATAGTGATTTTACGCTTAGGATTAGTAATGTGACCAAATGGATTAGTAATCTCACTTAAAGAAAGTTTTAATATAATTTAGACACCTAGATTAAGTAATGTGATTCAATAAAATGGGTAAATAACGGTTTCATAAATTATTATTCAAGTATTAGTTTTTTTGGATGAATTGTGTTTTTTAATTAAAAATTTAATTAAAAATAATTAGAAAATTATTTTTATAAAAATGACTTCATTTTTGAACTCAGAGCATCGATATTATGTTATGGTAATTTTTGGGTTTTTTTCTGAAAAAAATGAATTTTCGGTGAATAGTGTATTTATTTAAAAATATAATTAAAAATATTTAGAAAATTATTTTTATAAAATGGAGTTCATTTTTGAAATCATAGCATTGATATTTGGTTAATGTGAAATTTTGGGATTTATCTGAGAAAGTTGAATTTTCAGTGAATAGTAAAATTACAGTTTTAGGGTTTCGGTATGTTTAATGACATCATAATGGTGTCATGATGATGTCATGAGATCTTTTGAGGGTTTTCCGGCCAAGGGTGATGAATTATTGTTTTGGGGGCCCCATGTGGACTAACTCCATGATAAATTCCAAGGGAGAGCACATGGGTTTGAGAAAAGCACATGTGAGGTGTCCCTTGGCCATTAATGCTTTGTCCCCTCCCTTTCCCTATAAATACCCACCCTTTCCTCCCTTAGTTTTCACTCCCAACTCTCCCCCAACGAAGTTATGGTCTTCTTACCTTCCAAGGAGTCCTCCCAAGGTGCATCCAAGCCCTCAAGGTCCAATCCTTTGAGTTTCAAGAGTCACGTTTTAAGGTAAGGGATCCGACCCCTCTCTTTCTTTTCATGTAATCTCTTTTATGTCATTCCTTTTCTGCTCCATGTTTTTATGTGAGAGGATGTTATTTTATATTCCTCTTACTGCCCTTTCATGTTAATATGATGAGAGATCTCATCTTACTCTCATCATTTCGTTTTATGAAAGTTTAAGTGACGCCGTTAGGCTGCCGAATTTTTAAGGGATTCTTTCACCCTTCTCATTTTTCAAGTTCGATTTTCATGTCAAGTCTTTCAAGTTCCTTTTTATTATGTTGGGGTATTATCTCTATATCTATAATACTGATATCTTATTATCATATGATGAGGGAACCTATTTGATCTTGTCAAATCATTTTCTTTTGAAGTTAAGTGACGCCGTAAGGCTGCCGAATTTTCATAAGAGAAATCTAATCTTTTTTCCTTCCATGTTTTTCATTTCAAATGGTATGTCCCTAAAATTTCATTACCATGTCCATATGTCCTTCTTATTCTTTCACCCTACTGTTTTATGGATCATTTTTGAGTGGGTGACCCATGTCCCCTCTCATTTCAATGTTTTCTAAAACCCCGAAACTTAGCCATTATGCTGCAGAATTTTCCCCTCAAAATGTCTCTCTCTTTTCTCAAAAATTATTTTTTGTTATAAAGTGAATACTCAAAGCTCTTATTTCTACAAGGGTATTCACATATATATCAAAATGTTCCATTTTAAATTCTGGGATTTACATACATGAGACCCGCTTTCCCTTTCCGTGGGTTTAAAGTGACGTAAAGATCATGTCTTTAAAGCAGTTTTTAAAACGTTATGATTATGAAATGAAACCCATTTATTTTATGCTATGTGGGTTATTTATGAAATGTTTGATGATGATATATGTGGCTCACATGATAATAAAGGCAAATTTAAGGGTGCGCCCTGATAGCGCTTCAATGCATTGGGTAATGATGTAACCACTAGAGATTACAATTTTCACGATACCTTGGTGAATAACCTTGGTAATTTTCAAATGACACCTTGGGGATGGACCTTGGTGATATATTCATGATTGTCTATGTTAAGTGATGTAGCCACATCTTCAAGTTATGAAAAATGTTATTTTTATTATGAAATGCCTCATGATTTCTTTCTCATGCCTTAAAGTTCTTTTCATGTCCTTATTGAAGTATCTCAAGTTCACATGTAAAATGTTCCTCTTGTTTCCCTTACTGGGCCTTCTGCTCACCATTTCTTTTGATGTATGTCCCCAGGTTATGAGATGCAGTAATGAACCTAGAATGAACTTAAGGAGATGCCTTTAAAGTGTTTAAGAATAATGTTTTATGTTTTTTTTATGTATTATGATCTTTGTTTCCAAGACACTAAACCTTAACGATCCTCAGATTTGTGTAATGTAATGAAAGTTTTTGTTATAAAATGGCGGGATTTTATAGTTGGTATCAAAGGATGGTTTAGTTATTTTTAGAAATTAGGATATAAAACTTTAGGAAGAACCCTATAGAAAAGTTTAAATATAGGAAAACTTCCTGGTATTTTGGTAAGTATTGAGTAAGTGGTTTATCAAACAAATACATCCCTGTCTGGATACGAGCAGGTAGAGGCGGATCTGGAACAGATGTACATAGGGGTAAAACCCGAAAACACCGCTTTGAGCTAGACTCGAACGGGAACTGGTGCACGATAACGGGCCTTGCTGCACTCTTGGTTACGACACTCCCGGGGGATATGTTTGGTTAATCACAAGCTTTTTATGAATCATTATGAAGGAATTATAGAGAAGTATAATTGTCTAAGAATGAAGTCTTAGTTAAAAGATTCATAAATGAAATAAGTTTCTCACTAAGGTTTTATTCTTTTAGAAAATGGCGGGAAATAGGAGGAACCGTGCCGATGGTGACCGCAATGCACCATGTGCTGACGGCCCTCCGATGGAAGCCGGAATGGAAACATTCATGCGAATGATGAACCAACTGACTCAAGTTATGAGTAATAACTTGAATCAAGCTGAGAGGCCGACCTCACCACGAAGGGAACAACTTTCTGTTGAGTCCTTCATGCGTCAACGATCGCCAACATTCAGTGGATCTACTGACCCATTGGTTGCGGAACAATGGATAAGCTCCACTGAAAAGATCTTTTCTGTACTTCATTGTTCGGAACAAGAAAAAGTCACCCTTGCTGTTTACCGACTAGAGGGAGAAGCTGATCAGTGGTGGTCACTGATCAAAAACACGAAGCCACGAGGAGAGATGGAAGCTATGGAGTGGGAAGAATTTTGGGGGATTTTCTTTAACAAGTATTTCCCTCGTTCCATGAGAACGAAAATGGAGAAAGAGTTTCTCGAGCTGAAGCAGAAGGAGAACGAATCTGTCGGAAGCTATGAGATGAACTTCACAAGGCTTTCCCGTTATACCTCAAGCTTTGTCATGGACCCTAATGGGAAGGTTGATAGATTCTTTGGCGGACTACGACCACATCTGCGGAAGAATCTAGCCAACAGGGACTACGATAGCTATGAAGAAATAGTTCGAAGTGCTATGAAAGTTGAACTAGAGTTTGGGGAGACACAATGGTCTCACAAATCTAATGAGAAGAAGAGAACTCTAGAACCAAGCCTGGGAAGAAGTTTTGATCAGGAAAGAGGTGGAAATCATATGCAACATGCCACATGCAATAAATGTGGGAAGAAGCATCCAGGGAACTGCTTGATCGGAAGTGGTAAGTGCTACAAGTGTGGAAGAGAAGGCCATATTTCTCGGAACTGTCGTGGTGATGTGAAGCCTCAACTTTCCAACACTAACGACAGAGGAAAGATGGTTATGGCCCTACCCGAAGTCACATGCTTCAAGTGTGGACAGCTTGGGCACTTTTCTAATCAATGTCCAAATCCGAGGGCGGTGGAGGGGAATCACCATCAACCTCAGCAGAGGCCAAGGGAGCAAGGTCGTGCTTTCGCTATCACAACAACTGAAGTTGAAGTTCCAAACGATGTGGTAGCAGGTACTCTTGTTGTCCTCTCAAAACTAGCAAGTGCTTTATTTGATTCTGGTTCAACGCATTCCTTTATTTCTTCCAAGTTTGCAAAGAATATAGAATCAATCCCCGAATTGCTTGAGGTAGAGTTGTCAGTCAAGACTCCAAGTGGGATTATCCATGCATCAACAGTGTTTAGAGACTCTAGTGTTTACTTTGGTGAGCACAATCTTATCGCAAATCTAGTAGTCATTCCCATGATGGAATTTGACATTATACTAGGTATGGACTGGATCTCAAAGTATAATGCTAAGATAAAATGAAGAAGTATGGAAATCTCAGTAGTCTTGAATGAACGACCTACAGTTATCTTCCGAGGAGAGATATCCCGAACTGATCCCTATCTAGAAGCACCTCCTATAGCTTTATTTATGGAGTTAATCGGTGACGAGGAAGAAGGGAAAGGGAGCATACAAATTGAAGATGTTCCAATTGTTCAGGAATACATGGATGTATTTCCTGAGGAGTTACCTGGACCTCCCCCAGAAAGAGAGGTAGAGTTCTCCATTGAACTCGTACCTGGGACTCAACCGATATCAAAGACTCTGTATAGAATGGAAAATGTGGATCTAGAAGAGTTAAAGAAACAACTCCAAGACTTGTTAGAGAAGGGATTTATCCGACCGAGTGTGTCTCCTTGGGGAGCACCAGTTCTCTTTGTGAAGAAGAAGGATGGATCAATGCGGCTATGCATTGATTATAGAGAACTGAACGGGATTACAGTGAAGAACAGATATCCTCTTCCAAGAATTGATGATTTATTTGACCAACTTCGTGGGGCTCAATTCTTCTCTAAGATTGACCTTCGATCTGGTTATCATCAACTAAGGGGGAAGAAGGAAGATATTCCAAAGACTGCCTTCCGATCAAGATATGGGCATTATGAGTTTACTGTTATGCCCTTCGGCTTGACTAATGCTCCTGCTATTTTCATGGATTTGATGAATAGAGTCTTCAAGGACTACCTTGATAACTTTGTGGTAGTTTTTATTGATGATATTTTGATATATTCAAAAAGTCGTGAGGAGCATCAAGATCATCTAAGGGTTATATTGAAAACTCTGCGGAAGGAGAGGCTCTTTGGGAAGTTCAGCAAGTGTGAGTTTTGGTTACTACAGGTGGCTTTCTTGGGGCACATCGTAACCAATGAAGGAATCTCGGTTGACCCTGCAAAGACAATGGTTGTGGAGGAGTGGCCTCAACCCACAACAGTAACTGAGATTCGTAGTTTCCTTGGTTTAGCAGGATATTATAGGAGGTTTGTGAAAAACTTTTCACGGATTTCTAATCCACTAACCAAGTTGACTCAAAAATGGGTTAAGTTCATCTGGACAAAGGAATGCGAGGAAAGTTTCCAAGAGCTGAAGAAGAGATTGGTTACTGCACCTGTGTTAACACTACCCTCTATCGGAGAAGGATTCGTTATTTTTAGCGATGCATCTCTGAAAGGGCTTGGGTGCGTCCTCATGCAAAATGACAAAGTAATTGCTTATGCATCTCGACAGTTGAAGATTCATGAGCAGAATTATCCTACGCATGATCTAGAGCTGGTGGCAGTTGTTTTTGCTCTAAGGATATGGAGGCACTATCTTTATGGGGAGAAATGTGATATATACACTGACCACCAAATTCTAAAGTATATTTTCACTCAGAAAGAATTGAACATGAGACAAAGGAGATGGTTGGAGCTTATTAAAGACTATGATTTTTCAATTCATTATCACCCTGGAAGAGCAAACAAAGTCGCGGATGCGTTAAGCAGTAAAGATCCTGTTGTTCTGGCAACAATGAGGATCCTGGGAGATCCCTTGATTAAAGATCTAGTAAAACTGGACATGGGAATTATAAGGAAAGGGACATCATCAACCCTATTCCAAATGATTTCTCAACCTTCATTACTAGAGAAGATCAAGAAGGCTCAAAAAGAGGATCCTTTGCTGCAGGAGAAGTTCAAGGCTGTAAAGGATGGGAAGTTCCTTGATTTCAATATTGATCAAGAAGGTGTATTGAAATTTCGTACAAGACTATGTGTTCCATCTATTCCGGAGATAAAGAATGAATTGATGGATGAAGCTCATAGCTCTACATTCTCTATACACCCGGGAAGCACTAAGATGTATAGAGACTTTCGTGATCATTATTGGTGGGATAACATGAAGAGGGAGATTGCTGATTACACTACAAGGTGCCTGGTGTGTCAGCAAGTAAAGGCAGAAAGACAACTTCCTAAGGGGGTATTACAACCGCTACCCATACCAGTATGGAAGTGGGATAATATCACCATGGACTTTGTAACTGGTCTCCCGAAAACATCCAAAGGAAACAATGCGATATGGGTTATTGTGGACCGTCTCACCAAGACAGCCCATTTTATCTCTATTCGGGAAGATTTCTCTCTGGATCAGCTTCCCAAGATATACGTGAAGGAAGTGGTAAGGCTGCATGGGGTACCACTATCCATTGTATCTGATCGTGACCCAAGATTCACATCAAAATTCTGGAGAAGTCTTCAACATGCTCTGAATACTGAATTGAATTTTAGTACGGCCTATCATCCTCAAACTGATGGCCAATCTGAAAGGACTATTCAGACACTCGAAGACATGTTGAGATTATGCTCAATGGAATTTAAAGGTGGATGGGATCAACACCTCCCATTAGTTGAGTTCTCCTATAACAACAGCTTCCATTTGAGTATTCAGATGGCACCCTATGAAGCTCTATATGGAAAGCGGTGTAGAAATCCTACTTGTTGGGATGAAACTGGTGAGAGGAAGCTTCTTGGGCCTGATCTCGTGCAAGAGATGACAGAACAGGTTCATTCCATCCAACAACTCATAAAGGCTGCTCAGAGTCGGCAGAAGAGCTATGCTGAAAATCGACGAAGAGACTTGGAGTTTGGTGTTGGTGACAAAGTCTTCCTTCGAATCTCTCCATGGAAGAGAGTCATGCGATTTGGGAAGAAAGGGAAGCTCATCCCTAGGTACATTGGCCCCTATGAAATCCTTGATCGCATAGGAGCAGTGGCCTATCGTCTAGCACTTCCACCGAACCTAGCTCAAGTTCATGATGTCTTCCATGTATCTCTCTTGAGGAAGTACATACCCGACCCTTCGCATGTACTGAACCCAGAGGTGGTACAACTTGAACATGACCTCTCTTATGAGGAGCAGCCAGTGGAGATCTTGGACCGTAGAGACAAGGTCCTACGAAACAAGACTACCCACCTTGTGAAGGTGTTGTGGAGGAATCATAAATATGAAGAGGCGACTTGGGAGCCTGAGGAAACAATGAAGCAAAAGTACCCTCACCTTTTCGACTAGGCCTCAAGTGTAAATTTCGGGGACGAAATTTCTTAAGGGGGGAAGAATGTAACGACCCAATCTTTTTGAGTAGTATATTAACTTACTCTTAATAATTTAATAATATGTTAATGGTTAATGCAGAAAGAGGAGTCGATGGCTTCATCTAGTAGACTCAACCCTTATGAAGCCCACTTATCAGAGCTTGGGAAGGAGGTAGCATCTGTGGGCTTCACTCTGGACCAAGCCCAAGATGAACTCCAGCGTGTCAAGCTTGAACGGAAACGCTTGCAGGAGAAGTTCAAGTTAGTAGAGGTTGCTACTAGGGCAATGTTATCTGAGCCTCCCTCAGATTCTCTCACCATAGCACACCTTACACTTAGGTCTTATGCCAGTGTTATAAGGGGCTATGTGATGAGACCCTAGTTTCCTTGTGTAATCTTTTCGGGTGAATAAATTGAGATTTCTTCCTTTAGTTATGTTTGTGAAATTTCAAATGTCAGGATAATTTTAGAATGTATTTTATTGATGAATTTCGAAAAAAGGATATTTTAAAATATTTATGTAAACCCTAAATAACTAATGATGTGTAATGATTTTCAAAGAATGGTCTTCTACAAAAGTGTTCAGTAAGGAATTTGGAGTCTAATAAGATCAACTTAATTTTTGATCAATAGTAAATTATGAACAGTGATTTTACGCTTAGGATTAGTAATGTGACCAAATGGATTAGTAATCTCACTTAAAGAAAGTTTTAATATAATTTAGACACCTAGATTAAGTAATGTGATTCAATAAAATGGGTAAATAACGGTTTCATAAATTATTATTCAAGTATTAGTTTTTTCAGATGAATAGTGTTTTTTAATTAAAAATTTAATTAAAAATAATTAGAAAATTATTTTTATAAAAATGACTTCATTTTTGAACTCAGAGCATCGATATTATGTTATGGTAATTTTTGGGTTTTTTTCTGAAAAAAATGAATTTTCTATGAATAGTGTATTTATTTAAAAATATAATTAAAAATATTTAGAAAATTATTTTTATAAAATGGAGTTCATTTTTGAAATCATAGCATTGATATTTGGTTAATGTGAAATTTTGGGATTTATCTGAGAAAGTTGAATTTTCAGTGAATAGTAAAATTACAGTTTTAGGGTTTCGGTATGTTTAATGACATCATAATGGTGTCATGATGATGTCATGAGATCTTTTGAGGGTTGTCCGGCCAAGGGTGATGAATTATTGTTTTGGGGGCCCCATGTGGCCTAACTCCATGATAAATGCCAAGGGGGAGCACATGGGTTTGAGAAAAGCACATGTGAGGTGTCCCTTGGCCATTAATGCTTTGTCCCTTCACTTTCCCTATAAATACCCACCCTTTCCTCCCTTAGTTTTCACTCCCAACTCTCCCCCAACTAAGTTCTGGTCTTCTTACCTTCCAAGGATTCCTCCCAAGGTGCCCCCAAGCCCTCAAGGTCCAATCCTTTGAGTTTCAAGAGTCACGTTTTAAGGTAAGGGATCTGGCCCCTCTCTTTCTTTTCATGTAATCTCTTTTATGTAATTCCTTTTCTGCTCCATGTTTTTATGTGAGAGGATGTTATTTTATATTCCCCTTACTTCCCTTTCATGTTTATATGATGAGAGATCCCCTCTTACTCTCATCATTTCGTTTTATGAAAGTTTAAGTGACGCCGTTAGGCTGCCGAATTTTTAAGGGATTCTTTCACCCTTCTCATTTTTCAAGTTCGATTTTCATGTCAAGTCTTTCAAGTTCCTTTTTATTATGTTGGGGTATTATCTCTATATCTATCATAATGATCTCTTATGATCATATGATGAGGGAACCTATTTTATCTTGTCAAATCATTTTCTTTTGAAGTTAAGTGACGCCGTAAGGCTGCCGAATTTTCATAAGAGAAATCTAATCTTTTTTCCTTCCATGTTTTTCATTTCAAATGGTATGTCCCTAAAATTTCATTACCATGTCCATATGTCCTTCTTATTCTTTCACCCTACTGTTTTATGGATCATTTATGAGTGGGTGACCCATGTCCCCTCTCATTTCAATGTTTTCTAAAACCCCGAAACTTAGCCGTTATGCTGCAGAATTTCCCCCTCAAAATGTCTCTCTCTTTTCTGAAAAATTATTTTATGTTATAAAGTGAATAATCAAAGCTCTTATTTATACAAGGTTATTCACATATATATCAAAATGTTCCATTTTAAATTCTGGGATTTACATACATGATACCCGCTTTCCCTTTCCGTGGGTTTAAAGTGACGTAAAGATCATGTCTTTAAAGCAGTTTTTAAAACGTTATGATTATGAAATGAAACCCATTTATTTTATGCTATGTGGGTTATTTATGAAATGTTTGATGATTATATATGTGGCTCACATGATAATAAAGGCAAATTTAAGGGTGCGCCCTGATAGCGCTCCAATGCATTGGGTAATGATGTAACCACTAGAGATTACAATTTTCACGATACCTTGGTGAATAACCTTGGTAATTTTCAAATGACACCTTGGGGATGGACCTTGGTGATATGTTCATGATTGTCTATGTTAAGTGATGTATCCACATCTTCAAGTTATGAAAAATGTTATTTTTATTATAAAATGCCTCATGATTTCTTTCTCATGCCTTAAAGTTCTTTTCATGTCCTTATTGAAGTATCTCAAGTTCACATGTAAAATGTTCCTCTTGTTTCCCTTACTGGGCCTTCTGCTCACCCTTTCTTTTGATGTATGTCCCCAGGTTATGAGATGCAGTAATGAACCTAGAATGAACTTAAGGAGACGCCTTTCAAGTGTTTAAGAAGAATGTTTTATGTTTTTTTTATATATTATGATCCTCGTTTCCAAGACACTAAACCTTAACGATCCTCAGATTTGTGTAATGTAATGAAAGTTTTTGTTATAAAATGGAGGGATGTTATATTGTGGACTTATCCGACCAACTACGAGGAGCTCCATACTTCTCTAAAATTAATCTTAGTTTAGGATATCATCAATTAATGGTTAAGAAGGAGGATATACCAAAGACCACATTCCATATAAGGTATGGACACTGTGAATTTATATTGATGACTTTTGGACTTACTAATTAAATTCCCTATTCATGGATCTAATGAAAAGAGTCTTTATAGAATATCTAGATCATTTTGTGGTAGTCTTTATAGACAATATTCTTTTGTATTCAAAAAGAAATGAAGAACATGAATATCACTTAAGAATTGTAAAGAAGACCTTTATAAATGATAATATTTATGAAATATTTACCAAGTGTGAATTTTTTATTTAATAAGATTTATTTTTGGGTCATATAATCTCAAGAGAGAGCATATTTGTGGATCCAGAAAAAATAGAAGTTATTGAATGTTGTCATGGACCAAAAATGGTAACTATGATTCAAAGTTTTATTGGTTTGGATGGATGTTATCAACATTTTGTAATTTTGTTTCATGAATATCTAATCAAATAACCATGTTTAACTATAAATGAGTTAAGTTTGTGTGGATAGAGAAATGTGAATAGAATTTAAAAGAGTTAAAAAGAATGTTACCTGTGCACATATATTCACACTACCTTGTAGTGGAGAATGGTTTTTGATCTATAATGATTCATCCACAAAGGGGTTGGGATGTGTTCTCTTGAAAAATGATATGGTGATAGCTTATGAATCAAGGAAATTGAAAATCCATGAGAAAAAAATACCCAACTCACAATTTGGAGTTACCCATGGTAATATTTTCATTAATGAAATAAAGGCATTATCTTTATGGAGAAAGGTGTGATATTTATACTGATCATAGAAGTTTAAAGAACATTTTCACAAAAAAAAGGAGTTAAATATGTTCCAAAGAAGAAGGGTGGAGTTGATTAATGATTACGACTACTCGATACATCACCTCCCTAGGAAAGAAAACATGGTGGCAGATGCTTTGAGTTAAAAGGAACATGGTAGCCTATCCATGATAAGGATCATAAAATATTGAATATTTATGGATTTTCAAAGGATGGATCATGAAATATTAAAGGATGGGGAGAAATAGTATACTTCTCAATTAAATGTTCCACCATATAACCAATTAAAGATTAAGGAGGTGCATAAGAAGGATTTATATCTACAAAATAAGGTGAGAAATGTTCTTGAATTCATCCTTGATTATAATGGAATAATAAGATATAGGAACTGGGTTTTTATTCCAACCATACCAGAATTAAATAAGTATCTACTGGATGAGGCTTATAGTTCTTCATTCCCTATTTATCCTAGAATCAAAAAGTGGTAGAGGAACCTAAAAGAGTATTTCTAGTGAGATTGAATGAAAATAGATGTTGATGAATATGTCCCCCAGTGCTTGTTTTATCAGCTAGTAAAGGTTTAAAGATATAATTCTAAGGTTATGTTATAAGAATTACCTATACCAGAATGTAAAGGAGAAAACATCACTATGGACTTTGTCATTGGACATCCCAAGATATCTAAAGTCCATAATTTTATATGGGTTACAGTTTATCACCTTACGAAGTCAGCACA
The DNA here is from genome assembly GCA_963277665.1 of Viscum album. Taxonomy (NCBI): domain Eukaryota; kingdom Viridiplantae; phylum Streptophyta; class Magnoliopsida; order Santalales; family Viscaceae; genus Viscum; species Viscum album. The sequence continues at coordinate 717,686,851 of OY728128.1, forward strand.
CTTCATTTATTTTAGAGAGTATTTCTCTCTTGATAAACTTTATGGGATATATATATATATATAAAGGATGTGGTAAGATTTCACAGAGTACCAATTTTCATTATTAATGATCAGGATCTGAGGTTTTCCTTCATGTTCTGATGAAGTATTTAGTAGGATATGGATAGAGAGATATGTTTCAGCACTACATATCATCCTCAAACTAATGATTAGTTTGAGAGGAAAATTCAAACTCTAGAAGTTATTTTGAGAGATTTCACTATGGATTTCAAAGGTGGTTGGGATCAACCCCTATCTCTGGTAGAAGTTTCTAACAACAATACCTCTCACTCTAATATTCAGAGGGCTTTTAATGAATCCCTATATGGAAAGAAGTGAATAAATTCAACATGATGGGATGAAGTTGGGGAAATAATGCTATTAGGACCTGATCATGTTGATGAAATGGTAGAGAAGGTCAGATCTATCAAACCACACATAAGAGTATACCTGAGTCAACAAAATAGTTATGCTGACAATTGATAAAAACACCTAGAGTTTGAAGTGGGTGACAATGTGTTTCTAAAAATATCTCCTCAAAAGTGAGTAATGAGATTTGGAAAGAAGGGAAAGATAATCCCTAGGTATATCGATCCTTTTGAAATTCCGAATCATGTTGGGAAGTTAGCTTACTGATTGGTGCTTCCATCGAATGTCTCTCAATTTCATGACGTATTCCTTGTATCTCTCCTGATAAAGAAAATTCTAAATCCTTCACATGTACTAAAATCATAAGAGTAGCTCATTTGTGTAGCATTATGAGTATTCAACCGAAAAGTTTTTCTATGACTTACCTTAGGCTGTATCACCTTGAAGGCTTCATATCCTTCATTTTGATCAGATTGAGGAAAGGATCACAAGCCTTATAACCAACTGGATGAAATAATTTTTATCCTTTTGGGGGAGGATCACCCTTGTAAATAGTGTGCTCTCATCCATTATGATTCACACTCTCTCATCAATTAGAGTCCCGAAAGTATTCATTACCAATATATATAATATTCTTGCATATTTTATATAAGATGAAAATTCATATGGAAAATGCCATTGGGATTCATGGAAGATATTGGTAAGATCCACTAAGGTTAGAGGAATTAAAATCCAGAATGTTCAACATACCATTCTGGGAATGCATGCGAATCTTACATGGGATGTGATGGAGGGAACCTCTCTTTGGGGTCGTGTAATAGAGGTTTTTGGCCATAGGGAGAGGGAGGATCCAATAGGTTATTTTTGGCATGTGGTTAAGCCTAATTTTTCTATTATCAGTGGATATGCTTGTTGTATTTTTTGTAGGGGTGAGATATCTTTCTGGTTTCGCAACTAGGTGGTAGTTGGGTTGGGGTTCCATGCTATCCAGCAAAGGACCTTACCTTCATGCACACCAACTATCATTGGGGTTTTATTAATGTAGTTCTAGACACTGATCAGTGGGATATTTATGATCTTATTGATGTTAATGACAACATGGACTGATGTGTTTTTGGTGAATCTTCTTTAGGATAATTCTCTATGAAATTCGGCCACAATCTATGTACTCCCTCACATCAGTTGGATCCATGGGGTTACATCCTATAGTGAAAAGAGGTGACAAAAAAGTTAAATTTTCCCACATGGATGATATTAAATGATACTCTATCCATGGATGAGAATATAAAACTTCTAGGAATGAATCTTGAATCCTGTTTCTTATACTGAAAGTACTGGAGATAAGAAATATCAGATCACTTATTCTTCTAGGTGGAATGAGATCGCATTGTTTAGAAAGCTTTAGGGGGATTTATAGGTATTCACCTGTGAAACAATATAGACATGCCCTTTCTTTACAAGTGGTTGAATAGAGATGATTAGGTTGGCCCTGAGAGGAAGTCCAGAGCTCTGGTTTTTATTACAGGTTGTCGGTGTCTATGGAACATGAGAAATAGTTTTTTATTTAAGGGAGGTCTCTGTGCGGGGAGTACATTGGTCATCAGATTAAAAAAACCTACTTTTGTATCTAACCCGATCTGTGAAGAATGTAAAGGATACCCCTACCTCGAGACCGCTTCCATATGGTATATATACTCCCCAATCCATTGATAGTGCTCCATAGGGACATTGGGTACACTGGAAACTAAAATAATCTAGCTTCATACTCAACACAGACAGTTCTTTTTCTATGGGATTCATGAGTGGCATAGGTGTTGTATGTGAACCCTTATGCACTATCATCCTATAATTCTTAGCAGGATTTGGGGAAGTGACTCCTTCAAAGTGGAGGAGCTAGATATACTCTTGGGTCTTCTAATGTATAGGTAGAGGGAGGTTACTCTGATGGATGTTGAAACAAACTCTTTAATCCTTTACAATTCCCTGAGGAACACCCATGATACCCATGGTCAATTTCCTATATAGTTCATAGATGCAGGAGCCTCATATGAAACCAAGTGGATATTTTACATACCTAGAGAGAAGGAAATAATCTTCCAGATTATCTTTCTTCCATATCCAATTTGGCGGTCGACATTACACTCTATCACAATGATCATGACCTTCCTCCCAAGGGGTTGAATCTGATGATAGGCGATGCCCTCATGCTTCATCATTTCATAACACCCTAATTAGGGTTGTTCTTGTTTTTTAATTACTAATCTTCCATTTTTATGGTGTTCATTTATGTTCCATAAAAAAATAAATAATTTTGACGATACCACTAGGGAAATATCTTTCTTATGAAGAACAACCGATAGAGATTCTGGATCATAGTGAAAATGTTCTTTTAAAAAAACCACCCGCTTGGTTAAAGTTTTAGGGAAGAACCTCCAATTTGAAGAAGCTATGTGGGAACTGGAGGATGTGATGAGGCAGATATATCCTCATCTATTTTTATCCATGTGATGAATTTTGAGGGAGAAATTCAGTTGGGGGGGTGTAGAATGTAACACTCAGATGTTTTTATGAAACATTTTCTTAAAATAATTTTTCTTCAATTGCTGGCATTGAATGAAATCGCAAGTTTAAACAAACAAAGAGACATCATTATTATATAATTACCATTACTACCTAAAGAATTAGGTTATTAGGAAATAATATAAATAAATTATGAAAATATATGTTAAATTCATTAGCTACCAACAATTTATGAAAACTATAAATAAATTATAAATTTTTATTTTTGTATTAATAAATCAAGTGAATTATAATTAGTAAATGTAATTAATGAAATATATATATTTTTAATATTAAATAAAATATTTTTTATATTCTTCTAATAGATATTTTAGATATAGGGTATGAATAAACCCTATTTGGTGTATAAAACCTATATTTTTCAAAAGAGAAAATTTTACCGCCTTTTAATGGTGAATCCATTTGAAATTTAAGGTTTGACACATTAATAAATTTTATTTTACAAAATAAACTTTTTCTTCATAAATGGGACATAAAAATTTACTTCAATTTTTTTTTGTATTTTTCAGACACATTTTATATTTTAATGAATAGTGAAAATACTACATTTTAATTCAAAACTATTTTTTTACATAATTTATTTAAATTATAAGATTATAATTTTAATTAGTTTTAAAGTATAATTATATTAGTTTTTTACCATTTGATCTAATGAAGTAAATTGGAATCAATTTCACATTAAAATTGGATAAAGAAACATGACAATATTTTGATGGTTTTTTACTTTTCAAAACAACCGTTTTCTCATTTCCACAACAGGATTAATTTCAATTTAATTATTTCAACTTCAATATTTTATTTGTGAAAAATGGATTCAATATATGGAATTAGTGGGGTCATATTATATTAATAGGTTATGTTTTTTGGATATTATAAATACTAACTATGGTAAGTTTTATTTAACACGTTTAAAGGTAAATCAGATAATCTTGGTAACAAAATAATAAAATTAGGATAATAAAATTACCCTAAAACATGCCAAAATCCGACTAGATGAGTAAAAATAGACCCTTAACTCATAATGATCTAAATTTACTTATTTAATTTACTCATTTACATGAAAATGATATAGATATTATTATAATAAAAGAATGTGACAAAATATCACTCTTATTTCTTATAAGTATAATAATTTTAATATAGTGATAAATTTGATATAACAGTGATAATAAATAGTCACTAGAAATTAAATGAAATTATAAACATCATGTAAATTTATTTATAATTTTTAGAGAATAAATAATTATCTTAAATTTTGGCACAACTATGATATAGTAAATATTTTATTAATAGAAATATCAAATAAATGTGATAAAAAATTAAATTAAATATAATGTGAATTAATTAAGGTACTCACGAATTTTATAGGTTAATATGACATATTATAAGTCTAATGAATTGTTTTTTTAAAGTTATCTCTCTATTTGGTTATTATTTAAATTTAGTGAAATGAATTTTGTCAAAATTCACACTCTTGACATTTATAAATAATATTATTTTATTAAATTATTTAAAAATCATAAAAATATTTAAAAATTATAAAGTGACTATTAAATGTTCTAAAATTTCATAATGTTTCTATTTATTCCTAATTTACCACATATAAGTAAAATTTATATCCTATTACTATTTAAACTGTTGTTACCACAATTAAAATTAAATTGACTAATTAAGGGTAAAATGAAAAGAAAAGGTTTAAAATAAAATATATAACTTTATAAAAATTATTTTATTAGGATATTTAGAATCTTACCCATCTTATCATCTACATAACACAATTTGGATTCATTTTGAGATAAAAATTAATTTATATTAAATTAACATTTTGGGAGATTCCATAAGTTCTCCTCACCTCAATTATAAAAAGGAACCTCCTACCTCACTTATTCACTTAATTATGATCCTTAAAACTCATCCAAACACTTCCAATTTCTATTATAAACTTCTTTAATCACATTATATAGGTTTTTGTGTTCTATAAAGACCAACCTTTTTTCATTAAGAGGTTATCTAGAGGGAGCTCGTTGAAGAAGAGGTAATATCCTCTACCGATTCTTTCAAACTTTTTTCTTCTTATACATTCTCATAATAAGTTGTTTAATTAAAAACTAATAAATATGGAATCAATTAAATAATTAGTTGTTATTATGCTTATGTAACAACCATATTCCACCTTCTATCTATCCTATGAAAAATGAAATCACCACACGTGCGTAGGTACAACATACCGTTTCCATGCCTTGGTGTAATCTGTTTTCCCCACCAGCTACTCAGATGGGTAATTAATGGAAATAATAAGTATATTTTATTATTAAAAAATTATATTTATTTTTAAAAAAATTTACTCTCTAATTCGATACCATATGGGCATGATATCGTTGTTTGTGCGTATGTAGGACAACCATTTCCATGATGTGATACGATTCATTCTATATGATATTCATTAAAGATGATTATATAAATACATATAATGAATAAATATGATATATATTAAGTTAATATCATTTTTAAATGATACAACTATGACCTATGAAGGATAACTGGAACTTATTTGACAAAACACACATAAGAAAACGAAGCCATTAATACTTGAATAACGAGTAGTAATGAAATGTTACTAACAAATGGATGATAATATGATGATATGTAATATCATAAAAATGTATATGATTCTTTAATAATTCAATGAAATTATTTAAATAATTATACATGAGGTTTTGATACATACAAATGATATCATACCTAAGGTAAGGGAAAATTTTTCAATCCCATTATTATCCAAGATTGTTTATACATAAGTATTTACTGAGGTATATTTATAATCCATGAAAATGTTTCCTAAATATGTATTCTGAAATATTATTTTTATCCTTCAAAAATATTTAAAGTAAATTTTACCCATTTTTTTATTTTTATTAAATAGTATGAATGGAATCTTTTATCTTTTTCGATATGAGATACTTTTTGAATTTATGAAAAAAGTACGAAAAAAAAGTTTTCTTTTAACTTATACAGAATGAATGGATTTTTAAATTTTCATAAAACCTTATTTACATGAATCATCATTTACATGATTTCAAGTTTATTTTCAAATAAATTATTCTATATTAAAATTTCATGGCATTTTTAGGAAAGAAAACGTTTTTGAGGAAGAAAGGTTATTTTACTCTAGAAATAATTTCAAGTGTTTTATCAAAATTATTTTCCATCTAAGATGAAATTATTTAATAAGGATATTTCCAAAGTATACAATCCCTATTATTCTTATGGTTTTATTTTATTTGGTGGAATTTTTTAATGAAATTCATTTTTTTTTTCCTGTATTATGTTATGATGTAATTATTTTTAAGAAACCCATTTTATTTTGTGGGTTATGCTATGATGAATGATTTATGTTTTTGTGGAACACGTAAGAATAATTTTATTACGAGATGGGTGGGACCGATATCTACCTCAAATGTAGTGGGTAAAGATTTTATCTCATGAGATATATAGGGATGGATTGAGAAATTCCATCATTTTAGTAATATATGGGTGGACCAAGGAGTGAAATCAGTTCAGTAATGGACTTTGTTCACTATGATGGTATTGGAAACAAGCCATGAAAAATATGATATGATTTTCTATGCTTAAGTATATTCCACACAATTCTATGTCTTATGTTATGAATTTTGTTATTACATTCATTTATTGTTTATGAACTTTTATGATTTATCCCATGACATGATATCATGATATTTCACATGCATGATAAGATTTTCAAATGTTATGTCTTATGATTATTATAAGATTGATATCTCATTTGTTTACACTTACTGAGAATCTGAGATAAACTTTTCTTATGTTTATTTTCCCCATGTAATGAATATGGGTATTGTTTATGATATGCCAAAAAAGGGTTCTAGTTATTAATAAATAAGCAAGAGACAATGTAGATGTCTTATGAATCAGTTGTTTATGTTTCCTAGGTTGAAAAGGTATTAAACCTATATGATCATGGAATTGTTTTGTTATGTTTCTTAATGAATATTCTTAAATTTTTATGTAATATCTATCTATGTAATTTATGGGCCATTATAGGTACCCCCAGAGGTTTTTTTGAACTGTGGAGGTATTATAATCGTGACACCCTCAAAGACACTCCAACAATGGGATGAAGTAATTAATGAGGTAGTTTATTGTGTGTTATATAATGTTTTTATTTATTTTATGTTATTATTTCACATACACAACAAAATATAATGAATATTATGGGACAAATTGGTGGTTCCTTGCTTGGTTTTGTACTCACACACTTCCCAGGCCACCATTTTAAATGGTTACCTGAGTAGTTATCACATGGATATTATAGGCACTAGTTAGGATGAGGCATGGAGTTTAGAGTGAGATAGATTATATTTCATGGGGTATAGATCATGGGATTATTTATGGTGTGAAGCGGGGTAATGAATTGTACAAAATAATTTTATTCATATTTACTTTTGTATATGTCGATTGATCTAGCAGGTGATGTGTATGTATTTAATTTTCTGAGCATGATCAATTGAGTTATATGATTAATTTCATTCTATTATAGTGTATTAAATTATTTATTATTTTGTTTACTGTTATGTGTATTATTTTATGATATTTATCACTTTTATTACTCTTATATGAGGGGTATTTCCTCTACCTGGTTCCTCTTTAAACCCATGATAGTAAACAAAATCTTATGGTACTCATAGAGGAAAGCCACATGTTTCATGGTGATGGTGAAACCTCCCCGTTGGAGTGGAATTTGTAATATGGTGATCCAAATATGTTTCATATTTTTTTTCATTTTATTTTCTATTTAGGAGATAATAGATATGAGAGATAAAAATATATTGGATCTTATGATGAATCCCATACTAGTGCATCATAGAGACCTTTAGTTGTATTTTTCTACATTAACAATGGAATGTGATTGATGTTCAAGGATTTTTGATGGAATTTTGGATATTATTTTCACCTATTGTGACACACATGTGGTGTGAGATTTATGATTTATGATTTTTTGGATTTTTGGGATTTTGGCCCATTGGAAAGATGATAGTTCTATATATAAATATCGGCCTATAGATACAAGAGGCATATCATGAACCATGTAATTCATATAGGATTCACACGATATAGGCCTCATAGATTTATTATTTCTAAAAAATTCTAGGTACTGGATTTTTAAAGTGTCATCAACAGCTATTCCATTTTACCAAATAAATACATGTTGTAAATATATTTAGATGGGAAAACTTTTATATATGTTCTGATCTAGTTGTAGGTCATATTGATCCAATGGTGAGAAGATCAGTGGCAATGAGGTGATGAAATCCCTTCTAAAGGGGATGAGTGGAGAACCTGAGGGGTCAATAAGGGGAATTTTTCCTATATAGGTGTACCCTATGAGGGTGTGTTTGGAATAGGTTCGGTTACTTATTATTTCATTAACAACCGGTATAGGTGTTCCCCATATATCTTGGAATGAAACTCTAGATAACAAAACCATGTGGAGATGGTTTGTCGTGTGTGGATCATCTTTAGGTAAAATCAATTGAATAGGTATATCTATGTAATGTGACCGGATCCTCCTTGGTGAATACTAATGTTAGGGTTACTTAGATTTGGTGGGTGCCCAAGTTTTTTTATTTAAGGCTCCATTAACAATATATATAGTGTTTTATCATATATATTTTTTAATTTAATTATTTCTATCTGGACCTCATGACTTTGGTTCCATAACATAGATTGACTTGGATGATTTCCTAGGGGAGAATCTTGATATTTTCATTTTCAAGGGAGTTGCCCTATGTATGGATTCTCAGTGAGAATTAGATCCTTGGTAGGCTTTTGGGATGGAATGAAATGCTAATATTTAGAAAATACCCTTGATATGATGTTGTCATGTGATAGGTCCTATAGTTATGAGTGAGATCATTATGATTTTTCCTATGAGTTGTGACCCTATTAAGAACTTATTTATGGTATTTGTGGGAGAAAATGATGAAATTAAGTTATAAATGAGTGTTTAGTAAGTCATAGTCTTGTGATGATCAAGGGAAAATCATTAGAAGGGTTAACATGGGTTTGTGGGTTCATTTAAGGTAGAAATCATGGATGAGATCACTTCACATAGGTGAAGATAAAGGTAAGATATAGGTAAGAAGTTTTCTTATATTTAATGGGTGAAAGAACCTTATGTTCTACTGCTTTGGATGTTCTAGTAATCATGGTGTGCACATGAGTAAATTCTCATGACTCAAATGGCACCATGAGTAGGCTAAGTTTGTGGTTATCTTGATGAGATATAATTTCATGTAGCATAGATAGTTGGTTTTTAATAAATGAAACTCATAGACTATTGGGTAAGGTTTTCATGATCGGTCACACTAGAGGTGTGGGGCCATTGAGTTTTGATTAAATCAGTGCAGTGTGCACTAGTAAGGGTGACACATATTGAATCCTGGATCGGTGAGAGGATATGTGTGAGTTGGGGGATGGGGATTTTTATGAGATGATTATGGGAAATATGACTCGTGGATTTGGTTGGGATATTGAAATGTCCCTTTGTGGTGTAAGAGACTTCTGAAATGGATTAATTTCAGTGAAATAGTTCATCACTAAGTTTATTAGAAGCATTTGATCCCTTCGATGAAAGAGACATGTCTCTGGAGGAGCATAAGGGGTGGATGGAAATGGAACCAATTGAGGTTAAACTAGATGAGAATTATGAGTAGGTTCTGACAGTTAGATGTTTATCTCTATAAGTTTTAGGGTTAAAATCTCACATTATTTTGGGAGAATACAATAATTGATATTGTGATGATGATCTTGTTTGATCATGATCAGCTGCATCTAGTCATCACATTTTGGGATGTAAAATATGTGGGTTGTGGTGTTTAGGTATCAATAAAGTGAAGTGATAAGGTGTCCCATCCTACTGTTTAGATAGGGTTGTCGGTCATAGATGTATGACTCTTATGATGGAGGGGTCATGGGAATGTATATTCGACCATGGAGAAGTCCAAATAGAAATTGGTTATTGGTGTGAAAAATTCCAATTCCTGTTTAGATTCATTGCATAATTCAATATGAGAAATTATAGTTGAAGATTGATCAAGACCGAGCCATGGCATTAAGATCAGTTAGAGTAAAGTAAACTGCTCATGTTTTGATCGAGGTGTATTGATTCTTGTGCATGGAACAATGGTTCTATTTAATGGTTTATGACTCCAAGTAGGAAATTACACATGATACATGGTGTGGACTTTAGTTGGAATGTTTAATGCTTCCTCTCTATATGTGGAAATGTTGATCAATGAATTATTTACACATTAGAGGTTGGATATGAAATTTTTGGAGAATGGTCAACAATAGGGGGTTGGACCTATGTTTTTTTAAGAGATGGAATTGGTTGGGAAGAAACTCACGTAGTGATCATTGTATCATGTATAATGTTCTGGACATGATATGTATGTTTTGGATTCTTTTTCGGGTTGTTCTGTGGATTGTCAGTGTGTTTAGGGTAGTCTTGCATGGGTAGTGATCCCCAAAACTATCACTTCAGAAATAATAATGATGGGTGGTGTTGATATTTTTAGAAACATTTTCTTGATTTTTTTTGCTTTCGTGAGTTTATAAAGATCCATGATGAATAATTGAGACATGATTTTAGATTTATTGTGTAAAATTATGATACCTGGGGTTTGATATCATCAAAATTGGTATTTATGTGATATAACTTATGGTGGGGGAAGAAAACATGCTACATGTCAAATTGGATAGTGAAAGGATCATGTATAGAGATCAATGGTCTTTAGTAAGTACCATATTTTTGTTTTAGTAATGGTTATGGAGAATGAAAACCCAAGATCAGTATAATCACTCAAAGGGTGATGGGGGTGAATTAGTGATTCGTTTTTTATGTTATCATTCATATATAACAACCTTCACCTCCTGTTAAATATTTATCACTTTTATAAAAATAAGAAATTCATACTTACACACGAACACATGTATTTACAGGGTTCACTACTTAGTAAGAGTATCTGGTACTTTTCGTGGTTTGGAAATAATACATTACAAAAAAATCCACTAGATAAAAAATCCTTTTGTGTAGATACACCAAGTAGTAAATACCCTTACACTTGTGTAGCACTGTGATCAATACAACAGTGCATGTGCTTCTTCTAGAATGAATGATGTAAAGTAAGTTGTGTAGAAAGTTAAGAAACCATCACTATATGGTTATGAACATTTCACTATGCTACATAAAAAACATCAAATTTTGAAATTCTTCATAAGAGATTCATTACTTTCCTACCCAGCAGTAGGTAGAAAATTATTTTATAGTCTTTGTACAGAAACCTAGTTTGATGCTTCATTTTGAATCATCATTCTGATTCCTCAGTCAATAAAACTAGTTTGAAAATATAGTCAAGAAATAATTCTAAATTGCATATTTCTTTTCCCAAAATAGTCAGTCTGATATCTCAATCTAATCTGGTAAACTCTCACTACAACCTCTTCCCCACACTTATTCTATCCAGAAAACATTCGTATGAAATATATATCTATAAACTTTTCCTGTTCCAAGTCTTCCAAAAAAATTCATTACTCTCTCTCTCCCACATGTGAATAGTGGTATAGTATTTTGTAATTTGACATGTATTTATAGGTGTGCTAGAAATGTAATGGGTGGGAAGGAAATTTTATTTTCTAGCTCAACCAAATTATAAAAACTTGAATTTCACTTACATTTCAGCATCATGTTTGAAAAATTTAGTGCTTTTATACTATACTAGATTCTTCTCAAAACCTTTGGATTCTTCTCAGAACATCATCTATCACCAATCCTACAACAAAATCCTCAGTGTAGTATAATTTTTAATTCTGATACAATGAATGAAAAACTGAATACTCCTCATTCTGATACTCCATAACAATTGAAAATTTTGAACAATTATTCCATAAACATCATTAAAACTTCAAAAAATTTCAATCACTTTCATCAAACCTTCAGAATTATATTCAAAATGTTTCCCCTTTTTTTTAATTTATTCTAAAAATTATTGGATCGATGAATAAATTCATTTGATGAAGTTTATCCTCTGATTATTTGTCAGTGTCACATCATGTTTGAGTAGTATTTAAAAAATTCAAATTAACAAACAATTTTTATTAGTGAAAATGGTTAAATATATATTTTAACTTCATAATATTGATCGGTCTATGATTCTATTTGAGGGATTTGTATCTGGATATTTTTTGAATTATCCGGCACAACAACTTAACCACTCTATTTCTCCTTCGATAGAACTCTGCATTTGATACCTTAATGATACTAAGAAATTGTTTGATGGATTGTTCACATAATATCCTCTAATATATTGGTGGAACAACACATCTTATGGACAATTATCAACAATATCTTCTTTCAAAACCTCAATAACTGAGGATTTATAATAAGGATTAGTTCATGTGGTGCGTCAGAAAATCCAATGGATCAACTATCCAGACGGATCAATCAATCAGTATTCTAAAAAACATATGACTTCATCCATAACAAAAATCACAAAAAAATTAAATTTTTGGTATTTCTTACACCGATGATCCGAGATCAGAAGACACCGGCTTTCCATTATCTGCTTTTATAAAATCTTTATTATATCATGAATTATATATCATGTTTTGAACATTAGGATCAACATAGCATAATTTTAATTAAAAATTAGAATGTTTTATTACATACCATCATTTCAACACCTTCAATATTTCTATATGAAACTCAAACCAATTTCTAATACTTTTGAAAATAATATCAGACCCCTTTCTCCCCCATTATTTCAAAAAAATTAGATAATTTTTTTTCAGTTAACTTATGAATTTACGGATTCAAAAAATAGAAAAGAATCATCATATTTAATATTAAATATGAGGAAATACATTTAGACCATGATACATCTTCTTACCCTAATCAAAGAAATAATTTTGAATATAATGTGAGTCCAAAATCCAACACCATCCATAAAAAAATTTCAAAGAAGGAAACTGAATCTGGTGTACTTTCGTATGAACTTTGTGTCTGACCATATGAGTATGGTACTCCTTCATCCAATCACTAACACTTACAGTGTGAATTGATTTCTCTAAATGACAAAAAAAATTAGTAGAAACACCATCCAACATCCAAAACCAACTTCCAGCCAACTTTTTCCCAAAAATTGACCCCTTTGGATTTGGTTGTTAGCCAAGGTTCATAAATCAATGGAACTTTGTAACTTAAGCTATGGATAACTGAACAAAAATTCTAATCATATGTTACCATAATCATAGTATAACATTAAAATCCATAATATAAAAAATATGTTGTCCAAAATTAGTGACTTAAGAAACATCTTCTTTCCATATAACTTCAATACACCTTACACTTTTCTATAACAAGTTTCCCATAAACGTTTCAACAAACTGTTAGAATAGTCCACAAACTTACATGATGAGATAATTTCTTACCTAGAAATACCCCTAAATACATTACTCTTTAAAAGGTTTAGCATATACCAATGGATATACTTATTAAAGATTAATTTTCTCACCATTGAAAACACAATCGAAATACTAAAATAGGGAGGGAAAAAATACCTCATCCTTATAGAGAAAGTGGTTAGACACCCATGTTCAACCTCAATTGGAAAAAATATTTCTTTGGTAATAGTTTTGTGAAAATTTAAAGAACTTGTTCCATTGTAGGAACATAATATAATTTTATTTCATTTTTCTCCACATTCTAGTTGATGAATTGATATTTTATATCAATAGTATTTGAATGATAATGTTATACTATATTTCATTTAATGTTAATACAACTATTATTATCAAAACCCAAGAGTAGAGGTAACATCACTTCTACAGAAAAATATTCTAATCGAGTCTTAATCAACATAATTTGTGTTACAAAATGAGTGGAAGAAACATATTTAAAATTATTTGTTCAATGTGTTACATAGTTATTATTATTATTATTATAACTCACATATCTCTTCACCTAAAATCATACTCCACTTGATATTGTTCTTCTATCATCTACACTACCTTCCTAATCAGCATCCATATACCCAAAAAATTCAATTCTTCCTAAGGTATCATATATCATTCTAAAATATGTTATTAAAAGAATATATATAATAATTACTTTTCTTTACAAGATATTTAATCCCATTGGAGCACATTGGAACCATTCAGATATGGTAAAAAAATAATATTTGGCCTTGAAGCAGGTATATATAACACACATCCAACAATATTCTGAAACTCTTTAGAATCATCTTTCTTTTATTCTCCATCTTTAGTCAACCTGGTTCCCACTGAAACTAGTGTGGAAACAGTTTTGAATTCTCCATTACAATCTTTATAATAAGTTTCTTATTGTACTTATCTTAATAAGGAAACATGTATTTATTCTTTCATGAGATTTGTAATTTATGAAATTATTTCATTTCACAAAGCATTGGCATTTCAAAAAAAAAATAATTTCATCAAAAAATCATTCATAAGTTCTTTTATCATTTTTAGAAAAGATACTACCATCAACATATACAATAACACTGTAGGAAATATCTTGACATTATTTTATGTAGATAAATATCCACTCTTCCTTTCTTAAAGTTAAACTTTTATAAGTATGAATCAAATTTGGAATAACATGATCTTTATATTACATTAACCCATAATAATATTCCTTTTACTAGTACACTTAACTTTCATTATTTCGAATAACAATGCCACATGTTTTTAAAAAATAAACATCTTCACAAATTTCTCCATTCATAAAGGATGACTTCTAATCTATATAAAATATTTCATAACCTCATTATGTAGAAATTCCATGAAGTATTTGGATTTTTATGACCTTTTAATTGGAGAAAAATTCTTATAAAAATCTTTGCCTTTAATTTGTGAGTAACCTTTTCAAACCAACATTTCTTTGTTTCTTATCACTTCACCATAATCATTCAACTTTATCCTGAAAATCCACTTTTTACCAGTAATAGTTTTATCATTTGGTATAGGTACTAGTTCCCATGTACCATTCTTATCAATCTAATATAACACTTAATTCATATTCAAAATCTATTTCTGATTCTCAAAATCTGAATTAACATATTTTGGCTCAATTTTTGAATACAATGTAATATGTGCAATAAATTTTTATTTTCTTCTTATTTAATCCTTTTATTTTTGATCATCAATTTTTTTAGAGTGTACATGTTTCCTCATCCTAGAATTATATGTATGATGTTATTCCTCATTTGTAGAAATAGCTATGTATTATTCTTCCATAAAATCAATATTGTTGGAATTAGTTTCTTTTTTATCAAAAAAAATCTTCTTCCTATTCCTCTCCTGCATTTATTTATGGAACAAATTCCTTATCTTTTTAAATTTATTTTATATCAATAGAATCAATAATTATTCCTATTTATTTAATAAAACATTTATATCCTCCTCTATCCAGACCCTATAAAATAAAGATTCCATATTCACCTATTTAATAAAATATTCTAAGATTTACACCTTTATTATTTATAATAAATGGATTCCCAAAAACTAATAAGTGTTTCAAACTTCTCATTTTATCATGGAAAATTTCAAAAGGAGTCATATCAAAATTTGGAATGTAAAAAAATTGATTCTAATTTTTATGTACTTTACTCACAACCTATTTCAATAAGTGGTGATAAAGAATATGTTCATGTGACATTATACACCTCATCTCAATTGAAATTCTATTATATCTTTTAGAAACTCCATTCTATTGCGATGCATATGGTGCATTGAACTCTTTATGAATTATATGTTTTTTAAAATAACATCTTAATTATTCATTATTGTATTCACCACCATTATCAGTTCACAAATTCTTTATAAAATACCCACATTCATTTTTCCTCTTCTCTAAGAACTCTTAGACATATTTGGATAATATGATTTATGTTTCAAATATATAATAAAATTAAACCAATTAAAATCATTAATAAAATATTTAAAGTACTTAAATATGATAATTGACTATTTACTCATTGGAATAATTATAAGAATGAAATAGTTCTATAGGACGAGTTGAACAAATCTAAACTTTCTTATGCACGGAGTTTATAATCTCCCCTTTTGAAAAAATTGAATAATACCAATCTATTTTTCTTTTTATATCAGGATTATCATGAATAGTATCTCACTTCAACAACCTAATCATTTTTCTTGGACACATTTTTCCTGAACTTTTATGCCACAATTTATTTTCTTCCATAATTCTAAAATAACATGAATTCAGAATTTCACCAACATGAAATAAGTTACATTTTTTAAGTTGGCCTCTTATAAAAACATTTCCATCTTCAAATTTTTTTACAAAAAAATAATTGTTCTAAAAATAAAATCATTTCCATAATCAAAATGTTATAAAACACTCAACAAGTTATGTTTTATCCCATGAAAAAATAATTCCTTCATGGATTTCTATTTTTTCTCCATAAATAGAGGATCAAACACCTTCGAATCTAAAGGATTCATAATTTCCAAACATTAATGTTCCTCCTTTCAAATCTCTCAAATTCTTCATCAATTTCAAATCACTTATATTGTGATTAGAACAACCACTTTAAACAATTTAGATCTGTTCTCATTTTATATATTTGAGAGTAGTTTCTATAAAGAGATATATTTATTTACCTTTATACTCCTTCACGTACATATTTTGAGAGTTTTTATAAATATGTTGTTGTGTAAGAATAAAAAAAATAAATACTTTATAAAAATTTACATATTGTTAAAACCTTTCATAAATATTTTTCAAAGGATGAAATATATTTTGAACATTCAAAACAACATTCTCAGAGTTATTTATTTTTGAGGATTACATCCCCCTTGAACATTGTTTCTAGTAACACATGGAATAATTATAGAGTGTTTTATTAAACCAACACATATTTTTTGTATTCCCAAATCCACAAAATAACCTAGGAGTGCACATAAAAAAAATAATTTCCTATATAACTTCCATACTGTCTTGAGTTGTGATCTTGTTTTTCAAAATCTTTCCTATATTCCCTTTTAGAACATTATTACCTCCCAAACATCCTATTATCTACTGAAATATTATTATTAAATAAATATTCCATCCCAACCATTTCAGAATCATAATTTGTAACAACATTTATTTCAGACACATAAATTTTAGAAAATTAAGATTTCTCAACAATGTTGGTTTTGGAAACAAACACAATTTTATCTTTCTTATTATTCTTAGAAAAAACAACATATTTATTTTCAACATTTGAAGTTAAATTTTTATTACTTTTATTAGGTTTAAAATTTCCACAACTTTTTCTGAAATCAAATATAGAGTTTTTGAATCTCGTAACTCCCAACTCAACTTTAGAGAACTTTTAATAAACAAGTTCCAAATATTACTCATTTGATTTTATTTTTATATCTAGATGTTCATTACAATTATTTTCTCTCAAAGGAGACTTCTTCAAAAAATCAACATCTTATAGAAAATTATCTTTCTTTTTAGAAATACATTCTTGATTATTTTCTATTGGAACATCATTCTTCAACTTCTTGATTTCTATTTCAAGTATTACTATATTTTTATGAAATTATTTCAAATCTCTTTTTATATGAAACTATATCTTAGTATCTTATTTTTTAAAAGTACTACTTCCAAACTCTTCATGATTAACATTTTCCATAAACATGTTCTCCCCTGAAACTTCAATTAATCTTTCCGATTCAAGTTTCTTGTCTTTATCTTCATCATTTTTAGACAAAAAACACCTCATTTTGGATTTGGAGAAATATTTATATTTTCCCAAGAAATTTGGGTTTGATTTATCAACTTGTTTAATCCAAGATATTCTTATCCTTTTTTTATCTTCACCACCACCATCTTCATTCATATTTTGAGGAAAATTCACAAAAAGTTCCCAACAACTACATATTCAAAACATTTCAGGGGTATCATCAGTTTTTACTTTTATTACCTCTTTTCAGATCCATTGAAACAAGGATAAGAAATCATAACAATTGTTACTCACACAACTTTAGGATTCAAAGTC
Organism: Viscum album; assembly: GCA_963277665.1. Classification (NCBI taxonomy): domain Eukaryota; kingdom Viridiplantae; phylum Streptophyta; class Magnoliopsida; order Santalales; family Viscaceae; genus Viscum; species Viscum album. The sequence continues at coordinate 717,704,973 of OY728128.1, forward strand.
ACCACCATCATATTATTTTAGAATCTTCTTAGATTTTCCATTTTTCATAGCCTTGAAGGACATTTCACAATCAAATTTTAGTTTTTTTTTCATTAAATTCTCCCTTATCATTTCTTAAGTAATGATATTATTGTGAAGGTCATACAAAGATAGAGTTTTTGGTTCTCTAACATCCAAGGATGAAAGTTTGGCATCAAAATTTCTAGGAAAATTCCTGATGATAATTTAAAAAATTGTTAAATCTTCCAGCTTCTCACCGATACATTTTATGGTTCTAGAAATACAATTAACCATTTTTAAAAATTTCACCAATAGATTCATATTCACAAATTTTGATAAATTTATACATTAGCTTCTACATTTTAGATTTTCAAATTTCATCTTTGTATTACCTTCATAAATGTTTTCAACTTCACACAGATTCCTTTAGAAGTATAAAGTATCTTCACTCTAAGGAACTCACTTTCAAAAGGTGATGAGAGTAAATAATTCTTATCTCTTCCCTCATTCTATTGATTATTTTTAGACACATATATAAGAGTAACATTTTTAATAAGAGAGTTAAATCCATCAATAACATATTTAAAAAATCATTCCTAAAAAGAAATTAGATAAAGAAACATCCAAACATTCTAGATATTATAATTCATTCTATCAAATACAGTAATCACCTTAGTTTTCACACAATTAAATTTATCTATAAATACAATTCTTCAAAACATTTTGAAAAGATTAAATAAATGAACCTCACCCTAAAACCAATTAAGAATTCCCAAATAGGATTAGTATAATCATTGAGAGGGGGAGGGTAAAATCAATGTTTCGTTTTTCTTTTATGCTATATTTATTGTATAACAAACTTCACATCATCTAAAATATTTATCAGAAGGTTGGAAACAAAATACTCACACATCCATGGGAAAAAATTTATTTACAAGGTTCACTAGTCAATAAGAGTATCTAGTCCTTAAAAAGAATTAAAAATAAACAAATACCACATAATAAACTAGAATAAAAATTCTTTTTTGTGGATAAAACAAGTATTAAATACCCTTACACTTGTATAGAACAGTGATCAATACAACAGTTCATGTGACTATTATTAAATGAGTCATGTAAAAATAAGTTGTGTAAAAATACTAGAAGCCTTCACTAGTTGGGTTGGAACATGAAACTGTGATTCTTCAATAGCATCCACTTTTGAAATTATTTAGAAAATAAAATCATTAATTTCCTACCCAGAAATGTATAGAAAAAACTATTATAGAATTTGTATGAAAACACAATTAGTTACCTCCATCCAATTCATTAGTTTGATTCCATAGTAAAAATATCTTATAGAAATATAGTCTGGAAGTAATTATGAATAAATAATTTATTTTCCAAAAATAATCAATATGATTTCATGGTCTGATGATTTATCGGTGTCATGTCATGTCTGAGGAGTCTTAACCCAATTGAAAATAAAAAACTCATTTTCTCTATGAAATATTTTGAGTATTTTTTTTGAACATATCTTGATTTATTGGTCCTTAATACCATATAATAGATCAGTCTCTAGAGATCAAATGGATTATCTTCCCCCAAAACTTAACCACTTTGTTTTACTTTAAATAAAACACTTCATATTATACCATTAGGATACCAAATTGTTTTCCAATGGATCAATGTCTGAATCTACTCAGATGATTCGGTGGAACATCATGTCTGATGGAATGGTATCAATAATAACATCTTTCAAAACCTCAGTAATTGAGGATTTATCCTAAGGATTAGTTATTTTGATAGATCGGAAAGTCTTATAGATAAACCATTCTGATGGATCGACAGATGAATACTACTTCAAAACTTTTGACTTGAGATAAATAAATCTTATCACATAACAAACAATTTCAACATCTGTTACTTCTTATACTGATGATCTGAGATCATAAGACTTTTGATTCACATTCTCTTATTATAAAAACTCTTGATTTTATCATCACTTGTACATTATTTTAAGAACATTAGGATCGACATACCATCATCTAAATTATAAAATAGAATGTTCTATGACTTCCCATATTTTTAATTCCTTCTTTCTTTCTATCATAAACTCAAAAATATTTTGAAATCATTTGAAAACCAATGAAACTCGAACACTTTTTCTCTCCTTTCATTAAAAATGCTTGGATCAAAAGTTTTTAGTTAAAATATAGTGGTGAAGATTTCACAAAAAGTAAATCATTTTCATATTTATTACTTAATATCTTGAACAAAATTCAGACAATGATAAAACTTATCTCCTTAATATAAAACATCATTATAGACACAATGTGAGTCTCAATAACAACTTCATCCACACAACATTTTCAAAATAAAAACCAAATATTGATGGACTTTCCTATAAACCATGCATCTGATCATCTAAATCTGGTATTACTTTTTCTAATCACCAATGCATACAAAGTGAATTTATTTGTTCTAATGAAAAAAATGTAAAATATGCAGGATAAAATTCTTCATACATCTAAAAACCACTTCCATCAAACTTTTTCCCAATTGTTTTGAGCATTTTCTCATGGTTCGATTGATTAAGAACTATAATTATGTGGCTTCACTTGAGAATATGTTTTTGAATTAGGATTTGGAACTTGAAAATTTGGTTATAAATTGACAATTGAGATAGGTCAGTATATATTTTTGGATGACCACCATGACTTCTCAAAGAGAAGAAGTGTTAGTTTTTGGAAATTTTAATACCCTTTTTGTAGGAGAAAATATAAATTCAAAATATATTTTAGTTCTCTATTTATTATATGAGATAAAATTTTATCAGGGTTTAGTAACCTCATGTAAGAAATTTCACATGTGGAAGGAGGTTCAAATGGATCCTAGAGGTCATGGGAAAGACTAGCGGAGGGCCGAGTGGCTAATGGTGCAGTCTATGACTTCTATCTTTCCAGTGGCATGGGTAGCTAGTCGCCCTATATTGGAAGGCTAGTGGACATAAATGGGAGAAACAAATAACTCCCCCCTTGTGTTTTAAATGATACATCCTCCCATTAATATTTCCTCTTACATTCATGGTTGGACCACTTCCTTCATCTCCTTATTTTGGGGAGGTTTCCTTGGTTGTTTTCTTCAAAATACAGAGGTGAGAATTATAACGACCCACACTTTACATACATTGTTAATACTTCAAAATTGAAGCACTCTTATTACAACATATGACAAAACCACAAAGGACCGTATAGGTATAGTGTCTTTAGAAACTGGGGAAACATAAACAACTGGTTCATAAATCTTCTACAGTGTCTCCCATTTATTTCATCATATCTAGGGTCCCTTTTAGCATATTCTACTTAATATCCATCTTCCTGACCTGGGGAAAAGAAAACATAAAAAGGTGAGCTCAAATGCTCAGCAAGGGCAAATAAAGGAAATAAAAATCATATCATATCTTTATGAAAATCAAAACCTGCAAAAGAGATCATAATATCTTAACATGGAATAAATCATAGAAGTGAAAATGAGATCCCCATAATCATAACATAAAACTTGAATCTTTTTGGCATGCACACATAATCATGGAAAATCATTTCTTGTTAGTCATGACTCATTGCCAAGACTATCTTAGTGGACAAAGTCCCTTTCTGAACCGAGTTCACTCCTCGTTTCAGTCCTGTATCACTGAACCGAAATAACCTTCCGTTCCAGCCATGTCTATCTCATGAGATATAAAATCATTACCCAATGCATTGGAGGGAGATATAGGTCCCACCCATCTTATAATGAATCCTTTCTTATGTGTGCCACATAATCATAAAACATGCATCATCGCATAACACATGTAACAAAAATGGGATTCTTGAAACATCATGACATCATAAATCAATTCATATATGATAAAGGAATTCATAAACATAATTCCATCACAACATAGTCAAACCAATGTAAAAATATGGATAGAAACAGAACCCTTTATTATCTTAGATGGAAAATAATTTTGATAAAACACTTGAATTGAATTCTTGAGGAAAATATCCTTTCTTCTTCAAAAACATTTTTCCTTTCATAACATGTCATACAACTTTAAAATAAAAGAAGTTGATTAAAAATAAACGTGAAAACTTGTAAAGGAAGCTTCTTTGAAGTAATGTTTTAAAAATCCATTCATGCCGTATAAGTTAAAAAAAACATTCTTCGTACTTTTGTCGGAAAAGTCAAAAAGTACCTCGTACGGAAAAACGACAAAAGATTCCTTTCATATTCTTTACTAAAAACTCACCTAAGGGTAAAATTGGATTTAAACTATTTCAAGTGGATGGAAACAATATTACATATTGAGGGAACATGGATGTGGATGATAAAATACACCCCAGTAAATACTTACGAATAAACAATCTCGGATAAAAATGAGATTGTGATATTTCCCTTACCTTAGGTCCGATTTGCTTTGTTCGTGTCCGAAGCTCCTGTATAATGGTTTAAATAATGTTATTGACTTATTCCAGAATCATACATATTTATATGAGATCATATATGGTCATATTATTAGCTTCTTGTTAGTAATATTTCATTGTTACTTGTTACTCGGGTCTTTATAACTTTTTGTTCTTATGCGTGTTTTGTCGAATAAATTCTTATTCTTATCTTTAGGTTATAGATAATTCATTTCCAGAATGGTATTAGTGTAGTATATACCATATTAATTCATTCAATTCATTTATACAATCATTATGAAATGAAGATCATGTAGAACGAGTCGCATCACATCGTGGAGACGGTATTCCGTACGTACGCACGAGTGATAATATCGTTCCTATGATCGTGGAATTGTATTGGAGTATATATATATATTATTTAAGTATCAATATTACTTAATAATAATCATATATAGTTACTCATTACACCATTATACCCATCCTTGTAAGGTGATGGTGGAAAATAGATTATACCACGGCGTGGAGACGGTATTCCGTACGTACGCACGCGCGGTGATTTCATTCTTCCGTAGGATGGATAGAAGGTGAATTAGGGTTGTTTCATATTTATAATAACATATCAGTATGTAAGTAATACTGATGTTATTACTTTATCATGAAACAACTAAAGAAGAAGAAGTTGAAGAAGAAAGAAATTGAAAAGATCGGTAATGGATATTACCTCTTCTTTGGAACGCCTTTTTGAATCCTCCACTTAAGGAACTAAGATTGGTCTTTGGAGAAGACCAGTACCTCTAGGATTATTCTAGGGAAGTGGAGAGGAGAAAATGGCAGGGGTTGGCCGAGCTTGAGTGCTCAATTTGGTGTGAGGAGGAGGGGGAGGAGGTGCCCTTTTATAAGGGAGGAGAGGGGCACCTTAGGAATATCTCAAAATATTATTTTATATTAAAGTCAAAATCGGTTTATAATGGTTCCAAAGGGTCTTATTTCGAAGCTAAAGTGGGGATGGGTCGAAATCCTATCAACCAATAGGATTTAGACAAGTTTAGGGTATTATTTTAACCTTATCAATTAGATTTAACTCTAAGTTAAATAATTTAACTTTTACCATGTCTTTTTGTTTTCTTTCACTATATGGTTAATACACTTACTATAACATGCCAAACGAACCCCAAATTGTTTATTATTAATATATATATCCTTATCTAAGTCATTTGGCCGAACCTTAGATTTTTAGGAATAAAATAACAATTAATAATATAATATTTGATTTAAAAACTATTTTGTGTCAATTTTGACACTATTTGAGATATGATTTTTTTTGAAAGTCATAACAGAATTATATGTTCGAACCAAGTTGATTAAATCAACAATAATATATCATAGTAACCTATAAAATTATTGTAGTTCATAAAAAGTCTTAAATCACATTTATTTTTGTGTTTATAACATCAATTATGTCAATATTTCATTAATAAGATAATTACTGCATCATCTTTGTGTCATAAATAAATTAACTTATTTGATGTCTAAAAATTACAAATAAAATACCATCATGTATGAAATCTTTTTAGCTTTCTAATGAATATTTACAATCGAATTTATCTTATGTATAACCCTATATTAAAAATTATTTACTTATTAAACTTTGATTTTAACTATTTTAACCCTTCTTTAAATAAATTAATAATAAATGTCCTAATCTAATCCAAGTGAGCCTAAATGGTCATATTTTATTCCTAAGTTTGTTTTTGGTCGAATTACACTTGTCCAATAGAATTAGGACATGTGTTAGGGTAATATTAATATCATATTTACCCTTAGTTACCCTATTTACTATTAACCGCGGTAAAAATAGTAAAAAGTTACTATTCACCAAAAAATTATTTTCATCTCATTGAACCACATTTTAGTCCTTGATATTAACCGTGTCTCTCGGATTTTTGAAATTCCATTCACAGAAGCGGTAAAATTAAGTTTTATGCAAAATTCAGTTTTTAACCTACCACTTAGTGGTTTCACTATTCATCAAAAATTGAAAGTTTTCAGAAAAATACCAAAATTTCACCCTAGGCTAATTTCGATATTCTGAGTCCAAAAATGAAGTCCATTTTGAAAAATAAAATTTATAAAATTTCAAAAAGTGGTTATTACTATTCATAACGGCTAGTTTTAATAGCATATTGTTGTTTAGTGAAACTCGGTATTGCGTACGACGCAAGCTATCGAGGAAGGTCGCGATTGCGTGTAAAGCAAGCCAAGCAAGTGTTGTGTAGAAAAAGATTCCTTTGATGATTTATATAACATAAAAGTCTCGGGTGTTACATTCTACCCCCCTTAAAAAGAATTTCGCCCTCGAAATTCGTCACTTTGCAACAACCAAATGAGGATACTTCTCCCTCATCATATCCTCAAGCTCCCATGTAGCTTCTTCAAGTTGATGGTTTCTCCATAAAACTTTCACCAAGCGAGTGGTCTTGTTTCGTAGGACTTTTTCTCTACGATCCAGAATCTCTATCGGCTGTTCTTCATAAGAAAGATCTTGCTCCAGCGGTACAACTTCTGAGCTGAGTAGATGTGAAGGATCTGGTATGTACTTTCTCAGGAGAGATACGTGGAACACATCGTGAACTTGAGAGAGATTCGGTGGAAGCGCCAATCGGTAAGCTACCTTCCCAACACGATCCAGTATTTCAAAAGGACCGATATATCTAGGGCTCAACTTCCCCTTCTTTCCAAATCTCATAACCCTCTTCCAGGGAGATATTCGTAAGAACACCTTATCACCCACTTCAAACTCTAGGTCTTTTCTTCGGTTGTCGGCATAACTTTTCTGTCGACTCTGAGCTGCTCTTATGTGTTGTTGAATAGATCTGACCTTTTCTGCCATTTCATCAACGAGATCAGGTCCTAATAGCTTTCTTTCCCCAACTTCATCCCAGCAAGTTGGAGTCCTGCATTTCTTTCCATAGAGAGCTTCATAAGGAGCCATTTGAATACTGGAGTGAAAGCTATTATTATAAGAAAATTCCAACAAAGGTAGGTGTTGATCCCAAACTCCTTTGAAATCCATAGAGCAAGCTCTCAACATATCTTCTAGGGTTTGAATTGTTCTCTCAGATTGACCGTCTGTCTGGGGATGATAAGCAGTGCTGAAACTCAACTCTGTATCCAGAGTATGCTGAAGACTTCGCCAGAACTTCGAGGTAAATCTCGGATCCCGATCAGATATAATAGAAAGTGGTACTCCATGCAATCTTACCACTTCCTTTATATATATCCTGGCAAGCTGATCTAGAGATAAATCCTCTCTAATAGCAATGAAGTGTGCAGACTTTGTAAGACGATCAACTATGACCCATATAGCATTATTGCCTTTGGATGTTTTAGGAAGTCCTGTGACAAAGTCCATAGTGATGTTTTCCCATTTCCATTCGGGTATGGGTAATGGTTGTAACATCCCCTTAGACTTCTGTCTCTCAGATTTAACTTGTTGACAAACCAAACATCGAGAGACATATTCAGCAACATCTCTTTTCATGCCATCCCACCAGAAGTACTCTTTCAGGTCCCTATACATCTTCGTGCTTCCAGGATGAATAGAGAATGAAGAACTATGAGCCTCATCCAGCAGCTCTTTCTTTAATTCGGGGATGGGAGGAACACAAACCCGATTCCTGAACTTTATTATCCCATCACAATCAAGGTTGAATTCAGGAACATTTCTCACCTTCTTTTGTAACTCGACATCTTCTTTCTATGCCTCTTTAATCTTCACATGTATAGATGGTTGAACATTCATTTGAGAAAGATAAGATTTTTCCCCTTCCATTATAATTCCAAGATCCATCCTTTGTAAATCCATAAATATTGGATCTTTTGTGATCCTCATCATGGATAAACTAGCATGGTCTTGTCGACTTAATGCATCTGCCACCTTGTTTGCTTTCCCAGGGTGGTAATGGATTGAGCAATCATAATCCTTAATCAGCTCCAACCATCTTCTTTGGCGCATATTCAACTCCTTTTGTGTGAAAATATACTTTAAACTTTTATGATCAGTATAAATATCACACCTTTCACCATAAAGGTAATGCCTCCAAATCTTTAATGCAAAGATTACCGCAGCCAACTCCAAATCATGTGTTGGGTAATTTTGCTCATGGATTTTCAACTGTCGTGAGGCATAAGCTATCACCATATCATTTTGCATAAGAACACACCCCAATCCCTTCTAGGATGCATCACTGTAGATCACAAACCTTTCTCCACTACAAGGCAGTGTGATCATAGGTGCACTGGATAACCTTCTTTTCAACTCCTTGAAATTCTCTTCACATTCCTCTGTCCAGACAAACTTAACTCCTTTCCGAGTCAACTTGGTGATTGGATTAGATAACCGTGAAAAATCTTTTACAAAACGTCGATAATATCCATCCAAACCAAGAAAACTTCGGATCTCAGTTACTGTTGTTGGTCTTGACCATCTTTCGATAACCTCTGTTTTTGCTGGATCCACAGATATCCCCTCTTTTGAGATTATATGACCCAAAAATGCAACTTTTTGAAGCCAAAATTCACACTTGGTAAATTTGGCATAAAGCTTCTCTTTTCTCAGGGTCTTCAATATAATTCTCAAGTGATCTTCATGCTCTTCCTTGCTCTTTGAATAGAAAAGAATATCTTCTATAAAGACTACCACAAATTGATCAAGATAGTCTCTAAAGACTCTATTCATTAGATCCATGAAGATAGCAGGGGCATTAGTAAGACCAAATGGCATCACTATAAATTCATAGTGTCCATACCTTGTACGGAAAGCCGTCTTTGGTATATCCTCCCTTTTGACCCTTAATTGATGATACCCTGAACGAAGATCAATCTTGGAAAAGTATTGAGCTCCGCGTAGTTGGTCAAATAAGTCATCAATGCGTGGGAGAGGATATTTGTTCTTGATAGTGATCTTGTTAAGTTCTCGATAATCAATGCAGAGTCTCATTGATCCATCTTTCTTCTTAACAAATAGAACAGGTGCTCCCCAAGGTGACGCACTAGGGCGTATGAATCCCTTATCAAGATTCTCTTGGAGTTGCTTCTTCAATTCCTGCAACTCAATTGGGGCCATTCTATAAGGTGTCTTTGAAATAGGCAAAGCACCCGGTACGAGTTCTATTGAAAACTCAACTTCACGATTTGGTGGAAGACCCGGCAATTCCTCCGGAAAGACATCATCAAACTCCCGTACAATGGGCATATTCTTAATCGTGAGTTTCTCACCAACTATTTGAGATAAATAACCTTCATTTAGTGGAATCAATACCCATAAGATGGAAGAAATTTCCACTGGAAGGTTATGTTCATCCTTGCATTGATAGAAGATCGTAGGTTGATCTGGAATATGAAATGTGACTTCCCTTCTTTGGCAATTGATATGAGCTCCATGTAGAGAAAGCCAATCCATGCCAAGAATCACATCAAATTCCACTAAAGGAAGGATCACAAGATTTGCAGGAAGCACTTTCCCACAAACTTCGATCGGAGAAGAATTATAAACTTCTGATGCGATTGATGTGCCATTAGGTGTTGTCACAGCTAACTCAACATCTAATTGTTGAGGTAATACGGTGATACCCTTAGAAAATTTTTCAGAAATAAAAGAGTGGGTGGATCCAGAATCAAATAAAACATTTGCTACTTTAGAGTGGATGGTAAGTGTACCTTTCACCACATCGTTATCGTACTCCACATCACTGATAGAAATTGCATGTGACTTTCCTTTGTCTTTAGCCTTAAGAGTTTGTTGACGTCGACCATCATCATCAACCCTTGGATTTGGGCATTGATTGGCATAATGCCCCATCTCCTTGCACTTGAAACATTGAAGTGTAGCAGGTTCATTCTGTGTATCCCTTCCTTTGTTTGCATCATTAGACATCTTCTTCCCATTATCACGGCATTCAAATGCCCGATGACCTTCCTTTCCACATTTAAAACATTTACTTGTCCCTTTAAGACAACTCCCTCCATGTTTCTTTCCACACTTTGAGCATAAGGGAAAGTTCATCTTCTTTTCCGTGTGCTCTTTAGATTTTTCTTTGAATTCCATCTTCCTCTTCTTATCAAACCCATGTGACTGATGGGTTACTCCAATCTCCATCTCGACTTTGAGAGCACATCGAACGATTTCCTCGTAGCTATTGAAGTCCCTTATGGCTAACGCCCTTCGAAGACTTGGTTTTAAGCCACTAAAGAATCGATCGATCTTACTCTCAGGTTGGATAATAATACCAGAAGCGTACCTTGCAAGTCTTGTAAAATTTGCTTCATAGGTACTAACAGATTCATCATCCCTTTGCTTCAGTTCAAGGAACTCTTTCTCCATCTTTGTTCGGAGAATACGAGGGAAGTACTTATTGAAAAATAAGTTCTTGAACTCGTCCCATTCCATAGACTCAATTTCATCCCTTTGCCTCGTATTCTTAACAAGATTCCACCATTGATCCGCATCTCTTTCCAAACGATACACTGCTAGGATGACTTTATCATGCTCAGAACATTGAAGAACTGAAAATATCTTTTCAGTAGTACTAATCCATTGTTCAGCAACTAATGGATCAGTAGACCCGCTGAAAGATGGTGGACGCTGCCTCATGAAGGATTCAACAGAATGTTGCTCCCTTCTTTGTTCGTTTGGAAATCCTGCATGATTCATAGCTTGAGAAAGTTGTGTGAGCATGGCTACAAGATTTTGCATTCCAGCTCCCATATCGTTTGGTTGCTCAGGGGGACAATCATTGCATTGCCCATCGCATTCCGCATTAACACGGTTCCTTCGGGTTCCAGCCATTGACTAAAACCAAGAAGAATAGTGTGAGCAACACTAATTATAATAGGAAACCACATAATTCAAGAATAAAATTTTAATGCTTATGGTCTTATCCTAGGTTATTCATGGCCATTTCTAAGATTGTGTTCTATGCTTAGACTTATTCTTAGGGTTCTTACTAAGGCTTTCACATCCTAGTTTCCAAAGGTTGACTATACCTTTCCTCTGATACCAACTATAACGACCCACACTTTACATACATTGTTAATACTTCAAAATTGAAGCACTCTTATTACAACATATGACAAAACCACAAAGGACCGTATAGGTATAGTGTCTTTAGAAACTGGGGAAACATAAACAACTGGTTCATATATCTTCTACAGTGTCTCCCATTTATTTCATCATATCTAGGGTCTTTTTTAGCATATTCTACTTAATATCCATCTTCCTGACCTGGGGAAAAGAAAACATAAAAGGGTGAGCTCAAATGCTCAGCAAGGGCAAATAAAGGAAATAAAAATCATATCATATCTTTATGAAAATAAAAACCTGCAAAAGAGATCATAATATCTTAACATGGAATAAATAATAGAAGTGAAAATGAGATCCCCATAATCATAACATAAAACTTGAATCTTTGTGGCATGCACACATAATCATGGAAAATCATTTCTTGTTAGTCATGACTCATTGCCAAGACTATCTTAGTGGACAAAGTCCCTTTCTGAACCGAGTTCACTCCTCGTTTCAGTCCTGTATCACTGAACCGAAATAACCTTCTGTTCCAGCCATGTCTATCTCATGAGATATAAAATCATTACCCAATGCATTGGAGGGAGATATAGGTCCCACCCATCTTATAATGAATCCTTTCTTATGTGTTCCACATAATCATAAAACATGCATCATCGCATAACACATGTAACAAAAATGGGATTCTTGAAACATCATGACATCATAAATCAATTCATATATGATAAAGGAATTCATAAACATAATTCCATCACAACATAGTCAAACCAATGTAAAAATATGGATAGAAACAGAACCCTTTATTATCTTAGATGGAAAATAATTTTGATAAAACACTTGAATTGAATTCTTGAGGAAAATATCCTTTCTTCTTCAAAAACATTTTTCCTTTCATAACATGTCATACAACTTTAAAATAAAAGAAGTTGATTAAAAATAAACTTGAAAACTTGTAAAGGAAGCTTCTTTGAAGTAATGTTTTAAAAATCCATTCATGCCGTATAAGTTAAAAAAAACATTCTTCGTACTTTTGTCGGAAAAGTCAAAAAGTACCTCGTACGGAAAAACGACAAAAGATTCCTTTCATATTCTTTACTAAAAACTCACCTAAGGGTAAAATTGGATTTAAACTATTTCAAGTGGATGGAAACAATATTACATATTGAGGGAACATGGATGTGGATGATAAAATACACCCCAGTAAATACTTACGAATAAACAATCTCGGATAAAAATGAGATTGTGATATTTCCCTTACCTTAGGTCCGATTTGCTTTGTTCGTGTCCGAAGCTCCTGTATAATGGTTTAAATAATGTTATTGACTTATTCCAGAATCATACATATTTATATGAGATCATATATGGTCATATTATTAGCTTCTTGTTAGTAATATTTCATTGTTACTTGTTACTCGGGTCTTTATAACTTTTTGTTCTTATGCGTGTTTTGTCGAATAAATTCTTATTCTTATCTTTAGGTTATAGATAATTCATTTACAGAATGGTATTAGTGTATTATATACCATATTCATTCATTCAATTCATTTATACAATCATTATGAAATGAAGATCATGTAGAACGAGTCGCATCACATCGTGGAGACGGTATTCCGTACGTACGCACGAGTGATGATATCGTTCCTATGATCGTGGAATTGTATTGGAGTATATATATATATTATTTCAGTATCAATATTACTTAATAATAATCATATATAGTTACTCATTACACCATTATACCCATCCTTGTAAGGTTATGGTGGAAAATAGATTATACCACGGCGTGGAGACGGTATTCCGTACGTACGCACGCGCGGTGATTTCATTCTTCCGTAGGATGGATAGAAGGTGAATTAGGGTTGTTTCATATTTATAATAACATATCAGTATGTAAGTAATACTGATGTTATTACTTTATCATGAAACAACTAAAGAAGAAGAAGTTGAAGAAGAAAGAAATTGAAAAGATCGGTAATGGATATTACCTCTTCTTTGGAACGCCTTTTTGAATCCTCCACTTAAGGAACTAAGATTGGTCTTTGGAGAAGACCAGGACCTCTAGGATTATTCTAGGGAAGTGGAGAGGAGAAAATGGCAGGGGTTGGCCGAGCTTGAGTGCTCAATTTGGTTTGAGGAGGAGGGGGAGGAGGTGCCCTTTTATAAGGGAGGAGAGGGGCACCTTAGGAATATCTCAAAATATTATTTTATATTAAAGTCAAAATCGGTTTATAATGGTTCCAAAGGGTCTTATTTCGAAGCTAAAGTGGGGATGGGTCGAAATCCTATCAACCAATAGGATTTAGACAAGTTTAGGGTATTATTTTAACCTTATCAATTAGATTTAACTCTAAGTTAAATAATTTAACTTTTACCATGTCTTTTTGTTTTCTTTCACTATATGGTTAATACACTTACTATAACATGCCAAACGAACCCCAAATTGTTTATTATTAATATATATATCCTTATCTAAGTCATTTGGCCGAACCTTAGATTTTTAGGAATAAAATAACAATTAATAATATAATATTTGATTTAAAAACTATTTTGTGTCAATTTTGACACTATTTGAGATATGATTTTTTTTGAAAGTCATAACAGAATTATATGTTCGAACCAAGTTGATTAAATCAACAATAATATATCATAGTAACTTAGAAAATTAGTGTAGTTCATAAAAAGTCTTAAATCACATTTATTTTGGTGTTATAACATCAATTATGTCAATATTTCATTAATAAGATAATTACTACATCATCTTTGTGTCATAAATAAATTAACTTATTTGATGTCTAAAAATTAAAAATAAAATACCATCATGTAGGAAATCTTTTTATCTTTCTAATGAATATTTACAATCGAATTTATCTTATGTATAACCCTATATTAAAAATTATTTACTTATTAAACTTTGATTTTAACTATTTTAACCCTTCTTTAAATAAATTAATAATAAATGTCCTAATCTAATCCAAGTGGGCCTAAATGGTCATATTTTATTCCTAAGTTTGTTTTTGGTCGAATTACACTTGTCCAATAGAATTAGGACATGTGTTAGGGTAATATTAATATCATATTTACCCTTAGTTACCCTATTTACTATTAACCGCGGTAAAAATAGTAAAAAGTTACTATTCACCAAAAAATTATTTTCATCTCATTGAACCACATTTTAGTCCTTGATATTAACCGTGTCTCTCGGATTTTTGAAATTCCATTCACAGAAGCGGTAAAATTAAGTTTTATACAAAATTCAGTTTTTAACCTACCACTTAGTGGTTTCACTATTCATCAAAAATTGAAAGTTTTCAGAAAAATACCAAAATTTCACCCTAGGCTAATTTCGATATTCTGAGTCCAAAAATGAAGTCCATTTTGAAAAATAAAATTTATAAAATTTCAAAAAGTGGTTATTACTATTCATAACGGCTAGTTTTAATAGCATATTGTTGTTTAGTGAAACTCGGTATTGCGTACGACGCAAGCTATCGAGGAAGGTCGCGATTGCGTGTAAAGCAAGCCAAGCAAGTGTTGTGTAGAAAAAGATTCCTTTGATGATTTATATAACATAAAAGTCTCGGGTGTTACAAGAATTCCTTATACTTCTTATGTTCACCTCTTCTTTAATTTTTTTATTGGATGATATTTTTTTTAGTTTGAAAATGGAAATTTCACTAGATAATGGTGAAATTTAATTATTCCTTTGGATATTTCATATATTCGATATATGGGATGTCCCATAATGATGTCAATTCACCTCTGTCCATATAATCATCAATGTTATGTAAACCCACGGTTTTATTTGAGGGTTCCATTTGAATTAAATTAAATTATTGATGTATTATAATCTGATGCATTATTTTTTGGCCTGTGTGAGTTAATCAATCTATTGAATTCCTTCCATATGTTGTTCACTTCATTTTTGGTGCATTATGATGCCATGGTGGATAGGTGTTTGGTGAAATTTTGGTTGGGAATTAATTAACTAATGTGGTCCCTTCTAGTGTTTCTATCCATTGGAAAAACATTGGGAGAACCAGAAGTGGTAGGTAGTCTCATGTAGTAGCCATATGGTTACTCTATGTTTAATACATGGAATTTGATGTGTGGGACATCCATTGTATAATGTCCCCTCTAGTTAAATTGTAATTTTAAATTGAATTAAATATTCAAATTATAGTGGTCAATTAATTTAATACCATGAAAAAAATTAATGAGTTCCAAGGTCACATTGCTCATATGGAGACAACATGATGCCTCAGTAGTTGATTGATAAGGCCTAGACAAAGGACATCTAGAAAACCATAAGGGGTATCCTTATGTGGAATGGAATATGAATAACCTATTAGCCTTTGAGTAAGTGTGTGTTTCCACCTCCTTGTGGGGGTGTTCTTTGACATGAGATAGAAGACCATAGTAGGCCACCTGTGGACTCTTGATATATTGTTAGACAAGGTGGATAAAACATTGCCTTTGAATGATGTTTTAGGTGAACGAATTGATGGAGAGTGGATTTTCCCATTTATATGGGAAGTGTAATATCCATTTAATATTATTTTTATAGAAAATCTATTTTTTCCAAAAATGTGATGATACATTATTAATAATGCCGAGGAGACTTAAATCATCTATGTGTTGACCAAAAAATTTATTAAGATTTATGACCCATGTGAGGGTTCCCCTACTATATTATGGAACAGGGGACCCTAGAGGGTACCCTATTAGAAGACCGAGCAGATCATGAATTTTCGGAATAGGGGGGATATATTTTTTCATTTCACCCTGAAAAAGAACTGATGTGTAATTCCAATAGGGATGAGATATTGATTATGGTCAGAACATTCAGAAAGACCATCTTATATGTATAAAATTTTACATGTAGGATTTATATCATGTGATTACCCAAGATTCATTGGAATAATCTATTTAGCCTTTTGATGATGTGATTTCCTGATATGTCATGAATAACCGGTTGAGATTTATGAGACCCTAGGATTCATGGTATTTTTGGGATCCAATATCATAATATATTGGGGAACATTCCTAGCTAGGATATGAAATTAAGATATAGTTGATTCTAAAGAGGATTCCTAGTGGGGAACCTAAGATCCAACATCAAATCAATTTGATTATTATTGCACTCAAATGCTGGAGATATATGGGATTCTTATGATGTAGTGATACCATTGTGAATACCCAGCTATCAATATTTGAATGGTAATACTATTAGATAATTTTTAATACCTAGAATATCTAGGTAATGATTTTCTATATGATTTACAGGTGGGAATACATCCTCGAGATTGAATTTTGGACATATTGAGTGTTATGACCCATCTTAATGGGGCCCGTGTCGCAACTCCCCAAGCCCACCTCCAATAGGCCATCAACTGGTGACTATCACCGAGTATGCATATCACTATCATGAGATGAATTGCCTAAGTACCTATACACATGTACACATCTCCAGGCCCAAAAATGGTGAAATGTTAAATCAATAAAGGAATAAAATGCATGCATACTACAAAACCCGAACAATAGAGTACGACAAAAAAGTTATGTGTGGAAAATTAAATAGTGCTAGAATAAAAGCCCACCAAAAGAGTGAGTCTTCTAACTACAAAGTACAATGGTAAGAAAACAATATAGGTACTGGGAATACTGCTCAAAGTCATATTAACACCTTGGCCTGTCTGAAACTCACAAATCTATTTACTTTCCTGTTTTTCCTAGGACTCCCTCAAAAAGTCACTCGTCTGCACAAGACATGACACGTTCAGACAAAGCCCATGTAGGGGTGACTATAACAATACACAGTAGGACACCTTGAAAACCATAATGAAATACAAGGTAAAGGAACATTCAAATCTTAATAGTATATTTATATAGTACATATAACAATAATATATCTAGATATACTCCAAACCCAAACCCATAGTTTAGTGTTAAGTCAAAATGACCGCATACCCCCACTAGGGATTCAGTATGAAGATTCCACGAAGCACTCATCCAGGAGAACTCAATCCTTAGTCTTATATCCCTGATGAAATTTGTATGAGGAGTAGTTTTTTACAAGAACTATGATGTGATAGAGATATGATGATAGATATTAATAGAGAATACGATACAACCAATCCGAGAGAACCACCTCTACAAGTGGGAAGATCGCGATACACAGATGAGGATCACTACTAGGGCCATGGTT
This sequence comes from Viscum album, assembly GCA_963277665.1. NCBI lineage: Eukaryota > Viridiplantae > Streptophyta > Magnoliopsida > Santalales > Viscaceae > Viscum > Viscum album. The sequence continues at coordinate 717,722,686 of OY728128.1, forward strand.
TATACCATGACTCATCCATATTCACATGATAAGTGAAGGACCGATGTCCAGTAGGATTGGAAATTTCATAACCTGACTCCACCTATGGAAAAAAATGGAAAGAGGATCCCACTCTGGGCCTCTTAGAGGGGACTACCAACTCTATCTAAAAAGTCCCATCGAAGGGGGTCATACTAATGTGGATAGGAAACGATACCAGCTAGCTGTCAGGGGAATGATCAAGGGGAACAAACCAAAATAAAGCATGTCCAATATATAGTATAAAAGGAGATCAATCCACGTAGAAAAGAGTACACAGTGTGTAGAAGAGTCACATGTCATGTCCCTTGACCCTGAGTACTGCCTGTGTACAACAAGCCGCATCAGAATAATGTGTATTGATGAAATGGTATACAAGAAATGTAGAGAACGTCACACACAATTTCTTACTATCTGGGGTCCACCCCATGTATTCTGGCCACATGCCAGTATATGACTTCAGCCCATGTTTGTCTCCCCGTGTACCGATACATGGGGAAGCCCGTGTAACCAGCCTGGGTTTGGACATGTGGTGGAGTACATTTCATGTACTCTACCCAGTGTCCATTTATCCTCTGAGATACACACCAAGACTCTATGAAGATATCACATTCCATGTGGAACTCTTTTTTCCCCAAAACCATAGACACCAGTTAGTGGGACCCACACGTCATGTGTTTCGAAACATATGATGTGTTCGTCAGTATTTTCCAGAATGGTTATTCTTCCTCCATGCACCTCAGTTGATTATCTGGTGTTCGATATGGTATTCTATTCACCTTGAAACCGAATATAATGGGTTTTCTTTCCATGGTAACACTGAATTGGTAGGTTTCGATCATTTTATTGACACTAAAAACCCATTCTGATCGTCCGCATTAAAAAAGATCGAAGAACAATATCTTCCAGAATACTCCATTCCATCAGTAAAAAACTTTTCTTCACCACTTCTTGGTTGTCAATATGAAAGATCTATAATTTTAGATCATTGAACCATGATTAGAATTCACAAAAATCATCCATTCATAACCCCTCAAAGAATGAAGAAAAAGCGTGGATAAAGGGGGAATTAATCACATAGAAACAACTTGAGGAACGAAAATCATCTGTTGTTCATTACGACCTTGATCTGTTCCATTATAAAGATCAATAAACTAAATCAAAAAAGTATTTACCCCCTGAATCATACCTAAAATCAAACCCTACCTCAAGAACGATTGAACTATGGGTCAACCTATTCATGGGTTGATCAGCATTTATCGTTAAATCAAAGAACAAGGCAATAAAGAATTTAAAAAACCCACCCTACCTCAGGGTTGGATAGTTAATTGAATTAGATTGATCTTTGTGTCACTGCAGTTGGAGAGATACTTTAAAGTGTAATTCTTCGATCTCTGATCCAAGGCTCTGTTGTCATTTTCCATCAAGATAATTATCTAGGTTCTATTTATATTTTCCAAGAAGTTTTTTAGGGTTATTAGGCTAACCATGGGATCCTTCTTATTTAAGGAACAAGAAAATGTGTCACTGTGTCGCCGTAACATCAAAATAAATTAAATCTATAATTTACTTTATTTATTTGAAACATAAAAAAATTAACATTCACAACCAAACCACACCAGCTGATATTATGCATCTCCTAGGGTAAAGTCGCTTATTTGAAGGAAATGGTACCCTTGGATTTCTAATTTGAGAAACTGTTTATATATTATTCAACTTTTTAAGGAAAATTGATTGCACATGCTATTTAATATATTTAATATATTTCAAATATTTATTCTGGGCACACCGGGCCTCATAATTACACGCCATCTCAATTCCTGATCTCAAAATAATTCCATATAATAATTAAAAATAATACATAGAAAAATCCTGGATATTACACAGAGTGCGGTAGTGGGATCTACTAGATAATTTCCTAGGATACCATATTTATTGGGTAGATACACCATATATAGATTATCTAGGTATTTTTGAGTTATTGGATTCTCATGTATATATTGTTGGATATAGGAGGGTATTCCATTTGATTTCCTAGTTAGCCTAGGAATTATTCCCGCCTAAAAGTATATGATTTACTAAGGAATCACCCTCCTAAGAATTGGAAATCAACCTAAAATTATGAAACGAAGGTACTACAGTGGTGTTCATCCATTGGGGATCGAGGATAATGGATTCCTATATTATATGTATTTTCCTAGGGGAACTGGCTATGCTTTATAAGAATTTCCATTATGATATTCTTAGAGACACTCAATCATTGGGATGATGTAGGTATTGGTGTAGTTTATTTATTTATTTTTTTTATAGTTTTTCTTCTATTATTTTAGATAATCATGTGAAACTCACATATCAATGTTTATAAAATTTATTAAAAAACTACATTGGTGTTTACATTCTATGTTTTTTACATAAATCTTACTCAAGTATCCATTGCATATGGGTACGTGAGCAGATTTCACATAAATATTATAGAAATAGGTTGGGTTATTTCTAGATGTCTTGATTGAGGTAGATTTACTGAGAGGAATATGAACCATGGGACTTGGTATGGATTAGAGTGGGGTAGAGCCTCATGTATTGTCATTTAATTATGATTTTTATTTTGTATATTTCGATCATCCAAGTGGGAGACATGTCTATATTTATTTTTTAAGTATATTTATTTGAGTTATATGTTGTATTTTATTCCATTATAGAACATTGAATTATTTATTATTATACATGATCTAATGTGTATTATTTTGAGTTATTTATTAGTACTTCTTAAAATGAATCATGGGTTATAGCTTCCCCATTGTACTTCCTTAGACCACTACTACTAGTCGGTAGCCTCTGGTGTTCGGGGAGGTGTGCCTAAGGTCACTTTGAGAATTGAGATTGGGTATTAGTTGATTAACCTTTGGACCAAGACATTACATATACACCAATCATATATTTTTCTTTACATACAACTCCCAAATCTATATGAATCTATATAAAATCAAACAACTATGATATTTAATAATCATTTAAAATTTAACACATTTCCCCAACCACCAATTCCAAAAGTCACATTATAGACTATATGTATACTACAACTGAAAAATTTAGATAAATTTCAGAAAAAATATTACGTATCACCTTTTAATCAAATAATAAATCAATTCAAATGATATTAGTTATATATAACTCACTTATCATGAAATCAATCAATACTTTATTTCCTCAACATTAGGCATATATTAATCTTAAGAGTTATCAACTCTACAGTAATGTGTTCTCTAATATTTATCCTAAAAAATATATAATTTTCATAAAATATATTTTATTGTAATTGATATGATTTAATATATGTTTGAATTATGTTAACATAGAACTACTGAAAAAAACAATAGTTCATTCACAAAATCCTCAAGACCTTTATAATGTACTATAATGCCACTGATAAATATCAGTCATAATAGAACATACATAAAACTTTCCTCAATTAGTTTCTATTAATATATCTTTGTAAATACCTTAGGTAATACTATGTTAATAACTATTTCTTTCATAATAGGAACATACTAATATTTTGAACCATTTAAGTATGATAACTTATATAGTTATAATACATGATAGTTTCTAAATATATATGTTTCATATCCTCATTCACGTGATCCCATTTTAACAAAATACTAATTAAAAATAATTATAACAACATCAAATAAAGATAGAGTAAATGGAAATGTGATTATGAAATATCAATCCTAAGATTGTTTCTCTAATGGAAACTTATTTTCATTTTTTGATAATTTATGGTCAATATTATAACCTTTAATTAATGATTTCATGACATCATAACCAAATACGTTAATTTAATTTTGAAAAAAAATCCTCCATAATTTTTGATAAAGAGAATGTGGCAGACCAATTCATATCCCTCAACTGTTTCAGACCAGGTGTGCAGTCATCGGACCACTCATCATGTAACAAATTAAAGGCCATTTCAATGCATAATTAGTCATTTTATTACCCCTAGGTGAATCTATTCCAAAAACATATCCAATTTGTAGTATCAATATTGGGATATAATTTCTATGAAAACCAAATACTCAAGATGTTCAAAAAACATTATGATATTTTCCTATATTTAGAATTATCCATTAAATAAATCACTAAGGCTTTAACTAAAATTATCTTATTATAATCCCAACATTTCTAAAAAATTCCCCAACAAACATGGAGGTTTATATATAGAATTGAAATTATAATCAACATGGTCTTATAAATACTTACATTTTTCTTACTAAACATTATAATCTCTAAAGTTATCTAAACCTTTCACTAATTACAACTATCGAAACCCATAGACTTGACCATCTTAATTATATGAAATAAATAAAAAATATCATTACAACAAATTCCCATAACCTTTTAGGTTTGGATTATAATATATTTAGGACTAAACATTAACCAACAAAACCCATTTTATTTATATCAATTGGAAAATTTTTACTATTATATTCAAAAAAACCTTAATCCATAATGAGTATTTAATGTATCCAATAAATTCCCCAAATAAAGAACTATTAAACACAATTCATACTTGTACTATCTTCCAAGACTATAGAAATGGAAAAATAAGAAAAACATTAGTTAATATTTAATGTAAGGGTAAACCTAAGTGAAAACAATTAACTACCATAAGTGATCACAATATAAGAATATTGGTATAATAAAGTTACAAAAGAATGTTATTCCTAAAAAACCTTAGATCATAAATATGGGATTAAATAAATAATACCTAATAATGAAATGATATATGAAATAAAAAGGCATAATGGAGAGATGTGGCATATAAATTAGTATATATCTAAAAACATAGTGTATTAGGTATCACAAAAAATTAACCAAAGTAGATTAGGATACACTCACATATTTCCCAGGGTTGATCAAGCATCACTCATCTATTTCCCATATCATATAATTCATCCTAACCCATTTGAAATTTCTTATAGAGCATCATATTATCTTGAACATTATTTCATGAGATTTAAATTTTTCCCAATAAATTAGAGGCTATATAGAGCCCATAAACCACTTAAATGTTGTCCATAACCATGTGTGACACATAAAATTTATCTTAATAATATCATAAATATCGTATGTAACCAAAACACGATTCATATAATTTTCAGTTTTAATCATATAAGTAAAAAATTAATAATTCCATTAATTATCATAACTTGGTATACCAATGGGAGGTAAATAGAAATCAACCAGTGTAATAAAATATATGGTATTTACCCTGTATAAGTAAAGGGTATATGGTTAAGATTATAATTTCACCAATAAATTGATTAATGAAATCTTGGAGAACACCAAGATATGAATGTAATCAAAAAATGATATTCACAAAGGAATATAATTGGAGGAAAAAATATAGTTATACACTGAAAATGATTAGGCAACATAAATAATTTAATAAAACATTTATCTAAAAGAGAATTACATTATATAATACTATAATAGAAACAATCTAGATGGTTACATTTTGAAAACACACTTAATCAATGATATGATATGTCAATGAAAAATGACTTAGATGAAAACAATTTTAATAGTTTTAGAAAACCAAATTTTCATATATGAAATGTCCAAGAACTTCATATTTTTCTTTTAAAGAATTATATTTTGAAATAGAGATAATATTAATTTAATTTACAAACCCGAAAAACATAGGGGGTAATTTTTCATATAAAAATTAAAATTTGGTGAATTATGTGTTGACATGTAATGATAATATAAAAAAATTATATTGAAAAAAATTAATATAATTATAAAATGATGAACTTATGAGCCACAATCAAAATCTATTTTCAGAAATAGAAAATTGGAAAAATCAAAAACAATTTCATTTGAAAAGGAAATTTAAATAATTTATCCTTGAAAATATATAAAATATTTTAAATAATTATGGGGTGGAAGGAGACACATTTTATTTTTAATGGTTGAAAAATCCTTTTAAATATTTTGGAATACTTTTTTTAAAATCCCACATCGTATAAAGTGGACTAAATTTTATTTAAAAAATGGGTATATATAGTTATGAGAATAATATATAATAATTTATAGTTTCCATACCAAGAAGATATTATAATATATTCAGGAAGCCAATTTTTTACATGGGAGAATAAATTCATTGGTAATAATGGGAATTATTCACACTAATGCTGCACTTTTATTTTAGAAAACATTTAAAAAAAGAGGTAATTGAAGATGGTAAGTAATTTCCCCAAAGAAAAAAATAAAATACTATATAAACTTTGGGTATGGAAGGTTCAATGAAATCATTAATGGTATATTCAAGTATGAAATACTATTACCTAATGAACAAGAAATTGAGTTAATAAAACTCTTATAAAATTGGTTACGTACGAATCAAAGGAGATTTGGGGAAGATTCTAAAATAGAGATTAAAAATCTCATGAAATGGATGATATTTTCATATTTTAGACTAATTGGAAATTTTATAAATATATAAAATCAATTAGGTCCAAAAAATCAAACATGTCCCATATAGTTGAAAATGTGATAAAGAAATCCTTACAAATGGAGGTGTATTAAAATAAAATCCTCTTAAAAGTGACTACATTAAATTGATAATAAATTCACACCATTAGAATATTTTTATGATAAAATATATCAATTATGATGTATATAAATCATATAAATGATATTAAGTTCATAATACAGAAAAAAAATTCCAAAAGAGGATGTTGAGACAAAGACCCTTAACATGGTCCAGATTCAGTCTGCGCTTGCACCAAACATCCTAAATAAAAAAATGATTTTATTAAATAAAAAAATAAACTTATTCGTGAATATAATAGTTTATGATCCTCATTTATATTCATTATATATATTTAAATAGTTAGTATTTTTTACCGATATTCAATATCATTTTTATGTAATTTTGATTTTTTTGAACTGGTTTTTTAAGTGTGATCCTGGTTTTCATTCTTCATAAAAACTTAATCATTTCAATATCATTAAACTTTTACAAAGGGGTGAAGTATAATAATTATTGATAATACAACTTATTTTTATTAGTTCTTCATTATTTATCCTTAATGATGAAATTCGTAACAAGAATATTTCAAGGATTTTAAACCATTAAAGGGAGTGTTGATAATTTATGTGTTAAATATTGATATATCAATTCTAGTAAAAATCAATACACACATATTTATATCAAATTATAATGGTTATTAAATTTACCTATTCATTCATGGCATAAAATTATATCATTGTCCAAGTTAGTGGTTATGTACACCTAGAATTTATTATACCCGGAATAACATGTGATAATGAGATGTTCTAATTGAAATATCATTATAAATGTAGTATAATGATCATATTTAGTGTCAATTAGTATGATATTTCATAATTATAATTTATTATAATAAAAATATAATTTATAGAAATATAATAATTATATCAAAGATATCATTTCCCCTTAAGTTGATTGTTTTGAGTGGTTGAATTCATGATAGTATTTAATTGCTCATATAATTAATGGGTCATCCAATTGGCCTTACCAAAACCTTAATAATTTAAAAATCCCATATTTATCACATAAAAAAATATTATAAACATACATGAATGGATTTATGGAAATATGGAACGCACCATTCTATAGAGGTGGTAGTCAATATGTATGCAAGGTTGAGGATTTCATTTTCCACATAATATAGAAATGGGGTAATATGTTTTATCATTTAAGAATATAAAATATAACATAAATATATATTAAATTACCAATTAGTACCATATTTTTATATCAATTAATAAAAACAATACATGTTGTGTCATGTAAGTGGTTGTCCACACAAATAACATTTAACGATTTCATTTTTCCCAACAGAAAAGTGAAAATTTTGTTAAAGATTTTAACATCATTATAATAACATATGAGTATAAAAATCATACACGTTTTATCATTTTATTTTTTCTATTAAAAAATTAAGAATATAGAGTTAAAAAAGTAATATAAATGATAAAGTGAGGTTATGAACATATTCCGCACTTTATGGATAATCTCCTTTACGAAGGGGGTTAGGACATGAGGGTTGGCCTTTTGAGGAGAACATAAAATATTTTAGTTGGATATTAATTATCAAGTTATTTATGGTTATATGGTTTCCTGAAATTATTGGTGTTGATGTGAGTGGAAATGATGAGTTTGTATCCCATTTCAAAATAGAAAATGGATGACATTTTTGTATATACCAAAAAAATTTCAATAATGGAAAGTAAATATAATGAAAAACAAAAGTGGATAAAAAATTGAAAAATAACGCATAGCATAATTGATAAGGTTGATTGATGATTCACCATAAAATTCTAGAAAAAATAAATCTTCTTTCAACTCATTATCATTATAATTTTCACTTTTACCCTTTTAACTTTATTGTGGTAAATAGTTTTTACCTAAGGTATGACATCATTTTTCCAAAAATAATACGGTTTTTTTCAAACAAAATTTTCAAAATAGTTATTAAGTTTAAATCTTTTAATTATTATAACATTTCTATAATTGTTAGAAATTAATTTTAAAATAATAAATCAATAATATATTGATTTTTTTTTGAAAAAATATAAATTATGATATGAAATGTCAAATATGGGTTTGTAAATTAAAAAAATATTAAAATCTATAAATACACATGAAAAAATTATTTGGCCTTATATTAAGGTTTCACGATTTAAAATTTCATAATTATATACATATACTGTTATAAAAGTCATTTTATTTGTTAAAATTGTATTTTTTTAACTATTCACCTAAAAATGAAACTATTTAGAAAAATAAAAAAATTAATCATAATAAGATATAATATGAGTAATAAAAAATATAATTCATTTTCTTCAAATTTAAAATATAAAATTTTTAAATTTAACTTTAAAAAATGTTGATAAATAATGAAAAACTGTTTTTATAGGAAAAAAGTTTTTTAGAATACTAAACATTCTCATTCATATTTTATATGATTTTTAAATTAATTAGATTTAACCATTTTTTATAAAAAATATATTTTAACCCCAATAATAAAATGTTTGTTGAACTATAAATTCATATCACTTAAAATGATAATATTTATAGAATTACATTCCTATGCATGAAATTATCATATTGGTAGTTTTATCTATAAAAATTGAAATTAAATCATATGAAAAGTTGAATTTAATTTATTTATATATATATTTCATAAAGGTTTTACTTATATTAATTATTCTTAATTTAGTGGTTAGGTTTTAATAATCAAAACATATCATGTATTCATTTTAATTTAGTGTTTCATGTGGATAAAGAATTCCAAAACATTATTTATTTATAGAATACGTTCAATTAAATATTGGGACATTACAATTGATATTTGGATTGGTACTATATTGGAGAAGAAAAAAGAATTGGGAAAATTAATATTGGATCAAGCACCTTAGAATCCTTGATATTTTGTGGACACTTGGATGTGCTTGATGATGGGATCCAACATTGAGAGACATAGTGAAGGGAGAAGTTTCTAGTATGAGTCAAGACTATCTTGAGAAAATTAGACACTATATGAGGTTGAACATTGAACCATTGGATGGTTTGGGTGCTAAAAAATTTATTGATTTTCTCTTGGTGGATAAAGAGAAAATTTAAACCATCCTCCTAAAGATTCATTCGATTTTCTATCACTTTGTTTGACCATTGTTCATGTTTTAAAATATGGGCATACTTTGCATTAAATGAACACAAATTTTTTGTCTTCTTATTGTCATATAGTTGGACCTGGGTTGAATTAAGGCCCTATATGATCTATTATTTCATTCCATGTAATTTTTATTTATGTGATCTATCAGATTTTATTGTGAAAGGAATGTGACACTTGATGTGATGTGACAAAGTGATAATATCAGTGGAACTCTAATTACACTATATACAATGGTTGTTTTCATCAATTATTAGAAGAAGAATATCAAGTTGTACGATTTTAGCAATATAATATGCATGAATTATTTTTTTTAGAACTACACAATTGAAATTCAAAGAGAGGAAACAAATATGACGATGCAACATCAAGATTTTAATGTTCAAAATATAATGATAATAACAGTCATCGGTCATGGCTCAAGAGAAAATGAGTTTGATATTGAAGAATAAATTTAAAAATGTCTAGAAAAAAATTTAAATATATTATTATGAAATAATTGATATAAATTAATTGATATGGATGATTTTATATAAAAAAGATGGTAAGATGGTGTTCGTAAGGAATAAAAAATATTTCATAATAAGAAGGTGTTTGTAAGAAATTTTAGAATCATATGAGAAGAATTGTATGAGTCACTTTGGTTGAAATGTAATAGATTTCTCATATAAGTGAAATATATTCATCATATGATTTGTTAATAAATATGAATGATCCATTTCAAACTAAAATATTAGTTAGTTTCTAATTATTGAAAATTATATATGGGAATGACAATACTATTCATCAAATTTAAAATATCACAATGTATATTCCATGATTATATGAGAAATTTATAGGGGAATAAATGTTTTATATCTCTTGAATATATGGAATGTGATTATTCAAATTTTATTGATAATTTAAATACATAAGAACACTAATATATTTTTATATATCAGGAATTTAATTTTGTGCCTTCTGGAACTATAATTGGGAATATAATATTGTCAAAGGATGAAGATATTGAGATTAAAGAAAGTATATTTTAGGCGCAATATATATTGATATTTCCAGTGATACAAATTTTAACATTATTTGAATAGTAATGAGTTATTTTTGTAAATATAATATATGAAAATAAAGATAAAGGTGAAAAAATTAAATCTGAATTTGATTTTATTTCTCATTATATAGGTTAAAAGAAATGGATTTAGAAGAGAGTGAGTTGATACTACTTCAATTTTCAGGTCCCATGTATCGAAGGAAAGAGGAGAACCAATTTTGTATAGATATAATACTTCCTATATGGTGAATAGGGAAAATAATAGTAGGATATTCTTGAAATTCACACAATATATCATATCCCGGATAAAAGAGAGATTGTGAAAGAGGCTAATATTATTATAATATATTATAGAAATAATGTGATGATTTTAGTTCATAATATTTTTACACATTAAGGAAGAAGGTAAGACCATTTTTGTCAAATGATGAAATGAGATGTTTTTTTATCATAATCCATAAGGACCTAACCAGTTCCTATATTCTATAAGACTTACATAACCACATTTCATTTCAACATTTGTACCTGGTTGGGTATAGTATAATGGGTCTAAGGCCATAACCTTCCCCATGAATCTCTCGATAATAATAATTTTTTTTGTCTAATTTGGATAATAATAACACTACATAGGAAAAATAGTCATGAATATGGAGATAGAAATCCTTAAAAAACCCTAGTGTTCTTACTATTTTTCTTTCACATTTATATCATCATGCATACTGACCAAATTATAGATAAATAAATAGATAGATCAATTCACTAAACAAGTGAATATGTAATAAGGTGTAAAAAACTATGTTGGTTAAAAAGTATACCAACATTGATTATTCCCTATAATTTTTGGAAATATCCCATTGTTATCTTATCAATTAGAATCAAATTAATCCACACCTCAAATTTGATTCTGTACTATCACAAATTTCTTAATATATTTTAGTGTCTTTTCAAAATGAAACATAGAGTGAAAAATTAGAGGACTTCTTTAACATGTTGATAAAATTTAAACCTCTTCAAAGTCTCAAAATAATAGATGTAAGATGTTTAGAAATATAAATAATACATTCCTATTTGTCAAAGAGGAATAAAATACAACATCCACATGGTATAATCATGAAGAGATCATACCTTCCATAAATATTAATGAATATGTTGAATATCACAATATAATGAACAAGTTTAAATCCTAAACCACATGTGAACTAGATCTTAAACATGGATATTAGGTATGTGTAAATTATTGGTTAGAATATTTTTTTTAAAGAACCAATCACAAGTTGTGAAGTCCATTACTATAAAGGTATGCTCGATAACACATAATATGATACATGTTCTTTGTAAGAATGGATTTTTTAATGTTATGTTTCCTTTTAATTTTAGTATCTAACATTATTTTCATCTAAATTAATGTTTCTAAAGAGATCATGGAGTTATTAGGAGCACCTGGGATTATTCTGGGTCCTAGAGTTCTATATTAGGAAAGAGAGGGGGCACACTGTTAGTTTTAACCATGCACCTCAAAATTGGAGCTATGTAAGGGAGGATCATAGTCTTATAAAACATGAAATATGGGACACAAAAAATTGGAAAACATTTAGTAAATTTAATAAGTAACTTTCATGGTTCTCATATGATTTATCTAACCATGCATCTAAACCATTAAAAGGGGCGTTCACCTTGAATGTAGGTTCACGTAGTTGGCACACATTTTGAAAAATCATGCAGCCAAACCATGAACCCATTTTAAAATTAAGAAATAAAAATTTTACCCCTCTATCCTTTAACCTTACTTCTCACTTTTCTCCCCATTCTAACACAAAATATCTCCCCCACATGAGATCTCTCCATTTTCTCCTCATAGGATTTGAGATATCTCCTCCATTCAGGCTTTGATTTGATATGAATCAATTATATTAGATAATTCTCAACACAATTATCATTTCTATGGTTTCGTTTATATTTTTCCTTCATTATTTGTGTTGATATTTCCATGAGAGAATATATACCCTATTTACAAGGTGTTTGTATGATGCCTCAATTTTCTCTCCTTCCAGTTTAAATCAAAGGTTGATATAGAATGATGATTCTACAACCATGTTACGGTAGTAGGTCTACAACTTTTTGGTAAAATTCTAGTGGTTCTTAATTTCTTATAATTGTTCCATATTCCAAACATTTTGTTACTTACTCTTAAAATGTGTAACATCATAAATTAATAATAGAGACCTTGACCATGAAATTACATAGGCCCTATGAAATGCTTGGAGGTTTAAGACCTCATTCTAGACCACCAATTTAGGTGGGTTCAATTAACTCCATATGAGTCATTTCCTTGTGAAGACATAGTGAGTTTTCTAATAATTAGGAAAATATATATGACAATAAAAATAATATTCTTGAAATTTTAAATATATAAATTTCTACTCCATAATTATTTAGCTGATTTATAGATGAATAAACATGGAATATATCTTTCAAATGTGGAATGTGAATAGTTAAATTTTATAGAGAATTTAAATAGATAATAACACCAATATATATTTATATATTATGAATTTTAATTTTTAGCCTTCTAGAATTTTAATTGGGAACAAGGAATTGTCATAGGATGAATGAATTTGGATTTAAATAAATATATTTTAGGAGAATAAAATATTAAGATTTATTGGGATAATTTTTTTAATATTATTAAAATTTTAATGAGTTAGTTATGTAAATATAATATATTAAAATAAAGAACAAGATGAAAAAATTGAAATAATAATTAATTTTGGTTCATATTCTATATTTCAAGAAAAAATGAGTTGGAGGAGGGTGAGATGATACTACTTCATGTTTTAAATCCCATATATTGATAGAAAGAGGAGAACTAGTTTTGTATAGAGATAATACTTCCTATGTGATTTATAAAGAAAAAGAAACAGAGAATAACATTGAAATAGCTAATATTGATCATATCCATGAAAAATAGAGATTTTGAAGGAAGATAACACTATTCTAATATATTATAATCTACATGTGTTAAAAAATGTACATAGGATTGTTACACATTAAAGAATGAGATCATACCATTGTGTCAAAAGAATACCTTAGTTGATTTATGGATCATAATCCATAAGGACCTAACCAAATCCTATATTTTAAAAAGACTTAAATAACCATAATTGATTACATAATTTTTACTTTTTTGGGTCATGGATAACAGGTCCAAGGCTATAGATTTTCACTTGATTCTATTGATAATAAGTTTTTTTGTGTCTAAGTGGGATAATAATCCCCCTACCTAGGGGAAATAGTCTTAAATATAGAAATAAACCTCATTAAAAAAATCTATTGTTCTTATTTTTTTGATTTCCTATTTATTTTATCATGCATACTGACCATAGGAGAGATAAAGAAAGAGAAATATCCATTCACTAAACAAGTGAAGATGTATTAAGGGACAAAAGTTTAAGTTTGTTTAAAAAGTAAATAAAACTTTATTTTCCCCTATAAGTGTTGGAAATAAACCATTTATATCTTATTAGTTGGAATAAAACTAGGCCACACCTCATATTAGATAATATAATATCTCAAAAGTTTGATCTTTTTAGTGTCTCTTAAAAATAAAACATAGACAAAAAACGTGGATGAATTTTATAAAATTTTATTTTGATTTACAACTCTTAAAAGTATCAAATAAATATAAGGCATATGTTGAGAGACATAAATAATACATCCTTATTGGTCAAAGAGGAGGAAAATTTAACTTCCATGTGTTATAGTCATGATGAGATCAGACCTTGCAGGAATATTAATGACTATGTAGAAAATTACTGTAGAATGAAGAAGGTTAACTCCTATACCTCAAGTTCACTATATCATAATCATGAATATAAGTTATGTATAATTGTTTTTGAAAGATTATTTTTTAGGAACTAATAAAAACTTTTGAAGTCCATTTCTATTAATATATATATGATAACGTATACTATGATACATGTTTTTTCCATGAACCCATTTTTTGTAGAGGAAAGTACCCTTTTAAAATTAGTATCAAAATTTATTTTTATCTAAATAGATATTCTATAAGAGTTAATATAGGTATCAAGAGAATTTATTCATGGTTTGGGTCTTGGAGTTTTATATTTTGAAAGAGAGGGGGAAGCACAGAGTTAGTTGTAACCATGTACTACAACCATGATGCCATGTAAGGAAGGATCACATTTATCCAAACTATTCAATATGGTCCACAAAACCTTGAAAAACCTTTAATAATTTGTATAATTAACTCACATAGTTCGAAAATATTTTATCTAATCATTCATCTAAATCGTTTCAATTTGTGGTAACCTATATAATTAGTGCGCATTTTTTGAACACATTTTGGAAAATTACGCAGCCAAATCATAATCCCATTTTAAAAGTCGCAAATGAAAATTTTAACTCTATATCCATTAACTTTTCATCTACATTTTCACTACCTAAAACACACAATAGTTCCCCATAATGAGAGATACCCCTTTTATCCTCTTATTATTTGAGATATCTCCAATGATTAAGCTCGGATTCAATCTCCATCGATTGAATTAGATCTTTCTCAATAGGTATAGAATCCCACTAGTTTCCTATAAGGACATGACCCTAAACATTATATAATCTAGTTAATTCAACTAGAATACACTTATTATATTCCCAAATATCTTTTTTTTTGTTTTATAAATTTTGTACATAATTCATACATATCAACCCATAAGAATTAAAAGTCAATACTACTAAAATAATATCCATTTTTTCATAATACACCAACTTTTAATGAAAACATGAAATGTTTTTATAAAATGTCTTCATGAAATTAATCTAGGATTCTTATTTTTTCTTACCCATCATTAAACCCTACAAAAAACATTTTAAAACTTGGAATGAGCACAAAAAATTTCAATAATAGATATAAAAATAAGGAGAGAAACCGCCAATCTATGAATACTTATAAACATATGAAATTATCAAAGTCATACTTCTCACCCATAAAGTGTCATGTACTTACTTTGTGAAACAATATATTAACATAAAACATAAATAAACATAAATAAAACATATAGGTAACTTGGGGAATTATTTAATTATAATTGTTACCCTCAAAACTACCTTATGATTTGTAACTCTCATGGCTAGCTTATAATGTAACAATCACTTCTACCTTATGGTGTAACGATCACATTTATAGTTTTAGTAACCATAAAACTGACCTCTGACTTAAACATACCCAATTAATTTGGAGGAGATATAGGTACCAACCTGTCTAATAAATAATGCCCAAGAATAATAACATAGTCATAAACCATGAATAATTTCATAAGAATATTTATTTTGAATTTGGTAAAAATTGAAATTTAAACTTGGATTTTTATAGAGGAGTCCCTTACATATACCATATCATTGAAGAAATAGTTAATAAATTAAAAGTAATCTATAAAATAACTATAAATAAAAACAAAAAAACATAATATATTAAAAATTAATTTCATAAATAATCTTGTCATGATAAAATAAATGAAGTATAAGGTTAACCCAAAAAATGAAAATTGGGATAAGAATTCCCTTACCTCGGGATCGTCTTACTGAAAATGTGTTTAAACCACCTATATAATGGAAAAATATAGTATTATTAATATTTTACATAAAAATATTCATTTTTATGACCCCATATATTTTCATTTTATAGCATCATTCCACCCATTTATTAATAATACATTTTTATTTCTGTTGTTTTTGGTGCGTTCCTTACATGGTTTCCAAGGTCAGTTTGTATTATATTTTATTTTCAAATGGAAGTGAAACACTAGAGTTGGAAAGAAATAGTATTAATATGATTAAAAAATATTAAATAATACCATAAATCCTTTTGTTTTTGGATATGATGAAGAATCATTAGATAAAAAATTAATGATATTCGTTTAGATCATTTTGGTAGTTTTTCGATAATCAGAATGTAGTTTCATTATATTATTTAATATTATGTATATATGTTAATTATAGAACATAAAAGATGTTTTATAATATACATTAAAATATTTTTATAGCATTAAAATGGATTAATGATGAAAAATTAAGGTGGTAATTGAAATTGAAAACACATAATCGATGATGTCAATAAATCGACACATCAGGAATGGTGTTTATATTTGTAGAATAAGAGGAATAAGAGAAGAATTATGATGATGCAATTTTCCACAAACATGATAAAATCCCAGTATATATAAGATACTATAGTTTTCATACCTCTTGGATAAGGGTATTTGAATAGAGTATAAGATAAAAAATTGAAAAGAAAATAAAATAAAATGAAAGACAATTTTTACCTCTTGAACTATCCTACTTAAGGCCTTTGATTTTGGACTCTTGGTGAGACCAGAATATATTGTATTTAGAGAGAGTAATTCGAAGGGTATTGGGTAGAAATTATAAAATTCTCAAATCTTGAGAGGAGTGAGGAGAAGAGGGGGTGAGGGGTGGTATTTATAGTGGAGGAGGGGGTCCATTTTTTAATCATTATTTTATTATTTTTCTCAAGATAAACAATAATGTTGGTTTGTGAGAATAAATACAGTAATTAGGGCATGTGATTTCGAACCATGGGTGATTAACTCAGCAAAACATCATCCATGACTCAATAATTCATTTATTTTTCATATTTCATAAGTTATCATATTTCATTATTCACAAAAAATTCTAGTATTTTACAAATATCCCAAAAAATCAGCCCAACCATTTCTCAACATATAGAATTAAAATATGAACCCCATTTTATCAAAATAAATTTTTAAATACGATTAATTTATTTTTTTAAAAAAATAATTATTTATTCAAAAAATAACAATTTTAAAACTATAACTGACTTTATAACACTTAAATATAATAATTAAATTATCCTAAAACTATCTTTTAACCATGATGTAATAAGATATTAATTTATTAATCTATTTTTATGAAAATAAATTTTATTCTATATCATTAAATTAATAATAAAATTTTAATTAAATATTTATGACTTTCAAAAATTCCAACACTTAATTTATAATCTTAAAAAACTTATTTAATTATTCAATGAAATAAATATATTATATGTTTACTTATAGTATGGATAAATTTTATTTATACATTGTTAGATGAGGTTACTATTCTATTGGCCAGATTAATATTCCTATGGTCTAATAACTATTCCATTAGTATAAATTAATTAATTTCTACAAACCCCACTTATGTCATTATACATTTATAAATAATTTTACTATTTAATGAAATGAAAATATTTTATAAGTACTAGGTTTGTTACATTACCCACACCTTCGAAAAATTGAATTCGTACAATTTTTACTTACTTATGAAACACGTGAGGGTACCTTCCCCTCATAACATTTTTAGATTCCCAAGTTTCTTCTTTAACCATGTGGTTTCTTCAGAAAACAATTTTTCAGACACTTTTTCCGGGGCGTTCATCCATCTGTTTCAGAGAAGGATGCACTGATTGTTTCCCTACATCCCTACTTTGCAATGGCAGGTGACATCTGTCGCTTATTCAGGGAAATTTTCTACTTGATCGAAAGGGGATGATGGGATGTCAGTTCCTCATTCTTCAGATTCCACCTCAGAACTCATTAAATAGTTTGGGTCTCCCTTATATAATTAAGACGTTGTTCGTGAAACTCTTACCAGTGCCATGTCTTCATGGATGTGGGTTAATTACACAGCTTCGGTCAGGACATTCGGAGGGGTTTGGTCAGGGAGGAAACCTTCGGTCAGTGGAGTAGTCACATTGGACATCACTGTCAAGTATGGATGCTCAAACACTAGTGCATCTAGGTTTCTTTCACTTATTATGGGGCTTCTAAAGGTTTTGGAAGTCCAAGTAATATCACTTTGAATGTGGGGAATTATATTCCATAGGCCTGTCTCTGAGGTTTTCCTCAGCTCCCCATGTTTAACACAGGGTATGGCGCGAGTTTAACATATAGTGGAGTTGGATCAGACTGATTAGAATGCTAATGAGAGTATATCAAGTTGGTGCAACCCCTGGAGGGAACAATGATGCTGGGACTAACATGTGGTTAGTTTCCCAGTTTTTTCTAGGAGCAATGAGAAAGTCGGTGGCATGATCTCACCAGGATGTGGTGTCCTGTGTAAGAATCTGGATTCATATGGATTGTTTATGGTAGTTGGAGGATGATATGGATCTGACACGAGGGTGAGGGTGATATTGTGATTGATACTTGAAGTGACATCCTACATATCCCTATGGAATGGAATCAATTTCCACGTAGTTCCGGGGGAAATGGGACACCTGAGGAGGAGACCCATATAGATGTGACCCGGAGGAAGTGGAACCTCTGGGTTTGGGCATGACCTCCCTGAAATGCATAGGCTCATGGGAGGGAGAACATGATGAGACATTGGTGATGATCTTGAACCTCATATAGGCTTCTTACCTAACTTTCCATGGTGAGTATCAAATTCCACATAGTTCAGAATGGGGGCATAATTGGGGTGTACATAGAGGACAACTACCCAATGACATGTTGGGGGCTTACATGTGGTTAGCATCCCAAGGTTGGTCTGACACCAATGGGAGAGACCAGAGATGTTTTTCCCAATAGAGGGGAATACAATGACTTACTGTTGGATGGGGATCAAAATGATTTACAACTAGATAGAGATCACAACAGATTACCATCAGTTTGGGTTCACAACGGCTTACCGCTGGTTGGGGTTCAAATGACTTATCACTGGATGCGGTTGATGACGGATTTTTGCTGGTCAGGGAACATAATTGCTTACCACTAGTTGGGTTTGGACCTCAGGGAGGCTGCATACATACCATGTCTGGGAAACAAGGATCAATGCCCACATAGTTCAAATGGGTACAGTTCAACGTCTTGCGAGACTAAAGGGGGCGTATAGTTTAACATCATGTGGGATGAGGGTGGACCGACATGAAGTGTACGAGATCAATATATCATAGGATTGAACCTATATTAGGCTTCCTACATACCTTAACATGGAAAGGATCAAATTCCATGTAGTTTGGTATATTTTGGTGAACCGACGTGAAGGGGGTCAGGACTAATAGGTGCTGGGATTGAACCTCAGGGAGGCTACCTATGTACCTTACATTGGAAAATAACAAAGTCCATGTAGTTCGGTATAGTTTGGTGAACTAACATGAAGGGGGTCAGGAATAATGGGTTCTAGTCTTGAACCTATGGGAGGCTTCCTACGTACCTTTCCTTGGAAAGGATCAAAGCCCATTTAGTTAAGAAGAGGTTTTGGTGAACCGATTTTAAGGGAGTTGGGGCCAATAGGTGTTGTCCATGAACCTCGGAAAGGCTTCCTATGTATCCTACCTTGGAAAGGATCAATGTCCACATAGTTCAGGATGGTTTGGTGAACCAACGTGAATGGGGTCATGACCAATAGGGGCTGGTCTTCAACCTCAGGGAGGCTTCCTACATACACTTCTTTGGCAGGGATCAAAGTCCATGTAGTTTAGAATGGTTGGGGGATTACATGCTAAGGAGGCCCATATAGGATGTCATCGTCAATGATTACTCTAATCCCATGTGAGTCATGTTCGGTGTGAGAAAAAATAGGTAGGAAAGACCTGACAGTCACGTCGTGAAAGGCACGCACACGGGAAGTGGAGTGGGGCTTACATGTGGTTAGTGGCCCAAATAGAAAAAAAGGGATTATACGTGGTTAGTAGTCCAGGGAGATGGAGATTGGGTCTTACTCCAAGATGGAGGCCAGGGTGGCAACATAACCCAACAAGATAGGGATGGGATAACGAAGGTCTCAGTGCTGATCTCTCCTCTAGTCATTGGCATTGAAGAACAAAGGAGGAGTAGGAATGCTACCTCCTAAAAGAAGGGCTAGGGGATTACACCAAGGTTGTTTCTCTTCCCTACAGACATGCGCCACTCCAGCAGATAGGAACTCATTCCATGTGAGGAATATATCACTCCCATAGATAGGAGCAGGTGTAGAGAATGTCTTAGATGGGGTGCCCCACGTATAATGCATGGGGAAAGGTCACAGTTTGACATAATGTGCTGAGGATGATGGTGCTTGGCTGTTTAACGTCATACAACTCGAACGATGAGGGTTCACTCCACACCCCTATACTTACATAACAAACACCCTTTAACCATTGGTGAAGGGAAGGCACCGACAATGCTGTGGTGAGGGGGTGTCGTGGAGTGATCCATTGAGGGGCCCACGTTAGCTTGGATATGCGAAGAAGCAATAGTTGTGAGCATGCATATGAGAAGAATCAAAAAGCAAGCAACACAATGTAAAACACCACCCAAGGGACTTTGAAATCACATTGTACAAACCTGGAGGGTAACATAGGAAAAGGGGTTGCAAAGAAAACATGCTTACATGAAAGGTCATTGTGAAGCTACAACGCTCCATGTAGGAGAGGGGATTTGTGAAGGGGCATGATTCATGAAGTGGAATGGCCTATTCTTGGCCTAGGGTATAGGTTCATATGGAATGTTCTTCACAAAACAATGGTTCCCTACGAAATGTACCACTATGAAGTAGTGTGCTTCACGATGCACAGTGACCCTTCCTTAGCATGTGGGATACATGTTCATGGGGGGTACTTCGCGAAGCAGAAGTTCTCCATGATGACCCGAGTCCCCTTGGGGATCCCCTTCCATTTTGAAGGGATGTGGGATCTATGAAGGGATTCCCTATTTTAATAGGGGTCGAATTTATGCCAAGGTAAAGGCACTTCATGATTCTCAAGTACCATAAAGAGCTCATTATTCACAGAGCAAAAATTTCTTCGCAATTTGAGAGTGGAGAAAGGGAAATTTTGGAGGATCCATCCTTTGGGCTCCAGTGGAGCCTGGTATTTATAGGAAAGAGGTGGCACAAAGTAGGTATCTCTCAATGCAAATCTACATGGCACTTTTTTGTAACCACAGAGCCTCCTACCTCTTTATTCGCGGTAGCTTCACAAACGTCAGAAGAATTGTAGAGCCCCCCCACCTCTTTGCTTCATGGAGGATTCAAAAACGTCAGGCGGATCATGTAGCACCCTACCTCATTACTTCGCAGTGGCTTCAAAAATTTTTGGTGGATCGCGAATCCCCCTACCTCTTTTCTTCGCAGAGGCTTCGAAAACGTCAGGTGGATCAAAATGCCACCCACCTCTTTGCTTCGCGGAGGATTCACAAATGTCAGGCGGATTGAGGATCACTCACCTCTTTTCTTTGCAGAGGCTTCGCAAACATGAGTTATATCATAGATCTCTTCGTCTCTTTGCTTTGTGGAGGCTTCAAAAATGTCAGGTAGATCATGAAGCCCCTTCCACTTTGCTTCGCAGCACCTGCGAAGGAGGTGGCTTCACACCGGCCGCAGTGCTGGGGGCTCTGTGAACAGGCTTCATGAGACAACCCCAAATGAGAGGGTTTTATCTTTCGGTTTACTCTTCCTCTACCCTTATTTTGGAACCAAAAAATGCCCCTCCCAGACTTGGAGCCAAGAAGAAAATGAGGGTCTATGTCTGAGGGTCAATCAAAAAAAGTTTCTGTCAACTACAAATAAGGCTCGCGAAGGAGGGTCACGATGCGGAGAGGCAACACATGGGTTGAGATATCCATGAATCTCACCACGGAAGGATGTGCCATGAAGCACAAGGGGTCATCATCGATAAATAAGGGAGGATGACCTCTCTTTTTTCCTTTATCACGTCCGAATTTTGGCAATAGTTCTCTCGATTTGCGAAGCTCTGCATGCTCAGTGATTTCTCTCTACGAAACAGACCATTCTTCTTTGCAGTGTATAGCAAGTCCTTTGACTCTGTGAGGGTACACTCTGCAACTTGTTTCTACTAGGCCAGGGGTAGGGCTCCACAACTTTCAGTTGATACTGAGCTCCACTAATGATCTCCGTGAACGAGATCTGCGAACTAGATTCGTGAACCAGAAAAAATTGTTTCCAAATTCTAAAAAATAAATGGATTACTCAGAAGCTTCCAATGGTTCCTTGCAGATTCTTCCTAGGGGGAGGAGATGGAGAATAGTCTGGGAATCTAGGAATTTATTCTAAGCTATTCAGGTAATGATTCACTTGTAGTGCTGCTTTCAGAGAGAGTGAAGAACTACCCACTCTGCAAAAGGTTTCCTCTGTATGGATTTGGTCTGATGGATGACGTCCTCATTTCAGAAGCAAGGAGGGATGAACTGGATTACTGGTTCAAAATCACACCATGCCAATGCCAGTGGTTCTGGGCGGCCGATGGCCACACTTGGGAGGATTTCACACCCATAAACATTGATTTCATGTACAAACACGTGAATAAAATTGAAATCATTGCAACCAGAGACATATCCCCCACTGTACCACAATATTCTGAAGGTGGCACTGGGGAACTCTTAGAAGGGGTGGACCGATGAGTGGGATCTGCCCCAGGGCGAAAACATTAAGAAAGATTGTGCCTAGGCCTACTGGGTAGGTGACTCGTGAGAGGAGTTAGGGGAAAAGCTGAGGTGAGTGGGTCTGTATGTTGTGTATTGTGCCTCTCAATTCCATATCTATCAGCCTAAGTAGCTGATGACAGAGTTAATGAGAAGATAGTCTTTGAGGACCAACACATTCCATTTTCCCCATGAAAATGTCGGCATCGGCCTATGGGAAATGAAAAAGATTTTGGGGGTCCCAATACTAGGTTAAATATAAGATGAGTTCCTCCACATTGTGAGTGAATGGGAGGATCCAGAGCAGATTCCACCACTGGTGGGAGCATTGATGGACCTAGTGCCGAGAGAGGACAAATATTCGGTGAGGGGAGTCTATTTCCAATGGTGGTTCAAGTAGTTCCTAAACTTCCTGGAAGATAGGAAGTTCCCTGTGAGGCCTCAGACCTGCCTGAAGGGGGTTCAACGAGGCATAGAGCACTCATACTGGTGAATCTTGGAGGATATCCAGTGAAAAACTAGGGGGATCAGTTTCAGTACCGAGCAGAAACCGCTGGTTAGGTTGGCTACATTCATTACGGTGCATATCTGCGGTTGTATCCTTCTGGTGAGGGACATGAACATGGGCGTGTGAACAAGAACATTTATCATGTCGTCCATGTTCGAGATAGGGGGATGGGTCAACCTCAGGATCCCGATCCTCACCAAGTTGTATAAGCTGTTGTGGCACGTCAGCGAGGGGAAGAATCCGCAGAAGATATGCAAGCCATTTCTCCTTCCATTTGGGTGGATAATAACACATATTAGGGGTATCTATGAATATCCTAACCCCATATATCCTAGAGGATTTAATTTTATCCCAGTAATTTTGAATGTGGGGGGATCTTTATGACTAAGCTGACCACACCGTTGGTGCGGAACTAGGTCTGGAAGGTGGATGAGTTCAACATCCACCCATTCCCATTGCCAACAGGTGCGTTCAATGATTATGACCAGGGAATGGAAGAGCATTAGTTTTACCTTATATAATTTTGGTATGGAGTCTTGGTGGCATGGGTTGAACACGAATCTCTCTATGAATTGTACACCCCACACCGTTTGGAGAGACAGTTTTAGTGCATGCAGTGGATGACCTCGCAGGTCTACTTGGGGGTGCACCATGAATATAACTCGTGTTTGATAAGGCAGATGTGTCTCATGTTCACACAGGAATATGGGAAGATGAAGAATGAGATATCTCTGCCCACGACCGTCTTTGGGATGGTGAAGGAGTATGCCAAGAGTTGGGTGGCAGCTTACCCTATGGAGATGCTGAAGCAGCAAATCGTCCGGGTAAGTGACGGGGTGTCTCCCCAACCTTGAGACTAGGACCTAAAGGCAGTGAAGAAATATCATGGTGGAAGGGCTATAGTGGTGGCGAGGCCTACAACGGTAGAAAGGGAGGAAACAATAGTGGATCCAACGGTCCAAGAGGGGAAGAATTATCTATAGGGGAGGCCTCTCAAGGGGTTTCTTAGGACATCAACCTAGGCTCTAGGGAAGCAGTTGTGCCATATAGACATGATGGAGAATTATATCATCCAAAAGGATTGATACATCTGGGATGTCAATAGTAAATTCCTCATCACGTCTGAGATTTGGAAACACCTGAACCATCTCGGGATGGATTTTCCAGGGATCAGGCATTTTAGGGATGGATTTGAAGTATCCCAAGCTGAGGGGGAGCAATACCTGGTTGAGATGGAGGGATTTTTTCACTCACAAGGTGATCCACATCCAATGATGGATTTAATAAAGGTTTTTCTAGATCGAATGGGCCCTCCTTAGTTGTCGGACACTGATAAAAAATACCGCTTCTCTCTGCCGGAAGAGTCAGACGAGTCCTCCCGGGGGGAGGAAGCTGGTGGATGGATCCCTTTAGAGGAAGTTGGGGTCGGAGATTTTTACTGAGGGATGGAAGAATTATTGGAGGCCCTTGAGGTAAAACCCTAACCTATTCCCCAGAGACTTCATATGGGTTGTTTAGTACTTCTCAGAAAACATTTGAACTGTGCAGGAGGGCTTCATATGAACAACCCACTCCCACCTAGTAGTAGATGAAACTGCGTGAACTTCAGGATCCATGCCTATGGATATGATGATCATCCTAACAGGATGCACTGTAACACCTAGGGTGGTCGTTCTAGAACCTTTAGACTTCCTAAAAATATATGTAGGGCCCCTCTTCGGTGTTTCAACGACAATAACCCAGGAAAGAGACCAAATGTTTGATCTTTGTAAGTATCCTTCCCAGAATATGTAACTGTCATCCATCGATCAGACCAACTGATGCTTGGGTTCCTCTTGTATGAATAGTTCTTCAAATGGCATGGTCTTAATTGGAGAGGTAAGCTGGAGCTCCTGGTGGCGCCATTCCCGGGGGAAACCAGTGGTCGTGGAAGCAGACACCCAGACTGACCAAGTTGCAGCGCTCCCGATCATAAGTGGGACCATCAGTAGGAAAAATCCTGAGATCATTGATGTGGGATCCAATGATGAGTATCGATTAGGCAACACGGTTCCTAACATACCTGATCAGACATAAGATGCAGACCCTGCTAATGATTTCTTGGGGGTGTTCTCAGCATATGAACCTTCCGACCCTGTGTATTAGGACAAGACTTCCACTGATGAGGAGGACAACAAAATCATCTATCGCTTATCATGGAATCTGATAAAGTGCTTCATCAGTGAGACCCCTCATGAAAAATGGATAGACCAGGTGTGGAGGCTTTGGTCCTAGCTGCGTGAACTATGTGCTGGAAGAGTATATGCACAATGTCCTCATATTCTCATCCAAGATCTCATGGAGGAGAATATTTGGGAATATGACCATGGCCTTGGTGTGGGTTGGATGCGGAGAAAAGAGGTGAACATAAAGAGGCTCCAAGAGGCTGAAAATGAGATTCGATGGTTGTAGGTCCAGGAAGATGAGATTTCCGCTTTCCTCAATTCGCAATCAGATCTTATATCATGCCTGAAGGCCTAGATAGAAGAAGCTGAAGGATGAATGATGCAAGCCTCTGAGGAGATAGAGGTATTCTGGATCGACGAGGAGTGGGCATGTATTGTAACTGATAAAATACATCCCATTTCCACTGAGGATGAGTGGGAACTAAATAGGTGACAACAAATCCTATATTCCACGATCCAGAGAGTGGCGGAGCTGTAATGCTCTTTTGAAGGGGTCTGACCATCCATGAAAGGGGTTGCTCCTCGGGTGCTGTAATGCATGTAACAGTTGAACATACTTTCAAGATTTCATTATTTATTCTAGATTCATGCATGAGTAGCATTATTTGTTTCAGCCTACTGCATGTCTGTCATATTTGTGAAACATCCGGCCATCAATCTCTAAGTTCACATGGGTCGGGCCCAATGTGAGAAACAA
The DNA here is from genome assembly GCA_963277665.1 of Viscum album. Taxonomy (NCBI): domain Eukaryota; kingdom Viridiplantae; phylum Streptophyta; class Magnoliopsida; order Santalales; family Viscaceae; genus Viscum; species Viscum album. The sequence goes on from OY728128.1 coordinate 717,749,365, forward strand.
GGGATGAACACCTTGTTATTCTACCCAAATGTGAGAGTGACAACCAAGATTCAAGAATACAAGGTTTGAAAAACCATTACAGATTTTCGGGAAGAAAGAGGGAGGCATGACTGGAGGATAAAGGTCTCAGACCAGTTGAATTGTCGTTTTCCAAATGTGCTCTAATGCACAGGTGGGGCAATTCCAGGGGAGTTAAAATCAATTCGAACATATGGGAGTGTAGAGGGTGAATCAAGACACCCAAAATTTGGAATTCTATGAAGGTGGAATGACAATGAAGGATACTGGTTGACCATGTTCTAAAGACAACATCCCTATTGCGTTAGCCAGGCATAGGGATAACAATTGAGGGCTAATCGCTGACCAAGTTTGAAACATGTGGCCTGACTCAAAATGTTATCCATTGGTCTTCTAGAAACGTTAGCCCGAGATAGTAGGAAAGCCTTAGGCCGAGCACATATACTGTTAGGGGGTTCCTTTAGATGTGATAGAGGATGCTGGTCCAAATGAAGGGCACACAGAACATGGAGGGTGGAGTGATGGGTTGTTTGAATAGATTCCAACACCCTTGAAATTACACCACCGTGGTGGAAAGACATTCGGTGGGTGCATCAGTCTGACAAGGGATCATACCTACATCCTAACAAGACCACTTTGGTATAGACCTAGAATACCCTATAGTTTTACATCACAGTAATAAGGGTGATATACACGTAGTTTAAGCGTCGTATGGTGAGGACAATGCACATAGTTTTAAAGGTCATACTTCCTAGATCGTAATCGGGGCCGAGGGGACAAAAGGGTTAATGAACCTAGGGCTGGGCCCAAGGAGAATTGCTTAGGAATTTCTATATATCCCATAAATATTGTAATCATTCCAAATGTAGATCATAAACATGGCATGGTTGGAGACCAATGCTAATAGGGAAAATCCTCTTTATAGAGGGATATGATGCATCCCATAGTTGTTATGGGGAATCCTAAACATGTTCAGGGTAGAGCTGTAGTTTAATGTAATGCATTGAGGACTTGTGGACTCGTGCAGTTTAACGTCATACGGTAGGATGGGGAGTGAAAGGGAGGATCCCGGGAATGTAGTATGTGGTGTGGTAGCTATAAAACTGACGTGAATGTGGACATAAGGAGTCCACACCACCCCACGTATCACCGAAGGATGTTTTTAGGTCAAGGGACCACATTTGAGAGTTAGGCTAGGCCCTCAGGTGTTCCTACGTATCTCATCAGAATGGTAATCAAGCTGTAAGTAGTTCGGATAGGGAGAAGGGCCCACATGGCATAACTGCACCAGTACACGGCCCACCAAAACTACTTAGCCCAAATGAGTCTTGCTCGATGTTGTAAACAAGTATTAGTGGTGATATTTTCCTGGTACAAGAAGGTACACATCAGGGGAAGTTTAATTCTAGGTGAGTGACATCCAAAAATTATAGATTCTACTGCTTAACACACATAGATGCGTAGAGGTGTAGAACAAATTTTTCTAGAATTTCACTTGAACACAAGGGGGTTGAAAGATGAGAATCATGTCACCCAATATTTGGATCACAATGATGGTGGCATGGAGATATAGGGTAACTACTGACCATGTTAGAAACACAGTACCTGCTTCACATTAGCTGGGAATGGGGACATACAAAAGAGGTCTGACTGATGACCATGTTCAAAACGTGGGACCTGTCGCAGATGTTGTCTAAGGTCATCAGGGGCATTGGCCCAAGATGGTGGGTGAGCCAATGTGGAATGAGAGAAGGACATAAAGGGGGTCCCTTTGAGCATGTAATAGGATAAGGATCCACATAAAGGGCTCATAAATCTTGGTCATGGAACGAGGAAATTTTCATGTGATAATTCCACCCTTTGCGTTCTTTATCACGATGCATTTTAATGTGACAATAAGATGGATCAGGTAGAGGTAGTAGAATAATTTTTCAAGGAAAAGGGTCTTGGAGTCACACACTCCTAGATTAAGGTCATAGAGTGGACCATTAATGGGGGAACTTATTTAATGAAGTTATCAAAAGATGGGAAATTAGTCAAACCATATGCGTAGTTACCCTAGAAATATATTAGTATAGGGTCATAGAACTTGGAACAGGCTAGGAAGAGCCAAGGGAGGTACACAATGCAACTTTTGAAATACCAGACACAAATGGGAACCTAAGAGGTGCTCCCCACACCACATGCTTCTAAAAGGGTTCAAGCCAAGGGGCCAAAAAAAGATAAGACAGAAAGAAAACAAAACAGGGCTGGATTTAAGATTTATTTGGATGGACCTGAAGATAGAATGTCTAGGCGTCTCTATGTATCCCATGAGGATTGGAATCAAGCCATACACTGTTATGGGAATTTTTCATTTACGCCCTATAGAAAGGATAGAGAAATCTTAGTTTAAGGTCTTAGAGCTAAAACCAGAGATATTAGTTTAATGTCTTATAGCTTAGACTAGAGATCTTAGTTTAAGGTCTTAGATCTCAGACCAGAGATGGTAAGGAATAAGGGAGACACAAGGTGAGGTAATTATAAAACCTGACATGAATGAGGACATGGATTACATATCACCATGTGTTCCTTGGGGAGGTCTTAGGTCGATTGACTGACAATGAATGTTAGGTTGGGCCCGATGCAAAGTGCGTTGGCGTTTCTACGTACCCCACAGGACTGGGAATAAAGGCATACATAGTTTTGGATATGGCATGGTAATCTACCAGTGTCAGGGGTGATAAGTTCGTGTGGGTATGGTCCACACACCAAAAGAAGCGGCATTTGATAGATCTTGGTTTTCCTTTAGGATAGATGTGTGTTTTTTTGAAGAAATAAACTGAGGAAAGAGAATCATAATGTCGCTACAGGAATCCATCCACTTATAGGCATTAAAAAATGGTCTAGGGGATGAACAATACCCAACATGATGTCCCCCCGAGTGAGTACATCACAATGTGGTGTCGTTTTCATCGTGAAGCTAGGACGATAATATTATAGTTTAGGGTCATATGATAGGACCAACCATGCATTTTGACATCGTGAAATAAAGACACAATAGTTCAAATTCATGTTGGACTAGGCGGCATAGTTTAACATCATATGTCTTGGACACACACAGAAGAAAAAAGGTTTTAGAGGATAACGTGCATGGTGTGATATATCATTCTTAACGTGAATGAGGATGAGGTCCACACCACGCCATGTGCAATTACGGGGAAGAAACCTCAGGTCGAGGGGACATGAAAGGTCATAAAAATATGGGGCTATACCTATAGACAAAATGTCTAGGTGTTCCTATGTATCCCATGAGGAGGGGAATCAGTCCATACATAGTTATGAGGGAGTAGTTTAACATCATGTGGGACATGAGGTAGGAGGGAAAATCTCATAGAAGGGGAGTATGTTGTGTAGTTATTGAAAACTCAAAGTGAATGAGGAAATAATCCCACACATTCCACACCATGAAATCCTATAGGATTCGGGGAATAAAAGGCTGAATAGAAGATATAATTAGTGGAACTTGAGTTGGACACGAAGACGACATGTCTGGGTGTATCTACGTATCCCATGAGCATGTGAATCATGATATACATTGTTCTAAGGGCTACGGCCTTAGGCCTTATAGAGAGAACATATAAGGAGATATTAGTTTACTGTCTCAGAGATCGAACCATGGAGAATTGAATCTATTCCAAGAGAGAGAAAACCTCGATCCGATCCCTAACCCCATGTGTGTCAAACTCAGTGTGGGAAACTTGGGCGGAAGTGGTTTTTGCAACACACAGAATACATGAAAAAGGGAAATCAGTGTGGAGCCCTGAATGATTCCTTCCCATGGCTTTTTTCTCCTAACATCAAAATTTTCACTGAGGGATAGTACCAAGAGTGTCGAAATTTAGCTTCGACGTGATGGAGTGGAAAAGGATGCAAATCAATCAACCAACATTTAGGGTTTAGTGGGGTTGTCGTGACGATGGAGGATAACCATTGACCAAGTTTAAAACACAACATCCATTTCATGTGACCTTAAATGAGAATAAAAAAAATGAGCGTCGACAACTAACCACATTCGCAACATGGGACTTGTAACAATTTGTCATTCCAGGTCCTCAAGGACATTGGCATGAAATGGTAGGAATGCCCTTGGGCCAAGCATCTATGGAATTCAGGGGTCCTTTTGGATATGGATGATGATGGAAGCCGTAATGAAGAGGAACACAAAGCCTGAAAAATGAGAGAGTGCACGTCTAGGTAGAATCTGACACTCTATATCCTGAACTAGAGTACCCCTGGGCACATTGATGAATCGCCAAAGGTGGTCAAGGGGCCCAACTTAAGAGCAGCTGACTCGAAAGGATGAGCATAGGACATGAGAGCGAAGGGCTCTCAAGATGAAGAGGTACGTGGTATGGCCGTTACAGACCCATCATGAATGAGGATATAAGCCCATACCACACCGTATACCCCTCTCCTAGAAGGAATCAAGCTAAGGAGCCAAGATGATAAGGGGGTTTCTAAGAGATGGCGTTGGAGTCCATGAATAAATGTTTAGGCAGCCCTACATATTCGATAAGGATGGGAATCAAGCCATGCATAGTTTTGGAGAAAGATTCTATGCATTTTTACATCATGTGGAAATGACGCAAATTGAGGAAAGGTATCCCAATGAGGGATGTGAATGGCACAACGAGTAGATTGAGGATAATGTGTACATAAGCTCATACTACATCATAAAATATTGAATGAGAACTTGGGCCAAGGTTCCGAAAAGGTTGATGGACCTGAAATGGTAAGTCCCTACCAGTTCACAGTTTAACAACTTACGGTGAGGACGATGGTTCTCTTGGTTTAAGGTCATAGGGATCGGACTGTAGATGCCTAGTTTAATGTTATATGCATGAGAAGGATGAGTGGAGAGGGTGAGTCATTGTGCCTATGGAAAAAAACTAAATTACAAAAATGATAGAGGATAATCGTTGACTATGTTTCCGACATAGTATCCGTATTTGTGTAACTATGGTTTGGGGGTAAACAATTAAGCATCGACTGTTGAATGAATTCAAAAAACGAGACTTGTATAAAATTGTCACTCGAAATACTCAGTGACGTTGGCCCTAAACTGTAGGAGATCCCTAGGGCTTACCATCCAATCCATTCAGAAGTTTTTTGAGATATGGATGATGATGTAAACCCAAATGATGGGATGCACAATGTTTGGAGGGACCTATGCTTATAGAAGGATGATAGATGACTGAGGGATGTCTCTAGGGGATATGTGTGGCATGGAAAAAATGGTTTGATGGGGATGTAAGTTCATACGACACCACACAATCCTAGATGATAACTTGGGACATGGGGTTGAAAGTGGGTGAGGGACCTAAGATAGGAAGTCCTGGATTGTTTGCAGTTTAACGTCTTGAGATGAGGATTATTGGGATCTTAATTTATGGTCATAAAAACCAGAACATAGACACATGACCCTTCATGCAGGTATTTCATTCCAATATTCCTAATTCTATGTGAGAAATTATCAGTCTGGGAACCAAGGAATAGGACTCGGCTCTCCCCAGCATATAAGGGTACGACAGTTGGACTCACACTCCTACCCGAATAAGACTGGCGTTTGAGAGGATAGTGGGACAACATGAACCACTACACCCAATATTTGGGACATATGGGGGGTGGGTTGGGGTGGTGACAATGATGAAGGATATCTGTTGACCATGTTAGAAATATAGCATCCATGTCGTGACCTAAAATGGGAACAAAAAATGAGTATCGACTGCTAACCATATTCGAAACACGTGACTAGTATAAGTATGTCATTTGAGGTCCTTGAGGGCATTGGCTTGAAAAGATAAGAGATACCTTAGGCTTAGTATCTATACCGTTTGGGGGACCTTTTGGATGTGAAAGGTGATGGAGTCCCAAGTAAAGGGATTGTGTGAAGAATAAATGTGCTCGTGCAATTTAACGTCAATTAGGATGGAAAAAAGAGGTGGAGATATCCAGGGAAGGGGATATATGGTGCGGTCATGATAAACCCAACATAAAGGAGGGAAAAATCTGGCACCACACCATGTTTTCCGACTCGAGGGGAGATCATGAAGTTTGGGGCTGGGCCGACAGAAAAAATGTCCAGGCATTCCTACGTATCCCATAATGATGGGAATCAGGCCACACCTAGTTCTTGAAGGCCATACAGTTTAGCGTCATGCGATGATGACATAGGAGAATATAAGAACAAGGAGGGAGAACTTGGTGTGGTCATTGTAATCTTGACATGAGTGGGGATAAAGATTACAACATGACACTATGCGAGATCCTCCATGATAACTATATCCAGGGGGATAGTCAAAGAGGAATTTGGGGGTTGGACTCAAGATGAGGTGTCCAAGCATTCCTACGTATCCCACAAGGATGGGAATCAAGCAATACATAGTTCTTGAAATGAATCTTAACTTCTTGCGGGATGACATACAGTTTAATGTCATGTAGGATAGAACAGTTTAAGGCCGTGTAGGACCAAATATAGTTTAATGTCCTGGAAGACGAAATACAGTTTAATGTCATGTGGGGCATGATGGTTTAAGGTCATGTAGGACCTTATATAGTTTAATTTTCTATGGGATTAAATACAGTTTAATGTCATGTGGGACATGATAGTTTATGGTTTTGTAAGACCCGATACAGTTTAACATCCTAAAGGAATACATACAGTTTAATGTCTTGTGGGAATTGAAAATTTAAGGTCATGTAAGAACCAATATAGTTTAACATCTTGCGAGACGACATACAGTTTAATGTCTTGTGGGACGTGACAATTTAAGGTCATGTAGGATCTGATACAGTTTAACGTCTAATGGGATGACATGAAATTTAATTTCATGTGGGACTTGATAGTTTAAGGTCATGTAGGACCCGATACAGTTTAACTTCATGATGGACAACATATAGTTTAATGTCATGTGGGACAAGACAGTTTAAGGTCTTGTAGGACCCGATGCAATTTAATGTCTTGCAGGACGACATACAGTTTAATGTCATGTGGGACATGATAGTTTAAGGTCATGTAGGACCCCATTTTCTCAAGCAATGTATTTCTTGAGGAACCTCGCATTAGGGGGAGGAGTTATATTCTCACCATCCATAGTAACCAGGGAGTATGAGCCATTGTGATAAACCATAGGAATGATGTAAGGACCATCCCATTTGGGCCTCTGCTTTGGTAGATTCTTACCATGTATAATTGGTGTTCTCCGGGCCAACATCATGTTACCTTGCAAGAAAGAGCAGAGGCGAACATTGTTTTTGAAAGCTCTAGATATTTTGTTCTGATGCCTTTCCAGATTGTGTAGGTCATGAAGCCTATTCTCGTTGAGTGATTCCAATTTAGTTAGAGAGATTTTAGCTAATTTATCTTGTGCTTGTTGATCATAGATGGTTGAGCGCAATGAAGGAAAATGAGTCTCGATGGGCAGGATGACCTCCGGTCTATACACCAGGGAGTACGGCGTCACCAGTGTGGAATTGTGAGTCATCGTCTGATAATCATAGAGGGTGTTGGGGAGATTATCAAACCAAATCCTTTTGTTCTAACCAACCATATTCTGCAAAATGTTAGCGAGGGTTTTGTTGAATTCCTTGATCTTACCATTCGCTTGTGCGTGATAGTGGAAGGTATGGTTAGAACAGATGTTGTACTTGGTGTACAATTTCTTTAGCTCACCTACCTGAAAGTTCATGCCACTATCAGTGAGGATGAAGTGTGGGACTCTAGACTAGTAGATGATATTAGAGCTCACAAAGTGGATGATATAATGGGCCTTGACCTCCTTGAGAAGAATTTGTTTTGCCCACTTAGAAAAGAAATCCATAGCGGTCCGGATGAACTGAAACTGGTGAGACGTTGCCACTGGATATGGTCCCATGACATCGTTTCCCCATACCACAAAGGGCCAAGAGTACTTGGTAGTGTGAATAGGATATGGTGGTTGATGCACAAAGATGGAAAGAATTTGGAACACATGGAACCTCTTGGAAAACATGATGTAGTCATTGATCATGGAGGGAAAAAAATACCCTAGTCTCCGGATCTGGTGAGACAGTTTCAGATCGGTCTAATGAGCCGTGCAAGAACCGACATGAACCCCCTACATGACTTGAGAAATCTAAACTCCTTGAATTAAGTAGAGGATAATCCCATGAAACCCTCAATTGTAAAGGATCCACTCAGGACTGGGACCACTCTGAAGAGTAAACTGCAATTCGCAATGTCTGATTCTCTCGCGCTCGGCTTGATCAGTCAAGGGATTTCTATACTGGAGGTACTCGAAAAATGGGGTCCTCTAGTCGAGAGTTACTACTAACCCGACATCAGGGGGACCTTGGGGTCTTGACATCGATGCGCCAGCAGTATGCTGGCTTACCTATGGGATATCATCATTGTTCGGGGTGATGGGGGGGATGACTCTCCAGTGTTCCACGTGAATAATCAAATCACCCAGTTCAGGCTCAACAAGAGATGCAGCTAAGCTAACCAAGGCATCTTCTCTACAGTTATGTGATCGAGGGACATGGGTAACATCTAGATGAGATGGGAAATGGTCCGTAGACTGGTGGGTACATTCCAACAATGGTAGAAGCTCTGGACTCCTGAAGGAATAGTCACCGTTGATCTTCTTGATGTTTAGTTCGGAGTCCCCTTTCACATGAAAGTGGAGAAGGTCAATCTTGAGGGCCAACTCGAGGCCAGTAATGAGATCCTAGTACTCCACCTCATTGTTAGTGCAACCTTATAAAATCAGGAATGAATACGATAGAACAACTTGTGCTGGGGTAATGAAGATGATATTGAGGCCTACTTTATTGAGCCTAGGGTCATTGAGCCTTCTTCTGGTAGGGATATAGAGAGCACCATCAAAGTTCATTTTCCAACAAGGGATGTCTTGGTCTACTGAGAGGATTTCCTCGTCAGGAAAATCAAGGTCCCTAGACTGGTTTGTGGGAGCTGGATGAGCGACAAGGAAATCTACCAATTCCTACCCCTTAATAGCCTTCTAAGGGATAAACCAGATGTTGAACTACTGGAGGAACACTTCCCATCAATCTAGATGACCAATCAACATTGGAAGGTTCAGGATGTACATCAATGGATCCACCTAGGACACCACCTATACCTCATTGTGCTGCAAGTAATGGTGCAATTTCTATACTGTGAATACCAGCACAAGGCATCTCTTTAAGATAGGAGAGTATCTAGTCTCTGTATTGAGGATTATGCATCTGATATAGTAGAGACCTTTCCTTTTCCCCTCATTTTTCATCTGGGTGAGAAGGGCACCGAGAGATCATTCTAGGGCAGTCACATAAAGGACCAATGACTTTCTAGAGACTGGCGGTATTAAGAGTTGAGGATGCAGAAGATACTTCTTGATTTCCTAAAAAAAAGTATGACATTCTTTGTCCCACTAATTAAAAATTCCTTTATTCATGATCTGGGAAAATGGCTAACACTTACTAGCCAAAATTCGTGATGAATCGACGCATATGGGATATGTGGCCTTGAAAGCCTTGCATTTTCGGAATGTTGCTTGGGGGAGAAATCTGGATAATGGCCTTGATTTTCTCTAGTTCAATATCGATGACCTTGTATCTAAAAATGATTCCCAGAAACTTTCTAGAGGTGACCATGAAGGCACACTTCAATGGGTTCATCTTTAGGTGGCAATAACAGAGGAAACCAAACACTTTTTCAAGGTCTTTGAGATAGTCCTCACATTGTCAAGATTTGAACACAAGATCCTCCATGTAGAATTCCTTCAGTGTCCCGAGGATCAGATTAAATATGTGATGCATAGCCCGCAGATAGGTGGCACCTGCATTCTTTAGACTGAAGGGAATGAATTGGTAACATAAAGTGCTTTTTGGTACCCTAAAGGCCATAGACTCTTCATCCTTAGGATCCATTCAGATCTATCTATACCAAGAGTAACCATCCATTAAGGAGAGGGCTTGGAACCCACCTGTAGTGTCAATAAACAATTTTGTCATAGGGAGGGTAAAATCATCTTTCAGACAGTGACGATTGAGATCCTAGAAGTCGATACAGACCCTGATCTACCCATTCTTCTTCCTGACAAGAACAATGTTGGCTAACCATCTAGGGTACTGGACCTCCATGAAAAAATTGGCTCAGATGAGCTTATAAACTTCAGCCACGACCATGGAACTTTGATAAGGGTGCATCTTTCTAGGAGGCTTCTTAAACCCATGGGTTTTTTCTAGGAGACAGAGGCTGTGGACAACTACCTAGGGACCTAGCCCCGTCATTTCATTATATCTCCAATAAAATACATCATAGTGTTGTCTGAGGAAGTCTATTTACTTTAGTTGATCTTAAACAGGCATATCATCACTAATCAATGTGGTTTTCAGATCCGTCTCCCTACCGAGGTTCACCTACACTAGTTCATCAACTATGGTAGAGGAAACCTCTTATAAGGTATGAGGGGAATCCTTTAAGTAATATTATTCACTTATGGGGGAGGGGTCCTTGATGGGAGGAGTCTTCTATAAGTCGATAAATCCCAATAAGAGACTGATACCAGCCTGCATGGCAGTAGACACTACATAGAGGGACTCCTGTACTACCAAAACCATGGAAATGAAAGCTGTTGATCTGACCCCATCTGGTCTTTGGCCCAAAGGGACACTCTTGATGATATTGAAGCAATAGTGATGCCTCATCCTGATCCAGTTTATACCAACCCGACGAATAAGAAATTATGGTGTAGTTATATTTCCATAGGGAAGACACCCCAATATGTTATAGAGGTAGGGGCTCTGTCATTACCCACTCCTAATTCGTGTAAGAATACAAGGTGAAATTCCGGTGTTTCTTAGACATGGTAATGTGCTTCCCCCACATTCCAGAAACAATGAATCATTTCCCCATATATGGGGTTGTATCCTCCAATCAATGGATTTGAAAGATGTAGGCATCATCTAGAAACATCCATGGGTTGGTCACAACCATAGCATGTTCGAACTCGTTATCCTGAAACTGCTTTTCCTTTCTCTTGTAATATTCGACATCTAGGTAGCAGGCTTCACGATAGGAAAAGGGAGGTGCATCACCTTAAATTTTACCCAATCGACCATTAAGTGAGTACTTGAGGCAATGATGATACGATGAAGGGAGCACCGCATGTAGGTGGAGCCATGGCCTTCCCATCAATGCATTGTAGGAAGTGTCTTAGGATATATCCATGAACTCGGTTTTTCCTACCAGACCACTGAACTGGGTCTGCATGTGGATCTTGCTGACTTATGTATATTCCATCCTATTTTATCCATGAATTTTTAGGTCATCGGGACTGAGATCATCCTCGGACAACCCCCGTTTTCTCAGTTTCCAAGTCGGGATTAGGTTGATCTCAGATCCTGTGTCAACAAGACATTGACAAACCTCCAAGACATTAAAATGGTTGGTGATGTATAGTGGGTGGATTTTCCCATATATGGAATAGCCTTCATCTTCTACAAAGAATGAGATAATGGAATGGCATTCAGCATGCTCATCTGCCTCAGCATATAAGGCTTCTACACCTGCTACCTCTGTCTCGAACTGGAGGGGACTTCTTAAATCCTCAGCGAGCGATTCACACATATAATTTAATAGGTAGAGAGCCTCAAGTATAGAGATCCTTTCTCTAATGATAAAAATATTCATGAAGGAATCATATTTCTGTGCCAGGCATGAGTTTCTTCTTACAGGAGGTCGCTTTGTGATAGAAGGTATGGAATGCCCGGTCGGTTGGACCAACAGTTGACTGGTGCTAGGAATGTCCCACTGCTCACTAGTCGAAACTTGTGGAGTGCCTTTCGGACAAGGTCCAGATGATTGATACTAGTATGTAGAAGAGCATGGATGATCACAGTGCGGTTGGGGCAGATTTTCCTGATCTAGTAGCACAAATGACGGTGAAGGCGGACATGATGACATCAGATGAGGAGGTTGCGGGTGCTGAGCTCTGCACTGGGCTTGTTGTCTAGTTTAGTGGAATGCATATCTTGGATGGAAGTACTGAATGAGGCACTTTGACAACCCATATTTCCACGGCTCCATCGGTGGATGGGAACAATGGGAGGATCCTCTTGGTGCTCCTCACTGTCAGAAATAATGTAGGGGTTTACCAGCTCTACGGTGTTAACCGAGGCATATAATTGACTATCACTTGAAGAATAATCCACTACTAAATGGATTTTGAGAGAATCACCATCCCTAGCAGCATGAATTCACTGAGAGTACGAGATGAGGATGGCATCGGTGGGGGAATTTGTTTTCCCTTGCGCCATCTATGGTTGCTCTTCTGGTAAGAGGAACGTTGATCCGTTGACGCAGAGGTAATGGCTGTGGGTAATAGGGCTTCTTCGGAATGCTCAGGTAGATTTAGGCGTGCACAGATAATACCATGGGCACAAATGACTATTTTATGATCCATCCAGTCATCAAACATCTATGACCCTCGATTAGAAACCAGATTCCATTCACCCTCACGGTTATTGTCGCTACTTGGCTTCCCAAATACACATGCCACCTACACCGGGGCTGGGCCTAACGTGACTATGTTGTTATTAACCTAGTCTAAATACTAGTCTTTAAACACATAGGATAGTTTGAGGGTGTTCCCCATGATCAGATGATATGGGCAGTAGTTGGGGCGATTAGTAGGATCCACCTCTTCTGGTCTCTAGAATTCCGGCAAACGTACAATCCCATGTTTCAAGGAACTTCAAAAATAACTGGAAACCAGATCCTCATTTAATGAGTAAGTAAAGTTTAACCTATCTGAGAACGGGGTATTGGGAGCCTAACCCTGACGAGGAGCTGGAGGAGTTTGTTGAGATGGTGGAGGCTAGTTATATTGCATGGTTGGTGGTAGCGCATTAAATGAGGGCGCCTTATGATTCTATGGTGGACACTATTGGCCCAGATGCTACACTTGAGGTGAAGGGCCTCTAAGAGGCTATGGAGGTGGTTCCACTGGTAATAACTCAAGTTTCATGGGGGCCTCTATCTGTGCCACCATGTCGGGCTTAGCCTTAGTGGTCCATCTTGCGGGAATTGTAGGAGGCAACGACCATGACTTCTTGGCCTACTGCATGGATTCTTCTAGATGCTGGGCCTTATTATAGAAACCCTGAAATCACCCATGGTAATTCTTGGTAATGATAGAGGAGACCAATTCGGTCTTGACATTTCCCAAACACATTGTCAGCAACTATTCTTGAGTTAACAGCATGTCAAGGGAGTATGTGATCCCTTTCCACCAGGGAAAAAAAGCCTATGACACGCTCTTCAGGCCTCTGCTTGCATTTGAATATGTCCACAATACGTTTCTTCTGAGAGGTGGAACTGAACTGGTAAATAAATTGTCTATTAAGATCTTCCCAGCCGTCTACTGATCCGATGTGTAACTGGATGTACCAGACAAACACATGCCCTTCCAATGTTTGTACAAAACACTAGAGTTTAGTGGCCTCTTATTGCACTGGAGTTTCCAACATGGGTCCGCACCTTGAAATGAAGTGGGCCAAAGGATAAAATGGGTCACCCATCCCATTAAAAGGGGAGAAGGTGGGATTTATGAAACTCGAGGGTTCTAGAATATCATCCCCCCATGCCGGATACAGATTTCCATCAGGAGGGATTTTTACCAGTCGAGTTTCCAATGCCTCGAGGAGAGCAGTTAGCACTGCCACAGGATCATCTGGGTGGGGGTTCCTGTCTTGACGGGAATCCCTAACCACCGGTGCATTAGAGGGTTCAACAATGTGATAAGAAGGCCCAACGACTCATGGAGCGGCTGGTGGGATGGAGTACATAGTAGATGGGGGAACCTGAGCTAGGTCCTGAGGATTGTCACTCCGCATAGGTAGGTTTGGTGACACGTATGACACCCTCTTTCCATAAGTTCCTAACTTTACCCTGTCGGTGTGGGCAGGATGGTTGGGGTCACCAGAACGCAATTCATCGGGGGGAAATTGTGCTTGTCCCTGCTTCCCCAGTTGAGGATCACCATAGTCTGGATGTCGCTCTGCAACATGTTTGGAAAGGAGGTAATTGACCATCTTATTATGCTCTACGAGTTGTTGATGCAACACAACATTTTCAAGATCATCCTCCATCATCTGTGCTGATCCATCTGGTTTAAAGGGTTTGGTTGCTCCGAGTTTCCCCTTACCCTTATTGGGATTCCATTGGAGGACCAACTCCACAATAGGTGTGGGAAGACCCACTTGGTTCCTCTCCTGGTGGGTAACCCTTCCCTATAAATCCAATAGTTGTTTAACTTCCCCATGGAGTAAGTTTTCTCTTTGTATCTTTGTCTCTGTCTCTTCCTCTGATAAATCAGTCATGTTAACCGCATCTCTACCTAGAGAAATATAATCGATATCACCTGGAAAGTTGGGCTGGCTCCGAATATAATTGAAATGGAGGGCCTCATACTGACCCCTACCATGGATCTGAATGTTTGAGGAATCCTCTTTGATTATCCTACAGAGCACTTTAATGCTCTGAACGCATCTTTGTTGGAGGGTCCTATAGCGTCCTGGTGACTTAGGGCACTAGGCCACGTGGAGTGCGTGCAAATAAAACAAACGAAATTTTTGACCAATGTCTTCGAAGTGCACCTAGATCTTGGGGTAGGACACTCGTCGATGATGAATATGAAAGTGAGTTGCTGAGAGGGTCTGGAAAAAGCATCCAACATCCTCAAGGGTGAGGGATTCCGGTGCACTGAATTTCAGTGCTGTAACTGGCCAAAACATCTCGAGGAAATGGTTTGCTGCAAGAATGTCCCTCAGGATCCTTAGTTTAGATGTGGGGTCTGGCCCTTCGTTTCCCAACTAATTGACTATAGGTGGATGGGTAACCAGTAGCGGTACTGAAGCAGACCGCTAAGGCGGTAGGTTGGCCGGGGGAGAATACAGTGGGTAAGCTGACTAGCCACCGTATCTCAGGCTACCTTCTGAAGAGTGTAGTGAATTATCCAGCACACTGTGATAAGAAGGGATGGAGACTACAGTTTGTGGTATAGAGAATATGGATACTGGTGGTAGACCATGTTGTTGCTCATCCACCATTATTCCCCAGAATAACTCTCCATGATGTCTTGTTGGGTTAGTGTGTGCCCGTGGCGATCGCACGATGAGGCCCTGGGGAGACACCAAATCTTAGTCCACCTAGATGTATCTATAGAGGGAGGTAGGGATATGGTGGACCTCACATTTTGGATATATGAGGCTAATACACCTCATCCCTACCCCATCCCTTGACATAGAGGATCGAGGTGAAGGTTCCATTTCCAAATCATATTCCTCCATATAATAAGAGTAGCAGAAAAGTTTAATCTCAACCTAAATCTTCTCGACATTCTTTTTATGGCAGCTATGGCCCACCCTCCTACCATGTACTTGATCTTCTGGATAGGGAAGATTTCCGGCGTGAGGATTAACTTCGACCAAACTGGTGTTGGGATGGAGAGGGCTTCATCTTGAATGGGATGGGGTGTGTGGAGCACCTAGACAGATGTAAAAAGAAGCATGAGGAGGAACTCCAAGTCTACTGGCTGACACGCGAAGAGGATATTCATGAGAAAAGATGGAATGGGTAGGACCCCAACTAGATTTGGTAAGAGAATGGGTAGGGCATCCATGCTTATTTCCTTGGGTAGTGTTAGAGTGAGGAGGGTCCTCGTATTGGTGTAGCCGAACATGGGTGGGACCTCTGTACTGGGTGCCGATGACGTGAGGCTGACCTCCAATTTTCTGATTTTTGGGATGAGGAGGACCTTCATTGGATTCTATAAGGACATGAGGAAGGCCCCCACATTGGAGATTGACCAGATGCATAACATCTCCATGTCGGTGGCTTGTGTCAAGAGGAACGACTCCATACCTGATGTCATGAGCATGGAAGAGGCTTTCATACTGAGTGTCACTGCAATAGGGAGGACCCTCATTTGGATTGAAGGTGGTATGGGGCTTACCTCCACACTAATATTGTAAGTGGGGAGGACTCACGTTCTCAATGGTGGAGGTATGGGAAGGACCTCCCTACTAGGTGTCGTTGCCACAGGTCAGCCCGCGACAGGAACTACCTGTGTCGGTGACTAAGAGAGTCGACCCAACCTGCCCATGGGGTAGTTGGGGCCTCGATCTAGGTCGGGTGGCTGCATTAACCTACTCGGAATAGACAAAGAACTGATGGAATACATCGGTGGTGGCACGAGCCACGGTAGTAATTGATGTTGGCTCCGCTCAGAGAGCATCCTCCTCGGCCTGTGTTGGACAATGGCGTTGGGTCATCCGGACTGGGGCTGGTTGTGAAGGTTCATAGCTTACCTGCTCCCCAGCTCGTGGGGATGGGTGGAAGGGCCCACGCGACCTAGTTGGGGCACTCCTTGGGATCCCCTGGAATGGGATCCTGGCTGGGCTGGCACATGCATCCCTCACCTCATCGGCCTAGGGGAGGGAGTCATCGAAGCATTCTGTGGAGATGTTCCTGAAAGGGATGTGCATCTGAGTGGGGAGAAGTGGCTCCCTTTACAGCCCTTGGGGCAGTATTGGAGATGAGAAATAGATGCCTCTAGGTCGGGTCAGTCCATGTCCCTGTTTGTTAGGATTCCCTCCTCCTCATATCATCGTACGAGGTTGTTTATCACCCTTCACTGAACGAACTCTGAAAAGGAGATGGGGCGTGGGCGACTAGAAGCTGTGGACGTGAAGGCTTCCATGGGGGAAATGAGGCTACACGAGACTGTCGTGAGGAAGTTTCCCCTTACCTTGCATTGGTAGGTGTGTGGTGATTGGTTTCTTGATACGACAACATGGGTCCTAGAAGGCAGGGAGATTAAACCATTAGTGCCAAAACAAGTAAATCGATGTCCAGTGTCCTAGCGCCATTCTGTCTTCCATGGCTAGTAAGATGGATCCATGCTGACAATTTCATAGATCAGGATGTCCAACATTCAGTTTCCCCAAGATCAGGTGAGTTTCACACCACACCCACTATTTTCTTGGCGGGACCTGGCATCAGATAATTGGATATGGTGATACGAAAGTCCACTGATGTCTCAAACACTACTAATCTCCAAATTGAGGATAATAACTACACATCAGGTTCACCATTTCTATTTATGACACTTTTTTTGGGGCGCACATCCATCTATTTCGGAGGAGGATGCGCTGTTGTTGCCCATCATCCCCACTTTCCAAATGCGAGTGGCATCTTTCACTTATTCAGGGACGTTTGCTACTTGATCAAAACAGGATTATGGGATGTCGGTTCATCCTTCTATGGGTTACTCCTTGGAACTCGTTACCTAGTCCGAGTCTCCCTTATATTCATAAGACATTGTTCATGAAACTCTTCCTAGTTCCATGTCTTCATTAATGTCGGTTAATTTCACTGCTTCTGTCAGGACACTCCAAGCAGTCCAGTCAGGGTAGCAACCTTCAATCGGGGGATTAGTCACGTTGGACATCCCTGGCATGTCTAGAAACTAGAACACTAACACGTCTGGGTTTCTTCCCCTTATTATAGGGCTTCTCAATAGAGTGGAAGCTTGAGGCATATCACGTAGAATGCGGGGAATTATATTCCATAAACATGTTTCTGAGGTTTTCCTCAACTTCCCATGTTTAACATAGGGTATGCCGTGAGTTTAACATCTAGTGGGGATAGATCAGACAGATCAGAATGATGACGAGAGTGGATCAAGTTGGTGTAACCCCTAGATGGAACACTGATGCTAGGACTAATGCATGTTTAGTTACCCGGTTACTGCCAAGAGAAGTGAAAAATTCGGTGGCATGATCTCACCGTGATATGGTGGCCTGGGTAAGAATCAGGATGGATATGGATTGTTGAGGGTAATTAGAGGATGATATGGAGCTGACACGAGGGAAAGGGTGATTTTGTGCTTGATCCTCTAAGAGACCTCCTACATATGTGAGGACCCGTCTTTAGACATTATGTACAAGAGGAACTTACACCGGTCTAGGTTCTGGAGAAAAGAAACATGCCTACAAAAACATCTGAGCTACAGAAGAAATTGAAACAAAATGAAAGATCAACTCCACTTCCGCGTGTGCTACAACAATGAAGACCATGTCTGGATTCCAAGGAAACTTGTGAAAAAACATTTGAAAAACGTAGGTTGAGCACAACAGATGCCCCATAAGGGGTCTAAAAACCTTCGATGATTATTTATAAAATAATCTTTGAAAATAATTGCGTAAATTAATTTAGAAACATCCTTTTCAAAAAAAAAATTTAAAGTACTTAAGGTGTTAAAGTACAAGATCATTTTGGAAAATACTTATGTTCAAAATTTCTCAAACATAATCCAGTTCTTTTTAAAACATTAGGAAAGATTCTAAAATAAAAACATCTAATTCGGAGACTTCTTGACACGTTGTAAGCTAGGATGGGTCCACTCCCATTCCCATCATTTTTAGAATTCTCAAGAGTCGTGTTTTCTGAAAAAACATTAAGCTTGCATTATATATACGCATACATTTTTCACCGAAGATTTTATGTTCGTTATAACTCTAACACTGCATTAAAGTACACATGTGTTTATAGGTATGATAATATATAACTATATGAAGATTTCTATTTTTTATCATCTACAAGTTTGGTTACAACAAAAACTTCTATGACGAATACATTTATAGGTCTATCCATGAAATCGTTCATTCTTTTACAATTCTACTTTGTTTCCCATATGCACAGTTCAATTGTAATTATTAATTATGTTTCACACATAATATTATAAATAATATATTAAAAATAAGACATTCAATTCTTTAATGCAATTCATGTAATAAATAAACATTACAATAAACCTTAAGTTCTTTTAAGGAAAATATGGGTTTGTTTTAAGTGAAACGATCATCGATGATATGCATAAACACATGCCCATGTATACGTGCAATAGAAACACCCATAGTGTTGATAAAGCATGATGATGTGTTGCGTGAAGTTTTTCGAAATTTGACAATAAGTCGAAGATAAAATTATAAGCATGATATTCCTCAATTCTTCTATATATATAAATATATATACACCCATTTTCAAACTCCATTTATGCATATATATATATATATCCATAACTTGTATAATAAATATGTATATGTTTCACCCACTTACAACTCTTTGAGGTAATTAGTCATAGAGATTGAAAAAAATGCTTATATATATATATATATTTGTACGGGGAATAAAATCTTGAGATCACATATATATATTTGTATTTATGAATATATATATCTTGAATTTAAAGTATAAATTGTGAGTCAGTTATATATAAAACATAGAATTTAAGAGAATCCGTCTAAAAAAATTATAAATTCATCAAATAAGGTTTTAAAATAGGTATAATCAGTTAACTCAAAACTTGAAAAAAAATATTTCCTTAATTCTAAACACAATAAATTTTTAAAAAGGAATTAAGCTCTTAACACACAAAAAAATTAAATTTAAAAAGAAAAACCATATTTCTTAAACATAAATTAGATAAATATGAATACATAATTTATAGGATGTTCCTTTACAAAATTTTCAAAAATAGACACATAAATCATATAAAATTATCCCTGACAAAAATATAAGTGTAATGACTCAATTTGAAAACAACACCTTAAGGAAAATTAAATAGACCCAAGAAAATAAAAAACCATAAACATAATTGATACCTTAACTTGATTCTAATGCATGGATACACTATTAAAGGAAGCAGAAGTAGGGTATGAAATACCCTAAAAACAAGTATAACGAAATTTAGAGGATGCAAAACACAAAAATAAAACTCCAGAAGGAAGTGCAGAATTCCACCATAGGTGGACATTGGAAAATGGGTTCGCTGGTGTGTATAAATATATACATTCAATTAATATTACCTAAGAAGCCTTGTGGAAATAGTGGTGATTAATTAAATAAAACAAATCCCATGGGAGATCTGATTCAAAATAAAAAAAATGGAAGATGCTAAATTAACAAAAGAAACATATGTATATTTCAAAATCGGACTGAAAACGGAAGATATTGGACAAAAGTAACATAGTAATGTTAATTAAAAAACCATAAATAGGATAAAAGAAAACAATGGAGGAAAAAAAGAAATAGATACAAAACGTTGACATAAAATAGGGAATGCGACATGTGGGGATTATAGTTAATTCGAGATTAATGAAAAACACCCAAACAGATAGCCAACCAAATCATTCAAAATATTAAAAAAAATAGGAAACCCTTTTATTCAAGATTCAAAGACAATAAACATAGAACCTAACTGACCTCAAAATCAAACCCTAACCCAAGCTCGATCCACTCAGACCAACCTCATTGGCTACTGGTCTTCATTCCCGATGACATTGCATCTGAGGCCAAACCCGGATTTCCACTTCGTTCACACCTCAACATGACTAGGCCAAAATAGCATCACAAGAACCTGAGGTTGAGCCTCATTCTTGGTTGCACGAATTCCAACCCAAACACCCCTAAAATACCCCACAACTACAATCCGCTGAAACCCTTCACGATGGCCTGAATCTCCCTCTCTCCCTCTTCGCTGCATGACACACCCTTGAAACCCTGACCCCAATCCCATTATGGGGTTCTTATTTCTTTTCTCATTTCCTATTTAGTTTATTATTATTATACCTTTATCATTTATTTAATCTTATATCATATTATTAATAACCATAAAAAACTTAAAAGCTTAATAAATCTACTTATCTATTAAACTTATTTTATCAATACTTTTCAAAAATTAAAAGTTATTATTAATAAATTAATTTTTAAAACATATATTTATATATTTCATATTATATACTTACAATGTTATAAATTAAATTAATAATTGAATATATATTAACTTGAAAATAATTATTATTATAATTTGTAACAAAATATTTTTAATTTTTTTTAAAAATATTAATATTACGCATATATATATGATTTAAAGTAATAATAATTTTCTTAAAAGATCATTCATATATGTACAATTTTAATCATTCTGTTAAAATGGTTATATTATATATTTATAATTTTATTAAACAAAATTCAAAATGTTAATAATGGGTTTTTTAAACTTTAAACTAATAAAAAAAGTATACATCATATTTTTGAGAATATATAAAACCCATGTAATTATTCATAATAAAACATGGGTTATATTTTTTATGCTGTTATATTATTCCCCCACTCAAAAGAATTGTGTCCTCGCAATTCATTTCAACGGACTAAAACGAATTTTGAATTTCCATCTTCAGAATTACGAAAATCAGAACCACTAGACTTTTAAATTCTACTGCTTAGACGAGAATATCTAATCTCCAAAGTTGTCTATACCATTCCTCTAATACCAAGTGTAAGGACCTATCCTTATAAATTATATACAATAGGACCTTATACTAGTGTAGGTTCTAGAGAAAATATACATGTTTAAAAAAACATTAGAGTTATAGAATAAATTAAAAAAAAACAAAAGATCAACTCCACTTCTGCACACACTACAACAAACACGACCAACTCTGGATTTCAAGGCAACCTGTGAATAAACTTTTCAAAAACGTAGGGTGAGCACAAATGATTCCCAGTAAGTGGTTTAAAAACCTTATATGATTTTTTATAAAATACTATTTTAAAAATATCAGGTAAATATATTTAGAAATACCCTTTTTATAATAATGTTTGAAAATACTTACGGTGTTGAAGTACTAGATCATTTTGGTAAATACTTATGTTCAAAATTTCTCAAAAATATTTGAGTGTTTTTCTTAAAACATTTGGAAAGCTTCAGAGATCAAATAATTTAATTATGAGATTTCTTGACATGTTTTAGGCTATGGTGGGTCCACTCCCAATCCATTCCAGTTTACAATGCTCGAGAGTTAGGTTTTGTCAAAACTTTTTTAAGATTGAAATATATATATACACATATACAATTTTCAATGGAGTTTTCAATTTTTTTAAAATAATAACACTTCATTAAAGTACACATGTATTTATAAGTATGATAATATATAACTATATAAAGAATTATATTTTTTATCATATGCAAGTTTGGTTACGACCAAAACATCAACCAAATATATGTTGCTAGGTCTATTCATGCAATCATTCATTATTTCACAATTCTCCATTGTTGACCATAAGTGCAGTTCAATCATAATTATTAATTAAGTTTAACACATAATATTATCAATAATATATTGCAAATAAAGAATTCAATTCGTTAATATAATTCATGTAATCGATAATCTTGAAAATAAAACTTAAATTTTTTAATGAAAATATAGGTTTGTTGTAAGTGAAAATATTTTCGATGATATGAATAAACACATTTCCATGTATATGTGAGATTCCAATGCCCATATTATTGATAAAACATGATGACATGGTATGTGCATTTTTAGAAATATGATGATAAGTCGATGATAAAATTATAAACATGATATTAATCAATTCATCCACATATATAAATATATATACACCCATTTTCAAAATCCATTTATGCACACATATATATATATTCATAATTTGTATAATAATTATGTATATGTTCCACCCACTTACAACACTCTAAAGAAATTAGTCGTCGAGATTGAAAACAAATATTTATATATATATATATATATATTTTTATGTTGAACACAATCTTGAGATCACAAACATATATTTGTATTTATGTATATATATATATCATGAATTTAAAGTATAAACTAGAGGTCAGTTATATATAAAACATAGAATTTGTGATAATCCATCTAAAAAATTAAAAATTCATCAAATAAGGTTTTAAAATAGGTATAATCATTTACCTCGGAACATAAAAAAAGAAATTATATTTCCTTAATTCAGAACACAATAAAATTTTAAGAAGGAATTAAGATCTTAATAAAAAAAATTAAAATTAAAAATTAAAAGAAAATCCAAATTTCGTAAACATAAATTAGATAAATATTAGGACTTAATTTATAGTATGTTCCTTTCCAAAATTTTTAAAACAAGACACTTAAATCATATAAAATTATCAATGAAAAAATATAAGTGTAAAGACTCAATTTGAAAACAACCCCTTAGGGAAAATTTAATAGACCCATGAAAATAAAACACCATAAAAATAATCGATCCCTGGACATGAATCTATTTCTTGGATACACTAAGAAAGGAATCAGAAATAGGGTATTCAATACCCTCAGAAACAAGTATAAAAAAATTCAGAAGATGCAGAACACAAAAATAAAACACCTGAAGGCAGCGTAGAATTCTACCATAGGTGGACAGAGGGAAATGGATTTTCTACTGTGTATAAATATATGAGCTAAATGAAGCTTACCCGATAATCTTTGTGTAAATAGAGGTGATTAAATAAATAAAACAAATCCCATAGGAGATCTAATTCATACTGAAAAATGGAAGATTATAAATTAACAAAAGAAACATAAGTATATTTCACAATCAGACTGAAAATGTAAGAACCCAGTTTTTGCTGTGAAAGACTTTGGAATATTCTTGATGATATTCCAGAGTAGCGCCCTCAGACGGCATGCGATTCCAAGCCTTGGAGTGGCCGGAATTAAATTTTCAGTGCGTTCACACTAGAAACGCCAAATAAATGCGATAAATCCTAAATGGTGATCCGGATCAGAGATCTGAGTGTACGGATGGGTCCAGAATGTGTTTTTTACCCTAGGAATGACATAAAACCTATTAGCGCGGGACGTTTGGACCCCTCTCTCGCTCTCAGAACGTTAAACAGATAAATTAGTTAATTAATTTATTCGTTTAATGTTGAAACACACGTATCTCTTAAAAGGTGACTCGGATTGTAAAACCGAGGGCACCGTTGAGTTCAGAGCGTTCCGTTTACCCCATGAGGGGTATAAGTTTCGAGGGCGCAGACCGTTTGCGAAAAATGGCCCCAGGGGCGTTTTCGTAATTTGGCAGCCTCGGGCGCTAAGTTCAATAACTTTTGAACGGGGTCTCGAATTAAAATTACAAGACCTCCGTTGTGCTTGGGAGGTGATTTTTACCCTAGGGGAGGCTTAACCTCAACCATGTCGGGTGTTTCAGACGCGGGTTAAATTTGGGGGTTTTAATTAAATTTCTTTTTAAACCCGAACCCCACCCCTCTCCTTCCCCTTCCCCCCTGGAAAAAGAGCTCAACCAAGAAGGAGGATCTCCTCCTCTCCTCCTCCCCTCTGGCGAGGAAGCTCCGGCGAGGTGCGGATCGCCGGTGAAGCTCCGGGCAGCGCCCAACAGGTAGGCTTTGTTGCGTTTTCATTTTTGGTTCTCGCACTCTCTTCGAATTCAAGCATATACTTTGAAATGCGTTTAAATTTCTAAGAGAGACCCATGATTTCGTATCCTACATTCTAAGCTCTCAAACACTTGTTTCAGAATTGAAATCCGGGTTTGGATGGGGACACGGACGTTCGTCGAAGTTTGCGGGAATTTGTTTTTTTGGTGGTTAACGAGCTTCTCCGGCCAGCTTTGGGAGTTCCGGCAGCAGGCGGCGGCGGAGAACCGGGATGAAGCCGGAGTCGCAGGCTCTAGAAGGTAGAGTCATGCAGCTGGCGGCTGCACGTGGCGGCCGCGGTGCGTCGAACGGGTGGAGATCAGCCGGAGGTAGGGGCGGTCCTTGGTGGCGGCGGCCGGTGAGCCGAGGGTACCAGCGGACTCCCGAGCATCGAGCGGGAGCCAGCGCGGCGTGGTTGAATGGAGACGGGGCACTGGCGTCAGGTGGATCCGGCCTCAGCGGAGCAGCAGCGAGCGACGGAGGCCGCGGCGCAGCTCCTATCGTGGTCGGAGGAGGCAGCCGCGCTAACCTTGGGGGCGGAGCAGCAGACCAGGACCCGCGCCACGCGGGTCCTGCTTGGTGTCAACAAGGACCGGCCTAATGGCCGGTCGGATGGGAAGAACTGAACCCGCTCAGGTCCGGTGGGTTGAGGTGGGCCGCGTCCAACGGGCCATGACATGTTGGACCGGACCCGCGGCTGGGCCACGGGCCGGCAGTCCAGGACCGGGCCGACCGGTCCAGACTGGCTCGGTTGGCCCCCCTATATTCGGGGGGCCGTTATTTTCCAAACAGCGCGTCTGTTTGATGCGCCGTCTATGGCGACGAGTTCATATCGTTGGGACGGTTTTTTTTAAGTGGGTTTCGGGGTTGACGGGTCCTGATCCTGAAGATGGGTGCCCCGAAACTTTAATATAATAATATTAAATTATATTAAAGTTTGCAACGGACGGGCTTCGCGAGCCGGACGTCCGTTTGAAGTGTCGTCAGAGGTGCAGTGGCCCCATAGCTGAGACGACCCTTCCAATGTTGGATCAGAGCCCTTGCGGTTTGGATTCGTTGCTTGGCGGCACGAAACGCTTTATACGAACAATTAATTAATTATTTAATTGATTATTGTTGCGGCATGCCTAACTTTTATTTGGGATGTCTGATTGATGTGCCGTCAGTGGAGGTGTGACCCTAGCCCTCGTGCGGACTTTTTGGGATGCTTTCCGAAGTGTTCGGGTTGGAGACAGGGTGCGGGCCCCACATGGCCTAGTTCAAAATTTTTACGTTGAAAGGTCGTTTTTCCACCCAACATTCGTTTGGGGTGTTTGAGCACTGCATTCAGTGTGTTTTTCTGAGGGGGTTGCAATTGTGCAATCCACTCGCTCTAATTCGGCATGATGGTGCGGGGCCCACGAGGGCCGTTTGGGCGTCGACGATGTTTTTCCATCTTTATCACCGGGCGACCGTTTTGGACAAGTGAATAGTTCATCTTGTGTGTTTTTCCAAGAGGATCGCAACAGTGTGATCCGTTAGTTGTGTTTCAGAACCGGGTTGTCGGTCCCATGAAGCAGCGCTCGTGTGCGGTGCGCCGAAATGCATCTTTTTCTCCGGATATCCGTTGCAATCATGTGGTTAGTTCTTTTGACATGTTTTCTTGAGGGGATCACATTGTTGCGTTGCGCCAGACTGTTTTCGGGGCCGAGGCTCGGGATCACGGGACGCCGTGCGGGCGTGAGGCGGTGTTAGTTACTTCTTCGTCAGATATCCGTTTGAGGCGAGTGAGTAGTCTATCTCGCGTTTTTTTTCGTGAGGATTACAACGGGGCGATCTGTTTGGTTGTGCGGATCCTCATACGCAATATTATTAAATGTGGAAATATGAAAGGTGCCTCGGCAGCGGTTCCTCTACTGTGTTCGTAGCGGACCCTTTCCATGTGACCGCGTGCACTCTTGGGATAGTGATGATGGTGGTTAAATAGATGTTGTGGGTCATACCCCAGTCGTTGAGGCGGCATTTCAAAGATGTTATGTCATGCCTTCGCATTGACGTTGGGTGTCGTGTGCACGATGGCCCTTGGGCTGAGAATGTGGTATACTCTGGGAGTATACGGGAATTCTTGGAGGTATATGTGGTTGTTAATACCTGAGAACGTTTGTGCGCTTGGTTGGTGTTGAGGTGGCCCACACGTTGTGTGGGCCCCACGTGCGTGCCGGGTTCTTCTTTGCGTACTTTGACCTCTCGCGAAGTAGACGATCCCTCTATGTGTTTGTTTGACCAGCAGGGTGGAGATTTCCCCCTGGCTCGGTGCTCGTTGGTTTGACCACCAGGGTTGAGTGGTCTCCCCCTGGTTTCGTTCTCGATGGATCGGCCGGTAGTGGTGCTAGCGACACCCAGTGATGGAGCAGGCGCTGAACCCCTTTTTGGGTGAGTTGTTCTAGAGTTGGGTGGTTGCACGATACCCACTCCATGTTCGGTTGACCAGTGTTGTACCCTCTAGTGGGGATGGTCAGATTAGTTCTGAGTTTTACCCTCCAGTGGGGCTGGGAAGTGGGTTACTCACTGGCCTCTAGGGTCTACCCTCCAGCAGAGACTAGGCAGTGGGTCACCCGATGACCTCTTAGGGTCTACCCTCTAGAAGAGACTGGGCAGTGGGTCACCCGACGACCTCCTAGGGTATACCCTCCAGCAGGGCTGGGCAGTGGGTCGCTCGCCATCTAGTTCCAGGTCTACCCTCCAGCAAGGCTGGGCAGTGGGTCGCCTGATGATGTATTAAGGTGTACCCTCCAGCGGGGCTGAGCAGTGGGTCGCCTGATGATGTATTAGGGTTTACCCTCCAGCAGGGCTGGCCAGTGGGTCGCCTGATGATGTATTAGGGTTACCCTCCAGCAGGGTTGGGCAGTGGGTCACCCGATATCTGGTTACAAATTACCCTCCATCAGGGCTGGGCAGTGGGACACTTGTCGGCATTCCAGGCTCAATCCTTTCTACTAGGCTAGCCTGTGGATTTCCTTCATGATTACTGGAGTGGGACCCTTGGTTATACGGGTCAGTGTTGTGACGACTTTGACTTTGAGAATACCTCTCGACTGTAGGGTAGTGACAAGGTGTGGTTTGACTTTCCATAGAACTCTCATGTTTGAGGGGCGCTTTCCCCACCGATACGCATTCTTGTGACGTGATCTAAAACTGTGCGGCCGAGTCAGTGCCTCCCAAAGCGGATAGTGTTGAAGTGTGGTGATTGAGCCCCTTGGCTTGCGGTTCGGGGAGGACGTGCGGGATGCTGGGCATCAATGGTGTTTACCTCTGGGACTGTTGGCTACTCTTTTCTTGGGCTGAGATACGGGGCGGAGATCCCCTTACGACGTTGTTCGAGCTTCTTGATTGAGAATAAGAATATGTATATACCTTGTTCTAGCACCCACTTCTTTGGTTTGGTTACTCTCCCTCCAGGAGAGGCGAAGACGCGTGGGGTATGCCACATGGTTTCCATGTCTAGATTATCGTGGTTGGATGAGTCTAATCTCCTGCTATAGGTAGCAAAGACTCGACGGGAAGTTCATCTTCTCACCGTTTCCAGCTCCTTGTGCCTGGACGAGTCTGCTTCCTTCCTCTTGTTGGGTTGAGTTGGACTCTTCACTGCACTCCATGTTGTACTCCTTTACTTTCCATGTTCGATCTACTGCTCACCCTTCGGTACCTCCTTTTTTGCTCCCTCGAGCCTTTGGGGTATCCTACTGGGTATTTTTATACTCACCCCTTCTTGGGCTTTTCCCGCACTTAGTGTCCCCTTACAGACGATGGACAGGTGGAGCGTGACTTCAGTGGAGCGTAGGAGCTTGGGAACTTGGACCGCGTGCTGTGGTCGTGGTCGGGTTCCAGGTGGGGGACCCTACAAGCTGTTTTATTTTGTTTACCTGTTTCCAGGTTATGGTAGTTTTTTGGTTGGGCGCGTGTTTTTACCATTTTCCTTTCAGTGCTTTCTTTTTTACTTTTAGAGGTCGATGCACATTCAGTGGTTTATATATAGCAGTTGCACATTACTCTGCTTGTCTTTTATTTTACTCTGCACTTCTGCATTGAGTGTGCTGTGTGTGTGTGTGTACAAGTACTTATGAAAAGGCCTCCCCGAGTTGTTGTGCCTTCAGCGATGGTCGCCAGCCCCTGGCCTATGGAGGCGGGCTTGGGGTAGTTACGGCTCGAGGCCGGGTAGGGTCGGGTCGTGAAAAAGTGGTATCAGAGGTGGTTCATTCCATTGGATGTTGTGCAGACGCCCCTAAAGGAGTAATTGGTTGGGATATAGGGAAACAATGTTAATGTGTCTCGAGAGCGGCTCTCAGGCCAGGGAGTCCAGTGATGGTGCGGCGGCCAAAGTATCCATTCACCAGGACCTTGATAACCCGCTTGTCGACTCGGCATGCTGAGACACTTATTGCAGGGAAATTTGTCTGTGCATCACATAGGACTGAGTCTTGACTGTCCTTCTTGAGTTAGCTCCCCATCATTGTTGTTGTTGGTATATACATATATGCTCATCTAACCGCGGCACTCCTTGATAATATTCAGGATGTCTCCGCGAAGACAGCCAACCAGGATACCGGATTTGGTTCGTGACGAAGAACCTGTGAGCTACGAGGCCACAATCGAGGACACATCATGTGAGCCCCTTTCTTCGGGTGGGCCGATAGCAGCACCCCCACCTGTTGAGTAGCAGACAACTTCAATATAGCAGGCGGAGCTTGAGCGCAGGTTGAGCGCGCTCCGTGAGTTCCAGCGGTAGAGACCGCTGATGTTTAGTGGTGAGCCAGACCCTCAGGCATTAGAGGTTTGGCTCGAGGCAGTGGTTTGCCTTTTCAGGCTTGTGCAGATGCCAATAGATCAGAGAGTGGCTTTGGCAGCCACCCATTTTTTGTGAAGCTTCTTGGCGTTGGTGGAGTCTGGTGACTCAGTTTCTTGATGAGTCGTTGCTTTCATGGGGTGACTTTCAGTTGTTGTTCTGTGAGGAGTTTTTCTCCTCCTACTTGCACTCCTTTCGGATTCAGGAGCTCCTGCAGTTTCAGCAGGGAGGGATGACGATGGCCGAATACGCGGCTAGTTTTACAGACCATGCACGCTTTTACCCGGACTTGGTCCGTGACGAAAATCTCCGAGTGCGGAAGTTTGAGCAGGGTCTCCGCCAAGAGATTCATGCTGTCATAGTACCCTTGGGCATTTACACATATGCCGGGGTGCTAGAGAAGGCGCTGGTGACAGAGGGCTTCCTGTACCGTTCTAGTGTTCGTGGTGGCAGCAGGCACATTGGAGCCGAGACATCTGCCGCAACTAGTGGGCATCGACAAGCAGAACCACGACGTAGGTGGATTACTGACAACCAGACTTAGGGACGTGGTCGTACACCACAGTGGCGCCGAAGGGCACCGGTGCAGCCCAGAGAGAGTCGGTGCTATGCTTGTGACGGGTGAGGTCACTTGGCACGAGACTGCCTGACCCGAGTTGCTGAGGCCTTCGGGCAGGCAGCAGGCACACCACCACAGCAGAGGCAGCACCGTGATCAGAGTAGTGGCCAGAGAGGTGGTGCTAGCAGAGGAGTAGTAGGAGTTGGTAGTGGGGGATTACTTTACGAGATCTCCCCATCACCACTAGGCGGTCCACGTTAGGCTCCGGGAGCTGACGGTTGGGGTCAAAGACAGCCGCGAGCTTTGGATGTCTATGATCCTGAAGAATAATGGATGGTGAGAGTTAGCCCTTGCGACTCTTCTAATTTTTGCAGTAGAATTGTTAGACTCTGTGTGTGAACTGTTTTCCTCCCTTCTCCTTGTTTGAGGTGTTACCAGGGTGACACAAGGCGTTGGGTGTAACCCTATGGTGGTAAGGAAAAAGGCGTGAGACCTTTTCCTTTAGTCGATGGTGTTTACTCCTTCGCTTCCGAGCATATAAGAGAGTCTTGGTTGAGAGACATTGACTGTGAAATATTGCGTGACCAGATATCCTTGGGTTCTTCACCATATAGATATTCTTAAGGAGAGAATCACATGGTCTTCTCTCATGCCCAAGCAGTGATCCCTATCACGGCGTGCGACGTAGAGGTTTGACCGGGGAGGTGAGATAACCCCGAGTGCCTTCGGGCCGTTTGAGACCGTGCAAAGGGATGGCGAGGTTCCCTACCGCCTTGCCCTAACCCCAAAGTTTGGAGTGGGTTCACGACATCGGCAAGGGCGGACCTCGTGTGAACGGATCAATCCTTTGGTCTGTGTACGGTGACGTAGAGCTATGCGTGGGTTCTTCTGGGTATGGGAAAGCCAGGTGTGGGCTTAGTACCCTGTGTTGCTCCCTAGTTTTTCTTTTCGAGGACAAAAATCTTGAAGTAGGGAATGATGTAAGAACCCGGTTTTTTCTGTGAAAGACTTTGGAATATTCTTGATGATATTCCAGAGCAGCACCCTCAGACGGCGTGCGATTCCGAGCCCCAGAGTGGTCAGAATTAAATTTTCAGTGCGTTCACACTGGAAACACCAAATAAATGTGATAACTCCTAAACGGGGATCCGGATCAGAGATCGAGTGTAAAGATGGGTCTAGAATGGTGTGTTTACCCTAGGAACGACATAAAACTTGTCAGCGCGGGACGTTTGGACCCCTCGCTCACTCTCAGAACGTTAAACGGATAAATTAGTTAATTAATTTATTCGTTTAATGTTGAAACACAAGTATCTCTTAAACGGTGGCTCGGATTGGAAAACTGAGGGAACCGTTGAGTTTGGAGCATGCCGTTTACCCAAGTAGGGGTATAAGTTTTGTGGGAGCGGGCCGTTTGCGAAAAATGGCCCCAGGGGTGTTTTCGTAATTTGGGGGCCCTCAGGCGCTAAGTTTAATAACTTTTGAACGGGGTATCGGATTAAAATTCCGAGAACACCATTGTGCTCGGGAGGTGCTGTTTACCCTAGGGGATGCTTAACCTCGACCCCGTCGGGTGTTTTAGATGTGGGTTAAATTTGGGGGTTTTAATTAAATTTCTTTTTAAACCCCACCCCTCTCCTTCCCCTTCCCCCTGGCAGAAGAGCTCAACCAAGAAGAAGGATCTCCTCCTCTCCTCCTCCCCTCCAGCGAGGAAGCTCCGGCGAGGTGCGGATCGTCGGCGAAGCTCCGGGTAGCGCCCAACAGGTAGGCTTTCTTGCGTTTTCATTTTTGGTTCTCGCACTCTCTTCGAATTCAATCATATACTTCGAAATGCGGTTAAATTTCTGAGCGAGCCCCATTATTGTGTAGCCTACGTTCTAAGCTCTCAAACACTTGTTTCGAAATTGAAATCCGGGTTCGGATGGGGATGCGGACGTTCATCGAAGATTGCGGGAATTTGTTTTTTCGGTGGTTAACGAGCTTCTCCGGCTGGCTTTGGGAATTCCGGCAGCAGGCGGTGGCGGAGAACCGGGATGAAGCCAGAGTCACGGGCTCCGGCGGGTACAGTCGGGCGGCCGGCGGCTGCGCGCGGCGGCCGCGGTGCGTCGAGCGGGTGGAAATCATCTGGAGGGAGCGGCGGTCCTCGGCGACGGTGTCTGGTGAGCCGAGGGTAACAGCGGACTCCCGAGCATCGACCAGGAGCCGGCGCGGTGGGGTTGAATGGAGGTGGGGCGCCGGAGTCAGGCGGAGCCGGTCTCAGAAGAGCATCGGTGAGTGACGGAGGCCGCGACGCAGCTCCTATCGCGGTCGGAGGAGGCAGCCGCGCTGACCTTGGGGGTGGAGAAGCAGACTAGGACCCGCGCCACGCGGGTCCTACTTGGTGTCAACAATGACCAGCCTACTGGACGGTCGGATGGGAAGAACTAGACACGCGCAAGTCTGGTGGGTTGAGTCGGGCCGCGACATGTTGGACCAGACCCGCGGCTAGACCGCATGCCGACAGTCCAGGACCGGGCCAGCCAGTACGGACCGGCCCGGTTGGCCCCCCTATATTCGGGGGGCCGTTATTTTCTAAACGGCGCGTCTGTTTGACGCGCCGTCTATGGCAACGAGTTTGTATCTGCGAGGCAGTTTTTTTGAAGTGGGTTTCGGGGTTGTCGGTCCTGCTCCCCAAGATGGGTGCCCCGAAACATTAATATAATAATATTAAATTATATTAAAGTTTGCAACGGACGGGCTTCGCGAGCCGGACGTCCGTTTGAAGTGTCGTCAGAGGCGCAGAGGCCCCAGAGCTGAGACGACCCTTCCAATGTTGGATTAGAGCCCTTGCGGTTTGGATTCGTTGCTTGGCGTCACGAAATGCTTTATACGAACAATTAATTAATTATTTAATTGATTATTGTTGTGGCAGGACTAACTTTTATTTGGGATGTCTGATTGACGCGCCGTCAGTGGGGGTGTGACACCATCCCTCGTGCGGACTTTTTGAGACGTTTTACGAAGTGTTCGGGTTGGAGAGAGGGTGCGGGCCCCATAGGGCCTAGTTCGCACGTTTTACGTTGAAAGTTCGTTTTTTCCACCCGACATCTGTTTGGGGTGTTTGAGCACTGCATTCAGTCTGTTTTTCTGAGGGGATTGCAATGGTGAAATCCGCCCGCTCTAATTCGGCACGATAGTGCGGGGCCCACGAGGGTCGTTTGGGCGTCGACGGTGTTTTTCCATCATTATCACCTAGCGACCGTTTTGGACAAGTGAATAGTCCATCCTGTGTGTTTTTCCAAGAGGATCGCAACAGTGCGATCCATTTATTGTGTTTCGGGACCTGGTTGCGGGTCCCACGAAGCACCACTCGTGTACGGTGCGCCGGAATGCATCTTTTTCTCCGGATATCTGTTTCACTCATGTGGGTAGTGATTTTGACGTGTTTTCCGGAGGGGGTCTCATTGATGCAATGCACCGGACTATTTTCAGGGCCGAGGCTCGGGATCACAGGACACCGTGCAGGCGTGAGGCGGTGTTAGTGACTTCTTCGTCGGATATCCGTTTGAGGCGAGTGAGTAGTCTATCTCACGCGTTTTTTCGGTGAGGATTAAAACGGTGCGATCCGTTTGGTTGTGCGGAGCCTCATACACAATCTTATTAAATGTGGAAATATGGAAGGTGCCCGGCGGCGGTTCCTCTACCGTGTTCGTAGTGGACCCTTGGCATGTGATCGCGTGCACTCCTGGGAGAGTGATGTTGATGGTTAAACCGATGTGGTGGGCCATGCCCCAGTCGTTGAGGCGGAATGTTAGAGATGTTACATCACACCTTTGCGTTGATGTTGGGTGTTGTGTGCACGATGGCCCTTGGGCTGAGAATGTGGTATACTCTGGGAGTATACGGGAATGCTTGGAGGTACATGTTTTTGTTCGTACCTGAGAACGTTTGTGGGCTTGGTTGGGGTTGAGGTAGGGGCACACATTGTGTGGGACCCACATGCGTGTCGGTTCTGCTTTGCGTACTTTGACCTCTCACGACGTAGAGGGTCCCTCTGTGTGTTTGTTTGACCAGCTGGGTAGAGCTTTTCCCCTGGCTCGGCTCTCGTTGGTTTGACCAGAAGGGTTGAGTTGTCTCCCCCTGGTTTTTTTCTCGATGGATCGGCCGGTAGAGGTGCTAGCGACACCCAATGATGGAGCAGGCACTGAACCCCTTTTTGGGTGAGTTGTTCTGGAGTTGGGTGGTTGTGCGATACCCACTCCGTGTTCGGTTGGCCAGTGTTGTACCCTCCAATGGAGATGGTCAGAGCAGTTCTGAGTTTTACCCTCCATTGGGGCTGGGCAGTGGGTTACTCACCAGCTTCTAGGGTCTACCCTCTAGAAGAGACTAGGCAGTGGGTCACCCCGACGACCTCTTAGGTTCTACCCTCCAGCAGAGACTGGGAAGTGGGTCACTCGACGACCTCCTAGGGTCTACCTTCCACCAGGGCTGGGCAGTGGGTCGCCCGTCGTCTAGTTCCAGGTCTACCCTCCTGCAAGGCTGGGTAGTGGGTCGCCTGTCGACTTATTCTAGGTCTAGCCTCCAGCGGGGATGGGAAGTGGGTCGCCTGATGAGGTATTAAGGTCTACCCTCCAACGGGGCTGGGCAGTGGGTCTCCTGATGATGTATTAGGGTTTACCCTCCAGCAGGGCTGGGCAGTGGGTCGCGTGATGATGTATTAGGGTTTACCCTCCAGCAGGGCTGGGCAGTGGGTCACCCGATATCTGGTTATGAATTAACCTCCAGTAGGGCTGGGTAGTGGGACACTTGTCAACATTGCAGGATCAGTCCTTTCTACTAGGATAGCCTGTGGCTTTCCTGCATGATTTCCGGAGTGGGAACCGTGGTAATATGGGTCAGTGTTGTGACGGCTTTGACTTTGTGAATACCTCTCTACTGCATGGCTGTGACAAGGCGTGGTTTGACTTTCCCTAGAACTCTCAAGTTCGAGGGGTGCTGTCCCCACCGAGACGTGTTCTTGTGACGCGATCTAAAATCGTGTGAGCGAGTTAGTGTCACCCAAAGCGGATAGTGTCGAAGTGTGGTGAATGAGCCCCTTGGCTTGCGGTTCGGGGCAGACGTGCGGGATGCTGGGCATCGATGGTGTTTACTTCTGGGACTATTGGCTACTCTTTTATTGGGCTGAGCTACGGGATAGAGATCACCTTACGACATTGTTCGGGCTTCTTGATTGAGCATACGGATATGTATATACCTTGTTCTAGTACCCACTTCTTGGGTTTGGTTACACTCCCTCCAGGAGAGGTGAAGACGTGCGAGGTATGCCACGTGCTTTCTGTGTCTAGCTTCTCATGGTTGTATGATTCTACTCTCCTGCTATAGGTAGAGAAGGCTCGACAGGAAGTTCATCTTCTCACCGTTTCCAACTCCTTGTGCCTGGACGAGTCTACTTCTTTCCTCTTGTTGGGTTGAGCTGGACTCTTCACTGCACTCCGTGTTGTACTCCTTTACCTTCCCTGTTCGATCTACTGCTCCCCCTTCGGTACCTCATTTGTTGCTCCCTCGAGCTTTCGGGGTATCCTAATGAGTATTTTTATACTCACCCCTGCTTGGGCTTTGCCTGCACTTGGTGTGCCCTTGCAGACGACAGACAGGTGGTGCAAGACATTAGTGGAGCGTAAGATCTTGGGAACTTGGACCACATGTGGTGGTCATGGCCAGGTTCCAGGTGGGGGACCCTACCAGCTGTTTTCTTTTGTTTACCTATTGCTCGGTTGTGGCACTTTTTTTGGTTAGTTGCATGTTTTTCCTCTTTTCCTTTCAGTGCTTTATTTGTACTTTTAGAGGTTTATGCACATTCGGTGGGTTATATATAGCAGCTGCACTTTACTCTGCCTGTCTTTTCTTTTACTATGGACTTCTGCATTGAGTGTGCTATGTGTGTGTGTGTGTACATGTACTTAGGAAAATGCATCCCCGAGTTGTTGTGCCTTCAGCGCTGGTCGCCAGCCCCTGGCCTATGGAGGCGGGCTTGGGGTAGTTGCGGCTCGATCCCGGGTAGGGTCAGGTCGTGACAGAAAAGAGATAGTATTTGACAAAATAACACTATAATTTTAATTAATAAACCATAAATAGGAGAAAATAAAATAATGGAGGAAAAAAGACTCAAGCACCAAACATTGATAGAAAATAGGGAATGCAACGTGTGGGGGTCAGACTTAATTCGATATTAATGACAAACACACAAACATATAGACAAACAAATCATACAAAATATTAAAAGGAAAATAGGAAACCCACCTATACAAGATTCGAAGACCTTGAACATAGAACCTAATTAAATACAAAACCAAAACCTAACCTAAGATCGATCCACTCAGACCATCCTTATCGGTCGCCAGTCTTCATTCTAAACGACACTACATCCACGACCGAACATTGATTTCCACTTCATTCGTGCCTCTATTCGGCCAGACCAAAATAGCATTGCACAAACCTGAGGTTGAGCCTCCTTCATGGTTGCACAACTTCCAACCCAGATGCCCCTCGAAGACCTCGTGACTGTGATCCATAGAAACCATCTGCGACAACCTGACTCTCCCTCTCTCCCTCTTCACGGCGCGACACTCCCCTGATACTTGGAGCTCAATCCCATTATGGGATTCTCATTTTTTTGTCATTTCAAATTTAGATTATTATTATTATACCTTTATCATTTATTTAATCTTATATCAAATTATTAAAAACATTAAAAAAGTACGAAGTTTAATAAAGCTACTAAAATATTAAACATATTTTATCAATACCTTTCAGAAATTAAAAGTTGTTGTTACTAAATTATTTTATAAAACAAATATTTATATATTTAATATTATATATTTATAATTTTTTAAATTAAATTAATAATTTGAAATGTATTAACTTGTAAATAATAATTATTATAATTTGTTTCAAAATATTTGTTATTTTTTAAAAAATATTAATATTACATATATATATGATTTAAAGTAATAATAATTTTTATGCAAAGATCATTCAAATATGTAAAATTTTAGTCATTCTATTAAAATGGTTATATTATATATTTATAATTTTATTTAACAAAATTAAAAATGTAAATAATGTTTTCTTAAACATTAATCTAATCAAAAAAATAAGTATGCATCATATTTATGAAAATATAAAGAACCCATGTAGTTATTTATAATAAAACTAGGGTTAGATTTCCTGGGCTTTTATATTGTATCCCTATTGTAGGTAATCAATTTCCACGTAGTTTGGGGGGAGATAGGACACCTGAGGAGGCGGCCCATATGGATGAGACCCGGAGGAAGTGGAACCTTCGGGTTGGGGCATGACCTTCCTGAAACACATAGGCTCGAGGGAGAAAGAACATTATGAGACATGGGTGATGGGCTTGAACCTCAGAGAGTCTTCCTATATACCTTTCCTTGGCGAGGATCAATGTCCACATAGTTCTAGATAGGGGGCATAAAATCGGGGTTTACGTAGTGGACAACGACCCGATGACTTGTTGGGGGTTTATACGTGGTTAGAAGCCCGAGGTTGGTCTAAAGCCATTAGGACGGACCAGAGATGTTGTTCCCAACATAGGGGACTAAAAAAGCTTACCGCTGGATGGTGATCGTAATGGATTACTGTTGGATGGAGATCACAATGGATTACCGTCGATTTGGGTTCACAACGGCTTACCACTGGTAGAGGTTCCAATGGATTACTATTGGATGGGGTTGATGATGACTTACCACTAGTTGGGGAACACAACGGCTTACCGCTAGTTGTGGTTTGACCTCAGGGAGGCTTCCTACATACCATGTCTGGGAGACAAGGATCAAATCCCATGTAGTTTGAATGGGTAAAATTTAATGTCTTGTGGGATGAAAAGGGGAATACAGTCTAACATCATGTGGGACAAGGGTGGACTGACGTGAAGTGGCCAGGACCAATAGTTACTAGGCTTGAACCACTGGGAGGCTTCCTACGTACCTTACTATGGAAAGGATCAAATTCCACGTAGTGTGGTATGGTTTGGTGAACCAACGTGAAGGGGGTTATAACCAATAGGTGCTGGGCTTGAACCTATGGAAGGCTTCCTACGAACCTTAACATGAAAAGGATGAAAGTCCATGAAGTTTGGTAAGGTTTGGTGAACTGACATGAAAGGGTTTTAGATCAATAGGTGTTGGTCTTGAACCTCTGGGAGGCTTCCTACGTACCTTACCTTGGCAGGGATCAAAGTCCATGTAGTTCAAGAGAGGTGTTGGTGAACCGACGTGAAGGGAGTCAAGACCAATAAGTGTTGGGCTTGATCCTCAGGGAGGCTTCCTACGTTCCCTTCCTTGGAAAGGATCAAAGTCCACGTAGTTCAGGATGGTTTGGTGAACCGACATGAATGGGGTTGGGACCAATAGGTGTTGGGCTTGAACCTCAGAGAGGCTTCCTACTTACCCTAGCTTGGTTGGGATCAAAGTACATGTAGTTCAGAATGGTTTGGGGATTACATAGTAAGGTGGACCAGAGAGGATGTAATTTTCAATGATTACTCTATGCCCACGCGAGTCAAGATCGGTGTGAGAAACAAGAGGCAGCAAAGACCTGACGATCACGTCATGAAAGGCGCGTCTGTAAGAAGTGGAGTGGGGCTTACACGTGGTTAGCAACCCAAAGAGAAAACAAGGGGATTATGCATGGTTAGAATATCAGGGATATGAAGAATGAGACTTACTCCAGGATGGAGGCTCAGGTGGAAACAAATCCCAATGGGAGAGGAATGGGATAACGAAGGTGTCGGTGCCCATATCTCTTCTGGTTTTGGAACCGAAGAAGAGAAGAGGAGAAATAATATTACCTCTTGTAAGAAAGGTTAGGGGATTACACCAAGGTGGTTAACCTTCCCTGCAGACAGACACCGCTCCATCAGAGAGGATCTCATTCCATCTAAGGAATATCTCACTCCTTTGCAGACAAACATGCATAGATAATGTCCGATATGGGGCACCCTGTGTATGATTCACGAGGAGAGGTCACAGTTTAACATCATTTACTAAGGACGATGGTGATTGGATGTTTAATTTCCTTCATCTCAGATGATGCAGGTTCACTCGGCACCCCTTTTCCTTACATAACCGGCACCCTTTAACCCTTGGTAAAGGGAAGGCACTAGCAAAGTCGTGGTGAGAGGGTGTCATGGAGTGATCCATTGAGGGGCATACTTTAGTGTGGCTATGTGAAGAAGCAATAACTTTTAGCGTTCATATGAGAAGAAGAAGAATTCTAAGTAATTCAATGTAAATCACCACCCAATAGACTTTTAAATCACTTCGTACAATCCTAGAGGGTCATATGAGAAAAGGGGTCACAAAGAAAATAGGTTTACAGGAAAGGTCATTGTGAAGATTTGGCACTCCATGAAGGAGCATGGATTCAAAAAGGGGTCAGATTCATGATGTGGAATGGAATAGCCTTGGAATAGGGTATAGGTGCATATGGACGGTGCTTTGAAAAGTGGAAAAGCTTTCACAAAGTAGGGCTTCATGAAGCAAGGGTGCCCAGCAAATCGTAGCACTGCGAAGCAGTGTGCTTCGCAAAGCATAGTGAGACTTCCTTAGCATGTGGGTTACATGTTCATGGAGGGTACTTTGCAAATCGTAAGTGATTTGTGATGAACCGAGTCCCCTTGGGGACCCCCTTCCTTCATGAAGGCCTGTGGGCTCCGCGAATGTCATCCCTCTTTGAAGAGGGGTTGGATTTTAGCCAAGGGAAAGGCACTTCAGGATTCTCAAGTACCTTAAAGAGCTCATTTTTCGTAGAGAAAAAATTGATTCGCAATTTGAGAGAGGAGAAGGTGAAAGGTCGGAAGATCCATTTTTTTGGATCGAGGGGAGCCTGATATTTATTGGAAAGAGGTTGTGTGAAATGGGGATTTCTCGACACGAAGCCACGTGGGGATTTTTCGTAACCGCAAACCCTCCCACCTCTTTGCTTCATGGAGGCTTCACAAATGGTAGGTGGATCGCAGAGCAACCGATCACTTTTCATTGTGGCGGCTTCAAAAAAGTCAGGAAGATCACGAAGCTTCCCACCTCTTTGATTTGCGGCGGCTTTTCAAACATCAGGAAGATCACGAAGCCACTCACCTCTTTGCTTCACAATGGATTAAAAAACGAGAGGCAGATCACAGAGCCTCCCCCCACTTTTCTTTGCAGAGGCTTCGTAAACATCAGGCAGATCATGGAGCCCCCTGCCTCTTTGCTTCATGGTGCCAATGAAGGAGGCGACTTCATGTCGGTCATGGTGCTTGGGGGATCTTCGAATAGGCTTCTCATGGAAGACCCAAAAGAGGTGGTTTCCTCTTTGTGTTTTCTCTTCCTCTCCACATATTTTGGGGCCGATAACATTAAACTATTAAATTACCTTATTCCACAATAGTTTCTCTCTACAATTAAGAATATGAACATGTTTCTTTTTATAAGAGAGGTTCTATTGTAAATGAACTACTTATGGGCTCAAAACATAATATTGATCTATCACATACTTTCTAAAAAATGATACATGAAAAACATTGTGTACCTGGGATAAAATCGAAGTAATATCTACTCGACATGTGATTGGTCTAACTTTCTATAGAATTTCATATGGTCCAATAAACCATGGACTTAACTTTCATTTTTTACCAAAACACATAACACTTTTCCATGGAGAGATTCTATAAAAAACATGATCACATACCTAGAAAGAAATGTTTTTCCTCAGTTTATCTTAATAAATTTTCATTATGATATGAGATGTCCTCATGTGTTTTAGGATCATCTTCAAATTCTCAACCACTTCCTCTACTAATTATGGTCCCATAAACTACCTTTCTCCAACTACATCCCAAAAATCTATAGTTTAATCCCTTTTTCCATATATTTCCTCAAAAGGTTCCATCTATATACTGGAACGAACACTGTTATCATAACAAAACTCATCTAAAGAAATTTTTTGATCCCAACTTCCCTCATAGTCCATTGAACAATCTCAAATCATATCCTCCAATGTATGAATTGTTCACTCAGTTTTTCAATCAGATTGATGATGAAAAGAAGTAATGAAATTTAATTTTATTCCCAATAAATTCTGAAGGCCTTTCCAATATATTGAAGGGAACCTGGGATCATACATAGATAAACTGTAAAGAGTAACTCTATGTAATCAGACAATATCATTGAGGTACAAAAGAGAAATATTATCCAAAGACATATCATCTCCAATAAGAAGCAAATGTGATGATTTAGTCATTCGGTCAATAAAAACCGAAATCAAACTATTACCCAAAGATGTATTTGATAGTCTCACCATGAAGTCCATAGATATATTTTCTCATTTCCACTAGAGTAATGGAAAAGTTTGAAGTATCCACTTTAGTATTTTTTTCTATACTTTAACTTGTCGACATGCCAAACAATCCATAGTAAAATTTGAAATATCTTTTTTCAATCCATCCCACGAGTAATTATTCTAAAGGCCTCAATACATATTAGTACTACTATGATGAAGTAAAAATATATAACTATGATATTCACACAACAAATCATTCTTCAACTATGAATCACAAGGCCCACATAATCTATTTATAAATATTGAAACAAAATCTTTATCAATGATAAATTCTAACAACTTACTTCTTTTAACCAATCCTACCTTTTTCTGTAACTCACTATCTTCCTTCTGCACTTTCTTAATTATGTCGGATAGATATGACTACCTTGGAACCTAAAACAAAATAGTGTAATTTTCTTCACCATCAACATCCAACATAAAATTAATCAAATCACTAATTAAGGGGTCATGTTCCAAACGTAACGTGGTTAATGAAGCATGATTCTTTTGAATCAAGGAATCCACCACTTTTTTTTTTCTTTTCCAAGATGGTAATTAATCATGTAGTCATAGTCCTTTATCAGTTCAATACGTATTCTCTGCCTCCTGTTCAATTACTTCTAAGTGAATACATACTTCAAAATTTATTGTCAGCATATATTTCATATTTGGATTTGGATAAATTAAGCCTACAAATATTCAAAGTGAAAACCACAACTGCTAATTCCAAATCACATGTGGTATAATTTAACTAATTCGGTTTCAATTTTCATGAAGTATAATAAATTATCTGATCATTCTACATTAGAACACAACAAAATATTTTCATTGATGCATCAGTGTAGATGAAAAACTCCAAATTTTTGGAAGGCATGGAAAAAACTAGAACACTCAAAAATACCTTCTTCAGTTCTTAAAAAAGAATGAAATTCATATGTCCATATAAACATAACCCCCTTTCACATTAATTTAGTTAGAGGGCTAGATAATCATGCAAATTTTTTTACAATCCTTTATTAATAAACTTATAATCCAAGAGAAATAAGAATATCCGTAACATTTTTAGGTCTTGTACATTCATCAACCACCTTTTTTGGAAGGAAAACATATTATTCCATCCATATTAACATCGTGTACAAGAAAAGGAATTGGTTTCAACCAAAAAACACATTTTCTAAATTGTTCATATAACTTATTTTCTTTGAGAGTTTGAAAGACAATCTATAGATGTTTTTCATGATCTTCATAACTTTTCTAAAAGACCAAAAAATTATCAATAAAAACAACAACAAACTTATAAAAATATTCAAGGAATATTCTAATCATAATATATATAAGTACAGTAGGGTAATTTTTCAAACCAAATGACATCACAAAAAATTAATAATGCCCATATATAGTACGAAAAGCTATTTTCATGAAGTCATCTTCCTTCAACTCCAGCTAATGGTACTTAGATCTCAGGTCAATCTTGGAAAATACAGAGCTCCCTAGATATGATCAAACAATTAATCAATATGAGGAAAAGGATTATTATTCTTATTATTAATGTTATCAAGTATCTATAATCAATGAAAATACTCATAGAACCATCTTTTTTTAACGATCAAAATAGAATCACCCCATGGTGAAAGGTTAGGATGAATGAAGCCTTTAAATAGAAAATTCTACATCTATTTTTTAGTTCAAGAAGTTATAATTAAGAAATTAGATAATGGGGTTTTTAAATGGGATTAGCATCAATAACTAAGTCAATAATAAATTCAACTTCCCGATAAAATATAACACCTAGAAATTTTTTAGGAAAACCATCAAGGTATTCGTTTACCACTAACACATCAATAATACTAATAGTTCCCTTGTTTTCAATAATATGAGAAAGATAACATTAATTTACATCTTTTTGTAGTTCCTTAGATTCCGGATATGTTATCAATTTTATGGGTTCATTCTTGTAGACAAATTGAAACTCTTTATGAAAAAAACTTCTTCAACCCTACAATTAATCTTAGCACGTTAAACAGAAATCCAATCCAAATATAGAATGACATAAAACTATATAAATGGAAAACAACATGGTTTTTAGGTAATTTATTTTCAAAGAAAACAACATGAAAATTATTATAATTTCTTTTTGTTGTAATATTTTCCCATTGTGTTTTAACCATCAGTTATAATCTCATTTCATTATGTAAAATTTACATTTTAATATAAAATTTCACAGAAATAAATTAAAATGTATACCCTGTATCAAATAATATATTAGAAAAATTTGGGTTAAAAAAGTACCTGATACAACTTCATTGGA
The DNA here is from genome assembly GCA_963277665.1 of Viscum album. Lineage (NCBI taxonomy): Eukaryota > Viridiplantae > Streptophyta > Magnoliopsida > Santalales > Viscaceae > Viscum > Viscum album. The sequence goes on from OY728128.1 coordinate 717,792,798, forward strand.
TGGATCGACATCTGCTGAAGTAGTTGCAAAGGGTATCACTGCACCTTTCTGTATATTATCTGTCTACATTCCATCATTCATATCTTTCTTTGGGTAGGTATTTTCATAATGACCCATCTCAACACATTTAAAACTTGTTATAGTTTTCTTATAAGAATTCATCTTAACAATATTTTCATTGCAATCTCAAGACATATTTTCAAACTTTCCACATTGAAAAAACTTCCCAGTTTTGTTAAGGCATTCCCAGAGTGCTTTTTACCAGACTTTTCACAAACGTGAAACTAGAATTTATTACCTTCAAATTTCTTTGATTGATTCTTTCTCATATCTTTCTAGATGGACCTCCTCTTTTGATTCTTTTCAACATAGACATGATCATTAGAAAAATCCATTTCTACCCTCTCGTCACATTGGAAATGTTTCTCATTACTTTTTAATTCTTAAGAGTCCAACGCCCTTCTATACCATGTATTTAATACTGAGTGAAAATGATTGATTTTTCTATCAAGATCCTGAAAAAATTGGAGCATACCTTGGAATTTGTGTGAAGTATTATTCATAAACAACAACATAATCTTCCTCCTTTAGATTCAGTTAAAGGAATTTATTTTCAATCATAATCAGAACCACCTTAGGAAAATAGTTTTCATGGAAAATATTTTTAAATTCATCTCATTCCAAGGAATAAATATTCTATCTATCCCTGATATTATGGATCATTCACCAACACTGGTAATCTTCACCTTCAAAATGATAAATGGAAAGAATAATCTTTTGATTATATTAACACCCCCTAACATCAAATTTATTTTCAATGGATCTAATACACCCATTATCTACCACTGGTTTAGAAGATCCACTGAAAGTAAGAGGGTGTTGCCTTATAAATTATTCCAATATCATCATTTCAATTTTGGTAGTTTTGGTTGTTCTCTTGCATGGATTCCACCCCCATTTATTTCCTTTTTATCTGAGCCATTATTTTCACAACATGATCAGTTCCAATCCCTACCTTTCCGAGTTATAGGTTTAGAATGATATCAACCTATCAGTTCCATCCAACTTCAACATCCCTATTTCTTATGTGGAAACCAATTTCGAAAAGACATATCACAGATGAAGAAACATGATAATATTAAAATTATATAACATTTCAAGATAAACCTATGGTAAAAATCTTTTATGGTATTCTATTAACATAATCCTAACCCCTAAATTTATCTAAACCGTGCTCTGATACAAACTATAAGGGCCCATCCTTAAACATTAGATAATCTAGTTAATTCAACTAGAATACATTTATTACATTCCCACATAACATTTATATTAATAGATATATAAATTTAAGAGATAATTTATACATATCAACCCATAATAAAAAAAGTGGATACTAATAAGACAATATCCATTTTTTCATAAAATAATAGTTTTTCATAAAAACATTAAATCTTTTCATAAAAAGTCTTCATGAAATTAATATTGGACTCTCCTTTTATCTTAACCATCCTTAATACCTATGAAAAACATTTTAAAACATGGGATGAGCACAAAAATATTATTAACTGATATAAAAGGAATGATATAAACCATTTGTCCATGAATACTTATAAACATATGAAATTATCAAAGAAGTAATTCTCACCCATAAAGTGTCATGTACTTACTTTGTGAAACAAGATATTTCCATAAAACATAAAAACATAAATAAAACATATAGATAACTTGGGGAATTATATAGATAATATTTTAACCATCACAGATACCTTATGGTTTGTAACCCTCACAACTACCTTACAATGTAACCCTCATGGCTACCATATAGTGTAACAATCACAGTTACACTTTGAGTAACCATAAAGATGACCTCCAACTTACACAAAACCAATGAATTTGAGGAATATATATGTCCCACCATTCATCATAAACAATCCCCAAAACCCATAATGTAATCATAAAACATGAATAACTGCATAAAAAATCCTATTGAGTTCTGTAAAAATTGAAATTTAAAATAGGATATTTAGAGAGTCCCTTACATATAAAATATCATTGAAGAGATATTTTTTAAAATTAAAGGAAAATATATAATCAATGTAAATCCACCTAATACAACATAATATATTAAAAATTAATTTCATCAATAATCTTATCATGAAAAAATCAATGAATTAGAAGGTTAACCCAAAGAATGGAAATTGGGTTAAGAATTACCTTACCTCACGCTCTTCATACTTCAAATGTGTTTAAACCACCTGTATAATGGTTAAATTTTTTTTATTAACATTTTAAATAAACACATTAATTTTTATAACACTGTATATGATCATTTTATAACATCGTTCCACATATTTATTACTAATATTATGTTATTTCTGTTGTTTGGGGTGCGTTCCTTAAATGGTTTCCATGGTTGGTTCGTAATGGATTTTATTATAAAATGGAATATAAACTCCAGAAGTGGAATGAAATAGAATTATTATGTTCCAAAAGTATTAAATTATTCCATAAATAATTTTTATTTCAGATATTATGATGAATCATTATATTAAATATTAATGATATTCGTTTTGTTCATTTTAGAAGTTCTTTGATAATCAAAAACTAATTTAATTATATAATTTAATATTATGTATATATTACAATTCCAGAACATAAAAGAGTTTATATCATAAATTTTACAATGTTTTTGAAACATTAAAATAGTTTTATGACCAGAAATGAAGGTAGTAATGGAAATTGAAAACACATCATCCATGATATGAGTAGATCAACACATCACAGATGGTGTTTTTTATTTTTTGAATAAAAGGGAGAGGAGAAGAAGAATGATGACAATTTTTTTACATAAAGAAGATAAAATCCCAGTATATGTAAGATAATGTAGTTTTCATGCCTCTTGTATATGGTAAGGTGAAGAGACAATACTATAAGAAAATGAATTGAAAAGGAAATAAAAGAAAACGAAAGAGGATTTTTACCTCTTGAACTATCCTCCTTCAGAACCTAATTAAAGCCTTTGGATATGGCCTATTTTTGAGACCGGACGGTCTTGGAAGTGGGGAATTGGATTTTGTGGAAATTGGAAAATTCTCAAAGCTTGAGAGGTGTGAGGAGAGTGGGGGGGGGGGTGATAGGTGGTATTTATAGTGGAGGAGGGGGGGGGGTCCTTTATTTTATTATTTTTCTCACTAAAAGAAATAGTGTTAGTTATTGTGACTAAATAGAGTAATTACTTAATGTTAGTTAGAACCAAGGGTTCCTACCTCAATATAAAATTATCCATGACTCAATAATTCTTATTTTTTTCTTATTTTGTAAATTATCATATTTCACTATTCACTAAAAATTCATGCATTTCAAAAAAATTCAAAAAATTCACCATAAACATTTTTCAACATTTAGAAATCAAAATTGAACTCCATTTTATCAAAAATAATTTATAAATATGAGAAATTTTGTTTTTAAATAAAATCAAAATTTATTCAAAAAATATCAATTTTAAAACTATAACTAATTTTATAACACTTGAAAGAAATTAATTAAATTCACATAAAACTATCTTATAATCACAAGACAAAAAAATATTAAATTATGATTTTAATTTTATGAAAATTAAATTTCTTTTATATCATTTAATTAATTATATAATTAGAATTATATATTTATGACTTACAAAAATATGAAAACATATTTTATACATTTCAAAAAATTATTTACTTGTTCGATGATATAAATATATAATATTTTTAATTATAGGATGGATAAATTTTATATATACTTTTAGGTGATGTTACTGTTATATTCCCCAAATTACTATTCTTAAGGTTATGTTACTATTCCATTAGTAAATATTCCTTAATTTTTATAAACCCCAATTATTTCATTATAAATTTATAAATAATTTTACTATTTAATGTAAAGAAATTATTTTATAAGTACATGTGTTGTTAAATTTTCTTTCAATATTTTCTTCACCTTCTTGGATGATATTTTCATGTGAGGTCATATACCCTTTTTAGAGTGTTTATATGATTTCTCTATTTATTATCATTCCAACTCAAATTAGGGGTTGATATAGTATACTAATTCTACTACCTTGTTAAGGGAGTGGGTCTACAACTTTTCCATAAAATTATAGTGGTATTCAATTTTTTATCATTTTGTTTCATTATATACATTCTATGAATTTATCCAAAAATGATTTACACATTAAGTTAATTGTTGATACCATGACTTTGAAAATAAAAATCCCCTATGACATGATTTTAGGTTAAATACCTCATTCTAAACAACCCATTCATGTGGGTTAAATTAAATGTTATTGAATATCAATCATGTTTTTGGAGAAAAAAACCACTAAGGTGTTCTGCGATTTTCACATAATTATAGAAGTAGTAAATTAATTATATGAATTTTTAAATTTAAAGGACATGAATCTATACCCCTCTATCACTTATAAGTGGAATGACTATTGAGATGAATAATTTGTTAAATGGTATCGACCCTTATCTTGGGCATTTTTCATTTATAACTGAATAGGTAAATGAAATGGGATAAATTGACCATATTAAATATGGGGGATTTATCATTATCCAATGTTTAAAGTATTAAATGTAATTCTTGATTGTTATAATGGAACCAGATCACATTAATGTCATGTCCTTCCTTGAGTGAGGCTTGGATTCCTGACATAGAATTCGATGGGTGATCTCAGTGGATGCCAATCGATTCATTTATTTTACATCTAAGAAAGATTCAACACTAGGGTCTTGTTAATGTATTATATTAGTGAATTCATTTTCATATCACTGATAATGCACCTTCATATCTAGAAATAGAATACTTGATTATCCCCGCAGATTTGGATTGATTTTCTCAGAAACTTGGTCCCATGTATTATCTCCTTGGGATCCAAATAAAGTTTATCCCATGATAAATTTTTTAAAAGTTACTTGGAATCGATTATAAATATACACAATTTAATTCCAATTTTCAAACTCATGTATTACACCCATAACCCTATATACAAGATGCAAGTTTTGATACTTTGAGTTTTATTGAACCCCTATGGTCAAGGATGCCTCTATTTCACCTTAGATCCCACATGATTACATTATATGAACTTCATGAATATATTCCTCAGTACACAATATGATCTAAAATGGTATTTTGTTCAGAGGTATCTGGATTAGTATAAATTTGGTTTGGTCAACTGACCAATCCTCAAGAACCCTAATCTTGATGCAGTTACTCTTTACTCACTACTTTTATATTATGCGTTCAAACAATTTCATTTTGTATATATTGAATAGAATCTAATTAAACACTATTGGTGGTGGCCCATTGGGTTTTTATCACACCATGTTCTAACTTCCATTGTGTAACTAGATAGACTTTAGGCATATCCGTAGAGATAAAGGGAAGCGACCAGTCATGGATGCCTGATTTTCATTTAGGATGGGAGGTTGGTCGTAAATGACTGAACCACATCTATGAATTCTCATGGTGATAGTTTTTGGCCATTTGTTTAATTTTGTTATACATGAATTCTATATATTCCTAATTCCATGTATTTCTATTCATTTTTTGTAAACATGGCACCATCTGTATATGATACTACTTAGGGATTTCACTATTAATCATATTTTGTTGTTTTATTTCTATTACCTTGTCTTGTTATGATGTTTCATTATATTATTTTTGTTTCTTTTTTTTATTCACCCCAATGCCACTCGTATAAAGTGGGTATAGTCTCCATAACATACAAATGTAAACCCTCAATACTACTCTATAGAAATAGGTGTATAAAGAGGTGTACTTGAAAACATGTGTCCAACCTAGTTCGGTGACTTATGAATGAATTTGGTTCAAGATGTCATAATGTGATATCATAGGATTATTTTCATTTGAATTTATAATTTAGGATTGGTAGATAGAATACTATGAAGTGTCATAATTTGGTAATGAGTATATTCCTAGGAGTTGATAAACCATGTTTGGGGGAAAATAAATGTTTCCATGAATTGGATTTATTGTTGTTCTGAATTTTTCCCAGTATACTTAAACTAATTTCATCCTTAGGTTAAAAAATGAATTATGTAATTTTCTATTATTATATATTTCTACACATGTCCAGTATGAAGATGAATCTTTTCTTCATCCTTCATTATAGGAACATTAAAATTTATATGTGATTCATATTCCATGACATTCATATTACATTTCCGAATTTCCTATTATATATTGTATGTTCCTTGATTGTATTTGTGATAATGTTTCATACAGGGAGAGTGAGGAAAATAATTTGTTTCTTAATGTGTATTTAGTAACCTAAATGATTTATTCCCAGATATCTTGATGGTGAAGCTATAAAAAAAATATGACATGTTTAAGACATTGACCATAGTTACATGGGATGAAACGTTTGTTGTTTTTCATTAAATGTTTTCAAATTACAATTTATAAATTTTTTCAACTATATGATTAGGATTTCTGATCTATATAATCAAATCATAATATGTGGGCTTGTTACATCCTGATATTATTTTTAATAGTAGGTTTCAATCACATGGAATGATAATTATAACATATAATGCTTATGTCTTTAGAATGGATGTATATTTAACTAGACCCTTAAATATATAAACTACTAAATTTAACTTTTACTTGATATTTTCACTGTAAAATTGGGAATCCAATTACAACAGAAAGGGTTTTTTCCTCTATAAATGATAATTGATATTCCATATAATGGAACCTATATAATTTGAACTTGGAATCTTACCAATACCCTATTCTTGGATTTGGTTATTTTGGTTAGAATGTTTTATGTAGTGAGCCCATATAGCTCTATGATTTTTATTAGAAGAATCCATTTTTACTAGTGTTATTTTTGAGGAGTGTGTCTGGAATTATAAATATACACCTCCATGATTGGCTTACGAAGAGTTTGTAGAAGGTGTTCACAACCATGCTTCTGATTCGGTGGGACCTGAACAAAATATAATGCCACTAGTGCACCCCCCATAGAACTAGTTTCTAGTCCAGGACTAAGCAATGAGATCAGATTTAAGAGAGTTTCATTCATTTAGTTTAGTCTGTCTATGAATCTCTTATCTTGCAAAAATGATGTTAAATTCCAAAGAGAGTTCTAGAAGCAACACCCACCTCTTATTTCGATTTATGGTGGACCTCAGGCTACCGATTCATGGAAATATTACATTATTTCATTCTATGTGAGTCTATAGATGGCTCCAGAGTAGAGGCTCATGTTTATATATTATATTTTTATAGATCCATTATAATATTTTGGGATGTTTTAAATTAGGAAGATTATTATCAAGGTATGGTATGGATGGATTTCCAAACTATAGTCAATGATTAATTTTTCCTAGAAATTCCAAGAGATGGTCAATTTATGGTGTTTATTCCCCTTCACCAGGGTACAATATTTGTTGTGGATTATTAATGTTTCTTAATTGAGCTGCAACACATAACACTGACTCTTACTAGTGAAGATTTTTCCAGAGTGAGATGATTTGAGGATGGGTTTAGTTATACCATCTTTCATAGGTGAACATGTTTTGTTTACCAACCATTACAGAATTAGTAAATTATGACCTTATATCCTACCATAATACGAGGGACACTGATGTTAAGGTTCAATGTGGTTTTACCACTAGGTAGGTAATTGTTTCATCTAGATGTCAGATGTGTTGCCAAGAGGTTTTTTCATGATATAAGTGGAAATATGACTCTATGAATTATATGTTATGTCAAATGACATCAGTGTTGGTGGTAGGGTAATAGTAAACCTTGGAATGATAGCTACCATGTTGAGTATACAACCTATAATTGAATGGTCCATATTTATAGGTTTTGTATGACATTTCCACTGGTCCCCTATGAAGGAGGATCTAACCCAAATCTGAAATCTAGATCGAGAATAGTTTCTTGGTTCGAGGCCGGTGGATGGATTTCCACCATCCATACAGGCCGAGGAGGTGGATGAGGCTCAAGAAGCAAGAATTTTGTTGTGATAAGTTAGTTGAGTGAACCTTATCAAGAATCATAAGCTATAAACCAACTAAATGGATTTGGATAGTTGCATGCATGGAAACCTGTGCCTAATGAGAATAGTTTCGAGAAATAAATAGTTTGATGTATGATTGTAGTTGACTCGATATTAGTATCTTATCTATTTGTAATTGTCACTTCACACACATTTTTATCTTAATATTTAATAAAGATTCGTGTACTCGATATTGAATACTTTTTTGGGGGTAATGGGACTTGATACTTTGTTGGGAATATGTTCTGAAAGAACACACTGATGAATTGACTATACCCTTGAGATTAGAGGTTATAGTTTATTATTGAACCATTTTCTAGTTGATATTATAGACTTTGATATCATTCTCCCAAAAGACCGGTTAGTTCATTATTATGACCTTATTGATTTTTATCACTATAGGTATACTATTAAATCTCTTAAGGGTGATAGTTACATTCATAAAGAAGAATGGGATATATAGTGAAGTTAACCTAGACCTGAGCATCATGTTTAGGGTGGAGTGTCATCCCATATTTCTAGTATTTTTCAGGATGACCAAGTAGTATGTCAGACTATTTTTCCTCTGATGGTGGAAAAATACAAACTTGTTTTCCCGAATGATTTATATTCTCAACCTACTGAGAGATATGTAGAGTTCACAATTTATCTTGATACAAAAGATGAATTAGTTTATATTACTTAGAACAATGTGGCTCTAAATAATCTTTTGTTACTCAATATGTAGTTATAGGAACTAGAAGTTAAATGCTATATACGACCCGGTACTTCCCTATGGGGTTCACCTGTACTTTTCTCTATGAAAGAGGATGCTACCTTCATGATGTGTGTGGATTACTGGTGATTAAATTATATTTCCATTAATAACCTATACCAAATTCCTTGTTTAGATGATCTCTTTGACTATCTCCTTGGAGCTAGGGTCTCCATGAAGATTTATTTGAAATTAGGTTTTCATAAGGTGTCATTTATTCCCATTTGATATACCACATATGAAATTATGAAATGAGTTTAACTTTTAGGAATATTTTATTACTTTAATCAATATAAAAAATGCACATTATATTTTTATTTCCTTAATTAATTAGGTTTTCTAGTCGTACCTAGATTTCTAAGTGGTTGTTTTTTTGGATGACATCTTAGTGTTTTTTCAAACACAATACAGTCATTCCAAAAACCATAACATCATTTTGTGTACACTTATTGGTAATATATTCTATTCCAATATCACTAAATTCAACTTTTAGATTGATAAATATCACTTCATGGGACACATTATCTCTGAATCAGGTTTGAATGTTGAACTAGATAAGGTGATCCAATTTTTCTAGGGTCAACCTATAAACATCTTTGTGACATGAAGTTTCTTTTAGGTTTATGGTCAACTAATTAATTTTATTCATAACATTTCGAACATTAAACAACACTTATAGGCTAGACGAAGAAGGGTGTGAATTTTTCATTGTTCGAAGAATGTGAGAATGAATTTCAGGAGTTGAAAGGAATGTTGTCCCTAGTGTCAGTCATGGTTTTAATTGAGCATGGAATGCTATATGGTTTGTTGTGACACATCAGAAATCATGTTAGGATTTTTTATGATATAATGAGAATGAGTTCTAGCATACTGGTCTTACTAGTTGAGTCCTTACAAGTTTAATTAGTTATATCATGATATTGAGTTTATATATATTGTTCATGCCTTATGTTTCTATAGTCATTTATTACTTGGAGGGAAGTTCATTGCATACATGGAACACAAAATCCTCAAGTAAATATTTAGTTAGTATAAATTAAACATATAGTGTAGGATATGGGTTTAATACCTTCAGTATGATTACTTTGAGCTTCCTTACATTCCCAAAAAGGTGGAAATTAGTTTCTGATAGTTTGTGTTATATGACTCAAAGAGAATCACTTTAGGAATCCATCATTGAAAAGAAGCTGATCTATCTTCTTTAGTAAATGTATATGGATGTAAAATAGTTCAATGAGTAGCCTGTTCTCATGGATTTATACATGGATTCATCACTTTGGTATCAATTTAAGAGGGGGAAGTTTTCTTATAATGTATGTTAAATCCCTGGGATAGTGTAACCAGTGTGAAATCACTACCAATTCGGTCTGTTGATGAGGATGAGTTCCTGAAAATCCATGGGAGTTTCTAGGTACTTGTATACATTCAAGAGTAGTTGATATAAAAATATCATGATTCTATCTAGGTTTTATATACAAGGATCACTATGAGGTTCCCCTAGTATTTGTGGCCGTGGATAAAAAACAAAATCACATGTTTCCTTACTCAGTGTCACACCTTTCAACAGATGAAGGTGAAACACTAGTATCCTATAGGCCTATTACAGCCATCAACCATCCAGCAGTGGAAATGGGGTGATGTTACAATGGATTTTATGAATGGATTTTCAAATTTTCCTTAAGGAAATGATGATTTATAAGTGATCATGGATACTATGATAAAGGTCTCCCACTTATATCATTTTTGGTAAACCATCTTAATGGATGTGGTTGTGAGGCCACATGTCCTAGATATCATATTCTTTTTTGGTGTTCCATATACTATTATATATTTTAGGGATAGAAAGTTCAATTCTCAATTATGGTTGGGATTATAGAGGGATCATGTTTCATAGGTACTTTTGAGTATAACAGACCACACACAGACCGATGGATAGTCAATGTGTACTATACATGTATTGTAGTAAAATCTTAGAAAATGAGTCCTTTTTTTGGTTCTTGGGAAAATCACTTACCACTTGCTGAGTTATCTTATAATAAAAATTTCCAAGAGACAATCCCAAAGTATGCTCATGAGGAACTCTATTTTAAGCCTTTTCATTCACCTTTGTGATGGTTAAAGGCATCAATGATAGTGCTACTAGGGCCTTGGATCATTCAGGACACATCGAAGAAGGTACAAAATATTGGGAAACATATTGTAATGGATTAGTCTAGGATGAAATCATATAATGATCAATAAAGACAACCTCAAGATTTTAAGGTGGTAGATCAGGTCTTCTTATGAGTCTCACCATGATTCAGTCATAAATGGATCAGATAAAAGGGATTTGTGCACTTATATTTTCCCTTCCTTTCAAGATCATAGAGGGAGTTGAATTGATAGCCTATCAGATAAATCTCCCTCACAGGTCTTGGGTTTCATGTATGAGTTGAGGTAAATGTTCACCAAAATAAGCCCAAAAAGTTGGTTCAAATGCTCAATAATAGTAATCAGAAAGTTATTTAATTTTCTAAAAACGTGTATTTTAATGAATAAAATCATAATTATTAGGGAAAGGTTGTTGATGTAACAATATTGGGCATATAGAATTAGTTTTTTAGAATAATTATTAAATTTTAAAAGTTTAAGGGATGCTCACTGTGAGAGGGAGAAATTATAAGTTACTACACCATCCATAGAATAAAAATAAAAAAGTTTATACTTCAAACAAATTTTATAGAAATTAAAATGTATATGGTAGCAATAGATTCTATGGTCATAGATATATAGAATTATATTTCAACTAAACTAAGCATCCATGAAGTGTAGATATGTTATTAAGACCCATGATGCTATGGAATGGAAGAAATCTGACCATGGGAAAATTTCAAGAGGGTAAATTTCTAAAAACTACACCCAAGATGTTCTCAAGAATGAATAGTGATTCAGCATTGGGGAATAAATAGAAGAAAAGTGAAGAAAAAACTAATCCCTAGATGTCAAGAAATATATCGATATCAAATAAAATATTTTAATCCTATTCAAGGAAAATAATATACTCTATGGATATGTGCCAATAGGTAAATTATTACACATGAAAATTAGAATTTCATGGGATGATTTCAAAAAAAGATGGCCAAAGGGATTCAAATTTGTTTTCTAGAGGGTAATGGAATATGAACAAAATTAAATTTATTTTCTATTAATTAAACTATCATAGGAGGAAACCATAAAAAATATATTTTTTGCACAAATTGATTCATGTTATTTTAGGGTTAATATTAAAGGTAAGACCTCATAGAAAAAATAAAGTAATGAATACATGTAACCTAATGCAAATTATCATATGAAAAAATAGGTACACCTGAAGTATTCATTTAATGAAAGAGAATAATAGAAAAGAGTTCCACAGTTGAGAATAAATTCTGATCCCTATCACTGCCACTAAGGTTGTATTGTAATTCCACCTCATTCCCATATTTCTTATGTTGTATTTGTATGAATTTATTACAGTCAAATTAATGTCAATATAGTTATCAAGAATAAATCTAATAATTAAATTAATGTTGGAATAAAAATTTCAAATTTGAAAAGGAAAAATTATTTGTCTGATTTATTGACAGATATTTTAAATAACATTTGAATAAAATTTATACCTTGATGAAGTATAAATGAAGTTCATCCCTTGAGGTAGAGTTTAAATTTAGAATATTTTAGAACCATATAATTGATTCAAATATGAATTTTTGATGGTTTTTGAAACAAAATATCATTTCAAATGAATGTATTCTTACTCTCTAATACCTGGTTCAACTTTTTAACTATAAGGGTGGGAAATTTATTTTATCAATGACAAGAAAATATGGATACTTTAGAATATTTGAGGGTTTATTTCTAAAATATTCTACATGTGTTCTTAAAATTATAATCTTCTATATTAATATGAGTGCATGATCTAAGGTTTAAATTATAATAAGTATAATATGATCAATTATAACATTTTGGTTTCATCTTGAGGACATTTGAACAAACCCTGAATGATTTATGGTATTGTGTGTTGTTTCTATATTTTTGGAACTATAGATAGCCACGATTTCTAAATAGAACACTAATGATTTTTATATCGATCATGTATCAAATAGACATTGAGGGGTATAGGTGATGAAATATTTATAAGGTATGAAATGATATCTTCATCTCTTATGTATATTGTATTAATTATTAATTAGTGGAGATTAGAATATTGGATAATTATATGAGATAGGATTTTTGAATAAATGATCATGAATTATGTAGAAAAATTATTTCACATATTTTCATACCATTTTATATAATTGGTATTGAAAAAAAAGAAACTGGATAGATTATCGAATCTAAATTTTTATTATATAGAATTAATTTTTTATTAGGTTCAAAACAATTATAGGAAGTTTCATGTTTTCAATAAGTTAATGAAGTGATCCTTGGAAGTTTTTGGGATATTCACATGTACAATTGAGAATAGTAAAATAATTTCCCAAGTAAATGTGATAGTTTTTGAATCATATATAAGAATTAAATAATTATCCTTAATATTGGATGTTTTTAGAAGTACTAAAATGTTTATATTACTTTAAGAATATGTTTTTGAAAAATAATTCATAAAGGAGTAGATATCCAATGGTTCTCGATATAAGTTACTTTTTAAGTATAAAATATTCTTTTATAATGTTGAGGATACTCAAAAATTAATTTTTTTGTAGTTTTTAGAGATTGGTCATATAGGATGGAGTTCCATTATGTATTTATACGATATTGTTATATGGATATAGAGTTTAATTGTGACGATAATAAAGTTGAAAAAATCAATGGTAGATCCACCACTCTAGCTTCTTGTATATATTTAAGACACTTGACCGAGATCAAAGATGTGATCCAACCCTATGAGGCTTGGTAAAAGAGGAAGGGGCCATCATGATTCAATACTAGATCGAGGAGCACAAACATCATGAGGGATGGTATAGTGATCATTCAAAATGTTTTGACTACGATGGATTTAATGAACTATTTATGGTGTGTGATGAGTAAAATAAAAACCACCTCCTATAGTTTCTTCCCATGTGGGAATAATTTTTGTGTCCACTTTTCAAGTGTTATATTATATATTCAATATGGATGAATCAACGCTATACATGTTTTATTTTCTATGTCTCCTATTTCATGATGAACCTACTAAAAAAATGAAACATCTATGATTTGATTCCATGACTACTATGTGGTGTGATCTTTCAGTCATGATCACGATAATTATGAAACACATGATGTGATATACCAAAGAGATTATGTTAGTGGAAATTCAATGCCAGAATACATACTTAAGGTTTTTAATGATTATCAGAAGAAGGAGAAGATGTGGTTATATGTTATTTTTATCCTATGAATGATTGAGTTAATTAAGAACCAAAATATGAAGTTAAAAAAATAAATATGGGGATTCTAAATCATTCTTTCAACAACCAAAATATCCATAAAACAGTGGTGATCAATCCGGGTTTAAGATGAAATGGGTTTGATGTTGGAAAATTTAGATAAATGTGTTTATAAATAATGTTAAATGAATTATTATATATAAATTCTATAAAGGAACTCATAAGAAAGATTTTTTTTGAATTCATTTTTGAAATATTCAATATGAAATACATATGAACATTGTACGATAGCATGATGTTCATATTAAAGATGACCTTCAATTGAGATGTATAAAATGTGTCATTTTTGCTGAAATACATTAATTTCCAATTTATAAGGGAAATATGATCAATTAATGAGTTATTTATAACTATATAGGAGTCATTTTGATTTTTAAAATCTATGAATTTTCATTTAAAAGAAATTTATATATAAATATTCCTATTTTTTACTTCGAATTTTATATATAAGGAATGTTATGCTGTAATTTTAGAAATGAGTTGTTAAAGAAGATGTGTTTCATAATTAATTGATACATGGAATGTATAAATTTGGAATATGTTTTGTATTTAAATAGGGTTGAAGAATATTACATTTATGAATATCATCATATTGATTGTGAGTCCTTGGGAATTTTAAACTGAAAATGGGTCTATTAAAAGACTAAAGATATTGAGATTTAAAAGGAGAGATTTTAAGATATTGAAATAACAAGATTTAAGGTACTAAAAGATAAATATTATAAGAATAATATTTAGTATTTGTAGTTAATATAAAATTTGAAAATATATATAATGATGAAAATTGGAAAATATGACTTTGATTTTGTTTCACATTTTCCAAGTCCAGAAAAATGAATAATTATGAGAGTGTTGCAATACCACTTCAAGCTATATATCCAAAGTATTAAATGAAAAAGGATAACCATTAATTAATGTATATAAAACACCATATTCCATGAAGAATAATAAAAAGAAGAGGAAATCCTGAACTTTCCCACCATTGATCAGATCCAAGTTGATGGAGAGTTTGAGAAAGTATCTTATGATATAGTAATATCATAGATTCTATAAATAGTTGTGGCATTGAAACAAATTTCTCCATATTGAGGATGGATATGAAGACATTTTCTTAATGATAATTCCAAATCTATGCTTCTGATCATACATAAAAAAATTATGCTTAATTATGTATTTTGTAATTAAAAATAAAAAATAAAGTAATTTTTTCTTGGTACTTGTTAATTTCTAGGATAAAATTTCCAAGAATGTACCCTTTCCCACATTACATTTGATAATAAGAAAAATTCTATGTTAGAGTGGGATAGAAACCATCATACACCAGGGATGTATCCATCCTAATAGATGTTAAACTAATTTACAAACAATAATGTTCTTGGTGTGTTTATTCCCCACTTAAATCTGTATTCAAACCAACCAATAGAGAGGTAAAGAAATAAATATATCCATTTAATGAACTAATAATGTTATTATAGGGGATACAATTTTTAATAGGTTAAAAAAGTATTTAGACACAAATTCAACCCCCACTAAATGTAGGAAACATCCCATTATAATCACATAAGACACTCTCCTTATCTAACCCATTGGTGAACCACCAATAATCTGGGATCTATGTGGTTAAAAAATATAAACATGTTAACTAGTGACACCAAGGAACATATAGGGAGTGATGATCACATACACTCCTTTTAGAGATGAGTTAACATATTAGTTTTCTATTAAAAAAAATGTTGATAATGATCTGTGTAAATAATGACTATATATCCAACCTCACCCGTTCAAGAACACCCTCTTTTACTTTTCATAATGATTTAAATAATTAGGAAAACCAATTACCCTTTCAATTTCATTTAAAAAACAATGGATCCCTATCTTCTTCAATTATATCATTAACTAATAGATCAAAACTATTCCCTTACCATAAAAAATTTTAAATATAGATTAATCCTATATCATTATAATCCGACATTAAACTATAAATTAATTCCATCACCTTAAATTATAAATTTCAATCATATAGAAATGAAATTAGCTCCCCGTTACAATTTAGACAATAAATAATGAAATGGTCTTTATGAAATGAAAATAATACATGCCATACAAAAATGACATGTTTTTTTACAATGATATTATATGAACACAACTGAATCTATTGATCAAAAGTGCTCACTTTTTTATGGTATAAAGAGATGTAATTAACCAAATTCTATATTACTGACATTGGAATTTACCACCCAATAAAATATAAAATCTAAAAGAGGGTCCCATAATATAGAATAATATCCTCTATAGGGTAATTTTACCTCCAAAATTATATATTTTTATATATTTTCATCAATTTTTATGCCTTTCAAATACATATTTATGATGTCACATTATGGTTTGGTTTTATATAGAGTTGATTTCTTGAGTTATCTAATGTATTTTTCTATTGTTGTAAAATATTTTTTATTTAATTTCATTGTAGGAGTGGTTTTAATTGGTGTAATCCTTACCTCACATTTTCTCTAATATTATTTTGACATGATTATCCAAATTAATTTCAAATTTATGGCGTTTTTAAGAAATCTATATGAATTATTTTTGTGAAAAACTAAAATCGCCTTGACAAAATCTATCAAGAGAGGATATTTTAATATGAAATTAAACATAAAAATGTGTATACCAACATTAATACCATTTTTTTATTGAGTAGTGAGGTTTTTTATTGACCATAGAGACTATGATAATGAACTACACTTTATAGGTATCCATTGGACAAATGGAATTATCAGATAATTTTACATGATCTATTATTCTTTAAATCGAATTCTAGCACCATGATAATTTTTAATAAATGGAATATGATGATAGAAATATGAGAATTTTAAATAATTGATTTTTTGTGTAGAAATGAACTCCCCAAAATGTCTTGAAATAGAACTTATTTATTCAATAAAGTGTCATTATAGGAGGCTATCCATTTCATACATAAAAATTTAGAAAAGATTGGTATTTTCCTCTACCACAACATTTATAATGAGGTCCATATTTGTTAAATAAAATTTAACTAAATTATAATATATTAAATCATCAAGACATTATTACGTGATGTGTCACAAGACAAAAATTATGAAAATAATGATAAGTTAATGATATAATTATATCTCATAAAATTCAGAATAAATAACACTAAATTGTATAAAAAATAACATCCTTGAATAAATTAGTGAATTTTGGCTTTTAGTATGTTATGGTTTATGATTTATTGAATATATTATATATAGATAAAATCTTCTTATTAACATTTTCTCCATTATTTTCCCTTTTCCACGGTAGATATCAAAAAATAATGAAATAATTTCTAGGGTGGTTCATGAATATCTAGATATCATAAACGCATCCATTAATTTGGGGATTTTATTTTCCTTTTTAGTCTTTTTTAATTAGTACTTCTATTGAATATTTTTTTAACAATTTCTCTTCTCTTAATTCTTGGATTAGACTTTGGCCTCGATGGTTGGTTGAAATTTTCTTCTCACATATTATTCTTGACAATTATTTTATCTAATAATTTCTATTGGAAAATATTTATGATATGAATAAATGTGGGTTTTTCTAATTCAACATCTATGTCATGATGTGATTTTACAGTTTGGTCTTATTTGGGAAATCTTCATTCACTTCAAAATTTAATTTTAGGTAAAGAGCTTCCAAGTATTGACTGAAGCTCAATCTATAGAAATGTACATTATAAACCAAAATTTCTGGGGATCCCCATATATGAAATCAAAATTATATATTACTAAAACAAAAATTAAGAATGTGTACATTAAATTTATTAATTACACTATTATTGTATTCAATAATACGTTTGAAGAATATCACTTAGAGGTATCCATCAGACACTATTCACACCAGGGTATGTACTAGCTAACATGAATCTACCAATATTTTGGTGGGAATATCATTCTATCCCTGATATGTTAGTATATCTTGGTAATGGATGAAGAAGAAAATATTCCTAGAAAGTATAATTGTATGGAGCTAAGGCCGGTTTATAATTACACCATCTTATAGTGAATGCCATCCTATATATCCCTCTGATACACTCCCCATGTTTTAATGAATTTACTCAAAAAAATATAATTTTTAATAATTTAAAATGTTAAAAAAATTTAAACTCCTTTCTCCATCAAACTCCCCCATACATTTGATCTAATAAAATGTGTTACTAATGGAAACCAAAATAGATGATATCTAAAGTTGAACATTTTATATTTAATTTTAATATAAATCATTGGTTTTTAAATTAATTTTACACTATGATTAGTATTTATATAGAATACTAAAAATCAAAAAAAATATAACCGATGGAAGTGTAATTATATCATATACCATGTGTTATAATAAAATAATATCCAATCATATGATATAGAAAAATGCACATAAAAATGTAAAGATTTATGGAATATCACTATTAATCCCACTCTTACAATAATGATGCATAAGATTAATTTCATTTCACCATATATTATATCATATTAAATAATTTGTGATGTTATATCCAATTATTCTTTTATATATCTTAAAAAACACTTTTGTAAATCTATCATTAATTTATTTTTTTATCCCTACATAGAAATAACTTATGAATATCCATCTAAAACACTCTTTCGATGAAATATAAAACACTTTTAGAGAATATCAATGAGTTAAAAAATACCCATTCCTTAAATTAAAAAGTTATTCCCCATGCTCATTTTTATTGTCAAAAAAATATATAAATTCCAAAAATCATATATTTAAGGAATGATAGATCACTATTAAAACATCAATGAAACTCAAGATAAAAATGGATTGCTGATGATATCCATTTAATAGATGTATCTCTACACATGTGCCTACCAATTATATAATATAAAAACATACATTTTAACACAACCACATTGTCTAAATAATCAAGTAACCTACGACATAGAGTAGGTCAATGTTTTAAATCTAATCCTCCATTTTTTTGACTCTATGTGTACAAAGTGAAAAATTTGATGAATACATAACATGTCATTCCCCTTATGTGTGAAAACCTCACAAGACCCTAATCCGATATATAATTATATCACATATATAATATAAGTAAATATATATATTCTCTTTGTCAATTTCAATGAAATTCTTAAATTTCATACTTGTCACATCAAAGGAAGAATAAAATCTTGGTTAATCTTTAATTATGATGTGATAAGAAAAAATACCCAAACAAATTGAGATTTTCTAAACCTATATGCTTGTTTAATAATGGTATCAATGTATAATGGTTCTTAGTAATGGTATTCCTCAAGATTAGGTATGTGTAAATACAAATACGGAACTTTCACCCCATTTATACTAAAGGCATAATGTATCAAACTCTATGTTGAAATTGCCCAACCCACCATGAAACATATTAGGTAATAGTATGCTAAGAAGGCCACCACAATCCTACCTCATCTAGGCGGTGGTTGGTAAAAAAATATGTGTAGACATAATATGTTTAATTTTTAGCCTTAACCTAATATAACCATACACAACTCACACCTCCACACAATAAAAAATGGTATTCAAGGGTTGTGAATAAAAGAAATTTAATATGTATAATGTGTGAACAAGTGTTAAGATCCATAAAGCTAAAACATTTAATAACCCATAATAAAAATGTGGAATATATATTTCTAATAACCATAAAATGGAAAACCGACATTAGTACCAAAAATAGAGAGTTATTTCTAGAAATATGGTTCCAAACATGAATGTCATCCACCATTATCTCCTCAAGTTACTACTAATTTTCACCAAAACCATGTCCACTAAGGCCACTGATTGGTGTCATCTCTGAACAATCCACAATACTTCCACAATCATTAATAACACATATAAACCCTGTTTTATCTATATATAAAAAAAATGTAGGCACAAAGTCCAAGAATTGTGGAGTATAAACATAATCAATTGGATTCCCTAAAACCATAAATGAAATGAACACAATAACTTAGCTTAAAACATAGTGTAATAATGAAACCATGATGAATACAAGGTTATAGTAAAAATATTCAAAATAATTAGAATTACTAGGATTACAGAGGAGTACCTATCATCTCAAATCTAACCATGGATAGTTTATCTCTCATGAGAAACTATGGATTCAGGATGTACCGAAAATACAACTTATTCTTAAGTCAATACCCAGCTACACATCTCACCCTGAAGGAATCTTATAGGTTCTTGAGGAGTCACTTTCCTAAATGTATATAATGTTCTCATATATCTTACATTTTTATCGAAATTGTAACTACGTGTCATAATATATTATTAAAATAAACTTAGAGTGTAACACACCCTGTTATACACAACTAATGATTCCACGTCACTATTCTAGAAACACCTAGAGATGATTATTCATAGATATGACATATAATGTAACCCACATGAACTAAAAATATGAAACAAGTGATACACCGAACACAGAGTCAGGTCATGCTCAAACCGTCCTTGGCTGGCAGGGTTTGGCAGGATGGTGACTCAACCCACAAAGCATACCAACCTATCACATAGAAACCCAACTTCCATCTAATTTAATGGGGGTAAAATTGATCTAATTTACTGGTGGTGTTCAATATTCTTCTATGTATCATTTTTTGTTGCATATATCTTCATTATGTGTTCCTCTCGGGCTACTAACCATCCTCATTACCAAGTTCCATATCTTTCTACACTAGCCTCATATCATGGTATATCATTACCCTTCTCAGAGTGCTATCCATCCATTGGTTCTGAATTTCATGAAACCCCTTCCTCCTTTCCTAAATCCATCCATACACCACCTTCTCACAGCATCCACTATTGCTCACGAAAGCCTCCCTCACTCACATAAGTCTTCTCATTAACACCAACCTCCACCATCCCATCTCACTATGCATTGTCGCCTCCTCACACATATTTCATTGACCATCTTAACAGTTACCCTCACTATCATTGACCACCCCTAAGGTTATCAATACATAATCCATGCATAGGTGGGAGAGAGATAGGGGATAGAGAATAAGAGATGAGAAGATGGAGTTAATAGTTTCTATTAGTCTTCTTTAATGATCCTATATAAAAAAAATACTCACATTGAAAATTTTTAGATATTAACTATACTAAACAAAATAATTAAATGTCCTGGGAATTTTGGAAATTGAGAATAAAAATTAAATTTATGTAATAAGAATCAGATGAATCATTAAATAAAATTACCTTAAAAAACACATAAAAAAAGCCTCCAAAAAACTATCCATATATCAAATTAATGAATAATTGAGTGACATAAAATAATAAATCCCCAACTTGAGGTCATATATATCATTGATGAAGATCGTGTATGCATAGTCTCCAATGTGATGAAAATTTAAACAAATTCTAATAAAACTATTCCCCTTTTTTGGAACTCACAAAATATTTTAATTAATAAAATTTTCCATTTTATAAAATTTATCCATCCTTGATGGTCAATCCATGAAAAATATGATTCAAAAGATTCACACTGTACCTAACATAAATCAATCATTGAAAATAAAAAATGGTCTCAGTAATCCCATTTGACACCCCATTTATATGTTTTAATTAATTTATAAAATATAAACATTAAAAGACTAAAAAGAATATATTTTTTAATAAATTATTATCTATTCCCTACAATACTCATAACTCTACTTGAGCTCCATATTGGGGGTGAAAAGCATACCATAAATCAAATGGAACCATTGGATAATTTTTGGTGGCCGTAGTCAAGGTTTAAATGACCATTGTACGATGACGGTGGTCCTGAGACTCTAAAACATAAAAATTGAGCAATGTATCATTTGAGGGAAAATGTGGTCAATATATCCTCCCCAACTTAATAATTTTCCATTAAAAATATTAAAAAAATAGGGATCCTCAAGAAGGAATCATATAAGACCAACCCAAGCAGAGTACTACCACTATCATATATCCCTACAATACCTTTTTATGTCAAAGATCTAGATATCTTAGTAATCAATCACATATTAAGGAAAAATAATCTTTAATATAAAAATATATTGACTCCAGGATATAATAATTCAAGACCTATATAGAAATATTATAGTAATCTATATTAGTCATTCTGACTGTAAACTCCAAAAACATTTTCTCATTAAAAATACTACCATATCACATATGACTAAATAAATCCAATAATTATAAACATCTTCCAATTATTTGATCTTTTATATGGATATCACTAGTAACATCATATCTCTGAAAATTTTTTAAGATAATTTTATATGGTCTACACAAGCTAATAAATCTTACACGGAACACTCACACATTATTTTTTTTAATAAGTATTTATAGTAACTACAAAATAAATGAAAAATACCACACTTCCTCATAAAGATATCATTCTCTCAGGTATATCCCACCACAAGTCATAAACACTAATGTCACTAGATTGAAAAACAAAAGAAACTGATAATACATTTTTTTTGAATAAATTTCTGATATCTATTGATATAATTTCCCCACATCAATATTATTTGTATGATTTAATAGAAATATTTGTTTTGGGGTTGAATTTGTAAATTTTAAGGAAATTATGTTTTTACCATTTTAATATCACCATAGTATTTATTATTAAATTTTCTATGTGCTGAATTTGTACTTGAAATTTTACAGTAGTATTCAAATAAATTGTTTTACATTTTTAATTCATACCATGATAACTGGATATCAAATTTTGAGGGACAAAATGGGAATTAATGAAGGACTAGATAGAATTCGACAGAATGGTACCCGTCTCACTAAATCAGCCATAATTCCTTCATTACTGCTTGGATTTGGTAGAAATGTTGGGTTTGGGGGTGTTAAAGGACTCAATTTTGAGAATTTAATTAAACTAGAGTGACACTTTTTTTTAAGTTAAGGTGGTAAAAAATGAAGGTCAATATGAAGTAATTTTGGAGACTAAATAACATATGTTCCCTTTTATAACTAGAAACCATAGAACTCCTAAACTCTATATAAAAAAGACTTTAACTATTTTGGAGGGTTGGTTTAGGACTTGGGAAGGTTTTTCTAGTAGTTTGGATCTTGGATACATTTTATAACTCATGGAATAAGTAATTATTTGTGCAAAGATCTCTTCCACAAAGGCTCTCCTCTCCCACCTCCACTTTGTGTTTATTTGTCATCATGCTTGTAACATGAATTTTTCTTCAATAAATTTTATGTGTACTTCTATTTTAATCATCATATTTTTATTCTTGGTGCTATAATATAATTTTAGTGATTTTATTGGGTGTTTCCCTTTCAATCCATTGCTTATGAAAAATGTCTCCAAGATGACAACTCCACCCATGGAATAGTAATTTTGTTCATAGTTGATCCAATACCTTCTCCCTTAATTTATTTAATTTTTATCCGAAATCATAGTATAATTCATAAATTATGATCAATGAATTTATTTTAGTTTCCAATTAACTTGATCAACTTTCACTTGAATGTGAGGCTGGAGTTGTATGAATCATGTGTGTGAAACTTCCATCAGAAAATCCAATAAACATGAGATAGAATTGCAGTGTTCAAGTTTCACCCCCAAACTCAATTAATTATAAAATCTATAAAGGATATTCTTCCCTAATTTTACATTGACCAAAATTTGGAGTTTATATCACAGTCCAAGCATGGTGTTGTGATTAGATGTCCCAGAGTTTACCTAGGACTCCTTTTCTCAATATCCGTGGTCGTGTTAATTTTTGTACGATTTGAGGGTTAAAAAAAATTAGGGGATCACATTGAATGAATTATAATCATATGGGATAAAGATAAATGAATGGTAAATGTGGTATATTATATCAACTACATCTTCTTGTTTTAGTGTTCTTAAATAAATAGTGTCCTGTATTGTTTCATCTTGTTTGCTTGTTTTTTTATTGTCTCAAAATCACAACCAACCCCCACAACCCATTTTAATTTGATTTCATTTATTTTCTTGGTTTATTAAATCATATTAAAGGTTGTTTAATTCAATCATTCCTTGATAGAATAACCTATGTCATCCACTATTCTACACTTAGTAAAAGTAAAAATATTTTTGAGAGAGTGTGTGGCAATACTCATCAAATTGGTACCGTTCCTGGGGAGTAATGTGTTTTATTCAACCTATTTTACGTAAGTTCATTGTTATTTTTTATAAATTTTTTTCTTCATTTATCTTCCATTTTCTATTCTATTCTTCCTTCCCCACCTATTCTTTTTCAGGCCATCAATTGAAACCTCATTTAATTATATACCAATTTTCTACATTTTTTTACACTCTAAATGATGACACAATCCACCCCAATGTTCATTTTGAAGAAGACCTCATGGTTGAATGAACCTTTAGGGATTAAATTGGAATATATTGAAATTAAGGATATGTCGAAAATTCCCACATTTAATTATTTCAATCATTCTAATAGTAGTGATCCAAGTGCCTCATCTCAAACAAATCTAATTTTCCATTAATTGAGGCAAAATTCAATGAACATGAACTAACCATTAGAGAGTTGGATTTACTAGATGATAATTATCAACCAACATACATTTTATATTAAAATTTTGAATCATACATTGTGCTAAAATTTAGTCTAATTTACCTTCTAAAAAATTTCCATGGCCTCTCTAGTGGGGATCCAAATAAATATCAAAAGGATTTCAATAAAGTATTCAAAACATGTATACCATGGAATGTATCTGAAGAAAAAAATAAAATTAAGGGCATTACCATTCTCAATTTATGGAACTGAAAAATATTGGATGTATTACCTACACCCTGAAGATGTAACATCATGGAATGATTTGAAACATCTTTTATTTTGAAGATATTCTTTCCATCATTAAGGAAATAAGTACTATGAAATGAGATCTCTAGAATCAAGAAATTATAGAGAGAGTCAATAGATAAGTACACAGTGTGATTTAATAAGTTATGTGAAATTTTTTCACGTCACAAAATCAGTGAGAAAATCCACATCCAATACTTTTATGAAGGTCTCACTCCCATTGAGTAGATCATGGTGGATGTGGATGTTTTAGGAGAATTAATTAAAAAAACCTGATGGTTTATCGATCATTTAACAACAAGACGTAAAAAACTCTCAACAATTTAGTGATTGAGCTATAGTGGATATAAGGTCATTAAATTAGGTAAGTCCATCTTCAATTGAGAATCATTTAAATGATACTATTTCAGATGAGATATCCTATATGGTGAGATAGATAGCATTGGACCAAAAAGGCCCCCTACTTCAGTGAAGCTTTGTGACATTTATACAGCACCAGACCATCAAACAGATTAATTCCCAGATCTATAAGAGATAGAGTATTGTGCAGTATTTTTCATAGGGAGACCATTTCAACAACACCATGCACGCAAAAAAAGAAGTATGATTCATTCTTACCAACTTACAATTAATGGTTGAAGGATCAATCAGATATTATGTATGATTGTGAACAAAAACAACTGGCTCCTTTCAAACAATTCTCCCAACACCCTCAACCTCAACTGCATGATTTTCAACAACCCCAAAGGATATTTTAATCCAAAGAATCATAAAGTCAATACAAATTGAATACCCAACAAAAGGTAGATTTTAAAACTGATGATCTTTTGTAACAAATATTTCTTAATGAACAAAATGAGGTGAAGAGTCAAGGTACATAGTTGAGAGAGCTAAAGATTAAAATTACCCATAGTTCAACCATCCTCCATGAATTAGTGAAAAATAACTCTAGAAAAAAACCCTCCCAAACCACTCTTAATCCAAAAGAGAATGCTAGTTTCATCAAATTGAGGAGTGGGAAGTAAACATGTGAGAAAATGGTTTATAGTAGGCCACCAAGATTCACCAAACTATAGGATATTCCCCCATCATCATAGATCGTTGAGAATCCAAAGGAGAAAGGAAAAGGAAAGATGAAAAATGATGATATTCCTACTAGAACCATTAAATTTACTAATAAATTTGTGAAAACCTACATTTTTTCTTAATATACAACAAAAAATTAGGGTTTGGACACATTCAAGAGCATTGAGATTAACATCCCCATTCTTGAGTCCATTAAGATAATCCCATGGTATGAAAAATTCTTAAAAAAATCTATGACAATAAAAGAGGGATCAAGGAAAATGAGAATATATTTCTTGGAAGGAATGTTTTAGCACTCATTATGCCA
The DNA here is from genome assembly GCA_963277665.1 of Viscum album. Lineage (NCBI taxonomy): Eukaryota > Viridiplantae > Streptophyta > Magnoliopsida > Santalales > Viscaceae > Viscum > Viscum album. Next base: position 717,819,313 of record OY728128.1, read on the forward strand.
ACTCAAGTAATGTCTACAAAGTGAAATGTTCTAAGGGAATTCAACATACCATGTACCAAATGGGAGTTACACTCTTTTGATGATTCATGTGATTTGGGAGATTCAATAAATGTGATGCCACACTCTTTCTTCTCTTCCTTACCTATTGTTGTGTTAAAGACAGTGAGAGTTGTGGTGTAGTTTGTGAATAGAGATAAAACCTATCCAGTGAGAGTCCTTGAGGGTGTAATTTTCCAGGTAAGAGACATGGTCTTTAGAGAATATTGCTAAATTATTTTCATGGAGGATAATTAGATAAATTCTCATGCTCCCATTATCTTATGTAGTCCCTTCCTCAAAACTGAAAACACTATCATAAATTTCTGTGAGGGTACACATGTAATGGAGTTTGAAGATCAAATTGATATATTAAATGTTATGGAATCCATGAAGTACCACTCATATGACAACTCTACTTTTATTATCTCCCATTTTGAATAACCAAGTAAAAAACCAATTAATATTTATTTTTCTATTAATAGAGAGACTATGAGCATTGGTTATATTTTTATTTCTAAGAGAACGTCCACACCTATTTATAATTCCAAAAATCTCTTGAATTTTATTTTTTACATGGATTCCTATTCTGATTTTTCTTCATGTTAACTCTCATTATGACTTTTCAATTGAGTATTCTTATAGATTGTATGCATTATCCATTTATTTTTGATAATATCTATTCTGATAATGATGTTCATTGTGAAAGTATTTCACTTCCTTAAATGACACCATCAATTCAAAACCTACCTTAGTTGAAACTAAATCCATTTCCACCATATCTCAAATAATCATAATTATTATATGGTGAGAGATTACCTATTATTATAACTAAAAATATACATTTTGAACATGAAGAATTTTTTTTTGAATATTTTGAGGGACAAAATTAGGGAAATCAGGTAGACCATGTCTAACATACCTGATATTAGCCACTCCATTTTCATGCATAAAATTGTTCTAAAATATGGGGATAAACTGATAAGGTATCCAAAAAGGAGATTAATCCAAATATTATGGAATTTGTAAAAAAATAAGTTGAAAATTTCGTCAAGGAAGGTATCATTTATCCCATTTCAGATTTCTAATGGGTGATCCCTATCTAGGTTTTGCCTATGAAAAGTGGTGTCACTATTGTTAGAAATTAGAGGGAGGAGTTAGTTCAAATGAGGGTGAAAAATAGTTCATGTGTGTGTATTTATTCTATGAAAATAAATCAAAACACTCACAAGAACCATTCCCCCTTCCATTTATTGATCAAATTAATGAGAGACTTATGACACCATTATTTTTTGGATGGATTTTCATGGTATTTTTAGGTCTCTATTTCTCTAAGGGATTAAGAGATTACTATATTAACTTGTCTATTCATTATATTTACCTACCATAGGATTCCATTTGGACTTTACAATGACCAAGGTACCTTACAGAGTTTCTTACTGTGATTTTTTTTCATATTTTCTTGCGACCTTAATAGAGGTATTTATGGATGATTTTATAATTTATGGATCGTCATTGTATGACTGATCTTCAGTTTGGGAAAGGTTTTGAATCATTATACTGAGAATAATATGTTCTTGAACATTGAAAAGTTTCATTTCATGGTATATAATTTCATTTAATTAGGGCATGTAGTGTCAAAACATGGAATAGATGTTGATAAATATAAGGTAGATATTATTCTATTCTCACTATATCCTTCATGTGTGTGTGATGTAAGATATTTCCTTGGGAATGAAGGATTTTATCAGTGCTTCATCAGATATTTTAGTAACATTTCTCTTCCATTGTTGTGATTACATTAAAATGAATATGATTTTGTGTTTGATGATTCTTGTAGGGTTTTTTTGGATGATCTAAAGAAAACATATGAACACTCCATCGACCATAAAACCCCCATAGTGGGACATTCCATTTGTGATTATGTGTGATGATTCAAACATTTTAGTTGGAGTTGTCTTATCACATAAGGTGGAGGGACGTTCACATGTGATCGCCTATGTTTTGAGGCCATTGGATTAAGCACAATGAAACAAAACAACCAACAAAAATAAGTTTATTTCTTCCATAATTTCATTACATAAATTCTATTGATATTTATTTTTCTCAAAATTAGTTTTTTTATACCACGAAGTTCTAATGTACATATTTAAGAATCCATATGCAAATCCAAGACTTTTATAATGGATAATCCTTCTTTAAGAATTTGATATTTAGATAATGGAAAATAAAGGATTAGAAAACTAGGTGGGAAACTACAAGAGTAGGATTCCTCACAAACTAGTGTCTAACACCTTATACTAGGTACTAATTTGGGACACTTTTACTATTTATCATCTTTAAACACTCTCAGTTATGCATCCCTTGTATGATAACTTGGTTAACTATATTGTTTTCTCTAAAATTATATCAAATTTAAAGAAACAAAAAGTCTAAAAATTTAAAAGTGGGTCTGGGTTTTATGTTTGGGATGATCCCTACTTGTGGAATATGTGTTGTCATCAAGTTATTATGAGGTGAGTTCCTGATCATGAGTTTGATTTTATTCTTCGTTTAATCCATACACTTTTATGCGGAGGAAAATTTTTACCACAAAAAATAGATAGGAAACTTTTACATTTTGTATTATATTGGCCTATCTTATTCCATGATGCCCATGTTTTTTGTAAGTCTTTCTCACATTTCCAACACACTATCAATATTTATAGGAGACATGATATGCCTCAAAATCCCATATTATTTTGTAATGTTTTTTATGTATGGTGCATTTATTTTATTGGACCCTTTAAGAAATTGTTTTTTTTATATTTTAGTTTTCGTTGATTTTTTAGAAAATGAGTGGAGTCTATGGTAACCAAGACTGAGGATTATTTTATTATTGTTTATTTTTTCAAGTTGCATATTTTTTATAGGTTTGGAATAACAAAGGCCGTCACCAGTGAACAAGGGAAAACATTTATAATTGGAATTTGTCTTCTCTCCTCCTTATGTATGGGGTGACCCAAAAAACATCAACACTATACCACCACTATAAAAATGGCTAGGTTGAGGTTTCAAATTGAGTATTGAAAAAATTTTAGGAGAAAACTCTACATCCAAATATGAAGGATTGGATAAAGTGATTAGATGATGTGTTATGGGATTATATGATAGCATAAATGCCCCCCATCATTATGTCCCCATTTCAGATTGTTTTTGGGAAGGCCTATCATATCCCCTGTGAGGTTGATCATTTGGAATATTGGGTTATAAAAAGTGGAACATGGATTTAGCCAATTATGGAGATCAAAGGAAGATGAAAATTCAAAATATTGAGGATATTATATAGTTATCATATGAGAAATAAAGGCTCTATAAATAAATTTCAAAAGTATCTCATGATAAAATGATCCAAAATTGGGAGTTTCTTGTAGGATACAATGTGATTCTCTACAATTCATGGTTGAAGTTGATGCCTAGAACGTTTCATTCCAAATGGTAGGGCCCTTATGTTTTCTCTCATGTTTTTTACTTATTTTCAAGTGGATATCACTCAAGATGAAACATGATGGAGATTTATAGTCAATGGGTAGTGTTTTAAGCAATACTTTGATGGATTCCTAAAACATGCAGATGATTTCATCTCACTGCATGATCTCGCTATCACTTGACAAAATCAGGTTGTCCCTTAACCTATAACATTTATATTATTTTACCTAACTCTAATTATTAATTTCATGGGAATATAATCACTTCATAGAGTCACATTGAGGAAAATGTGACATTATATATGTTGGGGAGGGAAGTAATTTTTTGTGTATTCTTTAGTATTTTTCTTTTTGTGTGTTTTCTATTTTAATTGTAGTGGTTTTCAAAAAAAAATATTTTTGTGTGTTATCTATTTTATTTTTTATTGTTTTTAAAAAAATATATAAAACAAAAAAATATCATTTTTCCATGGTCATTACATCCATGTAACAAATTTAGATTGCATTTTTTTAATCCTCATGGGAAACGGTCTTCACATATGTTAATTTATATTCTAATCATCTTTATTACTATTCCAAATTTAACTATGTGTCTTTACCTAATATCCTACTATTATACGCCCTGAAAAATCAAAAAAAAATCAGAAAAACAAAAAAAATGAAAAAAAACAATCAATAAAGAGGGGAGGGGATAATTGTAGAGTGTGAGGGGGATATTTTGGATAGTAACTCAAGGTTTGACTTCTGAGAATGATTAAAAAAGTGGGTTTTGGAATTTCATTACATAGAATGTTGAACAGGTTCAGTGGAATAGAATTATGTAAGAAAAAAAGTTTTTCATGACCTAAATATACTAGATAAAAGGTGGAGAGACAATCTTGAAATAATTATCACACACACATAAGGGTAATTTATGGAACTATTGACTCATAAGATGTTTTAACCTGATTAGTTTCATTAATATCAATAGATTTGGTTTTGAAATAATTTTTTGATATAATTACTTCAGTATTATTTTATATTAACTTATTTTTTTTGTAAATCATTCTATGCTCATATTTTCATCATAGATTGAGAAATTTTAGCATGCATCATTTTATGGATTACATGACATTTTTTTCCTAGTAGTGAAAAATTTTAAGTGTGTAGGAGTTTATAATACATGTTTTTGTTCAATATTTGGTTGATATTTACTGATATAATTTCCCCACATCAATCATATTTTGATGATTTAATGGGAAAATGTGTGTTTTATGATTGAATTTTAAAATTTAATTGAAATTATATTTTTACCATTTTAATATCACCATAGTATTTCTGTCATAAAATTCTATGTGTTCTGAATTTCGACAAGAATATTTATAGTCATATTACAATGTAATTTTCTACATTTTTTATTCATACTATGACAGTTGGATCACACATTTTGAGAGCCAGAAATTGGAAGTAATGAAGGTTTGGACATATTTCAGAAGAATAGACAACAACTTACTAAATAATACATAAATAATTCATTACTTCTTGTATTTTTATTATATTTTGGGTGGATTTAAAAAACAATTATTGAAGAATTTAATTCAACTAGATAAACAATGGTTCGTAAGGGAAGGTGTTCGAAAACTTAGGTCAATATGTATTAATATTTAGATACAAAATAACAGATGTATCCTTTTTGACATTTGAAACTCTATTTATGAAAAACACTATTTAAACGATAATTTCCACACTTTGGGAGGGTTTTTAGAGAATTTGGGATGTTTTTTTCGAAATTTTCTCTCCTGGATACATTTCAAACCTCTTGGAATAAGTATGGATTTTTTTGAAACATATCTTCTAAGAAGGCTATCATCTCCCACCACCACATTGTGTTTCATTGTCTTCATACATGTAACTTGTCTTTTTATTAAATAAATATTTTTTTATTCTCTTTAAATATTTATATTTTTATTCTTGGTGATGGAACTAATTATTGGAGATGATATTGGATGTTTCCCTTTCAATCCATTTCTTATAAAAACATCTTAATGATGACAACTCCACCCATGGAAAAGTGATTTTGTTTGTATTTGATCCAATCCATACTCCCTTAATTTATTTACATTTAATACATAAAAATACTATAATTCATAAATTGTGATCAGTTAATTTAGTTTTAATTCCTAATTAACTTGATCGACTTGCACTTAACCGTGAGGTTGGACTTTTGTGAATTGTCTAAGTGAAACTCCAAACAAAAAATTAAATCAACCTTGAATATAGTTATAGGGTTCAAGTATTATCCCCAAACTCATTTAATTATCAAACTCATGGATTTTATAATTCTATACTTTTCAATTGACCAAAAGTTGTATTTTGGATAATAATCGAAATAGGGTATTGTGATTGGATGTCCCAAAGTTGACACATGGCTCATTTTTCCAATATTTGTGGTCGTGTGAATTTTCATAAGCTTAGGTGGTTGGCATGATTTGGGGAAAACAATTGAATGAATTATAATAATATGGGATAATTATAAATTAATGTTTAAGGGGGTATATTAGATCGAATAACTCTTCTCATTTTAATGTTCTTATAGAAATTGTGTCCTTGATTGTTTCTTCTCATTGGTTTTTGTTTACTACTTGAAAATCACAAACAAACCCCCAAAATTTTTTCATTTATTTTCACTTATTTTATTCATTTATTTAATCCAAATAAGGTTTCTTAATATGCTTCCTCCTTGAGGGAACAACCAAGGTTATACATTGTGTTCCACTTCATAAAATCAAAAATATTTTTGATAGTGTGTACAGCAATTCTAATTTGAAAAATAATAATTTTATCCAAAAGTTGATATCTATGGGAATCCCCATCATTATATAGATATTCAATAGTTTTTTGATAATATCAAAGATAATATGGTTTTTTACCATCTTACATTCATAAAAACCATATATATGAACCATAGGAATAACATCGACCTCATCAAACTAATTAGCGTCACATCACTTCCCATCAGGTTTCCCATTCCACTACAATTCAATGTTGATGGTCATGAACATATAGATGATCCCTCTCTACATTACTCAAACACTAGTATATCACTTTCAATTCTAGATAATTCAAAAACCACAACCCCATAGAGAATCATCCCTCTTATACTATATAGAAAGAGTTTTCAAGTGATGGGTACAATCACATGGTTTTACTGGACATAACATAATAGGGGTAAATAATCCATTATAGTGGAGTCTTATTAGTTTATACATCATAATATTTAGTAAAAACAATAATATAAATCAACTATCAACTTATTAATGTGGGGAGTGTGATCCCCACATTTAAGAAACCCCTTCAAGTCCACCACCTAAGAAAAACCATTTATGCAGCACCACTAAGTAACCATTTCCATCATGGAATATTCTCACACAAAGGAAGACCATGATTCCATGACTATCAGTCAATGGTGAGAAATGTCTCCCTCTCCTTGTAAGAACCAATTTCGTCGAATCTAGCTACTCACGTGTCTCATCCATCAGTTGTACATATGGTACCCTTACTAGGAATTACCCATGACCTCATTAATGTTCCAATATATTCTCTTAGACTTTTATGGAACTAAATTTATAAATACCAATGATTCCCTTTGATTCTATATCCCATGTTATAAGATATTTCCATATAGATGACAATCTCATGTTAAGACTAATACATCTACCTGATTTCCTAATAAAATCCTCCTCAAACCTATTAAAATAATTTTTTGGCCCATATTCTCCACAAACACAATAAGGGTGTTTGTCAGTACTCTTTGAAACACATCAATGATAACTCTAGAATGCATGATTCTGTACACATTGGTCTCTCATCAACAGATATCCATGGGGTTTCCTTTAGAAACATTCATGTATTTATTAATATTAATGAATTAAAAATAAACTTATATAAACATAAGGGAATTGGTGAAAGACTACCATATTATGGAAAACATACCAAAAAATATATAAGTTTTTCTCAAAATGTCACACATATGGGTATCCCACTCATAACTGGGGTGTACCTAACCTCACATACTCAACTAGGGATCACCATGTCAAACTCGTACTAGTAAAAAATCAATACTGAGATGGGTAACACTCAATCATATATATATAATAAAAATGTCTCATTAAATAAATCATTCTATACTAAGTATTTACTCACTATACATGAAGTGGTGAGTGATAAATGTTTAGCATTGGTGGAAAATCAATAATTAATCAATGGTTACCTTTCGGTTGCACTGGAATTTCTTAATTCTAAACATTCAATGTGGAATGAATAAATCACCTCAGTTCTATTGTAAAACCCCAAAATTATAAATAATTTCAAATCATCTTAAATTATGTCAATCCTCATATTTGTTCCATAATAAAAGTTCTGATGTGATTAGGTGAGGTTTTAAGAGGGTATTTGAAGGTTTGGGTTCATATTTTTTAATTTTTGTGAGGGCATAGAAGGTTGAATGGTTAGAACTTTTTTTTGAGATAACAGTTCCCCATATCCATGTAGCATGAAAAATGAAGGACCCGAGTTTTTTTATTTCATGCGATATGGGACCGAAATCTATGTGATGGAATTCATTTTATTACATATTTTTCACACACTATTTTTGCTTGATTCGAGAAATGTTCACCTAACCATGTATGGTGTGGTCTTTCAGATAGTGTGCTTCCCATAGTTGAAACAAGGATTGGAAAACCGTAGGGTAAAACCATTTTCCATGTTAAAAATGTTGGAAATTACCATTTTACCATCTCTATATTTTAGGTTTAATTCTTCCTTCCTCCCCTCATATAGACACATCATCTTCTCTATAGGTCCCCTCTCCTCCCATCTTCAAATCGTGGTGGATCTACCAAATATAACTACTAATTGAGTATTCTATGTCATGTTAGAGAATATATGGTAATACTTTCACTCTCTTATTTTATTTTCTCATGATTTCTTTATTTTTTAATCCCTTATTTTATATTTTACATAAATACCCTAATTCCATGGGATATTTGATTTCCCAATTTTTCTCATTCTATGTTAAAATAATGGATAAAATCAGATATGTGGCTATTTATCAGCCTAAGGTGACTGTTATTTATGTTTCACCCATATCCTTTCTCATTTTGTTTTTTTCTTTCATTGTACATCGTGAAACATTTCAATAAATGACCCTTAAATTTAAAACAGTTTTTAAAAATATGATTTTCCTCACAAATTATCATTTTATGATTGTTTCATTCTATATAGGTGGATCCAAAAAGAACCCCTTGGCCACATTAAAATTAATGATTTTTTTAAATTAGAATTTTAATGTATTGTATTTTGAAAATTTTTTATAGTTGGATTACAACCAATATGTGGTGATTTTTTGTTGATTAGAATACACATGATATATAGGTTTTTGTGATCTGTTTATTGTACTTAGGTTGGAATGGTCTTCATGGAATGCTCCAAGAAATTCTAAACTATATGAAGTAGGTATTTATATCCTTTGGCATCAATGTGGATCTCATGTTTTAATTTTTATTTATTAATTTTAGCACTTTTAGGAATTTAAACTATTTTTTTTATTGTACTTTACATGAACTTTATAATAGATGGGTTTATTTAGAGAAGATTTTGATGATGTCCTACTAAGTCATACTCACACCCAACTTGGTCTTTCATTTGGTACTCAAGCATATTTCATGATTATTGTAACTGATAAGGGGAAGTGACCAATGAAAAATACTTGAAAACCAATAAGATAGAGTAGGGAGATGGTAGTTGAGTTTGGGATCGGTTCTGTTTATGTATTTTAGTTCTTTTGGTTATTTTTTGTCTTACAAATTACTCAATGTATATAATATACTTGATGTCTGGAATTGGAATTTTATTTTTTATCATCATGGTTATTTCTTGAGAAAATATATTTTTTTCTTGAATCATTATTTTTGTTATCTGGTGCCATTATTTGATATATGTTACATTATTTATTTCCACTATTTTTTATTATAGCACTAAATGAATTATATCCCCATATAATTACCTATACCATCTCTATTGTTCAGAAATATATGGTGTATGGGGATTAAAAACTTGAGGTGTTTGGTTACCACCGGTCCAGGCATCATAAAGTGGTTTTTCATCGAAGGATGCTACATACCTTCATTATGAGGTCCCATAAAAAGTGGATACAAATTATAATACACACCAAACCTATTGATGTGAAACCATAGACAAACATTGTTCATATCTTATTTATTTATATAAATATCATCGCTCCACTCTTGATAAAACTAGCCAAAGTTAGTATTCATGGGAGTGAATTAACTAATCGTTCATATTTAACTACTCTCACACATATCTCCATTTGAAGAGAAATATTCTGTAAGAGAATTAAGCCTATAATAAAAAGTTTAATAATCTCAATGCTAGATCCCACATAAAGGTCCATCTATGAAACCACTCTGAATGTTATCAGGAAAAACACTAGCCTACTCCCAAAGATAGGGTAAATCTTTATAATGGATACTGAAGCACTTAAGATCATTTGGGGGTATCTTTCCTTGATGGGGTTACCTGAAATCACTTCCACATATCGATAACTCTTCCATTGAATTCTCTCCCTGAATTACTAATCTAAAAAATTATAATAAAAAATTCATAAGGAACACCTTATATGGTTTTAGGGGACTCAAGGTGTACTAAGAGACAATCACATCACCCTGCAAAGGGTTTAAAATAACCAGATAAGACTATATCTCTAAAAAGAACTCAAAATCTATCCATGGTAGATTATTCCCATAACATGTATAAAAAAATATCATCCACCAATGGGTTAATATGAAATATTGGAATCATGATACAAGATTTAAAATATATTATGTAAAATTACAAGTTAGATTGAAATGTGAGACTAAGACTCCAATGAACAATCTATCAATTGAGTATCATTCTATCCTCACAAACACATGAGGTATTCATTCTTAGAACACACTCTTTGTTAGGGTTGGTTTCCTATAACCAAATACTTTGTACTTTATTCATTAATAAAATACTTATCACATCTTGATTGTTCTTCTATGTGACAATGCATGTGATAATGTTCAAAGGATAGCTGTTGCATTAATGGGTCATAGTGGATCCCTACTATGATGAGAAACTGGAAGTGCCATAACACTATTATTGAATATATGTTCTATAACTGGATGTTGTTATTTGAGGGACACAAATAATACAGGCCATTATGGGTGAGGACTCATAAAACTTTGAGGCACCTTCTCATAGTGTGTGCCCTTGGTAGTATCCAGGAGGATATTATGAGAACAAAACATGCCAGTAGGAAATCCAAATTTCATAGTTTCATTGGATGTTCCTATACGCGGATGTGTGTATTGGTACTGAGACTTTGAGATTATTATTTATGGGTATTACAACTCGCGTACTTATATGTATTGACGAAAACTGTCATGACACACTGTTCATAGCGAGGTGGGATACATTGGGTGCATCACAAGTAATATTGCCTTCATAGATAATGTGAGAAAGGATTTGTCCCTTCTGTTCCATAACAGAAGTAGATATCTCTGGCCCTTTGATGGAATTGATATAGCCTAAGTAAATCCATGGCCATGGTAAGGTATGGGCAAGTTCAATTCCGGAAATTCAAAGAAAGAACAATCGAGCACATGGGTTGATGGAACTAGCATGCAACCCGCTTGATTCGAGATATCAAGACAAAGGGATTATATTACACAGTAAGAGTTCGTATGAGGTGACACGTCATTGTGGCATTAACTTCTTTCTCTATGGGTGCCTTGTCATGTTTCTAGACGCTAGCCTTGGACTTTAGGTAAGCTCTGCCTAATTCCACTGAGAAAGGTGGCGTAGAGGGTCACACACTATGTGTGTCCATGTATCTCAGTTAAATATTAATTTAACAAGTTAAATAAATATTATTCCCAACTCTGGTTTAATAATTATTTAAGGATGTCTGATTGCATTTATTTCGACACTAGTTATTCTAGAGAATATATTGTTGGTGAAATAATACATTTATTAGCGAGTAATATAGTTACATTTATTTAAGAAATAAATAACCATTACTCAAGGAATAATAAATGTGGTGGAGGAAATAAAGGAAAGTGGAAAATAAAAAGTACACACTATGTATAATAAATATACATGCTGTATAGTTTTATGGAAAACGAGTACACGCCATATATTAATGATTACACGCTGTGTAGTTTTTCCAATCGGGATTTGGAGGATATAATATTGTTTTATTAAATTATATTTATTATAATCAGTGTGGGCGCATTTCGAGGAATTAATTATTCGAAATGGGGGTTTTCAATAAGAGTTAATGAAATAAATAAAACGAGTAATGTGTTTATTTATTTTCATAACTCTATAACCTCAAACCCGATTATAAATATCCTCACAACCCCAACACTTTTCCTCAATCATTGTGCACAACAATTCTGGAGAATTCTTTCAAGGCCAAAAGAACTCCTTCCTCCAAGAATTCTCTCAAGACCGAGAGACCAAGGCGATCGAAGGCGGACATCGCAAGCGAAGGTTCCTCTACGCTAGCACTTGAAGATCCCTTCGGCGACGTCCAGAGATATGTGGCACACGTGTGGATCACTACAAGGGGAATCCTACACTTGGATTCTACGACACAATGACAGATCACATGATCATGACCAGAGACATCAATGAAGAAAGAATTCCACCAAGGTAATTCTTGTGAATTAATTAAATTAATTATAACCAACATATGATGATCCTATCTCTGTGGTTCCAGGATTCCCTCTTAAGATTTTCGTTCTTCGTTCCATTCTGAAGATTCGGAATTTTACATCGTGATGGATCTCAGATTGAACATTGTTTAAACATTAAAATTAAAGTTGGGCAAACCCACCAAAGCGCTTCCACTGTGCCCGAAACCTACAAGTGGTGTCAGAGCTAGGTTATATCATTGATTACAATTATTTAGTTTTTTTTGGTTATTTACACATTAAGTAACTTAGTTGTTTCAATTCAAGTTAATCATTTTTTAAATCTGAATCTCGAGATCTGTTCCTCATCTATCATTTCTCGTTCACCAAAAAAAAATGACTTTTTCTTTTATTTTTTGATTAAAATAAAATAGGGGATCTCATCTGGAGGAGTCAAACGTTTCTGGACGTACAACACCATAATACACGGTGTGTATTCGGAAGTACATGCTATGTTGTCTAGGTTTATGCATCGGACTGGTCTGCCAAATTAGGCTGTGTATTGATCCTATATAAGTCATTTATAACACCATGTGTTGACTAGGAATAGGTGGCACATGGTTTTCGGATTACACGCCGTGTGGTCCAAAGAAAACAGCGTTTAGTCCCATTGGGTTAGGGTTGGACCGTGTACCCCATACACGGTTTGCCGGTTGGAAACCATGTAACATGGAAACTACACGGCGTGTGTCCCATTGAACATGCCATGTACTCCGAAAATTTCTGAAGTACATTAACACGCCATGTCCCCGGGCATGTACTTCGGATGGATGGTGAAAAAAAAGTACATGCCGTGTTGTCAGAACTACACGTCGTGTACTCACCCAAATTAGAAAGATTTATTTAAATTTAATATTATATTATAAAAACCCTTAAGACGTGTACCATAGTGCAGGCATAAAGCTGGGGCACAACACATGATAGGTTTTATATATATATGTGTTTAATTTAACATCTTCATAATAAATGGGAAATCACCGGGTTGCCTCCAAGGAACAAGTTACATACAAGGATAATTTTAAATAAATTTATTTGTTTAAAATTATGATGAATTTTAATCTCAAGGAAATTCATAAAAGGATTTAAGATAAAATGATTTATTAATTGAAGATGATTAATTGATTCGAGCATGATTTATCTTAATCAATAATTATTAAAGAATTGAATGCTAGTTTTATTTATGCATAAATATCATTGCATGTATGGATGATCATGAGATAGACCAAGACCTTTGTATGTGAATGGTTTCTTTTAATTTATTTATTTAAATTTTTTGGCCTTCGAGCCTTCTCCTCATTAATATGTAGGGCTTGCATGCCCAAGGATTCTTTTATGTAAAAACCCCTTTTTAACCCTCACCTACGTGTGAGATAAATGCATATGTAATGGATGGAGCACCCAAGCTAGTGGAGGAGGCTCAAGTTAGGAGAAAAGGCGAAACCAATCCAAGGAGATACAAAGGTTGACAGGTGGAAATCTATAAACACGAACCTGAAAGGTTCAAGTGTTTCTCCCCAAGGTCTTGGGTTAGTTTATCAACTGCTAGATACTAACCAATAGAAAATATCCCGATCATACCATTTATTTTATTTCTATCAGTTCCATGGTTTATTTATTGTGGGTGTGTTGTCACGATCACACAATTAATGAATTAAACAATCATGCAATATGGAACTGAAATAAAAAACCAGATTATGCGTATATATTATCTTAGACATGGTTAATCACTTAAGTATATCCCACTTAATGTTAACAAGCATGTAATCAAAGATAATAAAATGGAAATTTACGTATAAGGATAAAATCCATCAAAAGAAATATTAAGTTGGTATAACCTTCCATAATCATGGTTAGAATCGAACAATAGTTCAAAGTGCTTGACCAACCCTAGTTGGGGTTATTTCAATTATTGGGGAATTATAATTCAAGGTTTTGGGTTGAATTGACTTGGTTCGTATCAAGGGTTGACTACCACAACAGGACTTGGTGTGACCAAGGGACAAAGGTTGAGGAAATCCAAAATAAAAGGATTTCAGGATTGGGGAGTCCACTCAGAAGATCAAGGAGCTGCGAGTTAATGCAGTTGGCATTTGGAATGCCTACCTAAAACCCTTTAAGTTTCTTGACCAATCCTAGTTGGGCTAATGTGAAGAGCAATATGGATCCTTTCCACTAGAATATTCAGGAAACAGAATATTTTGATGTCAATGGTGAGGGATATTGGATTTTAATAAAATAGTGGGAGACTAATAAGTATTAATTTAATTATTTGTATCAGTTTTGTAATAATGTACTAAACCTTTTCTCATATTAATTTGTAGAAATAGAAATAAAATTACTTCAAACATATCATTGCGAACCATACTCAAGAAGGAAGACCTTCTCACCGACACCAATTTCCAAGAGTGGCATAGGCATTTATGCATCATCCATCACCACGAGAGGATATTGTATGTGCTGGAAGAGCCTATTCTAGTTGCGCCTAGATCGGAAATTATGACCTTATCTCACTAGGAAGATAAGGACAGGGGGCGTGACAAACCCATAGTCTTTATGGTGAATAAGAGGAAGGACAAGGCAAATGGTCCAAAGACTTATAAATGTTCTAAATCTCTCGAGCACCTTCCCTCCAAGAAGGAGAAGATCCAGAGGCTGGGCAAGGAACGAGAGGAAGTGTGTTTTGCATGTGGCAAGCAAGACCACTGGAAGAGGAACTGCACCCAGAAGAGTCGGGACGCTAAAGGTGCATTCGTTATCACGCGTAATCTTTCTATTTCTACACATTGGGTATTAGATACAACTTGTGGGGCTCATATTTGTATTCAAATATATGAACCAAGTAGATTTAGAAAGATTGGTAGAGGATAGGTGGATCTTGGAGCTGTCAAAGGAACAAGGATGGCAGCGTTTTCTATTTGAGATTACCACCTCTCATTACCAACTGGAATTATTTTGGTTTTACAAAACTGTTATTATGTGCCTAGTGTTACCAAGAACATTATATCTGTATCTTTTTTGGATATGGAAGGATTTGTTTTCAAATTTTTAAATAAGGGTTTTCTATTTTATAAGAACAATGTATTTTATGGTATGGAACATTTAAATAATGGTTTGTATGTATTAAATTATGAAAACCAAGTGTTTTCAATCGATAACGAAAAAAACTCACATGACTCGTACATCACCTAGTTGTGGGATCACCATCTCAGTCATGTAAACGTGAAGTGCTTGACAAAGCTCCGCCAAGATGGTTATTTAGACTCTACTGAGCTAAAACCACTTGATAGATGTGATTCTTGTTTACAAGGAAATATGACCAAGCCGCCTTTTGGTGGATAGGGTGAAAGGGCCACAGATCTTCTAGGATTAGTACACACAGATGTGTGTGGGCCATTTCTAGTAGAAGCTAGAGGTGGATATTCTTACTTCATTACTTTTACCAAAGATTAGAGTAGATATGGCTACGTTTACTTAATGAGGTATAAGTCAGAGGCCTTAGAGAAATTTAAGGAATTCAAGAATGAAGTAGAGAATCAGCTTGGTAATAAGATAAAGAAACTTCGATCAGATTGAGGTGGAGAATATCTGAACCAAGAGATCATCAATCTTCTATAGGAGTCTGAGATTCTATCTCATCTCACTCCTCCTTATACACCACAGCGGAATGGTGTTAGTGAAAGGAGGAACCACACCTTGTTTAACATGGTGAGGTCGATAATGAGTCATTTAGATCTTCCATTATCCTTTTGGGGATATTCATTACAAACTGCAGCATAAAAATTAAACTGAGTACCAACTAAGGTGGAAGATGGAATTCCATCAAAGTTATGGAATGGAAGGAAACCCACTTTGTCGCACACATGTGTATGGGGTTGCGGGGAATTTTTTAAGGCCTTATCAGGAAACAAACTATCACCCCAGGACATGAGGTGTATCTTTATAGGATATCCCAAGGAAACGAAAGGATATTACCTTTATAACCCTTTAGACAAGAAATTAATTGTTTCCAGAAAAGATTTATTTCTTGAGAGGGACCACATCCTAAAGAAGGATAGTGGGAGAAAGATTGACTTTGACGATGTTGATTTCCAAGACACAAATGAGTTGGTACATGAACAAGTTCCACAAGTCCCCATGGAAGAAGTTATAGAAACAGAAGTACTGTGTATGAGCTCAAGAGAGGTAAGGGAACCAGAGAGATTTGGTTTCCTAGTCACCAAGGATAGTGAATCATTATTATTGTACAATGATGAAACTCTATCCTACAAGGAAGTAGTAGAAATCATAGAAGCTTCAAGATGGCTAGAAGCTATGAATTATGAGATGGATTCCATGTATCAGAACCAAGTTTGGGTTCTGGTCGATGAGCCAGTTGATGTATATCCTGTTGGATTCAAATGTGTATTCAAGAGAAATCTAGACATGGAAGGTCAAGTTGGCACCTATAAAGAAAGTCTAGTGGCTAAACGGTTTAAACAACATCAAGGAATTGACTATGATGAAACCTTCTCGCTAGTTTCCATGTTTAAATCCATAAAAATCATACTTTCCATAGCATGTTACCATGACTATGAGATTTGGAAAATAGATGTCAAAACAGCATTCCTTAATGGTAACCTTCAGGAAGATGTCTATATGACACAACCAGAAAGGTTTGTGACACCAGGTGAAGCCAAACGGGTTTGCAAGTTGCAGAAATCCATTAATGGATTAAATCAAGAATCCAGGTCATGGAACATTAGATTTGATGAATCCTTAATGGAATTTGGGTTCATTAAGAACGAATGTGAGCCATGTGTTTATAAGTGGTTTAATGGGAATGTTATCATTATCCTAGTAGTATATGTTGATGACAAATTTCTTATTGGAAACGACATACCAGTCTTACAGTCAGTTAAGGACTGGTTGAACAAGTGTTTCTCCATGAAGGACTTGGCTGAAGAAGCCTACATTCTAGGGATCAAGATCATTCGTGATAGATCAAAGAGGCTTATTGGACTAAGTAATGTGCATACATTGACCATATACTAAAGGGATTTAGTATAGAACAATCCAAGAGGGCATTAGTTCCAGTGTCCCATGGCCTAAATCTTTCTAAGAAAATGTGTCCTCAGACACGACAAGAGAAAGATAGAATGAGTAAGATCCCATACACATCATCTATAGGATCAATCATGTATGCCATGTTATGTAACAGGATTTATGATTACTATACACTGAGCATGGTTGACAGATATCAAGCAGATCCAGGAGAACATAATTAGACTTCTGTTAAGACGATAATTAAGTATCTGAGAAGAACTAAGGATATATTCCTGGTGTATGGAGGAGACGAGGAGCCTGCCATCAGAGGGTATGCTGATGCTGGTTTTTAGACAGATCAAAATGATCTGAAGTCACAATCTGGATATGTTTTCTACCTCAATAGAGGAGCTGTGAGCTGGAAGAGTTCAAAGCATCCAGTTGTCACTGATTCTACAGCGTTGTTCGAATATATAGTGGCTTCTGATGCAGCCAAGTAAGCTGTCTGGATTCAGAACTTTGTCCAGGAGCTTGATGTGGTGACTAGCAGTAAAGATCCCATTACATTGTATTGTGATAATACTGCAGCGGTGGATCTTGCGAAAGAACCAAGGTCATGTCAACTGACACAACATATACTCCGAAAGTATCACCTCTTGAGGGATTTCTATCAAAGGGATGAAGTTGCAGTGAACACAGTGTCCATAGAAGAGAACGTGACAGACCCCATGATTAAAGGACTATCTCAGCAAGAGCATGAATATCATGTGAGAGCTAGCGGGTTAAAGGTTGTTAGCAGTTGGCTCTAGTCCGAGTGGGATTCTGTTAGAGTTGGTGGCCTAGAACCAACTACTATGTACTTTATTCATTAATAAAAGACTTATCACATCTTGATTGTTCTTCTACGTGACAATGCATGTGATAATGTCCTAAGGACATCTATTGCATTAATGGGTCATAGCGGATCCCTGCTATGATGAGAACCCGGAAGTGCCATAACACTATTTTTGAATATATGATCTATGGCCAGATGTTGTTATTTTAGGGACACAAATAATACAGGCCATTAGGGGTAAGGACTCATAAAACTTTGAGGCACCTTTTCATGGTGTGCGCCCTTGGTAGTATCCAGGAGGATATTATGAGAACGAGACCCACCAGTAGGATATCCACATTTCATAGTGTCATTGGATGTTCCTATCTGTGGACATGTGTATTGGTCCTTAGACTTTATGACAATTATTAATGGGTATTACAACTCGCACACTTAGATGTATTGACGAAAACTGTGATGACACACTGTTCACAGTGAGGTAGGATATGTTGGGTGCATCACGAGTAATGCTACATTAATAGATAATGCGATAAAGGATTTGTCCCTTATGTTCCATAACAAAAGTAGATATCTCATACCCTTTGATGTAATTGATATAGCCTAAGTAAATCCATGGCCATGGTAAGGTATGGGCGAGTTCAACTCCAGAAATTCAAAAACGAATAATCGAGTACATGGGTTGATGACACTTGCATGCAACCCACTTGATTCGAGATATCAAGACAACAAGATTATATTACATGGTAAGAATTTGTATGAGGTGACATGTCATTGCAGCGTTAACTTCTTTCTCTACAGGTGCCTTGGCTTGTTGCTAGACGCTAACCTTGGAATTTAGGGAAGCTCCACCTAATGACATTGAAAAAGGGGGCCTAGAGGGTCACACACTAAGTGTGTTCATGTATCTCAGTAAAATATTAATTTAACAAGTTAAATAAATATTATTCCCAACTATGGTTTAATAACTATTTAAGGATGTCTGGTTGCATTTATTTCGACACTAGTTATTCGAGAGAATATATTGTTGGAGAAATAATACATTTATTAGCGAGTAATGAAGTTACATTTATTTAAGAAATAAATAGCCATTACTCAAGGACTAATAAATGTGGTGGAGGAAATAAAGGAAAGTGGAAAATAAAAAGTATATGTTGAGTATATTAAATATACATGCCGTGTAGTTTTATGGAAAATGAGTACACGACGTGTATTAATGATTACATGCCGTGTAGTTTTTTCAGTCGGGATTTTGAGGATATAATATTGTTTTATTAAATGATATTTATTATAATTAGTGTGGGTTCTTGTCAAGTAATTAATAATTCGACATGGGGGTTTTTAATAAGAGTTAATGAAATAAATAAAACGTGTAACATGTTTATTTATTGTCAAAACTATATAACCTCAAACCCGATTATAAACATCCTCACAACCCCAACACTTTTCCTCAATCATTGTGCACAACAATTCTGGAGGATCCATTTAGGGCCAAAATAACTCCTTCCTCCAAGAATGCTCTCAAGACCGAGAGACCAAGGCAATCAAAGGCGGACATCGCAAGCGAAGGTTCTTCTGCACTAGCACCCGAAGATCCCTTTAGTGACGTCCGGAGATACGTGGCACACGTGTGGATCACCTCTAGAGGAATCCTACACTTGGATTCTACGACACAACGATAGATCACATGATCATGACCGGAGGCATCAACGAAGAAATAATTCCACCAAGGTACTTCTTGTGAATTAATTAAATTAATTATAACCAACATATTATGATCCTATCTCTGTGGTTTTATGATTCCCTATTAAGTTTTTCATTCTTCATTCCATTCCGAAGATTCAATGTTTTACATCGTGATGGATCTTGGATTGAACGTTTTTTAAATGTTAAAATTAATGTTGGGAAAACCCACAAACACACTTCCGCTGCGCCCAGATCCTACACTCTTACCAAGAGTAGTGGTAGTCACATCCAAATCAATGAAAAAAACATCCACTCAACAAATAATATCACCACTAACTCCAAATAGGAGATAAAATACCATAAATCATAGGGAAAGTAAATCTATCATCCAAGTCTCAGATGCAATGCCTCATTACTCACTAATCAGTAGTGAGATTCCAAACTACATGCCCAAATCATCCAGAACCTATCTCTATAAAAATTATTTATATTAGTGGATATAAACATTCATTTAGAAAGGAAAACCATTAAACATTAGAGTATATATTGAGTAAATGATAAAATAATGGATAGAGAGACTATAATAGACAACTATATAACACATATACCAATATTCAATTACCTTGAAACTATGTATTAGATATGTGGGTCAAATAAAAGTTTTTTTGAATCCCGGAGTTAGGATACATCATCCACCACACATATTGTTGTATCCATAGTATGATAAGAAATACAAATACTCACTTAACACCATTCCCCTAGTGTTTCCAAATCGCCCCTCAAATAACTGGTAACAATAAACACCATCCATTAGATTAACCCACTCTGGTTCCACTTTGATATGACCTAACCCATTGATACTCCTCCAAGGTGGTCTTAAACTAAGTGTTATACCCCATGCCAACATCAAAAAAATTGAGGGTTTGATGAGTAGCACGAATTAGACATATCATTGATGATGAGAATCTATATCCTAATAAAATAGAACCCAATTAAAACCTCCATATAGGAAATTATAATGAATAAACAGTAAGAAAAAAACTATATTATTTATAAATCATGTTACAAGATAAAATATCAATAAAGATAAACTAGTTTGTAAAACATATGAAACTGATTTATGTTAAATTACAAAAATAAAAAGGGTAAAACCCACATTACATGATGAAATGAAGAGGATATCATATAAATTTTCTCCAAACATGAATTTCCCCAATAATTATTACCTTAAACCATGACTTAGTTACACCAAAACCACATCCACCAAGTTCACCACTAAGAGTCTACTCTGGAAAGGACACACTATCTCTACATCCACCAGGACCACTTCCAAAACCTATATCATCAACAAAAACATAAAATATGTATAAAATAGACCATATATGAGTTAGTATAAACATTTTTAGTAATACACCATAAAATAGTAATGAAAATTGAAGACACAAGTCATCTGAATCCTCAATATTGAAAAGAAAATAGAGGGTACACAAGGTAACTATCCTGATATTCCCTAAATGTAGAAATACTTGGAATAAAGGGAATTACTAGTTATCACATCTCCAATGTATGAATTTTCATATATGATATGAAACTATGGATACCTAGTTTATAAAAAATCTCAGCGTCTCTAATGTTTATTCCTAGTTGTACGTCACTCCTCAAACGTAGTCCTAAGTTTCCTAAGGATCCACAAGTATTGAATTATCAATCTTATCAACCACTAATACTTCCACATTATGAATTATAGTAGATGAATCACACCATGTTTTATTTTACACATTATCAAAGGGGGTACCGTGTAACACCGTATTGTAACTATTGAGTTTATTATAAATACTTTCAGGTCATTTTTTTAATAGTTTTTTGGGATATATTTATTTGTTTCTACAAGTTTATATGTTTTTAATGTTAAAAAACATTTTTATAAAACTATTTTGATTCAGAAGAAGCATTGTGAGGTGGTGAAATGTTACCTCCCATGATATTTATAAGGATCTGGCCATAAACAATACAAAATCTTAATTTCAGTCGAGAATTTCACTTTAATTTAAATTGTAAACATTTTTAGGGTTAGAGCTTTATAGAATCAAGAAATAACTCATACATAACAAATAAAATATTATAAAGTAGACAGGTCTACTAACTATCCATTTTTTCACAAAAAAAATGTTAGAATGGAACATGGTTTCCTTTAATGTTTAATCAACACAAATTTTCCCATGATCCCATCATTGTATCTATTCTTAATTAAATCTAGTGTTTTTTTAAAACTTTGGATGAGCATAAAAACTTCATTAAGGGATATAAATTAAGTAATGAAACCATCAGTCCTTGAAAATTTTAACCTCATTGAAACATTTTTACAAAATTATAATTTTCAACCCTAAATCATAAACCCTTTATCTTACATAATTAAATAATAATATTCCTATAAAACTACTAGAAATAATAAATAATAAATGCATCTTAAGTAATCCATATCATTTTTACATTGTAGCCTTCGTGGATATATAGGGAGTAACCTTCATGGTTACGTTTGGAATACCCATCACATAATATTCCATAAATATCATAGGAGAAACCCAAAAAGATAACTCCATATGAAAACCCAATGAATTGGAGATATATAATGGGCTCAACTTCCCTCAGTTTATCATGGTATGTCTCGTTTACATAATCGACACCTAATAACCAAAACAAAATCACAACACATAAATCATGAAAAATGAAAAATTAATATTTCCACATTTTATTCACAAGATATCATTTATAGATATTGATATAATAAATCCATTATCAAAAACCATTTTTATTAAAAAAAATACCTAAAATTGTAATATGCTATTTATTTTTATTTTAAAAACATTACGACTTATAGAGGAAAAAATATCAAACAATTTTCACAATGATAGAAAAGTCGTTGTCACCATATATGTTAAAAAAACACAGATTTTATAATTTTGTAAAACACTTCATATAAAAATATTCATTTTTGAAGCCTTTAAATGAATTTAAAAGTCAAAGAGTTTGAATATACACTGTTTAAAATAAGGTGGTGTATATTATCAGAATATGCCTCAATTAAAGGAGATTGAGACAAAGTCCCTTACCTTGAGTCTTAATCATCATGTACAATACTTATCTTTTTGAATAATAAACATAGGTTAATTTATAATTAGTTAAGAACCTTTTAATTTTTATTATTAGTTTAATATCATTAATTACCATGTAATAATAATTAGTTAATTATTTGAGTTCATGTCGAACATTTGTCTATATTCTCACAGGTGATAAGGGGATGCTTGATGATGGGCAGCAACATGTTTCAGGCTCCAATGAAGACCCTCAGCGACAGGTGTCATCGCTGCTGGGACACATGGACCTTCTAATGCATTCAGATGAAACAATAGAGGATTATCTGGATATTATGGAATCGAAGAATATGAGACCTCTTCAGGTGACCACTACCAAAGAGAAAAACAAGTGGATTTTTAAGCAGGACCGCATTTTTCTTAGAGGACAAAACATGGGGAAGATCAAAAAGGAGGAATACAAAATATCATGGGACAACGTGGCTCATCTATATGAAGGCACCTTAAAGGACTACCCTGACTTCCAGGTAAATTATATCCCCTGGATATTATTTAGGGAGAGTAGTTCCAACTAACTCAAACTGTTTTTCAACAAATCTACCCTGTCATTTGGTGCTGAAACTTGTAATATGTGAGGGTTCTCACTTCTCCCTTAAATTTTTTTTGAAAATAAAAAAATTTAATATTGGATGGATGGTACACGAGTCTAAAATGAACATGGTATGATGTCAATAGTCTATGTGATCATAAGTAAATCATCTCCAGAACAAAAATCATGAAAGTATTATACTTTTTATACATAAATCAAACTTTTAAACCAAATCATCAATTATGTTTAGGAAAATGAATAGAATTATAGTCATGGAGGTGGTAGGCCGTACGTACGCATGAGTAACGTTAACCATTTTTCATTGATCGTTAGGGAAAGAAGGTAAGTATTATTTTAACTTAAAATAATGTTAATAACATCATTTAAATCATATTATTCACACACAGAGAGATATATATATATATATATATATCATATAAGTGACGTAATGAATAAAAACAAGTCACATCTCTTTGTAGAAGTGGTAGTTCACACGTATGCACAACGTTATCATTTTTATGCACATGGAAAGTAAGAATGTAATTTATATATTATAATCATATAATTATTAATATGTTAATAATATCACATATGAATATTAATTCTGTTATTATACCCAGATATGAGAGTCAGTTATTGAAACCCAATTAGATCAGTTCGTGGAGGTGATAGTTCACAGGCACACATGAATGATTAAATAATTTCCAATTTAATGGAATCAGAGATGGATTTAGTTGATGATATTAACATAATAACACTATAATATTTTTATGATACTAGACTTATTATTTTATCATTGAAGAATAATATTTTAATGAAGTGTAAGAAGAAATAAAACAGAAATAGTTAAATAAAAACATTACCTTACTTTCAAATGTTCACTTTTCTTAACAACTTAACAAGTCTAAGGAGGGTGTTATGCCTGAATAAATTCATCTAGAATGTGGGAAGGGATTTTAGGAAGGATTTTGGGAAGATAATGGCTGAACCAAAAGGTTTTTTAACAGATGGTAATTGGTTCCCTTTATAAGAGAGGGGATGGCCACTCTTGGAATTATTAAAATCATTAAATTAATATAAATACATTTTCTATTCTAAATGGTCCCAAATCGATATATTTCGAATATATGATAAATTTGGGTTGAATAACTATCATAAAAGTAAAATTATACATGTTTTGGACACTTTTTGAACACTTATCTTTTTATTTTAACATCTTTTAAGTGTTACCATTTTATTAAGTAATTTACATTTTGTGGGTCAAAATAATTAACAAATCATGCCAAATGACTTATGAATGAGTCATTAATTAAATTTGAATACTTTTATCAACTTTTATCATAATATTATATATTTTTAAATTATTTATCATTTAATTAAATATTTTATATTTTAAAAAATGAATTATGTCAATTTTGACACTATTCATTTATTACCTTTTTAGAAAACCATCCCAACTTGATTCCTTCAATAAAACATTGTTATCACATATTTAACATGTCAAAGGCATCCATAAAATTCGTGGATTGCATAAAATATTTCAAATTATATTTATTTTAATATTATTAATATCATTTATTTAATTCTTCTTTTCATAAATCTATTATTGCATCATCATATGTTTTTGAGAAAAATGAGCTCAAACACTCATTATTTAGAGAAAATAATGGTTAAATAAGCTAAAGTAAGGAGTTTTAAATTTTTCCAAATAAATTTGGGAAGAATATCACATGTAAGAGTGATAGAGTAGATACACCCTCTTTAATTACTCCTTTATTTGCAAGACCATCAACAAGATAATTGGCTCCCAAAAGGTATGAGTGATAATACTTGAATCATAAGGATGATAAATAATCATAAATGAATCATATACCATAATCTCATGTAATATAAGTATGGAACCATCATAAATATAGAAAAACATTTCATATTTCATCATTAACATCCATGACCTTCAAAATACTGGATCAAGAGAAACTTGTTTCCCATATTGGATGAGGATGCACCTATTTCCCATTATGGATCAGGACACACATGTTTCCCAATGTGGATTAGGACAAAAATATTTCCCATTATGGATCATGACATAATTGTTTCCCATTTTGGATTAGTATAGACTATTTTTTTATTGTTTATCAAGACACACATATTTTCCGTTCTGGATCGGGACACACCAGTTTCCCATTGTGGATCATGGAACACCTTTTCCCCATTATGGATCATGATTTTTGAATTTTTTTCACAGCATTATCTCCTAAGATATAAATCATTACCCAATGCATTAGAAGTATATATAGGTCCCACCTGTCACATAATGAAATCATATATATGTTTTCCACAATATCATAAACATTCATCATATCATAACCCATGAAATAAAATGGGTATCATAAATATTTCATTATAACATCTTCTATCAAAAAGTTACATGTTTTATAATAATTTAATCATATAATAACCCATGAATGTAAGTGGGTTTCGTAAGAATTTTATCATTGTATAACCCATGGAAGGAAAATTCGTTTCATAAACAACTAGAAATATTAAAAGTAAAACATTCAAAGAAATAATGAAAACAATGTACTTAGATCATATAATGAGTAAATCCTACCTATATCGAATTATGTCATCTTATCTGGAGAATGATTTTGAAACATAACTTATAGAATTTTTTAAGGAAGATATCCTTTGTTTGAAAATCAACTTCTAAGGATGTTTCACCTGAAGGTGTGTGTGTACTCAGAATGGAATAGTGTAATGGGTACTGAGAAATATGTCATTTTTATCAAAATAAGGAGGTGTCTTAGTTATGTAATTTATGTTTGGTTTACAATTAATTTTCTAATAAACATAGGTTTTTTATGGGTGTGGATTGATTTCAGGTGGTTAACTAGTGTGAAATCACTAGTGTTGGGTATAACACATTTGAATGGTCTCCAACGGGTTTTTTCATTGATTTAGAAACACCCAATGGTTCTCACATTCATGATTTATGGACCTACCATCAAAAGGTAGGCATTGGTTGGATGATTTATCTAGTGACACATAAGAACTCACATTGGTCAAGATCATGGGAACTCAGGCTCATCAAACCCTTTTGGGGGGAACTATTTCATATTTCGGTACTTTATTATAGATTTAAGTCATGTTCATATGTTCTTGAATCCTTGTTTCATTCCCAAGAATGTGTCTATAGATTATGCCTAAGTAATGATTCTTCATGGTTATACATGGATACAAAATCATCTATATGTATATGAGGTTCTCCATTGATGGGAGGATCTTCATGTATCTAAGGTTTTCCATCAGGTCCACCTTTTTATGGGTTGATCATATATTATTTAGTCATTCATTCATACAATACATGATTTAATTCATATGGGATGGAGCTATGGAGTTTATTTTCATCCAGGGGGTGGGATATATTACAATGATGGTATCAATCATAGAATATGAGATTCCTTTGTATCCTTATGAGAGGTATCATAACTCACGTAGTTCGGTGTCACATAATTGGACACATCTCATATTATAGTCGTGTGATGAGTACCCAACCATGTTGTTTATATTTATGTGAATAGGACATATAGGTGATAGATTTCCAATTCATGGATAGCGTGGGACTTATTATGAGGAAGACTGGAGTACCTGAAAGAGATATAGTCTCCTAGGTGGATATGAACCCACTAGGAATATGGCCTAGAGAACATTAGGGAGGATTTGGATATCAGGTTTGGAGCTTGGAGAGGCTTCCAATACATCCTAGATTGTTGGGAGTCAAATCCCTCGTAGTTTGGTTTCCCCATACAGTTTGACATCATGTGGTGAGGATGAGAGTGAACTATCATGGAAATGATATAATTTATGTGATAGGTAATGTGTCCGGATTGAACCATAGAGATATTTCCTATGTATCCCAGTCTTTTGGGAATTAAATTTTGTGTAGTTCTAAATGGATTAGGACTTAAACCCCAGGGGAGGCCAATTAAAGGGTGAATTCTTGCAGATGTAGGGCTTATGCATGGGACCTTCCCATTTTGATCTAATATGATTGAGGATTATATTGTATTGGAGGCCCATTTGGATGCTTCAATGGGGATATAGATTGTTGAAGCTTGTGGCATGATATCATGGGATTATACCATATAAGAGGACACTTTTATTTAGAGTTGGGGCTTACATCATAGATATGGACTAATTTGTGGGATGTGATTGAGTATTTTACAATATGGGAGGCCTTTGAAATGATTTTGGATCACACGGTTGTCATGATAACTTCCAACCTCTATGCCCTTGTGATTCATGCTCAGTGTGATAAATAAGAGGAGGCATTGTATCTTAAGATCACATGTCCCACTCCATCCGCTGGTGGATAGTATTGGATCCTATGTGGGGGGAGAGATAGGGACCTTTAGTGTTCTCATTTCCAATCATATTTTCATATACAGGGTATTCATATTTGGTTATCTACCAAGATACGCCTTGGAAATAGGTCAAGTGGAACATGAGTGTCATCTCACACAATAAAGGCTAGGGGGTTACCTCTATAGGAGTTCCATGGACTTTGTTTTGAATAAAATTTAATGGTTTTCAACACTATTCCTTGTTAAAGGGAAAGGCTAGTGATTCCCCATAATATCTAGAGTGGGGAGGTTCACATTAGTTCCCTATGTTCAGAACACTCTTTACCATTGGAATGTATACTCTATTTCATTTCAAGGGCTCACCTTTTTACTAGGGAAGACAATACGACTCTTCTTACCATGGATATGTAAACACAAAGGGGAACATTGATCTTCTTAATGATATTATCATAAATTTCTGGTATCTATAGAAGAGGCCTTGAACTGATTCTATTAAACTTGTTCATGGATGTTCCAGCATTGGAGCTGATGATACGATTGGAGGGCGTAACTAGAGCCAATAGTGGAACACCAGAGGATTCCCCATTCTACGTATCATGTTCCTATAATGGATGGTGTTCCCGCTGTGTAGAATGATGATTTTTAGGTAAGAGATCCATCCACATACCCTTGTGGTATGTGAACCCGGGTTTAGTCCGCGTATAACTTTTCTATGTGGGACCAGGTCCCATCTATGTAGCATGGTACTATGCGGGATCGAGTTCCTCCTATTTAGTGATTTTCTACAATTGGTTGGGTTCCTCCTGCATAGTTTTTTTCTATGTGGGTTGTCTGATTACAAGGGGGAATTCGTTCTATTCCTTGTAGAAGGTATTCCCATAAAGAATATTGAGTTCACAGACTTCCAATTAGTTTTAGTTTCCCCTTAATTCTATGCAGTGGGGTTTTACCTATAGGGAATCATCAAAGTATTTCGTCTTTTGTAGAGATATTGATCTATCAGTCAATCCCTATTTGATTTATCTATTCCTCAATTTGTTGATCTCTCCTCATTTCCCTTTGGGTTCTATTAATAAAGATACTAAGGGACTAGAACCAGTGTAGTCGGTCATCCATGGTGGGATAGTAGTGTCTTTTACTGAAGCCAATGATGAAATTCTTCAGGGGGCATTGCATTCTTTGAAATCCACAACCGGCACCACAAATGACTTATTTTCATCCATGGGAATGGGATAATTTACTTTTTCCATTATGTATTTCATTCAGGAGGAATTGTTTGTGGGAGATAATATCACCGCTTCTTTTAAAAATGACATTATGTCATTCACTCATTCCACTGGATCCACCCCTTCCATGAACTATTTTTATTTTCATGGCCATCACAGAGTGGAAGACTTTTATATAGGGGAATGATCCAAAAATGGAATATTTCACCGCAATGTGTATTCCTTTATTTTTAATTTTCACATCTTTGAGTATTTTTATTACAAAATTTCCTTAAATTTATTTTTATTATTTTTTGAAATTTATTAGAGTGTAGTCTACATTCGTGAGTAATTTTAATGAACCAAAAAAATCCCCCCATCAAAATGGGTTTTGATTGGAACAAATAATAGGTGATTATAATATAGAAAACGTTCCTTATTTGAACAAGTTTAGTGTACACTGGTTGAACCATTGGAGGGGGAAATTCCTATATATAGGCCCTCAACTCATTTGTTTTTCAACATGTCTTCTAGTGAATTTAGTGATCCCATAAATTCTAGACAGCATACAGTTTCCATATATTGTCTCCTTTGTGGATGCATTCACCCACGAATGATAAATTCTCACCCTTTAACTAAAGTACTTCAACCATGAGGGGTGATTTCCTTCTTCCATGTTGTGGGAATTTCTTCATGGTAGAATATTTTTGCAAACTATTTCTTTACTGTCCATTACAACATCGGAAATTTTTTCATAGACCGATGGTCTTTTTGCTGAAGGTTTCAGTGAACTATTAGTATGTGGACCAACATTTGAGTCCTTGGATGATTTTTTTGAAGATAACTTTAGATGATACACTATAGGAATGATAATGGATCTCCCTCTCACATCAATGAATGAAATTAAAAGAAGAACGTCCTTAGTCTAGAATGGGGAAGATGATCTCTATTCTTGGGTTATCCCTTAGGAGTATACTCTGAAAAAACTCTTTCCATAATCAAATTATAGCCTACCTGATATCATGTTGATTTCCCATTTCTAACTATGGAAGGTAAGATGTTTTTTCTCAGCTATCAACTGACCAAAACATATTTACTATTCGTATGAATATTTATAGGGAGCACAATCGGGAAAATGTTTATTCCATGGGGGATATGAAATCTGATTTGGTACTAGAAGATGTGTTTATCCTAAATAGATACATGTGGATTCAAAGTAATAAATATGGTAGTAATACATCCTTTTAATATGTCGCCCATGATTATTCATCGATTTTAAATCTTTTGAGAGGTAATACCAATGGAGGGTGGATCTCCAAATGGGATTTGTAGTCTATAGAGTGTTTCTCCGATGAATGGGAATGTGAATTCTCGTTACATCAAAACATCATGGAATCTGCTGAATAGTTGTAGTTGGTTAATTTCTCCCAAACATTGTGGGTTTCTCAATTTACAATTTATTCACAAGATGAGATACTACCTGAACTACTTATTCATTGGTGTTCAATAACTTACACCTTCCACATATCTCACGGTGAATTGGGAATTTTTATTGGGATATCTACCATCTAGGAGGACTTCCCATCTTCAGTAATTTGTATGATGAATTCCTATCGGTGGCCAATACCTGGGATAACTTCGAGTAGGTGTCCCCATTTGCGAGGGATTTTCCGGTCACATCCAAGTGATTTCTTGTTCCACCCCTGCATGCTCTCTCCCTCATTCCATTTCAATATTGGATAAAGAAATTTTTTCAGGTGAATGGACTAAGATGGAAAGTCCCCAATAGTCAGACACATCCAACCCAATAATCATGATGACTCCAAGGATATCACTATTCTACTCTTGAGGTAGGAAAATACACATCATGGGGTTATGGGGTTTGATCAAATATATCCTCTGAGCTTAGACTACCAGGTTTCATTACTATGTTCCTGAGGAGATGGATTTTCCCCTCCCATAATGTCTATACTGGTGTTAGAGTCTCCACCTTGATGATGGAGACAACATTGGAAGAGGGAAAAACCACAAATTTAATCTTCCCCACACTTTCCCATATTTATGAATTACTAGGGAAGATATAGGAAATAAGATCTCCACATTAACTTAGGGGTACATTTAAATTTTTTTATGGATGGATGGAGGAGAATTTTTTATTATATTTTTATTGGCATACTACAATGGTTCCTCATTCTAGTTTCCACCCATCCATACTCAAAATTGATAATGTTTTTCCCAAATATTTTAGTTCTGACAACATGATTGAATTTTTGATTGATTTTATCATATTTCTTTTACTCCTCACCATATGCATAAAAGAGTAGGGGTAAATATTTAACGGGGCTCCTCTAAAGAGTGTTTATATATCATTTAACTATGAGATAGATTATTTACTTATTTCATAGATAGAATAACCATTTGTTAACCTTATACTCCTTAAATTTTTTGTATTAAATTTGGATACCTACAAAAAATTTCATTTTTCTCAGATACTCGAGATGGGAGGGAATCTCACCAAGAAATCCTTCGCTAATTATGGTCGATGATGATGCATGAATACTCCAACATGAAAGCTCCCCCCCCCCAAATGGATTCAACCTACTTATCGTTGGAGTATTCTAAAATTTTGGTGGCTTGATATCCTTATGGAGTATTTTCAAGGTTATTTCAACAAGTTCATAGACGATTGGAAGATTCCAGTCATGTTCCAGTTGGGCCACCTCCCTCCACTACAACAGCATGAAAACATTCTGTTTTTCATCTCATGAATTTGGAGGGGACTTCATCAGCACATCCTATCTTTGTTGAGAGTTAAATAGACCCTATATATTTGACTAACATGGTCAACAATATTGTTAAGTCCGAACCAAGTGGAATTCCGCCAAGAATCACTGAAATTGAAGTCAATCCCAGATAGATAGATTTTGATATGGAACCACCTATTGAGAGGGAATGTTCTTCTGGTTGGGTAACTCAACCTAGTGAAACTCCATATACAATGATTTTACTCCCATATTATATACCCATTGTGGTGGAGGAGAAAATGTGACATTCCAATTCTGTTAGGGAACATCGGGTTGTGCAGAGATGCGAATGACATCAAATATGTACTTTCATCAAAGAAAACTCCCCTAGAAGAATTTTCTGATGAGGATTAAACCCTTCAACAGTTTTTAAATGATCTGGGCTCATGTCAGTTTGACTATCGACACTTTCAACTTATCAAGTATCAAATCTTCATAACTCGATAGGATCTAGCAACTTGTGATGGAGACCTTCTTCAGTTCAATGCATCACATCATCAAATAGAGGCATTTAGGGATATTATCATGGAGTTTCACCACCTCGTTGTTGAGGATGAAAATTATTACAACCAAATGATTACCCAAACAGAAGAGTAGTGGGAGTGAGAGGCTTGTACGGCCAAAATAAAGGTGCAAAAATAATCACCAATTTCCAATATTGAGGCCTTAAAACCTAAAGGATGGGCTCAAAGGGCCATTGTTAAATAAGTGCATCTAGAAATCGAACTTGAAGCTGAATAGAGGGATTTTTAGAACAAACCATTAATAGTCCATGTCATGTGGTGGTTAATTTGTTAGACCAAGTGATCTAGCCTTCATTATTATCATTTTGGTATGTTCTATTCCCCCTCATATTTTTTTACATCAGGAGGATGCTCCAGGGCATGGATGATCCTTCACTCCCATTTAATGGAACGGAAACATTGACTCACTGCACTGATTACATTTTATATTTTCATACAATGCCAATTAATTATAATTGTTCTCCCTTTTAATGATAATCTTCACTAAATATTGATTTAAATCATAACCTAATATAATAATGGTGAAACAATCATATAATGCAATATCTTTCCTAAATTAGTGGATCCAGTGAGCATAGTTTGACTATTTCTAGGGTTTCATGGAAAACCCTACAAACTTTGTGTCTTTTCCATTATTACCCAAATTTTTTCCTCAAACCAATTTGGGGTGGGTTTACTGTGTGACAATCTGACCTTAGTTTCCCTCAAACTCAACACCTGACACGTTTCATCACATATTCGAAGGGCATTCTGGATCCCCGTGGGCTTGTGATAAGAACCCAAGAATCAAAAAACACAACTAAGGGAATAATTTCTACAAATATGAACAACCACAAGTCATACATATATAGAGAAAAAAATAAACATAAGAAGAATAAAAATTATATATTCCTTAACTTTAATGGAATAGAAGAAATAGACCACAAAAATAGTGGCCCAAAAATCCAAGACAAGTCCAACAACAAAGGAATAAAAACCACATAGCTACTCCAAACATTGGCAAGGATGAACTCCCACCATCTCACCACCTTCTACCCAACCACCTGACATGAACCCCACTACCTCACTATGGCGCCTTTCATTTTTCTATATCGGAAGAAACATTATGTTCTACGCACCATCAAAGAGTTGTCTAGGGGGTGAGCTAACAGGCTTAGTAGGATCCCACCCAAGTGTTCCATAACATGTGTTTATATAAGAAATCATTTATTCCCATTTTAAATAAAAACATGACATGATAAGCAGTAAGGTAGTTATATAGAAAACATGGTAAACATTTCTCTTTTCCCATAGTTCTAAACAAAATAGATTATATCAATTTCAAATGACATTCTCCATATCATTTATTAAATGCATAAACATGAATATCAAGGCTAACTTAGAAATACAACCAATATAAAACAGAAGAACAAGTATCACAACACCATGGAATACTATACGTCACGGATTAAGACTACTCATACCCCAATAATCATGTGCACAAATTTGATCCTAGATTAATGGGCCTAGGAGGAAAAGGAATACTGCATTAAAAAGCCCCCCAAAAAGTCAATATTGGTCCCTTATAACAATGGGCCTAGGAAATAGAGGGAATCAAAATGAAAAACATCATTGATAAATCACAAAACAATTGACTATGGACCAAAGACAAACCTTCAACCTAAGTAACCAAGGTAACCCATGAGTTCTTTTTCACAATTCATTTCAATTATTTAAAAAACATTTCAAAACCATTTCATAATTTCTATTTCAATGATTTGAAAATACCCATTTTCTCTCCATTTATCAATAACTAGGGAAATCAATTTTTCACTAAAAAATATTTTCAATATACACAAAAAAATCATCCCAATTTTAATATAAAAATCATTTTATAATGAAAACAACTAGGTTTATCAGTGTAGGATTAAGATGGAACCACCTACCGCAAAACTTGGGTCACACATGCCTACAATGGAAACCAAAATCAATAAATCCCAACAACATCAATGAAGGCCCTAGAATGAAATCCACAACAGGATTGTTTAAATTTATAAGAAAAGGGGTCAATGGAAGATAGTAATCCTACATACCTCAAAGATGAATGACTGCCTTACTAAAACCATTGGATGAAAAAGCCTCTGAATCTAGATCACATAGCAGATCTTGAAGAAACCAAGAAGAACTATCAACATTAAACCAATAGATCTGAAAATTCAACCCTAAGGTGCTATCATGATCAAAATAAATTAAAAAATGGGTGTAAAACTTATCTGGAGAGATGCAACATGATCATAATGGAGTTCGAACATTGAACATATCAATCTATAAGGGGTTTAATCATTCGATAATATACTAGAACTTCCTTAGGTCAAGATCTATGAACAACAATTAAAGGAAATAAAACAAAACATCCACATGTTGTATTTAAAAATTGGACACATGCCATTACACGACATGTAACTTGGTTCATAATGTGTAACTGCCACATCCCACATACACCGAAAAACCCATCATCTCAGATTAAAAATTAATCATTTAAACCATACATGGTATGAAATCACCATTCATGACATGTACCAGTTCACAACATAAAATTTCTTATCACAACTTATATACAACAATTATTACAAAACATGTGGCCTAATTACATTTCGTGAAATCATTCTACAGCCTACCAAAATGACCATTTCTCAGTGAAAGTCCAAAAAATATTCGAATTCATAATTTTAGGTATCCTCCAAATATGAAAGGAGGGGAAAACCATGATGATTTCATGGGAATATCTGATAAAACGGTAACAAGATGTCACAAACTCCCCACCATAATTACTTTTCATCCTCAGGAAGTCATGTGGAAGAGGTAATTCTCAGAAAGAGATGAGGCCCATGTTCCATCACCAAGAACACATGTTCCCAAGTCTCGAGATAATACTATGCTTGTTTCCATAGAACTATGACTAATAGAATTGACTTCCCACACAAGACATTCTTCTAAGAGTAAATTATCTCAACTAGTTCATCCAAAATAGAAGCATCTGGATTTAACTCAATTACATCCCAAATCAGGACATGAACGAGATCAATGTGATATTTCCTGAGCTGAGATATATGGAAAACATAATGAATACCTATCAACTATACCAAAAATAATAACTGCTTAGAAACTTTTCTAAGCCTCTCAGTGACCTCAAATGGTCTAACATATCTTGCAGCCAACTTTTTTTCTTTCCATGTTGACGGAAACCCAGCCGAGGGGAAACATTCAAGAAAAACTATTCACCTATGGAAAAATCCAATGGATGAAGCTGTCAATCCACATAATATTTATATTGACTATGGGTTGTAACTAGATGTTTATTTACATCCTGAATCATTATGAATGTTTCCTAAACCAAAATTGGTCCAACTAAAGATACTTCACCCGCCTCTTCTCAACAAAGAGGTGATCTGCATGGGCGAATTTTAAATGACTTGAAGGGATCCATTATGATTTATGACTGATAATAGTTGTTGTAGATGAACTCAACCTATCGTATATAGAAATCCCACGATCCACTATAATCCAAGATGTTGGAACAAAGCATAACCTTTAGGATCTGAATTACAATCTCTGTCTGACCATCTGTCTGTGTGTTGTAAGATGTGCTCAGCTGGATCTGAGTTCCCATTTCTTCTTAAAGACTCATATAGAACCTTGAGGTAAACCTAGAATCCTTTTTTTTAAACAATGACAGAAGAAAACCCATATAACCTCATTATCTCTGAAACATAAAACTTACCCAGAACATTATTCTTAGTGGTTTATCTGATAATAATGAAATGAGTAGACATCATCAACCAATAAATAACCAACCAGATATAATTCTTCCCTCAGGGAGTCTATATAAATATAACAAAAAATATCCATGGATATCTCATCCCATTTCCAAACTAGCACTAGAAGAGGCTGAAGAAAACTAGAGGGTTTCAAGTGCTCTACCATTATCCATTGGAAGGTGTAACAGTGATACACAAACTCTAAAATGTCATGTTTTATTCCCAGCTACCCTAATATCCTTATCATGACATAATACATATTCGTTGTTCCTAGATGTATGTCTCATGAAGATTTGTGACAATAAAAAATACTGAACTTCATATAGATGTTGGGACATCAATACTTCTCTCGAAGTGAATCATGCCAACTAAAGAAAGTTACCAACCCGACACAGTTTCCCCACCATAATGGATTTCTCAAGATTTCTGAAAATCATCATCCTATTTAGGAAAATAAAAGATAGAATTTAGTAGATATGATGATAATTGAACAATGTCAATAACCATTCTTGAAAAATCCTTTGGAGCATCTAGTTGCAACTGAGAAAAAATACCCACAAGGTTCCACTCCTCCTTTAATTACAGAAAATCATGTGTTGTTACTTTCCTGCTAAGAGAATTTCAACAACATTTCCCTCACCCAAGGTGTAGGCGATGTTGAACTCAAAAATATTAATTTATTCTACCTATCATCCATTCCTGAGATTTATGTCCTCCTGGGATAAGATATAACTCAAACACTTATGATTAGAGAAGACTGTGAACCTTTCCACAAAAAGATAGTGCCTCCAACACTTTAGTGCATGCATGACTACAGAAATCTTTAAATCGTGAGTGGGGTAATTATTCTCTTGTGGAAGAAGTTTATGAGATCCTTAAGACACTACATGATCATCCTGCATAAGCACACATCCCAAAATAGAATCAAAAACATAAATAAACACAATGTACCCCTTACTGAGCTCAGGTAAGATAAGAATAGGAGCCGATGTTAGAAGTCATTTTAGTTCATCGAACAAAGACTGACACTTCACAACCTAGGTTAATTTCACCACTTTCTTAGTGATGGTAGTTAATTATGATGTCAACTTAGAGAAGTCATTGATGAACCATCAGTACTATCCAACAAGACCAAGGAATATCCTGATTTCAAAGACGTTATGTGGTTCCTTCAATGAAAAAATAGATTTTACCTTCTCTAGATCAACTGATAATCCATGATCAGAAATTCAGTTCCCCAAGAACTTCACTTCATGAATCTAGAAACAGCATTTTGAAATATTTCCATACAAATGGTGACATCCCAAAGTTTCCATAACAAACTCAAATGGTTCTTGTGCTCACTCTCATGTCTTGAATGAACAAGAATATCATCCATGAACACTACAACAAAACTGATGAGATGTTGTTTAAATATCTGATTCATTAAATCTATATAAACTTCAATAGATTTAGTTAGAAAAAAATCCATAAAAATATATTCAGTGACACGCCAAATTTTGAAGGCTGTCTTTGGTATATAAGACTCCCAAATTTTAAGCTGATGATAACCCAACCAAGGATTGATATTTGAAAACAACTTTTCCCCTTTAATTGACCAAATATATCATCCACATGTGGAAAATGATATTTTTTTCTTAACCATTACCTGGTTCAACTTCCAATATTCTACACATAAACAAATTGAACAATATTATTTCAAGGAAAAGAGCACTAAGGATGTCTAATGTGAAACACTATAGTGAATGAAACATTTTTCTGAGAGGCCATCCAACTAAATATTGAGATCTTTCATCTATGGTGGTGTCATACACTAATAAGGTATTGATATCGCCGGAGTACCTGGAACTAGATCAATCATAACATCTACCTTTCCCACTGGAGGAATTCTTGAAAAATTGTAAGGGAAAATGTTAGGAATGTCTCGAACAATAACAGGAAAATCAATGATAGCAGATACGTCATCAGGCTCAAACACAACAGTAGACAACAACATCCGGAGGTCTTTGTGGGAAGGACCTGTATGACTAGACCTCGAGTCCCACTCATCCTAAAAAATACAAGAGATCCCTTTTGAAGTAATAAATAAAACATGATTATGATAAAAATAATCCTCAACTTGATGGGAAACAAGCCAATCCATATCGATGATGGTGTCTGACATATCTAGATCAAGAATGAGAAAATCCTAGACCAACTCAGTATCATTTATCTTTAACGATCAAGAAAACTGAAACACCAATACTTTCTTCATGTCAAGAGGTTCTGCTAACTCTATTATAAAGTACATAAGTTTTATTTAAATTTATTAAAATAAATAAAACATGCAGATATAAATGATTGAGAGGCACCAATATCAAATAAATAAATTAATACTGAAGATGCAATAATAATAGTACGTATCATGATTTTCGGACCAACATCGTTTTCCATTGGACACTCATCTACTTCATGTAAATGCTTCACTCATGAGGCATGTGGGTAGATCCTTTTAGTATTTGAAGCTTCTGACTGCAGTGCAATATCCTTTGGAGCCGACGAACCCTAACCCTAATAAGGCATAGTCATATACTGATAAAAGTGATATAAATAACCAACATGTCCACAAATCTATAATGTCTTCACGTGAATAGGATAAGAACATATGGTGTTTCCTCTCTTTTTACATGGATATCAAGTTAGAGGAACACTGCTAACTGCAATGGATAGTTCAGATGAGGCTCACTATGGAGACCCACCTCCACCACTTCTACAATGATCCTACAACTTCCTCTTCTATCCTTTCATGCCATTGAATCTAAAACCTGATGGAAGTGAATAAGTGGAAAATACAACCATTCATACTATATTAATTTCTACCATCATAGAAATGACTATCATCTTCACATTGGTAGAATGTTTTTGAATAAACACCTATGATATGATATCTAGTTGAAAACCCTACGGGTACATATGATCCATCAGGTTGTCATTCTTAACCACGTCTGAAGAAAAACAAACAAGATCCACAAAACGTTTTGTGTACGACGACATAGAATTATATCCAAGTTGTAATGATAGGAACTCCGGAGACTTCTCCACCATTAGTGACTCTGGAAAAAACTACTAAAAAACAGGGTTTTCAAACCCTTTCAATCCAAGTTTACATGTCTATCTGCATGGACCACAGAATCCCACCATCAGTTGTCAGATCCCTTGAGTATTTATGTTGCACACTTCACCCTGGTATTCTCATGTGTCTCTAGGTAGCAAAATAATTGATCGATCCTATCCAGCTACTCCCCATCTTCTTGAGGTTCAGTTGTCCCTTTAATGGATGGTGGCTTCTCATGTAATAACTCCTATAATCAATCTTTATCTCCTCCAACTCTGGTCTATACCTCAACCACTGCATTATGAAATCGTAGAATATCCTAATCGATAGCACAAATTAACCATATGATAGTCTCTATGGGGTTCTATTCTATAGATGGATTCCCTTGAGGAGCATTAGCCACACCTTCCTAATGAACCCATGAAAGACGTCTCAAAGGCATAATGTTGCACAATGAAACACAATAATGATCAGACAACAAATCAAATCTTAGTTAAAACAAGAAAACCCATAATATTAAATTGATATTAATAAAACCAATAATATAGACACACATCCCAACATCCCTTTGATACTTTAGCCTTGTTACGATAAGAGTTGGTCAGACACTTATCACAACATACCTCTCAAGTCCTAAAAATCCTATATCCAATCTAATAGAAGTCCAAAGACATGGAATCTTGGGGAAATAACTCCTTTGATACCAAAATATAATGAACTAA
Organism: Viscum album; assembly: GCA_963277665.1. NCBI lineage: Eukaryota > Viridiplantae > Streptophyta > Magnoliopsida > Santalales > Viscaceae > Viscum > Viscum album. The sequence continues at coordinate 717,859,327 of OY728128.1, forward strand.
CTCGGGTTTCCATCAAAACCAATAGGAAACCCATTCTTCCACATACCCGAATGGTATTCCTGATCCCAATGGACTGGCAACAAGCACCCGATCATTGAAAATCACAATAGAGGGAACATTTTTCCCAACTAGAAAAACCACATGGCATACTTATATAAATCCAAAAATAAATAGAAGAACACTAAGGAATATATATGACATAAATATAAGGGAACAGTGGAAACATAGCACAAAAGGTATAAAAAAGTTCAAGAAAATTCCAACAAAAAATGACTAAAACCACACTACTACTCTAAAAGGTGACATCGACGAACTCACACCATCTCACCAATAACTATCCAAACAATTTATATGAATCCCACCACCTCACTATGGCACCTTACCTTTCCCTATACTAGAATAAAAAAAAATCTTTACATACCATAGAATAGGTGTGTAGGGTGTGAGATAACAGGATCAGTACGATCCCATCCAGGTGCTCCATAAAAAGTATCCATAAAAAGTATCCATATAAAAAATCTTGAATCATTATTTTAAATAGAAACATGGCATGATAAGAAGTAAGACATTTTTATAGAAAACATGGAATTTTTTTCGATTTTCCCCACTTGTAATCAAAATAAGGTATATCATTTTCAATGAACATTTCCACAACATATATCACAAGAATAAACATGCATATCAAGGCTAACTTAGAATTCCAAGAAATAAAAAAGAGAAGAAAAGGTATCACAACACCATGTAATAATACATGTCTAGGTTTTAGACTAATCATACCATAATAATCAAGTGAGGAAATTTGATCCCAAAATAATGGGCCTAGGAATAAGAGGAATACCCCCTGAGTAACACCCCCAAAATGTCAAAATCGGTCCCCTAGAACAATGGTCCTAGGAAACTGAGTAAATCCCTAAGACAATCCTCTTTGATAAATCACAAAATAATGGATGATAGGATCAAGATAAACCTTCTACCTATGTGCCAAAGGTGACCCGTGTTCTATTTTTCACAATTCATTTCAATTATTTGAAAACCATTTAAAACCATTTCACATTTTCCATTTCAATGAATTTAAAATACCCATTTTCTCTCCATGTATTAGTAACCAAGGAAAAACCATTTTCACTAAAAATCCTATTCAACAGACACAAAACAATCATGGAAATAACTATATAAAAAATAATTTATAAATAAAAATAATCATGTTCATCAACGTAAGCTGGAGACGGAACCAACTACCTCAAAATTTGGGTCGCACACACCTCCAATGGAAACTAAAATCAATCTAACCCAAAAATGTCAATGGAGGCCCTAGAATCAAATCCACATCAAGATTGATTAAATTTATAGGACAAGGGGCAGGAAAAAGAGAGGAAACCAACATACCTCAAAGAATAATTCCTGCCACACCATGATAAATAGAAGAAAATTCCTTTGGAACAATATCACACACTAAATCTAGAAGAAACCAAAGAGAACTACCAACTTTAAACCAAATGAACCGATAATTCAACCCTAAGGCCCTACCACGATCAAAATAATCAAATAAACATAAACACATCTTACACGAAGAGACACAACGTGATCACAATGGAGATTATATGTCGAACAGATTGATCTATAAGGGGTTGAATATCTAAAACATGCATCAGAACTACCTTAGGTCAAGATCCACGAAGAACCAGATAAGAAAATGAAACAAAAAATCTTCATGCTATCATTAAAAAGTGGGCGTGGACCATTACACGATGTGTAACCCATGCTCACGACATGTAACTTCCATGTACCACATATACTAAAAAACCTGTCATCTCAGATTAAAAATCTATCATTTAAACCATACATGATGTGTAATAACCATTCACGATATATACCTATTCACTCCATGATCTTTCCTTTCATAAAATACATGAAGCTCTTATTACATGGCGTGTAGCCCATTTACATGGCGTTAAATAATTATGAAGCATTCAAAAATGACTGATTCATATTGAAAGTACAAAAAATCACTGAATTAACAATTATAGGTATCTTACCAATCTTAAAGGAGGGGGAAACCACAATGTGGTCAAGGGAATATCTAATAAAATGGTAACGTGATGTTACATAGTTGGTATAACTTGAATTTTTTCATAAGTCTTCATTTATAGTTTTTTGACCTAATAAGATTTTTCATCTCTTTTTATTTCTCAAAATGCTCGATATCTCTCTTAAACCATGAAAATCATTGGTTAGCGAGCTGTAACTTGACTTTTTACTAGGGTACTCTTGGTGGGTTTTCATCCAAGAATGTTTTGTGTCTCTTTTTTAAGGAATTTTAGAGTATTCCAAACCTAGACTAACATTACTGATGTTTTAGGTAAAAAAATTGACGATGAGTTGGTGGTGAGGTTCTTAATTAAGAATCATTGATCAAGGATATCCTAATATTTTTCAGACAAGAATGACGGATTTTTCTTAACACAAATTTGGGATTTATGGATGTAGGGAAGGATATGAGGCATGAAAGCCATTGTGAATATGGAGGTAGAAAAATTTTCTCATGGGGAAAAAGTTTGTTTGGTTGATAGTCTGTTTTCAGTGGTAAACTTATGCGGATCCACTAGGGTATATTGTGCATAGTAAAACAATGGTTTCATCATGACACTGACCTTTCATTTTTGATTTCCACATAATTTTATGGGAAGTTGGATATTTCTCTCTTTTTGTTGCAGGACCACACTGGGTGGTCTATTGAGGTTACAATGTCTGAAAATAATATTGGAATTTATCACAACATTAGATGAGAAACCACTCCCACACGTATTTGAATTGTGTAAATGAGAGCTGAAGCATGGTGTAGTTTAACGTTGTACAAATGGGAAATTTGAGATATATGATTTAAAGTCATTTTTCTTTGATCAAGAGGGTAAAAAAATCTCCCATTTCATAGTTTTCATTCCAAGAATGTTCTATCATATTCAGGCATGACATGGGAGAAAATTTGTAAACTGTAATCCATGGGTGTTCCAAAACTAGGGAGTGTTGTGGGACATAAACATCATAGGGATGTATAAGGAAATGGAAATCGTCTCCTAAGGATTAATTTTCCTTTTAGTTGACATTACTTTTGTGGAAAACATATGCATAGTCATTAGGTCATATTGTACATTTTCAAACAGAGGTGTACTTAGGACATTGAACATCCATTCATGATGGCTAGGTATGGTTATGGGGAATCATACATTTCCAGACACATAGTATGGTTTTGAAAAGGGGTTCTAGAACATTAATTGATCATTTTAAGTTAAAATTTGTTGAGAATATATAGATACATTCTCCCCAAACATGTTTGAGGAGGTTCATTTCCCTGGTATGATCCATGCACAGGAAAGGAGGGGACCATTTTGTTTCATGGATAGACCTGATATGTGATATTTGGGTTTCACTACATATCTTATGATAATAGGAATCAAGAAAGGTGTTTCTATATTAAATTTTCTCCATACGAAGATCTTGGTCAAACATAGAAGTGAGGTGCTTTCTCTTTATATACAGGCCTTCCAATGAGGTAGGACTCATATTAGACATTCTTATGTGGATTTATTTAATGAATATGAAAATGGGGGGAAATATTCTTTGGTGTGTCTAGACATTTCTCACACAGGTCATAGACATACATTAGGAAGTGGTGTTTGTAATATTTTTATAGTTGGTCCCAAGGATGAACATAGGTTATCGATCATCATGCAATTTTAATGTCTTTAGATTAAGACATTGATATAGAAGCCCTGATTAACTAGAGGATAACTAGGATAGTATTTACTTACACACCCAATACATGAGTGTAAAGGAGAGTGTAAACCATGGTTTTGAGGGGTTTTCAGATTACAAGAAATGATGCAGGGCTTAGAATCCACTATGGAGTACAGAGTTAGGAAAATACTCTCTTGAGAATGAATTTGTCTCTTGATGAAAGACCTTTTTTTTGTGGGAAACTTACGCAGAGCCACTGGGGAATATTGTTCAAATATAAAAAAAGGTTTCCTCAAGACACTAACCATCCATTTATGATGGCTAGGGAGGTTTACGGGGATCCCAAATTTACCAGGGAAAAGAGTTTGATAAATGGAAAGGATGTGTGTGGACAAATTTGAAAAAGTATATCTACGATTAACCATGGAGTTGGTAATTCCATATATAGATTTGACTCATATGTAGAGGGAGTATTTTGATTCCTTTACTACATTTGGATCTGAGTTTCAATATCCAGGTTTCACTCTGTATGATGTGATAATAGGAATCAAGCTGCACATTGTTCTTGAAATTAGACACCCTGTATAGGTTTGTTCCATGCATAGGGAGGGGGAAATTTTGGTAATATTTGTTTACTTATAAGTGGTTGGGCCTAAGTACTTTAATCAAAGTGTCTCTATATATCCTGCATGTGAATGATTCAATCCCAACACAGTTCTTAGGGTACCTTCTGGTTTAATGTCATGTAGTTAGTACTCCGGGTTCCCCAATGTGAAGAAGAAAACCCTAACAAGACATTTAAGGTCATGCCACTAGGGACAACTGTTGTGGATTAATTTTCTATGGATATATAAGGAATCCCTTAATGAGTTCCTTAATCCCATGTGATATGTAATCGGTGTGAGAAACAAGTGGTTACAAAGGTTTAATCCACCACCTAGGGATGGCGTAACATTTGGTTGGGGCATTTTTTATCTTGAGTGGCTGGAGCAGGATGAATGTCAAAGAATCACTATGTGTCCTACTTTTTCAAGTATCAAGCTATATGTAGTTCTAATATTTTACCATATATAGATATGACTCGTACATAGGGAGAGAACATTTTAATTTTGGGGTAATATTATGACTTTGGGCATGCAGTTTATTACCATGTAGTGAGTAAAATGGTAGTACAATTTAGTATCATTTTATTCATATGAATTGTCATAGAAACCAAGAGAGAGTATAGGAAAATCATGTTAGGATATTTTTAAATACTTAAAATAGGGGGCTGGTGTAAACCATGGTTTTGGGGGTTCTCAAATCGAGAGAAATGACACGGGGCATTGAAGCCCTTGAGGCCTACAGAGGTACAAGAAACCTCTCTGGAGACTGAATTTTCTTTTGGTTGAGTGACCTTTTTGTGGTCAAATTATACAGAGCTACCAGAGCATATTGTGCATATTCAAACAAAGGTTTCATTAGGTCACTGACCTTCTAGTTCCAATGGTCATTGATGATTATGGATATATAATGGGAACATATTTTGATGAAAAAAATTATGTGTCTAAGTATTTAAGAAAAATTATGACCATGATTGGCCCTGAAGGTTTGAGTTTCCCTACATAGATCTAGCTCATACGTAGGGTACACTTCAATTCCCTTGATGAATCCCTGAATGAGGAACTAAAGCCCAAGATCTCCTGTGTAGATCTTATATTTTCATATAGATAATGGGGATATTTATTTTTTTATCATGAATGGGGATAAAACATGATTTCTAGGCATCACTATGTACCTCATCCAAATGAGAGTCAATACATGCATATTTTTTATAGTTCCCTACATAGGTCTGGCCCATACAAAGAGATGGGGAATTTTTTGTTTTGTTATTGGGTGAAGTGGCTGGGAAGAGGTGTATAATCTAAGCATCTCTATGTATCTTATAATAACAATAATCATTCCATACATAGTAGGTGGCCAATTCAAGAGGAAATTTCATCTCATGTGAGAACATTGTTGTGTTATGCAGTTTAATATAATGTGATCTGGATGACTTTGGTAGAATTTATAATTGAATGGAAAGGACATATATTCCATGTATTTTCTCATTGTGTGGTAATGATATAAAGAATAATGTTTTAATAGGAATGATTTTAGTGAAGCTGATATAAAATGATGTGAATGTGGAACTAAGAGGCCCTCTTCCACACCAGAAACTCTGGAATGGAACATAGAACAAGGGGATATGAAGTTAAATGTACTTGTGGATGGGATCAATATATGACAATAGGAATCACAATGTATCCCCTGTGTATGGGAATCAATCCACATGTAGTTCATTAAATAAACCTCCCAACATCAGTTTGTCCCATACGCAAGGAGGGGGAATTTTTTTTGTGGGGTGGTAGGGTAAATGGCCAATGCTAGGGGTGATGTCCTCTCAGGTGAGGACACCATGATGGTGTGATGCAGTTTATCTTCATATAACTAGGAAATTGGTAGTAGAGTTTAAATGTCATGTTGTCATGAAAAAAGGAGGAGTGTTCTAATAAGAAGAGAAAAGTGTGGTTGATATGATCCAACAATAAAAAAGACCTAATATTCCCTATTACACACCACACACTTCCAAAGGAAACTGAAGACTTTGGTCCATATGGTTGAATGGATTCATGGATTGACCCAAAAACAGAATGTTAGGGCATCTCTATATATCCCATGATAATAGGAATCAAGAAATACATAGTTATGGAACCCCATGCAATTTAACATCAAGTGGTGAGGACATAGGTGACCCATCATGAAAGAAGGGGAATGTTTCGGTTGGGTCTAACATACATATTCTAGGTGTCACTATGTATCCCATATCAATGGGGATCACGCAACTTAGATTTCTTGATAAGGATTATCCATGTAGTTTAGACCCATACACAGATTAAGGCATGTATTTTCCATTATTTTTATATGGGCCCAAAACATAGGGTTTGAGAATCCCTACCCCTATTTTTGAAACGAGAATTATGCCATTTGTAGTTATGGAAAGAAATCTCCATGCATCGGTTCTTCCAATACACAGGGAGGGGGAATTTTTCTTTCATTTAAGGTGGGTGGACCTTAGATATGAAATCCAAGAATCACTACTAATCATTCAAGGGAAGGAATAAATCCATATTTAGTACTTATTGAAAATACCTCCATAGTTCGGATCCTTGTGCAGAGAGAAAGGGGCATTTACAATCATTATTTTGGGTTGGCTGTACCAAAAGGTAAAATATTGGCATCTCTACATATCCTATGTGGAAAATAATCAAGCTGTATGTAGTTATGTAATATGGTATGGTAGACGAAGAATAACAAAGGTAATGTCTTCTTGGGAAACAATGCTATGGTGTTATTTAGTCTAATGCCATGCCGTGAATAGATTAATCATGAAGTTTAATGTCTTGTGATTAAGAAAACTTCTATAAAATTTAGTGTCATGTAGAGAGGATGAAGCTTTCATATAGTTTATATTCAAGTGGTTAGGACTTATGTCACCCACTGTGAAGGAAAAACACATATTATATCCCCCAGTTTAATGTCTTCCAATTAGGACAATGGAAACACAGTTTAACATTATGTTGTTGGGATGAATTTCATACAGTTTAAAGACATGTGGTTAGGATGATGTCATCTATGTATTTGAATGTCATTCATTGAGGAAATTACATCCTATAGTTTAATATCATGTGATCAAGATATATAATCATTTTCCTATATGAAATATTTATTCAAGAATCTCACATTGGTAAGAGTTGTAATTAGTTTTAAATCCATATAAATTAAAGAATATGCTCCATTGGAGTAGAACATGTGTATGACATATGACCCTTACCATTTTGATCCCAATTTTGGAGGTTAATTCTAGAGTATCATCAGGGTTCTAGGGACCAACAACATTTCTCCTTTGAGGAATGACTAAAGGAAAACATTCTTATTAAAGGATCATGCAATCTGGTTTTGATAAACCTCGAAATGGTTTAAGGTATGCAATCTCTTTTCATCAAGTCACTACAATACATCCTTCCATTTCTAGGACTGCTCATTTGTGGATAGTTGATCACATATGTCCACACTAAGAAAGGGAAATTGAACATCTACAGGCAGGACCACCTCCACCCCATATATTAATGACTACATGGTTTCCATATTGGTGGTGAAAGTTGTGGTCAGGTAGGCCCACAAAGCATGGATAAGATTTTCCAACCATGAATTATTATCCTTATCCACCATCTTATAGAGTATATTGGATAGGGACTTGTTAAAGGCCTCTATCTATCTATTGGCTGCTGCCTGATAGTGGGATGAATGGTTGGTCTTGATACCAAACTACTCATATAGTTTTCTATCTCAGTAGAATATAAATTGGGGTCATTTTCTATTAGTACGGTTCGAGGGACAAAGAATATGCTGATTTGTCGTCTTTAAAAAGCTGAAATTTTTTCATTCCCAGAAATTTTTAGGGGTACAGCTTCTACCCATTTTGAAAATAAGACAATTTCTGTGAGAATATATATGAATTTCTGAGTCATATTTTTAGGATATGGTCCTAAGATGTTCACTCTCCATATACAGAATGGTTAGGAGTACTTGGTTTTTTGAAGTAACTTCATGGTTAGATGTAAAAAATTGGCCTGGATTTGGTAGTAATGGAAATTATTGGTTAATTCAGTGCAATCCTATGTCACAATGGGCTAATTGTATCCAAGAATCCAAATTTTAAGAGAGATATTGGATCCTATTTGATGTGAACCACAAGCTCAATTGTCAACTTCCTTTAAGATAGTAGTGGTCTCTTCTCTATCAATGCACCTAATAAGGACCCCATCAAGTCCCCTCTTATAGAGGGCCTTTTTTATTTGTTCCATCATACAGAAATAAGTTTATTTCTCATCTTTGGATTTCCACCCTTACAACCCTATCTAGTGGGAGTTATCCCTTTTGGAGATATCCCACAATGGGGTTCATCCCGCCAGTGGTAGGACCATATGTTTCATGTATGGGGATGATCTCATTGATTTGTTCCATATTGGCCCAAACAAATGGAAAGACCATCTAGTGGTGCACAATGTTGATGGCTATTTCATCCCAGTCTAGATATGATAGAGTTGTGGCTACATTTTATAATTCATCAGCTTGGGAATTTTGCAACTAAGGGACATGAGTTAATGTTGAATCTGATGGGAATTTTGTTATCAATCCTCAGACGTGATCAAACAAAGAGATTAGTTCTTAATTTTTTATGGAATACTCACCATTAATATATTTGATGGTCAGTTTGAAATCACCTTTTATATTCGGGTGTTTTACTTTTACTTGAATTGATATCTCTAGACCTGCAGTGAGAGCCTAATATTCTACTTCATTATTTGTACACCCCTCTAATAGTAGGAAGGACTAAGGAAATACTACCTTTTTGGAGATATGAGAATGACTCCCATCCCCACATTGTAAATCTTGAGGAATTCCTTCCTTTTTCCTATTGGGAATCTAGATCCACATTCAAAATGAATCTTCCATAATTGAGGATGTTCTTGAATAGAGAAAACCTCTTTATTCGGTATTTCATCATCTAATGAAGTTGTTTTTACCAATGGGTGATCCTCTTGAAAATCTGCTAATGTGTGGTCTTTGACTACATTCTAATCCATGAATTGCATGTTAAAATGATATAGGATAACTACCCAACATGATACATGTAAGTTAAACATTGTATGTGTATGAATATAATCGAATGGGTTGTTGTGTGAGACTGAATGGACATTGTGGTGCTATATATAGTGTCTCATCTTCTAGAATGTAAATTTTAGCACCGGGCAATACATTTTGATATTTGAATATAGAGTATTGGCATTGATCATGGTTCAGATGAGATATTAAAGGTTGTTTTCGAAACTAGAGTCATTCTTCTATACAGGGACGAGACATTAGAATCTCTCTAAGGCAGTCACATAAATAATTAGTGGTCTTACTTTGAAAAGAAGAATTAGAACATGCAGTCTTAAGTGATATTTATTTGGACAGTTGAATTCTTCTTGACAATCATTAGTCCATTAATACCCAACCCATTTTTTCATCAACCTGTTAAAGGGAAAAGATTTTCCTATAATTTCGGATATGGAGTATAGAATGTAGGCTATATGTACATGAATTGCACTCAACTTTGTTACGATATGAGGAGGTGACATGTCGAGGATTTATTTTTTTCTCTCAGGGTTGACTTTGATACCATGATGGCATATGAAAAATCCAAGGACTTTCCCTAAGGCAATGCTAAAAGCACATTTCACGTGGTTCATTTTCATAATATTTTGTTTCCATTTGTTAAAGATGATTCCAAGATTTGACATGTGGTATGAGAATTGTTATGAATTAACCACCAAGTCATCAAGATATTATTCGATGAAAATTCCTTGAAAGAGAAACCATGATATCCATAAGTTGCACCGATTAGTAGTTCTGTGATGGGGACCGGGAAATCATCCTTCGGACAGTGTGAATAGAGATCTCTAAAATCAAAGAAAAATATAATTTTTTTTATTTTTCTAATTTATGGGGAATATATTGTGGAACCAGATGGGATATTGAACCTCCAAAATTAATTCTACTTTGATGATATTTTTGATTTTATCCTCTATTTTGGAAGCATGTGTCGGGTGCGTCCTTCTAGTTTCATGATTGTTGCCCCAAAGATCTTCCGTAAGGCCCAGGTGGTGAGTGGTCACATTAGGATCAGGGTTTGGAATTTATCTGTTGTTCCATATGAATACATCTTGATGATTGCTTTGGAAGGAGGAATACAATTTTTTTCTTCAGAATACATATTCCCAGGGTTGGTAACATACCTTCCTCAGTACCTAGATTTATTTCTTTTCATTCCAAAATGGTGGTAGAAAGTCACTCCTGAAATACTAGATGAGAATCTCTGATGGAGAGGAAGGTTTGAGAATGAGTTCTCTAGAGTTGAGATAGGAATCGATACCTTGGAATTTGAAATAAAGAGCAACTTCCTTGGATCCGGCTACCTATAGGGGATCTTTTTGGAACTTTAGAGATTATTCGATGAGGGGAGGACAAGTGTATTCTTTCCCTTATACCTTATAAGTTGAGGTAGGGATTATCTAGAGATCTAAAGTTGGATTGAAGGATTTTTCATTCAATAATTCTCCATTTTATTGGGCTAGAGTGGATTTTTCAACACTACTAGGCTCAGTGGACATGACTAAAATCATGAGGACTACCGTATATGCATATGAATTTGGACTCTTGCACCCAACCTGATTGATGGGAAGTATGTATTCTTCTCTGAGGTGATCGAAGGGGTCATTGGGGAGCATTTCCAAACTATTTGGGGTATTTTCCCATTCAACACCATCAACTAAGGATTGAATCCATTTTTTACTGATATAATAATGCTCGATATAATGTGACTCATTGGATTCAAATGTGGAATTATTGGCATTAAATGTCTTGATTTATATAATGGTGTTGTATTTGACACAATGATGTTAAAAAGATAGGATTTTTTGTGTCGGTGAAACTAGAGCCTTCCTAAAAATACGTTGAGGGACATGTTCTGCCAAACCAACAAAAATTATGAGTCATCTATGAGGTCTCCAAATTATGTCTTGATAATGATTTTTTTCCAAAATCTCCTACTATGTTTCTTCATAGCCTTGAAATATTATAGAGGAAGGTGTTAGTTTATTCTCATTGTATCCTAGCTGGTAGAGTGTTTTTACTGGAAGGAGGTTATCTCCAGAGCCATTGTCAAAGAAACCTTTCTGTATATCGATACCATTTATACTACCATACAAATATAGGGTTTAGATGTTACCATACATAACAAACTCTTCTTCTTGACTTATGAAGTAGATAACCATATAAAATTATATAGGATCTTTCTATGTCTAGTATAATTCAATGGGGGACACATCGACTTCAAAATCATAGGATCATATTCGAGCCTATAAGAGTGCTTCCCAGAGATCATTGGACAAACTCAGGGCAGCCAAGATTGAGATTTTGATCATTACTCAGGCCAATTACTTAATAATTTCATATTTATACTAAAAATGTTGGCGCTTCCATGTGTGGGGTTTCTCTTTCGAATGAGTTTTATGTATATAAAAATTAGAATAAAATCGATCGGCCTAGAGGACATGAGCTAGAGGAGATTCTATTTTTTTATGGGTTGGACCATGTAGGTCTACCCATATGCCAAGGGTGATCAGAAACATTTATTCATATGTTGGGTACTATAGAATGATTGGGCAATAGAGGTTCATAGAAGGTGTAGGGAAACATTACTATTCATCCTAGGTCGGCTGAAATTATCTTTTGTGTGTTTCAACAACTTGGAATGTTTGAGCAGGGGTGTGGATGTAATTTTGGTTTCTTCCATGGAAGCAACTTCCTTGGTATACCCAACTTATGGGACCTCTTTCCCTAGTTCCCCAATCAAGTGTGTGTTACTCTTGTTCATATCCATATTTTTCATCAAAGAAGGAATCCATTAAGTGAATTACATTAATGAAGCTAGAAATCAACTCCTCATCTGACGATGACCATGCCTGACTAACTTCTTCTGGTGGTCTCATTCAGTGGGATGGTGCCTGTTCTTTAATATTTGACAGTATAAAATCTAATTATTTTAAGGATAATTTTTTCCTTGATATGGGATTAACTCCTTGTACCTTCCCTCTTTAATAATAGTCAAAATTATTTTTTGGACGATTTTGGGGTTGAGGATGCCAGTTGTATTGCAGCAGGAACTGCTGAGGGCATAGTTGGTTGCTTCAATTGCACTTAAAGTATTCCATTATCTTGGTTGAATTTTTTTCAAGTCATCCAGTTATTGATATGTTCTCTATTTTTATGAAAAACTTTCCCCACTCTTCTCCTTAATCAGGGTTGATTGTTGAAACTATTCCATTGGTGTTGCCGGTGGTACCAACTTGATTTTACCAGAGTCGATAATTTTCTAAAGGAGGTCTTTGAAGATAAAAAACTTTTGGATGGTGTTCCATAGTATCTAGTGGAAGGGAAAATAATATGTCCATTCATCAATATCAACTTAATAATCCCTCTTTTCCTATGGTATATGAATAAATTTGGAGTTCATAACAACTGTAAAATAGTCGCATACTTGATCATCTCAGAATCAGTAACCTTTATTCCTATTTTCCTCAAATTTATTTCTCCTGGGTCCCCTCCACTCATCTTTTCTAGTCAGGGGTTGTTGCTGACCACCGGGGGCTCTGTACGATTTGGTGAAGGCCTAGGTGCTAGATCAGTTTCATGGGGTTTCTTAAGTGTAATTTAATCCACTTCAGCTCTACTCACCCTTTTTTCTAGTGTAGGTGGGGATTCACAAGAATTGGTCTTGGTCTTTTCTAAAGAATCTTCAATTATTTATGCAATGTTGGAGAATTCATAAAATCCACTTGTGGGTTTCACTAGGATAAGTGGAGTTCTCAGATTTTAATGAAGTTTATCAATTCACATAGAAAGAGTATCATCCTTGGGAAGCAGGTGACTCAAAGCGTAGGTAAACCCATTACATAGAGAAATGAATTCCATGACTCTCTCATTCTACCAATGCTTACAAATCATGATGTTTCTAACTATTGTATTTGGAAACGTTGAGCTGAACTATAAAAGGAACTGCCCTTGGAGATCCCACTGACCTGTTTCCAACTACACTAGAAAACTCGTGTACCATATAATGGATGAACCTTATAGAGTTCACAAAAATAATTTGAGTTTACCTACTTAATTTTGATCTGGGATTCCCATCATGGGATCATAATAATAAGATTAATTATTCATATTTTTTCTAGGTCCCGTGATCCATTGAATATTGGGAAATATAGGGTTCCCAAAATTTGGTGGTAGATGAGTGTTACTCACCCATTCATGGTAATGTTTATGTTTTGGTTATACCAGAGCACAAAGATCCTCCATGGATTCAAATCAAGCTACAAATGAATTGATGGTATTAATTAGTCCTTGGTGTGTATCTTATTGAACTTGTTCATGGGTGGAAACATTAGTGGTAAGACTGGGCATGCCAGTTCTGTTGGTACATGAGGCAGATACCTGATCGAGAGCATCCTCATAGGATTTTACAGCACTTGTTCTGGTTTCTTCCTTAATGGGAGGAGATCTTAATGCATTTCCATGACTGATAATAGGTATGATGATGGACCAGGTTACATATTTGGAGGATGTCTTGGCCTTGATGCATTTTCTTGGGTAACCCTTTGTGGTTGAGGTAGACATATTGGAAGTGTATGTTGAGCCTATGCCTCGAGAGAATATATGATAGGATTAATTTCTTAGAGTAACTCAACATTGATTCACCTAAACTCTTTCATTTATTCTACCTGATGAGTTAATATCTCTTCAAGCAAAATGGGATCTTTCCAATCGGGAGGAGAAGGTGGATCGTGTATGACCCTTTTCTTATACATATATTTTTAGATATTTCCAAAGGAGGTAATGATGGATTGGATGAGTGATTTCCCAAATTTAGTGTAGCTCTTTGGTTGTTGGTATGCATGTCTTCAGGTTCATTATGAATCATATTCTGGGTGGAACCATCATCTCTCTATTCTTTTATATTTTCAACTTTTTCAGTGTGGTTTGAATAATTTATGTCCATGAAATTCACTGATGCAAAAAATAATTATGGGTGGTATACCCATTTCATAATGATAGGATGGTGTGTTTCCATTATTGGATCATCTCCTCCGATTCTAGGACCATCTTCGAGAATCCCGATGAAGGTTAACTTGAAGTGAACATTTATATGACCCTTTTGTACACCTCCCTTTGGGGGGAATGGTTCATTAGATAGGATGGAATGGGAGACATCTTTATTTTTCATCCTCCAAAAATTGAAAAATACTAGTGTACACTATGTGGGTGATCATGTGGGTGATTATTTGTTCTTTATAATCTCTCATAGGTTTAGAAATCGTCATTTTGGAAAGAAGGGAAAATTATCTTTGAGGTATATTGGTCCTTTGGAGATAACTAAGCAGCTTTTAGCAGTGGCATATCTGATGGATTTTCCACCACTGTTCATTGTGGTGCGTAATTTCATTCATATTTCTTAGTTGAAGAAGTATCATCCCGATCCTGACCATATGATTCTATGGGATTATCTTGATCTATAGTCAGATTCTTCATCGATGCAAATGTCAGTCAATATTGTGGATAAGAAAGAGAATGTCTTGCATGGAAAAAGAATCAGTCTAGTTGGGTTCTTTGGAAACATGGTCAGATTTATGAGGAGACTTGGGAGTTGTAGATAGAGATAGTTGAGTAATGACCCAAGCTCTTTTGAAAAATCGATGGTTCTATACTTTCTAATGATCTAAATTCCAATGGTGGTGAGAATGTAGAACCCAAAATTTGAGTTATGTAACCCTTATATATTCCTTTTTATTTGTATAAATTGGTTGGGTAATGTTTGGGATTGTTTGGAAGGGTTTTGGGAAGGTTTTGGGGCTTTTCTAAGGGCACACAGTTTGATCACAACTTTTTAAAACCATGAAGCATCTCCGAGAAACTATTCTTCTTGTGGAAGAGTGCTATGGGATGGAACATAGTTAAGGTGCACAATTTATAAACCACGAGACCACCCCAGATAAATAGTGAATCTTGAGAAAGTGGGATACCTCATGATTGGTGAAAGGTTTGATTAATAGTACAGGACAAAAGTTTGGGCTCCCTCTTGAGGTATTAATACGAACACAGTTAGAACATGGTTTTCCAAACTGTGCTGCTAAACCATGCACAAAATAAAAATAGTGGTTTTTAAAAAAAATGAGGGGGCTCAAGATTTTCCTTCAAGAACTAATTTATTCTCCCACTCAATCCCAACTGGGGATTACTTATTGTCACATTTTAGGGATTCTCTCCCACTCATTTTTAAGCTATTCAATGGGTTTTCAAGGACTGTTTAAGGTAATTTTCCCTTAATAAGTCTACTCTCTTGGTGGTTTTGTGTGTTTTATTAGATCTACTTTTGTCACTCTACCAGTTTCCTAGACATACTTACATCGCATGTATATTTAGGGTTTGTGTTTCCTATAATGTGGAGATTAGGGCTTTTTAGTTTTAGGGAAATGGATCAAAGGCGATTTTGTGGACGTTTCACCTGGTTTTGGTGTGTGATGGGTTGACTTCATACAAAACCTAATGTAGTTGGCTTCACTCCCAAATCAATTTTTCTATAATTATAAGGATTAAATTCAATTAATTAGTTTTAACTTAAATTGACTATGAATGTGATGTGTGAAGCCTGATTGAATCCCAATTTGTGATGATTTTCATATTTTTGGGAAAATTGGTGTGGTGGTGAAATGTTCTTTGTTATTGAATTTTAAAATGTTGATTTTAAATCGATGCCTTGGTTTATTTGTGGAAAATGGTTTATGAAAAATGTTTTCCAATAAAAATGTTTTTTATTGAAAATTGGTTACTCATGGATAAAGGTATAAGGGTGTTTTTACTAAATGGGTGATTTATTGAAGTGGTTTTGGAATGTTTTTGGAATTGTTGATGTGCTTAAGGGATTGTTTTTTTGGATGTTTTTGGGTTGTATTACTTGTAATGTGTTAATTGATATGATCTTTGTAATTATTGATTAGTTTATTGTTGATATTTTTTAAATGTTTTTGGTACAGTTTTTGGGTTTTTTTGGTAAGCAAGGGTGGAAACAGATGGTTAGTAGGTATGAAGAACCACTATAAAAAGGGGATCAATAGTGGATGTGAAGAAACACCATCAAGGGTAAGTGGATGAGAAGTAAAACTATATAAGAGGAGGGGTGAACGGGATTGGGCTTTAAGTTACACCATCATGGGTACATTGTGTTTGGTGTATGGTACTTAGGAATATTTTTGGAATATGCATGCGGCCACACAAAATGAATTGAGATGTGCTAATATGTGTTGGGAAAATGTTTAAAGATGTGTTTGGTTGTATTCCTTGGTATTGTATTGATTTGAGGTAAATGATTTGTAAAGGGTGTTATTGGATTGTTGGAAAATGTTTCCATGTTTCATGGTTTTATATAAATTATTTATATTTGTTAACAGGTTCTATCATAGTGACGTGTGTAGTGAAGTCATTTGGAAAAAACCTACTGATTATTATTACTAACCACCTACTTTGACATGTTAGTGATTTTGAAGATGTTGTACTCAGAGAAATAGGTAAAGGTAAATCATCTCACTTCCATAGAATTTCATAATGACGATTTGTCAGTTTTATGGTGTTGGATCATGGAGCTTGTTGTAGAGTTATAGATCTTTACCTTTCCGTCTTGAGGTTTGTTGTTTTAGTCTTGTTTTTGGTACTCTGAATCAAGATTAATGTGGTTTGGTTGTATTAGTCCTTCAGTATTATTGTATGGTAAAAAAAATTCAACATGAACATTTAGTTTTTTTTGGTATTGGAATATTTTGTTTTTGAATTTAATTTCAAATAGAAAATCATCTCCCACCATTCATGAATCTCTCGACATTTATTTTCAGCCTTTGGCACCTTGGGGATGTCACTTAAGGCTATGTAACACTTCCACCTCTACATAAAAAAATGAGGAGGGTGGGATGTTAAATTCATATATTTATGATACTGAGGTTATTATATATTCATGTAATAAAAACAATCTAGGGGATGGAGAATGAAATAATATATAATTCTATATTGAAGAGTGTTACCTCTTCTTTAGGTAATTCCTTTTGGTTTTCACCAAAGGGATTCCTAGGTTGGATTTATAAAAAAAGAGATGTTTATAGGATTAAGGGAGGTAACCTTGGAACTTATTATTTCTGTGGTTGGATGATCCGAAGGTAATGATTGGTGTGAACTAGTGAGGGGTGGGATCCCTTTTATAAGTGGTTGAAAGGACACACTTGGCATTTTTCAAAACAATTTCTGTGCTCCTAACATTGTTACCAACCAAGACGTTAAATAAAACATAAAATTAGATACATTAATGGTTAAGGATGAAATGTTTCCATAATATTGTATTTGGTAATGTTTAGGGTCATTTTAACACCTTATATTCAACGTTTTATTATTAAGTACACTTGTTTTTACATTAATCGGTGTAATTAATTTTAACTCCTTTCACTAATAGCTTGGGTAAAAAAATAAACTTACTAAATAATATAAATTATATTGATTCAAAATATTAAATCTATTATTATAAATTCTGAACACATATCTGGCATTAATTTTTTTTAATTAATCCTGCAGATGGGATGAGACAACATGTTTTTATTGTGAAAATGTTCAAGAGGATGAAATGTTTTAATATCCAGTTTAAATGTGATATTGTTCCCAATGAACTAAATTGGATTGATTTATTTAATATTGAAAATATTATACATTAAAACTAATTTAATATATATTTTAACTCTATTAATAAATTAGATGAAAATGTAGTTTTCGATTAAAATTTGGTGTTTTTCACTATTTATCAAAAAAGGAAACTTCTCAGAAAAGTACCAAAAATTAAAACTAAGTTAATTTTGATGTTCCAAATTCAAAAATAAATTTTTTTCAATTATTAATTATAAAAGTGTCAAAAAAATTTATTTAAAATAGGATCTTCAATAAAAGGTGGTAAACCTACTTTTTAGAAAAATATATATTTTATGCGTAAAATTGGATTTATTCTTATCTCTTTTCTAAAAAACACATAAGATGAGAGCTAAATAGTTGTTTAAATATATAATACATATATTTCATTAAAATAATTAATAAAACTGGATTCTTTAATTGGTTAAGATAAAATGTGTTTTCACCTGGAAAAACGGTTTTTTTAGAAAATGAATCTCTTTATTTTCAAATAGTTTTTACTTTTATTTATAACAAATTGATAACCAAAGGATTCATTTTATATACATGTGTAAACCATATTTTAAATTTTTAATTAATATTATTCACAACTTCCATTCTAATGTTTAGGTGATAACTATAATAATATTTTAAAAATAATATTAATATTATATTGTAGTTTAGTAAAACTTAGTCTTGTGTATAATGAATGTTATAGAAGGGTCTCGAAATTGTGTATAACAAAATACAAACATATTGTGTCATGTTCCGAAATCTAAAATAAGTTTTTTGTATAGAGAAATCATAACTTAGTTTTTCATATAACACAATTGAAACATAGTTCTTCCATATAACAAAATCTATATTTCATGTTGTGTTAAATGAAGGATATCAAAAATATTAAATTAATTCCAAAACAATATTCCATAAAATATTATCATGTTACATTATACAACTCATAAAATGAATTTCTCCATATAAATTTTTCTATATCATCAATGGTTTTACACTTTAAGGTTCCATTCATAAAAAACCAGATCATAAAAATGAACACTAAAACTTCCTTTAAAAAAGATAAGTTGGAATCATAATGGTTACCCATTGTAACACATAACTGGGTTTCCACATAGGATAACAAACTAGGAAGTGGAAACCTGGAAATAGAAGAAAAAATATCACTCAAATAATTATAGAGTGTAATATATAAAATTGATCAACATATATGTGTCATCCATAGAAAGTTAATAATCACTAAACCATAAATTTGTGATGATATAAGGTTCCATTTTATTCATTGGAAATAAAGTTACTAGGATAACATTTTTGTTTTCCGATATTTTTCTTAAAGTTCAGGAAAATTCACAAGAACATATACTTACTTGATTTTATCCCAATATCATCCTTTTTTGTGCCTTGACCAATTTCCACTCCATCTCTTATTCCATGTAATGAAGGTGAATTTTTCATTCATGAAAAATTATCAGATCATGAGATCCATAAATAGAGTGATAGGTCATTCCCTCTATCTTTATTAATCATCATTATAAAATGGGCAGCAGAGTTTATCCAATATGCATAAATCCTCATATTGATAGATAATACTTAAGTATATAAAGAATCATCCAAATAATAACTTAAACCATTACATAAATGGTTAACCTTGAAACCCTTAAAAAATATGAAAATATCAAACTCCATAAATAAGGATGCTAAATTTTTCAAAACCAACATAGCATTTATCCCCCATATATTATAATGGATATCTTGGTTGTTAAATACCAAACTTGTGAATATATTCCTCATAAATTCTCTTAAAAAATTTTAATAACATGAATTGCCATAAAACATTTTTGAAAACAAGGTGGATTTATTATTACATAAATTATATGATTTATTCCTTATATAAAAAAGTTTATATACTTCATCCATGATAACATAGAAAAATTTTCCAAAAAACCAATTATCATTTCTAGG
Organism: Viscum album; assembly: GCA_963277665.1. NCBI lineage: Eukaryota > Viridiplantae > Streptophyta > Magnoliopsida > Santalales > Viscaceae > Viscum > Viscum album. The sequence continues at coordinate 717,879,415 of OY728128.1, forward strand.
GTAATGAATACTATCCAATTTACATTATCAATATAAATCATCTCTTTATCCAAGATAAACAAAATTTTCTAAATGTTAGGAAGAAATTTTGGTTTATCTTCCACTAAAAAAATTATCACAATTCCATTAAATCACTTTTCTAGGTAATCAGCACCATTCAATATATTTTATAAAATCCTTAAATAAAACATATAATTCCTGAATCATATAACATAATTCCATAATTTATATATGTATACAATTTAATCATCCAACTTTATTATTAAACCATTACTTTGACTTCCTCATATAATTCCTTAATACCTCGTACCTAGAAAATGAAATATGAATCATGTATTAAGGTTCATGAACCTCAATTTAATCATCCTCATTAAATTTAATGTATACAATAATGTTATAACATCCCATAAATTTCACATGTCATAGGCGGTCTCTTTATCTTCAGTAGTATAACCAGTAATCATGTCACCTTCCTAATTCAATTCATGATATTTCCACATAGGAAATTTATTTTCATAATTCTCATACATCTAAAATATAAAACATTCATTGTTAACCTAGTTCCTTCTAGTTACATCTATTGAATAATATTATAAGTCAAAGTGTGAGAAACACTAATCACGTCACAAATCAAGATAATCATGAAAACATACTTATAGGATGTCTAAATACTGACAACTTTTTATTTAATCAATGAAAAATTAGGTTTATCATAGGATATTAAAATTCATAATCTATTTAAATCCTTCTTGATGGTTCTTAATTTTTTTTGTAATTCCCAAAGAATATACCCTAGGAGTGTCAAACTAGGTGTACAATAAGGACTGTAGTCATGCACTAGTTCCTAATTGATTCTATCTCAAAACATTGTTATTGAAGTTGTTACCCATATATACATATATTCCAAAGAAACATCCACTTGTAGTATCCAGATATGGATTTATTTCTAGTAGAACACTCTCTCAATCCTTTAACAAAATTCCAGGACATTTTCCTAAACTTCAACTCATTCTTTGACTTATACTTAGAGACATCCCAAGACATATCTCTGGAAAATTCCCTTACCATATCACTAATTATTTCTCATATTAGGTTCTAAAGGATGAATAAACCTCCATTTGATTACAACTATTGAATCATGGGATTAACATATATGGATATTACAACCTTTTAGTTGAATATTTCTCACATTACAAAAGTGCCTGCCAATGGGTCAAAATAGTATAGTGTCTTTGGAAACATGGAACACAATATTTTATCTTTGTGAAAGATCATCAATATTTCCAACAAATATTTTCCAACTTAATAGTCTAACTTAAAAACTTTATTCATAACATGGGGGAAGGAAACATAAACATTCATCTAAAAGTGTGGCACTATCATAAATATATAAGACAAGAATCATAAAGTTGATAAATAATTATAAATTAATAATGAATCATATCTCATGACATATAAGTGTGGAACTATCATAAATATATAAAACCATTTCATGTGTCAAGGTTAACTATCAATACCATCAACATAGTGGATCAGGATGAACCACATTCCCATTATCAATGAGGAAACACTTATTTCCCATTGTGGATCAGGACACACATGTTTCCCATTATGGATCAGGAGACACCTATTTCCTATTGTGGATCAGGACTCACCTATTTCCCATTGTGGATCAGGACACACATGTTTCCCATTATGGACCAGGACACACCAGTTTACCATTGTGGATCATGATACACATACTACCCATAATTTATCATGAACGTTTACTTATGTCCATTCATTACCTTATGAGATATAAAATTTCAACCAATTAATTAGAGGGAGATATATTTCTCTCCCACCACATAATGAAATCATACATACATGTTTCACAATTTCATAAATATTCATCATATCAAAACCCTAGAAATGAAATGGGTGTCAGAAATTTAATTATATCATAACATATGGAAAATGACATGTGAAATAATAATTTCATCATAGAATAACCCATGAAAGGAATTTGGTTTCAGAAGTATTTTATCATGGTATAACTCAAGGAATAAAAATAGGTTTCATAAACAACTTGACTGCTTAAAAAACCAATTATAGAAATATTGAGATTGGTGTCTTAGATCACATCCCTAGTATATCATAAAAAATATCAATGTATGTCATCATAGCTGGAGAAGTATTTTGAAACATAACATGGATCATTTATTAAGAAAATATCCATTCGTTGAAAATAACTTTTAAGTCATACAACATCTTAAAAATAATTTTATTTGAAAACCACTTTGAAAACATATAAATTTATCTTTAAAAATAATTTTTAAAATTTCATCAGTAAAATATCCTTTCCTCTTAGAAAACAAATTTTAAATTATAAAAAAAAAATTAACTCTTTTTCTTTGATGATAACCTTGAAAACATTAAATGGAGACTTTGAAAACCATATTAAAAAATTTTAAAAACGTAAAAAAATGAAATCATTGTCCTTGAAAATGAGTTAAAACATCACCTAAATGTTTTTTAAAACTTTTTTTATAAAACATGGTATTTGAATAAAACAAATATCCAACTGAAGAGAGAAAAAAGTTATATTTTCTTTAAAGATTATTGTTAATAATATTAAGTGGCAATATTAGAAATATCATACCAATACATAAATATATCATGAAAAACTATATAATAATAAAAATTATGAGAATTAGTGAGAGGTGGATCATAATATTTCATCAATGGGGGAATAATCATATACAATCCTGATAAATGATGATATTGTAGTAATAAACTTTTACTAATTTGGTAACATTGAATAAAAATCACCAGGAAAATATAAATTTAAATGAATCTTAAAATATCATTAAAAGAAGGATATTAATGATATAACATGTCAAAAGTTTGTATATACACCTCATAAAATAATTTAAGTGCACAACAAAACATGTGTATCGAAGAAGGAAAATTGAGACAAAATTACATGACAGATTGTGAAACTTTTGAACAGGAAAACCACATGAAATATAGATAATTAAATGGATATGTAAATACCTATAAATTAAAGTATAACAATCATACAATACATTCATGGAAAACATGTACACTATATAATAGAATATTGGTTCATAGTAACAAATAAGTCTTAATGGAATGTAAATTGAGATGAAACCTCATACCTTAAGTCTTACCTTTCTTCGTACATGTTCAAAACTCCAGTGTAGTAAACATAAGTTTATTATAAATATAACACATAATCACGTTCTTTTATATCATTCCATATATTATTTTAATATTATTTTATATTACCTATTTATTTACAATTACATGTTAAAGTTATGTTTTAGGTAATAGTCACTTTGTTTTTGTAAATATTTTTACTTGTCATTCCGGATCCTCTTATATAGATTATGATTTACTTATTTAAAGAATTTAGAAAATAATGTTAATATAATATATATTTAGTATATAATTATTTATAAGAATATATAAAATATAGAAATATTAAATGGAATACACCGTTCATAGAGACGGTAGGTCGTACCTATGCTTGATCGTTGTTTCCGTTTTATTTTTGTATTGAAAGAAATATAGTAAATGAAATATATGTTTAAATATATTATCATTAATGTATTATTATTATTTTATATATATCACATATTTTTATTAAACAAATTCTTAATACATTCCATGTGAAGTATGAATGAATCGCAATGCTTTGAGGAGGTGGCAGTCCACACATCAACAAATGATGTTATTATATTCCAAAAAAAGGAAATTTGGAAGTTCTGTGTTATTTAATAATTAGATAAGAATAAAATACATTATAAATTCCATTTAAAAAAATAAATTCTGTCATTATTCTCATCCTTGAAAGGTGTAAATGGAATAATAGAGGACATCATTTTTTGAGGCGGTACTCCGCCTTACACAAGAATGATGATTATGTATCCCATTTAATAGAAGTGTGTTTGAGATTAGGTCAAAAAAATAAAATAAAAAAATTTAATAATACGTAGGATACATAATATTTTATATAATCATATATAAATAATAATTTATGTGTGGAGAAAGAAATAAAACAGAAGTGATTGTTAAAGGGTGTTACCTCTTTATTGTGTAACTTCTTTGAGTTTGCACCAAATGGATTCTATGGTTGGATTTATGACCAAAAGGAGGAATATATAATGAAGGTAATTAATTTTATATATTATTTTGGTAGTTTTTGGTTGATCCAGTGTTCACTATAGGTTTGATGAAGTGGAGGGAATCCCTTTTATAAGTTTGGGAAATGAAAAACATAAATTTTTTTAAAAGAATTTGTGTGATCCCATAATTTTTACGAAACCGTATAATTAAATAAAAAATAGATACATGATGGTTTAAGGCCCAAATATGCCCATCAAATAGTTTTTTTACAATTTTTGGTACATTTTTACACTTTATATTCTAATTTCAGTCATTAAGTAAACTTTTTTTTACCATAATCACTGTATTGAATTTTAACTACATTCACTAATTACTTTGGTAAAAGACTAAGTTGACCTTACTTGAGATTGCAGATTCATCGGATTCAAAATATAGAATCCAATTTTCAAAATTCTAAATGTATAAGGGGTAGATATTAATTAAAAATTAATCATGCGGATGAGATGAGACAATGAGTTTTTAAAGTGAAAATTATAAAAAGTTTCAAATGTTTTTATATCCAATTTAAATGTCAAATTGATTCCAATGATGAAAATTTTATTCACCTATGTATAGTAGAAATAATTATAATTTAAATTGACTGAAAATATATTTCAAATATATAAATAAATTATATGAAAATGTAGTTTTCAATTAAAATTCGGTGTTTTCACTATTCATCAAGACATGAAACTTCTCAAAATTGTACGAAAAATTAACCATAAGATAATTTTGACATTATAAATTAAAAAAAATTATTTTGTAAAAAATAATTTATCAAAGTTTAATAAATTATATTAATAGCAGTTGAGCCATTAAAAGGTGGTAAAACTTTTTTTAAAAAAAAATTATTTTATATGCATAAAATTTTATTTATTCTTATCTATTTTATAAAAAAAATAAGATGAGTGTTAAATAGTTGATTTAATTTATAATAAATATATTTCACTAAAATAATTCAAAAAAATGGTTTGTTTAATTTATTAAGATAAAACATGTTTTTATACAAAAAAATAGTTTTCTTAGAAAAGGAATCTCTTTATTTTAGAATAGTTCTTACTTTAATTTCTAACTAATTGATAACCAAATGATTCATTTTATATACCTGTATAAACCATATTTTAACAATTTTGTTAATCTTTTTCTAAATTCCATTCCAATGACTATGTGATAATTATAAATGTAATTTAATAATAATATTAACAGTATATTGTATTTCGGTAAAACTCTATCTTACTTATAATGAAGCTATTGAATAAACTAGACATTGGGTGTAATAAAATCAAAATATAGTGTTACGTGTACCAAAACTAAACTAATTATTCCATTTAGTGCAATCTTAACATAGTGTTTCATATAAATAAATTGAAACATAGTTATTTCATATAAAAAAATTTATATTCCATGTAATGTGAAATGAAAAATACCTAAAATATTATATTAATTAGGAAAAAATATTACACAATATTTTTGGGTGTTATAATATTTTCTCAATGACATGACGGTTAGTAGTCTATGAAAACTCTTTAAGGAACAACAATTGAATACCAGGCCAATAGTTTCCCTACAGTTGAATTTTTTGTAAAGTGGTTTTTGGTAATTCATTTGATCACCATTTAGTTGAATTAGATGTGATTCATGGCATGGATTGGATTTCTCTATATGGATACCATATCAATTTTGGGGGAATTGAAGTTAAATTTTATATTTCTAATAAACATTTTGTAACGACCAGAATTTGGAGCCACTCAACTTGTGACCCATACTCGGTTCACCACATGACCTCAGGTAGATTTCCCCAAACCCCAGAGGCCAACGACTAGTAGTGAGGGCCTTGGTGAGTCATTGGGGAAACTATTCCCTCATTTAGTAAGGTATACAGGGGAAAGTAAATAATAGTCAATAGTGGAATCAGTAAACAACATACAACAACTGAAACTAAATAGAGGAAGGAATGAATATATATTAATGATCACAATGATGCAGCAGGTAAAAGTATCTAAGAAATCAGTAAACACAACAACATTCTGAAATACAACTGAGAATCAATGTACTAAAAGTAAAAAGCAACTCTAGCAGCATCACAAGACTATGCTCGGTCCTATGATCTCCAGCTCCAACTAGAAATCATGTACCTAAACTAGAGGGGCCACAATCTTTATCCACAACTTCAACCATATAACCTTTTTGGGCCAAAAAGCAGGACCCAAATAGGGTGTGGGACTAATCCCAGTAGGCAACCACCACAAGATCTTGCCCTACTATCAGTGAGAAATATAGAAAAAGTTGAGAAAATAAATGTAGTAGAGAAACAAGAGAACACTAAAGCAATCAATCCTACAAATCTCCATTTACATTTATTTATTAATTTAATTCAATCATTTAATTATCAACCTAGTAATCTATCAAAAAACTCTATATTCCCAAGTCATAGCAAGTAACACAACATGTATCTCAGTAGAGTACCAGACACAAGCAGTACAAAGCCCAAGCTTGTTCTTTGGCTTGGACGACTCATCACAACCATACAAACAATATTCACACTGACTCTCTGGGTGGCTAACACTGGCATACCCCTCTATTCAAGTAATCATACAAAGGCACAGACACTCTGGGAAGCTCTCACCACCCATTCCCCTACGGTCTTGTAACGATAGTTATATACTCTCTCAGGAAGAAATTACGTCTAATTCCCCCTGTAGTCTCGATACGTAACTAAGGACACTCTGAGGAATCAAGAAGTCCAATTACCGTAGGTCCTATTAACGATACTAATTTATAACTAACTCTCTATGGAATCCCTTAATCATCAATTCCCTCTTTAGTCTACCGCACTAGGTTCACACATCCCTGGGCAGTCCAGTCGTGCGTAATCTACTGTTAGAAACCCTAAGTAAGTTCAAAAACTACTTGGATAATAGCTAAAATGCATCAAAAGAATATAAATAGTAGTAAATACATGAAATCAGTTATATCAAGGCAGGAAATCAATGCAACAAGTTTTGCCTCACAGGAAACCTATGCCAAACGGCGATAAACAGCCAAAACAAGGGAAACACCCATGGGGTGATCCTCAAACATGCTAACCAGAAATAATTATTCATCTAATAGCCACATGCATTCAAACAGTCTAAGGAAGATAATAATGCAGGATTAAAACCCTAACCTGAGATACCCGATACATGGGTATCCGACACTTTGCACAAAAACTCAAAGACATTCAACTTAAGGGAACAAACAACCTACCTTGATCATAAGAGATCTATACACTTGAACCTCGGCCCATGAATCGGCCTAGAACGGAGTAGATCTGCAAAAATATCTAAAACTTTCAACCTCAGATAACTCTCATAAGAGAAAGAATCTGGAAACGTGGCCAAAGAAGAACTAAGAACTCACCGCCGCGATTCTATTGCAATCGATGACATTCGATTCGGATAACTGGTGACGAATCAGTGGATCGAAGAAGATCTGTAGCCGTATCCTCACTCTCGGTCGAAGAAGCTAGATAAAAAGGTGTTTTTGGGGTTAAGACGCGACCTCGGTCCGTTTAAGAAAAAAAAGAAATTACACGGGGTGTACTTTTGGAGTACACGACGTGTACTAGGATTTTCTGTACTCCGTATTAAGAGGCCTCCACATCACCCCTACATGGTTGTGTGTGTGGCCATGACACGTCCAACACATGGCCTCAAGCAGAATCAAATTACACCACGTGTACTTATAAAGTACATGGCTTGTACTTATAAAAATTCCAGATTCTCCTATTTTTCCCAAAAAATGACCAGAAAAGGAAAAACATACCTGAAAAGAAGGTCCGAGTTCTTACACTTTTGATCACATAATTATTTGAGGATGAATATGAACATATAATTAAAATTACTTCTATATTGTCAATATTAATTCTTATACATAAACCTTATTTATCTCATATGGTTGGGGAGAAACTCAAAATTAAGGACACACCTATTGTACAATAGTTTTTTCATTTCTTTCTAGAATAATTTTTGGGTCTTCCTTTGAATTTGGAAGTTGAGTTTTTAATATAACTCGTTCCTAGTGTTATGCCTATTTTTAGGACTCCTTATAGACTTCTTGTAATTGAGTTTCCAGAATTGAATATGCAAGTATAGGATAATCTTGACAATGGATTCCTATTCCATAGTGCATCACGATGGGGTGTATTATTTCTAGTTTTTAATAAGAAATATGGGTCAATTAATTTTCACATTTATTATCTGGATCTTAACAAGGTCATAATCAAGAACAAATATCTTATCCCCTATATTTAGGACTTATTTAATCAACTAAAAAGAGCTCAATAATTCTCCAAGATTGAACATATTTATACATATCATCAAGTGTGGGTTAGGAAATAAGATATACCTAAGACAACATTCAGTATAAGGTATGGAATCCATGAATTTTTATTGATACCTTTTGGTCATACTAATGACACCACCATCTTCTTGTATTTTTTTAATATAGTCTTTAAGGTCTACCTTGATCCGTTTGTGTTAGCCTTTATATATGATATTATTGTATATTGAATGATCAAGGATGATCATGAATATTACAAGAGTATTGTGCCATATACCCTAAGGAATGAAAATATTTACGCATTATTTTCCATCTATCGATTTGGATTTAGAAATTTTTATTCATGGTTGATAAAATATCAAGTGAGTGTATATCAGTAGATCCATCAAAGATAGAAGTTATTGATGAATATCATAGAAAAACAAGGTAATTGAAATTCAAAATTTTATTGGGTTATCAATATATTATCAAATATCTTTGAGGTATTTCTCATGATTATATAATACACTCACCATGTAGAATTATAAAGTAGTTATGTTCATATAGATTGAAGAATGTGAAGATAATTTCAAGGAGTTAAAAAGAAGGTTGTTCGATGCATTTGTGCTTACACTACCCTATAGTGAGGAAATCTTTATGATATATAGTGATACATAAATGAAGGTTCAATGATGTTTTATCCTGAAAAATTATATGGTGAAATCTTATTTCTTATTTCAAATTGATGTCTTGGGAGAAACATTACCCAAATCATGACTTGGAGTAACCTGTTGTAATTATTATGTTAATGATATGGAGAAATTATCTCTATAGAGAGAGGATTGATATTTATAATTATTATAGTTGTTTAAATTATCCATTCACTCATAAATTGGTAAATATGTGTAGGAGAATCTGGTTGGAGTTTATTGAATATTAAAAATTCTCTATACATTACCACCCCCAACAAGGTGAAAAAGGTGGAAGATGCTTTGAATCGAAAGGAACATGCTTGACTTTCTAGGATGAGTATCACAAGGGATCCAATATTTATGTATTTTAAAATAAAAGTTTTATAAATTTTTATTGAAGGGGATAGGTCTAATATTTTTATATGAATGCTCAACCATCTATCCATGTTAGGATAAAAGAGGCCCAAATGGAAGATGTAGAGCAGAAAAATTAGCTGAGAAATGATCCTAAGTTCAACTTTCATTATTAAGGAATGATAAGGTTGGGGAACCATTTATATTTCCCACCCAAACTATTTTAGAATAAGGATATGTTTGATGAATCTCATAGTACATCATTTTTTCTTCATCAGGGATGGATAAAGATATATTGACACTTGAAAGAGTACTTCTGGTGGGACAATATGTAATGAGATGATTCTAGATATGTATTTCATTGCTTGGTTTTCAAGAAAGTTAAATCTAATAAGAAGAATTATATGGTTATGTCATAACCATTAACCAGACCTAAATATAAATTGGAAAACATCACTATATTTATTCATTGGACACCCCCAAAACAACTTAAGACCATAATGAAGTATTGGTTATAATTTATCTCCCTATGAAGTTGGCACAATTAATTGCTAAAATAGAAAATTTCTCTCTTGATCATATTGATATAATATGTATTGAGAAAGTGTTATGATTCCATGGAGTACCAATTTAAATCATATCTGATTGGGATCTAATGTTTACCTTGATGTTCTGGGGAGTTCTTTAGCAGGATCGTAAAAGATATTTGATTTATTGTGTGGCATATCATCCTCAAATGGATTATGAGTTAGCGAGAACCATTAAAACCCTAAAATATATTATGATATCATTTTATATATTTTTTAATTATGGTTGTGATACAAACCTTCCACTATTTGAGTTTTCTAACGAAAATAGCGTTCACACAAGCATTCAAATGGCTCCTTATGAAGACCTATACAGAAATAAGTGTAAAAATCCAATGTTTTTGGATAAAGTTTGTGAATAAAATCTACTCGGACCTGATCTTGTAGAGGAAATGTAAGTGAATGTTAGAGATATTCAGTAGCATATAAATTCATATCAGAGAAAATAGAAGATTTACATTGATAATCATCTATGTGATTCAGAAATTAAAGTTGGTGAGAAATATTTTTCTAAAAATTTATCCACAGAATAATGTTGTTATATTTTTTAAAAAAGAGAATTTGAGCCTGTGGAATATTATCACCTTGGAAATTGTTGGTCAATTTTGGATGGTACCTTGTCGATTAGAAATCTCATAGAATATCTCTCAAGTTCAGGATGTGATTTATGTATCTCCCATGAGAATTAACATATGTGATCCTTCATAGGTAAGGAAATCAAAGGTTATATTACAATATTATGATCATTAATATGAGGAAACACCTATATAAATATTATATTGTAGACTTAATGTACTATGAAACAAGACTATAAGCATGGTCAATGTTTTTTGGGGAAACCATAAATTTGAAGAAGTCTATTAGGAACCTTTGGATGTAATGAAATAGTGAGATCATATTTTTTTTAATTAGGGTGATGAATTTTGATAGGAAATTAATTTCAAGGGGGGGTATAATTTTACACACTAATATTTTTATGAAATATTTTTATTTAATGAATTTTATCTTCTCAATATCTTGTGTCACACGCAATAGGGAGTTTAGATGAACCACATAACATTATAAAAATATTGTTTTTCTCTTATCTTCTAACCATTGGATTGGTTATCATGAGTTGATATAACCAAATTATAATAAATATATACTTTATAAATTTATATAATCAATTAATTAGTTATCAAATTATTATAATTAAAAACAAAGAAACTATTTGAAATTAAATGTTATGTTTTTATGGATTTTTATATCCACACAATGTATTTTATATCAATAAGATAAATTAATCCAAAATGGTGAATGATTTTAATGATATTTATATATTATTTACTAGATTGAATGTTTTAAACATTAAAATAATATTTTTATAAGAATATGATGACAATAAATCTACTTTTAATCTTAAAAATTCATTTATTTTTAAAATGTATTTTGGTCGATTTTTCGGAAAATAATTTAATTTTTTTATTGAAACTATATTTATTTCATTAAATGAAATTTAATATATATTTATAATTATAAGGTTCAAATTTAGTAAATAGGCCCCTTTTATTTTTGTGAAATATGTATTGAAATCATTGTAAACTTTATCATCATGGTAATAGGTAAATCAGGTTAATCTGTGTTAAAAATAAATAAAAAATCCCTAAGGATTAATCATAATTATTAATGGATGAATATAATTAGACCATTATCATTTTAATCTCGAATTTTATATTTTTAATGGACACATTTATACGAAAATGACCTATAAAATATTTAAACCAAAGAATATTTCAAAATAACACTCTCTTAATTTTAAATATCTATTATGTGTTAAAATATATAAAAAAACAAGAAGTGAATTAACATAAATGTCTATTTTTATATTAATAAAATTATTTTAATGATATATATATATATATATATTTAATTTTTATTAATTATATAATGATCTTAAATTTTTAATAACACTAATGTTTCATTATTCTAATTAATATAATAATATAATAAATGATTTTTAAAATATTAAAATGAATATAATTTAAGTTATTTGTTGTGTTTTAAAAATATTATAGGTGATTATAATATATTAGTGTTGTGTTTTACAAATTATATTTGAATAAAAACTTCGTCTTTATGTCTTTTAAGTCAAAATAATTTATTTTTTTCTGAATTGACAATAATGATATTTTCTGATAATAATATCCTATTAAATAACATGAAAACTATAAAAATATTATAAGTTGAAAATAAGGATAATATTTTCTCGAAAAATTCATCCATTTTTCACTAATATGCCATTTTGAACCATCTTTCTTGAGACTAACTTAATTTTTTATGAAATTCCAATAGTTCCTCTCCACTATCTTAAAAAATGGCACTAATCCTTTCTCATCTTCACATAAAATTAAGACTTCTATTTCAACCATTATCTTAAAAAATCTCTTATCAACATTACTATTCACATTATTTAGGTGTTTCTTCTTTCCTAAAGAAAAACCCCCCAAGCTGTTTAGAGGATATTTGAGGAATCCATTCAAAGAAGTGGTAATCACCATAACCGATCACTTTTTATAATACTCTTCTTTACTTCCCCTAAATCAATGGTATTTATCATAAACTAATAACATAAGTATCATAAATATTCTGAAAATTTATTATGATTATTAACTCACCAATATACACCCTTTTATAGCAAAAAATGAGAAGTTATAGTATCGCCCTTGTGTATGCACATCTTACCATCTCCAAAAATCGATACAAGTAGTTTTTCATTAAGATATTTAAGTTATAGGTATTATATTGGTTTTAATGTTTATATAACATATTTATTATATATTTATAATTTATTAATGATAATATCATGTATAAATTCATATCATCCAATCCTTTGGGAAATGATAAAGTCACTCATATGTGCATGTGGACTGCCACCTCCATGAAGCGATGCAATTTTTATTTCATTTATGTTTTACATAGATGTAAATTAGAATCCATTTTATCAATATTATATATATATATATGATATTATAATTATTCTATAAATCTGAATTTTTTTTATTTCTTTCATTCCATCTATTGATAAATGTAAACAATGTCAATTCATATGTACAACCTACCGTATCCATAAACAGTGTAATTAATTTTTATATCAAAATGTTTTATAAATTATTTTAAATATGTATATGAAGAATATATATAATGTGTATAACTTTATTAATATTATTAAAATTATGGAACATGTATGATCCTTTGATCTAAAAATATCTCACATGGCTGAAATAAGTTGTTTATGCGATCTCAAGTGTGCCTCCCTATACGCTAGAAGATGATGACTAGAGTTGGGGATGTGATAAGTATAGTGTGGATACTATACCGCTAGATTCAGATTTTAAAACATAGAAGAAATAATAAAATTCCATTAATAATAATATAAATATCAGAGTGATGAAATAACAGAAAAAAATAATACAATATAATACCAAAAATCAAAACCAACTAAATAATCCCCTAAATAATAAAGGAATAATGGAATGATATATTAGAATATAACTAAATATCATGCTATAAGGAATAAAAAATAAAATACAAGAAGACTCAAAAAAATACTCAAATGGACCTGATATAAAACCCCATATTAGTCACACCTCCAAACTCCAGCCCATCTAGAAAGCAAAAATTCAACAACATGGTGTTTTTCTAGATTTCAAAACTACATCCATATAATCTGATCTAGTAGCAAACGGCTGCCTGAATAGGGTTTGAGTATAATTCAGTAAGTCGCCACCACTATGTCTTAGCATAACCAGTCTGATAATAAGTGTATGAAATAAGAAAATCCTTTTTTGGGTGTCTCTCACCTTTACATTTAGACACCACACCTCCTTCCCCATCCCCCAAGGATGTTTTCCTTCAACCCCCACCTCCTCTTCATTCATATGCTCTTTCTTTTCCTTATTTCTCTTCAGAGTAAATATGCTCTTATTATCATGATAGTTCACCAATACTTGAATTTATTATTGAGGAATTTATAGAAGATTCAACCATGCCCCATTGGATTATGGTGTCCCATTCTGAGTTAGAGAGACATTTTATTTCTTCCTTCTAGTGTCTAGTGGCTTTGTGGGGACTCTCTTTTATCAAGACTGTTTCAGACCCCAAATGGAAGTCGTTATGTATTATTTTCACTTTAAAATAGGATTTCATTATGACCTGGGATTCCAAATATGAATCATGTAGAAATAGTAATTTACTCTTGTTCAGATGGAAATGGATGTTCACTCATGTAGGGATCCTTCTATAGTAGATGTTTAGATCAACGAACCTAAAATCCCTCTCCCTCTCTACAATGATTTGTTTGTTTTGAATTTCGGTGAAACTATTATCACTTTTTTATGCAATGATGAACTCATTCTTCATGTGTTGGATGTGTCTGCAAATTATATATGTATTGATATATACATTTACCCACATCTTTCTGATAGTATTATTCTCAGAGAGGGTGTATATTTTTCTTAGTGAAAAAACCTAGTGTATCATATTTCAAAATTCTACTATTTAGTATATCAACTTCAAGGTCATCAAACATCATCATGCATGAATCATTGTGCTAATATCCTTATCGAGACAAACCTAAATTCTAGCTTTGTGTCATGGTTTCATATGGCTCTGGTTAATGTATGTCATATTTTTTTAGACCCCACTTTTCCATCCATGGTCGATCACTTCATCATCTGGCATTATGCTCTACAAGAATCATCCTCCTCTAGTTTCACCATTCCCCAATCTTAGTTATCTCCCCATCCCTCCTAGATATAGTTGTATTCAAATATTTTATATTCCCTATTCATTAATGTCCAATTTTCATAGGCTCATCCAGATCCCACCAGTATTCATACATCGATAGATTCAGAATCAACACTTATATTCCCTTCAGCTTCTTCAGAACCCTTATGTGTGTCTCCCCTTCAGTTAACCGATGTAATATCATTATTGAAAGAGTTATGTTTAAGTGATTTTTATTTGAGGGAAATATCACCTTCATGTGCTCCTTCTGCTCCAAGATTCTATACTAGATCCCAGAAGAAGAGAGACTACCTTGTAGCATCAACAACCCCCTTTAGCCTTCAGTTCTTGGAAATAATACTACGCACCCTACCTCTCAATTTTTTTTCACTGTTTGAAATGATCCTGGTATGTGAGGATGAGTAAAGATAGATTTCATTACTAAAGTGTGTCACAATAGAAAATTTACCTTTTTTATAGTGCTAGAACACAGACAATGGTTTTCTCAAATAAACATTTTTTGTTGGAGGATATGAATATGTGAATGCATCCATGGTCATCTTGATAATCACTATATCTAGATTTTTTGGAAACCCAAAAATACTGTTAATATTTTTTATATTTTATATCAAAACTTCATAATGAATGTCAGTAAAGGTCTCTATAACTATTTCATATCATTTATTTAGGAAAAATGTGATTCTTCTAAGAGAGAGGAGCTCTAGCAAGGCCTCGGGTCCTTCATCCCAGGTGATAGGCATTGGCTAGTTGTTAGTGAAATTAACATGATATTGGAGAAAATAGAGAAAAAAGGTGTTAATATATAACCTAGGAAACCTATACATAATTTGTCCCCAATTATGGGGAAAACATGTCTCTTATACCTGGGCTACGATGGTAATTAATACCCATGGTAAAATAACCGAATGGGAGTTAATCACACTTGGTTCCTTTAAGACTATTTCTTATCAAACATACATTTTAGTGCATCATTCCCGTACATTATGGTGACTCATGTGGTTAGATATTTATATGATCATTATCTAATAATGGTGTCACTTCTAGAGAGTAACACAATAAATATTTTTTCTTCTCCAGTCACTCAACAACCATTCTGGGTTACTCAATATAAGTGAGTGAATCCTTGAACAATCCGGTTCAAGGAAATAGTTAGTTAGGTTTCCATAATAAATTAACATGGTTGAATGGGAACATTATTCAATGTTTCAAGGGACGAGTGTTAGTGTTAATGATATTTCCCCCCTCAAAACTGAGATTGTTTAAGTGTATGCTTCACTTGAAGAAACAAGGAGTGAAGATCTCTTCTATTATCTAATTCAAAAAAAATCTTATCTCTGATTGATTTGGAACAAGAGTGTGCGGTTCGAAATACATATAAGGTAACATGGATGGAATAAGTGGATAAAAATAGGAAATACTTCCATTTATTTATAAAGGAGAAAAAGAATACCACTCTGCCCAATATTCTAACATAAAATGGTACTTTTATCAATAATTTTAAAGTGGTGAGAGGTAAGTAAAATTAATTTATTCATTCTATTCATTCTGAACCTAACCCCAATATACAAGAAGGGTTCCTTAGTGGACATGTGGATCTATTTTATAGAATAAACCACATGGTCTTAGACTCAGATAATTCCACAATTATAACATTACTAGAAGAGCATGAAATCAAGTAGGATATTTGGTCTTTTAATCTTAAGAGATACCCTAGCCTAAATGGCTTTACCCGATAATTTAATGTGGATTCTTGCAATATAGTGAGGGGAGATATTGTCCAAGTGGTCCAAGACACTTTTGTGGGGGGCCTTTTCCTAGGGTTGCTTGTTCTCCCTCTTATGTTCTTATTCTGAAGGTGAAAGACCCCTCTTCTCTGAGTCAATATAGGTGTATAATCATGATAAATATACCCTAAAAGGTTCTAGATACTGTAACGAATAGATTTCATACCTCCTACCAACCATCTTTGATCTCTAGTGAGCATCATGGTTACCTCAAGCATCGGTCCATCCATGGAGCTGCTGAAATTTCTCAAGATATGATTTTTGATATCAATAGAAAAATATCACAGATCGAACATTATAGTCAATATTGACACGTATATGGCATATGATAGAATTGAATGTTGTTTTATTCAGATTTTTCTGTTTTGTATGGGATTCTCAAAAATGAATTAGTAATTATTCTTTATATTTCTTAGGACTTTATGGTTGTCTATAATTTTAATGTTTTGAATATGTGGATTCCTTAAATCTATCAAAGTCTTAGGCATGGGGGTCTTTTTTATTCAAGCCACTTTATTTTGGATTAGGATTTTATTCGCTATATGATTAATAAGAATTAGGTGCAAGGCATTTTCACTCTTTATAAATGTAGGTATCATTCCCAAGAGATTTCCCATTTTATGTTTTTAGATGATATGATTATTTATTTAATAGAAATAGGATATCCATAAGAGGTATTATTGAAACCTTAGATGAGTATTGTAAATAGAGTGTACGATTCATCAACTATAATAAATGTATCATTTTTTCATGGAATTTCACAAAGAGTGGAGTACACTCTATTGAGTCAATCTTGGGAATTCAAAGAAGAAAATTTACCATTGAATACATATGAGATAATATTTCCATAGGTGTCATGTTTATTCATAATTATGGTCAAGTGGTAAAAAAATTGAATCATATTAACAATTGGAAGAACATATTTCAATTTTTTGGTGGTAGAATTACTTTAATTAATTTTGTTTTATTATTGATTCCCATGGATATTAGATCAATCGTCAATGTGATGAATTCCATTATCAAGGAGATTGAACCACTAATGTGATCCATCATATGGGATTCCCATATGGAGGGGAGGATCTATTGAGCATCTTGGGAAAAAATGGAGAGACCCTTTATGATGGCATTATCAATCTTAGTTTTTTGAATAAAGTGATGAGTAGATTTCATTATAGGCTGGCTTAAGAATATATTCAAGGAAATTACCTTTGGTAAAACTTCACTACTAAATGATATATAAATTATTAAATTTTCTCCAGCGACAACACTTCAGTGATATGGTGAACACTTGAAAATCACATGCTAAACATGCAGTTCCATGTGTGGTGGATCATTGGTCGAGGTGATTTTATATTTTGGGAGGATAATTCAGTTGGTTCTAGACCTTGTTTTTTGGGATTCCCTACACCTAACATGTCCTCCAATCAAACCTGTGCTTACCTTGATTTTACGCAATCATCCCTCAGTGATGATCAATGGAAGGTGATTAATCATTTTTTCATGATCCAATAATTTGATATATTTTTATTCATAGCTTCTCCATATAGAGTCTTAAAAACTAATGTATATCGTAGATACCTAGGTTTCAATGAAAATATTGATACATGGGGAGGACTTATTTGTTGTAAAGTGGTTCTAATAAATTATAAAATTATAATATGGTAGGTACACAAAAATTCATTACCTACTAATGATGTTATCCAACATAAGTGTATTCACATGATCTCTAAATGATTGTACTCAAACAACCCAAAAGAAAAAATACGTCTCCACTTATTGTTCACAGGTGATTAGGCAGCGAACATCTGGCGCTCAGTTGAAGTTTTCCAGAGAATGGAGATGAATGCCTCTAATATTAATGAGTTCATAGAAAAATGGATTCAAGGAATGAAGAATAATTTATAGTAAATGAAGGTGGGGGTTATCATACTTGCTACTGGGTGCTGGTGCTTATGGAATTCTAGGGAAAAAACATGATGGGAAAGCATTAGGAGCTCGAGCCTAGATCTGTTCGCGAGGACCATGTGTGTGGTGGTTGACCTTTCCAAAATTCTCAAGCACCGAGATCGTTATCCATACATTAAACCCCGAATGTCTAATAAGAACAATGATGATCACACTATCAGTCCCTTTTCTCAAAAATGTTGGGTGTGTTGGAAACCTCAAAATAAATGGCTCAAAATTAATGTGGATAGTTATTTCTTTTTGGGGGACATGTGTGGTGGATTCCTAATATCAAACAAGAATGGATATATTGTGTACAATTTCATTTCATCATTTGGAAGGGGTTATTCACTTAGAGAATAGGCTAATTTCATGCTTCACATATTGGAACTCTACATATCAATAAATATCATGGTAGAGGTAGTTGAGATTGATCCCCTTATCATCCATGAGTCTCTCAAGGGGAAGATCATCCCTACCTAGACTATTATTTATCACATTTAGAAATTAAATCATATTATCAATGATTGGGTGGAGATTCAGTACACTTGGAGAGAAGGAAATAAAGTATCATACTACCTCCCCTCCAGGGCTAATTAGAACCACTCATTTCAAACCTTTTACAACATAGGGTCTCTCCACAGCGAGTATGTGAACATTATGAGAGGTGATTCTATAGTAAATAATTTCTATATAACCCCTTGAAATGTTTTTTTATCTTTTATTTAGCTAGTTTTTATTTATCCTTCATTTATAAATAAAACCATTTATGCTTAAAACCACATAACCCTACTTTATAACCACACCAAAATGTCTCTGAGCATTTTCCCAACCATGCCAACCCTAACCTATAACAATGGTAAAAACATAAACTGCCTCGACACCATTCTAGAATATCTCTGAAAATTTCTATAAACCATTGCCACAATAACATTATAACAATGGTATAAATCACAAAAATTGTAACGAACCGAAATTTTGAATAAATCTTGTCTCCTAATTTTGTGTGTTATTTTATTTTTATACTCAACAAAACTGTTTCATTTGATAACATGAGTATAATTAAAATAAGACCATTGGATTTTTACAGTTATGTGACCATTGATCAATATGACTACTGGAAACTAAACGTTTCGATTATCATCTCTAAATACAAGTGATCTCTGTTAATTAATATAGAAAGAAGATTCGATGGCCTCATCCAATAGTCTCGGGCCAATCGAAGCCCATCTAACGGAACATGGGAAGAAGGTAGCACCACTGGGCTTTGCTCTGGACCAAACCCAAGCCGAACTTCATCGTGTGAAGCTAGAATGGAATCTCCTTCGCGAGAAGTTCAAACTGATAGAAATTACTACTCAGGCAATGTTGGCTGAGCCACCCTCATATTCTCTCACCTTAGCACACCTTACACTTAGGTCCTATGCAGGGGTTATAAGGGGATATTTTAGGAGACCATAACTTCCTTGTGTAATCCTTTGTTTTAAATAAAAATTTTTATTTCTTCTTATGACGAAGTTTATGAATTTTTAAATGACCAGATAAATATAGTATGCATATTTTTGAAGAATTTTAGAGAAAAGATATTTTAAAAATGTTTATGTAAACCTTAAATAATTAAAAATGTGTAATGATTTTCAAAAAATGGTCTTCTAAAACTATATTCAGTATGAAATTCAGAGTCTAATAAGATAAACTTAATTTTTGATGAATAGTAAAGTATGAATAGTGATTTTATGCTTAGGATTAGTAATGTGACCAAATGGATTAGTAATATCACTTAAAGAAATTAATAATATAATCAAGGCACCTTGATTAAGTAATGTGATTCAATAAAATGGTTAAATAACGGTTTCATAAATTATTAGTCAATTATTAGTTTTTTCAGGTGAATAGTGTTTTTAATTAAAAATTAAATTAAAATTATTTAGAAAATTATTTTTATAAAATGGAATTTATTTTTGAACTCAGAGCATCGATATTATGTTAAGGTAATTTTTGGGGATTTTTCTGAAAAAAATGAATTTTCGTTGAATATGGTTTTATTTAAAAATAAAAATAAAATTATTTAGAAAATTATTTTTATAAAATGGATTTCATTTTTGAAATCAGAGCATTTATATTTGGTTGAGGTGAAATTTTGGAAGTTTTTGGAAAAAGTTGAATTTTCAGTGAATAGTAAAAATACACTTTTAGGGTTTCGATATGTTTAATGACATCATGACTGCATCATGATGATGTCATGAGATATTTTAATCGATGGTCGACTAAAGGGGATGAATTATTGTATGAGGTGTCCCAAGGGGCCAATACCATGGGCAAGCCCATGGTTTTTCCAAAACCACCAATGAGGTGTCCCTTCGCCATTAGTGCCTTGTCCCCTAACTTTCACTATAAATACCAAGCCATCCTCTCATCCATTCGACTCCAAAATCATCCTCAACGATGTTATGGTCTCCTTACCTCCCAAGGAGTCCTCCCAAGGTTCCCCCAATCCCTCAAGGTCCCAACCATTGAGTTTTAAGAGTTACGTTTAAGGTAAGGGACCCGACCTCTCTCTTTCTTTTAAAGTAATCTCTTTTATGTCATTTCTTTTATGCTCCATGTTATTATGTTGGAGAATGTTCTTTTATATTCATCTTACTTCCCTTTTCATGTTAATATGATGATATAACCCCTATTTCTCTCATCAATTCATTTTAGGAATGTTTAAGTGGCGCTGTTAGGCTGCCGAATTATTAAGGGATTCTTTCACCCTTTTCATTTTCAAGATCTATTTTCTTGTCAAGTCTTTCAAGTTACTTTTTATTATGTTGAGGTATGATCTATATATCTATCATACTGATAATTTATGTTCATATGATGAGAGACCCTATTTGATCTCGTCAATTCATTTTTCTTGAAGTTTAAGTGGCGCCGTTATGCTGCCTAATATTTAAGGGATTCTTTCACCCTTCTCATTTTCAAGTTCTATTTTCTTGTCAAATCATTCAAATTCCTTTTTATTATGTTGAGGTATGATATCTATATTTATCATACTGATAATTTACTTTCATATGATGAGAGACTCTATTTTATCTCGTCAATACATTTTTTGGAAGTTTTAAGTGACGTGGTTAGGCTGCCGAATTCTAAAAAGGGAAATCTTATTTTTTGTCTTCCTTTCAAGTTCTTCGTTTCATATGGTATAACATTAATAATTCATTACCATTTTCTTAAATACTTTATATTCTTTCCCCCTACTGTTTTATGGATCATTTATGAGTGGGTGACCCATGTCCCCTCTCTTTTCAATGTTTTCTAAAACCTCGTAACATAGTCGTTATGCTATAGAATTTCCATCTCAAAATGTCTCTATCTTATTCTCAAATTCATTTATTTTATTAAGTTAATACTCAATGATCTTTCTTCTAAAGGGGTATTCATATATATACCAAAATGTTCTATTTTAAATTCTGGGGTTTACATACATGAGACCCTCTTTCCCTTTCTGTGGGTTTAAAGTGACATAAAGATCGTGTCTTTAAATCTGTTTTTAAAACGTTATGATTATGAAATGAAACCCATTTCTTTTATGTTGTATAGGTTGTTAATGAAATGATTGATGATGATATATGTGTCTCACATTATAATAAATACATTTCAAGGGTGCTCCCTGATAGCGCTCCAATGCATTGGGTAAAGACTTAATCTCTAGAGAAGACTATTTTTAACGACGCCTTGGTGAATAACCTTGGTAATTTTTAATGACACCTTGGGGATGGATCATCATGATTGAAGTACATGTAACTTCTTCTCAATAATTTTCTTTATCATGTTGTGTTTTAGTTCATGCTCTAGGAGCATATCTTTTATGTTTTCTAAGATCATCGAGTCACTACCTAAGATATTTTTATATCATTAAGGAAAACATATATTGTTATGTATCACATATTGATGTTATGAAGTTGTTCTTCTTGAAAAAAATAGATGATTATGAGATTAAAAGATGATTATATTTTTGGAGGATGTTCACTATTTAGGGAACACTATTTGATCGAGGTAAATAGATTACCACAATATTTTATTTGAGGAATAAAGGTTTACTTATATTTTGAAGAATAGATGAATTTAAGGTGAACTTATGGTAATTTTGGGAAATGATTAACTTATCTTGGGGAAAATATGTTTAGGTTAGTTACTTTTGTTATAAGATGTTAGGAGTGGTTGATGTTGTTTGGAGATGAACGATAAAGTTTATCTTGGAAGACTATGTTATCAAATAGTTTTTGTAATTGGGTTTCAATCTTAGTTTGGTTTATTTTGAGGATTTTTAAGGAAAGTTATTTATGGAATGGTCTATGATGAACTTTGGGTAGTACCATAGAATTTTGAAGATTTAAAGAAGTTTCCATTCCTAAGGGATTCCTTCTTTTTGAAGAATTGTTTTATCTTACCCCTTCTGTTTTTGGGATAATGTTTAAAGATAGAAGAAATAGATAGTTAATCTTTGGTGGATTATGTGATTCTCTAGAAGATGATTCTTGTGCTTTGATGAGACCAAGTAGTTTTGAATGCTCATCTTTTGTAGAAAAGATTAGTTTTGGTAGAAACTTATTAAATGATGAAACTATACTTCAAGGTAAATATATTTCCTTGTATTTTTATTCTATGTAGTAAATTAACTCCTCAAAATTAAGAAAAGGAACATAAAACAAAAACATTGTTGGTTTAAGTTTCCTACTAGGTAATCAATGACTGTTTACACACATCGTAAGTTTGTGATTTTTTATGGTTAACTTTCTCCTAATCATGTTTTTTTATCACACTCCCTCAAAACTTGACCCTTTGTTTTCTCCTCCATGTCCATGTTTTCCTACATGGAATCCTAGTGTTGGTTAGCTCGGGTGACCTTTGTACTTACCTTTATTTCTTTTAAAGTAATATTTTTACATACTCCTTTTCCGATGTGGGACTTTCGATGAAATTTCAAAACCTGGTTTTAAAAATTTTGAGGACGCAATTTCTTAAGGGGGGATATTGTAACGACCCGAAATTTTGAATAAATCTTGTTTCCTAATTTTGTGTGTTATTTTATTTTTATACTCAACAAAACTATTTCATTTGATAACATGAGTATAATTAAAATAAGACTGCTGGATTTTGATTGTTATATGACCATTGGTCAATATGATTGCTGGAAACTAAACGTTTTGATTATCGTCTCTAAATACAAGTGATCTTGGTTAATTAATATAGAAAGAAGATTCGATGGCTCATCCAGTAGTCTTGGGCCAATCGAAGCCCATCTAACAGAACATGGGAAGGAGGTAGCACCACTGGGGTTTGCTCTGGACCAAACCCAAGCCGAACTTCATCGTGTGAAGCTAGAACGGAATCGCCTTCGCGAGAAGTTCAAACTGATAGAAATTACTACTCATGCAATGTTGGCTGAGCCGCCTTCAGATTATCTCACCTTAGCACACCTTACACTTAGGTCCTATGCTGGGGTTATAAGGGGCTATATAAGGAGACCGTAACTGCCTTTTTTAATCCTTTGTTTTAAATAAAAATTTTAATTTCTTCTTAGGATGAAGTTTATAAATTTTCAAATGACCGGATAAATATTGTAGGCATATTTTTGAAGACTTTTGGAGAAATGATATTTTAAAAAGGATTATGTAAACCTTAAATAATTAAAAATGTGTAATGATTTTCAAAAAATATTCTTCTAAAATTATATTCAGTATGAAATTTAGAGTCTAATAAGATCAACTTAATTTTTAATTAATAGTAAATTATGAATAGTGATTTTATTCTTAGGATTAGTAATGTGACCAAATGAATTAGTAATATCACTTAAAGAAATTATTAATACAATCAAGGAACCTTGATTAAGTAATGTGATTCCATAAAATGGTTAAATAACGGTTTCATAAATTATTAGTCAAGTATTAGTTTTTTCAGGTGAATACTGTTTTTTAATTAAAAATTAAATTAAAAATATTTAGAAAATTGTTTTTGTAAAACAGACTTTATTTTTTTAACTCAGTGCATCGATATTATGTTAAGGTAATTTTTGGGGATTTTTCTGAAAAAAATGAATTTTCGGTGAATAGGGTTTTATTTAAAAATTAAATTAAAATTATTTAGAAAATAATTTTTATAAAATGGAGTTCATTTTTGAAATCAGAGAATTGATATTTGGTTAAGGTGAAATTTTGGGAGTTTTTGGAAAAAGATGAATTTTCAGTGAATAGTAAACATACAGTTTTAGGGTTTCGGTATGTTTAATGACATCATGACTGTATCATGATGATGTCATGAGATATTTTAATGGATGGTCGAATAAAGGGGATGAATTATTGTATGAGGTGTTCTAAGTGGCCAATACCATGGTAAAATACCATGGGAAAGCCCATGGTTTTTCCAAAACCACCAATGAGGTGTCCCTTGGCCATTAATGCCTTGTCCCCTCACTTTCCCTATTAATACCAAGCCATCCTGTCATCCATTCGACTCCAAAATCATCCTCAACGATGTTCTTGTCTCCTTACCTCCCAAGGACTCCTCCCAAGGTTCCCACAATCCCTCAAGGTCCCAACCATTGACTTTTAAGAGTTACGTTTAAGGTAAGGGATCCGACCTCTCTCTTTCTTTTCAAGTAATCTCTTTTATGTCATTTATTTTATGCTCCATGTTCTTATGTTGGAGGATGTTATTTTATATTCATATTACTGCCCTTTTCATGTTAATATGATGAGATACCCCCTATTGATCTCATCAATTCATTTTAATAATGTTTAAGTGGCACCGTTAGGCTGCCTAATTTTTAAGGGATTCTTTCACCCTTCTCATTTTCAAGTTCTATTTTCTGGTCAAGTATTTCAAGTTCCTTTTTATTATGTTGGGGTATGATCTCTATATCTATCATACTGATCATTTATGTTAATACTATGAGAGACCCTATTTGACCTCGTCAATTCATTTTTGTTGAAGTTTAAGTGGCACCGTTAGTCTGCTTAATTTTTAAGGGATTCGTTCACCCTTCTCATTTTCAAGTTCTATTTTCTGGTCAAATCTTTCAAGTTACTTTTTATTATGTTGGGGTATGATCTATATATCTATCAGACTGATCATTTATTTTCATATGATAAGAGACCCTATTTGATCTGGTCAATCCATTTTTTGGAAGTTTTAAGTGACGTCGTTAGGCTGCCGAATTCCCATAAGAGAAATCTTATTTTTTGTCTTCCTTTCATGTTCTTCGTTTCATATGGTATATCATTATAATTTCATTAACATGTTCTGAAATACTTTATATTATGTACCCCTACTATTTTATGGATCATTTATGAGTGGGTGACCCATGTCCCCTCTCTTTTCAATGTTTTCTAAAACCTTGTAACATAGCCGTTATGCGGCAGAATTTCCGTCTCAAAATGTCTCTCTCTTATTCTCAAATTCATTTATTTTATTAAGTGAATACTCAAATCTATTTCTTATAAAGGTGTATTCACATATATACCAAAATTTTCTATTTTAAATTCTGGTATTTACATACATGAGACCCGCTTTCCCTTTCCGTGGGTTTAAAGTGACATAAATATCATGTCTTTAAAGCAGTTTTTAAAACCTTATGATTATGAAATGAAACCCATTTCTTTTATGATATATGGGTTGTTAATGAAATTATTGATGATGATAAATATGGATCATATGATAATAAAGGTATGTCAAGGGTGCACCCTGATATAACTCTAATGCATTGGGTAAAGACTTAATCTCTAGAGATGACTATTTTTAACGACGCCTTGGTGAATAACCTTTGTAATTTTTAATGACACCTTGGGGATGGACCTTGGTGAAACAGAAATGATTGTCAATATTAAATTTTGTAGCCACATCTTCATGTTATGAAAAACGTTATTTTTATTATGATATGCCTCATGATTTATTTCTCATGCCTTAAAGTTCTTTTTCATGACATTGTTGATGTATCTCAAGTTCACATGTTAAATATTTCCCCTTGTTTCCCTTACTAGGCCTTCTGCTCACCCTTTATTTTGATGTATATCCCCAGGTTATGAGATGCAGTAATGAACCTAGGATGAACATGAGTAGAAGCCTTTCAATTGTTTAAGAAGAATGTTTTATGTTATCATGTTTAATGTTCCTGGTTTCCAAGACACTAAACCTTAAAGATCCTCGGTTTTGTAAAATGTAATGAAAAGTTATGTTATAAAAAGGCGAGATTCTTTAAAAATCTAGGTGAAACCTACTATATAATCATTTCATCATGTTTCACTGGGCCTACCCACTATATATTCATTTCCACTTGTATCACTAGGCATATCCCGCTATATAAGCATTTCATCAAGTCAATTGGGAATAACCCACTATATAATCATTTCATCATGTATCACTAGGCCAATGCTTTATATTATATTTTAAAATTTTAATCACAGTAAATTCCATATCAAAAAGGATTTCAGAATATAACATCATATGACCCAATGGTTAATTATTGAAATTACCATTTACCATTGAATTACAAATTTCATATATCAATTGGTCATAACCTATAACCTGATAGTTATTACAATAAACAATCCAATTCAAGGTGAATATATATTAATCAATCTCCCATAATCCATGTCACGTTAAACACACTTTTATCCATTAAAAAATTAATTTAAATTCAAGGGTTCTCTCACCCGAACGAGAACCACAAACCACGTGAATAATCAATTGGATCAGAAGTTACTCCATGGAATAATTATATTCATTATATAAATTTATTGGGAAAATGATATAATGAATCAATAGTATTATTGTACAAATATTACATTTATCAAATAATAGGGTTATGTTTTAGACCCCCAACCATTAACTGATGCTCAAAAACACTTCCAATGGAAAACGCCCATGAGGGAGAAGTTAAAAAAGTTCACAAGAAGTAACCTTGATAAAAAATGAAGATCAAAACCAGAAACGCACATAGTCAAGATATTACCCTGTAATGTTTTGAGAAAATGGGGTGATAAAGAAAAATAGAACAAAAACAACTTACCAAGTATTCATCACACAATCATAATGTATGGAAAGGAGGTTTTCAATACAATATTTCCTATAAGGCCACCCTAGGATGATAGGATAATGACGAAAACTAGTGAATGACAGAAATTTGCCACATGAAACATTTTAAAAATGTAGGACAGAGAATTACACTGTGTATAATATAGATATATTTCATGTAACTATTTTTAATGGGATAAGCTGAAAAACAATTACTAGGATTAATATTTATTCTTATTAAATATTTTACAACATGTAACAAAATTATAGAATGTGTAATCTTTTCATTTATTGAAATAGTTTATGTCCTGTAACCATTCACGACATATGTCTAAAAATAATTACATGGAGTTTATTATTATTACATTATGAGTAACTATTCAGAAGATATTATTTCATCATAGTTTCCATATAAAAACCCAAAACTCGTTTAAGGCTTCTTAACATACCATAAACCCATGGTAACAACTGACCTATCAATACCCAGACATCATTAATTCAAAAAAATGTATCCCCAAATATTAAGTCATTTTACCCAACAAAGGATCTTTATCTATGAGTAACACACTGCCACCAAGTCTAAAATGAAGAACTCAGAGTGGGATGTACCTAGAAAAACAAGGGATCTTACCACATCCCCACCAAATATAATCTTTCCCTGATCTTCTCCAAGCATCATTGTGGGGTCTTGGTGAAAAAGTATATAGGTTGTGCTCGCATATTAGAATCGGTTTCCCTATTCTCCTCCTGAAATCACCCTTGTTTCCACTGCACTTGAACCAATGGTATAGTTCTAACACTAATATACTTGTCACTATGGTCCACAATCCATATCGGATTCTCCACAATGGAAATATAAGATTCTCCTTAAATCACGTATTAGAAATAATATTGACATCTTGTATTTCTATCACATCATAACGGTCTGAATAACATCTTCGATGTCATGAAAAGTGGAACACATCATGCATGGAACTGTAGAATTTTGGAAGGTATAATCGATATGCCACTGGAATGAACCTATCCATTATCTAAAAATTCCCAAAAAACATAGATTCTAGATACACATTTTTTCGATACTATATTGACCCAACCTTAGTGATACCCAAAGGAAATAAGGATGACCAACCTTGAACTAGAGAGGTCATATTAGAGGGCCAACATATAATTTTTTCCTACTCTGTGCGGTCACCAAACACTATCAGATCAATTGAACCTACACATACATATTTAGCATGAGACAAGGACCAAAAAATGTTGACTTACCTACCTCCAACCAACAAAGAGGCGAATGGTGCGACCTTCCATATGAAGCCTAAAAAGGTTCCATCTAGATTGAATCCTAGAATATATATTTATATGAAAACTCCATGAGGTCCATATATTGGTCACATGAACCACTTAATTCTAGATCATAGGCTCATAATGTATCTTTCAA
Organism: Viscum album; assembly: GCA_963277665.1. Classification (NCBI taxonomy): domain Eukaryota; kingdom Viridiplantae; phylum Streptophyta; class Magnoliopsida; order Santalales; family Viscaceae; genus Viscum; species Viscum album. The sequence continues at coordinate 717,908,525 of OY728128.1, forward strand.
AACCTAAATAGTACTCTCAGATTAACCATCATTCTGAGGTTGATAGGTCTTACTCAAAATAACATGGGATCCCAGAACCCTCTGAAGACCCTTTGATAAACCTTATGTAAAATGTGGATCTCTATTAGAAAAAAATCACATAAGAACACCATGCAACCAAAATACCTCACACACATAAATACTACCTAGATATTCAATGATGAAGGTCTCTCTAATAGGTAAGAAGTGGGATACCTTCATCAATCACTCCACAATTAACCATAAAACATCATTCATATGGATTTTTCTAGTTAATACTATCACAAAATCCATAGTAACATCATCCCATCTCTACTAAGGAATAGGAAAAGGATACAAAATATCATATGGACTTTAATTCACAGTTTTCACTTGTGGACATGCGAAAAGGATTTACCACCCATATAGAAGAAATAAAATTTTTCATCATCTCATCGCATAATACCATATGTACCCATACTCATCCACAAAAAAGAAGAGAATTTACACTACCAAGAGACCATTATAATGGTGTCTCCCCACCATATAAAATGTCACTCAAAACTAGTTCATTCATATCAATTTACTTCTCAGTGTTTATCTAGTCCAAATTCATCGGTATAATTGTTGTCTAAGTCAAAGCCACTCATACTTGAGACTCCTAATCATCTAGATGTGTGTTTGGAAACTGGGCTATTTCTAGACCCTCATCACATGAATCTCATACTACCTCTTTCTAATTATTTTGGATCAATTCATTGGTAATGAAATTTCCATTTTATTGTGTATAAGTAAAACTAATGTTGAAATAATGCAGATACTTGTCCCACATCCTCTATCGATAGTCTAGGTCCAACTTAGAAACGATGTACCCAAGTCTCTTGTTGTCCGTGTATATCACAAAACACTTTCCTAAGAGATAATGTCTCAATTATCTTAATGAATGTACCACTATGGATAATTCCAAATCATGATTAGGATAATTATACTCATGTAGTCTGAGATGTCTAGATTAATAATTAACCACTTGACCATCCTACATTAGAACTACTATCAGTCCCACTACGGATTCATCATAGTACATGGTATATGATTTACCCAAAACATGTAATGTGAGGATAGGTGATGAGGTCATCCATCCTTTTAGATCCTGCATAACTATCTCTCAATAATCTACCCAAAAAACTTCAACCCCTTGTTGGTAATCCATGACATTAATGCTACCAAATTGGAGAAGTCATGGATAAAGTGATAATAATAACATGTTAAACCCATAAAACTCTAAATATTGAAGACATTTGTGTACTACTACCAATATACCATGGATGTAATTTTATCTAGGTCCACTAACACCTCTTCCAGTGAGATTTCATGACCCAAGAAGTGAACATTATCAACCTAGAATCTTTATTTGGCTATATTGGATTAAATCTGATTCTCTCTCAATGTAATGAGGATAATATAAATATGTTTTTCATGATCTCCTACTGACTAGGAGTACACTAAGATATCATAAAAAACACCAAAAACATGGACATAAAATAATGTAATATCATATTAATCAAGGCCATGAAAATTTTAAGTGCATTGCTCAAACTAATTTCCATCACTATGAACTCATACAATCCAAACCTTCACCTAAAAAACATCTGAGGTATGTCTGAAGGTCTCACCATTGACTGATGTCCTCCCAATCTTAGATCAATCATGGAAAAGAACATATCACCTCTCAGCTGATATAAAAGATCATCTATCCATGGAATATAATACCGGTTCCTAACAATCATCTAGTTCAATATCCGATAATACACATATAAGAACAAAGACCCATCATCATTCTTTTCAAAGAGAACTAGAGAAACCCATAGATATGTACTAATCCATATGAAACCTTTATCTCCTATATCTTTCAATTGGAATTTCAAATCATAATGTTCTTTTTTGTGTCATTATATAAGGAATTATGGAAATTAGATCTTATCTCAACACCAAATCAATCGTAAACCCAATATAATTCTTGGGTTGTAATCCATATAAGTCATTAGGAAACACTTTTTGAAAATATCCTACCATTGGTGGATAAAAATCATGTCTCCTAACACCAAATCGATCATAAACACAATATATTTCTTGGGTTGTAAGCCATAGAAGTCATTAAAAAACACTTTTTGAAAATATCCTACCATTGGTGGATAAAAATCATGTTGCATTCCACAATCATCTAGAGAAATACTGGCTATTTTTGTTATGAGACAATCCAATCTGCACTGAATTCGTGTTTTATGACCAGGAAAAAGATCCCACTCACTATGGTGAGAATAGATTCCTTCTTCTGGAGATAATAATGCCACTCACCTATGATAATAGTGGATATGGTCCTCGTATAAAACTAATCAATCCCTACCCATAATCAAATCAAACCCTGTCATTTCCATCCTGAATGCTTCCTAAAAGAAATGGTAACCACTGATATCTTGAGAACATGCCTTTCCAAATTTCATATTATATGATTTCATTCCCAATAGTGTTTTGATGGTCATAAATCCATACATTCTTCCCACATCCAATCATAAATAATTTACAAAAAAGAGAAGATAAAAAGAAACATGATTGTATTATATCAATCAAACAAAACAAAGGGTATGTGATAGAAGAATTGTACCTCTGACAGTAGACAGTCATGCATCAACAATAGTCGGAGTAGTCTTCATGAAATACATCTTACCAACCCCTATTCTCTAGGAATCATCATAACACCCCTAATATATACACTCTTTCTCGTAATTCCATTCCAAAACTAGAATACTATGTCCCCTAACTTAGCCAAAACATCCCAAGGAACTCCACCTAACTTTCTTCTGAGGCGTAGTGGAGTCTTTAATAGAAATTTTTTCATGTCAAGTTCCCTTTCCACTGATTTTTGATGAATTACCCTAAAAAACCTCTTCACATGGCCTGATATTTTTCAAGCATCAAACTCCAATGTGCAGTATGGACACTAAGGTTGTTTATGGTTTATCATTCCATAGTGATAAGACTGCAACAAAATATAATCTCAATATGGCTACTCAATTCCATAAATAATCTTCCTATTATTTACCTATAAATTATTATCACAGTGATGCTTCATTCCACTATAAAAATATTTCATGGTTTTCCCTATTGAAATTTCATGGATGGCTCTTGGAGTGTCTCTTAGATTTCCTTCTTTGAAGGGTTCTTGATTTATCACATGTATAAAAAAATCTTATACATAATACATTCACCTGTGAAATGATCTCATAATGAATCCCTTAATGAAAAAATCTCTCTCTAGAGATATCATCATCATCTAAGGATGATGATAAACACTACAGGTCATTGAAATGTTTAGCATAATCTAGCACTAACATTACATCCTCCATCAATTTCATGAACTCATAGGACTTCTAATCTCTCAACATATAGAGAGAGAAATGGATTAGTAACTTCATCTCGATTTAATTTTTGTATAACTCCTTATGTAGTCTTACTTTTTCCAAAATGTACAACCATCTCATAGCTAGTCTACGAACCATATATGTAGAAAGATTCACCCTCCTTTCTATGGGTGTATCTAGATGATTAAATATCATTTGGATTGATTTCCTCTAGAACTCATATACCTTGGGTCCTCCCTCCCCGGTGAACTTAGGTGGATGCTGGGGATGAAACTCAATTTTTAGCTCAGACATCGAAGGAATGGTGTGAATAGTCTCCCTTTCCAAGGATTGCATGACCCTCAAAAAGTTGTCGCGAAGAAGAAAATAATTCATATCTTCATTAAATATAAAAACATTTGGCTTATCTATATTAAGATCATTCTAATTTCCACTCCCTTGAAACTCAACTCAAAGATTAAGAGGAGGAAGTTTCTCTACAAGAAGAACAAGGTCCATAAAAAAACTAACTATAACAACATGGTCAACCTCAACAGATGACCACAAAAGAGAACCACTAACTCCAGGTCCCTCTAAATAGGGTTTACAAGTGTTTTACAATGAACTAATAGTTACTTTATTTTATTTACCAATTAAAATTGATTTATCATATAAAAATTCAATAGGCATGTATATATCACATGAAAAATAAACATATCCCTATCATGATCAATTCATGTAAATATATAAACCAATGTGTCTATTATGATGCATGAATCTTCATCTCACTCTATACTGAACCAAGAGTATAAATCTAGAATACCAATAACTTTGTAAAATCGTAAGGTCATAAAACATGTCAATCACTCAGGGTGAAATAAAAATAAATTATAACACATACATAATATAAATCGAAATCCACCCATGGGAACTAAAAATTTTCCCCTTTCATGGGTTAGATACTCCAAATAACTATCTCATTATAAAGTATTGACATTCACTATAATCCATTATGACTTTCACAAATAGTAATGAAACCTAATAGAGACATCCTCTAGTACCACTTTGTAACGTCCTCAGATTCGACGCTCTCTCATACTTGTGAAACATGTTGGCTATGAGACCTAAAGTGTGCCTCCCATTATTCCATAGACTACAGACTAGTAATTGGGGAGGTGATAAGTATAGTTGGGAGACTATACCACCACGATTTAGTATTTACAACATTTAATAAATAATAAAGTACCAATAATAATAATATTAATATGATATTTTGGAAATAATAGAAATAAAAAAATACAACAGAATACCAATAATCAAAACTAACTGCATAATCTAATAAATAATAAAGGAATAATGTAATGATGTGTTGGAATGTAACTAAATATCATGCTAGAAGTAATATAAAATAAAATTCTAGCATAATCAAAAAATAATCAAACATCCCCATTCCTGAATCGCATGTCATTCCCACCACAAAACTCTATCCCATTTAGTAAGCAAAAAATCAATAGCAATGTCCTTTTCTATTTTCCAAAATTTCAACCATATAATCTTCTCGTGTACAAAACGACAACCTGAATAGTGTGTGAGTATAAATAAGTATGTATACACCACTATAACACCCCAAGCTTCTACGGTACGCTTCTCATTGAATAATGTGATAGCGTGTGTTGTACGCAACACCGAGTTCTAACACACCATAACCAATCAAACTAGCCGTTATGAATAGTAATACCTACTTTTTGAAATTATATATATTTTATATTTTAAAATGGACTTCATTTTTGGATTCGGAATATCGAATTTATCCTAAGGTGAAATTTTGGTACTTTTCGGATAACTTTCATATTTTGATGAATAGTGAAAATTACTAAATTTTAATTAAAAACAACTTTTTAAATCAAAATAATTAATAGTGATAAATTATGAATTTTAGTGGTTTTAAAGTATATTTAGAATATATTTTTACCATTTAATATAATTTTGGTCATTGGATATAATTTTACAATTAAACCGAACATAAACAAGTGTCAATCTTTTGATAGTTATTATCTCTTAAAAACACGCTTTTTGTTTTGACAGCGGGAATTAATTTTAAATTAATTTCTGCCACTTCTGTGTTTTGAATTTAGAAAAATGGATTCCATATTTGGAATCAGGATTTTCAAATTGTGTAAATAGGTAACTTTTATTTTTAGACATTTTGAATAATTACTGCGGTAAATATTTTATTTACCATGGTTAAGGGTAAATCCGGTAAATAAGGGTCAAAAAATAATATTATAATAATACTAAATTACCCTAAAACGTGGCCTAGACTTATTGGTGGATACATGTTCGACCATAGGCATCTTTGGGTCGATTTTGGGACCCCATGGTGCCACTTGTAGGTGATAGGGAAACTTTATTTTAATTAAGTTAAAATGAATACAAAAATGACACAAGCATATATCTTTTAGAAAAACAATTTTTACATAGGGTTATATACGTTGGATTTTAGATTATAAATATTAATTAGAAAGATAAAAAGATTTAATACATAATCATATTTTATTTATAATTTTTAGACATTAAATAATTTAATTTATATATGACACAATGATGATGAATTAATTACTATAATAGTGAAAAATTAAACTAATTGATATTATAAATACCCAAATAAATATAATATGAAACTTTTAATGAATTAAAATAATTTTATAGGATAATATTATATATTAGGATTGATTTAATTGACTTTTTTCGAAGTAATAAATCTGTTATGAGTTTCAAAAAAATCAACTATTAAATAGTATCAAAATTGACATAAAAGAGTTCTTAAAACAAATATTATATTATTAATTGATAATAAATTCCTAAAAATCTAAGGATCGGCTAAGAGACATATATCATGATAGTTTCATCATTAATGGACCACTTGGGGGTCTCTTGGATATATATGGTAAGTTTATTAACCATATTATATAAAAATACAAAGAGACATTGTAAAAGTGAAACTAATTAACTAAGAGTTAATACTTAAAGATAAGGTTAATATAAGTACCCAAACCTGTCTAAATTATATTGGTTGAGTTGTTTTCTACCTATCCACACCTTAAAATTTAAATAATCAACTTCGGAGCCATTAGAAACCAAATATGAATTTATTATAAATTAATATTTCTAGCTTTTCCAAAGGTGCCCCTCACCCCTATTATAAAAGAGCACTCCTCCTTCTCATTTCTTCACACCTTCAAAGCCTTTTGGTTCGGCCAACCTCTTCCCAATTACTCTCCCAAATTCCCTCACTACAACATAGAGGCCTTAGTTTGATCAGAAAGCCAACCTAAAGATCCCTTTTGATCAAATCAAAAGGAAGAACCCGAAGAAGAGGTAATGATTTCACCACCCTTTTCCAAGTTCCTTTCTTCTTCCACTTCTTCTTCCTTTGTTGTTACCATTCTAAAATAATAACTCCAGTATCATATATATACTGTGATGTTATTATAAATATGGTACAACCATATTCAGTATTCTATCCACCCTTTGAATAACATGTCACCATACCTGCGTACGTACAGCTTACCGTCTCCACGTCGTGGTGTAATTGTTATTCAATATATTATTATTTGGATGGGTATAATAATGAATGTGTAAGTCATGTAAATAATAAATATAACATATTAATTATTCTGTATATATGATATACCATCCATTTATATATTATTTTAATATCAAAAGAATGATATTGTCGCTCGGGCGTACGTACGGACTACCGTCTCCACGAACGCGATAAGATTCATTCTCCATCGTATCCATTCAAGTATAACTATCATTTTATGTTTTAAAAATGATGTTTAAGGACTTTATATCATTATGGATATGAATAATATACAACCTATCCATTAAAAACATGGCTTACGTAACAAAACTTATAAAAGAAAACAAGTAAGTTAACACCCGAAACAACGATAATACTAAGATATTATTATCAAATCAATATTAAAAGATCATATATGATATCATATTAATATATATGATTCTTTTATAATTTAATAACAATTATTTCACCATTATATAGTAGGTTAACCTACCCCAACCAAGGAAAAGTGCAAGGTAAGGGTTATTTCACAATATCTTCATTATCCGAGGTTGTTTATACGTAATAATCTACTGGGATCTCTTTATCATCCACATCCATGTTTTCATAAAAATGTATTTCAAAACATTTTTATTATTTACAAGAATATGGGTTAAATTCATTTATACCCTTGTTTGACTTTTTATAAGAGGAATCTTTCCGTCGTTTTCAAAACAAGGTCCTTTTAACCATTTCGACAGAATTAAGGTAAGAATGTTTTTTTTAAATTATACGGTGGGTGCGGCTATTTTCCGCCATTATAAAATCGTCGAAGCTTCCCCTACAAGAATATAAGAATATTTTCAAAGAAAATGTTTTATTTTATAAATATATGACTCTTAAATTATTTCAAAATAGAAAGAGATATTTCTCTAAAAAGAGTTTGATTTCATCTATGTCAACATCCTTTGATGGATTTTACGCTTATTTGAAGTTGATTTATTATGATACAACACTTCTATATTGGATTGAAGGTTTTGTGATATGTTTGACTGTGGATGTTCTATTTTTATACCATTCATGGTTTATGGTGGAAGTATTGACATTTCGTATGCTAGTTTTAATACGAATGTTTATGTTTTGTTTAAACCTTTTCATATGGGAATGGATTGGACTTAATATGTGACAGGTGGAGCCCGCTATAGCTCCTCGATGCATCGGTAGGTCTCATGAGACAAACTAGTGTCTTGGTACAAGGCCTTGACAAAATCTTATTTGTAGTCTTGGCACGAGGCCTTGGCTATGTGGTTATGATAGTCTGGCATTATGCATTCCATCATTATGAAAGTGGTTATTGATTTTGCATGTGACTATTAGATTAGTAGAGTATCCATGTGAATAAGTAAATGGAATTATTTCATTTTATTTATTCCATACTATGTTGAAAGTTGAAGTTTGAAAGGCTTTTGTTTTAGTTATACATTGCCTTAAATGTTTATTCTTATTTATGAAAGTTTCCGCTATATTGTTATCCTTACGGGGCATTTGAGCTCACCTCTTTTCTATGTTTTATTTTTCCCAGGATGTGAAGAAGTAAGTTATGAATGACCTGCAGGGATATTATGAGGGGATAATAGTGTGGACTATGGAGACATTATGTTGTTGTAGTAGTTTTTCATTTTATGATGTAATGTAAAACTTATGAATATATCTAGTGTTTCCAAGGCTACTAAACCAATCGGTCTTTCGAGATTTGATCTTTCTTGTGATCATGCCAATGTTATGTAATAATGCACCGACTCTGGGTAACTAGGGTCGGGGCGTTACAGTTGGTATCAGAGGAAGTTTAGTACAAACCTTGGAAGCTAGATTTTGATAAACTCTGATTAGAGCACGTAGACCTAAGATGAACTTTGAGGATTAGTATAGAAGAACTTCCTAGAATTTTGGTATTGTAGAGATTTTGTGAGTTTTTCGAGAAATACATCCCTGTCTGGATACGAGCAGGTAGAGGCGACTCTGGCACAGATGTACCTAGGGGTAAAACCTAAAAACACCGCTTTGAGCTAGACTCGAACGAGAACTGGTGCACGACAACGGGCCTTGCTGCACTCTTGGTTACGACACTCCTGGGGGATATGCTTAGGATAACTCTCATTTTCTTTACAAATAATTATGAAGGGTTTATGAGTATATACTTCCTCAAAGAAAACATTTTTATGATTATGGATTATATCCATAAATAGTTCAATTTATGTTAAGTGTTTTAAAAGTATAGGATTATGTATTTTGATTCATAAACTGATCTAGTTTATGCCATTGTTTAGAAATGGTGCCTAGTGGAAGAAATGGAAACCGTATCAATGCACGCACTCCATGTAGGGATTTCTCTCCTGCTCAAGATAATTATAGTGGAGCTGGTGATGCAACTGGTGCCGATCAGCTAATCACCATACTGAGAAAACTTACTCAGGTTATGAATAATAACCTTACCCATATGGAGCACCCTGATCCAAAGCGTGGAGGATCAATGTTAGATCGATTCACGAGGCAACAACCACCAACGGTCAATGGGAGTACAAATCCCTTAGTAGCCGAGCAATGGATAAATTCCCTAGAGAAAATATTTCAGGCTTTGGGGAGCAATGAAAGGGAAAAAGTTATCATGGAAGTTTACCGTCTCACTGGAGATGCTGATCAATGGTGGTCATTGATTCAAAACACGAAGGAAGATGATGAAGTATCAAATATGGAATGGAGGGAGTTCAAAGATCTGTTTTTAGAAAAATACTTTCCTCGCGACCATCGATCAGATATGGAAAGGCAATTTATGAGTCTGAGACAAAAGGAGGATGAGAATGTCACAAAGTATGAGGCTAACTTTTCAAGGTCAGCAAGGTATGATGGTGATTATATACGTAACCCAAGAAGTAAGATTGATCGTTTCTTTGTTGGGTTAAAACAATTTCTTCGTCTAGCATTAGTCTCACAATCCTTTTCGTCGTACGAAGACATTGTCTCATGTGTTATCAAGACCAAAAAGGAATTCTCTAAGTCTTATGACTTTAAGAAAAGAAAGAGAATAAGAGACCTGCTGATCAATCTGGGAATGGAAATAAGGGGAAGAAGGGAAAGGTTGAATATCCATCCTGTGGTAAATGCGGGAAGAAACATCCTGGTACTTGCTTGAAGGGAATGGGAGTCTGTTACAAGTGTGGTGAAAAAGGCCACCAAGCTCGTGAATGGAAAGGGAAGAAGGAAGCCACCAACGTTCAGTGCTACAATTGCAGGGAGATGGGACATTATGCAAATGAATGTCCTAAGAATCAGGAGAACTTACCTCAGAAAAGGCCAAGGGATCAAGGCCAGGCTTATGCTATCACTACTGCTGAGGTAGAATCTCCGAAAGACGTGGTGGCAGGTAATTTAATGGTTTCCTCAAGTTTAGAAAATTCATTATTTGATTCTGGATCATCGAATTGATTCATATCTTCCCAGTTTGCTAAGAAAATTAGATATTTCCAATTTGATTTAACAAGGGAGTTGTCGGTTAAAACTCCCAAGGGAAGTATCATTGCACCAATGTTTTGTGAATCAGTCCCCATTAGAGCACATAAATGTTCGTTATCTACTGATCTCATCGTCATACCTATGATTGAGTTTGATATAATCCTCGGTATGGACTGGCTTTCGGACTATGATGCGAAGATTTATTGTAAGAAGAAAGAGGTTACAATTCTTGATGATAATGATAAGGAACACCTTATCTTTAGAGCAGAATTGTCACCACCTAATTCTTATTTAGATCCACCCCCAGTAGCTCATCTAAATTCAATTATTGGGGAGGAAGAAAATGAAATAACTGTCGGTGAGGAAAGGAATGTTCAAATAGAGGATGTACCTGTTGTGAAAGAATTTGTAGATTTATTTCCGGAAGATTTACCTGGACATCCTCCGGAACGAGAAGTTGAGTTTTCCATTGATTTGATTCCGGGATCAAGGCCTATATCGAAGACCCCTTATAGAATGGCTACTGTAGAATTAGTTGAACTAAAGAAACAACTAAAGGAATTGAGTAATAAAGGATTTATTCACCCTAGTGTTTCTCCATGGAAAGCCCATGTTCTTTTTGTTAAAAAAAAGATGGATCTATGAGGTTATGTATCGACTACAGGGAGATCAATGCTATAACAATAAAGAACAAGTATCCACTACCACGCATTGATGATTTATTTGGCCAACTGCATGGAGCTCAATACTTTTCAAAGATTGACCTTCGATCTGGATACCATCAGTTGTGTGTGAAGAAGGAAGACATTCCGAAGACAGCATTTCGAACCAGGTACGAGTATTACGAGTTTACTGTAATGCTGTTTGGATTGACTAATGCACCCTCTGTATTCATGGATCTGATGAATAGAGTTTTCAAGGAGTATCTCGATGAATTTGTGGTGGTATTTATTGATGATATCTTGGTATACTCCAAAAGCTACGAAGATCATGAAAATCACTTGCGCATTATCCTAAAGACTCTGAGAAGACATGAATTATATGGGAAGTTTAGCAAGTGTGAATTCTGGCTCCATGAGATTTCTTTTCTTGTCCATATTGTCTCTAAAGATGGAATCTCTGTTGATCCTTCTAAGGCCAAGGCAATCCAAGAATGGCCAGCACCTACGAGTATAACTGAGGTATGTAGTTTTATTGGTTTGGCAAGTTATTATCGACGTTTCGTCCAGAATTTTGCCCGATTGGCTAACCCATTAACTAAGCTCACATGAAAAGGGGTTAAATTTGTTTGGACAAAAGAGTGTGAAGAATTTTTCGAAGAACTGAAGAGAAGATTAGTCAATGCTCCTATATTGACTCTACCATCGGGGAATGATGGGTTCGTTATTTATAGTGATGCATCAAAGAAAGGACTTGGTTGTGTCCTTATGCAGAATGATAGATTTATTGCCTATGCATCACGACAGTTGAAAATTCATGAACAAAACTATCTAACTCATGATCTCGAATTAGAAGCTGTGATCTTTGCTTTGATGATATGGAGGCACTACCTCTATGGTGAAAAATGTGAGATTTATACTGATCACAAGAGTTTGAAGTATATTTTCTCACAAAAAGAACTCAACATGAGGCAAAGCAGATGGCTTGAATTACTCGAGGATTATGATTGCACGATACACTACCACCCAGGGAAAGCAAACAAAGTGGCAGATGCTTTTAGTAGAAAAGACCATAGAGTTTTGAACAATATGAGAATTGAAAGGGATCCAATTTTCATGGATCTAGTAAAGATGGACATGGGAATAACCAGGGAAGGTGAAACATCAATGATTTTTCAAATGGTTGCCAAACCATATTTACTAGAAAGGATTAAGAGTTCTCAGACCGATGATGAAAAATTTCAAAAGAAGATTAAAGCTATGAATGATGGGATATTGAGAGAATTTGTGTATGAAGATGGAATTTTGAAATTTGGGAAGATACTTTGTGTTCCCGATATACCTGATCTAAAAAGGGAATTGTTGGATGATGCTCATAGTTCCAATTTCTCTATACACCCTGAGAGCACCAAAATGTATAGATATTTGAAGGAATATTTTTGGTGGGACAACATGAAGAGGGAGATTGCTGATTTTGTGTCAAGATGTATGATTTGTCAGCAAGTGAAAGATGGAAGGCAACATCCTGGAAGAGTCATGCAACCTCTTCCCATACCGGAGTGGAAATGGGACAATATTACGATGGACTTTGTCATGGGGCTACCAAAGACTCCTAGAAGGAACGATGCAATATGGGTTATTGTTGATAGTCTTACCAAGTCATCACATTTTCTTGCTATAAGAGAAGATCTACCCCTGGAATGTCTAGCAAGACTATATATTAATGAAGTTGTGAGACTTCATGGAGTACCCCTATCAATAGTTTCTGATCGTGATCCCCGTTTTACTTCAAGATTTTGGAAAAGTCTTCAGAAATCCCTGGATACTGAACTTCATTTGAGCACTGCTTACCACCCTCAGACAGATGGACAATCAGAACGGACTATTCAAACCCTAGAAGACATGTTGAGATCTTTCTCACTTGACTTTCAGGGTATGTGGGATCAATACTTACCTCTTGTAGAATTTTCCTATAACAATAGCTTCCATTCGAGTATTCAGAAGGCACCTTATGAAGCGTTATATGGAAAGAGATGTCGTACACCAACCTGTTGGGATGACGTTGGTGAAAGAAAACTTGTAGGCCCAGAACTGGTGGAGGAAACGATAGAAAAGGTGAAGGTAATCCAAAATCACATCAAAGTAGCTCAAAGTAGGCAGAAGAGCTATGCCGATAATCGAAGGAAGGATTTGGAATTTCAAGTCAGTGACCATGTTTTCCTAAATGTATCTCCATGGAAGGGAGTCATACGTTTTGGTAAGAAAGGTAAATTGATTCCCAGGTACATCGGACCTTTCGAAATTCTAGAACGAATTGGGGCTGTAGCTTACCGATTGGCAATGCCGCCAAGTCTCTCTAAAGTTCACGATGTGTTCCACGTATCTCTGTTGAGGAAATACATGCCTGACCCAACGCATTTACTCACCTATGAAGAATTAGAGCTGGAACCCGATCTGTCTTATTGTGAAGATCCCATAAAGATTCTTGATACGAGAGAACAAGTACTGAGAAACCGGATGACGCGTCTGGTAAAAGTTTTGTGGAGAAACCATAAGATGGAAGAGGCAACGTGGGAACCCGAGGAACTTATGATGAAGAATCACACGAGTCTTTTCATGCGTTAGTATTCTAGAAATTTTGAGGACGAAATTATTTGAAGGAGGGGAGAATGTAACACCCCAAGCTTCTACGGTACGCTTCTCATTGAATAATGTGATAGTGTGTGTTGTACGCAACACCGAGTTCTAACACACCATAACCAATCAAACTAGCCGTTATGAATAGTAATACCTACTTTTTGAAATTATATATATTTTATATTTTAAAATGGACTTCATTTTTGGATTCGGAATATTGAATTTATCCTAAGGTGAAATTTTGGTACTTTTCGGATAACTTTCATATTTTGATGAATAGTGAAAATTACTAAATTTTAATTAAAAACAACTTTTTTAATCAAAATAATTAATAGTGATAAATTATTAATTTGAGTGGTTTTAAAGTATATTTAGAATATATTTTTACCATTTAATATAATTTTGGTCATTGGACATAATTTTACAATTAAACCGAACATAAACAAGTGTCAATCTTTTGATAGTTATTATCTCTTAAAAACACGTTTTTTGTTTTGAGAGTGGGAATTAATTTTAAATTAATTTCTGCCACTTCTGTGTTTTGAATTTAGAAAAATGGATTCCATATTTGGAATCAGGATGTTCAAATTTTTTAAATAGTTAACTTTTATTTTTAGACATTTTGAATAATTACTGCGGAAAATATTTTATTTACCATGGTTAAGGGTAAATCCGGTAAATAAGGGTTAAAAAAATAATATTATAATAATAATAAATTACCCTAAAACGTGTCCTAGCCTTATTGGTTGATACATGTTCTACCATAGGCATCTTTGGGTCGATTTTGGGACCCCATGGTGCCACTTGTAGGTGATAGGGACACTTTATTTTAATTAAGTTAAAATGAATACAAAAATGACACAAGCATATATCTTTTAGAAAAACAACTTTTACATAGGGTTATATTTGTTGGATTTTAGATTATAAATATTCATTAGAAAGATAAAACTATTTCCTACATAATCATAGTTTATTTATAATTTTTAGACATTATATAATTTAATTTATTTATGACACAATGATGATAAATTAATTACTATAATAGTGAAAAATTAAAATAATTGATATTATAAATACACAAATAAATATAATATGAAACATTTAATGAATTAAAATAATTTTATAGGATAATATGATATATTAGTATTGATTTAATTGACTTTTTTCGAAGTAATCAATCTTTTATGAGTTTCACAAAAATCAACTATTGAAAAGTTTCAAAATTGACATAAAAGAGTTCTTAAAACAAATATTATATTATTAATTGATACTAAATTAATAAAAATCTATGGTTTGGACAAGAGACATATATCATGATAGTTTCAACATTAGTGGACCACTTGGGGGTCTCTTGGATATATATGGTAAGTTTATTAACCGTATTATATAAAAATACAAAGAGACATTGTAAAAGTGAAACTAATTAACTTAGAGTTAATACTTAATGATAAGGTAAATATAATTACCCAAACCTGTCTAAATTCTATTGGTTGAGTTTTTTTCGACCTATCCCCACATTAACATTTAAATAATTAACTTTGGAGCCATTAGAAACCGAATATGAATTTATTATAAATTAATATTTCTAGATTTTCCAAAGGTGCCCCTCACCCCTCTTATAAAAGGGCACTCCTTCTTCTCATTTCTTCACACCTTAAAAGCCTTTTAGTTAGTCCAACCTCTGCCAAAATACTCTCCTAACTTCCCTCACTACAACCTAGAGGCCTTAGTTTGATCAGAAAGCCAACATAAGGATCCATTTTGATCAAATCAAAAGGAAGAACCCGAAGAAGAGGTAATGATTTCACCACCCTTTTCCAAGTTCCTTTCTTCTTCCACTTCTTCTTCCTTTGTTGTTACCATTATAAAATAATAACTCCAGTATCATATATATACTGTGATGTTATTATAAATATGGTACAACCATATTCAGTATTCTATCCACCCTTTGAATAACATGTCACCATACGTGCGTACGTACGGCTTACGGTCTCCACGTCGTGGTGTAATTGTTATTCAATATATTATTATTTGGATGGGTATAATAATGAATGTGTAACTCATGTAAATAATAAATATAACATATTAATTATTCTGTATATATGATATACCATCCATTTATATATTATTTTAATATCAAAAGAATGATATTGTCGCTCGTGCGTACGTACGGACTACCGTCTCCACGAACGCGATAAGATTCATTCTCCATCATATCCATTCAAGTATAATTATCATTTGATGCTTTAAAAATGATTTTTAAGGACTTGATATCATTCTGGATATGAATAATATACAACCTATCCATTACAAACATGGCTTACGTAACAAAACATATAAAAGAAAACAAGTAAGTTAACACCTGAAACAACGATAATACTAAGATATTATTATCAAATCAATATTAAAAGATAATATATGATATCATATTAATATATATGATTCTTGTATAATTTAATAACAATTATTTCACCATTATAAAGGATGTTAACCTACCCCAACCAAGGAAAAGTGAAAGGTAAGGGTTATTTCACAATCTCTTCATTATCCGAGGTTGTTTATACGTAATAATCTACTGGAATATCTTTATCATCCACATCCATGTTTTCTTAAAAATGTATTTCAAAACATTTTTATGATTTACAAGAATATGGGTTAAAGTAATTTATACCCTTGTTTGACTTTTTATAAGAGGAATCTTTCCGTCGTTTTCAAAACAAGGTCCTTTTATACTTTTCGACAGAATTAAGGTAAGAATGTTTTTTTAACTTATACGGCGGGTGCGGCTATTTTCAGCCGTTATAAAATCGTCGAAGCTTCCCTTACAAGCTTATAAGAATATTTTCAAAGAAAATGTTTTATTTTATAAATATATGACTCTTAAATTATTTCAAAATAGAAAGAGATATTTCTCTAAAAAGAGTTTTGATTTCATCTATGTCAACATCCTTTGATGGATTTTACGCTAATTTGAAGTTGATTTATTATGATACAACACTTCTATATTGGATTGAAGGTTTTGTGATATGTTTGACTGTGGATGTGCTATTTTTATACCATTCATGGTTTATGGTGGAAGTATTGACATTTCGTATGCTAGTTTTAATACGAATGTTTATGTTATGTTTAAACCTTTTCATATGGGAATGCATTGGACTTAATATGTGACGGGTGGAGCCCGCTATAGCTCCTCGATGCATCGGTAGGTCTCATGAGACAAACTAGTGTCTTGGCACAAGGCCTTGACAAAATCTTATTTTTAGTCTTGGCACGAGGCCTTGGCTATGTGGTTATGATAGTCTGGCATTATGCATTCCATCATTATGAAAGTGGTTATTAATTTTGCACGTGACTATTTTATTAGTAGAATATCCATGTGAATAAGTAAATGGAATTATTTAATTTTATTTATTCCATACTATGTTGAAAGTTCAAGTTTGAAAGGATTTTGTTTTAGTTATAAATTGCCTTAAATGTTTATTCTTATTTATGAAAGTTTCCACTATATTGTTATCCTTACGGGGCATTTGAGCTCACCTCTTTTCTATGTTTTATTTTTCCCAGGATGTGAAAAAGTATGTTATGAATGACCTGCAGGGATATTATGAGGGGATAATAGTGTGGACTGTGGAGACATTATGTTGTTGTAGTAGTTTTTCATTTTATTATGTAATGTAAAACTTATGAATATATCTAGTGTTTCCAAGGCTACTAAACCAATCGGTCTTTCGAGATTTGATCTTTCTTGTGATCATTCCAATGTTATGTAATAATGCACGGACTCTAGGTAACTAGGGTCGGGGCGTTACAACCACTGTGTCTAAGAATAAATAGTTTACTAATAAGTGTATGTAATAATACAATAAACACGTTCATTAATTAATTAAAAAAATAAATTAGAACCACATCAACCTAATTTAGCACAATGCCATAATATCTATGAGAATTTCTCACAACCATGCCAACCACAACCATATAATTATGGTAAAAACATAACCTTACTTGGTGCCATGTCATAATGTCTTTTATCATTTTTTACTACTATTAAAATCATAACCTTATAACCAAGGTATAAATCACAAAAATCTGGTCCAAACCCTCTATATAAGAATTTTAGGATTAAATCAAGGATGAGTACGCTATATAATCATGCCAGCATGTGTCATTGGGCCTAACCCACTATATATTAATTTCATCATGTATCACTAGGAATAACCTCCTATATAAGAATTTTATTATTTCAATTGTTCATGGACTTCTATATAAGCATTCAACATGTATCAATAGGCTAATGCCCCATATAAACATTTTAGAATTTAATCTCAAAAAATTCATAAAAACAAGGCTAACACAATATCACCATATATGGCCAAATGGTTAACTATTAAAATTAATATTTACCTTTAAATTACACATTTCATATATCAATTGGTCATAACCAATAATATTCCAATTATCCCAATAAACAATCCAAATAAAGGTGAATCTATATTAATCAATAACCCACAACCCATGTCATGATACAAAAACTTTAATCTATTAAAAAATTCATATAAATTCAAACTTTTCTCTCACTGAAATGGGAACCACAATCTAGGTCCATAATAAATTGGATCCAAAGGGACACCAAAGAATAATTCAATTCATTATTTCAATTTGTTTTGGGAATGTTATATTGGCTCAATTGTATAATTGCACATACATGAAAATTATCAAACCATATGGTTATGTTTTAGAATCCATACCATTAAAAGACAATAAAAAAGGATTCAAAAAGAAAACACCCTTTATGAAGAAGGTGTAGATGATAGATATAAGGATCCTAGATAAAAACCAACAATTTACACAGTCCAGTGATTACACCGCAACATTTGGAGAAATAAGGGAGATAAGGGAAAGTTGAACCAAACCCACATACCAGGGATTGTTCTTAAAAGTGGGACTTTCATAAGGGAGGTTGGAACACTGAAATTTCCTAAAATAACACCCATGGTCTATAGGAGAAATCTACACAAGGGTGAATGGTAAAATCAAATTCATGGAACATTTTAAAACTGCCGGTTAGGGAATTACATATTGGGTAATATATTAAAATGGAAATTAATTCTATTTTATGGGATTCACTTAAAAAAATGTAACATTATATTAAGGTTTATTCTGATTAAATACTACATGATATGTAATATAATTACACTACATGTACTCTTTTCATGTAGAGTCTCAATTCATGGCCTATAAACATTCATGACACGTGTCTAGAAATAATTACACAATGTGTACTATAGTTACACAACTCGTAACTATTTTACAGATATTTTCTCAGCCCATTTTCATTATGAAAACCCAAACCCCTATTAAGTTTTATCATCATACCAAAATCTCATGGTAAAACTTGACCCATTGATAATTGGATTCCATTAATTCAAACAAGATATATTCATAGACATTAAGTCATTTTCCCCAACAAATGCTCTCTATATCCAAAAAAATACATCCACTGAGGCACCAATCAAAAATTGAATGAGGGAAGTATCTATAAAATTATTGGATATTACAAAACCCTTATCAAATTATATTTATTCGGACTACCAAACTGAAACATGTTTGGAAAATGAAGTAGTTATCACCCACAATGGTGATTTTAATATAAAAAAATTTAATAAAGGTGTGATAAGATGTCATAAATAAATAATAAATGGTATGGTATATGTTAATATATATATATAATAAATTTCTAATAAGCCCACATTTATTATACAGGATGTTTGAATGTGAATGATGAAAGTTGAGACATGGGGTAAGAGGTTTATGTTTCAATCCTATTTTAATCTAGATTTTTTATACTTGAATTCCCCTTCAAGAAATAATATTATACTTATATGATAAATACATTCCATTTTCAAATCCTCTGGTTATTTATTGAGATTATTTTTCTCCTTTAATTTTCCTCACTATAATTATTTAAGAGGTCAAAAGGGTGTTTTGAAGGAAAATATGCATTATTTCTCTCTTTGGTCTAAAATCATTTTCCTTACATATCCATGTGTTATAGAAATTTTAAAAAGAAGGTTTATCATGTTATCCTAATATTGATTAAATTCAATTTAACCATGTTTTACTATTTACAAAATAGTTTGAAAAGAATCTTTTTTTTCTTTTTCCCAATGAGGTACTCTGTGTATTTTTTACAAAAGTGTGTACAGAGTGTTCTTTAAATTATACAGAATTAATGGAAGTTCAAAAAATTATGAAGCCTAAAATAATTAATGATTCCATTATAGGTTTTCATGTTTATTATAAATTAAAAAAATTATTATGTGATTAGTTTTATAATTTGAAAAGTTATTTTTAAATTTGAAAGGGTATATTCCACAATAAGTTTTAATGTATTTTTAATGCTATTTGTATTCTTAAAAAAATACTTAATTATACTTATTATTTTTTAAGATTATGATCCAAATATATGATCATCTTACTTTTTTTGTATTTATTATGATTTTGATGAAATTTATTTGCAAAACCCATTTCCATGGGTTATGCTTTGACGAAATTTTTATGAAACCCATTTATTTTCATGAATGCTGATCTATTGAATGTTTTATGATCTTTTGGAACACATGTGTATGGTTTTAATTATATGATTGGTGAGACCTATATCTCTATAATATTAATTATAAATCATTATATATCCTGATATATTTATGGTAAACAAGTTAATATGCTTGATCTGTTATGGAAAAATTCGATGTGCTTGATGCACTATGAAAACATGTGTTGATGTCTTATCTGATGGTTTTGGTAGATAACCCAAATATTTCAAATTATTTCAATACTTATGATAGTGAAAAAAAATATATGAAATGAAATTAGGGTTCCTTATTGAGTTAGGATGAGTACTCATTCTTAGGATTCATGTCATTTGAACTGATAATGTTTTTTTTGAAACCCATGTCTAGGTTCCTTTTCAGATTGGGTATGATGATTATAAGTTATGGTTAAGATATCATACCCTTATCCTTATCATATATTTTCATAGGATTGATGATTGATATATCTATTTTTTATCCTTACTGGGCATCTGATCTCACCCTTTTCTTATGATTCTTTTCTCCAGGTTATAAATATTGTTTTAAGTAATGTATGCATGTAAAGAGCACTATCATAAAATATTATTATGGGAGAGATTTATGATAATTTATTAAATATGTTTATTATATATATAGTTTTAAAATACTCTAAATATTTCTGGTCCTAGAATGGATCATATTTATATATATTTAATATTCATCTAAATAGATGTAATTTTTATGTATGAAAAGATCAGGTCATTACAATTTCAAATAAAATTTAGTCCATCACAGAATATTTTAATATATATTTCAAATTTATGAAAAATTTAATTTAATTCAAGGGGAATTTCATAAATTCCTTTAAAAAAAGTGATTTTATTAATTTTTACATCAATTAGTGGTTTTCCAAGATAGTACGAGTTTTGAAATCATGTAACCTATAACCTACCAATTTTATATTTTTATATTATAGAGAGAAACTTTTTAAATGTTTTGTGCTAACCCTAAAAATATCACCGCAAAATTATATGATAATGAAGCTAAATAATAAATCAGGATACCATTGTATAAAATTTTTGAAGTATTTTTCTGCAAACCTTATGTATCCTTTATTCAATGGAGATTCCACTCTGATCAAGTTCCTCATTCATGAGGTCCTCAAAACAATAAGATATATTTTTCTAGGTCTTGATAAATTACTCTAATATAAATGTCCATTCATTGAATCCAAAATTCCTACATATCTCTTATTTATCAATCCATGTTTCTTATTCCATGTGTAGATTGACTTCTTACTCTCTTTTAAACATTCTTTCATCATATATCATTAAGTCATTCATTATAAAAGACTCCAGAAACTCTTATTAGAAATGCATTAGGAAGTAAATTTTTTTGACCCACTCCCATCCTCAGGTATGACTTTTTCCTTGATGGACTTATATTTCAAAGCTAGACCTATCTTTTTCAGGCCCTCTGTATCTACATTATCATCGTCCTCACATGCTAGGGAAGCTTCAAGAGTATGATGATGTTTTTAGATACCTAATTTAAGGACCCTTGTAAGGGTATTTATTATTTGAATTTTATCCTTCATAATTCCTTGAATATTTGGTGTGGATTGTTATAATAATGTTAGAGTAGTCCTCCATACATCTAGTATTATTTACTTTGTCAATCAGGTAGCACCCTAGATCAAATCATCCCTTATATGAATTTATTGGACTAGTACAAAAGGGTTCTAAATAATGACCAAATTATTAACACTTGGATAACACCTATTAGCGTAATATCCCACCTTGGGGTACCCATAAAATATGGTAGATCCTTCTATGTGATGTTATTCCACTTACAACTACACTACTAGAATATCCTATGATCCCATAACACCTTCTCACTTTCTTTTTCATTTTTTAATTTAGTGTTTCCTACCATATGTCCTCATCATTACCCATGGTGTCACATCCCAAAATATAAATCCTATTTTATACCATGAATTTAAATTTTTTATCCCGAATAAAACTAATAATAATTGGGTATGTTTATGATCCAAACACTATAATATTTAATTGAATACCTTCTAGCTATTCACATCCCTAGAGGCCTAAATATGGGACCCCACAACCATATGAAACTTCCCAACACATAGTATATTTATATTGAAACTAGAATTACTACCTTTAGTTTTAGATCAGTGAACTTCATGTTTCTTATCATTCATAGGATACCTACCATTCCTTTATCTTTTGATATAACTTCTAAACACTATAGGGGTAATCTTATAATATTGGCCATATGACGACACTAATGTTGACTAACTTGGGAAAACAAAATAGGTAATACTATTTCAATGTATAGGTACATTATCATGATACTTACCGAACCTATTTTCATCATGACCAGAGACTAATCTATATTTTATCATTCCATTTCAAGGATTTCATGGAGCCTTACTAATATTTTTTTCCTATATGCAATCTAAAATCGATGCCTAATTCATAGTAGAATCTTTTTGGTATGACAATTAAAGATTACATAATATATTATATGAAGAATAATTTTTAGAGAAGAATTTTAAATTCACTAGCTGATAAAAATAAATCCTCTCACCAATTTAAATCTATAATAATTCATCTAGTTCCTTGGATACTTCAACCTCAGTGTAGATTCAAAGAGAAATTTGGTGGCACAATGCCTTCAACATATTATCTAAATTATAGAAACTATATAATGAACCTATATTTTTTTCTAATACATTGGAATATTTTGTAGAATATTATTAAATCTATGCACTGAGTTAGAACGAGTATCTTCGGCCTAGGGAGTATCGTTATTGATATAATAAAATATTAAATATATTATAACATGTACATTTTTTCAAAAGTAATGGAATAAATCCCAAAGAGAGTGATAGATGAATAATCAATGACCTCCATTAGTTATGAAATTGTGGCTTTACCCAAGGTATGACATAATTGTTATCAATTTTTGGAGTCTAGAGTAAGTAAATTATTATAGGACTAATATATAAATAAATAAACTAATTCATTTCATGATTAATGAATGGACCCAAAACCAATGTCCACTATTTAATGTCATTAAAGTAATATTCATTTGGTTATCCATATGACCCAAGGTATTTGAGAGCATCCATTGGAGGAGTTTTCTTGGATGAACACAAATAGACTGTGGGTTGATGATTGGTGTTCCAAAGGAGTTCGTCACATAAATCAAATATTCACCAATGATTGATCCAAAATTGAGTTAGTGTGTTTGATTATTTTAGTTTATTCTACTATTTTTTCCTAATTCTAACAATAATTAATTCCTTAAAAATTTAATTTATTAGTCGATCATTGGATTATAGTTGATGAATTTATCTTCCATGAATTATGAATTGATTTTACTTGTTAATTGGTCATTATTTCTTCTTCATTAATCATTCTAATGGAAATTAATTGAGTCCAACCCAAATGAAAACCATGTTTCATTACATAGAATTTTTTTCATTTCTCCCATTATTCATCACACATTTATCATCAGTTTGTTTCCCCTATGGTCAGATGAAAAATCAGAAAATGATCATTTCACATGCAATATGTAGAACAGTAGGTCATTTATATAGGTCTTGGTTCTAGATCGAGATCATGTTTGAGGTGTGATATATGGGTTATAGGAGATATATGATGGAATAAAGGAGAATCAGGGAGTTCATATATCTTAGGAGTCATCACATGATAGAGTGGCATGATAATATCAAACCGAAATAATCTTGGGTGGCCATAATCTGACCACCAATGACAATTAGAGTTTAGTCACAACATATAAATTTCTCACATGTGAGATTTTAAATTAGAATGAAGTATGGGGATGTATAATTGGAACTTCATAGAAACCAGTGGTTTTTTAAAAATCTAAACATCCATTATATGTCTTCCAAAGAACACACGAAGTTTAGTCTCTATGATATGGTGTGTATTGTTTGTAATAAATAAAATATCATATTCCATGTTGGAACTACCAAATTTCATGTAACCCATTATTGTTTTCTTAATGTATACCAATTTGGTAAATGGGAAGATAAATAGTCAAGTAAATGGAAAAAACCATAGCACACAGGCTTGTTTAGTTACAAAAATATAGTAAAAGTAACCAAAAATGGCCAGAGTACATGTGAATGACCTAGTACATATACATGGCTAGATATTCCAAACACAACCTATTTCAAGGGAATACTACTTTATATGTGCATGATCCCATATACATGGTCATGGGATGTAGTATACTATCATACATGGGGTATCCAAGACACATCATGTATAACCTATACTTTTATTTTTCTTTTCCAAAGAATGGTTGTGGATATCATTATATTTAGTATGGATTGGTATTTATAGGCTACATTCCCTTTCTCTATCTCTATGTGGGTATAGTGAGGAACCATATGATGATAAATGTGTGTGATAATTTTAATTTATTAGTATCAGATAGAGTT
The DNA here is from genome assembly GCA_963277665.1 of Viscum album. NCBI lineage: Eukaryota > Viridiplantae > Streptophyta > Magnoliopsida > Santalales > Viscaceae > Viscum > Viscum album. Next base: position 717,933,352 of record OY728128.1, read on the forward strand.
TATGAATCTCTTTTTGTTCCTTGGGGTGTGATACTTTATCAATCATTCCTCTATAGGAAAGGTCAGGAATCACATGACCTACATAACAAGACATTAGATCCCCTTCCTAGTGGGTTATCCAATTAGCATTAGGATTTCCCAATAGGTCCCATGTGAGATCCCTATATATGTGCCAATATATATAGGGTTCTAGCACATACATCTTCATGGTGAGGCTTGATGAGTATGATTTCTCGGATGAGTGCCATCAATTTTATCAAGTCACATGGATTGAGCTCTCTCAGTCATGCATTACCTTGTATCCTCAAGAAGAATACTAGTCCAGTAGTACAATTGTGAATTTACCTTGAGATATAGTGTCTATATTCATTATATATATGTTATTATTTTTATTTCTCATATTCTGATTGATGTGCCTATGTGACGATGAGCTTTCAACTTTCTTACTGCTTTAATTATCAGCCATGAATATAAAATTGATCGATTCTTTGGTGGCTTAAAAAATCCATGAAATACATTATCTATAAGAGAATTTTGTAGATATGAATAAATCATTCATTTTTTACTCAATATACAAATGGATATTATACATTATCATGTTCCCATGGTTTTGATAAGAAAAAAAATATTGAGTGTCATTAAAACTCAAATAAATCACATAAAGAAATACATTTCATCCACCTACATGTTGGAATATGGGTAGAGAGATCAATGGAATTGTATCGATGAAACTAAGAGGTGATATAAATTTTGGAAAGGTGGTTCATAAATATAATGAATTTTGAAAGGTAATGAATTGGTTGGTTAATGTAATAGAAGAAAGTAAGATGCTAACTAATGCACCACCCACACTCCATTTCATCAAAAGAAATGTGTATGGGAATTATTCTAACTAGATCTTGAATTTGTTTTGTTTTTATGACCATCCCCAATAACCTATAAATCATAAGTCAAATTGAAATCTCATGTGATCACAACTACCAATGTTGGTTATGATAATGGAGTGGTGAAATGTTCACTTATCATCCACAATAGAACATAAAATGTATTATATGATTATGGATATACCCACTCTATAATTTTTAATAAATTTTATATAGTTATAATTGTATTGAATTAAGGAGTATATGTTTATTTGGATATGAAGACTCTTGATGGTATAATAGTCACATATCAATTTTATAGTTCCTCTATGATTGATGTTTGTTGGAAATTGCATCAGGAAAAACATCTGATTATCCATTTAGATGAATTTGATGTGATTCTTGGTATGTATTGGCTTTCTTTATATGGATACCATATCAATTTATAAGGAAGGGAAGTAAAATTTCCTATTTTGAATAAACCTTTTCTTATTTAATGATGTGAGGATGAATTTGATCTTTCGATGGAAATTACATCTATCTTGTCGATATAAATTCCTATACATGAAGGTCATTTACCTAACATGGTTGGAGAGAAACTAAAAATGAAGGAAACATATATTGTATAGGTGATTGTTTATATCATTCTGGAATAATTATTGGACCTTACACTAAATTTTGAAATTTATTTTCCAAATATAATGGATACCATGTGACATTTCTAATTGAAAGTATCCTCATAGAATGTCCCCAATTATGTTTCAAGAATTAAAGGGAAAAATCATGGGGAACCTTGATAAGGGATTTATATTCCATATTGAATCACCTTGGGACGAGCCTATTCTATTTTTTAAGAAGAAATATGGATCAACGCATCGTTTCATTGATCCTTGGGATCTTAATAAGGTTATAATAAATAAAATGTTTCTTATCCCCTATAATGATGACTTTATTTAATCAACTACATAGAGCACAATACTTATCCAAAATTGAAATTCAATGTTTATATCATCAATTGAGGGTCAATAAAGAGGATATACCCAAGGAAAAATTCTATATATGTTATTAAATCTATAAATTTATAGTTATTCCTTATGTTCATACTAATAATCCCACAATCATTATTGATTTATTTAATAGATTCTTTAGGTTCATCAGTTTGTGGTAGCCTTTATAGATTATATTCTTATATATTAAACAATGAAGGAAGAGAAATAATATCCCCGGAGGGCTATGTCAGATACCCTTAGGAAGTAGAATATTTTTGAAAAATTTACCAACTGTGAATTGGGATTTGGAAATTTTCATTCATGGGTGATATAATATAATTTATGGGTATATCAGTATATCCTTCAATGAAAAACGTTAATGGGATTTCTCCTAGACCATCCATGGTAACTGAATTTTTTTGGGTTCGTAGGATATTATCAAAGACCTATGAGTGATTTATGAGGATTATCTAATCCAGTCACTATGCTTACCCAAAAAGTAGTTAAGTTCATATGGATGGAGGAATGTGAATATAATTTCAAGGAGCTGTAAAGAAGGTTGCTCAATTTACCTATGAACACACTACCTTGTAGTAGAGAAATGTTTATTATCTATAGTTATGAATCAATGAATAGAATATGAGGTGATGTTAGGAAAAAATATATAGTGATAGATTATACCTCTTTCCAATTGATGACTCATGAGAAAAATTACCCAACACATGACTTGGATTTAGCTATTGTAATTTTCTTATTAAAGATATGGAGCAACTATATGTATAGAGATAGGTTTGATATATATACTATTAATAAAATTTTAAAGTATATATTAACTCATAAGGAGCTTAATATGAATTAGATAATATGTTTGGAGCTGATTGATGATTATAATTGCTCAATAAATCAAAACCCTAGGAATGAGAACATACTGATAGATGCTTTGACTCGATAGGACCTTGCTTTTCTTTCTATGATGAGGATCCCATGGGGTCCAATATTTTTTGTATTTACAATGAATGGTCCTAGAAATATTGAATTAATGGGAGAGGTCTTATATTTTTTAAATGAATGGTCAACCATCTATCTATGTGAGGATTAAAGAGGTGAAAATGCAAGAAGGGGAGCTAAAAATTAGGCGAGAAATGTTCCTGAGGTAAACATTGAATTTTATGAAAAAATATAGTTTAAGAACCGTTTATGTGTCAAAACCATACTATAATTGAAAAATGAGTAGTTTGATAAAGATCATAGTTTATCATTATCCCATCATCCTGGATGTTTAATGATATATTGACACTTGAAAGAGTACATCTAGTGGGACAACATGATATCAGATTATTCTAAATAAATATTTTAGTAATTGGGTTGTCATCTAGTTAATGATAAGAGATATAAGTCTAAGGGGATGTCATAATTATTGACCATACAAAAATGGAAATGTTAATACACAACCATATATTTTTTCATTGAACTCCCCAAAAAATATAAATGACATTATTCTATATTGGTTATAGTTTATCTCATAAATAAGTCAGTACACATTATTTCTATTAGATAATATTTTTCTCATTATAATCTTTCTTGAATATATATTATCGATGTGGTAAGATTTCAGGTAGTACAACTTTACATCATATCTAATCGAGATCTGAGGATTGCCTTGATGTTCAGTATAAGTATTTAACAGGCTCATGAAATAGATTTGAGTTCATAATGGATTATCATCCTCAAACACATGGTCTATCTCTGAGAACCATTCAAACCCAAAAATATATTCAAAGATATTTTACTATAGATTTAAAAGATAGTTAGTATATACACGATTATCCAGTTGAGTATTATTACATAAATATATTTCACTAAAGCATTTAAATGGATCCTTATAAAGACCTATATAGAAATAAGTGTAGAACTCCAATGTTTTGTGATGAAGTTGATGAATGAATGTTATTAGGAACTGATCTTTCTGAGAAAATGTGAGTTAAAGTTAGAACAATTCCAAAGCATATCAAGGCATCTCAGAGTCAATCGAGATTTTGTTATTATAATCATCAATGCGATTTTGAATTTAAAATCGGTTAGAAGGTTTTGCAAAATATTTCTCTCTGGAAAAATTTTATGATATTTGGGAAGAAATAGAATTTGATCCCTAGTTATAGTGGCCCCTTTGAAATTATTGATCGATCTAGTATGTTATAATATCTGTTGACACCCCCATAGAATGTCTCTTAAGTTCATGACATATTCCATGATTATCTATTGAGAAAATAAATACTTGATCCATCACATGTAATGAACCCAAAGGTCATAAAACTAGAGTATATTTTTTCCTATGAGGAAAAACCTTTAGAAATCATATATTATAGATATAAATTTCAATGAAACTAGACTGCAGTCCTTTTCAAAGTTCTTGGGGGAATCCATAAATTCTATGAAGTTATATGGGAACCTAAGGATATAATAAAATAGGCATATCATAATTTTTTTAAATTAGAGTGATATGTTTAGAGGTAAAAATTAATTTAAAGGGGAGTAGAATATAACACCTTGATATTTTTATGAAATATTTCTATTTAAATAATTTTTTTCTTTAATATCTTTTGTTACACGTAATAGAGAGTTTAGACAAACTGCTTAAAATTATTAAAATATTGGATATCTATTATCTTTTAATCATTGGATTGGATGGTATGAATAGTTATAACCAAATTATAAAAAATATATAATCTAAAAATTTATAAAAATAATTCATTATTTTTAAAATGATTAAAATAAAAAACAAATTAATTATTTTAAAATAAAAGTGACGTTTTTATGAAAAAATGTTTTTCCCACACAATGTAGTTTATATTAATATATTATTTATTATATTAAATTTTTTTAACATAAAAAATCATAATCATAAGATAAGAATAAATATATTTTTATTCTTTAAAATGAACTTTTTAAAAAAGTTTTTTTGTCTCATTTTTTTCACTTTATTTAAAAATTAATTTCATATACTTATAATTATTTAATTTGATGAAATTTATTACATATTTATAATTATAAGGTCTAATTTTAGTATACAGTCTCCTTTTATTTATGGTCTATATGAATTGATATCATTGTAAAATTTATCACCTCAGTAAAAGGTAAATAGGGTTAATCTAGGTTGAAAATAAATTATATGGCGCTAGTTATTCATAATAATTCATATTGGATTCTGTTAATTTTACCCAAATTGCCTTGGGCACTTTTATTTATTTATAATTTCATAGGAAAATGACCTATATAATATTTGAATCAAAGAAAGTTAAAAAATGTCACTCTCTATGTTTTAAATATCTATTGTTTATTCACATAGAGAAAAAAAGTTAAAAATGAATTTTAATTTCCATTTTGATATCAAATAAATTTATTTTATAACATATATTTATTTATATTTATTTAGTAAATATATATTGTCCAAAAATACTTATGCAACATCGATGCAATATTTCTCCAATTAATAAAAAATTATAATAATTGATTTTAAAAATATTAATATAAATATAATTATTGTGATTTAATTTATTTCAAAAATATTATTGGTGATTATTACATATTTTTTTATATGGTTATATTTTAATTACAATGTTTTCTCTATGTATTTTAAGTTGAATTAATTGAATAGTGTCTAAATTGATAATAATTATATTTTGTGAGAATAATATATTATTAAATTACATAAAAATCATAAAAATATTAAAATATGAAATAGGGGATAATATATTGTCTAAAATTTCTTCCATTTTCTATTTATATGCCATTTGGAACCATTTTTCAAGAGAAAAAGATAATGTTTTTGGAAATTTAAGTTGTGCCCCTCCCCTATCTTATAAAAGGGCACCAATCCTTTCTCATATTCACATCACAATAAGAATTTTTTCTCAATGATACTTGAAAAAAATTAGTATACATATTCATATTCGTATAATTACATTTTTCTTTTAACCAAAAGATCAACAATATATCCCCTTATAGGATATCTAAATGAACCCTTTCAAAGAAGAGGTAATCGCCTTAACTGATGACTTTATTTAATAATATTCTTTAAATCATATATATCAATGGGTTTTATCCTAAATTAATAACTTCAACATCATAATTACTCTAAAATCTTATTATAATGATCAAAACACCATTTTACACCCTTCTATATTAGGAAATGAGAAGTTAGAGTATCATTCATGCATATGTTCGACTTACAATCTCTAGAAAGTGATACAATTAATTTTTCATAACTTTATTTTATTTATGGGTATTATTTTGGTTTTATTTTTTATATAAGTTATTTATGATATATTTATACTTCTGGAATGATAATATTAGGTATAACTGCATACCATCCAATCATATTTGCAAATGATAAACACACTTTTGTGGATGTGTGGAATGTCACCTCTACGAAGCGATGTGATTTTTTTCAGTTATATTATATATAGATATTATTAAGTATGTATTTTATGAATAAATATTATATAAACGATATTAAAATTATTTTTTTAATGTTAAATATTATTTTCCACTCTTTCATTCCATCAGTCGAGAAATGGAAATTGTGTTCATGCGTATGTATGACCTATTGAATATAAGAACAATGTAAATCATTTTTCTATAATTTTTTTTTATAAATTATTATAAATATGTATATAATGAAAATATTTTTTTTATATTTTATTAATATTATATAAATTATAGAACCATTACAACATATAAGTATTCAAACTGTCGAACCAGAACATGCTTGGAAATGAAGCAATTATCACCCAAAACATTCATTTTAATAACAAAATTATTTATAAATGGGTGATAATATTTCATAAATAAAAAAATAAATTTTATGAAAGATATTAATATTTATAAGTAATACATGTATAATATATCCATATTTATTATATAGGAGGTTTGAACGTGAATGTATAAAGGTGAGACTGGATGAAATGGGTTTATGTTTCAATCATAATAAAATATTGATTTTTGATACCTGAATTAAACTGGAAGAAATTATATGATCCTTATTTGATGAATCCCATTCATTTTATTCTCTTCTAGTTATTTATTAAGTCTATTTTTTACCTTTCATTTTTCTCACTTTAATTATATAGGAGGCTAAAAAGAGTGTCTTGAAAGAAATATCACCATTACATTTATCTTCTGTCTAAAATTATTTTTTATTACATAACCATGTGTAATAAAAATTATTTAAAAAAGGTTTATAATGTTATCCTATGAATTAATAAATTAATTTTTTCTGACTTTGGAATTTTTACAAATCATTTTGAAAGAAAAGTTTTTGTCATTTTCCAAATGAGGTTATTTGAGAATTTTTTGACCAAAGTATAGAAGGTATGTTTTTAATATTATATATAAGGAATGGAATTTCACACTATTATGATGAATCAATGCCTTTAATATTTATTCAAATGTTTATATGGTTATTTTAAATTAAAACATTTTCATTATTATATGTTTAGTATTAAAATTTGCAAAGTGATTTTTAAATTTGAAAGGGTATAATCCCCAAGAAGGGTTTAATGAAATTTTAATGGTATCTCTATTCATCAACAAAAAATACCTTGATTGTAGTATGAATTTCAAGGGTTGCTATCCTGTGGTACTCTCCTTATATTTTATCTAGATCGATTCTGATTATGATTTCAAATGTCTATGAAACCCATTTCTAGGGATTATGCTATGATGAAATGTTTATGAAACCCATTTCATTTCATGAGTTTTTATATGATGAATCTTTTATCATCTTTTGGAATACATGTTTATGGTTCACATTATATGATATTTGGGACCTATATCTCCCTCCAATATATTTTTTAAAGTATTATACCTCATGATATAATTATATGAAAGAAGTAAATATTCTTGATCTGTATTGCAAAACACGTCAATGTGGTTGATTCCCTATGGGAAACATTTATTGTTGTATATTCTGATGGTCTTGGTAGAAAAACCTAATATATGAAATTATTTATATACTTATGATAGTTCCACATAAATTTATGAAATGAAATTATGTTTCATGATTGAGTTTTGATGAGTTGTCATTATTATCACTATTGGAATTTTAGCCTATACCCATGGTTTCAATGAATCATGGGAAGATGAGGCATTAATATAGCCCTGAGATATAAACAAAGTTTGAAATACCTATACCCACAGTTTCTAAACTATGGGTATAGGATCATTCCACTATGTCATTAACTCTATACCCATGGTTTTAAAATAGTGGGTATATGTTTTAAAAAATTGGGGGTGGCGGGCTTCGATCACTATACCGCCTCTATATAGTTCTGGAACCTAACCACTACACTATATTTTATTGTTGATATATAAATATTTATTTATTTATATATATTTATCCAAACTATGGATATAGTTTGAAAACTATGGGTATAGGTGTTACCATGAAATTTTTTGTCCCACAAAAATATTTATTTTCCTGCCATAACAAGGAAAAGCTATACCCTTGTTTTTCAAAATCCGTGGGTATAGGTATTAATTAAAACCTATACCCACGGTTTTGAAAAATTGTGGTTAAAGGTTTCAAATATAAACTTATACCCCCAGTTTAATCAAAACTATAGGTATTGGTCTAGAACAACTGATAACCACGGTTCTGTAGAAAATGGTGTGTATTTGTGACTTATACCCACGTTTTTCCAAAAAAAAATAATTATAGGTTACCATACTATCCCTATACCCATGGTTTTGGAAAACCATTGGTATATGGACATTTTCCAGTAGTGTATGATTCTTTTATTTTGAAATGATAATTTTTTTGGAAACTCATGTTTTAGATCTTTTTCATATTGGGTGTGAAAATTTAATGTTATTGTCATGGTATCATAACCCTATTATTATCTTATGTTTTAATATGATCATCAATTGATATATCCTTCATTTTCCCTTATTATGAATCTGATCTCACCATTTCCTAAATTTTCATTTCCCCAGGTAATGAAGAATATTTTTAGTACTATATGCCTATAATGAGTACTATATTGAAATACCATTGTTGGAGATGTTAAGGATCATATATAAAATAAGTTTATTTTATATCTAGTCTCTAAATAATTTATAACTTTATGGTTTTGGAATGGATCATATTTTTATGTATTGAACATTATTCTAAATATATGTAATATTTATTTATGAAAATATCAATCCATCATAATTTCAAATAATATTTTTTACATAGTAGAATATATTAAAAGGTGATTCAAATTTGTGAAAAAGGTAATTGAATGAAATGTGAATTTAAAAAATTCATCCAAAAGATGGGTTTCTTGGTTTTAATATGACTTAGAAGTTTTAAAAGTTAGTGTGAGTTTTTAATTCATATAACACAAAACCAATTAATTTTATATTTTAACTTCATATAAAGAATTCGTTTAGGGATTATGTGCTAACACTTACAAAATCACCCCAAAAGTTAATGATAATGAAGATGAATAAGAAATCATGATATCATTGTAGAAAATTTTTAAAATATTTACGCCATGTAATTTATGTAACATCAATTAAATGAATATTTTCTTTGATCTAGATCCAGATTTTGAGGTCCTCAAAACAATATGCCATCTTTTCCTAATTCTTGATAAATCACTCCAATATAAATTTTAATTCATTGAATCTAAAAATCTAACATATCTCTAATTTATTGATCCATGTTTATTATTCCATAGGTAGATAAACTTGTTACTCTCTTTTACACATTCTGTCCACATATTTATTTAAGTCAATCATAGTAAAAGCCTTTAACACATATTATTAGAAATACACTAGTTGGTAGGATTTATTTTTTAACTCACTCCCATCGTCTGATATGAATCCTTTATTGATGTCCTTATATTTAAAAGCAAGACCTATATTTTTTTACGCCTTTGCATCATCTTTTCCATCCTCTTCCTTTCCTAGGTAAACATCAAGAGTGTGATGATGTTTTTTATAAAAACTTTAATGTCCCTTTTAAGGATATTTATTATATGAATTATATCTTTTATCATTCCCTAAAAAATTTGGTGGGGAATGGTATAGGAAGGTTAGAATATTCATTACCACTTGTATTTTTTTTCCATTTTTCAATAGGGTAACACCCTAGATCTAATCCTCCATTATAATAATTCACATCAACATTAAAAAATGTTTATAAAGAATTAACATCTGATTAACAACTTCAAAAGACATATCGATTGTCATTTACCCCTTAAATATCCCTATCAAATGTGGTAGATCCCTCATTGTGACATTGTTCCCCTAGAATCCACACTACTAGATCCGCCTTTGATCCCATAACACCTTCCCGTGTACTTCTTTATTTTGAATTCAGTATTTCCTACCTTTTATAATCATCATTACCCATAATATCTCCTCCTAATATATAAAACATAATTTATACCATGATTTCTATGTTTTCCTCCTAAATGACACTATTAATAATTTTGGATGTTGATGATCCACATATTACATTATTTCATTGAAGACATGTTGATCATGCACGAACATAGTGGCCCAGATCTGGGCACCCCACTTCCACATGAACCATCTCTCCACATAGTAGATTAATATTGAAACTATCACTCCTACCTTGAGTTTTAGATCATGGAGCTTCATATTCCTTATCATTAATAGGAGACCTACTATTCCATGTTCAGTTGAGATCATTTATTATTACTATAGGGGTAATCCTTTAATTTTTATTGTAGGGTGAAACAACCATTAACTAAGTTTAGAAAACCTCATGGGTCCTAATATTACTATTTGTAGGTAGATTGTGATGATATTTACCAATCATGTAATGCCCTGGCCCCGAAAGCCTAGAGCTGGTACATTATTTTAATACATTGGAATGATTACATGGAATCAAGTCCCGAAAGACCGATCAGTTTAGCAGTCTTGGAAAATAAATTACATACATAATCGTTACATTACACATTAGAAAATAAAACACAACATCAATGATCCTCTAAGAACTCCATTAATCCCCTAGCTTAACCCTGCTTATCAATCATAATACACTCCTTGGAATCGTGAGAAAATAAAACATAATAAAGGGGTGATCTCAAACGCTCAGTAAGGGTAAGCAATATAGTGGAAGATAACATAAACATTAGGCATGGTGAATAATTTAAAACACATGCCTTTAAAAATAATAAACAAGAACACTTTATGGCAGGAATATGAGATGAGTAAATAATTCCATATTAAAACATATCCATGGGTATTCTACTAGTATGATAACAACATGAACCATCAATAATATTTTCATAATAAGGGAATGTATAATGTAGGACATTCTGAAACATTTTGTCAAGGTCTCAGCCAAGATGTCTAAAAATTATTAAGGCCTCGACCATAACCATATATCAAATTTGGGAAAGGCCTTATCCAATTCAACATCTAATTGTCTCATGAGACCTATTGATGCACCAAGGATGTATAGAAGGCTCCACCCATCACTTACTAAGTCTAATACATTCCTCATATGAAATGGTTGAAACAAAACATAAACATTCATATTAAAACTAGCATACAAAATGTCAATAATTTAAACATAAACCATGAATGGTATAAAATAACACATCCACAGTCAAATATATCACAAAAAATTCAATTCAATATGGAATATTTGTATCATAATAAATCAACTTCAAACAAGTTTAAAATTCAACAAAGGATGTCGACATAGATGAAAATGATTTGTAAAACTCTTTGAGTGAAATATCCCTTTTCCATGAAAACATTTAAAAGTCACACATTTATAAAGGAAGTAATTTAAAATATATTTTTTAATCAAAGTTTCTCATACCAATTTGAAACTTTTGAAAGGAATTACCATTTCAAAACATTCATGTCCATATAAATAAATCTTTAAAATCATTTTGAAAACATGGACATTAATTAAAAGGATTTAGAAAGATAAATATTTAAAACAATTAAAATGATGATCTTGTTAAATATACTCTCCCATAAAACCTTAAAACATTAATTTTTTAAAAAAATTAATGAAATTTTGGTATCGATGATAAATATGTCCCAGTAAATACTTACACATAAACAATCTCGGATAATAATGAGATTGAGGAAATAACCCTAACCTTGCACTTTCCTTTGGTATATGGTACATTTAACCTCCTATATAATGACCATAGCATGTTATTAAATTATACCAGAACCATATTCATATTTATTATATCATACATGATTCATTTATGACTTTATACAACCCATTTAATAATTATTTCCATGTTAAATTAATATTTTGGGTAATAATCATTTTCTTTATCGTATGTATCTTAACTTTTCATTCTTGATCGTATCATTTAGATCATGATTTAAATAATTCCATAATATTAACCTTGATATATATTTCATATATATTTATAATATAGATAATTATAATAGATAGATATATGAAATAGAGGGCACCATTTATGGAGACGGTAGGTTGTACGTACGCATAAACGATGTTTCCGTTTTTCATATCGTATTGAATGGAAGTATGTGAATAAGATATATGTAGGTACATACATACATACATGAATATATATATATATATATAAAGTATAATTATTATTTCATATATTACATATTTGTTAATAAAATATATTTTTATAATCATCGTTGAATGGTGAACATGGGAATGAATCTCATCGCGTCATTGATACGGTAATCTGTACGTATGCACGAGGGACAATGTCATTATATTGATGGTGAAATAGTATGTAATTGGATGGTATATCATATATACTGAATCATTAATAGGTTATATTTATTATTTACATCAGTTATACTCATTATTATACCCATCCAAATAATAAAGTTTTGGAATAACAAACTACCCCATGATGTGGAGACGGTAAGCCGTACGTACGCACATATGGTGACTTTTTCATTCATATGATGGGTAGAATAGTGAATATAGTTGTGAAATTTTTATAATAAAATCATAGTATATATAAGATACTGGATTTATTTTTTTATAATGGAAACAACATAGAAAGAGTAAGTGCAAGAAGAAAAGAACTTGAAAGAGGTGATTAAATATTTACCTCTTCTTTGGGTTCTTCCTTTGGATTTGATCAAAAGGGCTCCATAGGTTGGATTTATGATCAAAGTAAGGCATATAGGTTTAATTGAGGTAAGTTGGGAGGATAATTTGTCAGGGATTTTCCGAGACAAATGGCTTTGGAGGTGTAAAATGAAGAGATGGGGAAGTTCCCTTTTATAAGAGAGGTGAGGGTCACTTTAGGAAAAGCTTGAAATATTATTTTATAATAAAATAATTTTCGGTATCTATTGGCTCAAAAATGAATTATTTAGAGGATATGGTGGGGATGGGTGGAAAAACTCTCAACCAATAGGTTTTAGACCGGTTTATGTCATAATATTAACCTTATCTTTTATATTTAACTCTTAGTTAAATAGTTTGACATTTACCATATCTCTTTGTATTTTTATATTATATGGTTAATAAACATACTATAAAAATCCAAGTAAACCCCATGTGGTTCATTATTAATATATAAAACCTTATCTAAGTTCTTTTTCCGAACATTAGATTTTTAAGAATATTACATCAATTAATAATATAGTATTTGTTTTAAAAACTCAATTATGTCAATTTTGACACTATTTAGTAATTGATTTTTTTATAGCCATAATAACTTTATCACTTCGAATAAAATTTATTTAACCAACCATAAAATGTCTTATTAACCTATAATATTAGTGTAATTCATAAGAAGTCTCAATTTGCATTTATTTTGATATTTATAACATCAATTAGTTTAATATTTCATTAATATGGTAATTACTTCATTATCATTGTGTCATAAATAAATTAAATTATTTAATTTCTAAAAATTATAAATAAAATATCATTATTTATGAAATCATTTTAGCTTTCAAATTAATATTTATAGTCAAATTTATATTGTGTGTATCCCTATATTAAAAATTTTCCAGTTATTAAACATTGAATTTTACTCTTTTAACTCTTCTTTAAATAAAATAATAATAAATGTCCGAATCTAATCCATGTGGACCAAAAAGGATCATATTTTATTCCTATGATTTTTTTCAGTCTAATTACACTTATCCAATAGAATTAGTACATATTTTGAGGTAATTATAATATCATATTTACCAATAATTACTCTATTTATTTTTAATTGTGGTAAATAAAAGTAAAAAATTACTATTCACCAAAAATTATATTCATCGTTTTGAACTAAATATTACTTACTGATTTCAATATTGTCTCTCAGATTTTTGAAATTAAACTCAAAGAAGTAGTAAAATTATGTTTCATGCAAATTTGCAAATGCCCCCAAAAAGGTGGACAAAAATGTTAACAAGTTCAATAAACTTTAATACATCTAAATTTATTATAAAATGAATCCAATGAATTAAATTATACATATATAGGTATTATATAACTATTTTGAATTAAAATAAATTTATATAAAATAAATAAATATTTAAATAAAATGTTTGTTTAAAATAATAACGCAATGTTTGTCACTATTCATCAAAAATTGAAAGTTTTCAGAAAAATACCAAAAATTCACCCTAAGCTAATTTTTATATTTAGAATTAAAAAATTAAGTCTATTTTACCAAATTAAAGACATATAATTATCATTTATAAATTTAAAATTAATTCCTGTTCTCAAAACCAAAAAGTAAGTTTTTAAAAAGTAAAAACTATCAAAATATTGACATGTGTTTATGTCAAATTTAAATTTGAAATTACTTATAATGACCTAAATTTTATTAAATAATAAGAATATAATCTAATTATACTTCAAAACCAATAAAATTCATAATTTAACACTATAAATTCTTTCAATAAAAAAATTTGTTTTCAATTAAAAAATAGTATTTTCACTATTCATCAAAATATGAAAGTTATCAGAAAAGTACCAAAAACTTATAAAAATTAAAATTTTCTATCCCAGTTCTAAAGAAGAATTTAATTTCCTTAAATTATATATATATAATTGTCAAATATTGGTTTTAAAAAGGGTTGTCCATTAAAAGGCTGTAAAATTGCATTTTTTGAAAAATACTTCATTTATCTAAAAAAATGAATTTGTTCTTAAATTATGTCTAAGAAACACATAATATTGATGTTAAAATTATATAGAGTATATAATATTCAAAATTTACTTAATACTATTCATAACCTCTTTTTCATCTACTATTTTGGTAAGTTGTGGTGCGCTCGAACTCGGTGTTGCGTGTAGCAAAAGCTATTGAATCATTTTAATGAGATAACGTACTATGAAATCATGGGGTGTTACAAATCATATTTCCCATTAGTCTGATGACTGGTCTTGATCCAATCATTAATTTTTGAGGGTTTTATAGATCCTTACAAATCTTATTACACTTTGTGGAATCCAAAAACAATTCCTCATTTAAAGTAGAATATTTTTTGAATGCCTATTAAAGATTAATAAGTCTATTATATAATGAATAGTGTTTAGAACATAATTTAAATGCACAAGATGAAAAAAATTAAAAACTCTCGCCAACCTAATTCCATATGTATTCAACATATTCCTTGGATACTTCAACAATAGTATAGTTACATTAAGAAATAAAGTGAAAATATCCTTCAGCCAATTATCTAAACTCCAAAATCTATGTAACAACTTTTTTTCCTTGTAATAAATTGGAATATTTTATAGAATATTTTTAAATCTATTCAATGTTTATGAATAATATTCTAGGGATCGGGGATGATCTCTATTGATATGACAAGAATATAAATTATATTATATCATATGCATGTTATTTTTATGAAATAATGCAATAAATAAAAAACAAAGACTTTAATAAAAAATATGTGACCGCCATTAATTTAGGAATGTTGTCTTACTCAAGGTGTGACATAATACTTTTTGATAATAGGTGTCTGTAATAAGTGAAATGTTGGAAGAATTTATAAATAAATATATAAAATAATTAATTTATTTGTTATTAAATAGATAAAAACCTAATCTACTCTATTTAAACTCATTAACAGAAAATACATAGGGTTATCCACATGACCTTAGGTATTTGAGAGAACCGTTGGAGGATTATTATTAGATGAAAAAAATAGATCACAGGTTGGAAATCAGTGTACCAAAGGATTTTATGGATATATCCAATGATATAAACTTGGAACCATTCTTCATTAGTTCTTTACCCAAAATTATGGTAGGATGTTTGTTTTTTTTTGGTTTATTTTTATTCTTTTTACCAAATTTAAACATGAATTAATTTCTTATAAAATTAATTTAACAGTTGATCATTGGATTATAGTTGATTAATTTATCATACTAGAAATAGAAATTGATATTATGTTTTTATTCAATATTATTTATTCTTTATTCATCATTATCATGGAAGCAGATTAAGGTCATACCAAAAATCAACAAACATTCATTCCTTGGTTTTTTCTTCATAATTTCCCCCATCATTTTTCACAAGTTAATTGTTAGTATTTTTTGGCCTATGGTTTTATGAATAATAAAAATTTGATCATTCAACAATTTATCTTTGGAAAAAAAGATTATTTCTTTAGGTCCAAATTTAGGATCGAGATCATGGTTAACGTGTGATAAAAGTGTAGTAGGATATTAAATATAGACCAGAGGAGGATCGGGGTGTTATTCACATGCGGGGTTTGGCATTTGATGGAGTAGAATGATAGGATCAAACCATGAGAAAATTGGGTGGTGAAAATCCAGTCACCAACAAGGATTAGAGTTCATTCACCTCAGATCTATATTTGATAGGAGTTATTTGAAATTGTAATGATGAGGGGGGGGGGGGGTAGGAGTGTAAATTCATGGAAAATAGTGCTATTTAGAAAATCCCAACATCAAAATTATATATTCAAAAGAAAACAAAAATCGTATTCTCTTTGCTATGGAGAGAAGTGTTTCACATAAATAAAATATCACATTCTATGTTGGAACTACAACATGTCACTTGTCTCATTGGTGTTTTCTTGATATGAAGCTCTGAGGTGCATGGAAAATAAAATATCCTGGTATATAGGCACAACCATTGTACATGGGTGTGGCTAATTACTTAGACATAGTAAGAGTACCCAAACATGGCTAGAGTATATGGGATTGACCAAGTAAATAGACCTGGATAGAGTTCCCAAACACAACCTAGTATAGTGTAACTACTAGGGTACATGGGCATGATGCAATATACGTGGTAATGGGATGGAATATAATATCATACTAGAGGTATCCAACACACTTCATATATACCCTATACAGTCTATGTACTTTTCCCATGAAATTATGAGTTTTTCATTCTACTCAGTATAGGTTAGTATCTATAGGATAAAATCCTTTGTCTAACCCTACAAGGGTATAGTGAGGAATCATATCCTGAAGATAGGGTGAGATCCCTTTTTTATATTAGTATCTGATAGAGTCCAATAATCTCTCTATGTTTCCTGGTGTGTAATTCAATATCATATCTTACTCTCTTGGTAAGGTTGGGAGTCACAATATCAATATATAGAGATATTTGAATCACTTCTCAGTGGGTTATCCAATTAGCATCATGTATTCCCTATATGCCTTAATTGAGATACCTATATATGTATCGATATCTTCATTGATCCAACATTTACTTCTTCCTGTTGAGTCTTGATGAGTAAGACTTCTTGGAGTGCCATAAATGTTAGAAAGGCTCAAGGATTGAGTTCTCTCAGTTGAGAATTACCTTGTTGACTCAAGAATAATACTACGATGGTAGTAAAATTTCCCACATAACTTGAGACATAGTGTCTATATTGATTATATATAGGTTATTATTATCATGTATCATATTATGTTTGATGTTCCTTTGTGTTGATGATTTGAATAATTTCTTATTACTTTATGTTTGCTAATTCCTGGGCACACTACTGGGTTTTTTATACTCACCAATGCATGGGATCCACTTGAAATTTTCATGTATTATGAAGATGGAATTCCTTACAAAATATTCCTTGCTGGACTAAGAGTATGTATTGAATTTTTTTTCTAGATAGACCATAGATCAAACCATGTTCTCAATTTTATATAAGTCTCATCCTTTATATAAGGTTATACACCTTTTCTAGAATTTCGGGTACTTCTATTTGTCCCTATGTGATTTATTTCACATTTATCATACTATAATATGGGATATAGATGTATCTATGAATTTTTGTATTGGATGTATTTTACCATTTAGTATTATGGGGGTATTTAGAGATGTGTGTGTGTGTGTAGGTATTATTGGCTAAGGTCTTCCTTATGTATGATATGCCTACTCAGCACTGGTCTCCACCCACTGGACTATTGGAGATGGGATTGGGGTGTCACACTCATCTTACTACAATATAGGTGGTCCTGGTTGGGTTAGGTTTTAATAGAGCATTCTTAGATCATTTCATTTCTATATCTAATTTTGGAAATGATATAGTTGTGATTTTTGGTTTAGAAACTATTTCAACGATGTCAAAGTGTATTGAGTTTGTCTTTCAAGCTAGGTAATTAAATGGTGGTGTAAAGATTAATGTATCTATTCATCAGGAATCCAATAATTTTATTACTAAATCAGTAAATTTAGGGACTAGTTGTTGAGAAAACATAGTAACATTCATCATATAGGATTGAGATGTGGTTTCCATTCCCTTATTGATCCATCACCCTATATATACTCTTCAACCGTCATATATAATGAAATTTTAGAATTCCACAATAATAGCCAGTAAGGATTCTGCAGCTGGATCATGAGGATGGTCTGCCTAATGATGTGGCTTTTTTGTAGGTTTCTTTATAAGAGTTGGTACATTTGGGTGGTTTTCTAATATTACCAACACCCATTGAGAATTATGATACACCGAAAGTACCGAGAGATAATGTGTATAGTCTATTCGAACTTCATGAATTTTAGATATAGATACCTCTAAGGTTTTTGGGTGATTTAGACCCCCATGTAGTCAAGGGCTAGCTTGAAGAAGTTATGTGATTTTTCCACCTAATGAGGACCTCTTCGGATTAGAAGGTGGTTCCACAGTTAATCTAATTAATGGATTCTAATGGTGCTGGTGGAGTCTGGTTATCCATACATATGATGATGTGACTCTTTTTAGGATTGGTTTTAAGGTTATTTTCATAGTTGACTTCTATAGTGATATATTGCATGTATTACACATCTTGGAGATTTGAGAGCCTCAGTGGGGTAGCATAGTAATCATTGAGGTTCACTAACCTGTCACGATACACCATGGACATGGTTTGATCAATGTTCTTCTGATAATGTACTTATGAGTGCGGAATACTTTGTAATATCATAAATGGTGTGATATATCATTTCATTCCTAGTAATGTTGGAGTCCTCAAGTGAGCATTAATAGTAGATAGATTATTTTTAGAGGATTCAGTGGAAGTTAGTGATGATAGTGGGAACCCTAGAGTAGATACATCAATAACTGGTATCCAATATTAAATTCAAGGATCCATTCATGCTTTCAATCTCAAGTTATAGTCACAGGATAGAGGGTATGTAGTCCAGTACTCTCGAGAGGTTTTTAACCAGCCGAGGGAGAGGTGGTTCTACTTTTTCAGAATTTGAGTACATCTATTTTGGATTGAATAAGCCTCCATATGGCTGATATATATAATTTAAAAAGAACACCCATATAGTGTATGTACTTTTATTATGTAGGTTTTCATGGTGGAAATAATGGATGATGACCTGGGAGAGAGTAAGAGGTGGTCAACAATTTGATCTGCTTACAAAACCACACCATGTGGTCTACACCAGGCTTAGGGAGTTAGTAGTCTGGGATGAGGAATGATGAAAAAGGTGGAGGCCTATAACCTAGAGCCCTTAGGGATAATTAATGGTATTATCTATGTCATATCTATTTCATCTATAGAATCCATAGACATAGGATTGATCTACTTATTCATTTCAACATATCTTGTCTGAGATCTTGAGATTCTAATAGAGCATTTGGATCAAACCTTATTCTTGGAGACTCCTACCAAAGGGGATTAAATTATTTGATAATTTTCCTGAAATTTAACCTAACACTTAGAGGTGATATTTTCCTTTGGTATCTTCTTATAGTATTAATGGTTCATTATTATTTCATTTTTGGTATGGACTGTCTTTCTACATTTCATGAACATACTGGTTGTTTTAGAAGGTGGATGTGGTGTGTCCACATCGATGGGATGAGTTTTTTATTCATTGGGGAGAATTGATTAAAATAATAGTATTATGTAAACTTTTTTCGTAGAATATATCTATTTACTCATTGGTAGTCTAGAATGGACTTGTGAGAAGTTGATGTTATGATTTACCAGTTTCCAGTTGTGGTGGTGGAGTATGAGGAAATCATCCCTGAGGATGTGTTTGTCTTAATTCCACACTAAGAGATTGAATTAATTATATACTTACACCCATGTACTACCCTAATTTTGGAAATTTTATATCATGAATCACCTATAGATATTTATGAGTTGAATGTGAAGTTGGAAAAATTTTAGAGGGGGGGTTTATAAGAACCAGTGTTTCCCCTAGGAATCCCCTATTTTGTTCACCAAGAATATAAACAATATCTTGATGTAAAATGATTATTTACATATCCTATGTTTGGTGACCATAAATAATAAGTATCCACTATCAATAATCAATATATTGTACAACCTATTAAAAGGTGAGAGTTAGTTCTCATGGATTGAACTCTACTCAAGATATCAACAACTCTATGTTCGGGATGAGCATATACTGAGGACGGTTTTACAATGTATCTATGTTCAATATGAGTACATGGTGATCCCCATAACTTTAATTAACTCTTTATATTTTTTCATCAGACTCATGAACCATATCTTACAACCTTTCTCAGATAAGTTCATTGTAGTCTTCATCGATGACATCCTAGTGTACTCAGCATCAGAGGAGGATAATGAAACACATGTGAGGGTGGTCCTGAAAATATTGTGAGGGAAAATTATTTCTTGTATGATATAAAAGTTTTAGTTTAGGCTTAAAGAGGTCCACATTGTATGAAATGTCATCTTAGAAGTTGGAGTAGTAGTGGACCCAATCAAGGTTGAGGTAGTTCAAGCTTGGGATCAAATAAGAGTGTGACTAAGGTGTGAGGATTCCTTTGATTGGAATACTACAATTATATATCCCTATCCAATATCTATAGTATTGAATAAAAATTTAATAATTCGACCAAAAATGGGTATTCTTTTTTCATACCGAGATATTCTAGAAGTCTTTTTAGGATTTGAGGCATAGGTTGATGATCACACCTTTTTAGATATTTCCATAGGAGGGTATTGAGTATGTAGTGTTCTGTGATGCCTCTGGGACTAGTATTGGATGTGTTATGATGTATATATAAGAAGATAATTCTTATGGTTCTTGGTATATATGATCCCATGAGTATAAATACATAAACCATGTTCTTTAGTTAACAATGGTCATATTAACCTTAAATATATGGTGACACCATCATATAGAGAAAGGTTCATATCTCTTCCAACTACAAGTGTCTATAGTATATATATATATATATATATATTCAAATAAGGATATTAATTTGAGAAATAATATATGTCTAGATTACCTCCAATCTTATGACATTGACATTATACATACTAATGGGAATGGAAAAATTATGCTAAATGATCTCCACATGAGATCTAGTTTGCAGTTTTTCTGTGAGGCATCATAGCAGTTGGCCACATTGTGGTCTCCCTTAGTGGATGGGGATAGTGTATCTTTACTATAGTTTATGGTTGTTTCATATCCTCTTATATTCTGTGTTTTGAAATAATACCTTGGAGATATTTACTATGAGACCTTCTGTATTCAGATGTCCACTGGATATTCTCTTAATGGATTCTCTAAAGGTTGGGAAATTTTTATCCTTTTTTAGGACATAACAAGGTAATAGTGATGTTGTGGGATGATACTATGAAAAAAATTCATACATCCCCCATTTGGATCATCCATATATGGTGAATATGTATTAGGACTTTTTTCATCAATTTTGGGGTCCATTAATGAAGAATTGTGTAACATAGATTGTCCCTCAATGCCTCACCTTTCAGAAGATTATGGATAAGACCAATTTTCTAGCCTAATTTTCTCAACCAATTTAGGTTTAATTGTGTATGTTTGATGGTATATATATATTTAATTAATCACTATGAATCCATGATCATGTAGATGATGTAATGTTTTTTGGGTGATCATCAACTCACTCACCATGTAAGACCACTTAGTTGTTAAAAAAGAGTAGAGTTTTGTAGAGAGATTAAATAGATTTACATAAATAAGATAGTCAATATTCTTAGAGATCCCTCAATGATTATTTAATACTATTTTTTATCACTTCATTACATTATTATGGAGAGACTTTTATGATTTATTTGTGTCTTGGTTTCATTTGAGCATAGTGTTACACCCCTAGAAAGATTTATAGACTGCCCAGACAATTCAGTTACTGGAGGACATGGTTTGGTATTTCATTATGGAATTTGGAAATAGTTTATTGGATCACCTACCCTTTGTAATGATTTCATATAACAATGTTGAGTCAATAAGGTTTTCCTTATGACTTTTCCATTCCTTCTTGTTTTGAAAATCACAAACACCTTATCTTAAGGAAAATTGCTTTTATAAGGAAAAATGCTTTCTTAAGGAAAATCGCTTTTATAAGAAAAATTATCCTTACCATATTTTCATCCATATTTTTTCTTAAGTATAAGTTTCGGATTCATTTTCTCGGAATCGTTGAAACTTTGATATAAAGCATTCTGTTTTAGGATTCGGATTCTGGATAAGAACTATAAGGAAGTTTCATTCTGAATTCCGGATATGAACTCTGACTAAGTTCTATTCCAGATTCAGGATACGAATTCTAATGAAGAATTCTCATTACGAATTCTCATTACGAATTCTGATGAAGAATTCCCATTACGAATTCTGATGAAGAATTCTCATTACGAATTCTGATGACAAATTCTCATTACGAATTCTAATGAAGAAATACCATTCTGAATTCCCATTACGAATTCCAATGAAGAATTCCCATTACGAATTCTAATGAAGAAATCTCATTCCGAATTCTCATTACGAATTCTGATGACGAATTCTAAGTACGAATTCCAATGAAGAATTCTCATTATGAATTCTGATGACGAATTCTCATTACGAATTCTGATGACGAATTCTCAGTACGAATTCCAATGACGAATTCTCATTACGATTTCTGATAACGAATTCCTATTCCGAATTCTGATTCCGAATTCACCTATTAAACAGAATTTGAATATCTTTGTTTTATACACTCT
The DNA here is from genome assembly GCA_963277665.1 of Viscum album. NCBI lineage: Eukaryota > Viridiplantae > Streptophyta > Magnoliopsida > Santalales > Viscaceae > Viscum > Viscum album. The sequence continues at coordinate 717,956,616 of OY728128.1, forward strand.
GAATTAATTAAGACTCCGAAAAATATCTTTGTTAGACTCCGAACTTTTATATTACTTATACTTCTAAAATTAGTCTACTCTGTTTTGTTGTTCCTTGCACTCCGAACCTTCACTCCGAAGTTTCCATTCCGAACTTTTATGTTAGAGTTTAAAACGATGTCGTACATTCTGTTACACTTGTTTTGTTATAAAACGATGTCGTCTGTTTTGTTATAAACTAACCGTTGTCTAAGTGACACGTGTACAGGTCCCTCCGATATTTAAGGAAAATATGACCGTTGGAGAAGGAGCCGACCTTACCTATAAATAGGATCTCATTTGAAAGAGCTCGATGCTGATGACTGATAGCAGATGAAAGTGCTGAAAGGCTGAAAAATTTGCTTGAAGTGATTTCTAGAGAGAGAGAGGCTCTTATTAACTCTCAAAGCTTCGTGTGACTCCGAATGTTGGTGATTATATTCGAGGGCTTCTGGGGATAGGAAGACAGAGGTGCTGACTACCTTGAAGTTCGAGGGCTTTCTTGCTGAGGAAGACAGAGGTTGCCAACTACCTTGAAGTTGAGGGCTTGCGGGGATAGCAAGACAGAGACTTCGATCTTTGTATCGAGGGCTTACCCTGGTGTGGGTAAGACAGACTTTCTTGAAAGTATAAATCAAGGGACCTTTATCCAAGGTTGTTGGATACCCTTCTCTTTGGGTTAAAAGACTCATATTTTGTTACTAGTAGTTATACTACTTGTTTCTATTCCGCTGTAATTTGTATCTTAAGGAAAGTATAACTTTCTTATACTTCCTTACTTACTCTGATTCATTTAGATTCTATACTCTTTAAGGTAGAATCTCATACTGTAATTGTTTGTTAAGATTCAATCTCTGGAACCATATTTCCGGGACCTACTTTTGGAATCACTTTCCAAGTTTAGTTCGGTGTTAGAGGTGTTGTGAATTTCCTTAGTTTAACTTTTTTAAACTTAGCCGTTTCCTTTACTTAAGGAAAACATAGTTATTCTTAACTAACTTTAAAGGTTCCAAAGGAATTTTTAAAGTATACAATTGACCCCCCCTCTTGTATATTGAGCATCTCATACTATATTTCGATCCTAAAATTGGTATCAGAGGTTAGAAACCTCTTACTCTATACCAATCTTACATTTGGTATCAGAGCCAGGTTACTGAAATACTTATACTCACGAATAAGTTTTTCTTGCTCACTTTATCCTTCCGAACTTTGTCATTCCAAATTTTTCCATTCCGAACTTTTCCCATTCCGAACTTTGTTATTACGAATTTTTTTTCTACTAACAAGTTTGTATCCAAGTTATTTCAAGTATGGCAGGAATTAATGTTGGATCAATTGACAATATAAATCCTACAAGACCACCTATATTTGATGGTAATGACTATGAATATTGGAGAGATCGTATGAAGACTTTCGTTATCAATACTGGAGTAGACAACTTTGTTATGCTTACTGGTGATTATAAAATTCCTGACAAGGAAGTCAGAACTTTCACTAATCAGGAAAAGCAAGAATATCAACTCAACTATAAGGTACGCAATGCTTTACTATGTTCAATGACTAGAAATATATATAGCCAAATTTCTTCTTGTGAAGCAGCTAACTGTATATGGAAGAAGTTAGAGGTTACACACTTTGGAACTTCTAAAGTGATTGAGACTAGAAGAGCTATGCTTAGAGCTAAATATCATGGCTTCAATTTTCCTTATGGAGAACCTATCTGTAAAGTTCAACAAAGATTTATGACTATCGTCAATAGTCTACAATCTATGGGAGAGAAAGGTTTAGATGATGAAGCTCTCGTGGAAAAGATAATTGACATTATGCCCAATGAGTGGGAATCTAAGAGAACAGCTATAGATGAAAACAGGAATGTCACTCAAATTACTCTTGATGAATTATTTGGAACTCTTCTACAACATGAAACAAGAATGAAGAGAGATGCTGACAACATCAAGAAGAAGAATGGAAATGGTACTGTTTCTTTTACTACAACTTCAAATCAGATCAAAGCTAAGACTCCTGAGAGAGTTACTAGATCCAAGTCTAAGAAAGTCATTTTCCAATCCGAATCTAGTGAGAGTGAAGTCTCAGAAAATGAATTAGCCAATCTTTCTCAAATGATGAACAAGATAGTTGGGCAGAGAAACTTTCAATCCAAGTATAAGAAAATGGACAGTAAAGATAAGAAAGATGGAGAAGTTACTTGTTATGAATGTAAGAGAGATGGACATATTAGACCAGATTGCCCTATGCTCAAAAAGAAAGAAAGGAAGGAAAGACATTCAGACAAGAACAGAAAGAAGTATTATAAAGCTAAAGCTAAGAAAGTTCTGAAAGATAATGACACCTGGAGTGCCAGTGGTGGTGACTCTTCAGAAGAATCTTCTGATTATGAATCTTCAGGACAGAAGAATCTTGGTCTTATAGCCAGATTACCTATTGATAATCATTTTCTTATGGATAAGGTACGAAATGCTGAATCATTGACCAATGTTTCTTTAAATTCTAATGATAGTATGTATTATAACTCTTCTGATGAAGAATCATCTTCTGATGAGGAAAATACTTTACCTACTTATGAAGAAGTCTCTAGGTTTGCTGAACTTCTTGAGATTGAGAATTCCAAACTCAACAAGAAACTTGATAAGGAAAATTCTAGAAATTATATTCTTACAAAAGAGATATCAGATCTTTCTAAAGATCTTGATAAGAAAAATGCTGATTTTGAAAATATTTCAAAAAATCTTGAGGAAGTAAGTTCAGAGAAGAACAAACTTTCTAAAGAGTTAGAAAAAGTAATTTCTAATAAAAATGTTTTCGAGCCTAACTCTAGTTCAAAAACTAATGATTTTGAGGATAAAAACTTGGTTGTAAAACTGAAGTATGAAATTTTTTCCTTAAAGAAGTGTTTATCAAACTTTACCCATGGTAAGGAAAATTTTGATAAGATGTATTCCCAAATACGACCTTTAAGAAATAAATCCGGATTTGGTTATACCCATGCAAAACCTATTTTCAGTAACAATTATTTTGTTCCTCAAAGTGCCCCATTTTGTACTAAATTTCAATGTGGAGGTCGCTGGGCAAAGAATTGTTCCTTAAACAAAACCCAATCTCTAGGATTTCAAAAAGCTTACTTTTCTAAGAAAATGTGGGTTCCTAAAATTTTATTGTCTGGAAATCTCGGATCCAAACAAGTTTGGATTCTGAAAGTCTAATTTTCTTCTTGATTTCAGGAAAATAAAGAAAGTACCAGCAACAATACATGGTACATGGATAGTGGATGTTCCCGGCACATGACTGGTAACAAAATCTTTTTTGAAAACATTATCAAAACGAAAGGAGGAAAGGTAACTTTCGGAGACAATGCTAAGGGAGAGATTGTTGGTATTGGTAATATTGTTATTTTAGGTAAAACCTTGATTTCAAATGTTCTTTTTGTTAAAGGTCTTATGCACAACCTCATTAGCATAAGTCAGTTATGTGATGAAGGTTATCTTGTGAATTTTAGGAATGATAAGTGTTTAGTTCACAATTCCAAGGAAGAATTTATTCTCTCAGCCAATAGGCAAGAGAATGTCTACACATTGAACCTAGACGACCTCAGGAGCCAAGATTTACCTTGCCTAAGTGCAATGGAAGATCATTCTTGGTTATGGAATAGAATATTAGGACACTGTAATATGAGAAACCTATGTAAACTCTCTAAGAAGAAACTAGTTAAGGATCTACCGGAGCTTAGATTTGATTCTTCTAAAGTTTTTTATCCTTGTCAGTATGGCAAGAAACATAAATCTAGTTTTAAGTCAATCGGTGAAGTCTCAACAACCGATGCATTACAGTTAGTGCACATGGATCTTTTTGGACCAACACAAACTGGATGTATTGGAGGCAAATACTATGTGTTTGTTCTAGTTGATGATTACACTAGGTTTACTTGGGTCTATTTTCTAGCAAAGAAATCTGAAGCTTTTTCTTTATTTGAAAAGTTTTAGAGCTCAAGTTAAAAATGAGAAAAACCTTCCATTGAAAACTATTCATAGTGATCATGGAGGAGAATTTCAAAATTCTGATTTTGAAACTTTTTGTAGTAAGAAAGGTATTACTCACAATTTTTCAGCACCTAGAACTCCTCAACAGAATGGTGTAGTTGAAAGAAGAAATATAATTCTTCAAGAGATAACTAGAACCATGCTGAGTGAATATTCTATTGCTAGAAATTTCTGGGCTGAAGCTGTAAGTACTGCTTGTTATACTATAAATCGAGTTTTGATTAGACCTTTTCTTAATAAAACTCCTTATGAGTTATGGAATGGTAGAAAACCAAGACTTTCCTACTTCAAGGTTTTTGGTTGCAACGTATTCATTTTGAATACTAAAGATAAATTACATAAATTCGCACCAAAGTCTGATGAAGGAATTTTCTTAGGATATTCCACAACTTCTAAGGCTTATAGAGTTTTTAATAAAAACACTTGTACTATTGAGGAAACGGTACATGTAAAATTTGATGAGTCAGATCCTTTTGTTTTTAAACCATCTCAACTTACATATTCGGATGTGTTTTCAAAAACTGATTATCAACCTTTGATAGAAGAACCTTCTGATAAGGAAATTGTTTAAGAAGATACTTCTGAAACATTTACCCCAGAAGACTTTCTACCCTATGTTGATGAACAGGTTTTACAAAACCCAAATCAGGTGTTTCTTAAGAATCATCCCAGTGATAGTATCATTGGTGATGTAAATCAACCTGTAAGGACTAGAAGTTCCTTAAGAAATGAAGTAGAACATCTAGCATTTCTTTCCCAATTAGAACCTAAAAGCACAGATGAAGCTTTAGGTGATGATGATTGGATCAAAGCAATGCAAGATGAACTAAATGAATTCTAAAGGAATAAAGTCTGGACCTTGGTTGAAAGACCTAAGGAAACTTCTGTTATTAGAGTAAAATGGGTTTTCAGAAATAAATGTGATGAAAATGGAGTCATTGTTAGAAATAAAGATAGACTTGTTGCTAAAGGCTATAATCAGCAAGAAGGAATAGACTATGAAGAAACCTATGCTCCAGTAGCTAGACTTGCATCTATCCGTATTCTACTTGCCTTTGTAGCATTCTTTAATTTCAAACTTTTCCAAATGGATGTGAAATGTGCTTTTCTTAACGGTTATGTTCAAGAGGAAGTTTTTGTAGAACAACCTCCTGGCTTTGAAGATACAAAACATCCTGATCATGTTTTTAGACTTACCAAAGCTTTGTATGGCCTTAAACAAGCCCCACGAGCATGGTATGATAGACTCACTGGATTTTTGCTTCAAGATAACTATGTTAAGGGAAATGCAGATCCAACCCTTTTTATAAAGAAAGATAAGAAAAATGTTTTGATTGTTCAAATTTATGTTGATGAAATTATATTTGTTTCAACTCAGCAATCTTTGACTGACTCTTTTGCTAGTCTAATGAAATCTGAGTTTGAAATGAGTATGATGGGTGAGTTAACATTTTTCCTTGGTTTTCAAATTTCTCAAAAACCAGAAGGAACCTACATATCTCAACATAAATATATTAAAGATCTTCATAAAAAGTATGGTTATGACAACACTAAGAGTATAAGTACTCCCATTGGTACCTCAAACTCTTTAGATCTTGACGAAGCTGGGAAACCAGTAGATCAAACATCTTTTAGAGGTATGATAGGAAGTCTACTTTACTTAACAGCTACTCGACCAGACTTAATGTTTTCAGTATGCTTATGTGCAAGATATCAATCCAATCCTAAGGAATCTCACTTAAAGGCAGTAAAAAGAATTTTTCACTACCTTAAGGGAACCATGGATCTAGGATTATTTTATACTTCTGGAAATGATTTTGTTCTAAAAAGCTTTTCTGATGCTGAATTTGGTGTATGTAGAATGGATAGAAAGAGTACATCCGGAACATGTCATTTCTTAGGAGATTCTCTAGTTTCTTGGTCCTGCAAGAAGAAACATTCTGTAGCACTCTCCACTGCTGAAGCTGAATATGTAGCAGCTGGAACTTGTTGTGTACAAGTTTTGTGGATGCAACACACACTCACAGACTATGGTTTGAGTTTTACTAAAACTCAAATTTTGTGTGATAACACAAGTGTCATTGCCCTAAGTAAGAACCCTTCACATCACTCCCGTGAAAAACACATAGATATTATGCATCACTTTCTTAGGGATCACACACTCAAAGGGGATATTATTCTTCAGTTTATCGGAACGCAAGATCAACTTGCTGATATTTTCACAAAATCTTTGCCTTCTGATAGACTTGAATATATTAAACAGAAGTTAGGAATGATAACCGTAAGGTAATATTTCTTAATTAACTTTCTGTTGAAAAAGTATCCTTACAGTAATAAAATCCTTTTCATAGGGGGAGTACATTTGATTGTTTGTTTAACAAAGTTTTTCAAAATTTGTTTTCAAACTTTTCGGAACGAATATTTCCGGAATGGAACTTCTGGAACAAAAATTTTCCAAATTGGACATTCTCGTACAGAATACTTCTGGAATGGATGTATTCGTATTGAAAATTTCTGGAATGAAAAACTTTCGTACTGGTATTTTCATAACGGAATTTTCGTACTGAATCTTCCAAAATAAGTTTTTCGTTTTCAAATTTTGTAATGAATCTTTCATACTAAGATTTTTCCTTACTAAGTTTGTTTTTCATATTGAGTTTTCTGAAATTTTTTTTCCCGTACTGAGTTTTCCGTAATGAGTTTTTCGTACTAAGTTTATTTTTCATAGTAATTTTTTTTTAGAAATCAGCCATTATGAATAATTCCCTAAGCCAATCCGAAAGGTATGATTTCCTTCCTCAAGTTTTCATAGTCATATTTTACTTGCTGGAATTTTCTTGACTTATGATTTCGGATTATAGTTTTCTTAACTCTTTGTTTTAATAAAAACCTCAAAAAGATTGGATTCAAGCTTTCAACCGTTAGATCTGATCTCAGCTTATTCCAACCGTTAGATCAACCGTGGAAGGTGAACCATCATCTCGTTGCCTATATAAAGGGGACCCAAATACTCGTCCCACATCGATCTCAAAGCTCTCGTGTCCCAAATCTCTGTCTCTCTGATTTAAGGCCATTCCGAACTTCAGTCTTCTCCGTTACGAACTTCTCAGAGAACTTCAGATCCGAATGTCTGCGGAGTTAGCATCTCAAGAAATTTCATCTACTAATCCTATTTCTTAGTGGTTAGTTTATAGAGAAAGGTTGGTCCATCCGAATTTCTTCAACAACTATGATTCCCTTATCTCAAAGAACATTAAGTTGAATAGCTGGGAAGATGTTGCGGTATCAAAAACCGGGAATCAAGATGAAGTATATTCAGACTTACTTATCGAGTTTTATGAGTCAGTTTCTTTCTTCAAGGAAGATAATAGGGAGAAGCTCTATTTTAAGTCTTATGGCAAGACTTACAAGATTTCTCACACCAAGGCCGCAAGCCTGGTAGGATTTTCTTATGAAGGAGAAGCAGAATTTATTTCGCATGTTTTACCGGACTCTAAGGGTAGCTTCGACAAGGAAAAAGCCTTAGAAACTCTCGGACTTGCTGATGACAAGGCTCCGAAGATTGCAAGTCTATCTACAAACTTCCGGATTCTGGAGTTATGGGTGCAAGGACTTATCATACCGAGGAAAGGTGATAAAGATAGCTTAAAGAAAAGTGAGATCTATATCTTAGATTTCCTAATAAATCTAAGGAATTTTAACTTGATGAAGAATATTCTTCTTACTCTTGAAAATTTGAAGAAAGGAAATCTGAGAGCTCAGATTATTATGTATCCAGCAATCCTCTCCAAGTTAATTGTTCGGTGCCTTGAGTCTTTCAAGGAGGATTGCAAATCTTTGCCGAGAGTTTGCAAGATCATGCTGGTCAGCGATGGCACTCTTAAAAGAATGAATTTAGCTTTTGACAAGAAGTCTGGAAAGTTTATTGATCTACTTGTTCAAGAAGAAGTGGCTCCGAAAGTTGCTGATCCAGAATCATCTAAGCCAGTAAGGAAGAGAAAGCTGAAAGAAGTGGAAGTACAAGCAGAAAATCCTAAATCTAAGGAAGTCCACTCCGTACCACCAAAGCCAAAGAATAAAAAAGCCTATCCTGATGAGGTTGTTACAAAGTGGAGAGCTGATAAAGAGAAAAGGAAAGAAGGGGATCCTCAGTACGGATTGGACCCTGCGGAGGCTAAGGCCTTGAAGGAGAAAACTGCTGATGAGATTGAAAGACAAGAAAAGCAAAAGAAGCTCAAGAAGAAGATGTCTGAGGCTGAGGTAGCTCAGGCCTTGTTAAAATTCAATGAAATGGTTTCAGCAACTATTCCAGTTCCGAGATCTTTCTCCCTAGAATCTCTACCTGAGACTCCAGGAAGGAATTTCGCTGCTCCGAAAGAGGCTGTTGCTAACAATTCTGAGGAAGTTGATCAAGCGGAACAAATAGAAGAGGGTGCTGAAGGAAGTGGTGAAACCGGAGATGTGCTGAAACAAGTAGATTATTACAAGGGAACACCTTCGGAACACTTATCACTCCGGACTTCAGAAGCTGAATCTTCGAAGTTAGTTACTCCAGCAATAGAAGAAGAGAAAGGATAAGAAGAAGTTGCCTATCATAGAGAAGAAGAACAACTTTTACATGATATTTCTCAGATGAAAAACATAGAGGAAGGTATTCAGGAAGTTGCTGATGAGGAAGATAATGTCGTTCAAGTTTCTGATAGTGAGAAGAGAACTCCGGAACATGATTCTATTCCGAAAAAAGATAAGGGGAAGCAAATTCTTGCTGATACTCCGAGATCAGGACAAAGGAAGAGAAAGGAAGCTGGTAGTTCTTCTAAAACGAAGTTGGAGCTTATTGAGGAAGAAAACTCTCCAAGAAAAATTTCGGATTCAGAGTAATCATCATTGGGGCATGATTTTGTTGTCCAGTCTTTAAAGAAGTTGGTAGGAACCATTCCGACCTTTTCTAGTATTGACTCAAGATGCCAGATGCTCCAACATGCGTTGAATCAGAAAACCGACTCTGTATCTATGGTTATGGATAAGTGCGTTGAGATTGAGGCTCAGTTCAAAACCTTCTTTGTTGGTTACGAAACCCATAAAAGATCTTGCAAGAGGATGAAAAGCTGGTCGAAGAAGAATGTGGAAGAAATGAGGTTGCTTGATGAGTTTCAAGAAAATGTTAAAGATGCATTTGAGACAGAGGACAAGAAGATAAACGAGCTGACTTCCTCCTTTGAAGAAAAGCGGACTGAAGAAAAGAACTTCCGGATTCAAGAAGTCAGGGATCTGAATGGGAAACTGAATTCTGTTTCTCAGAATTGGAAATTTGAATGAGATCATCAGATCGAATTTGAAGAAAGGATGAAGACTCAGGAAGAGAAGATCAAAGCTCAGGAAGAAAAGCTGAAGGCTCGGGAAGAAAAAATTGAAGCTCAATCCGAAAGAATAGTTGCCTTAGAGAAGCAAGCTGAAGAAGATCATAAAGACCTGAAGAAGATCAAGACTATTCTTAAGGGGCTCATGTCAAAGGAGAAAGATCCGAAATAACCAAATCCGATCTTTTTGTTGTATTTCTTTATTGCTGAGATTCCGAATCTAATGAAAATTGTGTATCTCGTTTCCATTATTGTCATTACTAATCTTTCAGGTACTTTGTTTTTTTTCCATTCCCTCCAATTCTTTTTGAAAATCACAAAGGGGGAGAAGGAAAAGATCCTTAAGAAAAAGAAGAACTCTAATAAGAGTTTATCAAAGGGGGAGAAAGAAAAAATACCCAAGGAAAAAGAACTCTAATAAGAGTTTGTTTAAGGGGGAGTTTTTATTAAAGAAGACCTTCTTGTGAAATATCACTCCAGAAATATGAATATGATCCTTAGAGTTTCAAAGCCTAAGGGGGAGTTAGTCGTATTCATCTATATCCTTAAAGCAAAGGAGATAAGCATTAATATGGTTCTTTCTTCTTAGAATTTTTTTTCGTAAGGATGTTTGTGCTTTCCAAAAAGGGTGAGATTGTTGAGTCAATAAGGTTTTCCTTATGACTTTTCCATTCCTTGTTGTTTTGAAAATCACAAACACCTTATCTTAAGGAAAATTGATTTTATAAGGAAAAATGATATCTTAAGGAAAATTGCTTTTATAAGAAAAATTATCCTTACCATATTTTCATCCATATTTTTTCTTAAGTATAAGTTTCGGATTCATTTTCTCGGAATCGTTGAAACTTTGATATAAAGCATTCTGTTTTAGGATTCGGATTCTGGATAAGAACTATAAGGAAGTTTCATTCCGAATTCCGGATATGAACTCTGACTAAGTTCTATTCCAGATTCAGGATACGAATTCTAATGAAGAATTCTCATTACGAATTCTCATTACGAATTCTGATGAAGAATTCCCATTACGAATTCTGATGAAGAATTCTCATTACGAATTCTGATGACAAATTCTCATTACAAATTCTAATGAAGAAATCCCATTCTGAATTCCCATTATGAATTCCAATGAATAATTCCCATTACGAATTCTAATGAAGAAATCTCATTCCGAATTCTCATTACGAATTCTGATGAAAAATTCTCAGTACGAATTCCAATGACGAATTCTCATTACGAATTCTGATGACGAATTCTCATTACGAATTCTGATGATGAATTCTCAGTACGAATTCCAATGACGAATTCTCATTACGATTTCTGATGACGAATTCCTATTCCGAATTCTGATTCCGAATTCACCTATTAAACAGAATTTGAGTATCTTTGTTTTATACACTCTGAATTAATTCAGACTCCGAAAAATATCTTTGTTAGACTCCGAACTTTTATATTACTTATACTTCTAAAATTAGTCTACTCTGTTTTGTTGTTCCTTGCACTCCGAACCTTCACTCCGAAGTTTCCATTCCGAACTTTTATGTTAGAGTTTAAAACGATGTCGTACATTCTGTTACACTTGTTTTGTTATAAAACGATGTCGTCTGTTTTGTTATAAACTAACCGTTGTCTAAGTGACACGTGTACAGGTCCCTCCGATCTTTAAGGAAAATATGACCATTGGAGAAGGAGCCGACCTTACCTATAAATAGGAGTTCATTTGAAAGAGCTCGGTGCTGATGACTGATAGTAGATGAAAGTGCTGAAAGGCTGAAAAATTTGCTTGAAGTGATTTCTAGAGAGAGAGGCTCTTATTAACTCTCAAAGCTTCGTGCGACTCCGAATGTTGGTGATTACATTCGAGGGCTTCCGGGGATAGGAAGACAGAGGTGCCGACTACCTTGAAGTTCGAGGGCTTTCTTGTTGAGGAAGACAGAGGTTGCCAACTACCTTGAAGTTGAGGGCTTGCGGGGATAGCAAGACAGAGACTTCGATCTTTGTATCGAGGGCTTACCCTGGTGTGGGTAAGACAAACTTGCTTGAAAGTATAAATCAAGGGACCTTTATCCAAGCTTGTTGGATACCCTTCTCTTTGGGTTAAAAGACTCATATTTTGTTACTAGTAGTTCTACTACTTGTTTCTATTCCGCTGCAATTTGTATCTTAAGGAAAGTATAACTTTCTTATACTTCCTTACTTACTCTGATTCATTTAGATTCTATACGCTTTAAGGTAGAATCTCATACTATAATTGTTTGTTAAGTTTCAATCTCCGGAACCATATTTACGGAACCTACTTTTGGAATCACTTTCCAAGTTTAGTTCGGTGTTAGAGGTGTTGTGAATTTGCTTAGTTTAACTTTGTTAAACTTAGCCTTTTCCTTTACTTAAGGAAAACATAGTTATTCTTAACTAACTTTAAAGGTTCCAAAGGAATTTTTAAAGTATACAATTCACCCCCCCCCCCCCTCTTGTATATTGAGCATCTCATACTATATTTCAATCCTACAATTGGTATCAGAGGTTGGAAACCTCTTACTCTATACCAATCTTACCAACAAGAGTTACCACTAAACTATTGGTATGACACTACTCGAGGCATTATATGGGAGACCCTAGATGTCCCCACTTTATTTGACTGATCCAGAAGACATAGTAGGTATGGGCCTAAATATGGTGTGTAAAAGGAAATATAATGTGATGACCATATAAGAGTTGATGAGGATGGTACAGAGACATGATAATTCTTATACTAACCTATGAAATAGGCCTTTGGAGTTCAAATAAGGATACCATGTGTTCCTAAGGGTCTCATATGGGAAAGGATTGTGGTGATTTATCCAAGGAAACAAGTTATATTGGAGGTTCTTGTCAATTCATTATATTTTGAAGGGTTGGGGAGGTATTATAACACTTATCCCAACCCCTATAGTAATATTGGGTACACGGTATATTTCTTGTGTCATAGATGAGGAGGTATGTGCATGAACCGCTTCATTTTATTGACTAGGGTGAGCTGGACAGTGAGGATGGAGATACCTTTACAGAGTACCTAGTGGAGATCAAGGATTGGTATGAGTAGATCCTTATAGTCAAGTGATTCTGATGTTTCATTTCTATTGGAATCATGATCTTCTATAGGCGATCACATGGGACTGTTAGAACTAGATGTGAACTCCATGATTTCATCATTTTTAGTTAGATTTCTATTTTTTTAATGATAATCCCTAATGTGGGGAGCATTTGACAAATATTTTATCCCATGAAAAACATATTAATATATTAGAGAATACTCTCTAATCCATTCACTACTTTAGCATAGGATATAGGGGTATGAGGGGGCTAAGTATTGATATAATAAAAATATTGAATTAATATCACACACATGCAGTTTTCCTGAAATAATTGATTATCTCCAAAATGGATTATCAAATATAAATATATGAGACCTCCTATAATTCCTAAAATAATTATTTTTAACTAGGAATGAAAAAATATTTCTTGTTATTGTGTTTCCTTCATATGTAAAATTGTAAGATTATTAATAAATATATAAATAAATTGATATGTTAATTTTCTATTAAATGTCACAAATCATATTCTTCTCTATTTAATAAAATTTATAAAAAATATAAATGGTTAGTTATATATCCCTTTGGATTTTATAGGATCTATTGGAGGGCAGTTCATTAATGAACAAAAAAAGATTGTGTGTTGATGATCTATTTGTCAAAGGAGGTCATGGATCAATACAACTACAGAAATGTGGAACAATTCATTATCAGTTTTTGATTAAAACTCATGGTTTTATATTTAATTTTTTTTGTATTAATATTGATTTTTTTATGTACCATGTTTAATGTGAATCAATCCCCAAGAAAAATTAATTTTTGGTCGATCATTGTATTACGGTTAATAATTTGTTCTTCCTAGAATTAGTTATTGATATTAGTTGCTTATACTTGATTATTTATTCTTCTATTATCATTCTAATGAAAACCAAATAGTCCAACCTAAAACATGGATTAGAATTATTCCTTATGTTTGTGTCTTTTTAATTTCTCCGATCATTCATCGTACATTCATCATTAGAATTTCTTTGCCTGGAAGTTCGGTGAAAACCCAAAAACCAATCATTATGCATTGGATCTTTAATGTAACATACCATTGTTGTTGGTACAGATTTAGAACTGATAGTTCATCCATGGTAAAATGTGGTGTAATGAGATGTCATAGTTGGATAGGAGGAGGATCATGGTGGTATTCATTCATGGGTTTCGAAATTTAGTTAAGCTGCATGATGAGATTGATCTATGAGTTGTTTAGGTCAGCAGTTTGTGGCCACCATCGATGATCATTACTCATTCAACGTAGATATATGATTCCTGGGTGGGATTTATTGATAGATTGAAGGTGGATTCGAAATATGTGTAACCACATGGAAACTATAAATTTCTATAAAATATTGTTCTAAATAGTTTTTATTCTCATGAAAACACATTTCATAATCCTAAAATTGTTGCAGATTGGGATTTGAAAAATATAATATCACTCACCTTGTGGTACTTTTCACATGATGTTTGACCCATGGATGGTGGATTTGAATGTACACTTGTGGTACACAGACATAAACATAACTAGATATATTGGCATGTACCCAATACATAAGCACAACCTACTAGTAAGACATTGTCGTACTACTTGGACATAGCCAGAGTACACGGGTGTGACCTGTTACTCAGACATATCCAGAGTACTCTATAACGGCTAGGTTCACAGGCACGACAAGAGTACATGGGCGTGGTCCAATGTAAACAAGCATGTGTTAGAGCATAATGCAAGACTCAGGGTAGTTAAGAAACATTGTGTACACCCTATACACATCAGGTAATTTTATCTTGACAGTTTGGGGACCTTTGTTTACTCTAGTATAGACCAATATCTTTGGTTTTTTTCCCTTAGTCCATCCATGTAAGAATATAGTGAGAAATTATGTTCTCATCATAGGGTGTGATCCCTTATAGTGGATTAGTCCTAGATAGAGTTCAGAAATCCTTCCCTTTGACCTAGGCATGACACTATATTGTTTCCTCCTCCATAGGCAAGGTCAAGAATAAAATAACCCTTGTACTAGGATGTTTAATTCCCAATATATATCATGACCTGGGAGCCAATAACTAGTTCCCTAATCCATTTTTATACATAACCTCATGCCATTTTTTTCATATGCCAGAGGACATAAACTAGTAGAGAGGTTCTAAAGGAATGTGTAGTGAGGTTATATGTAACACCTTATGTTTTTATGAATTTTTATTTTTCAAATAAATAAAAATTCTTTGATAACTTGAGGTACGTGCAAGACTAATGTTTACCAAACAAAAATATACTATTTATTATGATAGTTTTCACCATGTTGTTGGAATGGTGTAAATGAATATGATTAATTTAATTATGAAAAGAGTTTTTACACATGTTTATAAAATTATTTCTTTGGTGACCAATTAATATTAAATGATGATAAAAACCAATTGAAAATAGAGGGTGTGTTTTTATGAAAAATTTGTTTTCATTCCCACAAAGGTTTTTATCTTAAAAGATTAAATTAACCAATATTATTGATGGATACTAATTAAATTAATATGTTACATAGTTAGTGAAATATTTTTAAATTCAACCTATAATTTTTATTGGAATAAAATAAAAAAATCATTTTAATCATAAAAAACTATATTTTCATAAAAAGTTGGATTCTCTCCTTTTAAGGAAAGACTTGTTTTAAAACAAAATTTTGAAAATTTTATAAATTTTATTTTACAAAATAAAATTCTTATTAAAATTAGAAAATAAAAATTATCTTAAGGTGGTTTTTTATTTTATGAAAAGACTGATTTTATGATGAATTATGAAAAATACTGGATTTTAATAAAAAAACAATATTTCCATAAAAATAATTTATAATGTAAAACTGTATTATAAATTAGTTTTTAAGTAAAATTAGATAAAATATAAATCTTTTAATTCAGTATAGGTATTTGTAATATTTTTTCATATTAAATTTCAATAAAAAACATTTCATGATTTTGAAAATTTTCACTTTAAAACTCCGCATTCTCTACCCATCTATAGGATAAATTTCAAATTTATATTAGCCACTTATGTGTTTATAATTATGGAAAATGGATTAAATATTTTTAATCATATGTTTCAAATTTATCAAATAGTTACCTTTTTTCTTTGGAAAATATGAATAATAAACATAGTGATTGTATTACCAAATTTTAGGGTAAATCGGGTAATGAAGGCTAAAAATAATATTAAAAATATTAGAAAATTAACCTAAAACACTCCCAAATGATATTATATGAAGTAAGTTTTACACTAAACACTATAGGTTATACATTTAAATATTTTATGGACACTTTTACCTAAAAAATAATTAGATGTTATTTCTATGAAAGAGAGTGACAAAATATCACACTCTTACTTTTAATAAGTATAAAATCTTTAATATGGGGTTAAATAGAATATATCCTCAACTACGAATATTTTTTTGAAGTATAAAATTTTTATCTAAATTATTTTTTTTAAATTTTTTGTGAATAAATAATCATCATAAATAAGTACATAATGATGATGTTGTAATAACTCAAATGAATGAAAATGTAATTAAATGATATTTGAAATATTAAAATAAATATAATTTGAATTAAGTATGGTGATACACAAATTTTATTAGATAATATATACTATTTGGGGTATATTAAAAGAATATTTTCTTATTTATCTTGTTTTATTTATTTTATTAAATTCAATGTAATGAATTGTGTAAAAATTGACACTATTGATATTTTATGAAAATATTATATTATTATGTAATTTATAAATATTAAAAATATTAAATAATTACAAATTTGATTTTATTTTTATCTAAAATGTCATAAATTGTACATTGAATATCTAATTGACACATTATATGTAAAAATTACAACCTTTTAATATTGAAAATTTTTGTTACAATTATTAAAATTAAAATAAGTTAACTAAGGGTTAATTAAGATGACACAGTTTAAAATAACACCAAACATGCCTAAAATATATTTTTCTAATGATATTAAAATATATTAATATATTATATTCTGATACAAGGAATTTTTTGATTTATTTTTATGGATGCTAAATTTATTGTAAATTAATTGTTTTGGAAATACCAAAAGAGCCCCTCCCCTCTCTTATAATGGGTAACCTCTAATTATTTATTCTTCACACATAAAAACATATTTTGTTATACAAAAACCATTCCAAATATTTTCAAAACTTGCCTAAAATAATCCTAAAATCCATTCTTTGGGCAGAAATCCATCCAAGGATGTCTTTTTATGCATACTAAAAGGACATACCCAAAGAAGATGTAACATTCATCAATGAATGTTTTGTTTTATTTCTTCCTTAAACAATATAAATTCATTTTATATCATGTGTATATAATAATATTAATATGTTAATTATATTTATATGTTTTTATTCTAACGTTATAGCCTAAAACATGACACAGAACCATCAAATGTGATACACAATCATCATTCATTTGTATGATAGACTACCACCTAACGAACTACTGTTGTTCATTCATCCATTACAAACTCTAATGGATGGAATAACTGTGGATTTAAATATTATATTGGATATATATTATTTTAGAATGTTAATATTATTTTGGAATTGTTATACCACACATACCTTCATTCTTTCCATTTTATGGGAATATGGTAACATCCTTAGTGTGTACAGAAGACTACCTCCTCATGAAGCATTGTGATTCGTTCACACTTTACATGGAATGTATTATAGAATATTTTAAAAATTATATCTGGTAAATATGACATAAAAAGGATTATATAATCATAATATTTCATATATTTTTTTTCTTTTATTTGGAAAAGAAGATGAAAACAACAGTAATGCCATTGTATGGTCTTCCATTTCCATAAACGTTGTATTTTATTATCTACATCATACTTTTATAAATAATAAAAACTAATTAAATACATAATATATATGATATTTATATCTTTTTTATATTTTTTAGTTTATTAAATCATTTTTTATGCTAGTGTACCACAAATAAAAAGTCAAAACACCTACAAAAATAGAGCGGTTATTACCCGAAACATAAATTTAACAAGGAATTATTAATAAAGGGGTAATATAAATTCATAAATGAATAATATATGGTATTAATATGGTTATATGAAATATTTATAATAAACTTATATTTCTTGTAGATGGATTTTGAACATGTATCATGGAATTCAAGACAAAAGGTAAGGGGATTTGAAGTCTCACTTTTATTTCCATGAGACTTATGCCATATTCACCAAATGTTTATTTTGTGTGCTATATATAATACCCCTAAAAATAACATATTATCATGATCCTTAAATTTATGTGTATTTACATATCCATATAATGATATCTTTTCATGTGGTTTGTGGTTCAGATTTTACCAAATCGGTAATGCAATTTTATCTCCATTTTCCTTCTTTTAGACAAATTTTATGTTATGCACCTATATTCATGTAAGAGGTGTATATACAACCCTTTTACATTTTTTTAATGAATCTAATTATTTTCATGATATTATATGTTTCATTTAATATTATTCTCTCTTAGTATGAAATCATTTTTCATCAAAAATCAGGTTTTTTAAAATGTATTCAAAAATGTTTTTTAAATAATCTTTTAATAATTTTCAATGAATATGATTAAAAAAATGTTTATAATTGTTTTAAAATATTCATTTATAATCTATAAAGTACTTTTTCAATGAAAAATGTTTGTTAAATGTTAAATGATTTCAAAAGTATTTTTCAAATTCTAAGGATGTTTTTCTTAAGAAATGTTTGAAAAGGTTATTTCAAAATTATTTTACATTTAAGATGAATACTATTGGTGTTAATAATTCCTTACTAGGGATATGATCCTAGGGTAAAATTCATATTATTTCTTTGAATGTTTTATGTCTTCATGGGATTATTTTTATAAATCCTATTACTTTTCAGTGATATTTGTTATGATGAAATGCGTAAGAATACTATTTTCATGATTTATGATGTAATGAATGATTTATGATCTTATGGAACATATATATATGATATAATTATTTGATAGGTGGAACCTATATCTATCTAAAATGAATTAAGTAATGATGGATAACTCATGAGGTATATATGTTATGTGTGTAATCTATTTCATGTTCATAATTTCATGCATGGAACTTGATTTCATGTGCATAAGTTAACGCTTGGACCTAGTTTTCATGTGTATATATTTATTTGAGGACCTAATTTTCATGTCATTAACATATTTTATTAAACTTATTCTATTTAAACTTGTTCCAAAATTTACAAGATTATGTGTATTCCAAAACTTTCATGCCTTATTTTAATGTTAAGATCTCATCGATTATGTTCATTGATTCCATTATGATTCATGTCTTCTTAACTACCAATATTTATTGCATGACTCATGTATATAATATTTGGAATATAGGGTCTGATCTCAAAATGATACACTTATTTTATCATACCCTAATTTTATTCTTATATATTTTCAATGATTACCCTTACTGAGCATATGGGCTAACCCTTTCTTATGTTTCCTTTACCTAGGTTATGAAGAAAGTTTTTAAGTAGGAAAAATAAAGTGCATGATCTTTATGGGAGATACTGAAGATATCTCAGCTAATTAGAATATTCTGTTCCATTTTTTCAAAGGCACTAAACTATTATAGTCCTCAGGGTCGTGTTTGTATAATGTAATGAATATTCAACTAAAGAGATTTAATAGAAATGTATGAAAATCCTGGGTCATTATAGTGGATATCAGAGCAAAGGATTAGTCAAACATTGAACAATATGATGATAAAACCATAGTAAGAACCCAAATAGTATGTTTAGGTTAAATACTATAGTTATGGTAGTGATCTTGAATAACCTATGATAAATCTGATGTGTTAAATATTGAAATTTTATTAGGAATTTCCCATGAATATGATATTCTCCCAATATTATTAGTGTTTCTCATAGTATTATTTTGGAGTTTTAGTCAATGGATAGAACCTGAAGGAACTATGTTAATATTGAATTAAATATAAAATGCAATGATTTTTGTCCAATGAAACTGAATTTTTGAGGCCTAGAATAAAAAATCATCTCTCCATACTCACACAAGCTATAAATCATGTGGTGCTTTAAATTGAGAAAAGGAGGGAAAAATTTTCCCTTGAGTCCATTATGATGAAACATCCAACTTATTTTATTGGGTATTATAATCCACTACTGGATGAGAAATAGATCAACACCATTGAGAAAATATTTATTTGTGATGAAATAAATGGTATAGTATTGTTATCCTTGGAAGTGAATAGTAATATGATGAAAAGGTGGTTTCTGGATTGATTTTATAGAGTATATGGATTTATTATTTGAGTAAAGTTTTAATTTTTGAAATAATTCTTCTTTTCACTAATGTTTTATAGGAATTCAGTTTATTAACATATTTCAAAAGAATACTTGATAGTTATCTTCACTTGTTTTGTGTGTGAACATTAGGATCAACAAGAAGTTGTTTGGGGGATTGGTGATAAGTTTATTTTGAAAATTTAGTGAAATTAATTTGAACGTTTTTTGGATTTTAAATTTCTTTTTGACGGTTTATAATAGTAACCATTTATGATTTTTTCTGGTTTTAATTTTGAAAAAAATTAGAGATTAATGTTTTATTTAACCATATGATGATTTATGCATATTAAATAACATTTTCTAACCATTGTATTATGATGATAACTATATATAAAAGGAATAGATTTTCATCCAATTATGGATCTTATTATCCACTAATTTTGTAGGTATTTCTATTTCAAATAAATTTATTTGAGTAAGAAATTTAAGGGGAAATTGATCAAGAAACAACCCAAGAGTGAGATTTTACTTATGAGATTAAATCAAGTATTTATTCTAAAATTATTTTGAAATAAAATGTTATCCTTTTATCATCATTTATGCTCATATCAATGACCATTTTCATACCTATTTGGTTTATGGTTTTGTGTTCATTAAGATTATAATAAATATATTCTTCATCAGTCTCCATCAGAACATAATAGTTATAATTCTCTTCTATGTCTATGTTTTCACTTTTTGTTAGTGTTATCCAAATCTAAATCTGAGTTATATGGTGTTCATCACCATTTACTTTCCATATTTTGAATATTATGTTTTATTATACCTTTTCACAATGTGGTTTTCCTATATTGAAATTCTCAAACACCCACCTTTTATTTTTGATTTTGAATTTCAAAATGTCAGGAACATATTTCCTTTTTAAATTATTGATCATATTGGAATAGTAGCTTATCGATTGGTGCTTCCACTAAATTGTTCCAAACTTCATGATCTGTTCCATGTATCTTTTCTGAGGAATTATATAGTAGATCCTTAAAATTTACTAAACATTGACCTCATAACCCTAGAGAAAGATATTTCTTATGGAAAAGAAATCAATATAAATTATTTATTATAGAGACAAAGTTCTACAAAATTAGACCACTCCCATGGTTAATGTTTTGTAGAGAAACAACTAGTTTGATGAAGCTGCAAGAGAAATTGAAGATATGATGAGGCATTGGTATCCTTATTTGTCTGTATAAAAGTTATGGATTTCGAGGGATAAATTAGTTTTAAGGGGGGCAGAATGTAAAAAATCAAGTTTTTATGAATTATTTTTCATTAAAATAAATAAAAATTCTTTGATAGATTGTGTTACATGCAAGACTGTGTTTCATCAAACAACAATATAATATTCATCATGATAGTCATCACATAGTCATTGGAATGAAGTAAATGAATAGTATTAACATAATTATGAAAAAATTGTTTAAATTTTTTTTAAAATGAATTCATCAGTTACCAATTAATTAGAAATTAAGATAAAAACCAATTGAAAATAAATGATGAATTTTTATAAAAAAAACTTTTTTTATTCCCAAAATGGAATTCAATCTTATAAAATTAAATTAAAAAAATTTAATGAATTATATTAATAAAACAAATATTTTATATATTCAATAATTTTTTTTAAAATTTGACTAATATGTTTTATAAGCCTAGAAGAAAAAAAATTCATTTTAATGATAAAAATTATATATTTCTAAAAAACTGTTTTATCGCCTTTTAATGGAAGACTTCTTTTAAAACTAAATTTTGACACTTTTATAAGTTTTAATTGAAAAAATAATAATAATTTTTTGAAATAATAATATAAAATTTGTATTTGGTTCAATATTTGGTGGTTTTCTGAGAATATTAATTTTTTGATGAATAGTACAAATAGTGTATTTTAATTGAAAACTACCTTTTAATCGAAATAATTTATAATGTTAAATTTTATTTTAAATTGGGTTTAAATTAACATTAGATAAATTATATTTATATAAATCCAATATCGTTCATTGTAATATTTATCATATTATATTTTTATTTAGAAAAATTTCAATCTTTTGAACATTTTCACTTTAAAAACTCGCTTTCTCACACCGTCTATATGATTAATTTTAAATAAATTTTATCCAATTATGTGTTTTTAATTTAGGAAAATTTATTTCATATTTTTAATTATAGGTTTAAAATTTATTAATTTTTTTTTATATTTTTTCAATATAAATACTATACTTTGTTACTTTATTACTACAATTAAGGGTTAATCATGTAATTAAGTGAAAACATATTATTTTAAATATTATAAAATTTCCCTAACACTTTCCCAGATGTTATTGGATAGAATTAATTTTAACCATAACACATAAGGTTTGAATGTGAATTATATAATGGATACATTTCCACATTAATGAATTAGATATTATTAAAATCAAAGTGAGTGACAAAATGTCACACTCTTACTTTTCATATGTTTAATATTTTTAATATAGGGATAAATAAAAGATATTATAATCTATAAATATTATTCTAAAATAAAAAATTCTTATCTAAATATTGAAAATTTATATTAAATTTTTAGTGTAGATAATAAAAATCACAAATAATTACAAAATGATGATTTAGTGATTATTAGATTAATGAAAAAATCTACTAAATTATATTAAATTTTTTAAAATGATTATAATTTTAATTAATTAAGGTTATAAAATAATTTTATTGGTTAATATGACCTAATAATGGTTTATTAAATACTTTTTTTTTAATTTACCTTAATTTATTTATTTTCTTAAAGTCAATGTTAGGAATTCTGTCAAAATTGTCACTATTTTTATTTTATGAAAATAATATTTTAATAAATTATATAGAAATCAAAAAAATATTCAATAAAGATAAAGAGTGTTATATAATTTCTAAAATATAATAAATTTTCTATTTATTTTCAAATTTACATTTAACATGTAAAAATTTATTCCTTTTAATATTAAAAGATTCGTTACAAATGTTAATATTAAAATAGGTTAACCGAGGGTTAATCAAAATTATATGGATTAAATAATACAAAAAATTTCTAAAATATATTGTTTTATGAAATTATATCCTTTTATGTAATTATATTTGAGTACATGGAATTTTTGGGGTATTCGGATTGATGTTGAATTTATTACAAATTAATCATTAGAGAAATTAAAAAAGATCCCCTCCCCTCTCTAATAAAAAGGAACCTCTTATTCGATTTTCACCACACTTAAATGCATATATGGTTTAGATAAACCCTTTCAAAATCCCCCCCAAACATCCCTCCCTTCATCCTAAAATCATTCCTTTGGGTGGAATACCAACTACGAATGTCTTATGATGAAAACCCAAAGAAGATACACGAAGTTGTGATAAATTTCCTTAACGAATGTTTTTATTTTATTTCTTTCATAAACATCATAAATTAATTTTAATTAATGTTTATATATAAAAATGATTATCTTAAACAAACATATATGTTTTTATGTTATGGTTATGACATAATACATTACACACTTCCATGAAAATGGATTCACAATCATCATTAGTGTTTACGGCGGACTACCCCCTCTTGAACTGATGTAGTTCGTTCATCTATTATCACATTTAATGGTTGAGAATAATGATCTATTTATATTTTATATATGATATAAATTATTTTAATAATTTTATTATTATTTTTTATTTTTTATATCAAATATAACTTCATGCTTTCCATTTTTGGGGAATATGATAAAATCATTCATGTGTAAGGAAGAATACCGCCTCGTGAAGTGATGTGATTCCTTCATGATTTACATGGAATGTATTAAAGATGGTTTTAACACAAATATGTGATATATATGACATAAATATTATTATTTAATGATAATATATCATATAAATTTCTTTCTTTTAATCTCACTAGAAAATGAAAATGGCGTTCATGCATACATATGTCCTACTATCTCCATGAATGGTGTAATTTATTTTCTTCCTCTAAATTTTATAAATAATAATAAATATTTATATATTAAATATATATATATGATATATATATAATTTATATCATTATTTAGATTATTAAATTATGATATAACTAATAGGATTTCAAATTTCAAGTCAAATCATCTACGAAAAACAAAGCGGTTATTACCTAAAACATAACATTAACATGGAATTAATAATAAAAAGGTAATATAAAGTCATAAGTAAATTATATATGGTATTAATATGGTTTTTTATAGATTAATAATAAACTTATATTTAGTATATATTATGTTTGAGCGTGTACTGGGGAATTCTAGACTTAACGAAATGGGATTTATAGTCTCAATTTTATTTATGCGAGACTTATTCCACATTCACCACTTGTTTCTATTGTGTGGTGTGTATAATGAACATAAATTTAATATATGATAACTCTAAATAAATTTATTTTTACTCACATATACATTTTATGATCTATCATTCATTGGGATTATGGTTAAAACGGTACTGAATCTATAATGTAATTTTGCCTCAAATTTCTTTCTTTGAGACACATATTATGTTATGCACCTATATTCATTTAAAATGTGTATATACTTCAATTCCACAGGTTTTACTATGAATATAAATCATTTCATTATATTATAAGTTTAATTTAATATTATTCTCTCTTTGGATGGAAAATTTTATTGTTCAAAAATCATTTTTTCTAAAAAAGTGTTCAATTTTTTTATAAAAATTTGAACTATTATGAATTTTGAAGGAAAATTATTTAAAATATGTTTATAATGGTTTTAAAATATTAATTTATAGTTTTTGAAGGTTATATTCAATGAAAAATTATATTTAAAAGTTTTATCATTTAAAAAACAATTTTTAAAGTGGAAAGGATATTTTCCTCAACAAATGTTTAAAAAAGATTTTTCAAAATAATTTTCCATCTAAGATGACATGTTTTTGTGTAACTCGTTCCACTACCCCAAATTGAAAATTTAGCATAATTTTTTTAGCAGAGGTTCATTAAACTGCCATTATATATTTTTTAAATAATTTTTCAGTGATTTCTAAAAAACCGCCACTAAACGAGTAAAATTTATTTAACAGACGACACTCTCCCCCTTCCCCGACAACACAAACCCCCAACCCCCACCCCAACCCCCCCGACTCCCCAAAGCCCTACCTACCGCTTCACCTCCTATCACCGCACCTTGCCACCGCCCCTCACTTCCCCTCTCCACCCTCCCTATGCCTCGTCGTTTCACCACAAATCCCTTACTCTCGATCCTCTATTGAATCCTCCTCAAGGTTATTAGGAATGTTCTTCTTAGTTTTAAGGTGTTTTTCATATTCTCTTATTTTCCCTCCCTCAATTTCTTATTATTTCTTTTCTGGGATCTCTCTTGGTAGATCCTGATGGGATATGTTTGATGTTTGGTTTAATTTTCTTAGATTATATAGTGTGAGGTTTGTTCCTCAAGATTTATTCTTCCTTCTATGGTAGTTTTATTGCATTATCACACAGTTTAAGTATGTGTCTCTATCTAGTACCTTTCTAGAATAAAATTTCAATTCTCTATCATTCTTATTTATATTAAAAATGAGTTTCTCATGATTAACGTGTGTTTTTATGGATTGTGGTAGTGTTTTCATGTAAGATTTTTTTTGAAAAAAGAGGTTTCAAATTATTTCATTTAGTAATCCTATATATGTGTGAATATATAGAGTTTTATAAAATTTAAATTTAGCATATAATTTTTAATTGAATGTTTTTCATATTATTTTAACCTTGGTTGG
Source organism: Viscum album (assembly GCA_963277665.1). Taxonomy (NCBI): domain Eukaryota; kingdom Viridiplantae; phylum Streptophyta; class Magnoliopsida; order Santalales; family Viscaceae; genus Viscum; species Viscum album. The sequence continues at coordinate 717,982,320 of OY728128.1, forward strand.
ATTTTTTTAGTAGGTTCTAAAGTGAAATTGATTTGGGTGAGTGATTTGGTTTTCATTTTTTTGGACTATTTATAAATTCTTATTGATGGTTACAATGTTCATTATGATTTCTAAATTGGATTATTTTATGTTTTGGAGATACATTTTGGCTATTTTTTTAGATATGGTCATATCCATATATTAATGTGGTCACATATCCTATATGTTTATTTTGTTCTTTCACCATGACCAATATCAACCATGACCAATCTCAACCACACAACCATCATGATCATAATATATAGGTACAAAAGATCTTAATAAAATTCCACGCACAGAGTCCTTAACCAAATTAAAATCTGGAATAATTGTTCATATCTATCCACACTAAACATTAAGCCTCTTGGAGTCTATAAACCCCCTCAAAGGTAATCATGAAGTATATTCCATTACCAAATCCCATCACTAGAACAACACTAAGATCTAACCACAAACTAAGGTGTCTAACTAGATACATAGATTTCATCTTATTTCATCAGAAAACATAATGATATTGAATCCTAATAATCAACTTCATTATCACCAATTTACACTAGGAACATTCTAGTGAGAGGTTAATCACCTCTACCGTCTAATACTATGATCATCCCAAGACCAAAATCTTATCAAAAGCTACTATACTCTTTTACAACATCTTAACCCTCTAAATTAAGGTGTTTCCATGTTCTATATCATTTCCTATATATGTTCCTAGACAAATACCAATCTCCAATGATAACTACTCCATTCCTAAATGGTTAACCACTTAGATTCCCATAAACTATCCCACTAAGGCTCTCCCCATGACAAACACAACTCATCGCACCAATAAAGGCAATGCCAAAGTACATCAACTTGGTTATGACTCCATTATCCGTACTAGTATACCCATTGGGCATTATTGAAATTTATGGGCCAAGTATTAAATTCCCAAATTTCATTTATACAGATCAATGCAAGCCACTTGAGGCACTTTGAGCCCAACAAATCCCTACCCACATTCCCGAACCCAATCCCCTATCAATCACCACATGCACATTCTTATATGTCTATTTATTTTTATTAAAGTGGCGACCTAACATGATGTTAGATTTACCCCATTCCATAACCCATTTACTATCTATTTCCAAGATCAGACTACGAATCACTATACTCTTTAACCCATTTCTCATACCTCAAGGATCTAATAATTAATTACAAAAAATTAAAGATAACTAGAATACTTAATCCAATAAGTAATAACTATTGATAAATCAACAAGATGGATTTAAACATACAAATATCTACTAATGATGTTTGAAAGGCTCATATCATTCCTCTAAAGCTCTATTGACCAAAATCCCTAGGAATTGACCATCAATTCTAGTCTAATCTGGTTGAAATCTCAAAAAAATACTTCGAAAATCCATTTTTCAAATTATAAAAAAAAGAATAATTTATCTTAATTAGGAATCCAATATCCACAATACCATAAATCCCCATGAATCAAAGATAAAACCACCATTATTTGGTCGAAGTTTCATTAATTCCATAGATGAAACCATAGAAAATTATAAGAAGAACCACAAAGAGAAAGAGAAAATATGGGTGGAGAAGGCTTCATAGATTTAGTATGGTCAAAAACATCTAATCAACCTCTAATAAAGGGGAATGTGGGGATCAAGATAGTGGAACAATAGAGGAGTGTTCTAAAAAATTACCACTTCAAAGAACCTATGTAACAGGTGGTTTCTGGATTGAGTTTATAGAGTATATGGATTTATTATTTGAGGAAAGATTTAATTTTTTGAAAGAATTCTTCTTTTAACAAATGTTTTATAGGAATTCAGTTTATTAACATATTTAAAAAGAATAATTGATAATTGTCTTCACTTGTTTTGTGTGTAAACATTAGGATCAACAAGAAGTTGTTTGGGGGATTTGTGATATGTTTATTTTGAAAATTTAGTGAAATTAATTTTAACGTTTTTGGATTTTAAATTTCTTTTTAAAGGTTTATAAGAGTAACCATTTATGAATTTTTTTGGTTTGAATTTTCAAAATAATTATACATTAATTTTTTATTTTACCATATGATGATTTATACATATTAAATAACTTTTTCTAACCATTGTGTTATGATGATAACTATATAAAAAAGGAATAGATTTTCATCCAATTATAGATATTATGATCCACTAATTTTGTAGGTATTACTATTTAAAATTAATTTATAGGAGTAATAAATTGAAGCAGATATTGATCATGACACAACGCAAGAGTGAGATTTTACTTATGAGATTAAATCAAGTATTTATTCTAAAATGATTATGAAATAAAATGTTATCCTATTATCTTCATTTATGCTGATATCAATGACCTTTTTCATACCTATTTGGTTTATGGTTTTGTGTTCATTAAGATTATAATAAACATATTCTCTCTCAGTCTCCATTATAACATAATAGTTATAAATATCTTCCATGTATATGTTTTCACTTTTTATTAGTGTTATCAAAATCTAAATCTGAGTTATATGTTGTTCATCACCATTTACTTTCCATATTTTTTATATTATGTTTTATTAGACCTTTTCACAATGAGGTTTTCCTATAATGAAATTCTCAAACACCCACCTTTAATTTTTGATTTTGAATTTCAAAATGTCAGGAACATATTTCCTTTTTAAATTATTGATCATATTGGAATAGTATCTTATCGATTGGTGCTTCCACTAAATTGTTCTGAACTTCATGATTTGTTCTACGTATCTCTACTGAGGAAGTATATACTAGATCCTTAACATGTACTAAACTTTGACCTCATAACCCTAGAGAATGATATTTAATTTGAAAAAGAAATCAGTATAAATTATTTTTTAGAGACAAAGTTCTACAAAATAAGACCACTCCAATGTTTAATGTTTTGTAAAGAAATAACCAGTTTGATGAAGCTGTAAGAGAAATTGAAGATAGGATGAGACATTGTTATCCCCATTTTTTTGTATAAAAGTTTGGGATTTTGAGGGATAAATTAGTTTTAAGTGGGATAGAATGTAACAAATCAAGTTTTTATGAATTATTTTTCATTAAAATAAATAAAAAATCTTTGATAGATTGTGTTACAAGCAAGACTGTGTTTCATGAAACAACAATATAATATTTATTATGATAGTCATCACATAGTTATTGGAATGAAGTGAATGAATAATATTAACTAAATAATGAAAAAATTGTTTAATTTTTTTAAAAATGAATTCATTAGTTACCAATTAATTATAAAATAAGATAAAAACCAATTGATAATAAATGATGAATATTTATAAAAAAATTTATTCCCAAAAGTGCATTTAATCATATAAAATAAAATTAAAAAAATTTAGTGAATTATATTAATAAAATTAATATTTTATATACTCAATAATTGTTTTTAAAATTTTTCTAATATTTTTTATATGCTTTGAAGAAAAAAATTCATTTTAATCATAAAAATTAAATTTTTCTAAAAAACCATTTTATCGCCTTTTAATGGAAGACTTCGTTTAAAACTAAATTTTGACACTTTTAAAAGTTTTAATTGAAAAAATAATTATTATTTTTTGAAATAATAATATAAAATTGGTATTTGGTTCAATCTTTGGTGGTTTTCTGATAAGATTCATTTTTTGATGAATAGTAAAAATAGTGGATTTTAATTGAAAACTACCTTTTAATCAAAATAATTTATAATGTTAAATTTTATTTTAAATTGGGTTTAAATTAACATGAGATAAATTATACATCTATTAATCCAATATCGTCATTGTAATTTTTATTATATTATATTTTTATTTAGAAAAAAATTAATCTATTGAACATTTTTACTTTAAAAACTTTCTTTCTCACACCGTCTATATGATTAATTTTAAATAAATTTTATCCAATTATGTGTTTTTAATTTATGAAAATTTATTTCATATTTTTAATCAAAGGCTTCAAATTTATTAAATTTTACCCTTTTTATATTTTTTCAATATGAATAGTATACTTTGTTATTTTATTACTACAATTAAGGGTTAATCATGTAATTAAGTGCAAACATATTATTTTACATATTATAAAATTACCCTAAGACTTTCCCAGATGATATTGGATAGAATTAATTATAACCATAACACATAAGGTTTGAATGTTAATTATATAATGGATACTTTTCCACATTAATGTATTACATATTATTAAAATCAAAACCAGTGAAAAAATTTCATACTCTTACTTTTAATATGTATAATACTTTTAATATAGGGATAAATAAAAGATATGATAAACTATAAATATTATTCTAAAATATAAAATTATTATATAAATATTGAAAATTTATGTTAAATTTTTAGTGTACATAATAAAAATCACAAATAATTACAAAATGATGATTTAGTAATTAATAAATTAATGAAAAAATATACTAAATTATATTAAAAATTTTAAAATAAATATAGTTATAATTAATTAAGGTTATAAAATATTTTTATTGGTTAATATGACCTAATAAGGGTGTATTAAATACTTGTTTTTGAATTTACCTTTATTTATTTATTTTCTTAAATTCAATGTTATGAATTGTGTCAAAATTGTCACTATTTATATTTTATGAAAATAATATTTTAATAAATTATGTAGAAATCATAAAAATATTCAATAAATATAAAGAGTATTATATAGTTTCTAAAATATAATAAATTTTGTATTTATTTTCAAATTTACATTTTATATGTATAAATTTCTTTCTTTTAATATTAAAAGATTCGTTACAAATGTTAATATTAAAATAGGTTAACTGAGGGTTAATCAAAATTATAAGGATTAAATAATACAAAAACATTTCTAAAATATATTTTTATATGAAATTATATCCTTTTATTTAATTATATTTGAGTACATGGAATTTTTTGGGTATTCGGATTGATATTGAATTTATTATAAATTAAACATTAAAGAAAATAAAAAATTCCCCTCCCCTCTTTAATAAAAAGGAACCTCTTATTATACTTTCATCGCACTTAAATTCCTATTTGGTTCAGCTAAACCCTATTAAAATCCCCCCCCCCCCAAAATCCCTCCCTTCATCCTTAAATCATTCCATTGGATGGAATACCAACTACGAATGTCTTTTGATACAAACCCAAAGAAGATACACGAAGTTGTGATAATGTTCCTTAACGAACGTTTTTTTTTATTTCTTTAATAAACACCATAAATTAATTTTATTTAATGTTTATATATAAAAATTATTATCTTAAACATATATATGTTTTTAAGTTATGGTTATGACATAAAACATCACACACTTCCATCAAAATGGATTCACAATCATCACTATTGTGTACGACAGACTACCGCCTCATGAACTGATGTCGTCCATTCATCCATTACCACATTTAATGGTTGATAATAATTATATGTTTATATTTTATATATGATATAAATTATTTTTATAATTTTATTATTATGTATTTTTTATATCAATTATAACTTCATGCTTTCCATTTTTTGGGAATATGATAACATCATTCATGTGTAAGGCGGAATACCGCCTCGTGAAGTGATGTGATTCCTTCATGATTTACATGGAATGTATTAAATATGGTTTTAACATAGATATGTGATATATATGACATAAATATTATTATTTAATGATAATATATCATATAAATTTCTCTCTTTTCATCTCACTAGAAAATGAAAATGGTGTTCATGTATATGTATGTCCTACCGTCTCTATGAATGGTGTAATTTATTTTCTTCATCTAAATTTTATAAATCATAATAAATAATTATATATTAAATATATATATTATATTTATATAGTTTATATCATTATTTAGATTATTAAATTATGATATAACTAATAGGATTGCAAATTTCAAGTCAAATCCTCTACGAAAAACAAAGCGATTATTACCTAAAACATAACATTAACATGGAATTAATAATGAAAAGGAAATATAAATTCATAAGTAAATTATATATGGTATTAATATGTTTTTGTGATAGATTAATAATAAACTTATATTTAGTATATCTTACATTTTATCATGTACTAAGGAATTCTAGACTTAATGAAATTGGATTTCTGATCTCAATTTTATTTATGCGAGACTTATTCCACATTCACCTCTTGTTTCTATTGTGTGGTGTGTAAAATGGACGTGAATTTAATATATTATACCTTTAAATAAATATATTTTTATTTACATATACATTTTATGATCTATCTTTCATTGGGATTATGGTTAAAATGGTACCGAATCTATAATGTAATTTTGTCTCAAATTTCGTTCATTGAGACACATATTATGTTATGAACCAATATTCATTTAAAAGGTGTATATACTTCATTTTCACATGTTTTACCATGAATATCAATTATTTTATGATATTATATGTTTAATTTATTATTATTCTCTCTTTGGATATAAAATTGTATTATCCAAAAATCATTTTATTCTAAAAAAGTGTTCAATTTTTTTATAAAAATTTAAACTATTGTGAATTTTGAAATAAAATTATTTAGAAGATGTTTATAATGGTTTTAAAATATTAATTTATAGTGTTTCAAGGATATATTCAATTAAAAAGTCTTGTTAAAAGTTTTATGATTTAAGAAACATTTTTAAAGTGGAAAGGATATTTTCCTCAACAAATGTTTAAAAAAGATTTTTCAAAATAATTTTCCATCTAAGATGACATGTTTTTGTGTAACTCATTCCACTACACCAAATTGAAAATTTAGCATAAGTTTTTTAGAAAATGTTTGTTAAACCTCTATTGTATTTTTTTTTTGATTAGTTTATCAGTGATTTTTAAAAAACCGCCACTAAACCAGTAAAATTTATTTAATAGATGACACTCTCCCCCTTCCCTGACAACCAAGACCCCCAACCCACACCCCAAACCCCCCAACTCCCCAAATCCCTACCTACCCCTTCACCTCCCCTCACCGCACCTTGTCACTTCCCCTTTCCGCCCCTCGCCACCCACCCTGTGCCTCGTCGTTTCGCCACACATCCCTTACTCTCGATCCTATATTGAATCCTCCTCAAGGTTATTAGGAATTTTCTTCTTATTTTTAAGGTGTTTTTCATCTTTTCTTATTTTACCTCCCTCTATTCATTCTTATTTATTGTCTGGGATCTCTCCTAGTCGAGCCTGAGGGGATATGTTTGATGTTTGGTTTAATTTTCATAGATTATAGAGTGTGTGGTTTGTTCCTCAAGCTTTATTCTTCCTTCTATGAGGGTTTTATTGCATTATCACACTGTTGAAGTAGGTGTATCTATCTAGTACCTTTCTGGAATAATATTTCAATTCTCTATCATTATTATTTATATTAAAAATGATTTTCTCATGATTATCGTGTGTTTTTATGGATTATTGTAGTGTTTTCATGTAAGATTTTTTATGAAAAAATAGGTTTCAAATGATTTCATTTAGTAAGCCTATATATGTGTGAATATAAAGTGTTTTATAAAATATCAATTTAGCTTATAACATTTAATTGAGTGTTTTCATATTATTTTATCTTTGGTTGGATTTTTGTAGTAGGTTCTCAAGTGAAATTGATTTGGGTGAGTGATTTGGTTTCCATTTTTTTGGACTATTTATAAATTCTTATAGATGGTTACAATGTTCATTATGATTTATAAATTGGATTATTTTAGGTTTTAGAGATACCTTTTGGGTGTTCCTTTAGATATGGGCATATCCATATCTGAAGGTGGGCACATATCCTATATGTTTATTTTGTTCTTCCACCACGACCAATATCAACGATGACCAATGTCAACCACACAACCATCATGATCATAAAATATAGGTACAAAAGCTCTTAATAAAATTCCATGCACATAGTCCTTAACCAAATTAAAGTCATGAATAATAGTTCATATCTCTCCACACTAAACATTAATCCCCTTGGAGTCTATACACCCCCTCAAAGGTAATCATGAAGTATATTCCATTAACAAATCATGTCACTAGAACAACACAGATATCTAACCACAAACTAATGTGTCTAACTAGATACATAGATTCCATCTTATTTCATTAGAAAACATAATGATAAGGAATCCTAATAATCAACTTCATTATCACCAATTTATATTAGGAACATTCTAGGGAGTGGTTAATCACCTCTACCATCTAATACCATGATCATCCTAAGACCAAAAGATTATCACATGACACTATACTCTTTAACAACATCCTACCCATCTTAATTAAGGTGTTTCTATGTTCTATGTCATTTCCTATATATGTTCCTAGATAAATACCAATCTCCAATGATAACTAGTCCATTACTAAATGGTTAATCACTTGGATTCCCATAAACTATCACACTAAGGCTATCCCCATGACAAACACAACTCATTACACCAATAAAGACAACACCAAAGTAAATAAATTTGTTTATGACTCCATTATCCCTACTGGTATACCCATTGGGAATTTTGGAAATTCATGGACCAAGTTTTAAATTCCAAAATTTATTTTATATGGATCAATGCAAGCCACTTGAGGCACTTTGAGCCCAACAAATCCCCACCCACATTCCCGAACCTAGTCCCCTACCAATCACACACATGCACATTCTTATATGTATATTTATTTATATTAAAGGGGATACCTAACATGATGTTAGATTTACCCCATTCTATAACCCATTTACTATCTCTTTCCACAATCAGAATAAGAATCACTATACTCTTTAACCCCTTTCTCATACCTCAAGGCTCTAATAGTTAATTATAAAAATTTATAAATAACTAGAATACTTAATACAATAATTAATAACTGTTGATAAACCACAAAGATGCATTTCAACATACAAATATCTACTAATGATGTTTAAAAGGATCATATCATTTCTCTAGAACTCTATTTACCAAAATCCCCAGGAATTGACCATCAATTCCAGTATAATCTTGTTGAATTCTCAAAAAAATACTTCAGAAAGCCATTTTTCAAATGATAAAAAAGCATCATTTATCTTAATTAGGAATCCAATATCCACAATACCATAAATCCCCATGAATCAAAGATAAACCCACCATTATTTGGTTGAATTTACATTATTTCCATAGATGAAACCATAAAAAATTATAGGAAGAACCACAAAGAGAAAGAGAAAGGATGGGTGGAGAAGATTACATAGATTTAGTATGGTGAAATACATCTAATCAACCTCTAATAAATGGGAATGGGGGGATCAAGATAGGGGAAAATAAAGGAATGTTCTAAGAAATTACCACTTCAAAGTACTTACATAACAGAAGAAAAAATAACCAACCCTCAAGTAATAGGTCTGACCCTTCCAAAAAATAGGACTGAATGTCCTTTTCAAAATATCCCATGGGTGAATAGATTAATTCCCCAATTATTTGTTTTTTTTTTGTAGAATTAACCAATGAATCATGGGAAAAAATCAACCCAATAAAAACACCCATAACATCCTAACCACACATTGCATCATGACTAGGGAATCAATGCACAACAAACCACCTAAGGGAAACTCGATAAAACTCCACCAAAGAACCCTTTAGGAAGAAACTATTTGGTTTTAATGTGATACATTCTCCTAAAGTATCATTTATAGAAAACACCATGTTTGTGGTGTGACTTCCTCTAACCCCAAAATTTAATCTTATAAAAATAAACATCATGTCATAATTACCATTATTGTAGTATGATATAGATATCCATTCAATCATCCAAGGCAAAACATCATGAAAAATTCAAATAATTGAATCATCCTACATTAAATGGATTTCAACATTATACGTTGTTGAATAACTAACTGTTAGGCCTTCAAATTTCCTCGCACCATGGGCATAGTGATTTTGGATTTAACTATTTTTATATATTACTCTACCTATCAACTATTCCATCATTTACCATGGGTGTCATGTATTTTTTAGTCCTTTTACACTATATATCAAAATGTTGAACAAAACCTTCAGTGAGGCTTCCTTTTAGACCTAGAATACCTTTTATTTAATTTATGGATATTTTATAAATACAATAAATATTTGGATGGCATCCTAAAAAGAAGTCTATAAAACTATTTGTTGTAAGAAGACAATAGAAAACCTTATTTACAATGCTTTATTATTTACCATATATTTTTATATAGGAAAACCTTATTTAACATATTATTTTTTTCAACTAGTATCTATGAATTCTTTCCATATTTATTAATAGTTATCTGTTTTAATTCTTTCCTCTAATGGTTTAGAGGAGATTTTATATTTTTCAATTTCCAATTGATCCGTTTAATGGAGAATAATATGTCCATGTCCTAAATGTAATATTAGAAGATGGTTTAAGAGAGATTATGTTTATGAACACTTTATATTAAAGCAATTCCCTGCTCAATATTTTTATTGGATTTTTCATGAAGAATTGAGCATTACAGAAAGGTTAAGCACTGATGTCAATCCAGCGAATGATCCCCCAACTTCATAGACAATGGGAAATGATAAGAAAAACCTTATAAATGATGAATTTGGAATTTAAATACATCAATATCAACATCTAAACATATTAGAAAAACCTGTTGAGGGTGTTACAAATAGAAATATGACAAGTGGTTTTTTTTAGACTCTAGGACTATTAGGTCAAGATTTCAAAATATCATTGGATCCTCCTCTAGATTCTATGGAGATTAATGTAAGAGAAAACATCACTAAGGAAAATATTTTTCATGGTTTAGTTGATGATGGAAATCAAGAGTTGTATAGTGCATGTTTAAAATATTCAAAACGTTATTTTTTGTTTAAGTTGTACCATATCAAATGTTGATGTGGAATTACAAATAAGGCAATGTTCATGATATTGGAATTATTGCATGATTCCTTTTGTGGAGAAAACATCCTCATGTCTTTTTATGATATGAAAAAAATTATTAACTGGCTTGGTCTGAATTATATAAAAATACATGCATTTTCGAATGATTGTATTCTTTATTGGTAAGAGGATTTAAGCAGACAAGATTGAAAAAAATATTATTCTTCTATATGGAATTCAATGGGTGATGTTGGAATTCTGAATCAACATAATACCGTGAACAAGAAGAAAACGAACACACCTTCAAAGGCTTTGAAATACTTTCCTTTAAAGCCTCGATTAAAAAGATTATTTGTGTCATCGAAAACCTTCGAAAACATGAAGTGGAATTCTATAAATAATAAAAATGATGGGTTAATGCGACATCCATGATATTCAAAATTAGGGAAGGAATTTGATTCATTATATCCATATTTCTCATCTGATCCATGGAATGTTCAACTAAGATTTGTTGTCAATGGATTCAACCCATATGGGACTTTAAGTACTAGTTATAGCATTTGGCTAGTTGTTTTGATCCCTTACAATCTACCTCCGTGGATGTGTATGCAACAAACATATTTTATCATTTCGATGATTATTCATAGAAAAACAATTCTTAGAAATGATATTGATGTATACTTGCTTCCTTTAATTGAATAATTACAGGAGTTATAGAGCAACGGTGTTGAGACATATGATGCATCTTCTAAAAAAATGTTCAAAATGCATGTTGCTCTAATATGGACCTTTAGTGACTTACCTAGACATGAAAATTTAGCTGGTCAGAACACTTACCCAAGTTTGGCTTGTCCTATTTGTAACATTGATTTTTATCCAAAATGGATACCTCATATTAGAAAATAGTTCTTCTTATTCCATCAAATATTTCTCGATGCATCTCATAGATTTCAACTGAAAAGGTAAAAATTAAATAGTTTTATTGACTATAGTCCACCTACGAAGCAGTTAATTGACTCTGAAATATTATAAAAACATGGAAATGTTGAAATAGAATTTGGGAAGGTGCATCATTTGAATTGTAGTGGAAAACGAGTTCAAAGTTCATCTTCAAGTGAAGTCGGCACACAAAAATGGAAGAAAAAAAGAATATTCATCAAAATTCTATATTTGGAATTTAATTTGTTACGACATAATCGTGATGTGATGAATATTGAGAAGAATGATTATGACAATTTGATCTTAAAATTTGTTAATGAGCATGGAAATTATAAGGATCATCTTACTGCTTGGAAAAACGTAAAATCAACGAACATAAGACATGATCTCTGGCCAGATGAGAATAAAAAGTATGGTCTGAGAATTTTTACAATGAAAAATAGGGATAAAGATACATTCCTTAAATTTTTAAATCATATGTAGGTATAAGATGTGTTTTCAAGTGACATCTCAAGGTGTGTTGACTTAAAGAATCATAGGTTACATGGATTGAAAAGTCACGATTCACATATTTTGTTACAATTGTTACTACCATTGGATTTAGATACATTATTACCTAAAAAGGTTATTTCTATTGTACTCCAATTATGCATATTTATCAGACAAATATGTTAGAAATCTCTACATAATTTTGAGCTTGAAAACCTTCCAGAGAGATTTTTATTGACACTTTGTTCAATAGATACTATCTTTCCTCCGTCTTTTTTTACTATTATGATGCATTTAACAATGCATTTGGTTGAGGAAACTAAATTAGGAGGCCACGTACATTATCGATGGATGTATCCAATTGAGAGGTAATTTATTTTATGTTTTTCAGTTAAGTAAACAATTCTTGGAACATAATTAAATACATAATTATGTTTTTTTTACTTTTTTTGCAGATATCTTATTTGTTTAAAATATTACATGAGAAATAATGCTCAACCTAAAAAGCTCTATTTCTAAAGGATATTTGGAAGAGGAGTGTCTCACCTTCTATTATAGATACGTGGATGATATTGAGACAAGATTTAATCATGATGGATGTGTTGATGACACATCAAATCAATCTCAAATACATGGGAAATCAAAAATATTTCATGTTAGTGGTCGATCATTTGGGAGGAACTCAAATGTTACACTGACAGATAATAAATTATTACATGCACATAGATATGTGCTGATGAATAGTGAAATTTTAGATCCATTTCATGAAGATTTGAGGATAAAAACAAAGAGACTAATGAGATTCTAAACACTAAATGAGAAAGATATAATGAAAGATGATAATAAAGAGCTTGTAGAATGGGTTTTACAACGTGTAAGATCATAAATATTGCAATAAATATGGATATTTGGTTGGCACATATATTTTTTAAATTTAATAATGTGTATTTATTTTGATTTCATGAATACGAATACTCGAGCCGATTTGTCATAAGATTATAAGTTTCTTGCATGAGGTCCCCTAAAACAAGTAACAAAGTTCGATGCTTACAACGCGAATGGATTTATATTTTGTATAGTCGATCGAGAAGAGGGTTTGAAAACATAGAAAAGTGGTATATTTATATTTTTTGTAGTGGGATACTATGGTAAGTTGACTGATGTTATCAAATTAAACTACCAAAGGATTTTTTCTATTATTTCATTCAAATTTAAATGGTTCGTTATTATCAGAGGCATTAAAAGATATTCTTTACAATTTACCTCTGTGAACTTCCCTCACATGATGGATGTTGGTGACCATGAACTCCATGATACATATATCTTATCATCAGAAGAGAAAATGGTATATTTTGTGAATGATGTTGTGGATGAAGGGTGGAGTGTAGTTTATCACATAAAATAAAAATATTTGAATGATATGGGTGATGAAGTGTAATATTTGACCTATGACCTTGAATCACATCAATAGAAAGAAGCAAAATTATTTTTCAATCATGATATTAAAAATATTAGTCTTGCAAGGGTGGATAAAGTGGACGATGTAATGGAGTAGGAAACTCACATGATTAAAGGGGAAACTGATTGTATGTACAGTTATGCATTCATTTAAAAACCACTTATTTCATTTGTGTAGTTATTCATTATCATTGTTATGTATATTTTTTTGATAGTATTGTGCATCTTTTATAATTTTTTATTTTATTTTCTATATAATTTGTTTGAAATATATGTTATGAACATAATTATATTTTATTAAATGAATGGAATTCAACGGGGGAAGCAGGGTGCCACTTATAGATCTTCATAGGGATACTATAGGTTGACTGTTATAGATAAAAATTTTAATATGAATAAATTTATTCCAATTTCATATACTAACTTATTGTTCATAAAAGATGGAAACAATGCATATAAGGCCCTACCCTTAAAATTTACATAATCTTGAATTAATTTAATAATTCAAACTGAGGATCTTTTCAGGTTTGGTGATTTAAGAAATTTAGTTCATAACTTATACATTAGAACTTGAATATTACATGTAGACACTTCTACTTGGTATCTATTTTTTCATAAAATAAAAAATCTTAAAATAAAAGAAACATGTTTAGTTCAAATTTTTAAATAGTAGGAATTTTCCTTGATCCTATCCTTGACCCTATTCCACCTTATGTCTTGTGGAAAACATTTCAAAAAGATGGAATTATCATAAAAATCTCAGTAAGGGATATACAAAGAAGTAAAGTAGTTAGTTTCCAAAAAAACTTGTAAACCATGAATACTTAATCATAAATTAATACTTGTAAACTTAAAGAAGTAACAAAATAGTTCACTAAATATAATCTCCTTACTTACCCTTTTGTATCCAAAAGAGTACCATAAAACCCATAGAAAACAACGTAAAGCATAAAAAGGTAACTTGGGACATAAACATATTTAAATAGAATAACCAAACAGTAGACTTCCACACATATCACTAAAATAAATATCCATATGACCGAATTCCATACCCAATTAATTGGAGTTTATAAAAAAACCACCCATCATTTGGTTTATCACATAACCACCCATCAAATTCCAAGTACCATTATATAATCATAACACATAAAATATGGAAAATATAAAAATTTCACTAATAACATTTCATTTGAAATAACAAGAAATATATTCAAGATATTGAAATACTAAATCCATTTAAAAATCCATTTTCAATACCAAAACACCCAAAAATAGAATAAGGGGTTTCTTTTTCCTTTTAAAAACATTAAGGCTTATAGAGGAAGCCATATAAAGATTATGGAGGTGGAGATGTCATTGTTGCCGCATATTCTAAAAATAAACATTCCCCTTGTCATTTAGTAAAATGATACATATAAAAAATATTACCTTTTAATTAAATGAAAAATAAAAGGATTTTATACACCACAGAAAAGAAAGTCATTTATAAATCAAAATATGCCTCAATAGAAAGTGATTGAGACAAAGTCCCTTACCTCATGTTCGACCTGACCCATTCGTTCTTTAATTTTCTGAATAAAAAAAATAAGTTAATTTATACATGATTCAGAACCTTTTTCAAGTTTATTATTATTTTTATATCACTTATTATTTTTATTTAACAATTATTTAATTATTTGAATTCATTTCAGACATTTTTTTGATTTTCAGAACTAGAGTAAAAAATGAACTTGTTATAATTATAAATTGTACATGTGGTCAAATTTCCATTATCTCCATAATGATATTCATGATTTATATATCATATATTTCATACACATTCAATATATATATTTATTTATAACATTCCATATCATTAGGATATAAAAAATGAAATGCACCGTTCATGGAGACTGTAAGTCGTACGTACGCATGAACTTACATTAATTTCATTTTCATATTTAATGGAATGAAAACTAAATGATACAAAGGTATATTATAATTACAGTATAATATATATCATATATATGTTACATAATTTCATTAATTCCATCCATTATAGATTCTGTGTATAGCATGAATGAGTCGTATCTCTTTGAGGGGCAGTAGTCCGCACTTCTTCAAATGAAATTATCATATTTACCCACTATGGAAACCATAAAGGTATGATATAAATGAAAAATACAGGATAATAGAGGAAATATAAATATAATATATATTACATATAAATATATTACCATCCTAATGGACACCATGAGAGGTGGTATGGAAAAATCAAATAATCATTGTTTCGTGAGGCAATAGTTCGTTGTCCACAGAAACAGTATGTTCTAAATCAATTAGATGGATGTTTGAGTAATTATAGTTTTAATCCTTCTCATAAAAACATTATAGTATATTGAGAATAATGATTTTGTTATTTAATCAAATAAAAAGATCATAATAGGGAGTGAAGAAGTAGAATAATGGAATGGAATTTTAGAGAAGACACTACCTCTTAAAACGCGTAGCTCTCTTTGATTTCAGCCAAAAGGATTTCTTGAATTTCCTTCTGCATAAGGGAAATATTATATGAGGAATTGGGGTTTGTTGTGATCTTATTTGAGTAGATATTTGATGATCCAATGGGATTTGGAGGTGTGAGTAAGGGTTAGAGGTAGTGTCCTTTTATAAAAGTGATGAGGGGAACTTTAGGAAAGCTTGAAAATATTATTTTATTTTTAGTTGATTATTGCTTTAAAATAACTTATAAGTGATATATTAATAATATAAGATTATAATGGGTCTAAAATATCTCAAACAATTGGTTTTAGACATGTTTCGGTTTCAAAATTAACCTTATCGTTCAGCTTTAAACCTTAGTAAACTTATTTAGCCTTTACCAAGTCTTCTTTTATATTCATAATATATTGTTTCCATAGTTAATATAAAATGACAAGTGACCCATAAATGGATCAGTAATAGAATTTTTAACATCATATATGTCGGTTGGACGAATCTTATATTTTTTTGAGAATTATATCATTTAATAAAATATTAATTGATTTAAATACACGTGTAAATTTTTATACTATTCATATCATGACTTTTGAAAAATATATAACAACTTGATTCATTTGAAAACACATAATTAATTTAAATAAAACAATCAATACTCATCCCTAAAATTCTTGGATGATATAAAAAGTTGCAAAATAAATTTATTTTAATATTTATAATCTCATTTATTTAAATCATTCATTAATAAGGTAATCACTACATCACCATTGTGTCATTAATAAATCTATTTATTTAATCTCTAAAAATTATAAATAAACTACCATGATGTAGAAAATATTTTTATATTTCTAATAAATATTTATAGTTTAAAACATCCCTTATACAACCCCATATAAAAATTGTTTTAATAAAATATATGTGTTTAGGTTATATTTTCCTTAACATTAAATTAAAAGTAATTAAATGTCATTATCACTCCCAAGTAGCTCCATGGGGTCCTAAAATCTTCCCAAAGATGATTATGGTCAGAAATATCTCATCCAATTGGGTTAGCAAATGTGTTAGGGTAATTTAATATTATTATAATATTATTTGTTTTCACTTATTTACCAGATTTACCCTTTATCAATGGTTAATAAAATATTTACTGAAGTTATTATTCATAAAGTCTAAAAATAAAAGTTACCTATTTATACAATTTGGACCTCCTGATTCAAAATATGGAATTTATTTCTCCAAAGTCAAAACATAGAAGTTTCAATAATTAATTTAAAATAAATTCCAATTGTCAAACCAAAAAAAGTGTGTTTTTAAGAAGTAAAATCTACAAAAATATTGACAATTGTTTATGTCAAATTTCAATGTGAAATTACATAAGATGACCAAAGTTGGATTAAATGATAAAATTATTTTATAATTAAACATTAAAACCAATTAAAATGCCAATATAATCATATAAATAAATTAGATGAAAAGACAATTTTGACTTAAAATGAAGTATTGTTTACTATTCATTAAAAATGAACTTTATCACAAAAAAAAAAATTACCCAAAGTAAATTTTGATGTCCCTATTCAAAAAAAGAAGTTTATTTTGTAAAATTTAACATATAAATGTGAAAAAAATAGATTTAAAAAAGGGTTCTCTATCAAAATGTTGTCAAAATACCTTTTAAAAATATTAGAGTATTTCTACTTAAAATTGGATTCATTATCATTTTATGCCTCTAAATTTTATTGGATAAATGTAAAAATATATAAAAAACATTTTTAATCATAATATGGTTACTTCTATTCATTCCCACCTATACAATGGCTAGGAATTAAATACGATTTAAAATAATCATATTATATTATTATTATTTTTCTCTGTATGTCTCAGCCTTGTGTGTAACATAAGATTTCGGAGGAACCCATTATTTCTTTTCAGGTGCACCATTAAACACATCATCCCCTTTAAAATAAAATTAATATTTAATTCAAATTTATTAATAAATATGAAAAGTTCATATTCTTTATTTACCTGGGATGTTACATCCTTCTCCCCTTTTAGAAATTACATCCTTACTATTTTATTCACTTATCAAATAAGTGGGGATATTTATCCATCAGAACATTTTCAGATTCCCATGTTCCCTCTTCAACCATATGGTTTTTTCCAAAACCATAACCTGATAAATCCTTTTATTCTGCAACACTTTATTCTGTGGTCTAGAATTTGGACTGGTTGTTCATCATAAGAAAGATTATCTTCCAACTAAACTACCTCTAGACTCAAAACATGATATAGATCTGGTATATACTTTCTCAACATTGAAACATGAAAAAAATTGTGTACTTGGGATAAACATGGAGGTAAATCCACTCTATAGGAAACTAATCCAACATTCTCCAAGATTTCATAGGGTCTAATGAACCTCAGACTCAACATTCTCTTCTTACTCAAACACATCACACTTTTACAAGGAAAAACTTTGAGAAAAACATGATCACCTACTCCAAAAGAAGGATCCTTCATTTGGTTTTCCATATAACATTTAAGCCTGCTATGTGTTGTCCTCATGTGATTCTAAATTAACTGAACTTTTTCTTCTATCTATTCTATCAATTCTGGTCTTATAAACTTTCTTTCGCCTACATCATCCCACAATGCTGGAGTTCTACACCTCTTTCCATATAATACCTCAAATGGAGCTATCTATATACTGAAATGAAAACTATTATTATAAGAAAACTGAACCAAATAATGATGTTGGACACAAATTACCTGGTAATCCATTGATGAAGCACATATCATATCTTGCTAAGTCTTAATTTTTCATTCTGAATACCAATCTGAATGACAATGAAAAGTTGTACTGAAATTTAATTCAGTACCCAATGACTTTTGAAGGCCCTTCCAAATGTTAGAAGTGAACATGTGATCATGATCAGATACAATGGAGAGGGGAACTCCTTATAACATGACTATATTTTTAATATACAATCGAGAAATTTGATTTAGAGATAGAGTATCTCAAATAGGAAGAAAATGAGTAAATTTAGTCAATCAATCAATAAAAACTCTGATTGCATTATTACCTCAAGATTTCATTGGTAAACCAACAATGAAGTCCACAAATATATTTTCCCATTTCCACTCTAGCACAGGTAAAGGCTGAAGCATCCATTTCTGTAACTTTCTATATTCCTTGACATGTTGACAAGTCAAACACTTCATAGTAAAGTCAACAATATATCTTTTCATTCCATACCACCAGTAATACTCCTAAATATCTATGTACATCTTAGTACTACCAAGATGAACAGAAAATGGAGAACTATGAGCTCCATATAACAACCCTTTCTTTATCTAGGAATCATAAGGCACACATAATATCTTTTCAAACCTCAAAACACAATCTTTTTCAATGTTAAATTCAGGTAACTTACACTTATAAACCAACTCTACCATTTTCTAAAACTCACTGTCTTCTTTCTACGCTTTCTTTAATTTTTCTTCTAGAGACGATTTCACCACCACCAGAAACAAAACAGAGGAATTTCCTACACAAACAACTTCTATGACAAAGTTCATATAATCGTTAATCAAAGTATCTTATCCCAAACATAACATAGTTAATTTAGCATTACTTTTTCAACTCAAATCATTTGGAAATTTATTTTATTTTCCAAGATTTTAATAGATCGTGCAATCATAATCCTTGATTAATTCTATCTATCTCCTCTATCTCATGTTTAATTCCTTCTATGTGAATATATACTTCAATCATTTCTGATTTGTATATATTAAACACTTTACGTCATACAAATGATGCATCTAAATTTTTTATGAAAAAAACAACAAGAGCTAATTCCAAATCATGTGTAGGGTAATTTAACACATGAGGTTTCAACTACCGTAACGAATAAGCAATTCCCTAATCATTTTACATTAGGACACAACTAAGTCCTTTAAACTAAGCTTCATTATTGATAAAAAATTCACCATGTATGGAAGGTAAAACCAAAACTGGAGAATTCACCAATATTCTTTTCAATTCCTAAAAACAATCATCACATTCTTTTGTCTAGATGAACATAACACCTTTTCAAATTAACATAGTCAGTGGGTTAGATACCCTTGTAAAATTTTAAACAAACATTTGGTAATAGTCTACCAAAACAAGAAAACTATAAATCTCAGTTATATTTTTCGATCTCGGCCATTCTTCAACAAATTTTGTTTTAGCAGGAACAACAATTATGCCATTTTTTGAAATAATGTGACCTTGTAATGACAATTATTGTAACCAAAAATCGCACATTCTGAATTTCCCATACAATTTATTTTCTTTTATGGTTTTAAAGACTAACCTTAAATGACATTCATGTTCCACTATACATTTTTAAAATACCAAAATGTCATCAATAAAAGTACCACCATTTATCACCTGAGTCAACTAATCCATCATTCCAAGAAATAGTTCAATCAGATTCTGACCATCTCCAGATGCTAATATGAATTTTTATTCTCCCTTATATTCCATCCCAACATAGTTTCCCTATTTCCTCTATAAAAAACCATTATAAATAAACATATCTTAGATGAATAAACATGGAAATCTTTAAATTCTATATCATTTTAGTTTGACCATAATGTAAAAATTATGGATATTATATAAACAAAATTATAACTCTTAAATTTATCTAAACCAAACTCTGATACTAATTGTAAGGACCTAGCTTTAAACATTAAATAATCCTGAATTAAGTGAATTATTCACATTTAGGGTCTTTTTCATTTTAGATGTTTAGGGAATTAGGTCAAAAATTATACATAACAACTTGAATATTACATGTAGACACTTCTAATTAGTATCCATTTTTTTCATAAAATAAAAACTCTTAAAAGAAAATAAACATGTTTAGTTCCATGTTTTAAACAGCATGACTTTTCATTGATCCCATCCTTGACCCTATTCACCCTTAATCCCTATGAAAAAAATTTCAAAAACATAGGATGAGCATAAAAAGATCAGTAAGGGATACACAAAGAAGGAAAACTGTTATCTTTCAAAACAACATGAAAACCCAGAATACTTAATCATAAAGTAATAATTTTCACCTTAAATAAGTAGGAAAACAATTCAAATAATATAAGCTCATTTATTACCCTTTTTATATCCAACAGAATACTCTAAATCCCATATAAAACAATTTATTTCTTATAAATGTAACTTGGGACATAAACATTATTAAATGGAATAACCATGCGGTTGACTTCCACACATATCGCTAAATAGAATAGCCATATAGCTGACCTCCAAACCCAATTCATTGGAGGTTATAACATAACCACCCGTACTTGGTTTATCACAGAACCACATTTTATTTGGTTTATCATGTAACCACCTACCAAATTTCCAAGTACCATTATATAATCATAACACATAAAATATTTCAAATAACAACATTTCACTAATAACATATCATTTGAAATCATAAGAAATCACATCAAAAAATATTGAAATAATCAATCCATTTTAAGAGCCATTTTTAATAAAAAAACACCCAAAAATGGTATAAGGGGTTTTTTCCTTTTAAAACATTAAGGCTTTTAGAGGAAGCTAAACAGTGATTATGGAGACAGAGAGGTCATTGTGACCGCATACATTAAAAAGAAATATTCCCTTTGTCATTCAGTAAAATTCTAACTAGAAAAAATATTTTCTTTAAATTAAATTAGAAGTCAAAGGGGTTTATACACCATATAAAATAAATTCAGGTATAAACCAAAATATTCCTTAATGAAAGGATATTGAGACAAAGTCCCTTACCTCGTATCCGAATTGACTCATTTGTTCATTAATTTATGAAATAATAATCTTAATTTAATTTATAATTTCTTCATAACCTTTTCTATGTTTATTATTCCTTTAATATTAATTATTATCATGCTTTAACAATTAGTTAATTATTTGAGTTCATATCGTACATTTTATCGATGCTCAGAACTTGAGTCAAAAATGAACTTGTTATAATTATAAATATCCCATGTGGTCAAAATTACATTATTTCCATAATGGTATTCATGATTTATATATCATATAAATCTATTATATATTTATTTAGAATAGTCCATATCATTTGGATATAAGAAATGAAATGCCCCGTTCATGGAGACCTTAGGTTGTATGTACCCATGAATGCTACTTTAATTTAATTTTCATATTTAAAGGAATGAAAACTAAATAATACATAAGTATACTGTAATTAAAATATAATATCTAGGTTATATATGTTACATAATTTTATCAATTTCATCCTTTATAAGTTCCATTTATAGCATGAACGAGTCATATCACTTTGAGGGGGCGGTAGTCAGTAGTTCCTCAAATGAAATTGTCGTATTTACCCATTATGGAAACCATAAAGGTTTGATTTAATTGAAAAATACAGGATAAGAGAGACAATATAAATATAATATATATAACATAAAATATAGTTCCATCTTAATGTCCACCATTAGAGGTGGAACGTAAAAATCAAATAATCATCGTTTCGTGAGGCAGTAGTTCGTCATCCATAGAAAACGTATTTTCTAATCCATTAGATAGAGGTGTGTGTAAGTTATGATTGAATCCTTATCATTACAAAATACTAGTATATTGAGGGTAATACTTTTATTACATAATGAAATAAAAATAATATAATAGGGAGTGAAGAAGTAGAATAATGGAATAGAATTTTAGAGAATACATTACCTCTTAAAACATGTATCTCTCTTTGATTTGAACCAAAATGCTTTATATAATTGACTTATGCCTATGGGAAAACTTCTATGAGGAATATTGGGAAGTTAGGAATTTATTGGAGAAGGTTTTGGACAATCCAATGGGATTGAGAGGTGAGAGTAATGGTTAGAGATGATGTCCTTTTATAAGAGGGAGGAGGGGCACTTTAGGAAAGATTGAACATTTTTTTTATTATTAATTGATTTTCGAATAATAATAACACAAAATTGGTATATTAATAATATAAAATGACTATGGGTCTAAATACTCTCATAAAATAGGTTTTATACAAATTTTGGTTTCAATATTAACCTTATCTTTTAGCTTTAACCCTAATAATCTTATTTATCTTTTACCATGTCTTCTTGTATATTCATAATATATGGTTACCATAGTTACTATAAAATTCCAACTAAAAGAAGGATAAATGATGACATTTTTAACATCATTTATTTCAATTTGTCGAATATTAGTTTTTTAGGACTATTATATCATTTAAAAAATATAATTGATTTAAAAACCCATTTATGTCAATTTTTATGCTATTCATATCACTACTTTTTAAAAATTCATAACTTGATACATTCGAAAAAACATCATTAATTAAAATAAAACAAGTAATAATCATCCATAAAATTATTAGATGACATAAAAAGTTTAAAATAATGTTATTTTAATATTTATTATCTCATTTATTTTAATCATTCATTAATCTGGTAATCACTACATAACCATTGTGTCATAAAACAATTTATTTATTTAATCTACAAAAATAATAAATAAAATACCATGATGTAGGAAATATTTTTATATTTTTAATAACTATTTATAGTCAAAAGGATCACTTATATAACCCCATATAAAAATTGTTTTATTAAAAGATATATGTTTTTGTTATATCTTCCTTAACATTAAATTAAAAGTAATTAAATGTCATTTTCACACACAAGTGGCTCCATGGGATCCTAAAATCGATCAAAGGATGCCCATGTTCAGAAAAATCTCATACAATAGGGTTCTCAAATGTTTTAATGTAATTTAATATTATTATAATATTATTTTTTTACCCTTATTTACTACATTTTCTCATTAACCATGGTAAATAAAATATTTACTTAAATTATTATTCATAATGTATATAAATATAAGTTACCTATTTACTAAATTTAGACGTCATAATTCCAAATTTTAATTACATTTTTCCAAATTCAAAACACAGAAGTTGTAGTAATTAATTTAAAATAAATTCCTACTGTCAAACCAAAAAACATGTTTTTAAGAAGTCAAAACTACCAAAATATTGACAATTGATTATGTCTAATTTCAAATGTGAAATTAATTACAATGACCAAAATTGCATTAAATGATAAAAATATAATATTATTACACTTTATAACTAATTATTATAGCAATATAATCAAAAAAATAAATTAGATGAAAAGACTATTTTGACTTAAAATGCAGTATTTTAACTATTCTTTAAAAAATGAACTTTATCAGAAATATACCAAAAATTTACCCAAAGTAAATTTTGATGTACCTATTCTAAATAAGTTTATTTTTTCAAATTTAATATATAAAAGTGACAAAAAATATTTTTAAAAAGGGTTTGCTAATAAAAGGCGGTTAAACTACTTTTAAAAAATATTATAGTATTTATGCTTAAAATTTGATTCATTCTCATTTTAATCCTCTAAATTTTATTAGATAAATGTAAAAATAATAAACAAACATGTTTAATCTTAATATGGTTAGTTCTATTCATTCCCTCCAATACAATGACATGACATTAACTACCATTTTAAATAATAATATTATATTTTTATTATTTTTCTCAGTATGTCTCAGCCTTGTGTGTAATATAAGATTTCAAAGAAACCCATTGTTTCTTGTTGGGTACACCATTGAACATAGCATCCCATTTAAATTAAAATTAATATTTATTTCACAAATATTAATAAATATAAAAATTTCATATTCTTTATTTACATGGGATGTTAAAAGGTAAGTTTGGAAGAAAAAAATAAAAATTTCCTATTTATGGAATCTGACCGGAGAAAATATAGTTGTCCCATTTGATTTCTATGGGGTCCCTACGGATGACATTGTAGTATTACTTGGAAAAATTATTGACCATCTAGCTGTGAATCCAGTTTCCCTTCGGATTACATATGATAATTATAGATTATGCAGCGATATCAACTTGAAAAGAAAGGTTGATATATATTGTGGCCCTTGGATTGATTTTATGGTGTAATGAATTTAGTGGTGGTTCTAAAAATGGTTGATATAAATTGGAACTCCTGTTATGAACTTGTAATATGGGAATGTATGTGGATATATATATATATGTGTGTGTGTGTGTGTGTCCGTGTGCATTTTATGTGTCTTTTGATTTCTATATGTACCCCACCCATCCTAGGTGTCATATGAATTTTGCACATGTTTTTTTAGGGTACTAGTACGGGGGTGGTAGAATTAGCTGCATTTTTAATAGTAAATATACCTTTAGTGGAAGTTTAATCTGCCACTAAATAAATGTTCCATATTTAGCGGTAGTTTAAACTGCCACTAAATACATACACCGTACAATTTAGCGGTGGTTTTTTGTGCTTTAATGGCATTTTTCGTGTAAAAATGGAAATATTATTATGGCGGTTAACACCGCTACTAAATGCTACTCATTTTATATAATCATATATCAGTGGTTGGTGTGGTTTTCCCGGCGTTTCCTTGGGAAAATGTATCTGTTTTAAGTGGTGGTTAAAACTGATGCTAAAAAAGAACTCATTTTTTCAAATCCAAACTACCATGAAAACCACACCAACCACCGCTAAATGTGGTTACTAAAACAATTTCCAGAAGCTACCGCTAAATAAAAGAAACTCCCACATATTGAACTCTGACACCAAATTTAACAGCAGTTTTTTAAAACTGCCACAAAATCATAAGGCGTCAGTTTGAACCGCCGCCGTAACAAATAAATCTGCTGCAATTCTGTGAATTTTTTATAGTGTTCCTTACTTGGGAAAAGTTCCAAGTGTACCATTCATATTATTTCTATAAATGGTTTATGTTTTTATGGGATGATTCTTATTAATCTCATTACTTTTATATGATATATTTTATAATGAAATGTTTTAGAATACCATTTCTTTTCATGATTAATGTTGTGACAAATTATTAATTATCTAGAAAAACAAGTATGTATGATTTCATTTTATGATTTTTGGTACCTATATCTACCTATAATGCATTGTATAAGTATGGATATCTCCTAATTTATATATTTTATACACATGCCTAATTTCATACTCTTAATTTTATGCATGCACTGGGGTTTCATGTCCATAAGTTTACCTATGGACCTGTTTTTCTGGTCCATATTATTATACAAGAACTTAATTTCATGTCCTAAACTTAATGAGTGAAAATAATTCTACATATACATGTTGAAAAGGTTATAAGTTTTTGTGTATTACACAATTTCATGTCTCATGTCAATGTTATTATCTTATGGATTATGTTCTTTAAATCCCTTGTGAATCATGTCTTATGAACTTACAATTTTTATTCCATGACTCAAGTATATGATCTTCGACATGGAGGGTATAATATCCAAATACTATGGTTACATTCTCATAACCTTATATTATTCACACATATCTTTGATGATTACCCTTAGTGAGCATCTGAGCTCTCCCTTTCTTATGATTCTTTTCTTCGATTTATAATGAAATGTTTTATGTAGGAATACTAAAGGGGAATATATTTTTGGGAGATGTTGAAAATATTTCACATAATTAGAATAATGTGTTCCATGTTCCCAATGGCACTACACTATTATGGTCCTCATGCATCTGTTTGTGTAATGCAATGAATATTAATCTAAATAGATATAACATCCATGTATGAAAATATTGGGTCATCATACTATACCAACTTTATCAGTGTAAACCACAATAGATAAAATAAAAAATAACAAAAATATCACTAAATATAATCATGAATTTCTAAAACAATTTACCAAGACAGGGAAAATGAAAATAACAAAACAATAAATATGTCATGACATGTCATAGTGCCAATATTAAAAGGAAAACCTAAAATAAATACATAATGAAGAATCCCTAAAATGGGTACTAAAATCAGATCTTGTCCCCTCATCTTAGCACATCTCGAAGTCCCAAATCAACCATCATGCATAGGTCCATTGACTCTATCCTGACCTACAACTATGAAATCTTCTTCTATACCAAATTTTGGGCTAGTAAGGGTGTCACTAAAACTCATTAGGCCACAACCAATAGTGTATACAAAATATATACTCTAATTTAGTGTCTGTGGAAGTACCATCAATAATAAAAATTTAAAACATAAAAAATTTAACATCATTTAGTATTTATTAGATCATTTACTTTAATTATAAGTTCCATTTTTTAAAAATTTCATCCAACCTCATTCGGACTGTGTTGGGAATCTAAATCATGTGTCAAAGGGTGATGGGTTGGAAAAACATAGTGCCTCGGTCCATGAATCCAACTGAGACTCAGAATTCAATATTTGACTATCCCATCCATGATATGGAAAAACATGTCCATATACTTAAATTTAAGAGCATAAATTGTTTCCATGAAAAACTATTATGTGTAAAGGTTAATGGAGAAACAGTCAGCCTCTGCATGGACTCGAGCATCAGTTCATCATCCCAAAAACATTAGTTCACATTTACAAGGGTCATCATCAATGATCATTAATTATTAACAACACAAGTGTAATCATTTCCATTATATCACAATTCCATGGTTTATTAAAATCAGTACATTCTCAATTCTCATAACATGCTCATTTTACCATTTAAACATATTACAACCATTCATTACCTCTTACAGGCACTACTAAAGAACTGGTATTTAATAGCACTGATATTTATCAGCACTAGAAAAAAGTGTTGATAAATGACATCTTTATTAGAACTAAATAAAGCACTGATAAATATAACCCTTTATCATTGCTTATTTAGAGATGATAAAGAGTCCCTTTATCTGCACATTTTTTAGCACTAATAAATTGTACCCTTTATCAGCGTTTTTTTAGAACTCATAAAGGAAACCATTATCAACACCTTTTTTCATTGATGAAGTTCTAAATAAATAAAATGAAATAATTATAAAAATAAAAAATAAAAAATAAAAAATGAGGTTATTAAAAAAATTAAAAATTATATTAATTAAATAATTTTTGATAAAAATGATTAAATTCATTATAATATATATAAATCATAAATAATAATAAATATTACGTTTTAAATATATATATATATGCATAATAAAAATTAAACAAATTAAAATTAAAAAATAATTAAAAGTGATAAAAATATTAAACATTTTACTAATTAGATTATTATTGATAATATTAATAAATAGTATATTATATATATATATATATATTAATGTAACTAAATATGATTTATATATTAAAAAATATTTATTTAGACTACATTATAAATAGTCATATATTTAGTGAATAATGGTTGGTAATTAATAATTAATATGAATTTAAAATACTAACTAATTTCATCGAGTAGTTGACATAATTGACTATTATTTGATTTTTCAATTTATAACATAGATCAAATGCATTATATTAATTTTATATGTATGAAATTAATGCATTTTTATATACATACCCACACACACAAATATTGTTTTCAAATTTAATCAATTTATATAATTTATTTTTTATATATTTATTTAAAATGTTAAAATATTTTCAATATATATTCACATTTAATTAAATATATATCCCTTTATTAATGATTTATATTAATCAAACATATTTAAATTTTAAATATTGTACTCATATTTACTTAATCAAATTTACTCATTTTTAACATGAATGAAATTAAGATTAAATATTCACTCACAATGATAAAAATAAATTTGTAAAAAATATTTATAAATAAAAATATTTGTAAACGTATATTTACTGTTTTTATACCTTTATAATTATAAATAAATAAATAATTTTTGTTTAAAAATTATTTATATAATTATAAATTATATTATAAAATTATAATAAATTTATTTAAATAATGAATAATTTTACTATATTTATATATATTTATAATTATATAATTATTTATAATTATATAAATATTACTATTTTTAAAGGTATTTATATAATTATAAATAAATATTTATATATTCAAATAACTATAGAATTATTATTTGATAAAAATTATTTTTATATGTTTTATAAATATATATAATAATTATATATTTTAAAATAAGTATTATTTTTTAAAAAAAGTATATTATGTATTGATAAATTCTTTATTAGAAATTATAAAGGTATCATTTCACTACTTTTTTTAAGCACTAATAAAAGTGTGACGATCTATTTTAAAAACCTTAACAATTGCGAACAAATTTCTCATATCTAAAACACTTTGTAGAAGCGACCTACTACCGGTGCTCCTCATTGTTGAATCCAAAGATTTAATCTTGGCTAGAATCAAGGATTCAACTATTCCAAGTCTCTAATCCAAGTCTCGATCAATTCAAGGGTCAAACTCAACCATGACTCATATGAAATCTAGGTTTTTGGATATCTCTTATTTCCCTCGATTATCTGTTGAACCTTATCATCTCACATCCATGTATACCACCATGTCTATTTGAAATATCATATAATCAACCAACCATAAATTCAGAATTTTTTATATATATTGACATATCATCTTCCCAAAACGTATATTCCATGACATCTACCAATCTGAAATCATCATCTTTTGAAAATTCATCCATATAGTGGTCGGTGTAGTTATTGGTTTAGAATATTACATTGAAAATTACTTGGATGAAGAAATATGTGAAATCATTGGGTTCATATATTATGTCATGAAATAATTGGAACCTATGAGGGTTGAGTTAGGAGGAACTAAAATATAGGGTTATCCCCTTCTATTTGAAAGGTAATTTTAGAAGTTGTTTCCAAAAAATGAATGATGAATTATATAACACAAGGGAACAACTATATAATTATATTTTCAAGAATTTTTTTCCTAGGATAATGAGCACTAAAATAAAATTTAAAATTAATGGATTTATTTAGGATTCCCATGAACTATTTCATGAGTATTTTGATAGATTTAAGGGTCACTTATGTAATGTAACAATCAAATGATTCTGCTGAATTTGTAAAATCAGAAGAGAAAAAATACTATATATGTTTGATTTTGTCTTATTTATTTAACTAATTCTTGAAAAAATATAATTTATTTATTTATATATTTGAAATATTTCAATTTTAATTTAAATAATGTGACATAAAATATATATATAATCAATGCGGTTTTAGGTTCGATAATCCTTAGATAAAATTATATAAGAAAAACTGATTTGTAGATAAAATTTAATTGATATTTTGATTTTGTTTGTTGAAATATGGTTAGAAAATAAACAAATGGAAAGGGTCATTTTCTAGGAAACCCCTCAGCATCATGGGGTTTTAAGAAACAAAATACTATTTCATTTTGTGGTGCATATGAAGAGTATTTGTTTATATAGGTTCTTGTTCTCAATCCTTTATGATTGATAAAAATTTTCTAAATTTAATATTTTATTTTAAAATTATCTTATTTAATTAGAAAATATTTCTATTATTTAAATTTTAAAGAATATTTTAATTAATTCAAGAATAAATATTATACCACTATATTTGACTAATTTTGATAAAATAAAATATTAACATTGGTTGATATAAATTTAATAAATAAGTTTTAATAGAATATATTTTTTTGGAAAAAAATATCTTTCATGGATAAAATCATTACACCTTTGAAATCCAACTTCATATAAAATTTATTAGTTTGGATATAATAATTTATTGAGAAGATATGTTCACATTGTATTCTTAATTTTATTGAATTTAATGTTTTATTATCATAAATTTAAATCCATTTTTTATATCCTTCTAGTGGTAATATGATGACCCACATATGTGACCAATGGAATTACATGACATAAAAAATGTTTCATTACAATACAGTACCATGAAATTTTATGTTAATAGTTTTATAGAATTAGGATTCAAATTTAACAAAAAAAAACACATGTATTTTTAATCAAATTGTCATTTTTTGGAACAATATATGCATTAACTTGATCTATAATAATTCTTAATTGCTATTATTTGGATCAAGCTCTGCATGTCACATTGTATTTATTCGAATCAAGCTACTCATGTATTTATTTGATCCAATTATCATCCTTGTAAACCACTCCAAATGATTTAGGCTCTACTTGTAAAAATGAGGTTTTTTTGTAGAGTTATACTCCTTCAAGTTTTAACAGAAACTTTCCGACCACCAATGAAATTTTATTCATTGATTTCATCCTTGCTTGAATTTATTACAGTTGATAAAAATATATCCATCTTATAAATGATAACCCACTAATTAATACTTCTTAAAAATCACTTCATTTTTTTCATCGCACATATAATAAACACTATATATGTTGTACTTTAATCCATCTAAAAACAGTTCATTCTTTAACATTGCATTTTGGTTCCACCCTTAGGAATTCTTGATTACCTTCCACATAATTTTCAAAAACAGGAGGAATTCACATTTGATAATGAATATCTTATTTTTAATTATTTAATTATTATACCAAATTAATATTTTGTGAGCCTAATAAGATATCTTTACATTTTCTCAGATGATTCAATGCTTCAATCCAATGTATCTTATTTTCTCCTCATCCTCCCCAAACATCGATTATTTGTATGGTGATATCTATCTACATTTTTTTATCATCATTATAACTCTATCATCAACATATCCTTGTGGTTAAAAATTCTTTCATAGAGAAATCATTATCCATAGAAATAATTTATTATTTCATATTTATGTTTAATTTATTTTTTATCAGTGTTACTCAAATAATAATTTTTTCTTATACAGGTGGAATCTTTTTGTTTGAGTTGGGATGGTTTGTTCGAAGATGCTTAAGATCATGAGAGATTGGAGTTTGAACCTAAAATTGAGATAATGACAACAAGGAAATGCATCATGAATTCATAAAACAATTAGGAAAAGGTTAATTCCAACTACTAATTTAAATAATTTTTTATGATTTTATATACTATTTCTACGTAAATTTACTTATCTTTTTTATTAACTACTTATTTATTTTTTTCATATATATTTTGGAAAGTCAAGTTTTGTTGTCAACTATCTATAATGATCCAAAAAAGAGATAAAATGATTTTTTTCTACCAATGTAACCATCTTTTCCATATTAATTTTCTTTCTTTATCGATCTTCGAGCACTGGATATTGATTTTATTTTATTATATGTAAATCGTTTCCCATTATAGTAAGATAGTAGAGAATAAGAAGCTTATGCGCCCATTATGGTTACTTCTTGGGATATAATGGGCACATGAGCTTCTTCTGCTCTTTTGACTTTCAACAATGAGAAAATCATTTCAACTAAGAACATCGATTCAATATGAAGTTTTGGTAGTTTACATAAAAATATAATATAAATGACGTTAAATTGGAAATTAGTATTTTTTTAGGCTTTGGGGTGTCTACGAATCAACCTCACCTCAACACGATTCACGGTGTGACTGGTATGGCTCCAAGTGTTTATTTTTATTTAAAATTTACAAGAATTTTAGAAAAATGGCCAACTTACAGACTCAAAATCGAGAAAAAAATACCTTAATTATTTTGGTACTTTAGTGAAATGATTAATATGTCATTTGAGATGTGTAGGAATCAGCTTCACCTCAATTAAACACATTATGTGACCACTATAACTCAATGTGTCCATTATCATTTTAATATTGATGGTTTAGTTTAAAAATGTCACTCACTGAAAACAATGAAATCTTGATCATATTTTAGTAAAACGTTAGGACATCAATTTATAAGTCATTTTGATGTGTAGGAATCAGTATCATGTCAAACTGCTACATGATTTGATCAGTATAGTTCAGAGTTCATGTTTCTAGTTTAAAATGACATTTTTTTAAAAAAGAGGGGAATACCCTAAACTAAGAAAACTCATTCATTTTTTCTTGATACTTTAATAAAAATGATCCATAAGTCATTTTATATGTGTAGATTTTAGTTGTACCTCAATCTAATGCACAGTGTGACCAGGATGAATCAAAGTGTGTCTTTTTATTTAAAAATGATATCAATTTTAATAAAGAGGACAACTATACTACTCAATGATGATCAAACACATTCATATTGTTTTAATATTTTAAGTAAAAATACATAATTCATTTCTAAAATGTAGGAAACATTTTCACCTCCATAAGATTCATGATGTTATCAGTATGACTCAATGTGCTCGTTAACAGTTTAAAATCGATAGTTCATCTCAAAAAATGTCAGTCACTGAAAACTGAGTAAACATGATTAGATTTTCTTTGTAATATAGGGAATTAATTCATAAGTCATTTTTTTCATTTTGGAATAAATCTCTTGTGAAAATGATACCCGGTGTGATCATTATGAGTCAAAGTGTGTGCTTCCAGTTTAAAATTATAATTTAGTAAAAAAGATAAGTAGCATACTAAAAAATGAGTAAACATGTTTCGATTATTTCAATACTTTAAGAAAATCATCCATAATCCATTTGGGACTTTTAATAATTAGCCTCACCTTAATATGTTTCATGGTGTGGCTGATATGAATCCAAGTGTGCCTTTTTATTTAAAATTGTCATCAACTTTAGTAAAAATTAAATTCACCTACTCAAAACTGAGAAAACACATTCAGATTGTTCTGATACTTCAAGAAAATGATTCATTAGTCGTTTCTGACATGTTGGAATTTCTCGAAACTCAATCCAATACATGATGTGTCCATAATGGCACAATTTTTCAATTATTATTTTAAAATCAACATTTTAGTTGAAAAGTTTCTCTCACTGAAAACCAAGAAAATTCCCTCGGATTTTCATTATAATTTATGATAATGATTCATAACTCATTTTTGACGTTTAGGAATCAGTAACACATCAAAGAGACACACGATGTGACAAAAAAGAGTCAAATTACATGTCTCTAGTTGAAAATGACATTTTAGTTAAAAAGATAATTGAATTACTCAAAACTAAGTAAAAAAATTGGATTTCTTTGATACTTATGGAATGATCTATAATTCAGTTAGGATGTGTAAGAATCAGTCGCACCACAATTCAATGCACGATGTGACTGGTATGAATCCAAGTATTTTTTTTTAATATATATTTATCATTTTAGATTAAAATGTGAATCACATCTCCAAAATAGAGTAACTGAACCTATATTTTTTTCTCTTCATTCATATTATGTATTTGTACTTGATTATTCAGATTTTATTGTGGTGCGGTGTTGCGGTGTGATGTCACAGCACACTGCATTGGTGCTATAGTGTGATGTTTTAGTACACTATAGTATTCCCCTTTTATCAGCACTAATATTATCATTGATAAAGGTATCATTTATCTGTGCTTTTAAAAGCTTTGATAAATCATCCTTTATGAGTGCCTCTAAAGGCCCTGATGAAGGTTACATTTATCAGCACTTCTATAAGAACTGATAAACGATCCTTTTATCAACAATTTTTAAAGTTTTGATAAATTTATTGGGATTTTAATCTTGCTCTAGTATTCATGGATTATCTAGCACTAATAAAGGCAATTTTTAATAGTGTTGAAGACCTATTTTTTAGTGGTTTGTTCATTTATCCATGATTTCATGCCTCTTAGACATCTAATATCATTCATCAATTTACATCACATGTCCCACTTTTTTATCCCAATATTATTCAAACACCCTATCATATCATGTTATCATGTTAACCATAATTATAATTGGTTTAATCTCAAAACCCTTCGTTTCATCATTTAACATCAAAATTTTCATGTACAAGGGAGTTTTCCACCCCATGGGTGTCCATAGTCTTGGTCTATTCATCGTCATCAAAACCCATGTGGATAATTATAACTACAAAACAAAATTTAGATCCCAAATTAATGATTTCCTATCAAGGAAAACAAAAATCTACCATAACAGCCCCATGTTCACTACCATATATACATAACTAACATCAAGACAATGATATATAACTTGTAGACCACCTACCTCAAGTTTGTAGATAGAAACTTCCATATCCTCAGCCCTTGATTTTAACCCAAAAAACACTAAAATCCCAAACATATAATCTTCTAGAAAAATAAGGTTTTAGGTATTCAGATGGTGAATAAATACTACACAAAGACTCTTCTAGAGAATATAAGGAAGAGGAGTTTTATGCTCACCCAGAGCTTCAATCTACACCCTATAGTTCTCCAAATGGTAGATAATTGAATTTGAATCTCCCTTGGAATCTTGGTATGAAATGATTCTTCACCTATGATTATAGAAGAATAATGGGTAATAAAATCTTGTTAGAAACCATAAATCCAAATGGTGGGAATTATAAAT
The DNA here is from genome assembly GCA_963277665.1 of Viscum album. Classification (NCBI taxonomy): domain Eukaryota; kingdom Viridiplantae; phylum Streptophyta; class Magnoliopsida; order Santalales; family Viscaceae; genus Viscum; species Viscum album. The sequence goes on from OY728128.1 coordinate 718,017,777, forward strand.
CCCCATTTCGATGAATCTGATAGTTTGGACTGTATTCCAACCATACACCACCCATTGTTCAAGAGGGGGCTTGGGATGCATAGTTTCCTAAGAGCATACAAGGTTTTAAAACCCGTGAGGTGGCCATGCGAGGTGGCTCTATCCAACCCATCATTATTTCAATCCCCCCTTTCACGGTTCCATAACCATTCACATACCTCTTCTAGGACAACACAATTATGGTGTACAATTATTACTCACCATAAGTCGACCATGAAACATGCAATGGATGGCCCATCCCTCCCCTTTTTGTGCCTTGAACCCCCATAGACTCCCCTGAGGCCCATAATATTCTTGTAAAAATATCATTAAATAGGAGAAAAACAATTTGACCATTATATAAATTAAATGCACCTCAATAGAAGTTTTAGATCTTATAACCACCCAACTTATAAAATCTCATCACTAAGTCACACTTTGAAGCATTACCAGGCATCTATTGTAAAAATGTTGGTCTATCAGGCCTTCATGGCTATCTCCCCCACCCAAGTGTCGTCATGAATGATTCCATACTGGTAAAACACTCGGACCAAGGGCATGTCCCTACCTAGCAATATTTTATCACTATGATCCACAATATGAACTAGATACTCCTCAAAGTATGCATATCATCATGTTTAACATAATCATCATTGACCACAGGATAAGCGTTGGGGTGATGCCACTAAATTTGGGTCACATTAAAAACATTGGGCATACCACTATACTACAGTGGAAGATCCTTTCAATACACCACTAGTCTGATCCTCTCAAGAACCTAAAATAGACCCATGTACCCGGCCAACAACATACCATGTTTTCAAACATGACAGTTACCCAATCTTGAAGAAACCCAAAAGAACACACAATGAAAAACTAAAAACATAATATGATAACTTCATTGAGAGGCATAAAACCTATACTTACTCTAATTTGTATCTATATGTTTCTAGAACAACTAAACTTACACTAACATCTCCCTTATGAGACTCAGTCCCAACAACTCTAACTCTCCTCCTTCCATCTAACACAATGAAGATCTACACATTCTACCATAGAATTCCCTATATGGTTCTATATGAATAGTTTCTTAGGGTTTTGGTCTTTTATTAATAAACATGAATCAAATTATTTCTCCTTGTTCCACAAATAAAAATATGCATTCCCTCTCCATGTCCTCTAGAACCTTGATAAAATTCTCTAATATACCATCTATCTATGGGTGTAATGTTGTACTGAGAAACACCCTATTACAAAGAAATTTCATCAATACATAAAATAAACATGAAGTAAAACATGGATCATGATATTAAATGATACTTTGTGGTACCACATGCTTCCAAAATATCTCCAGAACATATAATTCAAGAAAGTGGTCCATGGTAAAAGTCAATTGAATCGGTAGGAAATGTACCACATTTATCAAATGATTGAAAATTACCCATATCGTGTCATTATTCCATGGTTTCATCAAAAGTCCTACCAATAAGTACATGGTGACATCATCACTAATCTACTCTATAATGATAAATTTCAATAGAATAACACCCATCCATTTATGCTTGGCCTGGAATTGCTGACAGGTGTGACAATAAATCACAAAACCTATAACCTCTTCCAGCAGTCAAAGCCACTAATACTATTTACAAAGATCATAATACATTTTGGTTAAACTAGGATGAACTTTCCACTTTAAGGCATGTAACTCACACATTATCTCTTCACTCATACACAATGGAAAAATATGGCCATAGAAATACATGATCTCATCACCATCGACAGTTGTGTTAGGAGGTGACTCCCCACCTTCAAGGATTTACCTCAAGGGTAAACACTCTATATCCTTAGATTACCTCTCATTGGCCCATGATAGAAGTGTGGATTCAATTGACAAGGATTCCAGGGTTATATATATTTGTCCTTTCTGAACCATTATATGCATCATAGTCAATCATTGTCCACTAAGAATCAGACTCATGGACTACTTGAGTCTGTATCCTATGGCTCAATGCTTTAACAATGGTATTCCCTTTTCCTGGAGTATTTCTGAACTCAAAATGAAAATATTTCATATACTTGATCCATCATTGATGTGAGATTTTTGAATCATGTTGATAAATTATTTACTTTATTCTCTTTTGGTTGGTATACACAATAAATTCGTTTCCCAACAGGTAATTTCAGCAACACTTTAAATCGTAAACCACCATGTCCATATTGAGATCATTCATAGGTTAATTTCATTGATGTGTCCATAATTTTGGTAACCCATACCCCATAACTAAATCTTCTTGCACCAACACTACTTTAAGTCCCATACTAGATGCATCACAAAACAATGTTCATCTTGGGTAGGATCAAAATCGATGTGATACTCAAATGCTTCTTCTACTACAAAAAGGAATGATCACATGCTCTGATGAATTCAAACATGACAAAATTTTCAAAAAAAAAATTAATGTGGCGATTCCATGTGAGATAAGTACATGATGAACCTTTGGTAATAACCTTCCAAACAAAAAATCTTCTGATTTCAAAAAACATTATTGGGATGCTCGTAGGATACAACTGCTCATAATTTTTCTAGGTCTACTAACACATATTTTTTAGAGATAATGTGACCCAGGAAATATATATTATTGATTCTAAAGCTACATTTTAAAAGCATGGTGTATAGCCGACGATCTCTCAGTGTGCTCAAGATGATGTCATGATTTTTGGGATGTTCTTCATGAGTCTAGGAGTACACCAAGATGTTGTCTAGAAAATCTACAACAAACTAATCTATTAATGTCTAAAACATTCAGTTCAACAATTCCATAAACAATGTTTTAGTGTTAATCAACATGAATGGAATCCTAAAAAAGTCATAATTATAATACATGCTCCTGAAATAATTTATTGGTATATCAGATGATCTCACACTCAATTAATGATCACCTAATATCAATTTGATCTTCTAGAACTAGAAATCAAACCTAAGTTGGTCAAATAGGTCATCAATAAACAAAGGATGATATTTTTTATTAACTCTCATCCTTTTTTCATCTTATAATTGATTCACAAGTGCAAAAATTCATCATCACTCATTGAAAATAAAGACAGGTGAACCACAAGGTTATGTACCTGGGTAGATAAATCACTTTCCCTAAAACTCATATATCTGTAATTTGAGAAAATTAATCTATACTGGTTCCATCATGTAATTAGGAATGGATATTGGATTGAATCTATGTGAAAACTCAATTATGAACTCAAAATCTCTTTCAGGTGGAAACCCTAAAAAATCTTTAAGAAACTCATCCTAAAACTGATCTGTGATGTGAGAAAAGACATCATTCCCTACAATCCCATCATCAAGAACAATTCACTCCACATGGGTTGTGAGCTCACCTAACTACTGATAAATTTTCCCTATATATCTCTCATGGGTATCACATTCCCCATGATGAACTGTATTTTTTCCATAAAGTTATGTAAATGTTACCCTACAAAGATAAAAATCTACATGGACTCGATACAACACCAACCAATCCATCCCCAAAATAAAATTAAAACCATATATCTTGAGCACAAATAAGTCCCAAAGGAAACGGTACCCACCAACAAGGACAGACACTTTTTATAGTGTCATATATTGTATGTATGTACTCCTAATAGGGTGTCAATCAACATAACCCCACACTTATGTTCAACCGATAGACCCAAAACATTTAAAAAATGTGAAGATATAAAACAATGTGTGGAACTTGTATTAAACAAAACTTTATCAAGCATGAAGGATACAAGAATCATACCTTGAACAGTTGATGGTCTAGCCCCCCCCCCCCACTTCCTGGTGTAGGAATATCTGCATGAAGTTAGAATTCCCCTCTACCTTGGGATATAGTTTTCTTCCTTATAGTCACACTATATTTCTCATATAGACTCTCTTTTCCTAAAGTGACACATCCCTTTCCCCAACTAGTATGGCCGATGAAACTCTACCTACCTCATTGATACAGAGTAGTTGAAACCCTACCAGCACTTTGTATTGGCAAAGACCATAAAATAATTCCCACCTACTATGGGTTCATGTAGATCCTCTATATATGACCCATATGGTTTCATTATTAACACTCCACTAGTGGTATAGGGCACTAACTTCGCATATAAACTATCCATCCATAATGACAGTAGACGACTGAGCCACCTCCATAGGATATAGTCCCTCTCCCCTAACTACATTTTCAGTCACTATCCTAGTGTAAATTATCATAATGATGATTCATACTATTAGAATATGTATCACTATATCTCTCAACCATAATAGTTTTTCTTCCACCAGAATATTTTTTTAGGTTCCCTTCATAAATAAGAGATTTATCCACCTCTTTAGAAAACCTCTTCATGATAAAGATATTCACCTCAGACATGATCAACCATTCAAGACCATCCAGAAATCACCAAGTCCTAGTAACCTCATATATTTTCAACATCAGAGAAGAATTCTATAAATATTTCAATCCCACAACATAATCTATCACTGTCATGTTTCCCTTAGTCAATCATATAAACTCTTCAGCCTTCATCTACCTCAAGATCTCCAGGTAAAATTGTTCCATGAACTTCTCCTAGAAATCATTCCATAACATTCCCTCTATCTTCTCATATTGAGCCCATATATCCCACAAAATATTTATTGTTCTTAACTATGTACATATTTCCATCTTATGTCTCATCTCAGATGGGGTCTCTTAGTGATCCAGAATCATCTGGAGGGACTTAATCCAAAAGTATGTTGCCTTAGGTCCACCCTCGTCAGCAAACATTGGAGGGTGATGCGACTAGAACACTATTTTCAAATCAAACATAGTAATCATACACATTCCTAATTCTCACTCCATAAACTGTATAAAACCTGATAATTTATCATCGAATTTTTCTTCCCCCCAATTACCCAGATTCAACGGGGGTGCTTACCCCTCTACTAGTGTTGCATTTGTAGTGACATCCTTTATATCCCAACTAGTACGTGTCTTCAAAGGTGGAATCTATTTGTAATTCCAAACACACATCTCAAAATACATAACATAATATTTTCATAAATAAAATTGCAATAGAGAACTTATATCTAGTAAAAACATGTCACCCACCATAAAAGATCCCAACAGAAATAACCATTAACCCTTAACTATTCTCAACCATGCCTAACATGGTCCATTTATAACGAGGGTTAAACTAACTCCGATATTTTCACATTACATTAGAATCCATTTTAACCTTCCTACAAACATATTTTATTTCCTTTTTGTAATTATAACATTTTTATTAGGCACATTTTTTATAAAATTACAATATAATTAAGATGTGTTTTTTTCAATTCCCATACCGAACCATAACCCATTTTCCCATGTGTTCCCATCATGATGCATGTCATAGGTATACCTAGGTGCCTAAAATGATGTGTACATATAAAAACATCATAACATGTCAGGCCAAAAATGAAATCTCATAAATTAATAACATCACACATCAGGTACCTCACCCATAGTGAAATAACATCCAACTATAATGAAAAACATCGAGAACAACATTCCCACCCGAGGTTCTTGGATTTTACCCTCTACATGGGTTAGAGACTCCCATTAACGGTCTCATTTCCAAGGCTCGACACATCCTTGTCTTTATTCTAACTTCCCCAAATAAAATAAATAATATAAAAAACACTTTGATACCAATTTGTAATATAAAAACCCAAGATCCTCTAAATTGTGCCATGTACTGGTTTTCACATAACCTCATGCATGCCTCCCCATATTCTAGATGCCACTGACTAGTAGTGAGGGTCTCATGGAACATGTGGGGAGACTATACACACTTTATCATATTAATCCAATAAATATTAAATAAAAACTAAAAAACTAACCCAAAAGATAATCATGCATCACCAAAACAATTTCACAAAACATGATACATGACCTCATCCAAAAAGTAAATGATCTATGTCATTTAATACAGTTCCATGTGTAATGGAAAAAAATAAATACATGATGAATAATCCAAAAAAATAGATCCTGACATCTAATTTGGTACCCCTCCATATTTTCACATCTCTAAGCACCAAATAAACCCTCATGCATATGGCCTTTTCACTTCCCCTGACCTAAAAAATTAAATTTTCAAAGGTACCAAATGATGGATAGAGTATGGTATGAGTAAAACATAGTAATTCCTCACCAATGTTGTCTACAAAATATCCAATCTAATACTGTGTATCCATAAGTACCAACAATAATAAAAATATAGAAAATAAAACAGGTTACATCATTAGTTATTTATTAGATTAGTTACATTCATTATTAGTTTCATATTTAAACCATTTCATAAAATATGCATCAACCCATGATGGTCATCAAAATTGGTGTAAAAGGGTCACATGTTGAAAACAATGAACCTCAGTCCATGAATCCATCCAAGACTCGAAACTCCATTTCCGACCATCCCAACAATGATATAGAACTCCATGTCCATACCATTTCATTTAGGAGCATCAATCCTTTCCCAGAAAAATTACGTTGTTTAGGGGTTCACGTATCATCAATCTAGCCTTCCTAGGGGATTGGCGCATCATTCCATCTTCCCACCAACCATTATTTCACATTACCAAGGTCCATCTTCAAGGATCTATCATTAAAAATAATAATAAGGGAACCATTTCAATAATATCACAATTACATGGTTCATTACATTCATTACATTATTAATTCTCATTACATTATCATTTTAACATTTCAACGCATTACAACCATTCATTACCCATTCTAATTCATTTAACCCTGAGGTTAATCCAAGTTAACATTTTATCCTATTTATCCATTTTCATTCCATATCCCATTTAACTCTACCACGTTAATTGAAACACCATGTCATATCATGTTATTATTTTAACCATAATTAGAATTGGTTTATTCTCATAAAACCTTCATTTCATCATTTAACATCAAACTATTCATGTTCAAGGGAGTGGCCCAGACCATGGGTGTCATTTGACTCAATGTATTCATCTTCCTTAGATCCCATGGGGATCATGGGGATTCCAATACAACATTTTGATACCTAATTAGCCATTTAATTCTTATGAAAACAAAAATACTTCATAACAACACCATTTTCAAAACCACATACACATAACTAACAATAAGACTATAGGATATAACTTCTAAACCACCTACCTCATGTTTGTAGACAGATTCTTGATTAACCTCATCCCTTGATACAAACCCAAACAACCATCAAAGACCAAACAGAGAATCTTCTAGAAAAACAATGTTTTAGGTATTTTGATGTAGAAGAACATATACACAAGTCCTTTGAGAAAATAATATATGGAATTATACTATTAGACTCACCCAAAGAATCAACATACACCCTATAGTGATCTAAACATTCATTAATCATATGATAATTTCCCCTTGGAATCTTGGGAGGAAAGGGTTTGACACTAAGGTATATGGATGAGAAATGATTAATAATACCATGTTAAAACCCTTAATGCTCGAGGGGGGAAATTGGAAATTCCCCCCATTTAATGAGTAATACGGGTAGGTCATAGGGTTGGCCAAATGATGAAACAACTGTGTGACTCCCTATTTCCAAGAGGGTTCTAGATCGCATGGTCTACTAGGAGCCTAAACGGTTTTATAAAATGTGTGGTGTTCAATTGGGATGTCCCTATCCAATCTGAAACATTTTCATACTACCCCTTTTATAGTTCCTTAATTGTGCAGTTTTCTTTTCTAGTCCCTCATGGTTATGGAACGTGATTATTAATAACCATGTGCTGACAATACAACATGCACCAAATTACCCTTTCTTCCCACTTTCATGCTTGGAACCCCTGGAACACCCCTGAGAACCCTCTTTTTCTAATGAAATTTTCCACTAACCAAAAAAAATATTTTGACTAAAACATAAATGTAACATACCACATTATAATTTTTGGATCTTACACCCAACCTAATGGGATATCTAGTTAGGGTTGATAATTCCTCACATGATGTGGGTGAGATCCCCTATATGTGTATTTATATCTTCAAAGTGCATGTGTGTACTTATTTAGTTAGCTTGATGAGAAAAAATACTTAGACAAGAGACATCTATGTTAGAAAGTCTGATTGAGTGAGTTCTCATTGAATAGTGTTACCTTAAATCCTTGAGGATAATCATTGGCTGGAAGTATGGTTGCCATATTACCTTGTAAAAAAGTGTATATCTTGAGTATATCTAAGTTATTTTTGTTATGTATCATATTCTTATTCGCATTCCTTTATGATGAAGTGTTAACCTATTTCTTGATACATCATGTTTTGTTATTTTGGGTTTTCCTACTGGGTGTTGTAATACTCCCCATGTACGGTGTATGGACTCACATGTCATGTATTATAAAAAGACATGCCATATGATAGAGTCCTAGGTAGACTAGGATTATGTGAATCATTTTTGATAAAAACAAACAATGGTTCAAACCTGATATTTCATTTGAAAGCAATCCCCTCCTTTCTAACAGGTTGGATCCATTTTCCAATTTTAGGGGACTTTTATTTGGACCTTTTTACTTACCTATACCTTTTCTTACTCTGATGTGGAATATAAATTTATGAAATAATTTTAGTAGCGATTTTACTTAAATGGTAATCATTGTATGGTTATATTGAGATGGGTGTGTGTGTTTATAGGAACATTTTGCAAATTCCTACAATGTATGTAATATTCCCATTCAATGGTGGTCAGAAACCCATATCCTATTGGTGGGGGATGTAGGGTGTAACACTCAACTTAATATCTTCTATATGGGCCTTGAAGGTTCCGGTCATAGTGATCTACCTTGTAGATTACCTATGATTTTTTGAATAGTTGGGTTTTAAAAATGACGGTTTAATCCCATAGAGTTTATTGAAATCACCGTATAATCAAGATATCAATTCCTGAAAGATCCAATCATCTATAAAGATAATGAAAAAATAAGACAACTTATGATCCATTTATCAAATAACCATGAAAACCCAAAGATATATTCTTACTCATAACGAATGATAAAATGGTGAGGATCTTGTAAAATATTTAAACATGCCCCGTCAATCTTCAATTTACATTGATTAATATTTATAGATTTTATACCATTTGGAATCACAATCTAAATGTGTAATAAGGGTAAGGATATTGGGGGATGATGCCTAAATGAATTTCTAGATAGATAGAGGGATCTTTAAAGTCCACAAATCAATCATAGTTACATTCAATCTAAGAGAGATGTGGTGAAGAGAGATGATGATATTCTAGGATTGTTAAGGGGAGAAATATAACTGATTTTCAAATTAGACTCCATAGTTCCACCTCACCATTATTAATGGGGTGGGATAGGTATGTCCTCAATCACTACTACCTAATTCATCTATATTTTGAGTGTCTTGAGTGGGTAGATTTTTCTCCACCTGTATTTAATGGGATGGAAAAATCTAATAATATTGGTTTTTAGCATAAGGTAGATTTTTAAAATGGAATTCAATAACCTCATAAATGGTACAATATTTTTTAAATGGAAGGAAAATTTATAATTTATTAGTTTTAAAAGAAAATTGTAAGAAATTTTCATGGAATGGTTTGGGATAAATAATTTTTTCATCATGTATTTTATTGAATTGTATGATTTTATTTAGCGAACATGAACTTATTTAGTTCATGTTTGATAATATTTTGAGTATTCATTGAATAAGTTTCTTTGAGAATATTGTATAGAATATTATTATATATAATCCTAATGGTGATTATATAAACCTTTATATGTCATTACATTATTTGATGATTCTACCTAGACACATACTCAGGTGGGGGATCCTTGACTTTACCAGTTCTTAGACCTTATACATAACATTATGAATCATCATATGTTCCTATATAATGACGTTCATGGTCTTATTGATGTTGTGGTGTGGATAGAGATTATTGAGGTATTTTTTAATTCTATAGAAACTCTCAATGATTTGAGGGTGAATTCTGCCACAAGTTTATTTGAAGGACCTAGTATAGAGTGGTGGAATATCATTGGTCCATAAGAGGTTCATAGTGATATGTCATAAGAATTCATTAATATTATATTTTGGGTGTTGGGATTAACATGTTTATATATAATAGAGTCTTTTGGAGTAACGGTAATACTTTTTTTATTTTAGTACACTTATTTTTTTATTTGTTGTTTATTGTACTTATAGTTCTTATATCTCATTGATGGTCATGCTTCTAGTAATTTTTATAATGTAGTTGATGTATTTGTGTTTTTGTTTTGATATAATAAACATGGAAACCTTGTATAGGAGCTTGGGGATTTAGAGTGTCTATGGATTAGTTTTAACTCAAATGTGACTCATTTGAGTCATGTTATATTAATTTTGGGTTGTATTCCATGTGTTTTGTTTAAAGTTACCCTATTTAATATTTACATGAGCCTAGGTCAGTGTTATATTATTCTCGGTTAGTTGATATTATAATTTGGAAAATTAATTCGTTCATGTTGTGTGATATTTTTTATCATATTTTTCTAGAGTCCTTTAGAGTATCCTGTTTGGTTAGTTCTTTATCATTATAATTTTTATTTCATTTATTATTTGGATGGTGTAATTCAAAGTATAAATAAATATCTTTTTTGGGTAATCATATAATCTATTTTTATTGGTGATGTTTTTTCATGTATGTTCATATGAATTTGATCAATCACTTTGAATGGAATCTATATATTAGAGAGAATTTAGTGGGTCTATGTGTTATTTGGTAATTCTCTTTTTGGAATCAATGTTGAGTTTCACTTCGATGTATTAGGCAATATATAAAGATGTGCTCAATCAATATTTATGAAATTTATTAATTTTTTGTTTCCTTCTATAAAGTGACCTTTATAGTTTTTCCCATCCCCTCCCACCACTTACTTGGGGCGTTGAGGGATTTCTATCCAATGGTCTTGTACCACTAAAAATGATTTTTTATGAAAAAATTTTGTATGATGGGGAGAATTATAATACCATAGTGGAACTTTTGGGTTTTATTCTATATATTTTCAGGTTATTGTTATCTTTGTAGAGTTATAGGTATTTTTTTATAATTTTTTTAAATTATTATGGGAGTTGTGTAGTAAAAAAGCCTTTTAATAAAACTGTCTGGGTTTCATAAGAACCTATTTGATGGGGTGTAAGTTTTACCAATTGAGATTTTGTATAATTGGAACATGGTTTTTTGAACCAGATGAGGCCTATAGGTGGTTATTTGGACTGGTTTGGTGTTCAGATATAAAATTAGTAGTTAGCATAGGGTGTTCATAACCTCATAGCTTAACCTTGTAGCCCACCTTGTTTCACAAAAAAATGAGTTTTTTATAATTATAAATCTATTGATTTTTAATAGAGTTACAAAAAAAATTTGTACTATTTTTATTAGATGACTCCAAGGTATATTAATGGGGATTTCCACCTCTCTCATTTCATTTTTTTGAAATCCTTAATAAATTATTTCATGTTAACTATCATGTTAGGATCATCTTCCATATTTGTTCTTATGTCCTTTCTCCCCCTCCTTATAATCCCCTTTGGTTTCCCATACCTCCATGAACCCTAATCCATGTATAATATATATATGGTATGGGTTGAACTAATCATTGGGTTTAGTTCACTTTTCAATTTTAAAGGTTGTTTTGTTAAATTATTATCTATTCACTGTGAGAGGTGACACTATGTAAATTGATTCCACATTGGATAAGGTAGGCATTTTTATTCATTTTTGTTAATTTGAATATAATTGTTTCATTTATGTTTTTCAAAGATATATTTTTAAAATTTATAAATTTATAAGATAGCTATAATGGATTACAATAGTGATTTACATGGTTTATCCACTTGGAATAAATATTGTTTTAATTTTATTTTTTATTTCAAAAGAATTTTTTGTGTGAAAATTATTAATGACAATTCATTGAAGAACTGTTTCAAATGTTTTTTTCATAAATAATGGTATATAACCATGTTTGTTTATTGGAATGAATAAATTGTGGTTTTCAAAGAATAATGAAATTTTTTGGATTTTGGAAGGGTTTGAATAAAAAAATGGAACTTGTTGTTTATATGATTTCAAGGGTGATATTACATGAATTTTCTTAATATTTGGTATTTCATAATGGATTTCATGTAGTGCAAAATGACATAGAAATATGAGAAAAAAATTTATGTCCATTTTTTCAATTTTAAATGGATTGTTTCATTAGTTGTATGATACCCACTTGGTACCCATTGATTAATTAATCTTTTTATGGATTTTGGCTCTAAGGGTAATGTGATGTATATTTTCATTCATTTGAAATGGACATTGTGAAAGGGTTTAATTATTACAATGGGGTAGTATGTGAGGTGATATTTCTGTTTAGGATTTTACTATTGATTAATTGATATATTATTTTTATCCACTAGTTATTACTTTCATAGGAATGTTTTGTACAATAAAAGAGGTTCATTTTTATTCTACTCAAGTTAACTCACTCATTATTTGGTGTCCCATAATTCTATGTTATTCCATAGAAATGGGTGAACAACCATGGGTAATTATTTGGGGAATTTGGTGCATTTTGATTTTATTTTCCTGAAACATATGGAGAAGTTTTGTCTCATGTTATAGTATTATCTTGTATCATCTGGCCTTATGAAATAGTGAGTTGTCTATGATACTTAGTTTCCTATTAAATTGTACATGGGTTTCCCTCTTTATTTATTACATCATCGCCTAAAAAGTTTCTCTTATGTGGATATATAGTCTGACATTATAGAAATTTATTTATTTTAATTTCATTAATTATATAGTCCCTTCTCAACATAAATTTATACTCTTGAAAAAAAAATTATTTTTCAATGGAGAATTAAATTATGGATTTAAAAAGGAATTTTAAAAGGGAATGGTTTTTTATATTGGGATCATTTTTTATAAAATTTTAATAAGTCTAAAATATTAATATTTTTTTAAATCTTGAAGAATATTACCTTAACATTTTGAAGTGGAAATATTCAAACTAATTCCCTATATTTTTTTCTTAAAAAGGGTTGGATTATTTTATGAAGTGAAATATAAAATGTCACCTATTTTTTATTTAAAAGAATAAAACCATTTTTTTAAGTATATTTGAAACTAGCATTAATGAAATATATTATAAATGTAATTTTCTAACACACTTGGAGGGATAAGACTAGAGTCTATTTCTATCACACCCTTTATACAACATTGGGTGAATTTAGCTCTTCTTTTTCTCTTTCAGGTGTTGAAGTTGAGATAGTTTATTTGAGTTATGCTCGTGTTTTTCCGATGAGAGATTACTCAAAATGTAGTGAGTGACCATAGTTCATGTATGGGTGATCATAAATTGTTCATGTTCTGTATTATATTTTTTTAGGGAATTTTTATAACTTTTTTTTCAACCTAGAACATTGTTTCATTTTATTTCAAAATTTTTAAATTTTTTTCTTCTTTATGATCAGTTATGTTATAGGACTTTTCTTTTTTTTTACTTATTTATCTATTTAATTATAACTTTATTTAAATTATCTATTTCTATATAGTATCATTTGGTATTCTAAAGTGGTATACTAGATTCACATGTGAAATTTATGATGTATTTATTTGGATTATGAGGCGTAAATAATTCCTAAGAAAATATTAATTGATGTTAAGGAACTATTTTATAACCAATTACGGGCAGGAAACCCTTTGGGACATGTGGTAGGATTTTCTTGGTGACATGAACTAAAGAAATTTTGTTACGTACCACACCTTATCATCTGTAACTAATGATACAATGTCTCTCTTCTTGAAACTCATAGAGAATTTTTTTTTCTTATACCAAATACCATAGTCGGTCTACAAAGTACTAAACTCTACTGTCATACCAATGGGTATGTGAAAAACACTTCACATATATGGAATCCTAATTGAGGACCCATATCACCTCATGTAGATCACAACAAATGAGAATAGTACATTATGGGAAAGAGAAGTGCAAAAATATTGAGAGGGGTTATCTAACTTCATAAATGTAGGATCTAAACAACTATTTTTAAAAACAATCACATAGTAGATTAGGGTACCACACAACTGATGAGAGGAAGAGAATAAAATTATATAAGAAATAAGGGGTCCAGGTTCTCATTTTACATCAAAAATATTTCAAGAGGAAAATACTTAGCCCCATTAATGTAGTGATCATTTTTGAATGAACTATATCATCAGTCCCACCATACTAAAATCTAAATCATTCAATATCTCTTTTAATATAGCCTCATATTTCCAAGAAAACTAAATAATTAAAATCTATATGAAAAAATAATCATAATTTGATATTTATTTTACCAAATCAATCACTTGGTTGTATTGGGGTGGACCAAACCTAGGAAATCCCACTTATCCTTCTAACAATCCACATGGATGGAAAGATAAAATCAGATTATATAGTGATTGGATAGTAGGGAGATAGGGTAATAGGTGAGTTCACCTTTACATTTCAATTCCCCTCTAACCATCTTGATGACACATTTCACCAAACATAGAACCCGAGCCACTAGATACCGCCTCACGGCCCAAATTTCACCCATTTTGTTAGACATACTATATTTATACCTTTCCAATAGTCCCCTTCTAATATATATTAAAAAAACCACTACCCCTCTCCCAAATCCAGTCATTCACTGCTTTCTTGGACCAACCACTACAACATTCTTTATCCTTCTTCACTCATAATGGCCTCCTCACAGACATAAAACTCTATTTCCCCCTCTCATGACACGCTTTATCTACCTCATTCCTCTATCATTATCAATCCTAAAATTAAATCTCATTATAAAAATCATCCCTAAGTATATAAACTCATCATCCACACTCCATAGAGAGTGGGAGGGAGGAGTGATATATAATACGGGAGAGAGGTAGGGAGAGAGACAGATGGACAAAATTATTTTCAGTTGTTTTCTTCAATGATCCACCATCAAAACCACATACTCACATTGGAAAAATTATTTAATAACCAATGTATCCTAAAAAATTCTATGGCATGAGGATTGGGTAATTTGATAATTTAAATTCAACTATTATAAGGGGAATGAGAAGAATAATTAAATAAACCAACATGTTGAAAACAAAGAATAGTGAAGTTAATGAAAAACATGTCAAATAAAAAATTTCTGATGGATAAAGGATGATAAAAAAACCCTTACTTAGGTTATTATTTATAGTTTATTAATATCACATTCGATACATCATCATTATGTTGATAATTTACTTGATTTCCTCTAAAAATCATCTGCTTCATTGATGATCACAAATCCTAGAGTTCGTATGGATAACCATTATATTTAAAGATAATGATGCATAAATAGAAATGATATCTAGGATAAGGATTTTAAAATTAATAAATATTTTAATTTATATAACTTATCCTTTTATAAAATTAAACATTCCATGATGGTCAAATCCAAGAAACTCCAATGTGAATGAGTTATACCATACCAACTATAAAGGAATCATTCAAAATATAATCATAGTCTTACCATTCCCATATAAGACCCTATTTAGATGTTATATTCAATTCATAAAATAATTCCTCACATACTAAAGAAAATATTTTTTTTATTTTTTTATTATTATCAAATCCACGCATGTCTTAGAACTTCATGTCATTTAAGCCTAGGGTTAAACAACACACCACAATATCAATGAGATCATCAAATAATTTTTCCAAGGTCTTTTGTTGGGGTAAAATTAAGGTTTTACCCTTGGGGAGTTCAAAATACTCTAAAACTAAAAATTATGATAAGTATCCTTTTGTAAAAACTTAGGTCACTATACATGTGGTAAACTTTATGGCCCACCCAATGATAAATATCTATTTTTTACTTATTTAGAATATTCTATATACCTATACATGAATCATAGTCACATTAACCTAACATTTCCTCAAAACCTATAATATTACATGATGAAGGTCTGTTTGTGATAACAAAAAGTCAAATATCAATGGTTCATGAATCATTTTACTTTATGTGTATACACATCCAACATGAAATAATAATAAACTGGATATTTTTTTTAGTATAAAATGATTCATTTTATAGTATTACACTTATTTAACCAAACTTTATAAAACCATTCATAAGAATCTATCTATCATACCACATTTGTTATACTATTATATTAGCCTTAATTTTTCTATAATTTTTATTGTTTTGTTAAACTTTATGAATACCATATAATTCCTTAAACATATATATCTCACTATCTAATAAAACACTCCCACTAAACTATTTAGTGAGTAACATCTATGATGTAATATTGTTTTAATAAAATAACAACTTAAGAATAATATACCTAATGTTCAACTCCTTGAAAAAGATTATGAACACATATTCTTAAAAATATTAAATGTTATGATGTTAAAATATTTTGTTTCTAATTTCATCATCATCATTATTCTCATAACCATTTATTTAAAAATTTCCTTGAAATATTTTTTAAAATAATGTAACTCTTTAAATTAATCTATTATATGACATAACTTTAACATATTATGTTTTTAATTGAATTTAATTTTGATTTTAACCTCGTATATTTATTTATATGTTAACGTTTAAAATTATCTAATTCAATGAATAATCCAAATATCCTCTTAGAAACTATATTCATGTAAAAATATCATATTATGACTCATAAACCCGATTCTGTTAGGAAACAACACTTATGACCTTCAGTGAGAATATTTATCCATTAAATTATTGAAATCCATAAGTTATATGGTATTCTATTTGTTTGAATAATATTATGAAATTAATATTTTAATTTTCAATGTATACCAAAGATGGGTTGTTGAAGCTAAATTTGACATATTTTAAAAAATATATCAGATAATCTTTTTTTCTCAAAAAAAGCATCAACTATCTTTAATTTTTCTGTAAAATAATATATATTTAAATGAATCATAAACTGTAACACAATGATATTTTATTAATTTTTTTGATATTATTCATTTATGGAAAATTTAATTTTGTCTTGTATTACACACAACATTGATTTTAACATGTCTTTTACACGTAATGAAATTCTTTGAGAGCTTGCGTTATACGAAAGATGGAGTTTTACAAAATATAAATTTATAATTAGCACCATTTTTAAATATATCACATAGTTTTTGGAATGAAGAGTATGAGTTGAATTTAATAAATTATAAAAAAAAAGTAGTTTAAAAAAATTTATTATTTATCTATTTATTAATAGTAAACTTATAATAATTTAAAAATGAATTTTTTTTGAGAAATTGTATTTTTCTGAAGGAAATATTAGTCACGCTTTACACCCATAATTTAAAATTAATTTTTACCAATTATAGAAACTTTATTTGGGAAATTAAATCTAATTTTTTAAATAATCATATCAAAATTATCTTCGGATTAATTTTTGGTATTTTTCTAAAATTCTTCATCTTTCAATGAATAGTGAAACATATTGAATATTAATTTAAAACTGACTTTTTTTATTTGTTTATAATGTAAAATTATAATTTAAATTATTTTTAAAGTAAAATTAGTTACATTATATATAATTTAATCAAATTTAGGCTATTTTAATTAATTTTATATTGGATTATGATATACAATCTTTGTAAACTTTTGAACATTTTCATTTTGAAAACATGCTTTCTGATCGTATATATAGGATTAATATTAAATTAAATTATTCCAATTTTTTGAAATTAAATTGTAAAAATGGAGTATATATTGTTAATAATAAAATAAAATATTATATAATAAGGTAGAAATAATTTTTTACCATAATTATTAGTGGAAACAGTTAAATTTAAGTATTCTGATTAAGGGTTAAATGAGGTTTTCACATTATATGACTTTGTATTAAAATTAATTTTACACACAAATAAAATTTTATTTAATTATTTTAATTTAATATTTATAATAAATATATATAGATTACTTAATAAATATCATTTTAATTATATTCTTATTGTTTAAAATACCTAGGTAAATAAAAAGATAAAAGTTATAGTGTTAAAAAACTAAAAGGTTCAAATTCAGTAAACATAAATAATAATGAATAAGATGATAAAAATGTGTTTAATTTTTGTGGTGGATATTTTTATTGAACAAGTGATTCCTTCACACTATTATTGATCTATTTTGGTGGCACATAAGGTAATATTGACCTCCCAATATTGAATACTTTTGGGTATTTACAAAAATGTCACCCCTCCTCAATTATAAAAGGGAACTCACTCCTATCACTTATTCACACCACTAAAACAATTTGGATCAACAAAACCCTTCCACAGTAACTTCTAGAATTCCCTCCTATGATCCTATAATCACTATATTGTACATAAATCCAACCTATTAAGGATTTTAGTGCAAACCTAAGGAGGATACTTGATAAAGTGGTATTGTTTATCAACAAGAAGTTTTGGTGTATTTCTTCCCCCACCACCATAAATTATTATTATACCATGATAATATAAAAAAATATTATATTAAATATAATATTATGTTTTTATGATAATTAATTGAAATAAAACTGTCTCCACATTCATTAAATGGGTTAAAAAATCATTATTCGTGTGTACTGTGAACCGTCTTCTTACAAACTGATTTCATTCGTTTTGCCAATACCACCTATAATTGATGTACATAATGATTTATTTATTATTTATATATTATATTTATGATAATATTATGCTTCTTGAATTATTATATCTCATATACCCTTTTTATTTACATTTTTTCGGGTACGATAATGTCTCTTATGCATACGAAGGACTGTCGTCTCGCAAATCATTGTGATTACTTAACAATTTAATGAAAATATGTGATATATATGACATAAAAATGATTATACAATGATAATTTATCATTTCAATTTATTTCATTCAATCCTATAATAAAAAAGTAAACAATATTCATGTGTACATACAACATGTCGTCTCCATGAACCGTTTATTTATTTTTCTGTCACTAAATTTTTTGGGTTAATATAAATACATATATAGTAAATATATATGATATTAATATCATGCCTGAAATTCAATTGATTATGAAATAATTATCAAGGTAAGTTTAACAAAAATTAAAAATTAAAACTTATATGAAAAACAATATAGTTATTAACTAAAATGTTACTTTAAAATGGGTCAAAAAAATTAACTTTTTTATTATTCAAAACACTTTTAAGGAAAAGTGGAAAACTATTCCAGTTCAATATATAAGATCAGATTACATCAAAATAAATTAAAAAATAATTAAAATTGAGTCTTAATATAATAGAAATCTTACCTTTGTAAAGACACCAATGAAATTAAGAGATCGTTGTTCTTAGGCCTTACATGATTAAGTATTCAAAATAGTAGGCCATCTTGTCCCATGATTGAATAAATTATTCCACACAAATCATCCTTTCATTGAATACGCATGCCAAAATGAAATTTTTCTTATCAATCCAACCACACTACTCTAAGTTGATATCTAGTTGTATCATCATCTCAACCATCCTTTCATATTCATATAGTTTAGTTTTGAACTCAACAACCTCATATATAATCTCTTCATTGGAATTAATTATGAGCTCCCATGTTTCCCTTTCTTCTCATATCTCATCAAATGTTTCTATGAATAGATCCTTCTCTATTAACTCACCATGATTCTGATCTTCCAACTTATTAACTCGTTATTTTGGTTCCTTGACCTCACCACTCTCAATCATTTTATGATCATTTAAAGAAATTGAAATCCCTTTTCTTACCTGAGTATGGCCCTTGGGATCATCATCCACCATCTTATTCTATTTAAAAACCCTTTTTTCTATTGGCATTGGTATGTGAGAATAGTCCTTGCGGCCTTTTATATTCTTTACTTTTAAAATTATATAGATCCTTTCATCCCTTTCCCCCTTCCTACCTTTATTCCTCCCATAACTATAGAGACCTCTTTTATGCCCTTCAACATCATTTTCCAATGATAATTAGCTAAAAACCTCATCCTCTAATTAAATACCATTTAAAATATAGGGTTTTGAGAGGTTTTGTGTCATCATTATGGCTACATGGATCTCAATACCTTTCCCTTATTCCAGTCATTTGACATCCAGGTTCTCAAACTGATTACTAATAGTATCTATCAGGTTGATCCCTCTCAAACTCACCCTTATTTATACATTCACCCATTACCCGCTACCTCCTCTAAGAATTATAGTGTTTTCCTCTCCCTCACCTTATTTCTAAGGTGTTGTATTTTCCCTTGCACCATTATAATCTACCACTACCTCCCCATTACAAACTTATGAGATTTAATGTTTTGGGTATCCACCAATCATATCTCATACCTAACCTTCAAATCATGTTTCATTCTTCCAAATACATCAGCTACCTTTAGTTCTGAAAGTAGCCCTTGATCCTTCTTTTAGATGCTAACATAATTTTCTACTCTGTGGAAAAAATGCTAGTATGATGAAATCCCCATAAAAAGTCAAACCTATCTAATTCACTATCCTTAGAATGAGAAAATTTCACAACATCTGAATTTGTGATTCAAATTCATGGATCACCAAAAAAACTAACACCTTCAAACCTACACCTAGAATAGACATCTTACTACCCAGACCCTCCTCCAGCCATTGGAACTTGGTCCTACCCCTACACCTACACAGTTTATTGAAATGACCCATCTTCTTAAAGAGCGGAAAAAAACAACCCATGATTCGTAGAAAAAAATTGCTTATAGTGAAACTCTTCTCCAACAGAAATCCAAAAAATGTGAGATGGAACTTTTAACACACTAAATTCAACACAAATTTGAGGAGGGATGGGATGTAAGACAAAATTATTTATTCAATCAGAGCTTAATAATATACCAAATAGGTTCCCTATCATACAGATAATGGAGGGGTTTTGAAAAGGGAGAGGTAGGTGAGGAAAACTAACCTAGATATCGGTTTTTAGAAAATACCACATCATATAGAAGTAATAGTTTCACCTAAAAAGAAACATTTAGAATCTATATCATATCCGAGAGTCGTGGGACTATTCTGGAATTAGGTACTCCTATGATTTAAATCTAATCATGATTTGTCTGTTTTCGATAATCCCAACCATCTATATTTCCTATATCCCCCAAGATCTGAATAAAAATTTATTTAAATTATCCACCAAATAGTGATGGTGTTTGAACAGAGCGATCATTGTCCATTTCAGGAGAGAAGAATCCATGTTGAACTCATATCAAGAGCGGCAGTTTTAGAAGGCCATTATGGAAATAAATAACCGTAGGGAAAATCAAGATCTGAGGGAAGGATGGAGGGAGATCAGGGTTAGAAAAGGGGGAAAATGTGTGGGTTTAGTCTCCCTAAAAGGATGAATAAGGTACCTTACCCATTAATGGGGGAGGATCATTTTTAGTGAACATCACTATCTAGGTAAGCAAGGAAGCACTATGAGCCATTCTCCTTCTATATATTGATTTTTTGGGAAATATTAATGAATTTAATATGGAATTGAAAATAAATGTGTAATAAAAGTTCATAATTATATCATATATGGTATTAAATATATATTTATGGTTGTTTAATAGATTTATAATAAACTGATATTTTTTATACAAGAGTTATGAACTTGTGTGAAGATCGTCGAGACTCAAGGTAAAGGATTTCTAGTCTCTCTTTTATTTATCGGAGACATAAAATCCCTTTCATATTTTATATCATGAATACCCTCATTTTAATTATATTTAATGTTTCATTTGATGTTATTATTTATTTGGGATTATGATTCAAATGATTACTAATGCAGTAAGGTATTTTCATCTCACTTATATTTTTCTTTGAGACACGTGTCATATTCACCATATGTTTTTTATATGGTATATGTACAACCCAAGAATGTATTTTATTGAAATTATAATAAAAATTATTTATATTTATATATCCATTTTAGAATCTCTCTTTCATGAGGTTTACAGTTCAAAATTTACCAAACTAGTAAATTATTTTTTGTCTCAATTTAAATTCATTGAGATGTACGTTATATTATTCACCTATATTCTTTTATGAGGTTTATATATAGAATATTTAACATGTAATATCTTGAATTTATTTGTACTTTTTATATTTTTTGTTCCATTATTTTATTATTCTTTCAATGGGATTATAATTCAATGTTACCAAAGTGGTAATGATTTTATGTTACAATCTCATTGTTTAGTAGGATTGTTTACAATTATATTTCCATTGATACAATATTATAATACATCTCTCAAAAAATCATAAAATATATTATACTCCTTTTATTCTTGATTTTATCATGTAATAGTACTATTATTTCAACTATTTGGTACTTAAAATAGTTTATAAATGGATTTTTAGAATATATGACATTATTTATCTCTTCTATAAGAGATCAATTTACTTAAAAACCCATGTTTTCTAAAAAAATAAAAATGTTTTATTTTAATTATATGATTTTTAAAGGAATATTTTTCTAGTATTCTAATTTTATAAAAAATAAAAGGAATATTTAATACATTTTCAAAAATAATAATATTTAGTTTTTATAAATTTGTGAAAGGAATATCTTTTTAACATGTATGGAATGAATGAAACTTCCAAACCTCAATAACATTATTTTATTTTAAGCAGAATTTATATTTTTTCAAGGTCATTTTCAAATAACAGTATTTTTAAAAAAAATTATGTTTTAAAAATCATTTTCAAGGTAGAAATATAATTTTAATTAAGAAATGATGTAAATTATTTTCCAAATATTATTTTATAAGATTTAAATGTTGTTTTAAAATAAAATTATTTATAAAAAAAATATTTGAAAAAGTGATTTCAATGAATTATAATTTTCCTTATGAAATGTTTCATGTAATCATTCAAGATCCTTCTCCATATATAATGAAAATCCTTTGATGAAACTTATATTTTTATATTATTATGAACAATGGGTACCATTCTAATTCTGTCACTAAAATTTTATCATAACATAATGTTTATGAATACCTCTTCCATTCCATTGATTATACCATGATAAAAATACTATGAAAATATCTTCCTTTCCCATAGGTTATACTCTGATGTGATGATGAAATGATTATGAAATCGGTCTCCTTTCTATAGGTCAAGATATGATTAAATATTTATGAAACCCATTTTATTTCATGGGATATGATATGGAGAATGTTTTTTGATCTTATGGAACACATATGTAATATTTTCATTTTCTATTGGTTGGACCGATATCTCTCTCTAATGAATTATGTAAAATATAGAAAAATAATGAGTAAATATGTTATGTCTAAACCTTATTACATGTTCACAATGCTATACATGAACTTGAGTGAATATTCACAAGTTATGCATGAACATGATTTCATGTTCACATTGTTATGCGTGGAAATGATTAAATTTTTGTAATGTTTTGTGTGAACCTATATTTAATGTCCATAATTTTTTGTATGGTATTATCATTCATGTCCATAATGTTATGTGTAGACCTATTATCAGGTCATAAAGTTTATGTGAGGTCCTAATTTCAATTCATTATCTTAATGAATGAAGATGTCTCTATTTATATGTGTTCACAATATATTAATCTAATTTTTATTCCAAAAAACTATGTCTTATTATAATTTTATAATCTAAGTGATCATGTTCATTCATTTAATTTTGATTCATGTCTTATGAACTACCAATCTTTATTCCATAACTTAATATTTTTACCTCTGATATGTAGGGTATGGTTTTAATAAGTTGTGCTCATGTTCTCATAACCTTATATTCATGTTATTCTTACATTTATCCCTTGGTTACCCTTAATCGGTATCTGGTCAAACCTTATATTATGTTTTATATTCCTAGGTTGTGAAGAAATTTTTATGTAGGGTATGGATATTAAGATTACTAAAGTGGAAGAACTTTGTGTGAGACATTGAAGTTCATTCAAAAAAATTAAAATATTTTGTTCCAAGATCCGAGGGCATAAACTATAATGGTCATCAGTCATTTTTTTATATTGTATTGAATATTCATCTAAAATGGTTCCATATCCATGTATGAGAATACTGGGTCACTATAGTTTGTATTAGAGGAAAGGATTAGTTGTCCTTTGGAAAGTAACATGGAAAAAAATTTTAATATCCCTTGGGATATTTATAATGATATGTATGGGGATGACTCTACGAATAATTCTATGGATCAGTAAAAGTATAGGAAACTATCATGGAATATTTATTAAAATATTGAGAAATTTGTTTCCAAGAAATTACATCCATGTCAATATACTACAAGTGGATGTGGCTCTGATATAGAGGTGCCTATGGGTAATAAATCTATAAAGGGTGCACTGATCTGGACTCAATCATCACCTTGTGCATGAAAATGAGCCTTTATTTACACCAAGTTTGACACTCATAGGGGACATACTATAGAAATTCACAAGCTCTTTAAGAACAATAATAAAGTATTTAAATAGATGATGATTATGGATAGACTATTTTAATCCTAGGTTGTCATATATTTAAAATAAGATGTCATGATTTAGGCATACTATAAGTGATATTTCATGATTATGTAGTTTTCCAATATGATTATTATTACTTAAACTATGATTTTTGGTTTTACTCAATGGTGGGAACTCAACGGAAATATTTTATAATTGAATATGACATATAATTTGTTGGTTTGTATCCAAATTTGTTGATGACTATAGTGAAGGATACAGTAATTATTCATAATTAGGTATCATGGAACATTATTAACAAAAATAACCTTTTCCAACTCTTGGACTCAAAAAATAATAGAAGGATAGAATTTGTTGAGAGTTTGTGTAGTGGAGACCATAGAAGAAAAATGATCCAACTTCCTATATATCTAGAATGTGGGAAAATGTACTCCATTGTAACACCCCATGCTTCCACGGTATGCTTCTCTTTGAATAATACAATAGTGTGTGTTGTATGCAACTTCGAGTTCTAACACACCACAACCAATAAAACTAGCCATTATGAATAGTAATACCCAATTTTTGAAATTTTATAAATTTTATCTTTCAAAATGGACTTCATTTTTGGACTCAAAATATCGAAATTAGCTTACGGTGAATTTTTGGTATTTTTCTGAAAACATTCAATTTTTGATGAATAGTGATAAACATTAAGTTATAGGTAAAATCCAAATTTTTATTTAAATAAATATTTATTTTATTTTTTTAGGTCAAAATAGAAACATAATACCTATATAAGTTCAATTTAATTCATTGGATTCGGTTTATAATAATTTTAGATATATAAAAACTTTATGGAACTTTTTACCGTCTTTTACCCACGTCCTATGAGCATTTGAAAATTTACATAAAACATAATTTTACCACTTCTGTGAGTTGAATTTCAAAAATCCAAGAGACATGATTGAAATTATTAAGTAAAATGTGGTTCAATACGATGAAAATAATTTTTGGTGAATGGTAACTTTTTACTTTTATTTACCATGGTTAAAAGTAAAAAAGGTAATTAAGGATAAAAATGATATTATTATTACCCTAAAACATGTCCTAATACTATTGTATAAGTTTAATTCGACCAAAAACAACCATAGGAGTAAAATATGATCCTTTAGGTCCACTTGTATTAGATTAGGACATATATTATTATTTAATTCAAAGAATAGTTAAAAGTGTTAATTTCAATGTTTAATAACTAAACCATTTTTAATATAGGGTTACACGTAAGATAAATTCAACTATAAATATTCATTATAAATATAAAAATATTTCCTACATAATGGTATTTTATTTATATTTTTTAGACATTATATAATTTAATTTATTAATGACACAATGATGATTCAGTAATTACCTAATTAATGAAATATTAAAATAATTGATATTATAAATATCCAAATAAATGTAATATGAGACTTTTTATGAATTAAAATAATTTTATAGGTGAATATGACATGTTAGGGTTTGTTAGATGAATTTTTTTCTAAGTAATAATGCTTCTATGAATTTAGAAAAAACAAAATACCAAATAGTGTCAAAATTGACATAAAAGAGTTTTTAAAACTAATATTATATTATTAATTGATATTATATTCCTAAAAATCTATGGTTCAGAAAAAATTCATATATAATGATAGGTGTATCATTAATTAACCCCTTGGGGCTCTCTTGGAAGTATATAGTATGTTAATTAACCATATAATATAAAAATACAAATAGACATGGTAAATGTCAAACTATTTAACTAAGAGTCAGATCTAAAAGATAAGGATAATATAGTGACCCAAACCTGTATAAAAACTATTATTTGAGTGTTTTTTGACCCAAAAACACCTTATCCTTTAAATAATTCATTTTGGATCCATTAGAAACCGAAAATGATTTTATTATAAAATAATATTTCTATATTTTCTTAAGGTGCCCCTCACCCCACTTATAAAAGGGCACTCCCCCTTCTCTCTAATTATCACATTAAAAGACATTTGGCTCAGACAAACCCTACCCAAATACCCTTTAAACTGTCCTTATTTCATCCTAGAGGCCTTACTTTAGTCAAAAAGCTAACCTAAGGTTCCCTTTTGATCAAATAAAAAAGAACCTGAAGAAGAGGAAAATATTTAATCACCTCTTTCAAGTTCCTTTCTAATTCCACTTCCCCATTATTTTTTGTTTCCATTATAAAATAATAACTTCATTATCTTCTATATACTGTGATGTTATTATAAATATGGTACAACCATATTCATTATTCTATCCATCCGTCAAATGACATTTCACCATACATGCGTATGTACGGCTTACAGTCTCCACGTCGTGGTGTGATTGTTATTCAATACATTATTATTTGGAAGGCTATAATAATGATGTGTAATTGATGTAAATAATAAATATAACATGATAATTATTCTGTATATTTGATACACCATCAAATTATATATTATTTTAATATCAAAATAATGATATTGTTGCTCGTGTGTACGTACGGATTACCGTCTCCACGAACGCGATGAGATTCATTCCCCATCGTATCCATTCAAGAATAATTTTTATTAGATGATTAAAAATAATGTTTAAAGACATAATATGATTATTAATATGAATAAGATACATCATATCCATAACAAACCTTACGTAACAAAACATATAAAGGAAAACGAATCAGTTAACACCTGAAATGGCAATAATTATAACATATTATTAACAAAACAATGTTAAAAGATCTCATATGATATCATATTAATGTATATAATTATTTTATTATTTATTAATAATTATTTAACCATTATACACGAGGTTAACCTACCATTGAAGAAGGAAAAGTACAAGGTAAGGGATAATTTCACAATCTCTTTATTATCTGAGGTTGTTTTTACGTAAGTATCTACTAGGTCCACTTTATCATCCACATCCATGTTTTTTAAAATGCATTTCAAAACATTCATACTATTTTTTAGACAATGGGTTAAATTCATTTATACCCTTTTTGACTTTTATAAGATGTTTATAAAGGAATCCTTCTGTTGTATTCCAAACAAGGTCCTTTATAACCTTTTCGACAAAATTAAGGTAAGAATCAATTTTTTTTAACTTATACGGAGGGTGCGGCTATTTTATGTCGTTATAACATCGTCAAAGCTTCCCTTACAAGCTTAAAATAGTATTTCCAGAATAAATGTCTTCTTAAATTATTTCAAAATAGAAAGAGATATTTCTCTAAAATCAGGTTTTTCATTTCATCTATATCAACATACTTTGATGGATTTTAAGCTTATTTGAAGTTGATTTATTATGATACAAAACTTCTATATTGTATTGAAGGTTTTGTGATATCTTTGACTATGGATGTGTTATTTTTACACCATTCATGGTTTATGGATAAAGTATTGACTTTTCATATGCTAGTTTTAATACGAATGTTTTTGTTATGTTTAAACCTTTTCATATGAGGAATGAATTGGACTTAATAAGTGACGGGTGGAGCCCACTATAGCTCCTCAATGCATCGATTGGTCTCATGAGACAAAACAGGGTATTGGAACAAGGCCTTGAAAAAATATTATTTGTACTCATGGCACAAAGCCTTGACTATGTGGTTATGAAAGTCTGGCATTATGCATTTCATCATTATGAAAGTGGCTATTGATATTGCATGTGATTATTCGACTAGTAGAATATCAATGTGAGTAAGTAAATGGAATTATTTGATTTTATCTTTTCCATATTCTTCTGAAGTTCATGTTTAAAAGGATTTTGTTTTATTCTTATACATTGCCTTAAATTTTTA
The DNA here is from genome assembly GCA_963277665.1 of Viscum album. Taxonomy (NCBI): domain Eukaryota; kingdom Viridiplantae; phylum Streptophyta; class Magnoliopsida; order Santalales; family Viscaceae; genus Viscum; species Viscum album. The sequence goes on from OY728128.1 coordinate 718,046,180, forward strand.
TGCTTATTTAAAAAAGTTTTCACAATATTGTTATCCTTACTGAGCATATGAGCTCACCCCTTTCTATGTTTTATTTTTTCCAGGATGCGAAGAAGTATATTATGACTGACCTATAGGGATATTCTATGGGATCTCAGTGTTGTCTATGGAAACAATGTTGTTGTATTTTCCCATTTTATGATGATACGTAAATATTATGAATGTATTCAGTACTTCCAAGCCTACTAAAATAATCGCTCTTTTGAGACTTGATCTTTTGTGATCATGAAAATGATACTTAATAATGCACAAACTCTGGGGTTCTAGGGTTGGGGCGTTACAGTTTCTATCAGAGGAAGTTTAGTCCAAACCATGGAAACTAGATTTAGAAAAATTCTGATTAGAGCACATATCCCTAAAATAGACTTTGAGGATTTATAGAAGAACTTCCTAGAATTTTTCTATTTTATAAATTTTGTGAGTTTTCCAAGAAATACACCCCTATTTGGATATGAGTAGGTAGAGGTGGCTCTAGAATAGATGTACCTAGGGGTAAAACCTAAAAACACCTCTTTGATCTAGACTCGAACGGGAACTGGTGCATGTCAATGGGCCTTGCTGTACTCTTGGTTACGAAACTCCCGGGGAATATTCTTAGGATAATTCTCATTTTATTTACAAACCATTATGAAGGGTTTATGAGTATATACTTCCTCAAAGAAAACATTTTTTTATGATTATGGATTACATCCATAAACTATTCAATTTATTTTAAGTGTTTTACAAGTTTGGAATTATGTATTTCGATTCATAAACTAATCTAGTTTATACCATTGTTTGGAAATGGCGCCAAGTGGAAGGAATAGAAACTATATAAATGCACAAGCTCTATGTAGGGATTTCCCTCCTACTCAAGATAATTATAGTGGACCTGGTGATACAACTGGTGTTGATCAACTTATCACTATTTTGGGACAACTCAATCGTGTTATGAATAATAACCTTACCCATATGGAGCACCCTGATCCACAGTGTGGAGGATCAATGTTAGATTTATTCATGAGGAAAAAAACACCAATATTCAATGGGAGTAAAAATCCATTAGTGTCTGAGCAATGGATAAATTACTTAGAGAAAATACTCCACGCCATGTGGAGTAGCGAAAGGGAAAAAGTTTTCATTGCAGTTTACCACCTCACTGGAGATGCTGATCAATGGTGGTCATTGATTGAAATCAAAAAAAAGATGAGGAAGTATCAAATATGTAATGGAGGGAGTTTAAAGATCTTTTCTTAGAAAAATAATTTCCTCATGACCATCGAGCGGATATGTAAAGACAATTTCTAAGTCTAAGGAAAAAAGAGGATGAGAATGTCGCAAAGTATGAAGCTAACTTTACAAGGTTAGTGAAGTATGCTACAGATTATATACATAACCCAAGAAGTAAGATTGATCATTTATTTGATGGGTTAAAACCATTTATCCATCTAGAATTAGTCTCACAATCCTTCTCATCATATGAAGATATTGTCTCATGTGCTATCAAGACAGAAAAAGAGTTCTCTATATCTTACGACTATAAAGCAAAGAAATAGAAGAAGAGATCTACTCAACACTCAGGAAATAGAAATAAGGGGAAGTGGGGAAAAGTTTAATTTCTATCCTATAGTAAATGTGGGAAGAAATACCCTAGTACTTGCCTAAAGAGAATGAGAGTCTGTTACAAGTGTGGTGAAAAAGGCCACCAAGCTCGTGATTGCAAGGGGAAGAAAGAGGCAGTCAGTGTTGAATGCTACAATTGTAGATAAAGGGGCATTATGCAAATGAATGTCCTAAGCATTAGAGGAACTTACCACTGTAAAGGCCAAGGGATCCAGGCCAAGCTTATGTTATCACTAATGCTAAGGTTGAAGCTTCGAAAGACATAGTTTCAGGTAATTTAATGGTTTCCTCAAGTTTAGAAAATGCTTTATTTGATTTTGGATCATCGCATTGTTTCATATCTTCCTAGTTATCTTAGAAAATTAGATATTTTTAATTTGATTTAACAATGGAGTTGTCAGTAAAAACACCTAAGGGAAGTATCATTGCAACAAATTTTTGTGAATCAGTCACCATTAGGGCATATAAATGTTCTTCATATGCTGATCTCATCTTCATACCCATGATTTAATATGATATAATCCTCAGTATGGATTGGCTTTCAGACCATGATGGAAAAACTTAATGTAAGAAGAAGGAGGTTACTATTTTGATGATGATGATAAAGAACACCTTATATTTAGAGAAGAATTTTCCCCACCTAATTCTTATATAGATCCACCCCCAGTAGCTCAACTAAATTCAATTATTGGGGAGGAAGAGAATGAAATAACTATGGGTGAGGAAAAGAATGTTCAAATAGAGGATGTACCTATTGTGCAAGAGTATGTTGATGTATTTCTAGATAATTTACCTGGACATCCTCTAGAATGAGAAGTTGAGTTTTCCATTGATTTAATTCCTGGTTCAAGGAACATATCAAAGACCCCTTATAGAGTGGACACTATGGAATTAGTGGAACTAAAGAAACAACTAGAGGAGTTGAGTAAAAAGGGATTTATCCTACCTAGTGTTTCTCCATGGGGAGACCCTATCCTTTTTGTTAAGAAGAAATATTGATCTATGAGGTTGTGCATTGACTACAGGGATATCGATGATGTAACAATAAAAAACAAGTATCCCATACATCGCATTGATGATTTATTTGACCAAATTCATGGAGCTCAATACTTTTCAAAGATTGACCTTCGATCTGGATATCATCAATTGTGTGTGAAGAAGGAAGACATTCCAAATACAGCATTTCGAACTGGTACGGGCATTACGATTTTACAGTAATGCCTTTTGGATTGACTAATGCACCCTCTATCTTCGTGGATCTAATGAATAGAGTTTTAAAGGAATATCCTGATGAATTTGTAGTGGTATTTATTGATGATATATTGGTATAATCAAAAATCAATGAAGATCATGAAAATCACTTGTGTATTATCCTGAAGACTTTTAGAAGACATGAATTATATGGAAAGTCTAGAAAGTTTGAATTCTGGCTTCATGAGATTTATTTTCTTTGCCATATCGTCTCTCAGGATGGAATCTCCATTGATCCTTCTTAGACAAGAGCAATCCAAGAATGTACAGCACCGACAAGTATAACTAAGGTACACAGTTTTATTGGTTTAGCAGGTTATTATCGACATTTCGTACAAAAGTTTTCCCGGTTGGATAACCCATTAACAAAGCTCCCACGAAAAGGGGTTAATTTTTTTTGGAAAAATAAGTGTGAAGATTGTTTTGAAGAACTTAATAGAAGATTATTCAATGATCCTATATTGAATCTACCATCGGGGAATGATGGGTTTTTTATTTATAGTGATGCATCAAAGAGGGTACTTGGTTGTTTCCTTATGCAGAATGATAGGGTTATTTCCTATGCATCACGATAGCAAAAAATTCAAGAGAAAAACTATCATACTCATGATCTTGAGTTAGCAGCTATAATCATTCCTTTGAAGATATAGAGACATTATCTCTATGGTGAAAAATGTGAGATATATACTGTCCACAAGAGTTTGAAGTATATTTTCTCAAAGAAAGAACTCAACATGACGCAAAGGAGATGGCTTGAACTACTCAAGGATTATGATTTCACGATACACTACTACACGGGGAAAGCAAATAAAATGGTAGATACTTTGAGAAGAAATGACCATGGAGTTTTGAATAAGATGAGAGTTCAAAGGGATCCTATTTACATGGATCTAGTAAAGATGGATATGGGAATCACCATGGTAGGTGAAACATCAATACTTTTTCAAATGGTTTCCAAACCATCTTTATTAGAAAGGATAAAAAGTTATCAAGCTGATGATGAGGAGTTTCAAAAGAAGATTAAATCTATGAATGACGATAGATTGAGTGACTTTGTGTATGAAGATGGAATTTTGAAATTTGGGAAGAGACATTGTGTTCCCGATATACCTAATCTAAAAATGTAATTTTTGGATGATGAACATAATTTAAACTTCTCTATACACCCTAGTAGCACTAATATGTATAGATATTTGAAGGAACGTTTATGGTAAGACAACATGAAGAGGTAGATGGCGGATTGTTTGTCAAGATATATAGTTTTTCAACAAGTGAAAGTTGGAAGGAAACAACCTGGATGATTCAGGCAACCTCTTCCCATACCTGAGTGGAAATGGAATGATATTACGATGGAATTTTTCATGGGAATACCAAAGAATCCTAGAAGTAATGATGCAATACTGGTCATTTTTGATCATCTTACCAAGTTTTCTTGCTATAAGAGAAGATTTACCACTTGAACGTTTAATAAGACTATATATTAATGAAGTTTTGAGACTTCATGGAGTACCCCTATCGATTGTTTCTGGTCATGATCCACGTTTTACATCAAGATTATGGAAAAGTGTTTAGAAAGCCCTAGATACTGAACTTCATTTGAGAACTTCCTACCACCCTCAAACTGATGGAAAATCAGAATGGACTATTCAAACCTTAGAAGACATGTTGAGATCAGGCTCACTTGACTTTCAAGGTATATGGGATCAATATTTACCTCCGGTAGAATATTCCTATAGAAATAGCTTCCATTCAAGTATTCAGATGGCACTATATGAAGCGTTATATGGAAAGAGATGTTGCACACCAACTTGTTGGGATGATGTTGGTGAAAGAAAACTCATAGGGCCAGAACTTGTTGAGGAAATGATGGAAAAGGTGAAGGTAATCCAAACCCACATCAATGCAGCTCAAAGTAGGTAGAAGGGCATTGCTGATAACTAAAGGAAGGATTTGGAATTTCAGGTAGGAGATCATGATTTCTTGAAGGTATCTCCATGGAAGGGTGTTATACATTTTGGTAAGAAAGGAAAATTAAGTCCCAGGTACATCAGACCTTTTGAAATTCTAGAACGAATTAGTTTTGTATCTTACTATTTGGAAATGCCACCAACTCTCTCCAAAGATCAATATTTGTTCTACGTATCAATGTTGAGAAAATACATGCTTGACCCAACGTATGTACTCACCGTTGGGGAATTAGAGCTGGAACATGATCTGTCTTATTTTGAAGAGTCTGTCAAGGTTCCTGATACAAGAGAACAAGTGCTAAGAAACCAAACAACTCACTTGGTAAAAGTTTTATGGAGAAACCATAAGATGGAAGAGGCATCGTGGGAACCTGATGAACATATGATGAAGAATAAATAGAGTATTTTTATGCAGTAATATTCTAGAAATTTCAAGGATGAAATTATTTGAAGGAGGGGAGAATGTAACTCCCCAAGCTTTCATGGTATGCTTGTCTTTGAATAATATAATAGCATGTGTTGTACGCAACTTTGAGTTCTAACACACCATAACCCATCAAACTAGCCATTATGAATAGTAATAACCAGTTTTAGAAATACTATAAATTTTATCATTCAAAATGTACTTCATTTTTGGATTCGGAATATCGAAATTATCTTTGGGTGATTTTTTGGTATTTTTTTGAAAACTTTCAATTTTTGATAAATATTGAAAAACACTGAGTTATAGTTTAAAACCAAGTTTTTATTTAAATAATTATTTATTTTATTTTTGTTTTAGGTTAAAATTGATACATAATACCTTTATAAGTTCAATGTAATTCATTGGAGTGAGTTTATAATAATTTAATATATACATTTTTTTATTAAACTTTTTACCCTCTTTTACCCACCTCCTAGGAGAATTTGAAAATTTACATAAAACATAATTTTACCACTTTCGTGAGTTGAATTTAAAATATCTGAGAGACACGGTTTATATCAGTAAGTAAAATGTGGATCAATAAGATGAAAATAATTTTTGGTGAGTGGTAACTTTTTTACTTTTATTTACCACGATTAAAAGTAAATAGGGTAATTAAGGGTAAAAATGATTTTATTATTACCATAACTAATGTACTAATTCTATTGGATAAGTTTAATTCGACCAAAAATAACCTTATGAATAAAATATGATCCTTTAGGTCCACTTGTATTGGATTAGGACATTTATTATTATTTGATTCAAAGAAGAATTAAGAGTGTTAAATTCAAAGTTTAATAACTAAACCATTTTTAATATGATGCTTAACATACAATAAATTAGACTATAAATATTCATTAAAAATCTAAAAATATTTCCTACCTAATGTTATTTTATTTATATTTTTTAGACATTAAATAATTTAATTTATTTATGACACAATGATGATGTAGCAATTACTTAATTAATAAAATATTAAAATAAATGATATTATAAATATCGAAATAAAAGTAATTTGGGACTTTTTATAAATTACAATAATTTTCTTGGTTAATATGACATGTTACTATTGTTTAGATGAATTATTTTGAAGTAATAATGTTGTTATGAATTTATAAAAAACAAAATACCAAATACTGTCAAAATTGACATAAAAGAGTTTTTAAAACAAATGTTATATTATTAATTGATATTCTATTACTAAAAATCTAATGTTTGGAAAAAAGACTTATATAATGATATTTTTATCATCAATTAACCACTTGTGGTTCTCTTGTAAGTATATAGTATTTTTATTACCCTTATAATATAAAAATACAAAGAGACATGGTAAATGTAAAAATATTTAACTAAGAGTTAAATCTAAAAGATAAGGTTAATATAGTGAACCAAACCTATCTAAAACCTATTGGTTTAGTGGTTTTCAACCCATCCCCGCCTTAAACTATAAATAATTCTTTTTTGAGCAATTAGAAACCGAAAATGATTTTATTATAAATTAATATTTCTAGCTTTTCCTAAGGTTCCTCTCACCCCTATTATAAAAGGGCACTCCCCCTTCTCTCTAATTCATACCTTCAAAGCCATTTGGATTGGCCAAACCCTGCCCAAATACCCTCCCAAATTTCCTCCCTTCATCATAGAGGCCTTCTTATAGTTATAAATCCAACCTAAGGAGCCCTTTTGATCAAATCAAAAGGAAGAACCTGAAGAAGAGGTAAATATTTCATCCCCTCTTTCAACTTCCTTTATTCTTCCACTTCTTCTTTCTTTGCTGCTTACATTATAAAATAATAACTCCAATATCTTCTATATAATGTGATGTTATTATAAATATGGTACAACCATATTAATTATTCTATCCATCTTTTTGATGACATGTCACCACACACGCGTAGGTACGGCTTACTGTCTCCACGTCATGGTTTAATTGTTATTCAATACATTATTATTTGGATGGGTATAATAATGATGTGTAATTGATGTTAAAAATAAATTTAACATGATAATGATTATGTATATATGATATAACATCAAATTATATATTATGTTAACATCAAAAGAATGATATTTTCACTCGTGCGTACGTACGGATTACCGTCTCGAAGAACGCGATGAGATTCATTCCCCATCGTATCCATTCAAGACTAATTTTCATTAGAAGATTAAAAATAATTTTAAAAGACTTAATATCATTATGAATATCAATAAGTTACATCCTATCCATTAAAATCATTACTTACATAACAAAGAATATAAACGAAAACAAATTAGTTAACACCCGACATGATGATAATACTAAGATATTATTAACAAAGCAATATTAAAAGATCATATATGATATAATATTAGTGTATGTGATTCTTTTATAATTTAATAACAATTATTTCACCATTATAAAAGAGGTTAATCTACCCTCTACCAAGTAAAAGTACAAGGTAAGGGATAATTTCACAATCTCTTTATTATATGAGGTTGTTTTTACGTAAGTATTTACTGGGACCACTTTATCATCCACATCCATGTTTCTTAAAAATGTATTTCAGAACATTCTTAATATTTTATAGAGTATGGGTTAAAATCATTTTTACCCTTGATTGGCTTTAATATAGTGTTTATAAAGGAATCTTTCTGTCGTTTTCCAAACAAGGTCATTTATAACCTTTTCGACAAAATTAAGGTAAGAATGTCTATTTTTAATTTATACGGTGGGTTCGGAAATTTTCTGCTGTTATAACATCGTTGAAGATTCCCTTATAAGATTATGTGAATATTTCCAAAATAAATTTTTTTTAAATTATTTCAAAATAGAAAGAGATATTTCTCTATAAAGGGTTTTGATTTCATTTATGTCAACATCCTTTGATGGATTTTAAGACTATTTGAAGTTGATTTGTTATGATACAAAAATTCCATATTGTATTGAAGGTTTTGTGATTTTTTTCTATGGATGTGTTATTTTTACACAATTCATGGTTTATGGATAAAGTATTGACATTTTTATGCTAGTTTTAATACGAATGTTTATGTTATGTCTAAACATTTTCATATGGGGAATGCATTAGACTTAATAAGTGACGGGTGGAGCCCTCTATAGCTCCTCGATGCATCGGTAGGTCTCATGAGACAAAATAGTGTCTTGGAACAAGGCCTTGACAAAATATTATTTTTATTCTTGGAACAAGGTCGTGACTATGTGGTTATGAAAGTCTGATATTATGCATTCCATCATTATGAAAGTGGCTATTGATATTTCATGTGATTATTTGACTAGTATAATATCCATGTGAGTAAGTAAATGGGATTATTTGATTTTATCTTTTCCATATTATGATTAAGTTCAAGTTTAAAATGATTTTGTTTTAGTCTTATACATTTCCTTAAATGTTTTATTCTTATTTATGAATGTTTCTGCTTTATTGTTATCCTTTCCGAGCATCTGATCTCACCCCTTTCTATTTCTATTTTTCCCAGGATGCGAAGATGTATATTTTGACTGACCTTCATGGATAGTCTGTGGGATCTAAGTGTTGTCAATGGAAACAATGTTGTTGTATTTTTCTATTTTATGATGTAATGTAAACATTATGAATGTATCTATTACTTCCTAGGCTACTAAACTAATCGGTCTTTTGAGACATGATCTTTTGTGATCATGCCAATGATACGTAATAATGCACTCACTCTGGTCTTTTGGGGCCAGGGCATTACATCCCTGATATTTCCCAACGAAATGAGAAGTTGTTTTCTATGTGGAGAATAAAAACATGGAGTATGAAATTTCCAAAGAAAAAGTAAAAGTTTTGTTAACATAGTAGATGGGAATATTGGTCTCCATAAGGTATTATCAATAGATTGATGATTTAAATGTGAAATTTATGTTAATTATACAAATTGACACCCTGAGGGGAAATCTCTTGAAGAAACACTATAGGATATTTAAGCTATACTAATGGACCTATGCCAATGGTTTGAAAAAACCATTTGTATAGGGAACCTATACCCACATTTTTTGAAAAACTATAGTTATAGATGTCTAAATGAAACCTTGTACCCACAGTTTTTCCAAAACTGTGGGTATATGAACCCTCTTAGAACTCTATACCCATAGTTTTAGAAAACATGTGGGATTATATGTCACACACAAAAAATTATACAATGGTCTTGGAAAAACTGTGAGGATAGGTGCCTCACACAAACCCTATACACATGGTTTTGTAAAGAATGTGGGTATAGGTGCCTCACACAAACCCTATATAAATGATTTTTCCAAGACTGTGGGTATAGGCTTCCTCTATACCAATGGTTATGTGTGAACCATTGGTATATGTTCCTTATACAAAACCTATACCAACCGTGTTGGGAAACCGTTGGTATAAGTCCCAAAAATATGGGGAACTATACAAATAGTTTTGAAAACTATTGGTATAGGTCTATACCAACCATTTTTAGAACCATTAGTATAGTTCCCCAAATTTTTTATGAATTATTTTTTCAGATATCATTAAATTCATGAAAATATAAATTATTTGTGTGTATATATATATATCATGTTATATTCAAAAAGATAGTTATAGCTTAGTGGTGAGGTCATTGATATATAAGTGAGAGGTTTTGGGTTCAAACCACTACTATATATTTATATTTACATTACCTTTACCAACAGTTTTAAAATCCATTGGGATAGGTCTATACAAATATTTTCCAAACCGTTGGTACAGACCTATACCAACGGTTTAAAACAGTTGTTATATATATATACCAACGGTTCAGAAACCATTGGTATATGTCTCTTCCAACAACATTGTAGCCAAAGGACCTCTAACTTATTGGTATAGGCTATACCAATGGTTTTGGGCCTATACTAATGGTTCTGAACATTGGTATCACCTATTTTTTCTGTAGTTAAGGTTAGAAACTTGGTACGAGTAATGATTATTCTCTTGAAGACAAAGAGACTACAAATGACATATGAAAGGAAATAGGTTTTAAGGAATAAGATAGAGAATCCTTGTTAATGTATTAAGGATTAGATAGATTAATTTAAGTGTTCATGAATTGAAATTAAAGGATTATGTTATATTAATCCTGAAATATATAAGGGTTTTTCAGTAAAAAAAATTGGATTAATGGTTTTCAAAAACATGTAAAATGGTACAGATAGACTAGAAATGTGATTTAATAGTAATGTGATATTCATAGAAAATGTATTATTAATGGAAAAATAACCCTTAATATGTTCCTGAGGTTGAGATAATGATTTTGGGAAAAATATATGATTGATATGATTAAATTAAATTGGATCATATTAATGACCTTGGAATGGATTAGTGATTTTTGGGAAAAGTGGATTATGTTTTAATTAATGGATTTTATAACATTATTGAATCTATATAATATATTCAATAATATAAGGTGAGGAATAATTAATGTTTTCTATGATTTTTTATATTAATTATGGTTATTACCAAGATTTTGGAGAATACAAGACAAAGGTAATCACATGTTTTTCATGTGACCATCAAGAGGTGCTTAATGATATTTGGAGGATTATTGTTAAGTTTAGTTTTGGAAATTTAATGATAATGTTTAAAATTTTATATTTTTGTAATGGTAAAACTATAAAAAATTCATTTAATGGTTTAAGTTTACCTTTGTATGGGGTTTGGTAGATTAATGGATTACTTCATCGTATAAGGATTTATACAAATTGTATAATAAGTGTTAACATTTTTTAACTAGTTATTGAAGGAATGACTTATTATTATATTATGGATCTTATTTAGTTCTTTAGACGTGAAAAATTTATCTTTATTTAAAAGAGTAAGAAATAATGTAGAAATTAATCAAGTCACAACCATAGTTTGAAATTGTTATTTTGAAATAAAAATATATCATGTATATATATTTTCCTATATTCTCAGTCCAGATGTAAATTGAATTCTCCAAAATTTGATAAATTATCCTGAAATAAAATTTAACTTTTTATTAATTGTTTTTATTATATCAATTTACTTTTTCACACTAGTTTGGTTTATGGATTTTTGGTCCTTAACTTTCTCATGACCATGTTCTATATCACTCCCCATTAGTATTTCTGGGTTATTTTACAATTTGATGTCAATGTTTTCACTTCTTATCTATGTTCTCATATTAGACATCATATTATTCATTATTCCAAATGGAATTCGTACATACCTTTACTTTTTTAAATTTTATTTTTTGTTAATCCTTTTTATAATGTGGGTTTATAGGAAGAAATTTTAAAATCTTAAACCATTGATTATTGAGATGAATTGCGAGGGAGAAATTCATTTTAAGTGGGGTAGAATGTAAAATCCCAATTTTTTTTGTGAAATAATTATTTTTCAATATTATGTGTTGAAAATAAAAATAATTTTGGACTATTATATAAACAGTAATATGTTTAGGTTTCTTTACAAACAACAATGAGTTTCTTCAATAGCTTACTTTATACACAAGGTCAAGTTTTACAAAACAAAAATATACTATTAATATTATTGTTTAATATATCACATAGATATTAAAATGGAGGGTATGAATAGGATTAAAAAATTATGAAACTATATTTTTTATAGATGTTTATTAGTTATCTATTTATTAGTAATAGAAAAATAATCATATGAAATAAAAAGAAATTTTTTTTAAAAATGTTATTTTTCTAAAGGATGGATTAGTTTCCCTTGGCACACATAATTTAAATTAATTTTGAAAAAATTTAGGAAGTTTATTTGAACAAATAATCCTTATTTATTGACTTATAAAATCAAAATAATATCAGGGTTAATTTTTAGGATTTTTTTTAAATGTTTATTTTTTTGATGAATAGTGAAAAATACTAAATTTTAATTGAAAACTAAAATTTCATTTAAATTATTTATTGTAAAGATCCAGGATTTTTGAAGAAAATTTTATTCATTAATAGAGGTTTTTTATATATTTTATAATTTTATATGTGTACAAAATATATGTGAACCAGAAAATCCATATATCATTAGTAAATACCATTACATTATTCCACTATGAAACCATTTAAAATGCTCAAAATTACAACAAGAAAAAAAACCAAAATATAAAAACTAAAATGGGAAAATATGGATCACCCCATCTGGCTAGAATTACATCTCCCATAAAAAAAATATGTAAATAGAACAAAATATTAGGAAGGTAATCCACATTTTATGAAAAAGAAAATATAACATTAAAAGGGATTTCTGTGAATTTTGAGTGAATGAATGAAGTTACATTTAAAGGGTATAAAAGGAAATATGACCTCTTAGATTCTACCATTATTTTAGAATTTCTCAAATATGACCTTTATTTAATTTGGACATTGTAAACTATACCCATAGGTGATAATTTTACTATTATAATTATGGTTTACAAGTAGTTATGAAAAAGTATAATTGTTGTAGAAAGGAGAAATGAATTCCTCATCCAGTAAATTCATGTCATTTGAATCCCATTTATCATAACATGAGTGGGAGGTAGTGGCACTGGGGTTCTCCCTGGACCAAACTCAAACTGAGTTTCAATAAGTAAATCTTGAATGAAATCACCCATGGGAGAAGTTCAAGTTTGTTGAGCTTACCACTCTGTCAATGTTAGCTGAGCCACCACTAGAAAATACCAACATCACATACCTTACCCTTAGGGTGTAAAAGGTTCATAAAGGGGTTAAATTTCTAGATTATAGATAATTAAATTTTAATTTACCTTGAATAAAAAAAATATCCCATCACTTCCGTTTTAAGGATAGATTTTCTTAATAAAATATATGTTAAATTAGGGCGAACATGACAAATTTATTTTTGCACACAAATAAAATACAACTATATTATCTAGAAAATATATTCATTTTTATAATAAACCAAGATATTTTTAATAATAGTTTTTAATTAAAATTTCTTTAAAGAAACTCATATTTAAATATTAATGATAAAATAACTTTATAAGTGTCAAGAATTCTGATTGTGCCTTAAAAGATTCTATTTTTCAATAAATTATTATATTTTTATATTTAAATGTTTAAATTTACATACTTATAGATTTATTATAATAAAATATATAGTATATTTGAAATCGTTATGTTGAAAATAGGCTAGGGTGAATTTATGATAATTTTCTAAAATACTATAATTTTTCAATGAATACTAAAAACACAGTTTTGGGTTTTTAGTATGTTTTATGACATATTATTTATGTCATAGTTTTTTTAATTAATCAAACATAATAAATTTCCTAAAATATGTTATTTATAATAATATTCATTATTTTTATGGCTTTTAAACAATTTACAAACCTATAAGTTACTTTCCAAAGTCTAAAATGGAAGGTTTAATTTGAAATGCATTATTATGTGAAAAAATAAACTTTCCATGTCTTAAAGAGCCTTAAAAATAATTTTTGGTTCTAATTAATTAAAATATAATCAAATTATGATAAAATTTTCATTACCATGAAGAAAAATCATGAGTAAACTAATAGTTCTGTATTTTCCACACTTAGATTTTGAAGATCTATATTTGGAAATTATTAAAAAATTACTCCACTTTTTCTATAAATACCCACCCATTTCACCCATACCCTTCAATAAAAAACTTTCCACTAAAAAATGGTGGTTTTTCCTCCTATGGAGTCCCCCAATGTGTCCTTAAGCCCCCAATGATCTAAAAATAATTATTTATGTGCAGCACTTCAAGATAACGGAAGTCTTCACTTCTCTTTTCCATTCAAATTCTATATTGGTGGTATGACTTCTATTTTACAAACTAATTAAATTTTTATACTTTATATTATCCTATTACTATAAGAATGGTATTTTATCAATTTTATACACTTATCCCATCCAATTTTTCCTTCCCTTAAATTGATTTTTATACCCATCATCCTGCAGAATTCATTTCTCTCTTTTACTAGAGAAATTATCATGAGTTTTATTATTGTGAATACCCAAAACTGTTTCTTTTCCATGGGTATTCAATTATATGTAAAATGAATTATTGATTCATGTATTTACATAAATTTTACCCATATTCCCTTTTCATGGGTTAATAATGATGTCATGATCAAGGCTTTAATAACTTTTATATGCCATACTTTGGAGGAGAAAACCCATTTTCTTTCTCCATAGGTTTTTAATGAAAAGATTATTTATTATAAATGTAGATAATATTAATTAATACATATGAAGGTTATACCCTGATATCATTCCATTTAATTAAGAAAATAATTTAATCTCTATAGATGAAATTTTTTATGATACATTGGTGTGTAACCTTGGTAATTTTCTTTTATGACACCTTGGTAATAAACCTTAGTGGCATGCCTAAGAATGTATCATTTAAATATTGTAGCCACATTTCCTTGTAATTATTCATGTTATTATTTTTATGATATTTGAATTTTCATGCCATATAGTTATTCCACATGGTCTTATTTATATGTCTCCTGATCAAATACAATATTTCTCCCTTGCTTATTCACATACTGGGCTTCAGGCTCACCCCCTTTACATTCATGTGTTTCAACTGTATATGATATGCTATAATAGTAAACTTGTGTGAACCTATTAATATTTAATTCAAGTGTATTATATTATCTTTTTGTGTTTTTATTTATTATTTTCTATTTTCTATGAATCTAAACATTAAAACATCCTGCATTTTCTTCCTAGTAATGAAATTTTTATATAATAAAAAGGTTGACTTCCATAGTTGGTATCAGATAATGTCTTAATTGTATGTGAAAATTATAACTATAAAACATTAGAATGAACCATAGTGAAAGGTTTAAATATTTTAAAAGAACCTAGTATTTTGGTGTGTATTAAGTTAGTGAATTCAAAGAAAATTATTCCTTATCTGGATACTACTATTGGATATAGATCTAGAATAAATATACCTTATGGTAACACTAAAAAACCCACCATTGAGATACACTCGATCGGAAACTAGTGAATGAAAATAAGCCTTGAGTTACACCTAACTTGACCCTCCCAAGGGACATTTTTTGTTAATCCTAAGATTTTTATGAACCATTTGGAAGGATATATAGAGAAAATATACTTATTATTAAACAATAACATATTTAAGCATGATGTTTTAATACATAAATTCCCATTAGAATTTTAAAATTCCTAAAAGTAACAAATTTCTCACTAAGGTTTTCTTCATTTAGAAAAATATAGGGAAATTAGAAGAACTATGTACATGATAAATGTGATGAATGATGCATTCAAGGCCTTTCGATGGAATCTGGAGTGGGAAAAATAATGAGGAGGAAGAATCAAATATCTCATGTTATGACTAATAGCATGAATCAAGTTAAGAGACCATATTCACCTTGAAAGGGAACAACTTATTGTTCAGTACTTAATGTGTCAAAGACTTGCACCGCCTTTTAGTGGACCTACTGACCAATTGATTGCGGAAAATTAGATTAACTCTATAGAAAATATCTTCCCTATAATCCATTGTTCAGATCTAAATAAAGTCACTCTATATGTATACCACTTAGAAGGTGAAGTTGATCGGTGGTGGACACTAATTTAAAACATGAATCCAAGATGGGTGATTGATTATATAGCGTGGGAATAGTTTAGACGAATATTTTTCAATAAATATTTTCCCCGTTATATGTGAAAAAATGGTGAAGTAATTTTAGGAGTTAATAAAAGGGAAAATGAATTAGTGGGAAGTTATGAAATAAACTTTACAAGGATTTATTAATACACCTCTTGGCTTATTATTTATACTAAAGGAAATGTTTATATATTATTTAGTGTATTAGGACCCTATCTAAATAGGATTTTAGAAAATTAGGACAATTAAATCTATGATGAGATAGTGCATAGTGATGTGAAGGTTGAATTAGAGTTTGGAGAGATACAGTGGTAATAGAGATCAAATGTACAGAAGGGAGTAATAGATCCAAACTGAGGGAAAAACATTAGCCATAGAGTAGGAAAGAGAGTGTGACTTCCCATGTGAAGAAAATGTGATAATAAGTATTCCAGAATTGATTTCTTGGAAGTATAAAGTTCTCAAAATATGGAATATTCATGCATGTTTCTTGGAACTATCATTGTGGGGTAAAGCCTCAACATCTCTACATTAACAAAAAATGGGATATGGTTTAGGTCTAGTCATAAGTTAAATTCATTATGTGTGGACAACCTGGTCACTTTTCCAACGAATGTCAAAAAAAAATATAGTAGAGAGAAACCACCACCAACCTTAGTATAGGAAGGGGGAGAAAAATTAGGAATTTTCTATCATAATGGTAGAAGTAGAGGATCCAAATGATGTGTTGTAATGTAACTCATTCTGCAATCAAAGTGAGAAATTACATTATTTTATTTTGGTTCTATGCATTCCTTTATTTCATCCATGTTTTCAATGAACATAAAATCAATCCCTAAATTATTATAGTAGACTTATCATTCAACACTCTTGGAGGGATTATCCTATAATCATTAGTGTATTTAAACTCTAGTATTTACTTCAGTGAGTACAATCTCATCACAAATCTAGTCGTCATTCCCATTTTGGAATTTGACACTATACATGGGATGGACTGGATCTCAAAGTATAATTCTATGATCTCCTATATAGGTAAGAAAATCATAGTAGTTTTTAATGGAATATTATAGTTTTTTCCAAAGGAGAGATATCTTGTCATGATATTTTTCTATAATAACCACACATAGGCTTATTTATTTAGATGATCGGTGAAGAGAGATAAGGATATGAAACTATAAAGATAGACAATTTCCCCATCATTTAGGAATACATTGATATATTTCATGAATAGTAAACTAGACCTCCCCCAAAACAATAGGCAGAGTTCTCTATTGAAATAATACCTCACTCCAAGATGATATCAATGGCCAAAAATATAATGGAAAATGTGTAGTTAGTGTAATTTAATAATCAGCTTCATTATCTTTTAGAGAAGGGACTTTTCTAACAAAGTGTATCTCCTTGGGGAGAACCTATTCTCTTTGTAAAGAGGAAGGATGGGTAAATGTGTTTGTACATTAATTATAGAGAACATAATGGGACCACAATGAATAACTAGTACCCTCTCTCAAGGATTAGTGACATATTTCACCATCTTCTTGGGGCACAATTCTTCTACAAGATTGACCTCTGAAATGGGTGACCCGAATTGAGGGTATAGAAAGAAGACAGTCTAAAGTCTCCCTTTCAAACAAGATATCAACATTATGAGATTTTTTATATTCCCTTTATCTTGACGAATGATCCCACTATATTTATGGTTTTTATTAATAGAGTATTTAGGGACACAAAAAGAAAATAAAGATACTGCAACACTTATATTTCCACAGTTTAAGTAATCATGGAAGTAGAGAATTTTTTTCCACTAGTTATATGTGCACTATGGAAATAGTCCAGCCATATCGCGCTACCCCCACTCGATTTCCCTTTTCACTCGATCGAAGACCTTCCATGCCTCACTCGCAATCGAACCCCTTTCACTGTCTCTCATGATCAAACCACTTCCTCCTTCCCCTTTACCTTATTCTTTCTCATTCAAATCCCTTCCACTTTCTCTGGATCTCTCAGATTATCGAACCCCCCACTGATCTTGTGAAGAACCTGATCAGGGGTCGATGGAACTCTCGTTCCCTACCCGCCTACACTTGTGAAGAATCTGGTCACTCCATTATCTTGTGACATTGGCTCATGCAAAGTATTTATACCCATTACATACTCTTGCAACATCAACTTCTATTTTTTCCAGATCTGTCGAAGGATCCCTACCTACTCCTACTCCTGTGGATGAACCCTATCCAATCCCTTATATCCTGATTCACCCATTCCCACAGGTGAACTGGTAAGGGTTACCCTAATCCTAGGATATCCTAACATTATATTTTTCATTTGATAAGTAGGATTTATTTCATGTTAAATGATGAAATATAACCTTTCTGAATATGATGAACATTATTCAGTGGAATATGATACATTGTTTGGAATAGATATATTATTCCCTCAGTTTAATTTGATTATGGATTCAGGTTGTTCATTTGTTCTTTCATTATCACTTATACCAGGTTTATGTTTTGTAATCTTCCAGTTTTTGTTACACTTTACTGGGAATTTATGGTCACCATTAGTTTTTTCCATTTCTATGAAACCTAATTGAGGACTATGGTTAATTTTTATCGATCGTATAAAAGGATTATCCATGTTCTAGAAATATTTCATTGTTATATAATATGTTTTTGATATCTAATATATGAGTGTATATGGTATACTAAGACTTATAAACTACTTAATCCTTTAGAAACTTTTTTTTATTTTATAAACATTATAATATAACTACCTGCTTTGATTTTTTGGAGTCCGGGATTTTACACCAAATGTGTGGAGAAACTGATTGTGAGATTATTTTAAAAAATCATAGATGAGTTATTTTAATAATTTCATGGTTCGATGAATATTTTGAGTAGAAAATGAGGAACTACAGAGGATCAGAAAAATATACTATAAAATTATTATAACATTAATTCTGGTAGAAGATAAAGAATGAATGAAGCTGCAGATCTTTTAGTCTTATGATTTATCAAAGATTTATGAATAATTAATGCAGTAGATTTAAGTACAGTTGTCTTGAGAACAATCCTTGAAGAAGATGAATGGGATATCAACATTTATGTAATTATCTATAATATCTAATCTTAATTAAATATAAATAGAAAAAAACAAAATGAGAACAATATAGAATGGGAAATCATGAAATTTTCCAAGGGTAAACAATTAAAATAAAAAATAAATATGGGGAACATAGGTGATTCAATATATGAAATATATGAGAAATTAAATGAGATCATGAAAAAACAAATTTAATGGAGGATATTGTATATTCTAAAAAATAAAGTCCAATTCATGGTGTTTTTTGTATAAAATGAAATATATAATGAGAGAAGAACTATTTGAGAGTTGAGGAACTAAGAGTTGTGTGTCATGTAAAATATTGGAGAACTCTTGAGGATAATAAGAATAATAGGATTATAGAACTTTCTAAGGATATTGTTGACACCGAAATCTTGAGAAGGGCCACATCAGGCGGGTAAAAGAGCAGTGAATGAATCTAGGAGGCAAAAAAGGAGATCCTGGGGCCCGGGAGGCGGGCGTGCGCAAGATTTGAAAGGTGCGCACAAGAGGAGTTCAGGCACGCAATCCATTGTGTGTCGGCCTTCCCTTCCACACCCAAACTTCCGCCCTCCATGTCAGGCCTCTTTGGCCCTGTTTATGCGCCCAAGGTGACGTTGAACGGGGGTTTGCACGCCTGGCCCCATTTTTGGCCCGATCCTGTTTCTGCGCCCAAGGTGACGTCAAATAGGGGTTTGTGCGAGCGGCCCATTTCCGCGCCTGACTCCATTTCCATGCCTAAGGTGTCTTTGAATGGGCGTTTCTATGCCCGACACTATTTACATGCCCAAGGAATCGTCGAACGGGCATTTGCACGCCCGACCCTGTTTCCGCACCCAGGGCAACGTCGAATGGGGTTTGTGTGTCGTGCTCTTGTGTGACATTCCAAGGGATCCAACTATAAAATGAACTATATCCTCGCTCTTTGGGGACAGTGACAGAAGACGAAGCGACACTCTTCTACGAAAAAACCCCGCCATCCGTGACCATGTGAAAAACCCATGCCCTTCAGGTATTGGTTCTTGCGCGACAGGTCCCCCAGGGGCGCCTTCTGATAGTCCCTCTAATCCTTGTGAATTTCATTTTTCCCCAATTCGTTTGCGCGCAAAGTGTCCCCTCTTTCATGCAAGTCCCCGCTACATTTGGCTCTCTTGCACGTAGTCCGTCCAAATTGCACGCAAACCATCCTTCTTGTGCACAACCCTTCTGGATTGCACGCCACCAGCCCCACTTCCACGGAACCCTTCTATCTTGTGTGCCACTAGTGCCACTTGCATGAAACCCTTCCACCTTGTGCACCCCCAGTACAACTTTCATGCAACACGTCTATCTTGCGTGCGACCCATCTGTCTTGCATGCCACCCGTACCTCTTGCGCGCAACCTCTTCTTCTTGTGCGCAAACCTTCCCTCTTGCGCGCAAACTTACTATTTTTCCCCATCCCATTCTCTGACACGCCCTCCATGTGTTGGCTCACCTTGAGGCACAATGTTCGAGCCTCTCTTATGCACGACACACCTACATCATGTGCTCTTTTCTCATGTGGACCCTCAGGTTTCTAAAGAGTAATTTCAAATTCCCTTCGACAATACTTCCCGTTTCATTGCTTCAACTCATGCTCCTTCGCATAGGCACGCCAATTTCTATTGCTACATCGCATAGTCATACTAACACGGACCCCCCAATGGTTCGCTCCATAAGACCCCCAACCACGGAGTGGACGGTCCCTTCGCATCACCAAGGTGTAGAGGGTGCCAGTTATGTATGTCCTAGGGGTGTGGAGTAAACCCAACTCATCTGAGCTATAGGACGATAAACTTCCAAGCACCATCGTCCTCAGCACATGACGTTAAACTGTGACCTCGCCTTGTGTCGTGCATGCGGGGTGCCCCGTCTCGGACATTATCTACGCCCACTGGTCTCTGTGGGAGTGAGATCATTCCTCATATGGAATGATATCATCTTTTCGGAGTAGCGTCTATTCGTGGGGAAAGGGAAACCACCCTGATGTAAGCCTTTAGCTCTCCTTGAAAAAGGCATCACCTCTACTCTTCCTCTATTTCTGGGTGCGAAATCCCTATCCCGCTGGGCTACGTCACCATCCAGGCCACCACCCTGAAGTAATTCCCAATCTCCATCTCCCTGGTCTTTTAACCAGGCATAGCCCCTGTTTCCTCTTTGGGCCGCTAACCATGCATAAGCCCCACTTCACTTCCCACGGACGCACCTTTCACGACGTGATCGTCGGGTCTTCGATGTCTCTTGTTTCTCACACCGAGCATGACTCACATGGACTTAGAGAAAGCACTGACCATGACATCCTCCCAAGGCAGCCTAGAGTGTAATCCCCATACCCCACTTGAACTACATGGTCTTTGATCCTTTCCATGGTGGGGTGCGTAGGAATCCTCCACGAGGTTCAATCCCACCACCCAGTCTTTCCAACCCCCTTCATGTCAGTTCCCACACCACCTGAATTGCGAGGTCATTGATCTATGACAAGGCAGGGTATGTAAGAAGCATCCACGAGGTTCAATTCCACCATCTATTTGGGCCCCAGGACCTCCTTCACGTTAGTTCACCCCCGTCCTGCATGACGTTAAACTGTGGACCTCAACCAGTGGTAAGATGTTGTTTCTCACAGTCAGCAGTAAGACATTGAACCCTACCTGAACTATGTGGTCTTTCATCCTTGCTAAGTCAAGGTACTTTGGACGCCTCCCTAAGGTTTAATCCCACCACCGATTGGTCATTCTGACCTCCTTCACATCGGTTCACCAAAACCTACTGAACTACATGGGCTTTGATCCTTGTCTCCTAGAGAGGGTATGTAGGAAGCCTCTATGAGGTTCAATCCATTCCATCAGTAAGCCGTTGTTGACCCCATCTAGTAGTAAGTCGTTGTGCCTCCATTAAGTGGTAAGAAATTTCACCCATCTGAACTATGTGGTCTTTGTCCTTTCCAAGGCAAGGTACGTAGAAATCCTCCCTAAGGTTCAAGCCCAACACCCGGTTGCTCTGACCTCTTTAACATTGGTTCACCCACTCCACCTGAACTATGAAGTCTTTGATCCCTTCCAAGGCATGGTATGTTGGAAGCCTCCACAAGGTTAAATCCCACCATCCATCTGGACTCTAGGTCCTCATTCGCGTCGGTCCACCATCCCCAATCCCATATGAACTATGTGGGTTTTATCTCTATCTCCTAGGAAGGGTAAATAGGAATCTTCCATGAATATCAACCCTATCTAGTGGTGAGCCATTGTGACCTCAATTTGAGGTAAGTCGTTGTGTCCCCTATTCAGTGGAAAGATGTTGTAATCCTATTTTCTAGGACCCTAATCTTTGGTCTGTCCTAGTGGCATCAGACCAACTTGGGATGCTAACCATTCATGATCCCTATACACATCATCTGGTTGATGTCCTATGTGTATTCCCCAATTCAATTCCATTTCCTGGTCTTCCCATTGAGCTTATGTGTTTTGGGAAGTTCATGCCCTAACCCAGAGGTTCCACTTCCTCTGGGTCCAATACATGTGTCCATTCTCACGGGCCACCACATTAGGCATCTCTTAGCCCTACCGAACTACGCATACTTTTATTTGCTTCCATGGGGATACGTAGGAAGTATCTTCGAGACTCAAGACCAATATTATCATCGTCCTCATGGAGGTTCTATATCATTCACCATCCACTTCATTCAAACACTCCATCATCCGTCCCAATTCTTACCTGGGCCACCACATCCCGGTGGGATCGTGCCACCTCATTCCACATTCCCCTTAATAACAATTGGGAAGCTAACCAAACATTATCCCCAACATCAGTGTTCCCTCCAGAGGTCACACCCATCGGATCCACTCTAATCATTGTTCTGATCAGTCTGATCTGTCTCTATTAGACGTTAAACCTACGGCATACACTGTGTTATACATGGGAAGCTGAGGAAAACCTCAGATACATGCCTGCGGCATCTGATTCCCCGCATGCGACGTGGGAAGACTCAGGATCTCACACCCTCAAGAAGCCCTATAATAAAGGGGAATAAACCTAGACGTGCCAGTTTCCTAGCATCCAGACATTCCAGTTATGTCCAACGTGACTACTCCCATGACCGGACCCTTGGGAATGTCCTGAAAAAGCAGTGCAATTAACTGGTGCCCATGAAGATATGGCACTAGGAAGAGTTTTACAAACAACATCTTAAATCTATAAGGGGGACTCGGACTAGGTGATGAGATTTGAAGAGAAATCAATGGAAGGAATAACTGACATCCCATCATCCCATTTCGATCAAGGATAAAACGTCCCTGAATAAGGAATGGATGCCACCCGCCTTTGGAAAGCGGGAATGCAGGGCAACGAAATCAATCCTTTCATGTCCTCCACATATGGACACGCGTGACTAGGTGAAAGCGTCGGAAATATAAATGGTGAACTCGAGGTGAAGATATTATCCTCAATAGGGAGATTAGTAGTGTTCGAGACATCAATGTATTAGCATGTCATCAGATCCAGATATCCAGCGCCGGGTCCCGCTAAGCAAATAGTGGTCCTCGCATGGAACTCACTTGAAAATACACAGCTGGGGGATATTTTCTTCCCTCTTCAGTTCTATCTATTGGTAGCCCGAATCTCTAGGCAATATTAAGGACATGCCCCCATGAAGGGTCATGGTCAACATGGTTGACATAGTGGACGATGAGAATTAGATGGAGCTTCTTGATGGGTACATACCCTATAAGGGAATCCCACCACTACTGGATCCATCAGGAAGTGTAACTCACCATCATAGGAATCTACTAGGTCTCTCTGTGCCCACTAAGGCATTGGTCCTTAGCCAAAATCACAGTAAGGGTAAAGAGCACCTCGAATCTGCCAAACACTCTAACCTATCTGCCTCAGTGAAAAAGATGGAGGAGGACCATGAGAAGGTCGTGTTGCACCAATAACTTTCCAAACAGAAGAAGTTGGTTGGTGACCTCCTCGCTGAATGCGATGTAGAGCGATGGCTGGACTACAACAATCCTAGGCTAGGGCAGCAGGGGCAAGAACAACTTCTCCTCAGCAAGCTTTCTCCAGGTGACCCTGACCATCCTTCCCACATAGACAGGGTTGATGTTAGATCATACAGCAAGAAAGAACAGTATATCTCGCCAAACCCACCAGAACGGCACGACAATCCAAGAATCCCAGCTTGGGTACCCCCATATTCCCTGCAGGTCGCCCCACTAGTCGTTCCATGAGTAGCTGAGCCACCTTACCATGTTGAATATCCCTCCAAAACCCTCGTGGTTTGGGATCTACGTCAAGATAGGGACCCCCATCCAGATGATCCAATGGTGTAACTCATTGCCCGCCTTGAGGAATTGGAAACGTGAAAGGTGGAACTCCCACCTAATGGCCAGCCATATCCAGCATGGGTGGATGATATTCCAGCACCCTGGGTTTCAGAAATCCCACCTTCACCCCCTTTAATGGAATAGGTGACCCACCACATCATTTGTCCCCATTTTCTTCAAGGTGTGGGACCTTGTTGGGAACCCCAACGCAGCAAGAGGCCGCCAAGCTGTGGTGTTTTTTACAGACATTGGAAGGGACTAAATTCATCTAGTATAGCCATCTCCCCATCAGGTCAATAATGGGATGGGAAGATCTCTGCAGGTAGTTTCTATACCAGTTCATCTCCACCACGTGGAATACAAGTACTACGGACCTCTTCAAGTGAAAATGGAGGACCGATGAGCGTGTATTGGACTTCATCACCCAGTGGAAAGGGGTCACGTATTCCCTTGACATGCCACTGACTCGGGTGTAATTATTGAGGATGTGTGTAGGGAATGTTAAAACAGAACTGGTTCCCTCCTTGATCACCCAGAACTACCCTGGAGGATTCTGAGACTTCTCTAATAAGTCCCAACGCCTGGAAGAAACCCTAAAATAGGCCATCCAGACACGTCCGTTGGCCCCTTTAATTCCCACATGGAGGGATGCTAGAGCCAAGCCCGCCGCAGTGGCCCAAATAGAGGCCCCCAGACAACTGGAATTACTACCAGTGGAGCCGCCTTCACAACCTCATAGAGGCCTGCAACCACAGGCGCAACCTCCAACCCAGCAATGTCTGCCTAGGTATCGGAATATGCCCCCGTGAAACGTAAAGGCTCCACCCAGGAAGGATAACCAGGCTCCACCTCCTCAACAGGCTCCTCCATCCCCCCGTCAGGGTCAGGCTCCAAGGGACCCCTTTTCGGATAGAATAAACTGAACCTAACTTTTAATGAGAATCAGATTCCCAGCTATTTCTAAAGCACCTAGGAATAGGGGACTGTGTGTTTGCATGAGTGGAGAAGACAAGAAGAGGTGAACCTCACTGATCACCCCAACTACTGCCCCTATCACCGGATCCTGGGACACACTCTCAAGTAGTGATATGTGTTCAAAGACTGGCTCCATGTTCAGGTTGGTAACAATATATTTAGTCTAGGACTGGCCCCGACAAAAGTAGAATGCATCGTCGTAAGGCCAGACAGTAGCAGCGACAGCAAGGGTGAGTGGCAGCAGGTTTCTCACCGCGGGTCCCAGAAGTATGACGACTGGATGGCTCGTAAAATGGTCGCACATGCCCATGGTATCATCCTTGCATTCCTGAAATGGCCAGAACCTTTAGAATCTGCGGCCACCACTTCTACATCGTCATCTCATTCGGCCTCTTCCCAGAAGAGAAAAAACTGGTTGCTCAATGGAAAGCAACGCGCCCTACCAAATCCATCATCGTCTCATACTCTCGGCGACTTCATTCCCCTGGAGATGAGGATTCCTCCTAGGATACACCCAGTAGTCGATGACTCTTCAAGTGACAGCCAAGGGTATGCTTTGGTTAACACTGTAGAGTTGGTAAACCCCTACATGACTCCTGATGACAGGGTGAACCAGGCGGATCTCCCCAATGTCCCCCACTAACGCCAATGTCGGCGGATCCATAGCCATATGGGTCATCTAGAAACATAATTTGGAACTTCTTGTAAGGTTTTTCATGCCATTATGACTAGATAGTAGGCTCATCAAAGATCTCAACATGTGAAACCTCCTCATCTTGTGTCATCAGGCCTACCTCCACCGCTGTTTGTGCTATTAGATCAGGCAGAACCACCTTGACCATGCCGCGACTAGACACACCCTGCTACAGGCTGGTCTCAGTTTCACAGCCCTCATTCGGTAGCCACTATGTGGGCTTCGACTAGTGGGAAGCTGGTTATTCCCAGCACTAGTCAGCCGTCGGCCCATCCAACAGGGGCCACCGTACTACCTGTCATAGAGTGACCTCCTGCAAGCAGAAGTTCACGCTTGGCATGGAAGTATGATGTTCTCAAGAACCTTGATAGCATCCCATCAAGTTTTTCCATCCTCTAGGCCCTTCACCTATCACCAGATATGCGTGAGGCCCTCAATGAGGCTTTAAGAAGCCCCCTCCAGTTTGAGATGGAGGTAGCAGCTGCAGAGGCCTTTCATGTAGAAGCAATAGATAATGTTGAATGCCAAGCCATTATCTCATTCTCTAGAGAAGATGAATGTTCTCCCATATAGGGGAAAATTCACCCACTGCACATCACCAACCAATTCAATGGCATGGAGGTTCGTCATTGTCTTGTTGACACCGCCTCCAGGATTAACCTTATCCCAACATAGAAACTGTGGAATCAGGGGTTATCCGAAGATTACTTGACTCCCTCTGACCTAAAAATCCAGTGATACGATACGATACGATAGAGTAGACCCCGATTAGAAATATCCATTTGAAGACTCAGTTCGATGGCCTAGTTTCCAGTACAAATTTTGTGTTTTTCTCCCAAGACACCGTGTACAATGCCTTGATGGGCAGACCATGGCTCCAAATACACGCGGTAGTTCCCTCATCATACCACCAGTGCCTCAAGTACTCCCTCAATGGTTGAGTGGGTGTGCTAAAATGTGAAATGTCTCCTTTTTTCTCTTGTAATGCCCACTACCTGGATGCCAACTATTACAAGATAAAGGGAATGCAGATTCAGGACAATGAGGTCGAGCATGTCATGGTTGCAACCGACCCATGGGCAGGCCTAGATATTGCCTACATATTCCTGATCCATCGATTGGAGGCCATGACCCCTGATATTGGGAAAAAAAATTTCTCTCTGGTATAAGCGGGAAGCATATTATCAGGTCCAAGAGGTGTTGGGAGATCACTCTATATTCTTATACGAATCAAGCGTCAATGATTCCTGAGCCCCCTAATCCAATAAGGTATCAAGATGTCCGACCCATGGAAATGGTGATACATCATAATTTCTGGTTTCGCTAAGCTGGAATCAACCGGTTCAGGACAACGTGCCAATATTTTTGTGATATCATCAAGTGTGGCCCCTTGGGCTAAAGACTAGATGGGATCGTGTCAACAGCCTTCATTGCTATGGTTTTGATAGTACCAGAATCTCGTGATGAGGTGACCACTACTGGTCATGCTGGTGCCAGCCTCCCGTCGGAATCTTCCGACCCAGAGGAAGCTCCTCCCACTGGGGATCCCTCCTCCGCAAGCGGGGTAGGGGATTTAGAGGATGCTCCCCCTGCCTTTGAAGAGGGGGTTTCTTCCACGATCGATGAACTGGTACAGGTGAACCTTAGTAGCGAGGTAGACCCGAGACCCACATTGATCAGTACAACCATGTCCCTCAAGGAGTAGCAGCGGTACGTAGAATTCCTAAAAAAACATCAATATTTATTCACCTGGAGCTATTATAAGATGTCGGGACTAGATCTTCAGGTATCCTTCCACCGCCTCAGTCTCCCTGAAAATCATCACGGGTTCAAACATCCTCGTAGGAAGATGCACCCTCCTCAAAGGGCCATGGTGGAGGTAGAAGTTGTTAAACTCATCAGATCCAATTTATTTAAAAAGGTCTAGTACCCCAAATGGATTTTTAGCATTGTGCCAGTCAGGATGAAGAATGGATAGATCAAAGTCGACATCTACTTCCGAGATATCAATCGTCACTGTCTAAAGGATGATTTTCCACTTCCTATGACGGAGTTTCTGATTGACTCTACAGCTGGATTCCAAGACCTCTCCTTCATGGATGGGTATTCTGGGTAGAACCAGATTTGAATGGCCCCCAAGGATGAGGATTCCACAGCCTTCAGGGCTCCACAAGGTATGTTGTGTTACCAGTTCGTGCCCTTCGGCTTTAAAAATGCAGGTTCCACCTATCAACGTTCCATGAATTGAATATTCAAGACAATCCTAGGGACATTGGTGTAATTCTATGTGGATGATATGGTGGTAAAATATCACTGGCACCAGGTCCATATCAAGGACCTTGATAAAGTGTTCATCTTCCTCCGTTCCCGCCACCTGAAGATGAACCCATTGAAATGTTCCTTTGGGGTCACCTCAGGGAGGTTCCTCATCTTTTTTTCAGATACTAGCGTATCAAGATTGGCCCTGAGAAGATCAAGGACATCGACCAAATGTCTCCCCCAAGCAACATTTGGATCTTCGAGGATTTCAAGGCCACTTATCCTACATACGCCGATTCATTGCGAACCTATCTAGAAAGTGTATTCCCTTTTCTCGGCTCATGAAGAAAGGCACCGCTTACGAGTGGGATTAAGTGTGCCAGACCATGTTCTAGGAAATAAAGTAGTATCTGCTCCATCCTTTGGTCTTAATGCCACATATCTCCATAAATCCATTATTCCTTTATGTGACCACATTGGAACGATCTCTTGGTGCCCTTACCACCCAGAAGAATAGTGAGGGGATGGAAAACATCCTCCACTACCTCAGTCGTATACTCATCGATACGGATAATGTATACTCCCTCATTGAAAAGAGATTCCTTGCGTTGTTATTTGCAATGCAGAAATTGCGACATTACTTGTAGCACCATGAGGTACAGCTGGTGTCTCAGGTAGACCCACTGATGATAATTCTGAACCGCCCCATATTGACAGGTCGTCTAGCTCAGTGGGCAGTGATTCTTCAGTAGTTAGATATGAGGTTTTTCCCTTAAAAAGCTATTAAGGGGTAAGAATTGGAATACTTCCTTGCTGCCAATCTAGCTCCTGCTGACCAGTCCTTGGATTTCAATTTTTATGATGAGGAAATCCTCTCCGAAGATCATTTCATCCTTTGTTGGTAGATACATTTCGATGGTGCTTCCAGGAGTCCCATCGGTAGGAGGCTCAATGACCCCAGGCTCAACAGGGTAGGATTGGGTATCATCTTTATTAACCCAACGCAAGACGTTCTTCTGTTTTCATTCTAGTTGTCAGAAGGCTTCACCAATAATGAAATAGAGTATCAAGCTCTCATCATCGGCCATGAGCTAGTTCTAGAGATTGAAGTGCCCCATCTTCATGTGAAAGGGGATTCTAAACTAGTCATTAAACAGATCTAAGTTGACTATGTCGTCCGGAATCCATACCTTGTACCATTGTTGGAATGCACTCTCTAGATAATGGCCCAGTTCCCTTCTTGTCCAGAGGTTACCCATGTCCCTCGGTCACAGAATGGTCGAGCAGATGCTTTGGACAGCTTAGCAGCATCACCTATAGAGCCCGAACAAGATGACCTGATTATCCATGTGGTTCATCAAATATTCATTACTCTCGTCATTCCAGATGATGATGATGTCCCTCAAGTAAGCCATATTACCTTCTAAGCCTCTACGTAAGGACCCCTAGGTCCCTCTGATGCAGTGGTAGAAGTAACTCCTAACTGGAGAGCTGCATTTGTTGAGTATCTCCAAAATGGTTACCTCTTGGATGATCCAGCCGACCATGGGAAAATCCGACACCGCAAGCTGCGGTTTACACTCCAGGATGGCCTCAGTCTTGAGAAGGTCCTCTACAAGCACAGTGTCGATGGTTTTATCCCCTGTTTTATCCAAGGATTCGGGATTTCTTAGTTAATGCAGGAGGTTCATGCCGGTTCCGGCGATGCCCATCAAACCGAGCCGAAGCTATCTCACCAGATCCAGAGACTGGGGTACTTTTGGCCCTCCATGATCCATGATTGCATCGCATTCACCAATATATGTCATGTGTTCCATCCTCATGCCAAATTCTTTCATAGTCCACCAGAGCCTCTCCACACTACCAAGTACTCTTGGCCTTTCGCAGTTAGGGGACTGGACGTCATGAGACCATATCTGTCGGTGCCAACTCGCCAATGCCATTTCATTTTAACTACTACAGATTTCTTTTCTATGTAGGAAGAGTCAGTTCCACTCAAGGAGGTCAAGGCTCATTATATTTTTAACTTCATGAGCTCCAATATCATCTATCAATATGGAGTCCCTCAAGTCGTGCTCACCGATAACGGCACCAACTTTTGAGCTGCTAATTTGAAGAAATTGTACACCAAGTACAACATCCATTCTAACCATACCTCCCACTATCATGCGCAAGAAAATGGGAAGATCGAGGTGTTCAAAAAGACCCTCTATAACATTTTGCAGAAAATAGTTGGTTAGAACAAGAAGAGTTGGTCGGGCAAGCTCCCTAATTCCCTCTGGGTTTATCAAACGACGACTTATAATTCCACACAGGTGACCCCATATTCCCTGGTATATGGAATAGAATCCATCCCACCTATAAAGATTTTTTTTCCTTCATTATGCACTGTGGTCTATGACCAGCAGGCCCTAGAAAATGTAGCTGAAATTCATCTGGCTGAATTGGTAGCACTTGATGAGAATAGTCTTTGTGCCCTGCACAACCTGGAAAGACACCAAAACAATATTTCCAGAGCCTTCAACAAGAAATCCCACCACTGATCTTTACTTCAAGGTGATCTGGTATTTTCCCTCAGGACAACAATGATACCTGGCATGAAACCACCCAAGTTTGAGCTCAAATGGGAAGGACCTTTTTTTGTTCACAAGGTTTATCCTAATAGTTCGTACTCACTGGTGACCATGGATGGTGAGCATATAACTCCTCCCACCAATGCTAAGTTTCTCAAGCAATAATTTTCCTGAGCCAGTTGGTCCGGCATAACCCTAAAATGTTTGGTCTGGCATAACCCTAAACTATTTGGTCCCACACGACCTGAAACTGCCCGTCCTACATGACATTAAACTATAAAATTTCCTACATGATGTTAAACTGTATGGAGTCCTACTAGATGTTAAACTGCACCCTTATAACTATTTGTGGCTTTATTCCCATCCACATGGGATATGTAGAAATGTTTAAACATTTTTTCTTGAGCCCAAACCCCAAAATTCCTTCTTTGACTATCCCCCCCCCCAGGGGGTAGACCTCTTGGAGGATCCTTACACGACATAGTGAAGGCTTCTTTGGACCCTCATTGTGTCAGGATTATGACAGTCGCACCATGTTCCCCTCCTCATTCTTCTATCCTCCCACATATTCATCGCATGACGTTAAACTGCACGGCCCTTAAGAACTGCATGTGGCTTGATTCCCATCCTCGTGGGATATGTAGGAATGCCTGGATATTTCAT
This sequence comes from Viscum album, assembly GCA_963277665.1. Classification (NCBI taxonomy): domain Eukaryota; kingdom Viridiplantae; phylum Streptophyta; class Magnoliopsida; order Santalales; family Viscaceae; genus Viscum; species Viscum album. The sequence goes on from OY728128.1 coordinate 718,077,710, forward strand.
CTGTTGGCCCAGCCCCAAACTCCAGAATCTCCCCTCGGGTCAAGACATGTGATGTGGTGTGGATTATGACCTCATTCATGTCGGGCTATTTCACTATGCCACACATATACCGTTGAAATATCCCTTCCTTCATTTAACATCGGTTTCATGAGCACAGGCCCTGCCATGCTTGGCATGACTCATCATTTGGGTTTCAATCACCATCTACATCCAAGGACCCCCGACTGGTATGGATTCTCAGCCCAAGGGCCCACCTACCATTATGGTTCAACGTTCTTGAGGGTTTCAAACAACAAATTGATACAAGTCGCGTGTTGGAAATATGGTCAATGGTTGATGCTCAATTGTTTGCCCCGAATTCTGGTCACACAAGGGTGGATACTATATTGTGAACCTGGTAAATAGTTGTCCTGTATCATCATTTCTGCTTTGTAGTCTTCCATAAGCACGATGATTCGCCCTATCTATCCCATTCATATGAAATTAAACTAGGAATATACAGTCTGAGCTCTATGACCCTAAACTAAGATCACCTTCGTCCTCACTACAAGACGTTAAACTGAAAATTGGTCGGGACTTTCTGTCCAAGGCCCAACCTAAGGCCCCTCGGCCATTTCGGGCCACTATCCCAAGTTCTCACTTAGGGTTGTATGGTGTGGTGTGGGATTATGTCCTCATTCACTTCAGGTTTCTCGTCGTGTCGTACACATCCCTGGATGAGATACCTTACCCCTACCTTCATCCTCACTTCATGACATTAAACTGAAAACTGGTAGGGACTTTCCATTCGAGGCCCAGCCTCCGACCCCTTGGTCTTTTCAGGCCCCCGACCCAAGACTTCACTTAGGATTGTATGGTGTGGTATGGGATTATGTCCTCATTTACATCAGTTTACTGGATACTCTGTACATCTCCCTTTCTTAGGGTATCTTAACCGTTTTCATCCTTACTACATAATGGTAAATTTCACCTTACCCTCTTCCAGAACTATGTGTGGCTAGATTCCCATCCTCATGGGATACGTAGGAACGCCTGGACATTCTATCTGTTTGCCAAGACCTATCTCTTATAAATATCCCTTTCACCTTAGCCCTTTGGCCTACACATTCCCAGGGAGAGATGTATATGGAATGGAATTATGTCCTCATTCGCGTCAGGTTTGTAGCAACCACACCAAGTGCCTCTTTATCTTGAGAGTTCTCTATCCCCTTGTTCTATACTCATTTATTCAAATCAGCAACTCTCAAGTCAAGTCCCTTGACCCTCTTCATTTATTCACCAATGTTTCCAAGATTACTCTGGTTCAGCGTCTAGAGTGTCAGATTTTACTTGGACATGCTTTCTCCCATTTTTTAGGCTTCGTGTTCCCCTTTATTTGGGCTTTTATAATCATTCACACCCGAAGGGACCCCCAAATGGAATAGATGTTATGCCTAAGGGATCTATTACCATGATGGTCCATTATTCTCAAGGGTTTCAAACAAAAAATTGATACAAGTCATGTGTTGCGAATACAATCAGTGGTCAATGCTCATTTGTTATTCCCATTTCAGGCCACATGATATGGATGCTGTTTTTTGAACACATTCAACGGTTATCCTCCATTGTCATTCCAGCCCCTTTAAGCCTTGAATTTTGGTTACATGATTCACATTATTTTCCACCACATCATGTCCAAATGGAATTTCGACACTCCTAGCATTATCCCTCATTGTGCATTTGCACGTTAGGAAGAAAAAGGTCACGGTAAAGGCATCATTCGGGGCTCCACACAAATTTCTCTCTAGCGTGCATTCTGGGTATTGTAAAAAACCTCTTCTTCCCTTGTTTACCACACCAATTTTGACTATCATGGGATTAGGGATTGGATTGAGGTCTGCACTATCTTGGAAGGATTTCTCTCCACTATGGTCCAAGATCTAAGACAATAAACTAATATCTCTTTTAGAACTGTGTAAAGATTAATTCCCATTCCATGTGATACGTAGGAACGCCTAGACATCTTGTCTTTGGGACCAGATCAAGTTCTACTAATTTATCTCTTATATTTTACCTTCAGGGCTTTAACTCATACAGGACTACGTGGAATGGTATGGGCTTCTGTCCTCATTCACGTCAGGTTTGCATTAGTCGCACCACATACACCCCTTTCTAGGATTTATCCCCCCTACTTCCTATCCCACATGACATTAAACTATATGTAGTCCCGCATGATGTTAAATGTAACCTTCAAGAACTACGTGTGGATTGATATCCATTATCATGAGATATGTAGGAAAACCTGGAAATCTCGTCTTCGGGTCCAGCTTAATTGGGAGATAGTTTCTCCTGCCCCATATCCTCAAACCTTTTTTGGCCCCTCGGCCCGAAGTTTCTTTCTCTGAATCGCGCATGTTATGGTGTGGAAATCATCCTCATATGAGTTTAAACTATGATTCTTAGTCCCACATGACATTAAACTATTGCGGCTATCCTTCATGATGTTAAAAATGCATGGTTGGTCCCATCACATGACCCTAAACTGTAAAAATATTGCCATGGATGCATGATGAAAAATGGCACTGCACCGTGATATCCTCACTCGAGGAGGCACCATGTTTTGTATCAGTCATGAGCCATACCATTTGTTAATGCCTGCACACGGCTTGATTTTTGTGGCGATGCTTGGAATTTCTATCCTAGGTCCATCGCTACACAAAAAAACAATCATTAATCCTAAAAGACAAACAAGATCTTTCAAATACCGCTTTTTTTTGTGTATGGGCCAGACCCGCACAACCTTATTATACCTTGCACATGTATCCCACTGTACCATCTTAAGAACTACATGGTTCTTGATACTCATCCTCATGGGGTATGTAGGAAAACCCGTGCACTTTTCCTCGGGCCCAGCTTAACTTTCATTTTCAGTCCCTCGAACTAAAACCACTCCAAAGAACACATGGTGGTCAGAACCCCAGGTTCCCATTCACATAGGGTTTTATAATTACCCCACCATGTGTCTCCCATGTTTCCATCCATCCATGGTCCGAGATCTATAACCATAAACTAAGACCAATCCATTCCCTTTCTATAAGATGTTAAACTGCACGACATCTTCCAGAACTACGTATGGATTGATTCCTATCCGCATGGGATACATAGGAACGCCCAGGCATTTTTTGTCTCTAGGTCCATCCCCAGGAATCTACAAATCTTGTCCTTTATTTTTCAGCCCCTTGGCTCGAACTCATTTGGGAACATGTGGTGTGGTGAGTACCTCTTAGGTTCTCATTCATGTCATGTTTTTCAATAGTCGCACCATGTGCTTCCCACATCTTTTCCCATCATGGCCCGATATCTATGATCCAAAACTAAGATCTCCTTATGGGAACTGCGCATCACATTTTTATATTTTTCCACCCTACGCACATCCCATTAAATAAATCCCCCTTAATGGTCCACCCTAGGACCTTAAGTTGAAAGTGTGAGACCCCCGGACCCTTGTCCTTGGGAATGGAATTGACTCCCTCTATCTGATGCATCTCATTGTTGTACTAGGATGTGTTCTGAAAATGAACCCAAAGTGTGGAATTTTCATAGGGACAGTCCCCTCATTCCATGTCCAAGCTTCGTGAGCCCATTATTTAGATCCTCATCCTATTACACATCTAAAGGTACCCCTTTCATAACCAGGTCTCATGCCACCTCGACTTACATACCACCCTAGTCCAACGTCCCTGAAGATCTCAGACAACATTTGTGACAGGTCTTGTGTTTCGAACATAGTGAATAGTCGACCCTCATTTGGTTTTCCTCATTTCAGGCTAACGCGATATGGATACTATGTTTCAAAAATTGTCAATAGTTATTCCCAATCATTATGCCACCATTATTGTGGTCCAGATATTGAGCATCATGATTCACATATTTCCACTTCATTATGTTCAAGTGGAATTCCAACATACTCGGATTTACTCCTCCGCGCATCTAGGTGGGATATATAGGTGGGTCAACATCAGTGGGACGTCATTAACCTAGTGTCCCATTGTCCCTAACTTGTGCCTCCCTGTTCTAGGAAATTCCCATCACTACTTCTTATTTCCCACATTGAGCATGACTCATGTGGGCTTAGTAGTTCTGGTAGGACGTGTACTAGCGCAGTCATGCCACACTTACATTTCCTCATCCCACATGACATTATGCTGCTCTCTCAGAACTACGTATGGCTCGATTCCCATTCTCATGGGGTACATATGAATGCCCAACCACTTTTCATTGGGCCTAGCCTAATTTTCACGGTTGGTCCCCTGACCCGAAGAGTTTTCTCTAGGGATACGTGGTGTGATCCGAACCAAGTCCTCATTCATGTAGGGTTTATGGATACTGCACCACATAATCCCTTACTGGGATATTCCATTTCATTACATTTCCCATCATATGAATTTAAACTACACGATTCCATATGTCCTCAACCCATAAAACTAAACTATGGTTCAACCCTGAAAAAGTTTGGGATGCCCTAGGTTAATCATGGGATGTGTTAGTTTCCTCTCCAGAGAAGATTCTACCTACCGGTGTTGGTCTCTGACCACATTGTTCCCCAAGAACTATGTGTGGATGGATTCCCATCCCCATGGGGTACCTAGGAACCACCAGACATCCTATCTCAGGGTCCATCCCCAGGAATCATAATTCTCATTCCCACCTCTTTTTTCGGTCCCTTGACTTGAGCTCTTTTGGGGAACCATGAATTATCAGCATTACCCTGAACAAGGTCAGGATACCCCATGGTAACGTTGGGAGGAAACAGTTTCCTCATCAAAGAGGTCATGTTCGGAAGTATTTTTGATCCCTAATCAGACTTATATAGCCACCTAACATGTTTCCAACACAGTGTCATAATTTCAAGAGTGTTGGACTCCATTCGAACAACCCATCTCTCCACTCTCCAGGCTTTGTGTATCCTTTATTTGGATCCTCATCCACTTTCACATCCAGAGGAACCCACTAAAAGTATGGATGCATGACCCATGGCTCGCCTAATATCCCGTGCTAATATTTCTGGAGAATAACGAAAGACATTTCGAGTCATGCCCCATGTTTTGAACATGGTCAGCAGTCGGCCCTCATTTTTTATCCCCATTTCAGGAAAACGTAATAAAGATACTATGTTTTGAACACGGTCAACATTTATTCTTAATTATCATGCAATCACTATATTTTTCTGAATCTTGGGTAATGTGACTCACATCTTCCTCCCCCTATTCGGATTTATTCTAGTTCCCCTGGCGTTACCCCATTCGTGAACAAGAGCACATCAGGTAGACGGTAATTTGACTATTCTGAGAGCTTCATTCCCTATTTAGGTCTCTCACTTCTCTTTCTGGGAATCTGTATTGGTTGTTCGAACCTCGGGTGCCTGAATCTTTGTTGGACATCCTACATTCAAGTGAAGTAATAGTACAAACATCCCTTGTTTCTCACATTAATTCAAAAAAATAGGAAGTAAGTAGAAGTGTGTTTATAAGTTCGACCAAAACAGGGCCCTTAGGGATCAACATCTTGGATAAATTTCTCTAGAGTCACTATCTTTTGGCTTGTGGCCTCTAGGATTGCCTCTCACCCTTTGAGAACCTTCTCTTCATCAGCGGCCATAGGGCACAGTTCACTGACTCTAGCCTGTTCTTGTGCCTGTCCAATTTGAAGTGCAGTCATTTAGTAACCCACTTATACTAGCTGTTCTTGGGAGTACACCACCTGGGCCCTCAATTACTTCACAAGCTCGGAGCAGTTTTCAATGAATACCTCCTTCTCCTTCCTCTGTTCTTCGAGTCATTGGACTTCTTGTTTTTCCTTCATGAATGTTTGGGTACTCCCCGACTCTTCCAGACACCAGGAAACATCGGAGCACTGGATGATCTCTTGCATATTCTCAGCCATGTAGTCACAGACTATCGAATGAAGGCATTGAGCATCAACCCCTCCAGCATAGAGAATGTGAAACCATGTATGGAGAGAGCCCATCTGTTTTATCCATTCTGTCTAAAGCTGGATGAGAAAGCGCTTGATACACTTCCACCCTTTTTGTTGCATCATGTGGCTCTCATTGACCGCCTCTGAATCAGAATCATCTATCTCCTTAGGATCTGTAGACCAATAGTCAGGGAAAGCAACGAGGCTTTCAGTAGCATGGCCTTCTTCAGGAACCTCCACCATGTCTATGACTTCACTCTCATTAGGTTGTAATTCCACCCTGGCAGCATTACTACCCCTCATTGCGATGTCCGTCTTACCAAGTAACGGGGTAGGGTTTTCTAGGATGGCTACTTCTGCAAAGGCTGATGTGGTTTCTGCCCATCCCGCTCCTATAGAGGTCCCGGACTCAACGGTTCGTCATGCCTCCATCCTTGTGATCATTGCATCAGTAATCAGTATCTTTATTAGCTAAATTCTCTAGAAAAGAGGGAAAACCAATGATAAACGACTTACAGGAGCCAAGTGTGGTGGTTTCCCACGCATGTGTCATGGTGGGGAGCCCCACCACAGGAGATCCTCTGGCACTTTCCAACTCGATTACCGATGTTTGATAATCTTGGAAAATGGGTATGGCTGGGGGCTCTCCTTCTGGCTCATCATCTCCTAGCCCAGCTGAAATTGGTTCCCCATTACGCCCGGTCCCGAAGGCTGGCTCCTAAGGTTGGTCCCCGGTCTCCATAGTCATACTTGTGCCTCCGGTGTGGGAGAATTCCTGTGGACACTCACCCATGTGTTCCTAAGTAGTACAGGGTCTGGTTAATGGATTGAGAATATGAAAAGACGAAGGCTGGTATAATGTTTAAACAATACCTCAAGCTTCTCTGCTAGTTCTGCATCAAAGCTAACAATTTTTCCAATCTCTTGGGAACTCTTCTAGAGAGTAGGAGCTTCTGAATTCCCCTCGCCACCAAGACCCTCAACTTGGTCCTCTTCTTATAGTTATTCTTCTTCTTCTTCTTAATCTTCATCTTTTAATTCTTCTTCTTCACCTTCTTCCTCCACTACAATTTCATCCTCGGATGGTAGCCTCTCTGGGTCCTACTCCTGGCCATGTATTAATTTCACCAGGAGATTTCGTTCTTCATATCGCCCTCGCTGTCATATGTACATGTCCTTGGTTGTCAAGTATGTGTGCCAGCGATGACTGTTTGCTTTATCCAGTATCTGGATGTGCCCTATGTCTAGTAGATCGAGCCCAGTATGCATCAACCACCTCCATAACTCTTCGGAGGACATGGACTGTCCCAACATTCTCCAAGAAGACCACAGAGAAAGGAATATATCATCAGAAGATGGCGTCAGGAGGTACCTCAGTTTCTTTCTTGGGAGGTCCCTAGATGAACCCTGAGGCTGTACATGAGACCACCCTTCCCTAGAGGGCAGAGGCACGTTTTCGGCATGTGTTTCCCCTGCCGATGAAGTACCGACCAGCACCACGCAAGCCCCCAACCCGTTCTTTGCATCACATCACCCCGCGGAACCTCACCTACGTTCCTGATCTTCAGGTTCTGCACTAGTTTCTTAGATTTTCCGAACGTGTTTCCAATGAATCGCCTTAGGGTATGTTCTCGTCCAGTGTTCAACATACTCTGTCGACAGTCTGGAATTGACATCGGTGGGGGGAAGAGTAATGATTTTGCCCAAGCCTACCATCATGAACATAAGCCACAACTAGTGGATAATGCAAGGATTCTGCTCTTCTCGTACCTCTGTATATAATTTCTTGGGTATCAATTTCATTCACCTGAACTTCCTGTCAAATCTAGTCAGCACATAGGGTTCGCAGAAGATTTTTCCATCAATTCAGGCCAACAACACCCCGCCCCAGATGTTCTGCAGGTACTCCCTCTGATCCAGTGGGCCCCACCCGTCATCTACCATTTGGGAAACTATGGTTCGGAATGGGTGGAAGTCTAAGTGAGTGTGTCTTCTGATCTTGAGCTTGACTTTTCCATCCCTGAGTGTCAATGGGTGGATCCTAGTGATGTTCAACAAGGATGGTCACATACCGTTATTAGGGGGTATATGGAATTTAGAATTTCTTACCCACCACAGTGGGCTATGACCCAACCGTGGAGGATCTGTAATGGCCCTCATATCCTCCTAGTCATACTTCCCCTCGAAATGTGCCCTCGGATACTGTATAGCCTAGCCAACACTGGTACCCCTACGTTAACCTTGTTCTTTCCCGCCATGATCTCAACCATCACTGGTGTCCCTGGGTGGACTCCCATCCTCATGTCCCTCACGAGTAACAACCAGACGTTCAATAATACAACAAGGAACCCGGCATAGCGCACATTCGGGTCTCGAACTTCATTGTTTCCAAAGCCCCACGATCTATATTATCTGATCTCCAAAATATTCCAATATGATCATGCCTTTCCCCTATGAGATGTGTTCGGGTATTGCCTCCCCCAACCTGGAATCTTAATGGCCATGTCCTGGATCAAGAAGACACTAAACTACCCTGAATAGGTTATGTCCTTTAGGATATATTTTTTTCTAAGTTCCTCTTTGGCCAGCTCCAGCAGGTTCCATGACAGGATTGGAGTGCATGTCCTATCCCCCCCACATTCTCCGTCCGGAGTAATTCATCGTACTGATGCCCCTCCAAGAGCAGTCCCCCTGATATAATGGACATCCCCTAGACTGATGCCCACCTCCCCATGATGAAGGTAAAATGTGTTGGTATCAGGTGACCAGCGACTGAACAACTCTGCTACCAAGTCCGACTGTTGGTAAATGTGGAATTGAGATGTCCAAACGGCCTCAAAAATCCCAATGGCCCATAGATTCGGACCGAATTCCATGCATTTCTAGCATACCCAATATGCCTTTGCCCATTCATTGGTGAATTTACCCCCGGATCTGAAATGCCACTCCTGCCAGCCCATTGTTTCTTCAGTAATGTTGCTTCTGAAAGTACTTGTATAAATAGAGGGAGATTCCCCTAGAACTGGATCGCTTCCTATAACTGTCCTTGTCGTCGGATTTAGGAAGTACGTGTCTATGTTTTGTGTCTCCCTAGAAGGATGGTCATTGTTGGTAATATGGAATTGTGGAAGACTATCGTCGCTGTCACCCACAACTGAGCTGTTTCTGTCTCAAAACCTGGCATCAGTACCTCTTCCAGAAGACCGAAATTCTATAGTGGTAGACTACCGCTCAAGACGTAGTCATTTTGATCTTGCCTGAGCATGCTGAAAAGAATTTTTTTTTTCAGACATGACCCTCCTCATGCGAAGAATCTAAGGGTTCACAGTTATTTGAGTTCTCCTTACTATAGCAACAACTTCCCTATCATCATCGGTCTGATGAGCGGCCATTTTCAGAACTCCTTAGGGGTTGGCATGAAAGATGGAGGAATCGGAAAGAAAACTCGGCGGTGGCACAAAATAAATAAAATTTGGCGTGAAAAATCCACGGTGAGAAAGAATGTCGACGTGCGTGGAAAAAATTCTGGCTGGCACGCAAAACTCAGAGTCAATTGTAGAATCTTACACGCAGGACAGTATGTTTTTCACGCATGGGACCTAGATAGCCTGTCGCATAGAAAAAGTCAAAGTAGGGTCAAGGGGGAGCCCTCAACCTATTTATAAAGCGTTAACATGGATTTAGCACCTACGCATAACTATTGTGCACCCAAACTGTGTTTTTGTGCACCACTGAGGATACCATTCCTATTTTAGGAGGAGACTTAGAATCTGACCTTCGAGTTCCCTTTCAGCTCTGATTCTGTGGGGGGAATTTTTCGATGCTGAAATCCAGAGAAGGGCCACATCGGGCGGGTAAAAGAGCACTGAATGAATTTGGGACTCAGAAAAGGATATCCTGAGGCCCAGGAGGTGGGCGCCTGCAAGATTCGAAAGGCGTGCGCAATAGGAGTTCCGGCGTGCAAGCAGTTGTGCACAGACCTTCCCTTCCTCTCCCAAACTACTACCCTCCGCGCCGGGCCGCTCCGGTCCTATTTTCGCTCCAAATGCGACATCGAACTGGGGTTTTTGCGCCCGACCCCATTTCCATGCCCAACCCTATTTTTGCGCCCAAGACGACGTTGAAAGGGGGATTGTGTGCCCGACCCCATTTCCGCGCCGGACTCCATTTCCATGCCCAAGGTGTCATCGAACCATCATTTCCATGCCCGGTCCCATTTTCACGCCCAAGGCGTCGTCGAACGGGTGTTTTTGCGCCCGACCCTGTTTCCGTGCCCAAGGCATCATCAAATTGTTGTTTGAGCACCCAGCCCCATTTCCACGCCCAAGGCGACGTCGAATGCAGTTTGAGTGTCATTCTCTTATGCGCCATTCTAAGGGATCCGTATATAAAATTAATTGTATCCCCACTCTTTGGGGAAGGTGGTTGAAGATGAAGCAATTCTCTGCTATGTGAAAACCTCATCTTCCATAACCACGTGAGAAACCAATGGCCTTTAGGTATTGGTTCTTGCGTGACAGGTCCCTTGGGGGAGCATTCGGATGGGCCCTCAGATCCTTGTGAATTTATTTTTTCCCCAAGTCGTTTGCATGAAAAGTGTCCCCTATTGTGTGCAAGTCCCCGTTACAGAAGGTGCTCCTGCACACATTCTATCAAAATTGCAAGAAAACCTTCCATATTGCACGCAATCCTTCCGGCTTGTGCACCACCGGTCCCACTTGTGTGCAACCCTTCCATCTTGCACACCCCTGGTCCCCCTTACATGCAACCCATCCACCTTGTGTGCCCCTAATCCAACTTGCATGCAACAATTCCGTCTTTCATGTGACCCGTTCATATTATGCACCACTCGTACCTCTTGCAAGAAACCTCTTTTTCTTCCATGCAAACCTTCCCTCTTTCACGTAAACATCTTATTTTTCCTCAACCTGTTCTCTGACACGCGCTCTATGTGCTTCCCTCACATTGAAGCACCATGTTCGAGCCTCTCTTTTGTGCATCACACCTACTTCACATGCTCTTTTCTCGTGCAGCCCCTCAGGTTTTCACAGAAAAATTTCAATGTCCCTTGGATGATACTTCCGGTTGCATTACTTCGCCTCTTTCTCCTTCGCAGAGGCACGCTAATGGCTATTGCTTCTTTGCAAAGCCATGCTAATGTGGACCCCCTAATGGTTCGCTCCATAACACCCCAAACCACGGAATTTTCGGTACCTTTGCTTCACCATGGTGTAGAGGGTTTTGGTTATGTAATCATTAGGGGTGCGGAGTAAGCCAACCTCGTCCGAGCTGCAGGACGTTAAACTTCCAACAACCATCGTACTCAGCACATGATGTTAAACTATGACCTCGCCCTGTGTCATACACGTGGGGTGACCCATCTTAGAAATTCTCTATGCCCCTAGTCTCCACGAGAGTGAGATCATTCCTCACATGGAATGATATCCTCTTTATCGGAGTGGCGTTCATCCATAGGGAAAGGGCAACCACCCTGATTTAATCCCCTATCATTCCTTGTAAGAGGAAGCACCTCTACTCCTCCTCTCTTCCTGGGTTCCAAATACCTCTCCCACTGGGGTTTGTCACCACCCAGGCCTCCACCCTGGAGTAAGTCCCAATATCCATCTCCTTGGGCTGCTAACCGTGTGTAATCCCTTGTTTCCTCTTTGGGCCACTAACCACACATGAGAACCACTTCACTTCCCATGGATGCACCTTTCACTAAATGATCATCATGTCTTTGTTGTCTCTTATTTATCACACCAAGAATGACTCATGTGGGCTTAGAGAAAGCACTGACCATGAAATACTCCCTAGGTAGCCTAGAGTGTAAGACCCACACCCCACCTTAACTACGTGGTCTTTGATCCTTTCCAAGGTGGGGTACATAGGAAGCCTCCACGATGTTCAATCCCACCACCCATTCATTCAGACCTCCTTCATGTCGGTTCCAAAACACCTAAACTATGAGATCTTTGATCCTTGCCAAGTCAGGGTACATAGGAAGCCTCCACGAGGTTCAAGCCCACCATCTATCTGGTCCCTAGGTCCTCCTTCACGTCAGTTCACCCCCGTCCTGTCTGAAGGTAAACTGTGGACCTCAACCAGCGGAAAGCCGTTGTTTCCCTCAGTCAGCGGTAATCCGTTGAAACCTACCTAAAATACATGGTATTTGATCTTGGACAAGGAAAGGTACATAGGACGCCTCCTTGAGGTTCAAGACCACCACCCATTGGTCATTCCAACCTCCTTCAAGTCGGTTTACAAAACCCTACTGAACTATGTGGGATTTGATCCTTGTCTCCTAGACAAGATACGTAGGAAGCCTATTTGAGGATCAATCCCATCCAGCGGTAAGCCGTTGTTGACCCCATCCATCGGTATTCCATTGTGACTCCATTCAGCGGTAAGCCGTTGCACCCATCTGAACTATGTGGTCTTTGATCCTTGCCAAGGCAAGGTACGTAGGAAGCCTCCGTGAGGTTCAAGCCAAACACCAAGTCACTCCGACCTCTTTCACGTCAGTTCACCCCCTCCACCTAAACTATGAGGCCTTTGATCCCCGCCAAGGTGTGGTACGTAGGAAGCCTCCACAAGGTTCAATCCCATTATCCATCTGGACCCTAGGTCCTCTTTCTCGTCGATCCACCGACCCCTATCCCATATGAACTACATGGGTTTGATCTCTATCTCATAGGTAGGGTATGTAGGAATTTTCCATGAAGATCAACCCTATCTAGGAATAAGACGTTATGACCTAAATCAGCGGTAAGTCATTGTGTCCCCTATTCAGTGGCAAGTCATTGTAATCCCCTTTTCCAGGACCCTCATCTTTGGTATGTCTTAGTGGCGTTAGACCAACTTGGTCTGCTAACCCTGCGTGATCCCTATATACATCATTAGGTTGTCGTCCTATGTGTACACCCTAGTTCAAGTCCATTTCCTAGTCTTCCCATTGAGTCTATGTGTTTTAAGAAGTTCATGCCCCAACCCAGAGGTTCCACTTCCTCCGGGTCCAATACATGCATCCATTCTCACAAGCCACCACCTTGGGTGTCCCTTCTCCCTATCAAACTATGCGGACATTGATTCCCTACCACGGGGATACGTAGGAAGTCTCTTTGAGACTCAATCCCAAAATTATCGTCATCCTCATGGCGGTTCCATCCCATTCACCATCCACTTCATTCAAACAATCTATCATCAATCCTGATTCTTACCAGGTCCACCACATCCTAGTGGGATCATGCCACCTCATTCCCAATTCCCCTCAATAACAATTGGGAATCTAACCACACGTTGTCCCAAATATCAATGTTCCCTCCAGAGGTTTCACCCATCTGATCCACTCCAATCACTATTTTGATTAGTCTAATCCTTCTCCACTAGATGTTAAACCTATGGAATACCCTGTGTTAAACATGGGAAGCTGAGAAAAACCTCAGATACATGCATATTGCATATGATTCCCCACGTTCTCCATGGGATGCCTCAAGCTCTCGTGCCCTCGCGAAGCCCTATAATAAGGGGAAGAATCCCAGACGACCTAGTGTCCCAATGTCCAGACATGCCAGTGATTTACAACGTGACGACTCCCCTAACCGAAGGTTGGTACAATGACTGGACCCTTTGGAATGTCCCAAAAGAAGGAGTGTAATTAATTAGTGTCCATGAAGATATGGAAATAGGAAGAGTTTCATGAACAAAGTCTTAAATCAATAAGGGATACCCATACTAGGTGACGAGTTCTGAGTAGGAATCCATGGAAGGAAGAACTAAAATCCCATCATCCTGTTTCGATCAAGGAGCAAATGTCCCTAAATAAATAATAGATGTTACCCGACTTTGGAAAGTTGGAATATGGGGCATTGAAACCACACCTTTCGCATCCTCCATAGATGGATGTGCACACCCTGGAGAAAGCATCAGAAATAGATATATATCATTTGGGTATCAAAAATAATGTATGAAGAAGATATTTCTAAGATAACCATTATTATAGAAGCTTGAGAAGAATAAAAAATCATGGATTCCCTACTATGTATGGTTTCTTTTATTATATTTGTATCACTTTAAGAATAATGAGAAACCACTAGGATTAATGATTAGATGAGATTATTAGTGACAAGGGAATCCACCGGAACTAGTTCTCAAGATTTTTTAAAATGAGTTTTAAGTAGTGACCATGTTGTAGAGTATTCTAGAAGATCGTTGGGCATTCGAATTTCTTTTATTGTGTTGAAAGAGAACTATCTTATTAATGCAGAAGAATTATGTACAGATATTGTGATCTACATTAGATGAGATCCTCAAATGAACACACACACACACACACACACACACATATATATATATATATATATGATACCAGTCCCTAAAACCTATGGGCCTCACCTTGTGCATGTAGATCCTATTGTGACTCTATGACTATACTGTGAAGCTGTTAGAGGAAGTTCTGTGAGAATCATGAATGTAGATGGTGCGACTCTAGTTTATAGAATATTAGTGAGACTATATTATAGTCAAATTATAACGTATGACCATGATTATTGTGGATAATCCTTGATTGGAAAAAATAAACAATCAAGTTAAAGAGTAGTTATTTATACCAAAACATGATAAAATATTTTGTGTTATTTATTAAATTACATTAATTTCATGAACTAGATGATTTCTAGGATAAATATAAAATAGATAATATGAATTAACATGCAATAGAGGTTAAATTAAGAATGGGTTTTTTTATTTTTTTCAATATATAAAAAGTAGTTAGCACATAATTCACACTATATCTGGTTTCTGCACTAGTTCTATTGGGAATTTCTATTGTTATCAGAGAAAAGGATTCACTATGTTTGGATATTCACATTGTGTTACTTCGTAATAATAAAAACTCATCTTTTGTTCAATAATGGATTATCTCAATACTCATAATCCGTATTGGGTGGATTATTTAATCCATAACCCATATGTCCTTGAAAATTATTGAGATGCACATTGAAAAAAACTAAAAACATAACCCAAATGGAACTTCAAACTCCCCCTTTGGATTTTCTGTCAATATTTTGAACATAATTACACATAAGATTAATTTCAACATGAAAATCATCTCACCCTTAAGGAATATAAATGAGAATGGAGGGAAAATTTCTAGTTGTGAACACAAGTTAGAAAACCACTCGTGGAACCAAAATTTCCCCATGAACTAAAGAATAAATCTCTATTCAATCTTATCATAAACCTTTTCTATATCCACCTTAATGATGATGTTGGATAGAACTAGTTTAAATTCAAGAAATGAATTTATTCCAGCTATACTGGGGTGTGTCTACCTTATAGGGCCTCAATTATAACTATAAAGGACTATGTGGTGTTAACAAGTTCTAGGGGGATTTTTGTTTGGGAAAATACCTGAGCATAAATAACAGGTAGATCCTAGTATGGTCATATTTCCCATTTTTGTTCTTGATAAAGAGTATGAACTATCATGGGTAGGTTTCCTGAAATATCATTATTTTTATCCCTAGTGAAGGGAACTCTTACTATCCCTCCACCTCCCCCTGTTACACCAGCCCAGCCAAACCCAGCCCCTCCCCCCTTCCATACATACGAGCCCCTCTCCCTCCCCCCTCTTCCATGCACCAGCCACTCCCTAGGCTCCCCCTCTCCCCACCAGCTCCCTACCTCCTTATTGCACCAGCCCCACCCCCAGCCTTTCCCCCACCACCCAGCTGCACTAGCCAAGCCCCCTCCCTCCTCTTCCCTACACCAGCCCCTCCCAAAGCTCCCCCTCCCCCTCCCCCACCATCTTCTACCCCCTACTGCACCATCCCAACTTTCATCCCATCCACCTCCCCCCTTTACCTTACAAAAACCCCTCCCCATGCCCCCCACCCCCACCATCCCCAAACCCCCCTACTACACCATCCCTACCACCATCCCCTCCCCCTCACCATACTACACCAGCCCAGCCCAGCCCCTCCCCCAACTCTGCACACCAGCCCCTCCCCATCCCCCTCAATACTGCACCAACCCCTCCCCCCCTGTTGCACGAGCCCAGCCCATCCCCACCCCCTGCCTGCCACACCAGCTCCTCTCCATCACCCTCTACCCTGCACCAGCCCCTCCCCAGGACCCCCCTCACCCACAACCCCCCTACCCTCTATTACACCAGACCCACCACCAACCCCTCCTCATTCCCCCAACTGCACCACCAGACTTGACCCCACCCCTTCCTTACACACCAGCCCCTCCCCTTCGCCCCTCTTCCCTACACCTTCCCCTCCCCGGACTCCCCCACCCCCACCAGCCTCTACCCCCTGCTACACAGGCCCCATAACCAGTTCCTCCCCCTCCCCCTACTACACTACCCCGGGCCATCCCTCTCCACCTGACCTGCACACCATCCCCTCCCCCTCCCCCATCTTCCATGTACTAGCCCCTCCCCAAGCTCCCACTCCCCCACCAGCCCCTACCCCCTTCTGTACCGGCCCCACCACCAGACCAACCACCTCCCCCCCCCCCTGATGCACCATCATCCTAGCCCCTCCCCCTCTTCCCTCTTCCCTATACTATCCCCTCCCCACGCTCCCCCTCAGCACACAAACCCCAGCCCCCTATTTCACTAGCCCAACCACCAACCCCTCCCCCTCCCCCTACTGCACAACCAGCCTAGCCCCTCCCCTTCCCCTACCCTTCACACCATCTCCTCCCCATCTCCCTTGAACTACACTGCACCAGCCCCTCCCCAGGCTCCCCCTCCCCACACTAGCCCTTACCCCCAACTGCACCCGCCCCAACCCCCGGCTGCACTAGCCCCACCACCTGCCCCTCCACATTCTCACTACTGAACCCGCCCCCTACCATCTAAGGAACTTATCACACAAATAAAAACTCCCCTGGATAATCATATGACCCATGGATCATAACTGATTTCTAAACCTCATCCCTTAAGTCATGCCATGATAAATAACCAATAAACCCATACTTAAATTCACCTACTATCTCCCTTGGTCCCAAGAGACCTAATCGTATCATTAACTATCAACCATTCACCACATAGGGTGATTTTAATCCTATTCCTCCCTTATACACATTTTACAACCCAAGATTCATAGAAAAACTATCCTTAATATATATACCCGATGGTCCATTATAATTGTATCATTATAATATGATGCATTTTACACTAATCCAACATTTGAATCCTTTTCCACTATATAAGTATCTAAGGAAGATACCCTTTTTCCCCTTCCCAAAAAATATTACTAGATTATAGTTATTTGATATTAAACATTAATGGGATACCAAAGTCATATAAATAACTCATTTTTCATTTTATAAATCATTTAATTTTAGTAAATATTTGAATTTGGTATTTCTATGCACTGTTATGAAGATGTACATTTTTTAGAAAATATATCTCTAGGAAAATTTTGAACCTTAATTCTCAATTATCATTTTATAACCTAATTCAATAATAAATCTATTCAACCTCTTAGAAAATCCATTAATACTAGTGTGTCGGGGAGTCTATATTTCTGAATTATTTAATATGCTTCGAGATATGATTTGAAATATTTCCCCATTAAATACTTCTTATTATAAGACATCAATTTCATTATTTGAATACCATTTTATCCTTCAATGACTTCTCTAAAAAAATTAAACATCTATGATAATTTTGAATTTTCTTCCAGAACAACACACCATTCATTCCTATAAATAAACTTATGAATATGATGAAATATAGATCCCCTATGGTGGACCGGTGTCTCATTCGTCCACAAATATCTATGTAAATCAACTATACTAGCCCAATTTATTTTATCTTCACTCTTTTATACATTCGGTGGACCATCATCCTCCTCTTAATGTTTTTAAAAAACACCTCCATATCTTATCAACAGGGGTATACCAATCACAATATTTTCATTTACGAAATGTGTCTATGACTTTTGTCTAAGATGTCAAAGACATCAATGTGAGACATTATTCACTTCTTTTGTATGTGGATGGAAGTAAATTCATGGATATCTAATATGAAATAAATTCCCAACGGATCTTTTAAATATTATAAAAACTTTTCCTTTTTAACTATATTAATTAAGAACCTATTTTTTTAAATAACATCATTTCCATTATCACATAGATGTCTCACAAAAGGAATTTATTATCAAATGAATTTTGTTTTGTTTTTTACGTATTATTATATTTTTATTATGATATAAAATGTAACCTACACTTGTATATCTTGTATTTTAGTATCTTATTTTTAGATAATGTAAATCAATTATGATTATAATTTATTCATTTAAAATATATAACAATATCTAGAAATATAGGAACTTGCTATCATCCCACGGTTGAGATGTCATGGTGTAATAATTGATAGTAAAAGAATTCATTATGTAATATATTAACATGACATAAATATTATTTAGTGGATATGGGTCTAGTTATTATATAATTATAATTTAGAGATCTCATATACATTTGTAAATGATAATGTTATAGTTGATGCATTAATCTTGAATACATTTAATTTTGTTTCTTGAGAAGTATGTAAGGAATACAAGCCTATGAATGGGTCCATATACTACTTTTATTAAGAATGAATGAGTTTCAGTGTTGTTATTTGAAATCATAAATTTTAATGACTATTTTTTTTATTAAAATTAGAATGGATAGAAATTTGTTGTACAATTTTGATCGTATTACTAGTGAGTTTTAGATGGAGTTGGAATATTTTTTGGATTTTTCATTCAATAATGGTTCAGACGGTGGATTGATTTGATGCCCATGTTTTGATTAAAATGGAAGACCATGGTAAACAGATGAAGAATTAAGTTACCAAATCACTAAAAAGGGTTTTCAAAAATAATATCATGTGTTTTATCACAATAGAGAAAATGTTCAAACGGGGAATGACTTTCATTCAGCAGAAAGGATCAGAATGGAAAATTTGATTTCTGATCGGTTTCCTTTTTTTCTCAATCCAACACTTCATCTAGAGTAGGGGAATTGAAAATTAATACGGGAACAATGTTTTCATATACTAATCATAATAATGGCATTGATCATTTTAGAAGGTTGTTAGAAGACATGAATACCCCAGTATAGTAGTCATATGGAAAAATGACAAAACAATAGTTTTTAATGCGATTGTTTCATGGGAAAATGTATGGATTTAGTAATACTATGATCGACTATGTACTTAGCCTTTTTAAGGAATTTTTACTTGATGATGCATATATTTTGGAAAATGATTATATAGCATCAGAGTTGGTTGGAAAATTTGGATTTTCAAGTACTAAAATTCATGCATTCCCTAATGATTTTTGTCTGTTATAGAGGGGTAATGTTAAGTTAAATGAGGGAAAACAATGTGTTACATCGAGATAGAAGACTAGTAAAGATGGAACTCAATCTCGTGTACTAGAGAAAGTGATGTGCTACTTTACATTTATTCCCAAACATCCAAAAAAATTTATTCCTGAAACAAATGGATAAGAATATGGGATGACATGAGGATGAAAGAAATAAGGAGAATGATGATATAGTTCATCCTATTGATGGGTTAGAGTGGAAAAAATTTGAAATTTTACATCCAAATTTTTTTAACCAATGCGCATAATGTTATATTGGGATTGTTAAGTGATGGTTTCAACCCATTTCAACATATGAATACTGCAGATAGTACATGGCCAATTTTCTTTCATATTTATAATTTTCGATCCTGGATGTGTATGAGAAAGCTAGTTAATATCAACAGTATATTTATTTATTGACCTAATAATCCTAGAAATTATGTCAGCATATATTTGAAACCATTAATATATGAGTTGAAGGGGATTTTGACCATTGGGTTATAGACATATGATGAACTTATAAAGGATTACATTACGTGTCATGCAACATTATTATGGAAAATAAATGATTTACCTACATATGGAATGATTTCTGGTTGGAGTACCAAGGGGGTATTATCCAACCTTATATGTATTAAAAATACATGTCCAAGGAGATTAAGGTTTTAGATAACTTCCAGTGTCCTAGTTCATTGAAGATTTCTACAAATGGATCATCCATACAGAAAAATTGAAGATAGTTTGATAATTACATAGATATAGAAGAAATACCTCAACAAATTTTTGGTGGGGTGATATCCTTAATGAACCATACAATTTGAATTTTTTATATGGAAAGGGTCACTTAAATCCCAAGAAGAAGAAGAATGTTCCTTTGAATTCCAATAATAATTGAAGAAAGAAAAGAATATTATTTGAGTTTTTGTATTAGTAATAAAATTATCTACATCAATTCTTAGACATAATGCATATTCAGGAAAATGTTTCTGAAATGTTACATGCAACACTTTTAAGTGAAAATGGAAATAAAAAAGTTGTTTTGTGCTCATGTAATGATTTAATGTATTGGGATATAAAACCAAGACTTCAACATGAGTTAATTGGTCAGAATCAGTGGAAAGTACTTTTTTCTAATTTTTCAATGAAAAATTATGAGAAAAAAAATTTATTCAAGTCTTGGAAAGACTAAAGGTTCTATATGGTTATTTGAGTAACATTTCAAAATGATTGAATACACGACATGTGAAACTAAAATCCCTAAAAACCCATGACTTCCATGTCTTGTTTCATGAATTGATTCTTATTTCCATTTTACATTTAATGTCACATTATTTCTGGGTCACTGTAATTATATTATGTCACTTTTATCAAGGTAGTTTTGCTAAAATATTGAAAAAAGTGTCGTGAAAAAACTGCAGAAATATGCACCAATCATTCTTTGTGTCATGGGGAAAATTCCCCACCCCCATCGTTTTTCACATGTATGTTACATCTGACCATATATCTTCTAGTATAATTTCTTTTTAGTTGTCCTATTTATTGTAACTGGATGTATATAGTAGAAATAATGATGTTTACATTGAAACATTATGTGATAAATACGAATCATCTTAAAGGATCTATTTTGAAGGGTTTTTTATCATAGTAAATCATGTATTTTTGTTCAATGTATTTGTCTAATGTCGCCACGAGATATAATCAGCCCATGAGAACTAAATATAAGCATTATGATCCAATTGAGCCAAAAAATTTATCACTGTACCAAACGGGGGTATATTTGGATCATAAAGATGTATAATTTGAATAGGGATGTTTGGGAAATAGCTCATCAAATGGTATTATTCAACTATGGAGTGGTTGAAAATTACATCAAGTAAGTAAAATTATAAATATTTGTTTTTGTATTTTTTTCATTGTTTTTGATATCATTAAATTTTCATATTTTTAGAGAACATTGTGAGATTATAAATAGAGCACATTGCTCTTTATCTATTAAGAGGTGGGACCAATTACACAGAAAATAATTTCCTACTTTGTTAAAGTCAAAGGTAAAAAAATCTTATTTTTACATTACCAAATTTTTGGAAGTTATTAAATATTTTTTGTCAGTATATTTCAGGTCCAAATTTTACCAAAGGATGATATATCTTATGAAATAAGGGCATTTTCATTTGGTCTGAACAATATGGTTCATTATTGTAAAGAAATGGTTGTTAACGATTTTAAATTCATTATAAATAGTTGTGCAAAAAACATGGAAATAGATCATAACTGTATCACAATAAGCGCAATAATGGAATGTTACGATAGTGCATTAGACAAAAAACCTCAATCAGTACATATTTCATATTATGGGGTTATTGAAGGAATAATTTTATTATATTACCATACACTTGTTCGTGTCACTATGATGAAATAAAAGTCGATTGATTAAATGACACAACTAGGCTTGTATATATATTGTTGCGGTTTTATAGTTATTGATATGAAATTTCAGTTGTGATAAGATGAGCCTTATATTCTTCCAACACAGGTTAGAAAAGTATTTTATGTAAGTAACCCTTTAAAACTATAATTTGGTGTTGTTGTTGATGTTATTCCTATACCTATTTTTGATGAAGGATTGGATGATGGGGATGTTTTGGATGAACTCATCGGTATTCACTTAAAACTATGATTCAATGATTTGGATGATTCAATTGTGAGAATGGATTGTGAACTGGAAATTATAATAGGTAATTCATAGCATTACATGTTTCATATTATTTAGATTATATTATTTTGACCTCATACTTGTTTTTTTAAACTTTTAATGTGCCAGCTTCTTTAGTTCAGTAATGTTTTCATTTTTTTGAGGAAACAACATAATGAAAAAAACATAAAATAACATGTAAAGTTTTGAAAAATAATATGAATTTTATTGGAATATTTATTTTTATTTAATTTTTCGTCATATTTTTAAATTTTTCACAAAAAATTTGGTATTTATAGGTTATTATGTCTTACGAGGGGGTTCGTATAAAAAATGGAAGAAAATGATCACCATTTTAGAGAAGTTATCCTAACAAATATGATTCTTCTGGTGAGTCCCTAATTTATTTATTGACTATTTATGAACTTTACACAAATCATATTTAATATTAATAGGAATCATCAAGGAGGAATCTTGTATTCAAGGAAGATGGTTCAAGAACTCCAGAATATAGGTTCGGCCCTACATGCAACCCCCATACATGTAACGCCTCATAGTCTATGAATCTATAGTCATAGGGACGCTTTCCTCTAATTATTCTCCCCAACTTATATTCCATACCCATACATGGGTGGCCATGATTTTAATCTATTTCCTCCCCCTACCATGAACGGTAGTCCATCTCCTTTTATCCCTCATCCATTTACCCTTATCTACCTTCATCTCTATAGGGTACACCTCCATTGGTTATGCCCATTTTATACTTGTACCCTCCTACCCAACCTCAGCATTTGAAGTATACTATAGATGACACTTCTCTGGTTACTTCCATGCACATAGTGTGCAGGATTGAGAGACAACAAATTCTGTTACTGGTAAATGTTAAAAAAGTAATGGAATTAATAAATTTTTATTAAATTTCAGTTATATATGTGTATCAATTATTTGTTTATTTTTTCAGGATCATATTTTACTAAAAGACACGGTTGTACAAAGATACAAAAATTATGTAAAAGACACACAGAAATCATGGTTCAATATAATGAGAAAATTCAAATGAATGAAGAAAATTTGATAGAATTGTGGTGTCTCATGGGGAAAATCAGCAGACAAAACAATATTATTCCAGTTCAAGAAATCGAGTGGATAAAAGTCGAAGAGGAAATAAAAGACAAGGCTTGGGAATAAATTTGGGTGATATATATTTCTAAATTAATTTTCAGTTTTTTATAAAGTATTATTGATAAATTTGTTTTAATATTCAGCTTTGATATAACTTCTCTTATGGTGTCCCCACTAAAAGAGCTCGGTTAATATAACCAGGGGAGATGTGGCTGGCCTACAAGCATGACCTGAATATTGGATGGAAAAAGAGGAGGTAATGATCTTGAAAATATACCTATCTCCAAAGAATTCCCAATTTCACAGTATAGAGAATTATTTTCATATTGGAGTTGTTCCTATTTCAAGATAATTTTGTAGATGTAGTATTATTAATATATTTCTTCTTTTTTCATTAATCTTAGTTTTTTGTAGTTGATGATTTCATTAAATATGAATGTCTTCAGTTTTATTTTTCAAACATATCTATTTGAGTTATGTCTTGAACTCATTGAATTGTTAAGATAAAATGATGATTTTTTATCCATTTTTAATTTTTAAAATTCTAGTTTATTATTTTTACTAATAGGATTCGTTTAAATGGAATATAATAAATATGGGTACCATGAAATATAATCATACTCATGGGATAACTACAATGCCACGTCATGAGATTTCATAGGTAATGTATGATTTAACCTTGAAAATGCATTTACTTAAATTCAATTTTTTTGAAGAAACATGCATTAAATATTAAAGGACATGTTCCCCACTCATCATTGTTTTGTTCTAGTGGGAAAAAGAAATATGGAACTACACTGAATTAGTAAACATGGAAAAAAGTGTACGAGTGTTTTTAAATTATTATCTGTTAGTATGCAGCTTCAACTTGTGATTACATAGCCTATAGAAAATCACGATTATTACTCAAACAAGTTTTTGCTACATTTCCAACTCACCAACCACTTTTTATCTCACCCCTTCTAGTTCGTCAAATCTAGAAAAAATCAGTAGCAATCATATTTTTTAGAGAACAATTTTCATTATTTAAAATCATACAATGTTCTACTATTTGATCCCTTGAATTTTTCTACTAACTCTTCAAAATTTACCTTTTAATCGAGGATATTGTTGATTACATATATTTCTTCCCTAAACAAGTATTGTATCTATATCTTCCCTCAAAAAACTCCTCAAACTATAATGATTTTTGTATCTTAGTATTATATTTAATGAAGACCTCCAATGAAATATAATTAAATATGACAAAAAGAGAAAACTACTAAAGTAATGTTTTTTATAAATAAAATAATTTTCTACTTTTCTCAAACTATACAGTGATTTTAGCTTACACTTTTGAGATCAACGTATAGCTATGACTATTCTTAGAAATTCTTTCTCTTTGGTAGTATCTATTTCATGAATTACCAATGAGTGTGTCTCCACCATGACTGCCCTACAATAAATATATCAATTCATGTATCTCTATACCTTAAATAATTAGACTAATTCCACACCACAAATAGTTTCTTTCCAAAAATAGTTATCACCCTGTTGGAATTAAAAATAATATTACCAGAGCTCCACTAATTGTCCAACAAACATTGGTCATTCTCTCTATGACAGAAAAAATATTTACGATTCTAACCCAATAGTGGATCACTAAACATAATATGAGGAGAGGAAAATATATTATACTAATGATTCATTTAATTTCATAGAAAATATCGTGAGATACATTTAGAGGAGAAGAATATATAATGGGGAAAGGAAGAAGATATAGAGGAACATTCCCATGACCGACATCAATTTTTGGTGGTATAATGGACATCCCTCATCATCAAGAAACATACCCATTGACATGCATTTCATTGAGTTGTTAAAGATAGAATATTTTTCATTCACATAACATCCTCCTAGATTGGAATATCTTTTTGATATCAAATAAAACAACCTTAATGTTCATGTATTATTCTCTTAGATTGGGATTGTATTACATCATTGTAACAAACATCTATCACAATCATGTAAAATTATCACATCTAATTTTCACATTGTGGAAGCATATGTAACATTTTTTATAGCTGTGTAATATCCTTATATAAGGGAAACCATTTGTAGTTTCATAGTAATAGTCCTATAAAAACACTCACTTACTTTTTGATAGTGATTCAATCAATTATCATGGAAGTTTTTATTGGAATCAGTTATAAATATATCGAAACAATCATTAATAATGTTGGTAATGTCCCCCATTACATTATGTTTGAGAGACTAATTGATGTATTTTTTAGCTCTCCCATTTTTTAAAGCCTTCAATTTATTAATTTAGGTAATATCATAAGTCTATGTCTGATTGTGGGGGAGGGCCATAATATAAAATATTCTATATAATTCCTTCCCCACAGAGAACATTGTATTGGATATGAATGATGTTGTTCTTGAATTTTCCAGATTTGGGAGTTTCTTTGCGATGCTTTGGATATTATTATGTTTCTTGGAAGTTTCTCCTCTTAGATTAGAAGGTTCTTTATAATCAATATAATTCAATTACAAGTAGAGGGTTCTTTTCACACCATAAACAGATCAGAGTCACATTGATATTCTCTCAAGAAGAGTCACACCAACCAATTTGACTACCTCTCATATAAATTCTCTTGTTATCATCCCACTAGACTTATTTAGCTTCTTCACACTAGTCACCGAGTCTTATGGTGGTGTTCTTGGGTACTTTGAATCCCATAGGTTTGATGGATTCACACCATATATATACAATAGTTTCTTTCCATCTCTTCCAAGGATTTAATCAAAAAATAAACACAGGTGGTTAGACAACACTATTATTTGATTTGATGAATAATCCAAATCAGCCATATTATGGATAGAACAATGAATTTGACATTGATGTTTCATATACCCCGCTTCTTTTACTACATCCCCAAGATGAAGATCCTTGATTAAAGGGGAAATCTCTTTAACACATTTCTAATTAGACAAAAATAAATATTATGATTGAAAAATATCAGAATTTATTTGAGCTAATATCTCTACTAATTTATTTATTTTCATACTTAAGTCTTCAATATATACATGCATCTCATAGATTGCCTTTTTTCATTGTTCTATGAGCTTTAACACACTACTCGTCGACTGGATCCTTCATTATAAAAACATCATAAATCATCATAACTACTAGGAAGTTATTTATGAGTTAGGAAATTTTTTTATATGATATCACATAGCAGATGGTGGTTAATGTCTCATGTCCCCAGATCCTGAATGATCTTGCATGGTACCCCTCTTAGTCACAAAATATTTTTAGAAGAATCTATGTGATCAACATGTGAATATGCTTCAATATTAGTCTATGGAGTGACTGTTCCTCTATCATTTTCGTGTTAGGTACGTTAGTGGGTGGAATGATTGGATGATTTGACGAAGAAGTAAGATGGAAAGCACAAATCAGTGATTTAACAGATGATGCTGACCAAAGATAGACCTCATCCAAATAAATATGCAATGCACTATAGAAGTAATTAATCCAAAACATGACTAAATACCCCATATTGAGTTCAATGTGAGGCTGATATCAGGAAATGAATGGGGAATGAAAAACCCAAATTAAGAAAACATATTAAAGTGTGAATGAGAAGAAAAATGTTTTCTTCTAGAATTTCATCCCTATGAAGATGTTAATTATGGGGGGGGGGGGCTCAGATCAATCCCCATGAATTTTTTATAATATTAAAGGATTATACACACATAATACTCAATAAAATTCCTTAGTAATCTCGTGACCAAAATTCGCTACACCTGTGTCAGCGTAGACACACTAGGCCCAATCTGGATCTTCATATTAACACCCATCCATGTGAAAAACTAGACCTACACCAATTGAATAGAATCCTTACTATAGAAATTGGATCCAAATTCACTAAACGGATCTTCAATCCCATATTTCAATATTGGTAAATTTCCTATAATTATATGTTACTTACTCTCTAACACTCAAAGAACCTCAAATCAATGTATATAGGCAATGATAAACAATAGCTTCAACATCATTGGTTCTTCAAGATATTTTTAATTTATAAGTTATATTCCGATTTAATATTATTTTTTATCATCTAAAAATATGGTAATATCCTTTTATGGGATGTTATTAAAGATATATCAGCAAAGGAACGAGACACATTTGGACCAAATGATCATTTACATCAGGTTCTAGGTGACAAGCACAGTGGCAGAGTTTGTTGTAAACCCAAAAAGAAAATTGGTCCATCTAAATCTTTGTCAAAAGGTATTTAATATTCTAGAAATATTGTTGTAATGGTTACCAAATAACTATTATAGGCATCCATTGAGACATAAAAGAAAAAAGTTAGAAAAGAGCTTCAAAATATGCGGAAAAAGAAAATGAATAATTTTCCAAGGTGATATGAGCTATATTCTCTTCACATCTATGAGAGGGTAAAACAACAGTGGATGGATTTTTATCAATTCTATGTTTGATGTATGAGGATGACGATGATTTTATAGATTAATATGCTAGTGGAGAGGCTGAAGATGCTGGTGGAGAGGCTGAAGCTGATGGTGGAGGTGATGATGATGTCGGTGGAGGTGATGACGATTCTGTAATTAGTGGTACACACGTTGATGTTGTTGATACCAGTACTGATGATGATGAGGATTCAGAAGACATTTTGGAGTGACATTACTGGTAGTTTTTGTATCTATCATTTTTTTCAATTTTTATAAAATTTCAATTTTATATGTATTAGCTTTTTATTTGTGAGGAAATGATATGCTACAAGTGGTTTTTCAAATTTGTAGTAGGTGTATTAGTATAGTGTGTTTTTCTACTATAGGTACATTTTTCTGTAGAATTTTTTTTATATGGAAAGAACCTAGGACCATGGTTAAAATTGTGATTGTAGGAACCATGTATCAACGGTTAAAACCATTACTGTAGGATTCTATTTCGATGGATAAAATGTGGTCGTAAGATACCTAGTTCCACAATTAAAACCGTGGATGTAGGCAACCTATAGCCACGGTTAAAACCGTGGCAAGAGGGTGTGCCTACCACTATGGTGATAGCTACCATAGATAATGAATACCATGTAAATAGGATATTTCCACAGTTTTATGGTTAACAACCACAATTCTAAACCATGGATATAGGAAAAAAATTTAGTTGTGCAGCTACCTTGATAAATTCATGGAAGTTTTTATTTAATATATTCTGTTATTTTCTAAAATGTTTGAGAAGAATGGGTTTAATCTTAGGGTAATATTGAAAACTATTTGGAAAGATAATCTATTTGGGAAATTTAGAAAATTTGCATTCTAGTTTAATTGGTTTCATTCATGGGGAACATTATAACCAATGAAGGAACCTATGTTGACCTTACCAAGACAAAGACTCTATAAGAGTGGCCTCATCCAACAACAGTAACTGATATTTTTTATTTTCCTTGGTTAAACAGGATATTATAGGAGTATTGTGAAAAAAATATTCATAAAATTCTAATCCACTATCCATGTTAATGTGAAAAAGATAAATGTTTATCTAGATAATGGACTGTGAAGAAAATATTATAGGAACTAGAGAAGAGATTGGTTACTACACTTGTGTCAACACTACCCTATATCAGAGATAGTTTTATTATTTATAGTGATACATCTACGGAAGGTCATAGGTGTGACATCATGAAAAACAAAAGGTTATAAATTATGCATCTCAACAGTTAATGACTCAGGAGAATAATTATCCTACTCTTCACATGGAGTAAGATATGGTTATTTTTACTTTGATGGTATAGATGAACTATCTTAATTGAGAGAAATTAGATATATACACAAACCACCAAAGTTTGAAGTACAAATTAACACACAAGGGATTAAACATGATACAAATGAGATAGTTTGAACTTCTAAAAGTCTATGAATATTCAATTCACAGTCACTCTGGAAGAGAAAATAGAGGTGCTGATGCATTACGTAGGAAAGACCCTGTTATGCTATCAATGTTGAGGATTCAAAGAGATCCATTGATCAAGGACCTATTAGGGTTAGACATGGGAATCAGGAGTTGTGGGACATCATCATTCCTATACCAAATGATTTCTCAACCATAATTACTAGATAATATTAGGAGAGCTCCAAGATAAGATCATTTAATAAAAATAAAGATAGATTAAAAGAAGAATGGGAAGATTCTTAAGTTCAATATTGATAAAAAAGGTGTACTAAAATTTCATACAAGGGTATGTATCCCTTCTATCCTGGAGAAAATGATGGATTTGATGGTTTAATCTCTTATATCTACATTCTCTATACATAATGGAATCATTAAAATGTATATGGAACTCTGTGATCATTATTTGTGGGATAATATGAAAAGGAATATTTATGACTACACTCCAAGGTTCTTAGTGTGTCAATTAGTAAAGGTGGTGTATCAAATTTCTAAAGGGATATTGAAACCACTACCTATACTAATATGGAAGTTGGGAAATATCACTATAGAATTCATCAATGGTATCCCAAGAATGTGCAAAGAAAACAATGTGATATTGGTTAAAATGGATTGGATAACCATCACTACGTATTTCATATCTATTCAAGAATATTTATCTCTTGAATATAATATAATGATATAGATACACAAAGTGGTGAGGATTCATAGTGAACCACCTTCTATCATTTTCAATTGTGATTCAAGGTTAAAATATATCTATTAGAGAAGTCTTCAACATGATATGAATACTCAATTGAATTTCAATACATCCTATTATCCTGAAATTGCTGGACAATCTAAAAGGACTATTCAGACCCTCAAGGACATGTTGAGAACCTCATTGGAATTTAATTGGGGATTGGATTAACACCTAGAATTAGTTGAATTCTGATACAACAACATCATACAATCATGTACTAAAATAGAACCCTATAAATCTCTATATACGATGAAATGTATAACTCTTACTTGTTAGGATGAAGTAAGTGATAGAATGTTTCATGGACTCGATATTTTTCAAGAGATGACAAAAAAGGTTCATGTCACCCAATAACATATAATGGCTGATCAGACTTGACAGAAGTGAAATCCCTAAAAATATTGAAATAACTTGGAGTTCAATGTTAGAGAACATGTTTTCCTTAAAATATCACCATGTAAGTGATATATGTGGTTTTGAAATAAAGGGACTCTTAGAAATATATAAATTGGACACTTTGAAATCCTTGATTATATAGGATAAGTGGACTATCATCTAGAACATCCAAAACATATATCTCAAGTCCATGATATATTCCACACATCCCTCTTTAGGAAGTATATACATGACCCATCACATGTACTAAATACATAGGTTGTATAATCAGAACATGACTTATCCTATTAGGATAATCCAATGGAAATCATGGACCATAGATATAAATTTATATAAAATAAGACAACTCACCTTGTAAAAGTTTGGTAGAGGAACCAAAAATATGAAGAAGCGACATGGGAACTAGAGGATATTAGGAAATAGAAGTACCCTATCATTTTCTCAACATAGAGAATGATTTTAAATTTTGGGGATGAAATTTATTAATGGGGAAGAATGTAATGACATGAGATTTTTATTGATATTTTTATCCTAAATAAATGTGGGTTATATATTTTTTAATGTTATGCATGTAAAAAAATATAGAAGAACCAATAAAACCTTAACTTATTAATAATTACCATTACATTATTTAGCTATGAAACCAATTGAAATGAAAATAAATAAATCTAGAAAAATAATATAAAATAGAAAAGCTAAAATGGAAAAAAATGGATCACCCAATCAACTAGAATTATCACCCCTGTAGAAAACACTATAGAAATTAAATGAAAATATTATTAATCAAATCAACATCTTATGAAAATGAAAATATAACCTTAAGATAAATTGTTCTGAATTTTGAGTGAATGAATGATGTGATATCTAAAGGGTATGGTGATAAATTTGAACAATGGAATTTGATTATTATATGACCACTTTTCAAATATGATTGTTAATCAATATAACCACTAGTTAATTTTTCCGTTGAAAACTATTCCAATGGGTGATAATTTTACCATTATAATTAGTGTCTATAATTAGTAATGGAAAAGGATAATTGATGCAAAAAAAGTAATGATGGCCTCAAACCATAGAGTCATGATGTTTAAGGCCCATTTTTTAGAACAGGAGAGGGAATAGTGTAACTAGGGTTTTCCCATGACCAATCCCATGTTCACCTTTAACAAGTGAATCTTGAATGAAATATCTTATGGGATAAGTTCATGTTAGTAGAGATTGCTACCTGATTAATGTTATCCTAGAAACCCCATGAAACTACCACTATCATAAAACATACCCTTTAGGTTCATGCGTGTGTTATATGGGTTACAAGTCAATGCCATAGATATATAATATTTAATTTCCATTGTATAAATAAAATTTTTATTCTATCATTTCAATTTTAAGGAATGTTTTTCTTAATAAAATATACTTTTCATTGGGGTGAATTTAATAAATTTATTTCTAGACATAAATAAAATAGAATTGTATATTTTCATAAATTCGGTACATTTCTATAATAAAAAAATGTATTATGAATAATATTTTTTAATGAAATATTCTTAAAGAAATTATTATATTAAATTCAAATGATAAAATATTTTTATAATTGTCAAAATAATGATTGTACTTAAAAAAAAACTATTTTTTGAAAAAAAATGATTTTTATATTTAAAATATAAGATTCCAATATTTAAAGAATTGTTCTAATAAAATAAAAATTATTTTTGAAATCATCTCATTGAAATTTGGTTTGGGTGAATTTATGAGATTTGTTTAAAAAAATAGTGAATAGTAAAAATACTTTTATGAATTTTCAGTATATTTTACGACATCATATTTATATAATAAGGATGTAATAATTATTTAACCACAATACGTGACCTATAAATGATATTTTTTAAATTTTAAGTGTTTTAATGGATTTTAATTCATTTCTAAACCTATAAGTGACGTTCAAAAGTCTAAAATAGAAGATTTAATTTCAAATGAATTATTTTGTGGAAAACAAATTTTTTTATGTAAAAGGAATTATTAAAAAATGGTGCTCAATTATAGAGGATTAAAATTTCATAAAATTTACCTCAAATTATAAAAACCATAGTTATTCCAATGGTTTTTCATTTTCTTGGCCATGGATTTCCAAGTCCTATATTTTGGAAATTATTAAACTATTCTTAAATTTTTTTTATAAATACTCATTCATTTCACCCTTCCCATTCACTAAAAATCAATACTAGACAATTTTATGATGCTTCCCCCTCCCAATGAGTCCCCCAAATTTTATTTAATCCCTGAAGGCTCCAAACATCAAGATTTAGGAGAAACTCTTAAAGGTAAATGAAATATCCACTTCGCTTTTCCATTTGATTTCCCTTTTTGTGGTATTCCTTTTACATTCCAAAAAATCATTTTCCACTTTATATTAACCCATTAAAATAATAATAGTATTTATAAAATGTGATACCCTTCTACCCTCTCATTTTTTCTTTCCTTAAACCATGTTTTAGACATGTCATGCTACCAACTTTATTTCTATCTTTTACTTGTGAAATTATCATGTATTTTCTTTTTGTGAATACCCAATCCTATTCCATTTTCATGCATATTAACCTAGATGAAAATTTATTTATTGATTTAAGGATTTCCATATATATAACCCATGTCCCATTTTTGGTTTATAATTATATAATGATCATTCCTTTAATCACTTTTATATTCCATGATTTTGATGAGAAATTTGTTCATTATTCTCCACTGTTTATTGATGGAATGATTATATATGACCTATGTGGCTCACAATAATTAAGAATCATTAAGAGTCAACCTTTCTAATACTCAAATGCATTGGTTAATTAATTAAATCCCTAGATATGATATGTTTTCCGATACCTTTATGAGTAACAAAGGTAATTTTCATTTATAATGCCTTGGTGATATGATTAAGAATGTTTCATTTAAATGTTATAGCCACATTTCCAAGTTAGGATTCATGTTGTTGTTGTTGTTGTTATGTTATGTATCTTTTTCATGCCATATAATTATTCCACACGTTCTTATTGATATGTCTCAGGATCAAATGTTATATGTCTCCCTTGCTTATTCTATTACTAGGCTTTATGACCACCCCTTTACATTGATGTATGTAATGACTCTTGTTTTTTAGCCAAGGTATAATTCGAATGGAATTTGAATTTTTGTGTTTAGTGGTCCGGTCATTATTTTAAATGATATTAGGAATGAAATTCCATGATTTGGAATACTTCTAAGTGTTGGTTTGGACTTAGGTAAAGACCTGAGAGGTCCCTTAGTTCTCTCGTTTAGTTTTAGAGGCATCAGGTCCTGTAAATCACAGTTTTAGAAGGTCTTCACAGGGTGCATAGTTTTTCTGAAACTGTGTGGCCCCTCACCGAAAACCGTGTTGCCTGTTTTATAGTAACAACAAGTGTCACATGGGCTGCTCATGGTTTACCCATACCAAGTACCTATCGCGCATAGTTAGTTCCACTTTAAGTAGTACCTAAGAACTATTTATCACATGACTAGTACATGGTTAAGGAAACTGTATGGGAAAACTATGCGAGGTGGGTTTCAAAGGTAGTGGAATCTGTATGGTTTGGAAAAATCATGTGGCGAAATCAAGAAACTCATTTATTAGGGTCAAATTACCCTTTTCCTTTAATTAAATATTTAAACCTTTCTTTTCTTTTTTTCATTCATCTCTGTCAACATTTTATTCTTCTTATCCCACATATAGTGATGTTATTACACACCTTATAGGGTTTTTGATATCATCCTACACTATTTTCTGAGTCCTTATCCATTGGAAGCAATAGAAAACCCTCAGTAAGATCCTCCTTTGGACCCTCCTATTTCAAGGTTCATCTTCCATTTATTATGCAATTTTGGTGTGATGTATATTTCATTATTTTGACGAGTATGCTAAATCCTTTTATTTCTTCCGTTTTAGGTAAAATCAATCCTCGATAATGGGAGAGATGTATTATGTGACCTTCCCTTATAGTGTAAACCACATGTGGGTCATAATTTTATTTTTTTTCCATCCCATTGGGTGTAACCACCATAAATGGTTGTTTTCCATGCTATAAATGTTAATATTACCTTATGAGGGTTTCTCCCATGTTAATTACATAATATTTTTAAATTTACCCATGATAAATGGGTGGACATAATATTGACCCTTGATCTTCATGCCTATCATTTTATAATTTAATTAATTATGCTTATTATTTCACCTTAGAATCCAAGATTCCCATTCATTTTGATTTCTTAAATATCCCTTTAGGGTTATTTAATCCTTAAAATATTCCCAGGGTAATTAATTGATTTGAATTGGTTGTTGAGCTATGTATCAACCCTCTGCCCATGCCTTTGAAGAAATGGCTGAATTAAACCAATGAGAAAATTTATTAATACTTATGCCTCATTCCTTGAATGGGCCATTAAAATGGTAATGTCTTTACTAAAATGAATTTCATGTTTTAAATTCTTGAACTTGTGAATTGGATCATCTTTCTTGGATTATTATAAATACATTTCTTATTTAATGGATTTTGCATAGTTCAAGGGTGATATGAGGGGTTCCGACTTATGGACCCCTTGAACAGAATCTCGTGCCTTCTTATTTAAATTTTAAATGGTTAGTAAACACATCGAGGGTGATATCCTCTATTCCTAAGATAGGATCACTGGTTATTTTCTATTTTTACCTCCAAAATAGTTATAGTGATTCCCTAGGAGAGACCCATTGGACTGGATCGAAGGCACAATGGTTGTACCCTGGTGCGAGTTAGACTCTAGATCCTACATGCGATACCTGGTACAAACTCGAAGGTTTGTAATTGAATTTTCACACCGTACATGGATTGACAACTAAGACTTCATTCCTATTACTCCATAGAAAGATTCCTTGTCTTTGTTCATATGTGGATCCCTTGAGCGTACTTGTGAAGTCCAATAATGTTATCATGGATGGGATCAGGGTGTCTCACTATATTTTAAAATTGGTATGAAATTGAATTAATGAAAAGGCCGATGAATCTTTTCAAAATGAGTAATATTTCTTATTTCGAAAGAAACAACAGGATGTGTCCTAAAAGTTTAATCACATGCTTGAGGACAATCCACCTAATTATATATTATCTCACAAAAAAATACCATTTCATGATCATCCCATTCAGACTCACTAGCTTAGGTTGAAGCAAGTAATTGGATGGGTTCCAAAGTGGATCCCAGTTAAATGTATTTATTTTGTTTATTTATATTTTTCTTTAATTTTATTACTATGACACATTGATTATTTATATTCTAGGAAATGGAATGGTCTATAAATCATGGGTTTCATATTACTAAAATTGTATCTCACACCCTACTCAAGAACCTTTGGTACCTGAGTAGACTTTGGTTATACAGTTAGTTATAATAAGAATCATCCAACTCCAATTCTTGATTTACATATCTTGGATGGATTTGGGTCAAAGAACCAATATAGTATTCAATATTCTCATGAAGCTTGTTTTTGGTATTCTATTATTTAATTACACTATATTTATTATTTTATTTTACTTTTTCTTTTACTTTTTCTATCATTAAACATGCATGAATCCTTATATATTGGCGTTGGAAAATTTTACTCAATTATTGTATTTAGTTTTTGCTGATAGTAATTTTTTTATTACTATAGATTCCACTATTACAGGTTTATTTCATATTTTTACCATTTTTTAACTATGAGATCGAGGGAAAAGTCTCCCTACAATACCACCAATAGATCCTAGTTGTAAGTCGGCAGCATCTGGTGTACGTGGAGGAGCACTTGAGGCCTTGTGGCGACCATTCCAGTTATTGTTTCCGTAGTCAGTCAGGCCCGGATATTACAAAGTGGTATCATAGTATTATTTTTTTACGTTGTACTAAATTTTGGAATTTGTAGATAGGAGACTATGAATGTGTCTTCCCTTTGTAAATAGTCATTTATAGGACTGATCACCCCACCCACGGGGAAATGTCTAAGTGTCCAAGGCCCAAATTTTTTTTCATGTTATTTTCTATTATTATTGATTAGGATTTCACCTTGAGTGAATAATTTACTTTCTTCTTATTATTGAATTAATAAATTTATGTTATTTTATCCATGGCCAAGTACGGTAAGTATGAATCATTACATGAATCATTATATGCACATTGGAATTCTCATTCCATGCATATTTCATTCAGAAAAGATTTAATTGACAGGTTATTTGGACTTATTAATGTTTCTTTTGTGTTATTCTCATTTCTAAAATATTCCATGTTATAATTTCAATAACATGTTTAGTTTTCACATACATAGGTAATTTTTCATCATGTCATGCTTAATTTAAATGTTTAGGTAACTTATTATTGTGCTTGTTTTATATTTCTATGTTGTCATGTTTGTTTGGAATAAGATGATATAGTTTGGTTTTGATTAAAGGAGAGACAATTTATATGTTTTATATTGTATGATCAACTTAGGAATTGGAAAATTATGACCTATAAAATTTAGAAATTTTAATTGTACCATATATATTCAGAGACTGTCGAATAGATGTTAAATATGTCAAAATTTCCTTTTTATCCTAAATAAGTTTAGTGTGATTAAATGGGAACCAAATTTAAATTTTTAAAGTGTATGGGTTCTTTTTGAATTGAAATATACTGACCATATAATCCAAATGTGCAAGAAAAAATTTATATATTTTTAATGTATTTCATATAAATTTTGAGGTGGTTAAATTTTCTTCACACTAGATCGCATGGTTGCAATTAGATAGGAGTCACCCCCAAATTTTAATGTGTATGGTAACATTATAATTTGAGGGGTGGAAACCCATAAATCTTAACCATATTTTATGGTCCATTCCTTGGAAACTAGTTAGTAATAAAATCATTTTGTTTTTAATGTTTCAATTGACTCATTGCAGCTCATACCTCATTTATTTGAGCATAATGACCCATAAAACTATGTTTTAAAATGCACCACTAACCCAAGTGTGTTAGTCGAGGTATGTTGTTAATAAAGTGGAACCACCTAAGGTTTCTTTAAAAATATTAGTTTTTAAAATATTCAAATATATTTTTGTTAAGACAAAATGGATAAATGGGTCCCTCGTAAATCATCTTTTTCTTTTTTTTTATTACCTAGTGCTTAACCCTATTGGGATGTTCTTATTATTTGTGTGGAAGGACTTTTAAATGTTCCCAAATCCACCTATATAGATTCACATGTAATCATAGGGTGGTTTCTTATTGACTAGTACCTCTTTAATTAATTGAATACCATTTAATATTCTTTGAGATGTTTTCCGTGGGGCATTATAATTAATAAATTGTGTTTAAAACAAGGATTATATGACAAAATGGATGAATTATGAAGGGACTTTATGAAATAATAATGTATTAAAAGAATTTTTAATATAACATATCTATTTTTTATTGAATCCATAATTAGATGATTTTCTATATGACTAGTATTATTATTTCTTTAAAACTACACCTTAAAATGGTTAATGAATTATATGGGATTCAGTATAATTCTTTTAAAAAATGAAGCCTTAAGTGGTATTCTTATCCTTAACCCCCCGAGTAAGGGTAGTTTTAATTATTTTTAAGTTCTTCTATAAAATGGAATGTGGGAATTTCTATAGGATTCTTGCTTCCCAATATTAAATCTAAATGATAGGAATTTAAGCCCAGTGACCTCGTATAGGTGTGAGACCATTTTGGGTTAATGATTTATACTTCGTTAAGGGGTTGTTCCATTTTTGGAAGCACCTTGGATATTAGGAACCTTTTCTTGTTTCTTATCAGTAGTTTTTTTTTTCAGGTGTAAATTTCCCATGTAGGAATCATAGTTTTTAAAATGACTCACTTTTTTGATGGATGGTCATGTTTTGTTTAACCCTTTCACTGAGTGTGAGAATTTTGAATTGATTTATTCTAGTGGGCTATAAATTATTGGGGAAGGTTTGACCACTTAGTATGTCTCTTGACTTTTCTTCTCTTCCCTTTCTAGTTTTGGGGGACCTGGGAGGTTTCATGTTTGTTTTAAAATCATATTTCTTA
The DNA here is from genome assembly GCA_963277665.1 of Viscum album. Lineage (NCBI taxonomy): Eukaryota > Viridiplantae > Streptophyta > Magnoliopsida > Santalales > Viscaceae > Viscum > Viscum album. Next base: position 718,116,034 of record OY728128.1, read on the forward strand.
GTCCTAATATGAAATATTTTTCTATGTGGGCCATCTGATTCTTGAATTTATATGGTTTATAAGCCTAAAGATAGTGTCAGGGATGTCTTTTTCTATTGTTTAACTCCCATTTAGTGTGTGTTTATATACACATTACTCATCATTTTAAAAAATCATACAATAAACTAGTTGAGATGGGTGAAATCGTTGAGCCTTGAGATGTTAAATTTTTAATACTGGTTAGCTCTGTAGTAAAGTGAAATGAGGATCTGGAAAGATCAAACTCATATCAATGCACCGGATTATGTTCTAGGTGGATAAGGTGTTTGACACATTGATTAGTCATTTTGGATTTTATGCCAAATTTTTTAGTGCTCAGGGACATAACTCAGGAGTAGAATAACATGTATGTTTATATTTGAATCTAATTGAGTGATATTGAGTGATTGGTTATCTCTATCACTTCTATTGAATTCTTGTTGAAGTGCGATGGACACCTCTATAACCTACGGTCAATGGATCATGTTCCATGGAATGAGATACCTTTCTCTATTAAATCAGATGTTAATCGAACTCCTAATGTGGGGAGTGTCATATCGACTCTAGTTAAATTTTCCCTTCCAAGTAAAAAGAGCTTTACCTTGCGTCCCATTTAAAAATTCTTGGACTCACTCAGTATTCCCTATTTCTAGTAATTCTTCATTATGTCATTACATGCTCTAGAGCATGAAAAGGGTGTGTTTGTTTGTACATAAAATTTTTTAAGACATCGTTGGTCAAGGATATACTTTTGTGGTTAGTTTATAGTGGTAATAGGATTACTTATATGGTATGTGCCTAGTGTATGGTTAATGTTAATGCATCAATGAGTGTATTCAAGCTCTTCTGAAGAAATCAACATGTGGTGGTTCGACTATCCTTCTTCTTGTGTTGATGGTTAGGTCAGTTTCGGAGCTTTACCAATCATTTTTTCTTTAATGTGGATAAATTATCATGATTCCTTCTTGGAGGTATTTTGAGTACTCTAAGCGTACTCTCAGTCTAAAGATGACCATGACCCCTATCTTGGCATTGTCTAGGTCCACTGAGAGAGTGATGGTCTTACACCATTATAATGTTTTAAAATTTTAATTGGGCCTATTTGGGTAGTTTGGATTAGACTTTTCCTCCAAAAGATTGGTTGTTCAAGAAGGAATGGTTAGTGAATACTGATACCTAGGTTCCCAATTAGGTACACCTTAGATGTTCTCATGAACTCTAGATATTATTCCATTGACTGTATTTCCAAATATTTTTCCTCTTTGGACTTAGTCAGTGTTTTTCTTTCATGGATTCCCATCATGGAACCAACGTCACTTTAAAATTGGAATTTTGGAAAGAGGAATCATTGAAAATAGGTTATAGGCTTTGGTGATTGTTCTCAAAGAATTATTGAGTCACCTTCATCTAGAGGCATCGAGTCTGACATCTGAAATGCACTGGGTGTCGAAGATGGGTGGCTCGAGGGTAATCTACCGTGGATGGTGTGACATGATATCCCTCTATCTTACCATATGAAGTCGATGAGGGTATTGAATTTACCATACATACTAGGCATGTGTACCTATTCATAGGATATCTAGTTGTACATCCATGTAAATGTGGACAGCTGATCACAATACAAACGCTGGGAAGGAATAGTTTTAAGTAGTCATATTCTATAATGAATTAATTCATTTAGACCTTCAAGTCCTGTAATATGAAGGGTCCCCCTTCAACCCTTAAAAGGGATATTATCAAAAAAATGAACAAAAAATGAAGGCATTCGGTCCATTCAGGCAGTTGGTGAGGAACCACTGCTTAACCTTATGGGGAAAGATGGTTGAAAATAAGACATCGACCATAGCTTTTCATGGAAATGTCATCATGATCATTTAAATAGGTCTGATTGTGTGTCAAATCTTCAATTAGATCGTGTTTGATGTCGTGAGCATAGGTGGAACCCTATAGGGCATATCTTGAAAGGAAATTCTAAAGGTAGAGGTATCATGATTCAGAGTTGTCCCTATAATTAATGAACCTATGATGGAAGCACCATAGGATATGTATTTGAAGAAATGATGGTGTGATTGTGTCTAACATTGGACAGACATGGGTAGCTCCATCTCGATGCCTCATCTCAGAAGAAATCATAAACATGATTTTCTACGGCTTGTGTGAAGTGTGTTAAGGTGATGCTCAGAGGTGTTTTGGGATTTTGGAAATGCAACACAGTCGTTTGAATGAGAATTAATGACCCGAGTAGGTCGATTGATGTTATATTAATTTTCTTGAATCTTTTTGGGATGATAACTTATACATTTGGGAGGTTGTAAAGACTCGTATTTTTTAGCCAAGGTACAATTACAAAGGAATTTGAATTTTGGAATTTAGTGGATGATTTGTTCTTTGAACTGATCTTCAGAATGAAATTATGATAGTTGGTAAACTTATAAGTATTGTTTTTGACTTGGGTAAAGGCCCAAAATGTCCCTTTATTGTCTTGTTATGTTTCAAGAGTTCCAAGTCCCAAAAATAACTTGCTTGGAAGGTCTGCACAGGGTGCATGGTTTTATTGAAACTGTACAGCCCCCACCAGTGGACCATGTGCCTTATTTTAGAGGAGTAGAAAGTGTCACAAGGGTTGTGCATGGTTGGTTCCCCTTAGGTAGTACCTAATAACTATTCATCTCATGGTTTCCACCTGGTTATGAAAACAGTGCAGGAAAAAAGTGTGATATGTGTTTCTTAGGTAGTGAGAGCGACATGGTTGGTACATAGTTTGGTCAAATAGTGCATCAAAATTATGCGACCCAATTTGAGGGTGAAATAACCCATTTCCCTTAATGAAATATTTAAAAAATTATTTTATTTTTTCTTCTTCTCCTCCTTAATTTTCTTCTTCCTCTCCCATGCATGGTGATCTTCCTACCATCCACATAGAGTTTGAGTTATCTTCCTCCACCGATGTCAGAATCCATCACCATCAGAAGAAATGAAAATCCCTCAGTAAGATCCTCCTTCTAAACCCTCATATTTCAATGTTTATCTTCCATCTACTGCACAATTATGGTACAAAATATTTTTCCTATTTTTTAGGGTGTTTGATAAATCCTTTTATATCGTTAGTTTTAGGTCAAATATAGATTAAATAAAGGGTGTGTGGAGAACAACTACATCAAGTTCTGTGGTCTAGCCTTTTTCTATCATTTCATCCCATTTTAATTATTGTATCATCATGTCGTGCACTGGACATTTCTAGTGATGCTTTTTTCTTGGTTAATTAATGAATTAAAATGGGTTTCTATATTCTTTGGGACATTTACTTATGGAGAAACCCATATGTGGTTCTTTCTCTTGGTATTTGTACTCCCCATTGTCTGTTCCCACCACTAATTGCTATTTTATAGGCCTTAAATGGTTAAATTAACTTATTTGGGTTCCTCCCTTGTTAATGACTTAATATTTTTAAATAGATCCAAGATAAATGGAGGGTTATGAGATTGACCCTTGATCTTCATAAATAACACTTTATAATGTAATTTTGTATTCTTGGAGATTCACCTTAGAAGCCAATATAACCTTTCATTTTGATTTCATAAATTCCCCTTGAGTGGTATTACCTCCTAATAATATGACTGGAGTGAATAATTTATTTTAATTGGGTGTATATCCATGTGTTAATCCTATACCCATGCTTTTTATGAAATGATTGAATTAAACCAATTAGATATGTGCATAATAATTAATCACCATTACTTGAATGATCCGTTAAAATGGTAATGTCTTGACTAAAATGACTTTCATGTTCTAAATTCATGATCTTGTGAATTGGATCCTCTTTCATGGATAATTAAAAATTAATTTCTTGTCTATTGTATTTAACTTATATTTGGGGTGATACAAGGTATTTTGACTTAAGGACTACTTGGATGGACTCTGGAACATTATTTTTTAAATTGTTAATGGTTAGTAAACACAGCTAGGGTGATATCATCTATGCTTGAGACAAGATAACTTGGATAGTACATAACTATTTACACCATACATGGAGTGAAACCTAAGACTTCATTCCTATGTCACTGTGGATAGAATCTCTGGATTTGGTACTATTTGGAGCCCTCAAACAATATTTGAAAAGTCATATCATATTTGTATGGATGGGATTAGGGTGTCTCACTGTATTTTGAAAGTGGTTTGAAATTTAATTAAGGAAAATTCCAATGATTGTTTTCAAAATTGGAAATGGTCAATAGTTCGAATGAAATGTAGGGACGTATCCTCCAAGACTAATCACAATCTTGGGGCAGTCCACCTTCTTACATATTATCTCACCCAATTTACCTTTTTAGGATCTTTTGGTTTTGACTCATAGGCTTAGGCTGAATTAGGTAATTAGATGGGTACCCAAGTGGAACCTATTTTAATTCATTTATTTTATTTACTTATTTATATCTTACATTTACATACTATTGAACAATTATTATTTATATTTCATGAGATGGAATGGTCTAGAAACTTTGGGTGTTGGCCTACTAAGATTGTATCTTACGCCTTACTCAGGCACCTTTGGTACACAATATACATTATGGTTATAGGTAATGATAAAGGGAAGCAGTCATCTTCTAATGCTTGATTAACTTTTCTAGAATGGATTTGGGAAGAGGACGGAGCTAGTACATGGGATGATCATGGAGCTAGTAGTTGTATTCTACTTCATCCCGACCTTATGTATCATTCGACATACATGCATTATTTTATATTGGTTTTTTCTATTTTTAATCTATTACTATATTTATTTCTCTCTTCTTATTCATTATTTATTATTACTACTTCCTCTACTATATGTAGATTTCATATTTTTACCATTGGTCCACTCGGATCTTGAGGGTATAGTCTCCCCACCATTTCACTAATAGACCCTCACTGTAATTCAGCAACCTCTAGTATATTGGGAGGTGCGCTTGAGGCCATATGGCGACTAGTTCAGCTACTTTTTCCATAGTCAGTCATGCTGGGACATTACAATGTATGTCCCCAGGATATGAGATGCAATAAAAGAAACCTAGTGTGAACACTTGAAGTTTTAATTCAATTTTATTATATTTTTTTATATTTTCATGTATTATTTACATATTTTTAAGAAACTAAACTTTAAAACATCCATTGTTTTGTTCCATGTAATGAAAACTTTATGTAAAAAAGCGATGGTATTCCATATTTATAAAGTTAAATTATATTTTTAATTTATTTTAATGTAAAATTATATCAATTTTTTATCAACTAATCCAATTTAGGTAATTTTAATCAATTTCATATTGAATTTATAAATAAAAACATTGTATACATTTGAAAATTTTCTCTTTGAAAACCTGTTTTTTATCGCATCTGTGGGATAAATTTTAAATTAAATTCCTCGGCATATATGAAATAAAATTGAAAAAATGGATTATATATTTAGAATTAGTATAATTTATTTTACCTAATAAGTTCAAGATTATATTTTACCACAATTATTATTAAAAGTAATTAAAATTAATTACCACAATTAATGTTGAAATTGGGTTGTGTGCATTACATGTGTTTATATTAAAAATCATTTTAAACACTCATATGTTTTTATTTAATATATCTGATTTAATATTTAGATTAATTACTTATAAATTATCTAATAAATGTTATTTTAATTTTAGTCTTAGAGGATAAATTATCTAGGTAATTAAAATGATACAAGTTACCTAGGTGAAAAACTAAAGGGGTAAAATTGAGTAAACATAAAGACTAAGGAATAACATGATAAAAATGTTTTTCATTATTATTATGTAATTAATTATTGAAAAAATCATTCCTCCACTCCATTAGTGATCTATTTTGGAGGCACATGAGGTAATAGTGGCCTCCCAATAGTTAATACTTCTGGGTATTTAATAAAATGCCTCCCTTCCTCAATTATAAAAGGACACTCACTCCTCTCACTTATTCACACCTCTCAAGCCATTTGAATTGATCAAAACCTACCTAAATAACTTTCTAACTACCCTATTCCCATCCTTTAAGCCTTATTTTGTACAAAAATCCAACCTAGGTAGGCTTTGGGTGCAAAACTAATGAGGATGCTCGAACAAGAGGTAACATTCATCAACTAGATTTTTTTATTTCTTCCACAACCTCAATTAATTATTATTATTACATGATAATATAATAACATTAGTATATTAAATATAATTAGTCATTTTTATGTTAATTTAATTACCTGCAACCATATCCAATTCTATCAAATGGGTTACAAAATCAGTGTTCGTGTGTATGTTGGACTACAGCCTCATGAACTGATATCATTAATTTTTCCCATTACCACCTATAACGGTTGGAAATAATGATGGATAAATTTTATAATTCTGATATTTATGATATTATTAAGCTTATAGAATTATTATATTACACATACCTTTATGGTTTTCATTTTTTGAGAGATTGATATCGTCGCTCATGTGTATAGTGAACTACCACCCCGTGAAGTGATGTGATTCATTCATGCTTTACATAGAAGTTATTAATGATTTTTTAGTTTAATATGTGATATATAAGAAATAATAATGAATATTTAATTATTATATATCATCTAAAATTATTTATTCGGTCCAAAAAGTAAATGGTTACATCATTCATGCATTATTATGGTCTAGAATCTCCATGAATGGTGTATTTTATTTTCTATTAGTTAATTGTATGGATTAATCAAAATACATATATTCTGAAAATATATGATATTTAGATAATGTTTAAAAATATATATATTATTAAATGATGATCAAATTAAGAGTACCAAAAATAAATATTCCAAACTTATATAATAAACAAAGAAGTTATTACCCGAAACGAGACTTTAACATGGAATTGATAATAAATTGATAATACATGGTCATAATTATATAATATATTGTATAATATATGTAAAAGTATAGTTATTTGGTATATTTATAATAAACTTATATTTATTATAAATTATGTTTTAACATGTATGATGGAATTCAAGACTTAATGTAAGGGAAGTGTAATCTCTCCTTATTTTCTGGGAGTCATATGAAAATTCACAATACATTTATTTTATATGGAATATATAAATCCCCATTGATATTTTCTATCATGAATATAAAAATTTTAATTATATTTAGTGTTTGTTTCATTTTATCTTTTATTGGGGCTTAAGATTAAAAATATTACTAAATCTGTAAGGGATTTCCCTCTCACATTTATTTTTCTATGAGACACATGCCATATTCACTACATGTTTCTTTTATGTGGTGTATATACTTCCCATGAATGTATTTTATGAAACATATACTTAAAATTATAAATATTTATATATCCATTTATTGATCTCTCTTTCATGGGGTATACAATTCAAAAGTTACCAATGTGGTAAGGGGTTTTTGTCTCAATTTTCTTTCTCTAAGAACTACATTTTGTTATGCACCTTTATTCTTTCAAGAGTTGTAAAAACAACCCCTTTGAAATTTAATATTAGAAATTTATTTATAATAATTATATTTATGTTCCATTTTATTTTATTAATTCATGGGTCTTATGATTCAAAGTTACCAAAGTGGTAATGATTTTAGGTTACAATCTCATCATTTATCGGGATTATTTATGATTATGTTTTTTTATGATAAAATATTATGATCAATATATTAATAAAATCATATGTTTGCTTCTCCTATGGTTAATCGTGATATTTTCTAGTAATAGTACCATTTTATTACACTTATTTACTTAAAAATTTGTTCAAATAGTTTTCATATAATCTGGCATTATTACACTCTTTGATCAACAATTACCATTCTTCCATAACCTTATTTAGTAGAAATGTTTTCAAAAATGTTTTATTATTATCCTATAAATTTTAAAAGACATTTTTACACATATTGTAATTTTTTTTAAACAATTTAAAGGAATATTCATGTCATTTTCGAAATAATGCATGTTTGATTTTTACCGATAATGTGGAAAGAAACTTTATTTTGACATGTATGAAATGAATGAAAATTTACATTATCATGACCATTGGTTTATTTGAGGATTAATTTATATTTTTGAAAGGTTATTTTCTAGTAAAATAATTTTAAAATAAACATAACATCATGAAGGATATTATGTGTGAACTTGATTACATGTTCACAAGGTTATGTGTGAACTTGATTGCTTGTTAAAAATGTTATGCTTGATTTTGATTAAATATTTGTAGTTTTATAATTGAACTTAATTACATGTTTATAATTTTATTAATATATCTATATTTGTTTTCCATAATTTTATGCATGGAACTATCTTTCATGTCCATAATGTTATGTATGGACCTAGTTGGATTTCCAAAAGTTTATGAGAGGGCATGATTTCATGTCCTTAACTTAATGAGTGAACCTATATCTATATATACATGTTCACAATGTTATAAGTTGATGTGAATACCAAAAATCTATGTATTGTCCCAATTTTATTCTATCATGTATTGTTTTCTTTGATTTACTTATGATCTGTGTCTTATGAACTTCTAATAAATATTCCATTAATCAATATTCTGCCCTTTGATATATAGGGTATGATATTAATATATTAAGCTCATATTGTCATACAATTATATTCATTGTATTCTAACATATATCCATTTTTTACATTTACTGAGCATCTAAAATCACTCTTTCTTATGTTTCCTTTCTTCAAGTTATAAATAAATTTTCAAGTAGGGTATGTTTATGATGATTAATAATGGGGAAGATATTTGTGGGTGACATTGAAGATATTTCACCAAATTTAGAATAGTGTGTTATAATTTTCCAAAGCCACTAAACCATTATGGTCATTAATCCAAATTTTGTGTAAAGTATTGAGTATTCATCTAAAAATATGTAATATCCATGTATGAGAAGCCCAAGTTTCTATATAATCCATTTTAATTAAATCAATCACCTCATATTATATATAATTATTCTTTGATTATAAATAACATCTCTTATAATATAATAGATATAAGATGGAACACACACATTTATTTCCATAATAGCATGAAATATACCTTTGTTGAACATTACATTATTTATTAAAACATTTCTTCTCCATTTTAATGAAATCTCCAACATCAATTAATTCTCGCCAAGATTTTATAATCAAATAGTTTTACAATATTTTTCAAATATACATTTTGTATCACTTACCCTTTGATATTGAAGAACTGGTTTTTATAACCCCAAAACCTAAAACATATATTTCTTGGAGTTTCTCAAGAACCATTAAGTATTTAAAACTATTTAATAACATACAAAACATTTCCTTCATTCCTAAATCAAATATTATGTTTTAACAACCACAATTGTGCTTATACAAATAGATATTACAAAGATACTAATGATATTATAAAAAATTAGGAGATAAGTGAAGAAGAGATAAATTAGATGTGATTTTTTTGTTATCCATTATTGGTTATAAATAAATATTATTAAAACTCTGGTATTTCATGATGATTCATTTGGGTTAATGTCTATAATATGGTTTTGGAATTATTTGAAGAACATGGAAGGCGTTTTGAGGATAAAGAATGTTTTTTGAATATGTTTGAACTATTTATGGTATTACCATGAAATGATCAATCACATTATGGGTGTGGTGTAGATATAATAAGAGAAAATTTCATGGTTATTTGGGAAACTATTATTTTGATTGGATATGGACTAGTATTGAAATCCTATTTGCATCATGGTTCAATAATGAAAACTATATAGCAAGGAAACATGGAGATGATTTATGAAGATTTATGAAAAATATATGATCATACATACAACATATAAATCTATTGTGTCTTCTGTTTGGGTATAGAATTTTGGAAAATTCCTTACACAATGATTGATATATTGGAGTCTTATATGTGATGTGTATTGTTTTTACATAGTCAAATATAATAGTGATTATATAGGAATTGAAACTATGAATACCATGGGGTGATTCATTTTTTGTGTCCATTTTTATAAGAACACTAAACAACAAGGATTATTGTCTGTGAGGAGTGAGAAAACATGGCAGTTTTATATGTCCCATAATGTTGTGTTCCATTATGTGTCAAAAGATTTGGTGTTGGATAAATATATATTATTTGAAACTATGAGTGGAAAACACACCATAGTATGAGGTTTATTGAGAGTAATTTCAAATAGGTTTATAATATTAGACCTATAATAGCATAAAAAATTCCATTATGAAATCCATGGTTATAGAAATGATTATGAAAATATATACAACATGTTTTCATGAAGAGAGAGATTAATCCTTGGTAATAAGTGAGTTCAATATTTTGAGTGGATCCGGTGATGTTTTTATGTTTACCATTTAAGGGATTGTCACACTTGATCACTAATATCTCTAATCATATCAATAGTGACTAATAGGTCATGAGTTATCCAATTTATCAAAAATAATTTAGATAATTTTAATGATGTTAATGTAAGATATTATTTTGTATTTCAATTTAAAACTCTAATTCAAACATGATAACTTTTCTTCTACTATGAATGATAAAATGAAAATTTATTTTTTCAGTGAAGAGTAGAGTAATCAAGAATATTATTATAGAGATATGTTAGAAGATTTTGTTTCATATTGAGGACATAATCTAATCAGAATACATTTAGTAGTTTTTTTATAAAAAGAATAAGATAAAGATGAAGAAGTGTTTTTTGTGTTTCTTGTGTAATATTACATTTTTATGTTCTAGTGAGGATAAAGGAAGTAAACCTTATTCTAAATATTGAAGAAGTATGATAGAAATATAATATTATTGGGATGAAATTCTCCTAGAATGTAGGAGCATTATTTACTTAAAAACAAGATATCATTGAAGTAAGTTTGATTAAGGTGGAAACTCTTTCTTCTTTTATTGGGAGAAATATTTTTTTATAATATTTTATCTTTAGTTCAAGTATAACCCCTATTGGTTTTTTTATTAATTGGGATTATATTGGATTATATGATCTCATGGGAGTCTGAACGATTCCAAGGAATATATACATTTTTTGAGTTTAGACCCTTGTTTATTGAGTGTCGTTTGTTGTTTCTTTCCTTGGTGTGTGTGGGTTAAAAAGTTATATTGATCACATTAACAAGTGAAACTGGTTGATTTTATAATAATTCTAATAAGTAAATAAATTTATTATTCTTCCCTATTTAACCCCCCCCCCCCATAGTGAACCTCTTCATGTGTTGGACCATCATTATTAGTATCAAAGTAGTTCTAGTTTCCTTCAAAGATCACGTGGTTTAAAGTTTTCTACTATAAATACTACTGAACATGATGGGTTTTAGAGTTCCATTGTTAATTTCACTCTCAATGGTTAAAAAATGTTCATTTAATTTTTTTATAGACATGGGAAAAATAATTCAATGAAAATCATTGGGATTATTATATTTTATGGGAAGAATTATTTTATATGGAAATATTAGATGTGGAAATACATTTTCTATCTTATTCTAGATGTATTATAGGATTCCTCCATTGGTTTTTTCCAATGATGAACATGAGAATATGGTAATATTATATATAATTAATTTTAATAATTATGGTTATTCTTAGGATTCAGTATTATCATCTATTTCTGATAAATATTCTCTCAAGGCCAAAGGGGTCCTTACAAAGTTGAATTTTGGATAAATTAAAAACCATCTATGTAGGAAATGAAATCTTGAAACAAAGTAAAATAAATGTTTGGATATTAAGACATTAAAATATCTATATAAAGTATAATAGCATAGTATATTACATCTATAATAGATTAACTAAAATAGTGAACACTATATGTGGTTTTTGGTGTAAATTTATTGGATACTATACTTGTTGGAAAGATAATACATATTTTTGCAAAGGTTTTATGTTGATGTCACATTGATTAATTATTGTGATCTAGTTATACTTCTATTAAATGATTTAATTTATTTGATATTTTTTATGAAATATGAGAGGTAAAAAATCAAAATATAATAGAAAGGATAGTAGGTAAATTTATATAATTTTTTTGAATAATGAGAAGCATAAGAAAGAAGATGATGTTGATGAATAATATCAAGATTAAGATGGAGATATTGATGTGAATTTTAAAAAAACTCATAAAAAATTATATCAAGAAGTTTCTTAAAATGAAATGGTAAATTTACTGCAAGGTTAACTATGATGTGTTTTAGTTGTGATTGTATTGGAAATGGTTCTACAATGTTATATTGATGTGAGAATAATAAGTTAATGATGTTAATTATGATGATTATAATCCAAGATGTTCCTTGAAGAATAAATCATAAATATACTCTTCTACAAAGGAAGTAATTAATTTAGATAAATTTAAGAATTTAAATTTAAAATAAATGTGTAAATATATTGATTTTAGGGAGTATCTTCCATTAAAGATGTTGAATGTTTTCTAAATTCTAAAGTGCATGAATAATATTTCACAATTGTAGGGAGAAGAAATGATGAATGTGTGGAGACAAATGGTGTTCATGATAAAGAGTGAAATCAATTAATTTCTCATAAAACTATCAAAATTATAAAAGTGCAAGAATAGTATCTATAAGAATTTAAAATTATCTATGAGTATTGATATCTATCAACTATAAAAGAGCCAATGTTGAATAATGAGGTTGATAGATTGATAAAGTTTCAAGATAAAGATAAGAAGCTAAAAATTGGATTTGAAATTATGTTTAATAAAATGGATAATTATCAATATATATCGTTGAAAAAATGGTTGGAGTAGAAAAAAATTGACTAGGAAAAACCAACATTCAGAAATACAGTCATTATATTTAGTAAATAAAAAATAATAAAACTATGAATGAAGTTGAAATATCAAAACTAATGAGACTATATTAAGCTGAATATATCACATTTGAATGTTTAATATAATCTATAAAGTGGTGGTAAAAATATTTATTCAGATTCAGAATAAAATAAATTAATTTTTTTGAAGTAATCTTAAAAATTTGTAAATTTTGTTAACACTAATTTAAAATTAAAAATTTTACATAAGGAGAATAAAAAATAGACGGAAATAATTCTATATTTGAGAGGAATGTGTTGGGAGTATTTAAAAAATTTTGTTCCTCATGCGGATTGAAGGATAATGGTCAAAATGTGAATGATTAGTTAGTGCCAACATCTAGATAATAATGTCTTTTAGAGTAATTAATGAATTTTATTGATAATTATGACATTTTAGAGGATATGGGAACTTATTGAGGATGTATTGGTTTGATTAAAAATTTTCCTATAATTCGAAATGTTTTGTAAGTCTAGGAATTACTAGTAGTCTTCTCACTCAAAAGAAAAATGATCAAAAGCAATGTTAATAATTAGGATTGGATTTTGATAATAATTTTCTACCATTTGAAGAGAATTGTGGATGATGTGTCTATCCAGGTTACATTTTTTGTGATTTTATTAACCTAATTGATTCCTAGCTATGTGTGAAGTGTAATAATCAATCGTCTTGATGTTATAACTTTAGGGGAAAGGATTATTATTTGACTATTTCAATTTCGCACAAAAAATCAAAAAAATATTCATCTATAGATTTTAGACACTAAATGATTATCTAAAATAATATGAGATTTATAAACTTGAGGGAAGTTATAATGTTCAAAAACTAACTTATATCCTTTTAAAGTGGTGGGTAATCCAAATTTAGGTACATTGATTTAACAATCATTTAATGGGGAATAATGGAATTTAATAAAACATTATTTTTTGATGGGATGAAACAAAATTTAATGATCATTTATCGACTATATGATGAAGACCATGAAGTAGTATTATAGAAAAATGAATGTGTTTTAATGATGTTGAATGATTGATATATTTTTATGGGATAATAATGAATAAGATTCAAACTATTTTAGTTTTGTGAAATAATGAATATGAATACATATCATAAGAAAATTATAGAATAAATTTAATAGAATTTAGATATTATTGACTCCAAAGAGAGTGAATAGACTTATCTACTCAAAAATAATACTGAAGGTGAGATCTCAATAATAATAGTTCAATGAAATAAACAAGATAATGGTGATTACATCTTAGGAAAACAACATCAAGGTTGTGAAAATAAGGATGTGGAGATAATAAATAAAAAACAATATTTTTCATGACACATTATTGACGTAAGATAGAAGATGAATTCTATCAATTTTAAATTGGATTGAAAGAAGAACATAGAAATAAGAGTGGTTTTCAGACAAAATGATAGTTTAATAATAATCAAAGTAGGTCAAAGAATAATTTTCATCCCTCATTCATGAAAGTATTATGTATAATGAAATGTCTCCCCTCTCTTAATTTTTCTTTGGATTATTCATTCAATATTGGATAAATAAAACATTAATTTATCTTTATTATTATTCATTTGTGTATTCTCAAATGATGGATCAATATTGGAGGAAATCAAAATATATTCTTTTAATCTAATAGGGGTATATCTCATAGTTTTTGGGAGGATGCATATAATTATTGTAATTAAAATGGGTAATTTATGTGATTAGTAGATGACCTGTTCTAAAATTTTTGGTGAGCATGTTTTCTAGGAACACTTTATACATAGGTTCATGGGATAGTTTTTATAAGTTCAAGAGGATTTATTTACAAATTGGTGTGAATAATTAACAATAAAATAATTCAATTTGTGCCCTGAGAAGTGGAAGAAAGTCGATTCTTAGCTCATATAAAGAGGTATAAATATAATAATTGAATATAAGTAACTATTATATAAATAATTATATAGTTATCCAATATAGTTATTTTTTATACTAATTTCACTTTTGTTTTCTTAGAATTATTTAATTATGATTCATTTATGTTCTTAATGAGTTTGAATATGTTCTATGTTATTTGATTCCAAAAAAATAAAAAGGGGTAAATTATTGGGACCATGATTTGTTTTGGGGAGATTCTTTTGCACATAAATAATAAGGTGAGAGAAAATATAGAGATGAATTTGATATGATTATTGTGTTTCCATTTTTCAAAATATAATTCATTTTGATGTCAAATTTTTATCCAATTTCATTTGACATAATGTTTATTCCATAGTTTTGGAATGAGAGGAAGAACATAGAAGGGGTTTTAATCATAGAGAGTTGTGATTGAAGCTGTTTTAATAGAATGTTTCATGATAAATCATTAATGGAGGTAAAAATGTTCTTATAAGAGGAAACATATTGGGTTCTTAACATATATGTGTTTTTATAAGGATTGTTAAGTGGATGAATCTATCACTGCACTATGGTGCAATAAAGAACATTACCAAATAATGAAACAAGGAAATTATTTCTAAAATTGAAATTTTTAGTTTGGAACATTACTTATGGGAAACAAATAGGGTTATACATTCTAGGGAGGAATCCATGATTGATCATGTGTGATTTTAGAATTTTGGAAAATTCAACTTAGAAGTATTTATATATAAGTGTATTATTTATGTTTCATGAGTTATTTTTTATTTTTCAAAAAAAAGACTTCATATTTTGGGAAAAAACAGTGAAGACTAGGTCACGGTTCAATTTATGGACCCATTTTTGGAATCCCATGAAATATAAATAGGAATTTTCTTAGTAAAGTGAAATGAATTTTTAGTTTTATGAGGCTTGAAACAAGGTGCTCCATGGTATAACACAATCCCTATGGAGTGAAAATAAGTCATATCTGAAATGATGTGTGGAACACACAATTTTGTACAAGTTATGTTGAGAGTAGTTTTATTGAGGTTTATAATATTTGAGTTATAATGTTTTTAAATATTTTTTGGATTTGTAAAAATAAATGAAATTACATACACCAGTCTATACTGAATAGAGGTGAATGCATGGTCAAAAGAGAGTTCTAGATTATGAGTGAATCTAATTTTGTGGCTCAATTAATGACTCATGAGGTACAAATAGTTGATATCTCATGTTTATATTAATATCTAGGATGACTAATTGGTTATTAATGTACCAATGTATCAAGAGTAAGTGGATAATTATTATGGATGTTATATTAATTTATAAGTTTTAATTTTAATTTGAAATTCAAATTTAAATGTGAGGAATTAGTTGTTCTTATGAATGATAAAATTAAAAGGTGTCTTTTATGGATTGTATGTACTGAAGTGGATAATTTTTTAATTTTATTATTCTATTAGAGGAGGGGGAAGTTTTTTAATCTTTTTTCACATAAAATATTAATTATACATGTATTACTGTAAGTAAAATAAGAATAGGGGAAAAAAGAAATGTACACACTATTTGTTTGTAAACATATGAGTTACATCAAGTCATGACGAAGAAAAAGTTCACATATATTTTAAAAATTGAAGATGTTTTGGAGAAATATATAATTTCTAATAGATAATAATCAAATGATAAAGTATAATCCCACCCTTTAGTAAAATAAGAAATTAGTGTAATAATTTTTATCAATTTGGAAACCCTTTCTTTTTATATCAGGAATTAACATTTTTTATTATCCTATATCATGAGTTCAAGGATAAATAATTATCATTATATCATATATAGATATTATATTGTTTCATATGAAATTATTGAATCAAGATCATTTTTATTATTAGTTACTCCTTTAGAGAAGTGAACCTTGTTCAATGAGTAACTTTTGATTCTTTCTTAACATGGTTTGTGTGAGTTAAGTAGTGAGATCACTCACTCTAAAATGAGACGCGGATTGATTATATAAGATATCATAAAATTAAATGAATTTATTATTGTTCACTAATTCATCCCATATCCCAGTTAACCTCGATGTTCCATAGACAACCATAGGATGGCTTCTTGAAGAAACATTGTTATATATTTGACCTAATTTATATTCTTTCACTTTGATTTTTTATTCACTTGTAAAATCAACATAACATGAGATACTTGAAAAAAAAAGATTCATATTAATTTTCATTTGAAAATTTTTAAAAATGGAAAACTTTTACCAAAGTAATTCACATTTTTTAAACATTTATAATGATGAGATTAAAAATTATTTCATACTTAAAACGTTCCTTAATGGAAACCCTTTGTCTCCCCTTGTTAAATAATTCTCAATAATATTGATCATATAAATATTTTCTCATGTTCCTTATGAATTTTTTCATATAAATCCATTAAAAACATTATTGAATCATTAATATTTATTGTAAGAATCTATATTCATTTATTAAAGATCATTAATAGTTTGTTACACTGTAAGGTGATACTCTAACATATATAACATTATTTCTTTCTTTATGATGATTCTTAATTTTCAATTACATTCCCATAAGTTTATTACCCTAATATTTTACTTTTATATAGGTTTGATATCAAATTGGTGTTCAAGGATGACGATGTTAATTTTTTATATTACAAGCTTTTATCAGATGAGCATCATGTTTTACATTCAATTAAAAAGTAATTTTATTTAATTTTCCCCAACTAAAATGATAAATGATTTAATATTTAATAATTTCTATTAGTGGGGAATGATAAATATTTTGATAAAAATCATGTCACATTGCTCCATATTTGATTACTTATCAATATAGGTATCCAATAATTTCAATCTTATTAGATATGAATCTTCTATAGTTGAGTGGATAACTCTTTATCTGAATCCATTATATTTATAAAATCAACTATATTTCTCTAATAACCTAGTAATATTGGGGCGTCCTAGATATGTGTAACCCAAACAAAAAAAGAACATAATCCTCTTAGGGTCAAAAATTACTTTCCTTCCTTTCACTTGATAATATGAGGGTCACCCAACTTTATAATGACCTACCACTTGGACGATAAAGGTCTTTAAAATTGTTAGCTTTATAAGGAATATAACACATAATATTTTTAGCATGTATTTATACTAACTCAAATATATTATGTTATTCCATTTACATGTATATATACTATTAATGGTATAGTTTTTAATTCTATTCATTCCACCAAATCATTATATTGTTAACATATTAATGTGAAACTATCTACCCAACATATTACTTATGTTACTAACCAAAATTAAAATCCATCAATACCTGTATATATCTAAATGAATCCTTGGAATAAGGCATATGAAACCCGTTGATGTAAATTTTTTATACATTTGAAAATCAAAAATATTTAAAGTGGTATGCTTGGAGTGAGAGACATACAACCTAATAATTTCTAGACAATGAATAAGCCTCTGGTAATGTAAGTAGTCTGACCCAAAGTTCCTCTACCCTATGATGCTTTACTTAATAGAGTTCTTAATTACATCATCATTATAACTACTAATATTTATAAAATATTATCAACTATTAAATTTATGCTCATAACCTAGTAAATTCTAAACTCAAGGTATAATAGAATGAAATCAATTATCATACCCAGTATGTAACTCATTATATTCACGAGGAATAAAATAAAGATACAGTTTTAGTGTTCAAACTAAAGCATAAACATATTAAAAATAACAAAATATTGAATAAAAAATAAGGTAATGAACCAAATAAATTATCAATTCATATTTTCAATCCTGAGATAATATATTTATGAATAATTCATTAATAAATAAATTATAAACACGTTTTAATTTAACTATATATATTAGAAATTCTGCGATTTAAAAAACATCAACACATTATTTATATTTCTAATATCAAATCATTTATATTATATATTATATAGTATTTACAAATGTAGTTGATATAAAATAAAAAAGTAATTTTATATTATAATTCCTCAATCCTCAAATTCATTTTTTTTATTTCCTAGAAGAAATCTTTTTTTTTGGTGGTGAAATTGGAACCCGAACATCGGAAGACCCGATGCATAGGATTAAAAAAATTGACACCACTGAATAATTCCAATATAATTCCAAAATTATGGAACCTTGTACACTTTAAAGGGTATAGTTGATGTTGAACTTCATTAGCTATAATTCTTCTTGAGTGATTTCCTTAAATATGGAATGAAGCATTGTTAAAACTTGAGATACTCCTCCAAACTTGTCCTCCCTTATTTAAAACCATGTATTAGTATGTAATCATATGTTTTGATATAGTTTACATAGTCATCAATTATGTATATATGAATCTCCCAAGAGTGGACAAATAAATTCAAACATAAATATTACATATTTTTAGTTGAATATGTAATACATATCATAGTAATACATGCCTGGGGACTATAAAGGTTTAGTGTATTTAATAACTAGATACATAAACCACATGGTTCATGAAAGACCATCAAAATATTCGACAAAATTCTTATAATATAGTTTCATTATATGATTATCATATTTTATATTCTATTTCATAATATAAGAAATTTGAAAATTAAGAATTGGTGATATTAGATGCTCAATAATGGTAAAAAATTAGGATATTTTCAATGATCATAAGTGAATATAAATAAAAAATATTATATTAGAACATGATCATAAAGTATAATATCCATTCCTAATCAGTCATGATCATGATTCTTGAGTCATGGGATAATTCTTTGTCCTAACATAATACATGTCTATAATTATGAATCAAAAATAATGATCTACAAAACATAACATGAGCATATATCATAGGTTTGTGGAATAATAATAAACATAATAAATCCTAAACTTTTGAACTTATATAAACACAAAAAGTTCCAATAATCATATTAAGGTCAAATAATTAGGTCCTTATATAAAAATATGGTCATGAAACTAGGTCCATGCATAAAATTGTGAACATGCCATAACACGAACTTGTCCAAAAATAATTTTGTGAACTTGAAATTAGGTTCGTACAATACATATTCATCTTATGAGATATACTTATTTAGAAAATGGATTAAAGGGATATATATAATTTTGTGCCATTAATTCACATAATAAAAACTATACATATTTTTTCCAAAATATCATAAAAATATTCATCATTTTATCTTAGAAAACCCCATGGAAAACACATGTTTAATAATTAATTCTCTATAACTTAATTAACCCATGATAAATTAACAGGTTTCATAGATTAAATATTAAAATATAATAATCATAAGATATCAATGGTAATAAATTCGATGGTATCATAAGATCATATCCCATTAAATAATAACAATCAGTTAAGGATGCTAAAATATATTAAAAATACATTTAAAAGAGAATTTTAACAATTCATTGAAAACATAGAAAATTATCTTTTTATATATTAAAAACATAAAACTTAATAAATACTGATAGAAAATATTTTCAGTGCCCAAATATATTTTTATTATTTTCAAAAGACACTTTTAAAAGAATAGTATGAACCCTACAATTTCCACAAAAAACATTATTTGGGTTCAAGTTTCAAAATCAAACCCTCTTCAAGGCATCAACAAAAATCAAAAGCACCCCACATTCTTTGATAAACTCTAGCGCTAAACAAAAACCATAGACGTAATTTGAAATTAAAAAAATAATGTAAACATCGAGGTGTCCCGAACCATGAGGCAACGCATTAGCCATCCCACCATCTCCATCCACCATCATCAATAGGAAATTTAAATCATCATCGTTGTTTTCCTTCCCAACCAGAGACACCGTAGGAGAATGTCCAAACTTTTTTCCCATCATATAAGAACCCACACCATCATCACTCACCCTCATCGACAATGTCACCATACTAGATAAAATCACTGAATCCATAAACATAAAAAGACAGATATCATCTTCACAAGAAAAATCACTGTCAACATTGTTGTCACTATCGTCGCCATCATCACACCCCAACACCCAAACCAATCGTTGGAGACCGTCAAAGATCATCATAGCCATCGAGAAAACATAACCATCCATATAAAAGAAGAAATAGAGAGAAAAACTATGTTGAGGGCACCGTCAGCCGCAACATCCCACCTCCCAAAACCTTTTTAGAACAGCCGCACCCGATCCCACTTGGAGAATTATAATAAAATAATATTATTATCTCATGTGATATAAAAAACCAATCCATTGGAGGGATATATAGGACCCCACATTTAAATCATTCCTATATAATTTTTATACTTGAAAATAAACATTAATAATATCATAAATAACCCATGGAAAGAAAAATAGGTTTTACAACATTTCCTTATAGTATCACTAAAATTGACCTTTGAAATATAAATAGTTGATATCTAAAATTTAATCACCCATAAAAGAGTATTTCATTAGAAAAATCTGAGTATGTATTATAAAAAATATGTTCCAAGTAAATATAAACATTATAGATAAATAGAAAAAATGTTAGTGAAATTATAAAAGAGATCTGTAGATAATTCTATTAACATTTGAATAAGTGATAAAGTTACGGGTCGAAATGAAAAGTAATTTTAAAAAAATTCACTACTGATAAATTGAAAATAATTCCTATTAAAAATATATATTTGTAAATAAATATAAATAATTAATACTTGGAAAACTCAAAATGTTTTAAAAAAATTGAAACCATTTTTAAAACATTTACATTTAAAAACAAATTTTAATAATAGATTTCTAGAAAAAACATAAAGGTTTTAAATAGTTGAAATGAAATATTTTCAGAACACATAAATTTGAAAAAATAAACACCAATAGTAAATATTTAAAATTATATAATGGTTATAAAATGAATTTTAGATTGGAATACAAAACAACTAATTTCTAAAGAACTGTTTTTTAAAATATTTAGAAATTACATCGAAGAAGAACCATATCATAAAAAGAGTAACAATACATCATTTTTAAAATAGGATAAGGTAATTAGGAAGTTAATATGATAAAAAAGTAATATTTTACTCAAATGTTTTGGAGAAAATTAAACAGAAAGGAAAACATGGTCCTATCGGGGAAACCATTAATAAAAAAGGATTGAAATTATTATCAATAATGATATACATAATTTATGGAAAAAATTCATTGAGGAGGGTTATTTGAATCAAAAGTGTAATTTTAACTAGTTTCAAAGGTAAATTTCCCTAAAATAAAATCATATGGTGGAATCAACCAGTTATGGATGAAAAATTTTCAAGTGGTTACATTATAAATTATCTAAGGGAGTATATTTTATAGAATCACGTACAATAATGATATCTTTTTAATAAAATTCCAATTAAATAAAGAAAAAGATACAGATATTAAAACCACATGAATTGAATTAATATTGTAAAATGCATTCATCATTCATTAATATAACCATATTAAATATATCATTGTGAATAATAAGAAATATGTCATAAGGAATTAAATTTGAGACAAGAACCCATTACCTAAATACCTAACATACACTAATGCACTTAAATCTCTTATATAAAAAAATGATCTAAATATCATATATTATAACCTTATTAATTTTTATAATGTTTTATAAAATTCATTTATAATTATTATATATATGTATACTAGTTAGTAAATATCTATTTTTAATATCAGGTATGAGTTATCTTGAATCTTTTGAATGAGCTTCATAATAATGATGTTATTATTCATTATTATACAAATTTAAATCATTCTCTGATCATAAAAGTAAATTAAATTATGTTTAACGGTTTTTTATAAACATATAATTTCATTCTATGAATATTTTATTTAGGGTTTATGTGGGAAAAAAATTGATGATAAGAATATTTCAGTGATTTTGAACAAACAAACTATGGTATATAAGTTAATGAGTTTAATATAAATATTTAAATTATATAAAAAAAATATTCTTTACTTATTTATATCTTATATATTTATTGAGTAAGTTCTCATATAAATCCATGATATTATTTTATATCATTTCATAGGTAGGTGATTAGACCAACCCAAACAAGAAAATAAAATAACTAATGGATGAGTATAGTTATAAAAAACTGGTTTATTTTGAAATAATATCATTTTTACAGAATAATAATTTTATTAATTGGATAATTTTAAAGTTTTGGATTAAATTTGAAGATATATTTAAAAACATAAAAAAGAAACTAGATTAAAAATGTGATGCATCACTTCATGGAGATAGTAGTCCGGACAATGCATAGTTAACATTTTCATTTCTCATACAATGAAATTGAAGGAATGAAGATTATAATTTTTATCCTAGTAATAAGAATTATATTATATATGTAACATTTATTATTCAATTTTATCACTACAATCTATGAAGATATGTGGTGTTCAAAATGGTATACATTTCTTTATGGTGGTGGTTCCCCAAAAATGCATGATCAATGTTCTTTTGTATTTATAAGATGATGTGAACGAATAAATAATGTTTTTTATATTAATATTTTAACACTTTATTATAATAATTATAATTTTTTTAATTATAATACTATTTCTATGGTGTTTTTTTAAGATAATGAGTATGTAGAAATGGAAAAGGATAAATTAATACTCACTTTAGGACCTTAAACATACTCTTGAAATTATACATAGAAATTAATAGATTAGTCTAACTAAATAAGACCAAAATATTATGAAAATTTTATATTTTTATAGTAAGATTAAAATTTATAGTTTCATTATTAAAATATAATTAATAAGGTTGGCATGAAGTGGTGGGGTGTTTCCCTTTTGTAGGTGAAGAAAAAAATAACTTTTGTTAATACCCATTATTTTTTCGCATTGGCATGACAAAATTCATGTTTCAACGGCCCAAAAAGTTATAAAAAATATATTTTACATTATGATAAGGTCTATAACGAATCTAAAACTCATTTTAACAGGTGTTTTAAACATGAATCAAGCCATTTACCATGTGATTTTGACATTTTACTCTTTTTGGCTTTACCTTGGTAACTCGTGTTTTAACATGTAATTTATATTTTATTAAGAATATAAGTTAACCACTCTTAAAAATATTTGTGTTTTAAAAACCTTAATGAATCCTCATTTTATCTAATTAATTTTTTTTAAATCTCTTTTAAATTAAAATATTTAATACAATAAAAATGTGTTTTGTAGAAAAAATATTGAATTCATTATTAAGTGTTATTAATAATATTTAATATTTATTAACAATTAAATTAGTGATAATATATTTACATATAGTTTTAAAAAAATCTACCAATTTTTTAGTGGAGATTAGTTTATTTGATATGATAAAATTACCCAATTATAATAAAACATTTTTTCTAAAATAAAAATTTCATTTTTATTTTTTCATTGAAAATAATCATAGTAATTGTACAACTATCACTAAAATTGAAATAGATATTATTAAATATTTGGAAACTATTAGTCTAAAATAATAAAAATATTTTCTTATATTTTCTTTTTGTAAGGGATGAAAAATAAATTTTAATATATTGAAGTGAAA
This sequence comes from Viscum album, assembly GCA_963277665.1. Lineage (NCBI taxonomy): Eukaryota > Viridiplantae > Streptophyta > Magnoliopsida > Santalales > Viscaceae > Viscum > Viscum album. Next base: position 718,140,348 of record OY728128.1, read on the forward strand.
AAATAGAGTAAAATATTAAATAGGTTTTCAAAATAATCCTCATAATTTTTATAAATTGAATAACCACTTTTTAAATTATTTATTGTACTTTAACAATTTATATTTTCATATAAAATGGTTTAATAGAATATAATTCATTTTTATGTTATGGTAATTTCATAAAAGTGATTGAATTAAAATTCACCTAAAATTCATTTTTTTTTAATCTCCAAAATTCACCTTATAATATTTTTGATGTGTGAAACTCAAAAATTAAATTTGTTTTGAAAAATTAAAATACTAAAATTTAAATATTTAGCTTTTAAATGATAATTCAATATATATAAATTAAAAAATATTTTTGGGGAAATTCCCTTTTAAAACATCAACTGTTCAGAAAAAATTTCATATTAATTTTATAATTGATTAAAATATTTTTTATTTATAGTATTTTTTTTAATTCCTAGATATTGATTATAATAAATAAACTATAGCTCATTTTAGTTTGGTAATTGATGTGGGGAAAGCCATCGAACATAGAATTAATTTAGAGAAATATATATATATTCTAGAATCTCAATTCATTAAAATAGCCAGGGAAACTATTAAATGAGAATTAAAATAAAATAACAATCATTATGGAAGGAAAAGTTTATCACACCTTATATATTAAAATTGAACATTATTTTCAGACTTTTATAAAAAGTCAAAATGTGTAATATGTAAAACATTTAAAAATACTACAATTAACTATTTTTATATAAATTTATTAATAATGAATATAATATTTCTAAAATATTTATTTATATATAAAGACATCCCTATAACATTTCGAAGAACATAGATAGGAATGGAAAACAATTGACCAAAATGAAATAAATCAGTTTTTCTTAAAAATATTTTCTCATTATTTTTAAGAAAAATGGAGAGTAAAATGGTACTAGTACATAAAATCTCAATTAATAAACATATGAGAATAAAATATAAGTTTTTTATAGAATAATAATCATATATTTTACCTCATTAGAAATTTATTGTAGATTGTCTTGAAATGAAATGAAACTGTAGCACAAACCCTTACCTTAGGTCCATTCATACTTCATAAATATTCAATCATCCTTTATAATAAATATATATTATTATAAATATATTCCAAAACAATATTTTTATAAATAATACTATCTGTAATTCCATTATAATTTCCAATTACTCTTTTATTATCAAATATTCATCAAAATGAACATTTAGGTGGGAACTGGTTAGTTTTCCTTGTCTGATTCAGTTTGACAGTCCCATTCATTGCACCTCGATTGATGTTTCATAATCTATAGAATCTCAAAAATTTAATAATTATTAAATTTATTCATTATATACACATTTATAACCATTAATTTAAATATGTGATGAATATGAATTACATCTCTTAGTGGATATAGTTTTATGTGTGTATTGATAGGTGTCTTTTCACTTTTCAATGGATAGTATGAAAGAATTTTATATAATAAATCACCTTGAAGTAAACATAATTATATCATTATTATAATATATATTCCTTAAATATATCCTTATTTCAGTAAATTTAATTAAGAAATAAAATATGAATCACATCACTTCAGGGAAGTGGTAGTTCACACATATGCACAACTGACATTATCATTTTCCAACAGATGGGAAATAAATAAAAAGTGGATAAAAATTTAACATAAAACATATTAATGTATTAAATATACATATTATATTAAATTAATATTGTTATAGAATATTTTGTGGAGTTTTTAGAATAAATAAACATAAAAATATCATTAAGAACATATAGATCTTTTTCAGGTATCCTTTGAAAAAAATTAAGGATTCTAGGATGTGTCTTTATGATAGAATAACACATCTAGGACATTTAAAATGTTGTATGGGGAGTTTTTTTCAATTATTATTAATTTTAAAGTTATAATGTTCTATGAATAAGATATGTTAGGAGGTATACCTTTATAAGTGAGGAGAGTGGTAGACCTAAAATTATTAAGAATATTTAAATATAATAAAGCCACTCTCAAGAAAAAGTATCCTCTATTTGGATCTAATAGTAATATGAGATGATATAGGATCAAAATCAATTCATCCAAGAGTATATTGGCATGTTTTATGTCATTTTGAACATTAACACTTTAATTTAACATCTCGTTAACCCTTTTAACCTTTATCATGGATATGAATTTTTACCTCAGTTACTATTCAAAAATACCAAAAATGAAGTTGAACTATAAGGAACCAACCTTAAACATTACATATTATATTTATTTAAAAAATAGAAATCACATCCCTTTCTCAAATATCTTTTAGGACTATAGTTTTATATAATTAGGACAAATTCTTACACAATAAAACCATACATTAACAAGTGGACACTTATAATCAGTCTCCATTTTCTCATAAAACAAATATAATTAAAATAAAACATGATTTATAATGATGATATATACTTACAATTTTCCCTTGATCTCATCCTCGTACTAACATTTCCTTACACCCTATAAAAAACATTTTAAATCTTTAAAAGGCCACAAATGTTTAGTAATGAAAATAAATGAAATAAAGAAACCATTAGTCCATGAATACTTATAATCCAACTAATTTTTTTCAAAAAGTTATATTTACACCCATAAAACATAAGCTAATAAAATTAACTCGATAATTAGTATGTTTATTTAAAAAATAAATATAAAACATAATTCATAAAGGTAACAGGTGGCATCAATTTCATTTCAATCATAAATCATATTTCATTATTATATATGGAGTAACACTTATGGTTACATATGGAAGACCAACTATAGTATATTCCCTAAATCTATTAAGAGAAACCCAACTGGTTAAGTTTGTCTATTTACCAAATTCATTGAAGAGATATCACAGGCATACCCACCCTCGGTTTATCATGGAAACACCCATCCTCATAAAATTTTCCCAAGAACCATAAAATCTTAACACATAAAACAAGCATAAAAGAAAATAACATTTCCACTTTGAAATTAAAATTCATTTTTTTATTTAAATAATCAATCCATTTTTATTACCCATTTTCAAATCCAAAATACACAGAAAAGGTAACGATGGGTTTAATTTTTTCTTTAAAACATTAAGCCTTGTAAAAGAATCCAAATATCAAATAATGGTCACAGTGGAAGAGAAGTTCTTGTCATCGTATACATTAAAAAGAACATTCCTTTTTTATTTTATTTAGAAAATAAAACATTATGTACCGAAAACATAAATAGATGAATTTTTTTAAAAAAAAATAATGAATTTAAAATTTGAAATAGAGTTTCCTTTATATTCATTTTATTAAATAAAAATATCAAATAAAATCAAGAATATTGTCCTGGAGAAAAAGATATAATAATTAAATATTTAAACATTCAAGGTGTCCAATACCACTTTGGAAATTTAATTCAAACCCCCATGATCGTATAATATTAAATAACAGGAAAATAAATAAATTGATGATATGATATTTTAACATAGATGTATATACACCTCATAAAATATGGTGGTTGTATAACAATAAGATATATCTCAATGAAAGGAGATTGAGATGAAGTTCCTTATCTTGAGACTGACTCGTCATGTAAAATATTAATATTCTTGAATAAAAAACTAATGATAATTATTTACTTATTTTATAACCATTTTTAGTTTTATTATTTCTTTTATATCACTTATTAGTATTTTTTAGTAATTACTTAATTATTAATGTTTAAGTTAGATGTTTTGATGATATTTGGTACATGAGTCCAAAATGAAATCATTTTGTCAAATATGAACAAAGAGGTCATTATTCCATCATAAATAGAATAATATTAATGAACTTATAATAACTTTTATTCTTAAATTATTCGTTTAAATAAAACCATTAATTATATTTATGAAAACTAAATTACATTATAATCACGGAGATGGCAAGTTGTACGTACGCCTGAGTAACATTTCCATTTTTCAATAATTAGTATAGAAAGATAGTAATCATAATATTATCTTTCTAGACTGATAATAATATAATTAATATCATATTAATAATTCAAATATACTTATACATCATCCTTATGATGTGGGGAGGAAAAATGAATCATATCGCTTCATTGAGGTGATAGTTCACACGTACACAAAAACAACATTATAATTTTAATGTGTTTGGAATAGTAAGAACATAAATGATATATTATTATCTCATAATGAAAAATAATTCATGAATATCATATATAAACATTAATTCCATCATTATAAGTATACATGAGATACAGTAATGGAAAATTAATTACATCGGTTTGTGAGGTGGTAGTATATTGTACACGCGAATGATTAATTCTTTTCCCATTTGATGGAAATTCATATGGATTTAGGTAATGATATTAACATAATAACATCTTCTTATATTTAGAAAACTAGAGTTATTAGTTCTTCATGGTGTAAGAAATTTTTAAGGAAGTGGAAGACAATAAAAAATAGAAGCACTTAATTAAAAATGACACATCTCCTTGGGACAATCTCCTTTGATAAAAATTGAAACACCTCTAAGAAGGATGTTATGCCTAAAATAAGGCCTCTCAAATATGTGGAGGGATTCAGGGAAGGTATCTGGGTAGATATTTCCCAAAAAATATCTTTTTAATTGTTAATAAAATAGATTAATGGGTTCCCTTTTATAGGAGATAGGAGTGGAAATCTTTGAATTCTTCAAAATATTAAATTAATTTTACCATCCAAATGCCTTCAAATTAGTATATTTTAAATATATGATGATTTTGAGTCAAATACACCTCATCTAATGAAAATTAGATATTTTTTACTATTTTTAGTAACCCTTAAATTTTTTGTTTTAACCCTTATTTATCATTTTTAATTATTACTGTTATATAATGTAATTTACACTTTGAGGGATAGTATTATCATGAACCAACCTGGGTCAACCCTAAACCAGTCACCGGAGCTGACCTGCATTGTGTACCTAAGGGTTTCCCTAATACCCACGGGAAAAAAACTAGTGGTAGGAATCAATATAGTGAATAGATGGAATGATTTCACATAATAATAAATAGATAAACTAAACAACACAATATATATATATATACACACACAACATCCAAATTAACGTCTTTTATAAAAAGTTGGAACTAAAAAAACCAAAAAAAAACTCTATAGCGACCAAAATGAACCTAATGACTACAATGTATCCATGTGACCCTAAGGGTTACTATCTAACCCATAACCAACCATCTCCCAAGGAAATAAAACTTGAGATGAAACATGAAATAGAAACTAAAAATGAGAAATAATTATAGGTGTGATTATTAAAACTTTGTAGGTATACATGAATAATCTATTCCCAATGAACTTCCTTTAAAATAAAATAAACCTAAACCTTAAGTTTGAAATAAAATATATAAATTAAGCTTTTCCATAGTTTTTAATTTTAAAAAAACATATTACATTGCCCAATTTCACTCTAAAATAAGTTTTGATTCCATTAGTGATACATTAACAGTTTCATGGGTAAAGTGATGCTTTCATTTCAAAATAGAACAAGAGAGTATAAAACACTTTTTCTTTGAAAACATTTTAAAAAAATTTATGAATCAAACACATAACTTTACCATAAATAAACCACCCATGAGGGCAATACAATAATCACATAATAAGGTAAATGGAAATAAACACACAAGAGTAACCAAGTATCTCAATCATTACTTCATGTAGCTATGTACTAATAGAAATGTGTTAACCTAAGAGATTATGAATAATCCCTAACATAGTAATACATGAGACCCATCCCCAGAAGTATTCATTGCATGATGAAGATCAAAGAACCCTAAATACTCATAGCCACCCTAACTCAAGGTAGATTGAGGGGAAAATCCCATAGCAATAAACCCAATATATCCACCCACTCTGAGCCACCATCTAGTGTGTAATCTAATCAGTACAAAAAACTTTATAACAAAACTATATCACTGTGCCAAGTTCCCATGTATCATATATAAATGGGTGATCCAACTGATGCCAACTGATCATCAAATCACATGAATATATAATAATAATTCAAACACATGCCTCACCCCACGTCACCCCAAGGATCGATTCACATTCCATAAAAATGATAGAACTCAAGGAGTCCATACTGAGGACCTCCATTTATCCTAATGGATCACAAGGATTATAGAATGAGTACATCCGATCCATTAAACACAATAAGGCATCAGAATTATCCAATGGAGGTTTTCATAATAAATATTTTCACAATTTTCACAAAAGTTCCAAACATGCATTTAAGAATTCTTTATAAAACCATCATTAAAAAAGAACCATGTACATTTCCTAAAAAGGGGGAAAACATCATTTTTCTATTTCAAAACCATTTAGAAAACAATTCCATAAGATTACCCCCATTTTATTTTTAAGAAAACCCCATTTTAATCAAAAATCCAAATGGGTGACTAATCAACAACACATGTGAAACCACATTTTTAAACCAATACATGTTCTTTTTAAATCCAAAACTACATCAAAATACCATTCAAGGAACCCAAATCATAATTTTTCATATCAAAAATATAATCTCAATTCCTAAACATCCTTTATATGTAACAAAACACATTCAAAATCCAAATTGGAATTTAATCGAACAATTGGTGTGCAACATTTACCAAAACAATCCTATTTAACGTTAAACAAGGAATAAATCTCTTCTTTACACACCAAATAAATATTTCAAGGTTCAAATGTCACTAATTAATAATAAATAGCGGTGTTAAATACATGAAACCAATGAATATTAAATTAAAAATGGAATGTGTATGGGAAACCTACCTAAAATCGATGGCTCATCGATAACGCACACCCAGAAACGCCCCACTAGGGTTCCAAACACCAAGATTTATCATGTGGAACCCTAGAAAAACAAAACCCTCTAATTTCACACCACAATAGATACCAAAATCGAACAAACATGTCCACTAGGGTTAGAGGAGAAAGGTAAAATGGAATAAAATCAAGGGATAAAGAGAGAGGTGCCTTAACCTTTTGATCTGAGTGAATAACCACTAAGAAACAATAAGAACCCGGATCTTCGTATCAGGTACGCCTTTCCTTTTTATGGAGTTTTTAAGAAAAATGATGTTTCTGGAAAATTTTGAAGTACATGCCATGTACTTTCTGAGTACACGCTGTTTACTCTTCTCTAGCTCGAAGTCGTGTGCTAGCCGTGTCCGGGCCACACACACGGTGTGTAAGGGTGACGTGGAGGCCGATTTTTGCAGAGTAGAGAAAAATGTAGTACATGCTGTGTAATCTAAAAGTACACGCCGTTTACTTTTCTTTTTTCACTAAATGCACCAGGGTCGTGCCTGACAGACAGAACACACCCCTTCTCCAGGTTCTTCGTCCGAGAGCGACCCGTACGGTCAGATCTTCCCCGAGATTCCGCCTCTCTTTCTGTTCTCCGATTTGAGCATGCTCAATTGAGTTGGAAGCGCAACGGTGAGTTCTTCCTTCTGCTTGAGCCTTGTTTTCCAATTCCTCCTCTTTTCCATGTTATCATGGTTTATGTGTTTTGGATGTTTTCTCATATCTACGACGTTCTAAGTAGAATATGTCATCGTTGTTCACGTATATCGATCTCCTAGGATCGAGGTAGGTGGTTTGTGCCTTTCTATAGAAAGTCGATGAGTATTTTGTGAAAATTCCATCCATACCCTTGAACGGGGTATTGTGTGTTCCCATTTTTCCCTTGTTGCATTGCCTGGTTTGCTTGATTTCTAGAGTAGACGTTTTTCCTATGATTATGGTAGTTTTTACTATACTCTAGATGTTTGCCATGATGGTTTTTCTTGTTTGGAATTTTTCCGGTTTCCATGCCTAGTAGTAGGATAGTGGAACTGTTTCTTTGTTATATTGTTGAGCCATATAATGATAGCCAAGTATCTCTTCAGGTTTACTTGGATGATATGTGCACGCTGAGCATGTTAGTTTCACACAGGACTGTGAGAACCTATTGTAGTAGACCACATGGAGAATAGACGTAAGGGCTTCTCCAGAGTTTCATTTTATATGATGTGAGACCATAGGGGGAATTGATGATGAGTGCTTCCTCAGAGAGTCTGTATTTCCTTGACACGGGCCACAGGGGGGGATGAGACGTTGAGTGCATCCCCAGATATCCTTTATCACGTTACGATACTATAGGGGGAATTGATAGTGAGTGCTTCCTCAGAGAGCCTATTTCTTAGCTGAACTAGAGGGGTGAGACTGTGTGTGCCTCCTAGAGGGTTGCTAGTACTTGTAGGTTGAACCATAGGGGTTAGGATGTGATAGCTACCCAGAGGGTTACCTATTTTATTCCTGTTACTGGTTGTTTACTTGTGCACTTTATATGCTAGAACTGTGGACTATGACTATTGTGTATTTTCCTGTTTACTGTTCCTGTACTTTACTTGCCATGTATTCATTGACTGTTAGGCACAGATCATTGGGAGGTTTCCTACTGTGACTTTGTCTCACACCCTGTTTGTTCCATGCTTTGGGCCCAAGAAGATTACGTTGTTGCCGGGATAGATAAGGGAAAGTGACCTTCTACTTCAGGTACCATACTTGCTGGAGCTGGAGAGCATGGGACTGAGTCGTGGCTTGCGATGCTGAAGATTTTCTCATCTATTTTTCTTTTTTTTTGTTGCTTTAGTACTTGTGTTCAGTTGTATTTCAGCACATTGTTGTGTTTTCTTCTTTCCTTAGATACTTGTACTTGCTGCATCATTATTATCATTTACTATATAATTATTTTTTTCGTTGTTGGGTTCCAGTTGTTGCTTGTTGTTTACTGCTTCTGTTGTTTATTATTGTTTTCCTTACCTTGTATACCTTACCAAATGAGGGCATAGTTTCCCCAAAAACTTACCAAGGCCCTCTCTGCTAGTCGGCAGCCTCTAGCGTTTGGGGAAATGTGCTTGAGGTCATGTGGCGAACCGGGTACGGGGCACCAGTAGAGGGGCTCCGGATTCGGGTCGTTACAAAGTGGTATCAGAGGGGTTCTTTTCTATTGATTTACTGTTTGGAGACTTTATCTAGGGATATGATGAATTCAGTACTTGGTATTAATCTGTGCTCAAGAGTAGCTAACCCATGTACATGGAAAATCCATACTACCTCGTTAATTGTAGTTTGCTGGTTTTGAAATTTTACGATTGATATGATTTCACCTAGAGTGATTCGCTTGCTTTGGGTTGTTATTTTCAAGACGATTGAGGTTCTATTTCTGTCGCAACCCGATGAGATGAGTGTATGCCATCTCATGCATCATATAGGAACTTGTATAATCACATGCCATGCATTCTTTCCATGTCATCTAGGGTGCATTAGAAATTGAATGATGTTGTGATAGACTTCATGTAGATTATGCATGCTTTTGTGATAGATGCTTGCTAGATTCTCTACTTCCTTGTTAGAGGATTGTTTGTTTCCTACCTTGATTCAATGAACACCAAGTTTTGATTCTCGTGGAGTATGGGCCCTCACGAATCGGAATTTTCCACTTCCTTGACTTTTTTTCAGTGTTTCTGGGCATCTGTGCAGTTTCTGAGCTACTGCCCAGAAAAAACCCATAATACATGGTGTGTACTTTTCGGATAAAGGCCGTGTAGTTTTCAGGCCGTGTCACTGACTGTGTGAGCATAAACATGTTATCGTGAGAATATCTTCAGGAACACGCCATGTACGGTATGTACACGCCGTGTAGTTCGGAGCTGTGTACCCGGTCGTGGCACTAACAACACGGGTTGGGTAATCTCGAGTAGAACATGTCGTGTTGTAAAGGAACACACAGTGTAGTCCCGTCCAGGTACCTAGTCTTGTCATGAACAACACGGCCCGACGTGACCTTCTCTTCAACACTCCGTGTTGTCTTCGGAACACGTCGTGTACTCTTGTTCAGGTACCCGACCGTGTCACGAACAACACGGGACGGTGTCACCTCCACCTATACATGCTATGTTTGTTCGGAACATGATGTGTAAGGTTCATCCATGTAGACGACCATGTATTTAACAGCACGGGTCGCCGAATCCTTGTCTAGTACATGCCGTGTTGGATCGGAACATGCTGTGTAGTCTCAGGTTAAGTCGGACCATGTGGGTTAGTCGTGTATGCAGACTCGGGAAGGGGAATAGTTTTCAAGTAAACGCCATGTGTTGGATCAAGACACCGTATAGGTTGAGGTGTTACACGACCTGTAGGGAAGGGGTACATGCCCATGTCAGTGGCTTGGGAAGACATGTTGTGTAGTTTTTATACACACCGTGTAGTTGTGTTTTGTAAAATTGTGTGTTTTCCTTCCCCTATTCCCATTTTTTACTCTTGTGTTTCCTATCCTTGTTTTTCTAATCTAAGGTGTGCTTTTAATCTTTAATAGCTATGCATATGAGATGTCCTCTGGTTGTACGTCTGTCGTCAGGCAGTGATCAGACGCAAGATATGGCTGATCGAAGACTTCCTGGAAACCCTCCAGTCGAGACAGCCTTGGAGCCAGCTGTCATACTAGTTGAGGGCGCTGATGCGCAGTTCAGGGAAGGTTTTTTGAGGATGATGCAGACCTTTCAGGGAGCACCGCCTCCTTCCATGACTATGTCAGACTTGATGCGTGTTTTCTAGTAGCAGCATCCTCCTACATTCTCGGGGGAAGGAGGACCTCAGGATGCAGAGTCATGGATGGAAGCCATGCTGACTATCTTCAAGCATCTGGAGATTCCTCCAGAGAGGCAGGTCAAGCTCACTACCTACATAATCCGAGACTCCACCAAGAGGTGGTGGGACGTGATCTCATAGGTGGTTCATCAGTAGGTTATGGCTTGGGAGGAGTTTCAGCGCGTCTTTTATGACTGCTTATACCCGGAGACCCTGAGGGCTGATCAAGCCCAGGAGTTCAAGAGCTTAGAGCAGGGTACTCTTTAGGTCATGGATTATTCCTCTCATTTCACCGAGCTGCAGCGTTTCACATCCCACCGGGATGGGAGTGGGGTGTTTTTAGAAAGGATGTTTGAGGATGGCCTAAGGAGGGAGATCCGCAAACAGGTGAATATCTTCTAGTTGACTTCCATCACTTCCATCGTCAATCAGGCACTGATTGCAGAGCACAATCTGAGAGTCTCTAGAGCTAGGAGCCAGGGCGGTTCTTCTTCTAGAGCTAGTTTTCCTCCTGATGACAGCAATAAGCACCGTAGAGAGTCTACGTGCGGTGATCCAAGGAAGAGATATGCATCGTCAGGCAGCCAAGTGGTATGCTACCAGTGTGGCCGGTCAGGGCACACGAGGTTGCAGTGTCAGAGAGACCCTGTGGAGTGCCGATCTTACGAAAAGATGGGTCACCTTCATCGTTTCTGCCAGGTTTTCTCACCAGAATCGGGTGACCGGGGTTCTTCCATGACTCCTCATTCAGGAGCAGCCCCACCAGTTTCTCATCAGTCGGGGAACTGGGGTTCTTCCCGCCATTCGGGCCAAGGTGGAGGTCGAGGCTGTGGTGGTCAACCACCAGTCCCTCAGCACCAGTACGGAGGTTCAGCACAGAGTGGTCAGCCAGGGGCGCAGGGTTGCAGTGCAGGCCTGTCCTTCACCATGGAGCAGATCTACCAGGAGTAGGATCCCGACCCTTCTACAGTTCGAGGTACGATTTTAGTAGCCTCAGTTTTATCTTTATCACTTTTCGATACTGGTTATATGCATAGTTTTATCTCTGTTTTTGTTGTGGAGAGCATTGGGCTCTGTGTCTTTTCTTCTGCCGACTTGTTGACACCAGACACACCTTTGGGGATGAGAACATCTAGTGTACGCTAGTGTAGAGAGTGCCATCTAGAGGTTGCAGGGTATCATTTCTTATGGGATATCTATATCCTAGAGATGACAGGCCATGATTTCATTCTCGGGATGGACTGGTTGGTTCCCTTCTAGGCAGTCATCGACTGTTATCACCGCAGAGTGCGTTTCGTTTCACCAGAGGGTGAATCTATTCTTCATAGAGATGAATGGTATGTTTTGGCGATTCGAGAAGGACTCAATCATCATGGGCTAGGAAGAGTGACAGTCCAGATTGCTAGTCTTTATCTGGATGATCAAGGGAATTCGCAGTTGGACTTTTCTCTAGTGGTGGATCATTTCAGGGACATCTTTCCAGAGGACTTTTCAGGTTTTCCTCTAGAGCGTGAGGTAGACTTCTCTATAGATCTCATGCCAGGAGAGGCACCGGTGTCCATTCCTCCTTAGAGGATGGCTACACCTGAGTTTTAGGAGCTCAAGAAGCAGTTGTAGGAGTTACAGGAAAAGGGTTTCATCTGACCCATTACTTCTCCTTGGGGTTTGCCTGTCCTGTTTACAAAGAAGGCAGACGGTACCCTTCGTCTTTGTGTGGATTATCGTAAGATGAACCAGTTGACGGTCAAGAACCAATATCCCTTACCGAGTATTGATGGCATCTTTGATCAGCTTCGATGAGCCCGGGTGTTCTCAAAGATCGAATTGAGGTCTGGTTATCATCAGCTACGCATTAGACCATTAGATATACCTCTTATCGCCTTCAAGAGCACGTATGGTCTATACAAGTATACAGTCATGTCGTTCGATCTCATGAACGCGCCTGCAGTTTTCATGGCACTGATGAACCGAGTGTTCTATCCTTACTTGGATTCCTTCATTATGGTATTCCTGGACGATATCTTGGTGTACTCTCACACTCAACAAGACCATGCCACACATCTTGAGATCATTTTGAGTACATTGAGAGAGCATCAGCATTATGCTAAACTCTCGAAGTGCCACTTCGGGATGGATCAGATTCACTTCTTGGGTCATGTCATCTTAGAGGCAAGAGTATATATGGACCCAGAGAAAGTGAGAGCTTTAGTTTCCTGGGAGCAGCCGAAGAATGTTTTTGAGGTACATAGTTTCCTAGGGCTGGCTGGATACTACAGATGCTTCATTCAGTATTTTTCATGCCAGCAGCACCTTTGACAGGTCTGACCAAGAAGGGGGAGAAGTTCTTATGGTCAGATTCTTGTGAGAAAGCCTTCCAGGAGCTGAAAGGAATACTGACTTCAGCACTGATACTAGTATTTCCAAAGCCAAGCAAGATCTACACTATTTATTGTGACGCTTCGGGTATCGGACTAGGCATTGTGCTTATGTAGGGAGATGGAGTCGTTGCGTATGGGTCTCGGCAGTTGATGCCACATTAGAGGAACTACCCTACACATGATATGGAGTTGGCATCTGTTGTTCATGACTTATGCTATTGGAGACACTATCTTCTAGGAGTGCACTTTTTGGTCTTCACTGACCATAAGAGTCTCAAGTATATCTTCCCTCAGCGTGACCCGAATCTAAGGCAGCGCAAGTGGGTCGAGTATCTTCAGTCTTTTGATTTTGAGCTTACCTATATGCTGGGGAAGGGCAATGCAGTGGTAGATGCACTGAGCTGGAGAACTCAGATTCAGGCAGTTCAGGAGGCCAGCAGGGAGTGGCAGCTGATGGCTCTGTTCTCTGAGATGCATCTGGAGGTTCACGACAGACAGGGATAGACTTTCCTATCTTCGGTAGCTGTTACCTCTACACTACTTGATCGGGTACGGATTAGGCATCTATCACACTCAGAAGACTTAGTCTTGCGGGAGAGTGTGTCAGGAGAGGAACCTCTTCCTAGATGGACAGTGGGCGATGATGAGATCTTTCGTTTCCAGGGACGCATATGGGTGCCAGCAGACATACGCGAGGAGCTGATGCGGGATTTTCATTCCTCAGTTTGGGCAGTTCATCCTAGCATCACCAAGATGTATCGATATCTTCATCACCAGTATTGGTAGCCAGGTATGAAGAAAGATGTTGCTGGTTTTTTCATGAGATGCTCTACTTGTCAGCAAGTGAAGGCGAAGCATCAGCGACCAGCAGGCCTTTTATATCAGTTACCCATTCCGGAGTTTAAGTGGAACGATGTTGCGATGGACTTCGTGACCGGGTTTCCAAGGTTGCCTTGGGGGAACGATGTTGTTTGGGTTGTTGTCGACAGACTTAAGAAGGTTCCTCATTTATTACCGATCAAGGAGACCTTCAGGGTCGATGATCTGGGATGACTGTACATCAGAGAGATCGTTCGTCTACATGGATTTCCACACTCCATTATTTCAGACAAGGATGCGCATTTCACCTCTCGGTTCTGGAAAGGACTTCAGAAGGCATTGGGTACATAGGTACTTTTGAATACAGCATACCATCCCCAGAATGATGGCCAGTCCAAGCGCACGATCCAGGTTCTTGAGGATATGCTCCGAGCTTGCATTATAGACTTTGGAGATTCTTGGGAGAAGCATATATCTCTGGTGGAGTTCGCCTAAAACAACATCTTCCAGGCGAACATTCATATGGAACCTTATGAGGCTTTGTACGGTAGGCCATGCCGATCACCCTTATGCTGGCGGGAGGTAGGAGAGGCAGCTTTTCTAGGACCTCGTCTTGTTCAAGAAACCTCAGAGCAGATAGAGTTGATTCGGAAGCGGATGGTTACAACAGAGTCTCGGTAGAAGTCTTATGCTGATCAGCGGAGACAACCTCTGGAGTTTGAGGTCGGGGATCAGGTTTTCCTGCGTGTCGCACCAAGGTTGGGACACAAAAGGATTTGGAGGTAGGGTAATCTTTCACTGCAGTACGTCGGGCCGTTTCAGGTTTTGGAGAGAGTTGGGCCGGTCGCCTATAGGTTGCAGCTACCCCAGAGGTACCAGGCCATGCATGATGTCTTCCACGTCTCTCAGCTCTGACGTTACTTTTTAGACCTGTCTCATGTCTTTCATCCTGAGGAATTTGAACTCGAAAAAGATGCATTGTTTGAGAAGCATCCCATCTGGATTGTCGATCGCAGTACGAAGGTTCTCTGTGGGTGGTCCTTCCCTCTTGTACGGGTGTTATGGGAGCATGGGCGAGTACAGGATGAGACCTAGGAGAGGGAGGCCGATGTACGATCATAGTGGTCGGAGCTGTTCGGGATTTCTTCCTCTACACCTCGCTAGGGAAATTCGGGGATGAATTTCTTTAAGGGGGGAAGTTTTTAAGAACCCGGATCTTTGTTTCAGGTACGCCTTTCCTTTTTCTGGAGTTTTTAAGAAAAATGATGTTTCTAGAAAATTTTGAAGTACACACCGTGTACTTTTCTCCGGATCGAAGCCATGTGATGGCCATGTCCGGGCCACACACACGGTGTGTAAGGGTGACATGGAGGCCGATTTTAGCGAATTACGGAAAAACCTAGTACACACTGTGTACTCTAAAAGTACACGTCGTGTACTTTTATTTTTTCACTAAACATATCGGGGTCGCGCCTGACGGACAGGACACACCCGTTCTCCAGGTTCTTCATCTGAGAGCAACCCGTACGGCCGGATCTTCTTCGAGCTTCCGCCTCCCCGTCCGTTCTCTGATTCGAGCATGGTCGATTGATTTGGAAGCACATCGGTGAGTTATTCCTTCTGCTTGAGTCTTGTTTTCCAATTCCTCCTCTTTTCCATGTTATCGTGGTTTATGTGTTTTGGATGTTTTCTCAGAACTACGATGTTCTAAGGATAATTTGTCGTCATTGTTCATGAATATCGATCTCATAGGATCGAGGTAGGTGGTTTGTGCCTTTCTTTAGAAAGTCTATGAGTATTTTGGGAAAATTCCACAAATACCCGTGAACGGGGTATTGTGTGTTCTTGTTTTTCCCTTGTTCTATTGCCTACTTTGCTTGATTTCAGGCATAGACATTTTTCCTGTGATTATGGTAGTTTTTACTGTACTCTGTATGTTTTCCATGCTGGTTTTGATTGTTTGGAATTCTTCCGGTTTCCATGCATAGTTGTAGGATAGTGGAACTATTTCTTTGTTATGCTGTTGAGCCTTATAATGATAGCCAAGTGTCTCTTGAGGTTTACTTGGACGATATGCATGCGCTGATCATGTAAGTTTCACATAGGACTGTGAGAACCTATTGTAGTAGGCCACAAGGAGAATAGACGTAAGGGCTTCTCCAGAGTTTCTTTTAATACGATGCGAGACCACAGGGGGAATTGACGATGAGTTCTTCCTCAAAGAGTCTGTAGTTCCACGACACAGGCCACAGGGGTAATGAGACATTGAGTGCTTCCCTAGATAGCCTTTAGAACGTTATGAGACTATAGGGGGAATTGATGGGGAGTGTTTCCTCAGAGAGTCTATTTCTTAGCTGAACCAAAGGGGTGAGACTGTGTGTGCCTCCTAGAGGGTTTCTAGTACTTATAGTTTGAACCATAGGGGTTAGGCTGTGATAGCTACCCAGAGGGTTACCTATTTTCTTCTTGTTACTAGTTGTTTACTAGTGCACTTTTTATGCTAGAACTGTGGACTGTGACTGTTATGTATTTTCATGTTTACTGCTCCTGTACTTTACTTTCCATGTATTCATTAACTGTTAGGCACAGATCTTTGGGCGGTTGCCAACTGGGACTTTGTCTCACACCCTGTTTCGGCCATGCTTTGTGCCCAAGCAGATTACGTTGTTGCATGGGTAGATAAGGGCAAGCGCCCTTCTACTTCAGGTACCTGACTTTCTAGAGCTGGAGAGCATGGGACCGAGACGAGGCTTCCGATGCTGAGGAGTTGCTCATCTGGTTTTCTTTTGATATTGCTTTAGTACTTGTGTTCAGTTGTATTTCAGCACATTTTTTTGTTTTATGCTTTCCTTAGATACTTGTACTTTCTGCATCATTATTATCATTTTCTGTATAATTATTGTTTCCATTGTTGGGTTCCATTTGTTGCGTGTTGTTTACTGCTTCCGCTATTTATTTATTTTTCCTTACCTTGTATACCTTAACGAATGAGGGAATAGTTTCCCCAATAACTCACCAAGGCCCTCACTGCTAGTCAGCAGCCTCTGGCATTTGGGTAAATGCGCCTGAGATCATGTGGCGAACCAGGTACGGGGAACCAGTGGAGGGGTTCTGGATTCGGGTCATTTCAGAAACCATATAAATATCACTTTGGGGGCACTTAGAGAAGCCAAAATGCTCAATGGGAGGTGTCCAGGTTGGGGGATTTCGATAGGGGTGTCCAAGTTATGAAACTACACTTAAAAATATGAATAAAATCCCATAATACACTTTTCTGAGTGGGAGGCACAGTTATCTCTCACAGTTTAACAAATTGTGCGCAAACCTTGTGATTTCCCACTGTCTAGCGCTACAGGATCTGCACACATAGGATAAATGGTTATTTAAATCGTGATCAAACCATTTGGCACCCTTCCAACGTACCTACATGATTAAACTAACTGTGTACCTTAACCGTGTGACCAAGAAAATGTTTTAAAAAATCACCCTTTTTACCGTAAAACCCATCTAACTCAAGGGGATAAACCATAAAACAAACATAACCCATAAAAAGGGGCCACTATGAGGGTTACAAAGTCATTTTCCAAGATACCTCTTCCTTGTACCTCTCATTCTAAGAAATAAAAGGTCTATAAGCCACTCAAAACCTACAAAACATAAAATTTAAATTTGGAACACCTGAAACTTGGGAGAAAACCAAGATCCAAAAGGTACTCGGTAATAAAGGATGAAAAAAAAATCTGAGTATGAAAATTATAATTACTATAAAAGTTAAAACAACTAATAAATGAGTCAATGATGATATTTTGAGACATTTAAAAACCATTTGGCCTAAATTGAGTTTTATTTAAATTCTATAGCATTAAATAAATTAATATTTATTTTAAAATATCATTAATGTCAATTTAGACACTATTCATTATTTAAATTTTTAATAATATAATAAAAATAATATATTTTCAAAAAAACAGTATTAAATAAACCCTAACATGTAAAAGTCTTCCAAAAAATTCATAGATGACATAAATTATTTCGAATTATATTTATTTTAATATTTTTAATAACATTTATTTAATTCTTCCATTAATTGAGAAATTACTACATCGTCATTGTGTCACCATTTAATTTAATTATATCATTTCTAAAAATTATAAATAAATTACCATGATGTAGGTAAAGATTTTATATTTCCAAATACTATTTATAGTCAATAAAATCCCTTATATAACCTCATATTAAAAATATTTTACTTGTTAAAAAAGGTGAAAAGATTGATTTTTCTTTGAATAAAATACTATAAAAGTGTTAAAGTCCTTCTAGTGGATCCAAATGGACATAAAATCATCATAAGGATGATTTTGGATTAACATAAATCCTCTAATAAAATTATGACAAGTGTTAGGGTAATTTTTCAATATTTATAATATTATATTGATCTTTAATTACTTCATATACATTTAGTCGTGTTAATAAAAAACTATTAAAGTTACTATTCATAATGTACCAAACTAAAATGAACCTATTTACATAATTTATAAATTATAACTATAAATATGGAATCCATTTTTTCAAATTGAAAACATATAATTTTTTGAAATTAATTAAATACTAATCTCATTGATGGAATAAGAAAATGGTTTTTTAGGTAAAAACATTCAAACAATTACAAATTTTTTATATCGAATTTCAAAGTGAAATTTATTCCAATTAAATAAATTAGATTAAATAATAAAAACATGATTTATTTTTACATTAATAAAATTAAAAACGTAATTTAACTATATAAATAAATTGTATTAAAAAGCAGTTTTGTATTAATATTTTGTATGACTGAAGTTTAGTCTCAAGGATGGCGCCTCACTCGCCTAGAGTCCTCTCTTGAGATCTAGGATCACTATCTTCCTCTTATGGATTTGATACCTTACCAATAGTGACAGATTCTTTCTCCTTCCCGAGCTTCTTTAGCCTTCCTTTTAAAAGTTTTTTTCTCTTCTGGTTCTATGAATGTATCTCGTTTTATCCTCCCCCCCCCCTACTCTACCAATCTGGTCCAACACACTCATCTCCATATACGGTGGGTGTATTGGTTTTTCAGATGGTTTTGGTACTATGGTAGTGAGGGATGGGTTAATGTGAGTTTCTCTTTTTTGATGGCTTCTTCCCTTGGTTCTCTCTATCCTTTTTGGGTTCTTATTAGGGTTTAGTCTTGGTTTATTTTTAGGGTTTCAGTCTCATTTTCCCTCCCACATTCTGTTTTCCTCCAGTTTTGGGTTCTATATTTTTTTGTAATTTATTATGGTTTCATCCCCTAGTTTCCCCTCCTTATTCCCGATTATGGATTCTATTAGGGCTTCATCCCCATTTTCCTTTTGTGTTTCATCCCCTTTTGTTCTTGGATCCCTTTATAGTGTATTCCCCGGTTTATTTTTCCCTCTTTGGATCTATTATTCTATACGATATTGGGTTATGATATTTTGTGGATTATAGTAATTGGTCAGTATTGTTGTTATCTTTAGTGTATTATCAATGTTTCTTGGTTTTCATCGGTGGTGTAAGGTTGAAGACTATGGTGATGGGTTCCTCAGGTGGCTCACTAGTTTTGGTCGGTTCACTACGGTGATGGTGGGTTTCAATGGATGTTCCATACAACGTCCACATTTTGTTGGTTTGGTGATGAGGTGACTGATGCTTCAAGGTGTTTTCTCATGGTGAGTCCTTGTCTGTGCTTCTGATTCTGATTTATTAGGTGGCTCAATGACACAAAAAACAATGATGAATATGAGTTTCTATGTCTTGGTGGTGATGATGATGACTTCACTAATGGTGATGGAAGTTTCTGATGGTGTCGCTCAATGGAGCTTCTGGTGTTCTTACCAATGTTGATGAAGTTTTTTTGTAGTTCTTTATAGTAATGATGATTGTGATCATGGTGATGATGGGGTTTTATGGTGTAAGGATCAAGATAGTGATCTGAGTTTCGACATCTTCAGTGTTGTAGTACGAGTGTGGAGGCAATTTGATGACCAAGGTGTGATGTTGGTCGTACTGTTTTTTGAATTTCAAAATTTTAAATGGTTATATCATTTCATTGGAGTAATTGTGGGGTTAAGTATGGTGATTATGATAAGACTATGGAATAATTATGGAATCATCCTGACTTTCATAGATGGTATTGTGATGTGGATGTTATGGGGACTGAGTTTTTTTACTGAATTTTGAAATTCAATTTTTTGATGGTGGGGTTTCTTTGATTTTGAAGTTGAAGGATTTTGGTGGTTTTAATAAAATTAATGTTCAACCTGGTTGTAAATTTTTTAATGTTCACACTTATCCTTTATAAGTGTTATTAGAAAATACAGAAAATATGGATCGTGTGGAACTAATATTTTATATTCTTCATTTTTCATAAAAATAAAAAAGTTCTCAAAACAATACCAAAAATTAAACCAAAGTAAATTTTTATAGTCTGATTCTAAATAAGAAGTTTATTTTTTTTCAAATAGAATTTATAAATGTGAAAAAACTACATTTAAAACAAGTGCGCCTTCAAAATGTGGAAAAACATATTTTTAGAAAAAATACTTCTTTTATATTTTAAAATGGACTTGCTCTAATATATGTATTGAAGGAAAAAAATATCAATGTTAAATACTGTATTGAATATATTAAATTTATATTTCATTAATATAATCCAAAAACATTGATTTTTTTATTTGTTGGTTTAAACCACACTTCCGCACACTTAAATATTTTTTTTAGAAAAAACATTATTCTTTTATTTTAAAAGGGTTCTACATTGATTAATAATTAATTATTATATGAATTATATATACATGTGTAAAATATATTTTCATAATTTAGTTAATATTGTTTATTCCATTTATTATAATGGATATTTTAATGGTAACATTTAAATAATTATTTTATTTATTCATTTAATATTGATGTGGTTTATTATGTACACTATAGAACAGAGTGTTTCCTTTTAAAAAAATGGGATGTTACATTCTCACCCCCCCCCCCCCCCAATAATAAATTTCTTCCTCCCAATTTAAACTCGGTATTGAAAACTAGGGGTTTTCACTTTTAAAAATAAATTTATTGAAATCCCACCTCAGAAAAAATATGAACAAAACATCCACATTAAAACAAATAAATGGAGGTAAAAAGGTCACCTTAGATAACACACACTAGGGTTCCACATAGGAAAACCTGGATATGGAAGAGAAAACGAGCCATTTTGTTCTAATGGAGAGTGATAGAAAATATGGTCGGGAGAAAGTTAAAAATCACAAAACTATAAATTTTTTATGGTTTAAAATGTCACTGTTTTCTTAGTAATAAAAATAAATAGAGAATGTTTTTGTTTTAAGATCAATTTATTAGAGTTGAGGAATTGTTTTACTATATGGACTTGGAAAATAACGAGATATATATACTGGATAAGTATATTTTGATCCACTAATCTATTCCGACCATAGAATCATCCTTTTATCCCAATGATGAGTATTCATGATTAATTTATCACGCCTGATTCACTATAATCGATTTTTTGAGAATCCCATAATCCACAAATGATTAGTTGTCTATTTATAATATATTTATAAATAAACAAAAACCCAAATTATTGAGATAATATAGGATAAATATCCAAAAATAATAAACATTTATATAAAAAACTACAATAATCTCTTAAATTCAATAGTAATACCTAAATCTTCACATACACTATTTAAAAAATAATTATCCTTAAAATTACTCAAGAATGTTATAATTGGGATTAAAAACCAAAAATTAGAAATATTTAATCACATAGTCTTCCCATATAAATTTTAATATTTATCTCTTGACAACATCAATCAATATTAATGTCTCATACCAAAAACTAATTTCCCTAATCACATATTATCCAAGATCACTCGATCATTTACACAAAAAAACCTAAATCACAATAAGTCCTTAATAAAAACATAGATTATTCCAAATATAATTCAACATTTACATCTCAAATAAAATACCATAGTTTTCTAGTAACCTTGATCATCTTGGGTTCCCAAAACAGTGAACACATTCAGAAATAACATTAATCACTTAATCACCAAATCAATTTCCAATATCATGGTTATTTATTTGATAAAAAATATATTCCAAAAATCATGTTATTGTTTTTAAATAAAATAATTTAACTAAAAATAAAGTTTCATTCTAACTCAGGAATTCATGTACACTAGTGGTAGTTCATGCTCCCTTGTCTACCTTTAGTTTTGGGTTCGATTAATGCGTCCTTGCCGGACACAATGGGTTGTCACCCATCCTGTGGGTTTTACTTTTTATAAAATGATATAACTCTTATAACATTCCAAAAATATGATACAATCATAAAAAATAAATATAACATATTTTAACCTCAAATTTTGTCCCGTACATTTCATTTTTCACACCAAATATTAATAACTCATATTTACCTCAAAAATAAATATCTCCGAAAATACAGTTAGTCACCTTAAAATTTAATAACTTAAAGCCTCAATAGGTGTTTCTAAGACACTGAACATATGATGAACCTAAAAATTTAAAACCCATGATTATATCTATAACTCTTATGAATACATCTGAATCTCCAAAGTTATCTAAACTCTTTTCTAATACCAACTATAAGGTCCCATCTTTAAACTTTGCATATTCTAATTAATTTAAAACTAGAAATCGCATTATTTTCCCAAATATCTTCTAGGTATAGAGTTTTATATAATAAGGAAAAAATATCACATAGTAAACCCATACATTATCATGTGGGAACTTATACTTAGTATCTTTTGTTTCATAGAAAAATCATTAAAATAAATATGATTTTTCAAGATGATATATCTTCACAATTTTTCCTTGATCTTATCATTGTCCCTACCATTACTTAAACCCTATGAAAAACATTTTAAAACTTGGGATGAGTACAAAAAATAAATAAGGTACATAAAATAAATAAATAAACTCTTAGCCCATTAATACTTATAAACCCATGGAATTGTTTCACAAAGTTATATTTTTACCCATAAAAAATTATCTTTTTAAACTAACTCATGACATCATAAATTTACAGAAAAACCTATAGAAACATAAATAATAAAGTTAAATTGTTTCAACAATTCTATTTCACTCTTATAGTATCTTTAATTTATATATATGGAGTAACCTTCATGGTTACATTTGGAATAGCCACTGCAATATAATCCTTTAATCTCTTAGGAGATACCCAATCAGTCAAATCTATCTATTTAACCAATTAATTGGGGAGCTATCATGGGTTCAACTTCCCTTGTTTTATCGCGGAATAACTCATACTCTTAAAAAATTACCAAGAACCATAACAAAATAATAAAACAAAAAAGAACCATAAAAGAAAAATACCATTTCTACATTGAAATCACATTTCATTTTTTTTTTTGAAACAATAAATCCATTTTCAAAACCCATTATCAATACCAAAATACCCAGAAAAGGGAAAGAGGGGCTTGTTTTTCTTTATTTAAAAAATAAAGGGTTGTAGAGGAATCCAAATATCAAATAATAGTCATGGTAGTGGGGATTTGTTTCCAGTGTATATGTTTAAAAGAATATTCCTTTTTTGTCTTATAAGAAAATTAAAATCTTCCATACGAAAAACATAAAAATATTCTTTTTTGAAATCATTTGAATAAATTTAAAAATATAGATATAATGTACTCTATAATACTTTCATTAAGTAATAATACAAATTAATATGAAGAATATTATCATGGATAAAAATATGTGATATTTAAATCTTTAAAGATTTAAGGTGTATCATACCCCTTTGAACATTTAAATCATAAGTCCCATGATAGAATAATATTAAATTCCAAGAAAATAAAAAAATCATGATATGTTATTTCAACATGGTTGTATATAGACCTCATTAAAGAAGGTGGGTGAATAACTTCAAGATATGTCTCAATGAAAGGATATTGAGAAGAAGTCTCTTACCTTGAGTCTGACTCCTCATGTATAATATTTATATTCCTAAATATAAAACATTGGTTAATTATTTTATTTCATTAAAACCTTTTTCATGTTTATTATTCCATTTATATCACTTATTAATGTGTTATAACAATTACATAATTATTTATGTTTTCGTCGAATGTTTTGATGATATTTGCTACATTAGTGAAAAATAAAATCGGTAAGTCAAATATTGTCAATGGTTCATTATTCCATCATCTCCAAAATAATATGCATGACACAATAATCAATTTCATTCAAATATTACACTTTTAAATCAAACCAT
Source organism: Viscum album (assembly GCA_963277665.1). Classification (NCBI taxonomy): domain Eukaryota; kingdom Viridiplantae; phylum Streptophyta; class Magnoliopsida; order Santalales; family Viscaceae; genus Viscum; species Viscum album. The sequence goes on from OY728128.1 coordinate 718,164,549, forward strand.
TAAGTATTCTTATGATGAATTACTTACGTTATAATCATAGAGACGGTAATCCATATGTACGAATGAGTAATATTTCCATTTCTCAATGATGATTATGGAAATATGGTAATCATAATTTTATCTTTCCATAATGATCATAATGTAATCAATATAATATTAATCATTTAAATATATATATATATATGTCATCCTTGTGATGTGGTGATGAAAAAAATTCACATTGCCCTGTGAAGGGGATAGTTCACACGTATGCATGAACGACGTTATCATTTTTATGAGTATGGAAAGATAAGAAAATAAATGATATATTATTATTTTATAGTGATAAATATTTCATTAATACCATGTATAATCATTATTTACATCATTAATGTCAATTGGAACAATATTCATTATTAGACTTTCAAAAAATACCATAATAACATGATATCTTCAAAAAACTATATGAACTCATCCCAAACATATTGAATTCATCCGGAAAATTTTGGGATGACATAAATTATATAAAATTATATTTATTTTAATATTTTTGATATCATATATTTGATTTTTCTATTAATTAAAAAATTATTGCATCATCATTATGTAACTATTTAATTTTATTATTTCTTTTCTAAAAACTAATTAAATTTCCACAATGTAAGTAAACATTTCTAATTTATAAATACTATTTATAGTTTCACACATCCCTTATATAACCCCATATTATAAATATTTTACTTGTTAAAAAGAAGAGTGTGACAAAATTGACTTTTCATTGAATAAAATAATATAAAAGTGTTAAAGTCCTTAAAGTGGATCCAAGTGGACATAAAATCATCCTAAGGATGATTCTGGCCTATAATAACTCATCCAATAAAATTAAGACATTTTTTATGTTAGTTTTTCAAAATTTATAATATTATTTTTACACTTAATTACTCGATTTGACTTTAACCATGTTAATAAAAATTTACTAAAGTTTCTTTTCATAATTTCCAAAAAATGGAAAGCCTATTTACATAATTTGGACCATTTGATGAAAAATATGGAGTTATTTTCTCCAAATTAAAAACACAAAATTTTTATAAATTAATTAAAAATTAATCTCATTGATGGAATGAGAAAATAGGTTTTTAATCTAAAAACATTCAAAAGTTCAGAAAGTTTTAATATCCAATTTCAATGTGAAATTGATTCCAATGAAATAAATTAGATTAAATGAAAAAACCTTACTTAAATATACTTTAAACAAATTAATAACATAATTTTACTATATAAATAAAATGGATGAAAATTTAGTTTTCAACTAATATTTTGTATTATTCACTATTCATAAAATATGAAATTTCTTAGAAAAATACCAAAAATTCAACCAAAATAAATATTGATACTACTATTATTAATAATAATTTTATCCTTTCAACTTTAATTTATAAAGTTTACAGAAACAAAATTTAAAACATGTGTGTCATCAAAAGGAAGAAAACCTTCTTTTTTAAAAAATATACTTCTTTTATCTTTAAAACTGGATTTTTTCTTATATTATGTCATTAAAGAACATAGTATGAATTTTAAATATTATATTCATTATATTAAATATATATTTTATTAATATAATAAAAATATTGATTTGATTATTTATTTTTATAAACCACACTTTTTCATTTTTAAATAGTTTTTTCATAAAAACACTTCATTTTATTTTACAAGTGTTTTACATTATTTTATAATTAATTGGTAAAATAATTATATATACATGTTTCAAACAAATTTTCATAATTCAGTTAATACTATTAATTCCCTCAATTCAAATGGCTCGTACAATAGTAATATTTAAATAATAATATTGAATTTTTAGTTTAAGATCAATGTGGTATATTATGTAAACTACTGAACATAGTGTTTCTTTTCAAAACCTTGGGATGATGTTTCAATTATTGAAAAATTTGGAATTTAAAATTTACAAAATGATTTTTTTTATAAAATAAAATTTATATTCATGTTATAAATTCATCTTAATATAAGTCTTCACAATACAAAGAAATTGTATTTTACATAAATGAATTTTTATGCATAAAACTAAATTTATTTTTATTCAATACCTATTAAAAACAATTATATGGGTGTTAAAATATTTTAATAAATAATTTATCTAAATTAATTATTAAATTAAATCATAAATATTGATTAATTAAACTAATTATTATAAAATACATTGATCATAATAAAAGTAGTTTTTTAAAGAAAAAAATATCTCTTTTTACATTCAATTTATTTTATCATGATTTCAATCTAATTAACAATACATGTATGACTGATTATTAATTTTTTTCACATTAAAAACCACTATATTTAATTTAAATCCATGTTTACTGGTGATCATGACAGGTAATATATAGAAAAATACAGTAGTTTTAAATATTTATCTTTTAGCATAAAATGGTATTATTTTTTCATATAATATCCAGCTCATATTTTATATGAATTATTTAATAATTTTTCATGAAGAAATTATTTTATGAATAAATTATATAATATTGTTATTATTATTCACTCCCACTAATCCAATGGCTATGGAATAATATTTATACTTAATAATAATATTTTAATAGTATATCACTCTTCTTTTAAGATCAATGTTTCATATATAGAATGTTATCAAACGCATCACATTTATCTAATGAGAAATAAATCTTATAATATCGTGGTGTTAAATTATATTACCCTTATAATAATTTCACCTTTGAAATTATTTCACTCTTAAAAAAATAATAGTGGATAATTTTTCCTCATAACATCCTCAGGTTCCCGCATTGCTTTTTTAATTTTATGATTCCTCCAATGAACATTAACCAAGTGACGAGTCTTGTTCCATAGAACATGATCTCTATGATATGAGACTTAAGATTATTTCTCCTTATTATAATGATCATGCTATGGTAATATAAATTCTAGGATCGGTTCATTTTAAGTATTAGATGTGTACATCCTCAAAACTAAAACATGGAACCCATGTTGAACATAAGAGAGGTTTGGTGGAAGTGAAAAATTATTAGCTACAATGTTGATAAAATAAATAACCTCAAAATTATATATATATATATATATATCTATGGATTATCTTGACCTTATTTGCAAATCTCATAACCTTATTCAGAATAGATATTCTTAGGAATATCATCTCCCCATATTTAAACTAAATATCTCATCAAAAGTATTCTGAATAAATCTCCTCTCAATACTGATCTATCTTGATGTTTTTTTAATTTATCTAACCATTTATTCCATTAAATTAACAAGATTATGTCTTAATAGATTTCATTTTCTGGTTTCAACCCACCACATTGAATTTTTACACTTCCTACCATAGAGGTATTCATAATGATCCATAAAAATGTACAGGTGAAAGCTATTGTTGCAAGAAAACATGACCAGAGGATAGTGTTGATCACAAAAACCTTTAAAATTAATAGAAAAATATCCCAAAATATATTCTATTATTTTAATGTTGTTGTTAAATGCACCATCTATATGATGATGGTATATGGTGATAAATCTCAAGTCTATATTCAAATCATGATAAAGACTTCTGTATAAATTTAATGTAAGACTCAAATATCAATTAGACATGATTGATAATAGTAAACCATGAATTATTATAACATTCTTGGTATATAATCTAGAAATGTGATCAGAAAAAATATTCTCTAATTGAAATTTAATGGGATAAATTTTTTTGGAAATTGAAATCAACCTGTTGACGCCGAATTTTTGATAGGGCCCGGAGTGGGGACTTTTAATGAAACCAAAGGCATGATAAGAATCAATGGATACTTCCATGATGCGAGAGGGAGTTGCGCATAAGAATTAATGGGTGCACACAAGATTTTCTATGGCGCTCAAACCCTTGCACGCCAAATGCGACATCAAATGAAGGTTTGTGTGGTGACCATCCGAAAACCCACACAGGCACTAGTGTGATGGAAGAACAGTGGGAGTGCAAGATTCCCTACGGTGCGCAAACCCTTGCATGCTCAATGTGATGTCAAATGTTCTTTTTAACGCTACTCCTCTTTTGAATTGTTTCTGAAGTTTTTTATATAAATAGAAGTGTAACCCCCTCCCTTCGGTGACAGTGACAGAAGATGAATAGACACTCTACTACATGAAAGACACCACTTTTGCGACCGTGTGAAAAAACCATGGCATCAAGGTATTGGATCTTGCACAATAGGTCTACCGAGTTTCCTCAATCGATTTTTCACACTTGGTCTTGATCCTCACCCATTTCCATTTACCCTAAGTCATTTTTGGGTAAAAGATTCCTCTTCTGTGAAAGTTTATCCTTATATAGGAACTGTTTTGTGCCCATCTATCTATTTTTCATGAAACTATCCCATCTTGGGTGCAACCTCTCATCTTGCACGCTCTTTTACTCATGGGTTCCATGTGTCATCCTCACCCTCAGTCACCATGTTTGAGCCCCTCTTACACACAAAACCCCTTTTCTGCACAATATTCTCCCATATAACCCTCCAGGTCTGTACGATGTGATTTCAAGGTCCCTTGGGTGGTGCTTCATGTTGAGTTTCTTAGCCTCATGCTTATTCGGATAGGTGCACTAACATATATTGCTTATTCACATATCCATTCTAACATGATCCCATAAATCTATCACTCCACAACACTAGCATGACATGACATTGTTGATGCCTTCCCTTCCCTAAGGGTGGGTGGTTATCAGTTATGTAAGTCCTAGGGGTGTGAAGTGAACCCGCTTCGTCCAAGCTGCAGGATGTTAAACTTCCGAGAACTGTCTTCCTCAACACATGATGTTAAACTATAGCCTCACCCCACGCAATATACATGGGGTTCCCCATATGGGACATTCTTCACGCCCACTGCTCTCCACGAGAGTGAGATCTTCCTCACATGGGATGAGATTCTCTTTTCTAGAGTGGCTTCTATTCGTGGGGAAGGGAAACCATCCTGGTGTAATCCCCAATCCTTTCTTGTGGGAGTTATCATCCCATATCCTCCTCTATTATTCAGTGCCCAATGTTCATAGGAGATATGGTAACAGGGATCTTTGTTGCCTCATCCCTCTCCCTTTGGGATTTGTCACCATCAGGCCTCCATCTTGGAGTTAGTCACATTCTCCATGTCTATGGGCCACTAACCAATCGTATTCCCTAGATTCTTCTTTTAGCCGATAATCATGCATAATCCCAGTCTCTATTCCTCATGGATTCACCTTTCACGACGTGATCATCATGTCTTGGATGAATCTTGTTTCTCACACCAATCATGAATCGTGTTGGCTTAGAGTAAGCATCGAGCATGAACCCATCCATGCGCCACCTTAGAGTGTAATCCCCACACCCATTACAAACTACGTGGACATTGATCCTTTCCCTTTCCAAGAATGGTATGTAGGAAGCCTCCTTGAGTTTCAAGCCCAACACCAACTTGTCCTGACCCCATCACGTCGGTTCACCTTCGTCCCGCACGACGTTAAATTGTATCGTCCCTTTCAAACTATGTGGACTTTGATCCTTGACCTTTCCAAGAAAGGTATATAGGAAGCATCCTCGAGGTTCAAACCCAACACCCATCGGTCCCGGCCACTTCACATTAGTTCACCCTCATCCCGCATGATGTTAAACTATATGCCCCCTTTTCATTCGACATGATGCTAAAGTTTACCAATTCGAAATTTGGGGGCTTTGATCCTTGTCTCCTAGGAATGGTATGTAGGAGGAATCAATTAGGTTAGACCCCTACCAATGGTAATTCATTGTAGGCCCCAACCAATAGTAAACCATTGTAGCACCCTTTTCTAGGACCCACATCTTCAGTCTACCTCCTGGCGTCAGACCAACCTGGGCCGCTAACTATGCATAAGCCCTATCATATCTTCCAGGCACTATCCTCTGCATACACCCTGATTTCATGCCACATCCTGAACTAGGTCGACTTTGATTCCCTACCACATGGATATATAGGAAGCCTCCTTAAAGATCAATCTCATCACCCAAATATCATCATGGTCTCTATCTATAGCCTCTACATTTCGGGAAGGTCATGCCCACAACCCGGAGGTTCTACTTCCACCGGGTCCAATCCATGTTTCCACTCTCATGGGTCGCCTCCTAAGATGTCCCATCGCCCCCATCGAACTATGTGGACTTTGATTCCCTACCATGGTGATACACAGAAATTCTCTTCAAGGCTCAATCCCAACATCACCATCATCTTCATGTTGGTTCAATCACAATATCAATCAACTTCACTCAATCATTCATCATCCATCATAGTTTTACCCAGGCTGTCGCATCCTGGTGAGATCATGTCAACCACCTTCTCAACGATCATAGTAGTATCTATGCTGCTAACCATATGTAATCCCCAGCATTTCATTGGGTCATTATCCTATGTGGACACCCCTATTTCAAGCCACACCCATCTGAACTATGCTTTTTTTATCCCTATCTCCTAGACATGGTACATAGGAAACCTCCACGAGGTTTAATCCCAACCAATGGAAAATCCTGGCATCTTCTTAATAGGGACCCAAGCTACCTGAATCCATATTTAATAGAAGTTTTGATCCATTCATCTGATAAACCCCCTAGGTATTCCCTCTTGGGGATTCACCCATCTAATCCACTCTTATCAGTGTTTCGATCAGTCGGATCTGTCTTAGCTAGACGTTAAACTCGCGGCATACCCTGTGTTAAGAATGGGTAGCTGAGGAAAACCTCAAAGACATGCATATGGCATATAATTCCCCACACATGACATGGGATTCCTCGAGATTCCACAACCTCTAAAAGACCTATCATAATGGGAAGAAACCTAGATGCATCAATGTTTCAGTGTCCATAAACACCATGGATTCCAACGTGACTACTCCCCGATCGATGTTTGATGCCCTGACTTGACCCTTCAGAATGTCATGATAGAAGTAGTGTAATTAACCGATGTCCACAAAGAGATGTCACTAGGAAGATTTTCAGGAACAACATCTTAATCATTATGGGACACCCATACTAGGTTATGAGTTCTGGGGAGGAGTCCATGGAAGGAGGAATTGACATCCCATCATCCTGTTTCGATCAAGGAGAAAACATACCTAAATAAGAGATGGATTCTGCCCACCTTTGGAATGTGGGAATGTGGGGAAACAATCAGCGTGTCCTCCATAGATGGATGCACGCCCCGGTGAAAGTGTCGGAAATAAAAATGGGGAACCCGATGTGAATCTATTCTCCCCAATGTGGATATTAGTAGTGCTTGAGACATTAGTGGATTGGCGTTTCACCGGATCCAGTTAATCGGTGCCAGGTCCCACTAAGAAAATAGTGGGCCTATCATGAAACACACTAGATATTAGGGTAGGGAATGTTGGATATCGTTTTGTGATGTTGTCAGAGTGGATCCTCTACCAATTGTGGGAGATATAATGGCACTGTGGAAATGAACATTTCTTTCTTCCTTTCAACACTAATGGTTGAATAACCCTACTTTACAGGACCCAAGCTATCATGAAATAATACCAATCACTCCCACCTACTGATGCTGGGTCTAGGGAAACACCAATGCGACAATCCCACGTGTCCCCATCTCTCCGGAGATGGCCTCCACATCCATAAATGTTGGGCACCCACGCCCCATCTAACCCTCTAAACTCATTCATAGAAGGGTGATTAATGACCTTGTTCGATAGTACGAGGAAGAATAGATTGTCTCCACTTGTGATATGGCCCAATAAGACCTGGAGGATTCTGTGCCTCATCATCACCACTTCCACCAAGGTTCATGTAGGGAGCCACTCCTCCCCACACCAATCTCCAATAGATTTAGGAGCCTCTCCCCAGAGTGCTCCTATAACTCCGTTACTTACACTGATGAAGTGGGGGATGACCAAGGCCTCTTGACTGTGGCTCCTATCTGGGGACCACCAAGGATGGATCCCACCCTACCGCATCAGCGTCACCATCAGGTCGAGTAAACCGAAGAGAAGGTGTCCTACTCCCCTGCATAGATAGCTCTAGTTTGGCTAAATGAACGTCTGCGTCAAGTGCAAGTTAAAGAGTAGGCCCACCAGGGGGTGTCATCTTCTGCAACTTCAGTTTCCTGATCCACCACTATCATGAACCGTAAACCCCTTTTCACTATTAAGCAAAGGAACCTCCTTGTTACAGATAAGGATCCCTTTAAATATTATCTGAGATTGATGCACCTGTCAACTCATAAACAGGTTGTATTAGCTTTCCTAGTCATCAGGGAAAGTGGAAGCCATCACGGGACAACCCGTGATAGTGATGTTTGGTACAAATGTCCAACCCGTACCACCATCGAACATATCTGAGGTCCTCACCACTCTCTCATTCAACATTGAATTCCTCCTCATGCACCCATAATCAACTTAAGCAGTGATTCCCTTCACCTTTTTGACACCTAGTGTGAGGTTCTTCCCCATGCCTCTGACCTCAGTTATGGAAGTCATCCTCACATACCAGGTTCTCGATGTGAGTGTCTCTCACATATTTCTATTTAACAGCATGGAGGTCCTCCACATGTACTTATTGATGCTGAAAGGGGTCCTCCCCAGGCTAGAAATCACAAAAGTGGAGGCCCTCCCCACTTCATTGAACACAGAGGTCCTTCCAATGTCTAGATTGACTGGTGTGAAGGTCCTCCTAGCACCACTAATTCTAGGGCCATTCAGCATGAATGACCTCCGTGTACCACAAGAAGTCCCCATAGAGGCCCTCCTTGTGTTCCCTAGGATATTTTTTCGGGTTCCCCTCACACCCCAGCTCACCGAGGTGGAATTCCTCTCCACCCTAGAACCACATCAGCCGAAGGCCCCCCTCATGCCAAAAAACTACCATGTCTTAAAGAACCGTCCTGGGGTAGGAGGGAGAGTCGATGGTGCTATAAAAATAATACCAATATGATTTATACAGTGATTAAGCCTATTTTATTCTCATATTATGAGGCGGAATGGGATTCAGCAGTGAAACCATCACCTCGATCTTCTGTATCAAGGGACAGGGAAGGTACGAGGTGTATCAGCCTCATCCTTCCGGGATGTGAGGTCCACTGGATTCCCACCTCCCTCCACAGATACATCTAGGAGGAGGAGGATTTGTCCTCCTTCTAGGTCCTGGACATGAAATCCTCCCTATCATCAACAGGGTCCTTCTATACCTCAACTAGAGATTGAGAAGAGTTATTAGGGGGACTGATAGAGGACGAACAATATCCTAACCCACCATCAATAACCACATCCCCTACATAGGATGCTTTGGTCACTATTCTGTCTTACCAGGATGTGGTGTCTCAGTTGTTACATTCTTCATAGGATAACCCAAGATGTGGCGGCTTGTTAACTCGCTCATCATATTCTCCACCAACCAGTATACCATCTCAATGGCCTGCTTCAGTGTCATTACTGGTCCCATATTCTCATCCAGTTGATGAGTGGGGAAAACAAGGGACGGATCCTGATTCTGAGCTAAGGACTTGTGGTACATCCTTGTAGTGGATCATTTCCCACAGATGTCAGGGCTATTCACAACTGTGATATTTAGTGTGCTAGAATCACTTACCCAGGAGGAGGTCACGTACTTTTTCCAAACCCTCAAGGTGGAACACTTCCTTCATCATTATCAATGGGTGTCTTACCCCTAGATTCTGGAACACTTTGAAGATATTGGCATGCAATGCCATATGGTCTACTTGGTTATGCTCCCTATGGACTAGGGTTAGGAGTCTCCCAATCACCATCGAACCCCCAAGCAATTATGCCTTTAGAGATTTAAAGTTCTTCATAGATATATCAAGGAATATTTCCCCCATGTTCAGGTCTATGGTTGGGGGAAGTATGCTACCCTTCATTTCTGTTATATTCGGCACCAGCTTGTCTTTCCAAGTGATATTCAAGATATGCCTCCAGGTAGAGTTGGGGTTAACATGGTTGACCTATTAGTGGAAGAGAATGATAGAGAACTCATTGAAGAGACATTACCCCCCCCCCCCCCCCGGGGAGTTACACACCTATTTTATCCACTAGTATGGGTTACTCACCAGCAGGGAAATCTATTGGGTCTTCTCATGCCCACCACGTCATTACTCCTCGGCCAGAATCCCAATACGGGAAAAGAGCATGTTGGGGTCGCCAAACCCTCTGACCCGTCTGGCTCAATGAAAAAGAAGGAAGATGATATTGAAAAGGTCTCACTATGTCAATAGCTTGTGGAGCACAAGAATATGATCGATGACCTCCTTATTGAATGTGCAATCGAGTGGTGACCAGACTTTAGTGATCCTCCGCTAGGGCAGTAGAGGAAGGTACAACATCCCCCTAGTGAGTTGCCTCTAGGTGACCCCGACCATCCTACCCACATAGAAAGGATAAAGGTCATAGCTTATGGAAAGAGAGCATAGTATGTATCTCCAAATCCACCTGAAAGGAATGATAATCTTTGGGACACGACTCAGGTTCCCCCAGCTACTCCACACATTGTTCCCCCAACAGTCCCGCGGGTCATCTCACCAGCCACTCCACAAGCCATGTGGCCTAATAATCATGTTGAAGAACCTTCCAATGCACTAGTGGTTATGTATCCTCATTAAGACAGAATTCCCCGCCTAAATGATCCAGTAAAAGTGATCATTGATTTCCTTGAGGTGTTGGAAACTTGACAGGTGGAAATTCCACCTAATGGAAAGCTATATCTAGCATGGGTGGATGATATGATAACACCCCCCCCCCAGTTTTGGAAACCCTAAAGTTTTCCACTTTATTGGGACAAGAGATATGATGTAGCATCTAGACCACTTCATATCAAGGTGTGGACCCATGTTGAGAACTCCATCACAGGAGGAGGTTGCCATGCTCTGGTGTTTCATACAAACATTGGAAGGTCCCGCATTTGTCTGGAATAGCTAGCTACCCATTGGGTCAGTATCTGACTGGGAAGATAAGTGTAGGAATTTTCTTTACCATTTTAGCTCCACTACTCAAAATAAAAGTATTTTAGCACTCTTCAAGTGTATGTTGAGGCATGACAAGCACATAACAGACTTTTTCTCCTGGTGTAAAGGCCTCACCTATTACCTGCATATGCAGCTAACTCAGGAATAGATGATGATAATGTGTGTGGGGAATGTCAAAATTGAACTGGTCCTCTCTCTAATCACCCAGAATTACCCTGGGGGATTCCAGTATTTCTCTCATAAGGCCTAGAATCTATAGGAAGCCTTGCACCACGACAAGCGGATACATCTGTTTCCTCCTATAGTTCCCATGAGAAGGGCCGCTAAGGCCAATACCACCGCGATGTCCCAAATAGAGTCCACCAAGATATTGGATTTATTACCAGTGGAGGCACCTCCACATCCTCGCAGAGGCCCACCACCTCAAGCGCAGCCTCTAGCTCAGCATTTCCTACCTCAAAATTGGCAGGCGCCCCCACGTAATGCGCCACCACCACCTAGGTGAGAAAAACTGGTTCCACCTCCTCAGATGGATCTTGTATCCCCTTGTTAGGTTTAGGATCCAAAATCCCTCTTCCCAGATATAAGAAACCAAAAGAACTAATTTAATAAGCCCCTGGTCCCTGGTTATTTCTTATGTTCCTTGGAACAGGGATTTCTATGGTTTTCGGAATGTAGGAGGCCCGAAGAGTCATATCTCACTGACCGCCCTAATAAATGCCCCTATCATCAGATCCTAGGGAACACCCTCAAGTAGTTTTATGTGCTTAATGAATAGCTTCAATACTATGTTGATAAAAATGTAGTCAGGTTAGGCCCAACACCGGAACATGTAGCATGTGTATTAATAGAGCCCAGTAGTGATAGTGATAGTGATTGTGAGTGGAAGCAGGTTTCAAACTGCTGGTCTCAAAAATATGATGAATGGATGGCTCATAAGGTAGTCTCCCATGCCCATGGTATTATCTGTGCATATTTCAGTCAACTTGAGCCTTTATAATTTTCCATGTCACCTGCAATAACTACTTCTGCGTCAATGTCTCGGTCTTCCTCCTCTTAGAATGGAATGAATCGACAAATCATGGGAAAACAAAGACCCCCACGGATGCCATAGTAATCCCGTACTCTCAGTGAATTCATGCCCCCAGAGATTGCAATCACCCCCAAAATCCATCTGGTGGTGGAGGATCCTTCAGGTGTCAACCAAAGGTATTCTTTGGTTAACAGTGTGGAGTTGGTAATCCCCTATATAGTTCTCAATGATGAGGAGCTCCATACGGATCCTCTTAACGTCCCCAACTGTTGACATCGTCGACAGAACCATGCATATATGGGTCATTATAATGCCTCGGTCAATACTTCTATCCAAGATGTGCATGCCACCGAAACCATAAAACATGACCAGCATAGAGATCATCACACACAGCCTTTTCATTTGGAATCATCAGGGTCCGCCTCCACCACCATTTGTACTACTTAACAAAGTAGAACCACTACAACCATGTTTCAATCAGCCACACCCATTATGGATTGGACTCAGTCATATATCCCTCATCTAGAAGTCACTCCACAAGTTTTGACTATTGAGAATTAGGACATTCCTAGCACCATTTTGTCACCGGTTTAGCCAGAAAGGCCCATTATGCCTCTTCCCATAGAATTACCTCTTATAAGTAGAATTTCACACTTGGAATGGAAGTATGATATCCTAAAGAATATTTCCAGCATTACTTAGAGGCTCTCTATCCTCTCGGATCTTCACCTATCATCAGATATGCGTGAATCCCTTATAGAGGCTTTAAGAAGACCCCTAAAACTTGAGACAGAGGTAGTAGCTACAGAAGCCTTCCATGTTGAGGCAGTCAAGCATGCAGAATGCCAAGCCATAATTTCTTTCTCTCGAGAAGATGAAGGATCTCCCATATAGGGGAAACTTTTCCCACTTTACATTGGTGGTATGAATAAGGGACCGCTGCATGTAGGTGGATCCATGGACTACCCATCAACGCATTGTAGGCGGTGTCCTCTAAGACAACCATGAACTCAATACTGGCCACCATGCCTCCTAAATAGATCATCAGGTATATATTTTGGACCTATGTCTGATTTTTCCAATCGTAACTTGAATTTTTAGGTCAGAGGGACTTAGACAATGAGGTTGAACACGCTACGACTACAACCGACCCATGGGAAGACCTGGATGATGCATACATTTTTTCAGTCCACAAATTGGAGGCCATGACCCCAAACTTGGGGAAATGATTTTTTGTTTTTAGAATGAGGGGGAACCATATTACAAAGTCTATGGGATGCCATTAGATCACCTCATATTCATATAAAAATCAGGATCGGGTGATCCCAAAGCCTCCTACTCCTATAAGGTAGTAGGATGTCTTCCCCATGGAAACAGAAATACATCGTACTTTCTTATTTCACCGGGCTGGGATAAACCGGCTCAAGACAACATGCCACTATTTATTTGATATCATCAAGTGTGGCCCCATGAGCCAAAGACCAAATGAAAGTTCGAAAGCTTTCATCTCTAAGGTTTCGGTAGCATAGGAGTCCCCTGATGTAGTGTTCGTCACTGATCAGGCTAGCACCTGTGTCCCGTCGGGATTTATTTACTCAAAAAAATCACCTCCTGTCGAGGATCCCTCCTCTCTGATTGAATAGTAGGATTTAGAGGATGCTTCACTAGCCTTCTAAGAGGGTGTCTCCACCATGATTGATGAGTTGGTACAGGTGAACCTCAGTAATGAGATGGATCTGAAACCCACATTGATCAGCACCTCTATGCCTATCAAAGAGCAAAACCAATACATGGACTTCCTAAAGCAACATCATGATGTATTTTCCTAGAGATATGATGAGATTCTAGGAAAATATCCTTAGGTCTTCGTCCACCACCTCAGCCTTCCAGAAAATCATCAGGGGTTCAAACAACCACCTATAAAGATGCACCATTCTCACAGTTCCGTGGTCGAGGCTAAGGTTTATAATCTCATCAAATCCAAATTCGTAAAGGAGGTCCATTACCCCATATGGGAAGCCAAAATTGTGAGTGTTAGGAAGAATAATGGAGAGATCAGAGTCTGTATCGACTTTTGAGATCTCAACTATCACTGTCTGAAGATGATTTTCCCCTTCCTCCAACAAAACTATTGATTGATGTCACTGTTGGGTTCCAAACTCTCTCTTTCATAGATGGGTATTCCTGGTATAACCAAATTCGAATGGCACCCGAGGATGAAGAGTCTACAACCTTCAGGGAACCACAAGGTACTTTATGATACCAAGTGATTCCATTCATTCTATGGAATGCATGTGCCACCGTTAAACATGACATGCATCACATATTTAAGCCAATCCTCGTAACATTTGTGGAATTATATGTGGGTGATATGGTAGTCAAGTATCTCTAGCACCAAGACCATATCAAAGATCTCAAGAAAGTGTTTGTATTTCTTTGTTCTCGCCACCTGAAGATGAACCCCTTGAAGTGTTCCTTTGGGGTCACATTGGGAAAATTTCTCAGATTTGTTGTCAGATACATAGGCATTGAGATTGATTCGTAGAAGATCAATTCCATAAACCAGATGTCTCCTCTAAGCAACATTCCGGAGCTTCGATGATTTCAAGGCCACTTATCCTATATACACTGATTAATTGTAAAATCAACCTTGAAAGTGTAAGCCCTTTTCCTGGATCATAAAGAAAGGTGCCAATTATCAGTGGGATGAGGAGTGTTAGAATAATTTTGAGGAAATAAAGTAGTAATTGTTACATCCTCTGGTCCAAATGCCATCCATTTCTGGAAAGCTACTATTCCTTTATATGATTTCTCTGGAACAATCTCTTGTCTCACTTCTCACCCAAAAGAACAACGAGGGAATAGAGAATAGTCTATACTATCTCAACTGCATGTTCCATGATAGAGAGACCAGATATTCCTCTATCAAGAAAATATTCCTTGATCTAGTATTCACAGTGCATAAATTGTGACACTAATTGCAACATCATGAGATACATCTTGTGTCCTAAGTGGATCTGATAAAGTACATCCTGAACTACCCCATATTGACAGTCCATCTAGCTCAGTGGGTATTGATCCTCTAGTAGTTCGACATCAATTTTGTCCCCATGAAGGCCATTATAGGACAGACATTGGCAGACTTCCTTGCCTACCATCCAACTCTCATGAACTAGTCTCTGGATCTTTATTTTCTTGATGAGGCCATTATCTCATAAGATCAATCCATTCGGTGTTGATGGATTTTGTTGGTGCTTCATGAATCTCTACAAGAAAAAGACTCGATGAACCCAAACTCAATAGACTGGGCATGCTAATTATCTTCTTCATGAATTCCCATGTTGTTCTACCATATTAATTCATTTTGTCATAAGGTTGTACCAACAATGAGGCTGAGTATCAGGACCTCATTACTGGTCTCGAGATGTCCCTCTAGATTGATGTTCCCCACATACATGTCAAATGGGACTCTGAATTAGTCATCAAAAAGATCAACGGTGACTAAGTAGTTAAGAATCTGGACCTCATACCACTTTCAGAACATAAAATTCAGTTGATGGCCCAGTTCCCATCTCGGCAAGAAGTTACTCATATCCCTCATTCGCAGAATGGTCAAGCTGACGCTTTGTCCAGATTGGTTGCATCTCTTGTAGAACCTAACCAATATGACTTGATTATTCATGTGGTGCACCAAAGAGTCGTCGTTACCATCACCCCAGATGATGATGATGAGATCCCACATATAATCCACCTTACCACTGGTGCCTCCATGTTAGGACCCCCAGGTCCCCCTACCATAATGTTGGAGGTGAATCCTGACTCGAGGACCCCCTTAAACGAGTATATTTAGTACGGTAATATCATGGAAGATCGAGCAAAGTGTGAGCGAATCTAATACCACGTATTTCATTTTACCCTACAGAGTGGCCCCGTTCATGAAAAGTTCCTTTAAAAATGCAGGTTTGATAGAGTCCTCCTCCATTGCATTCAAGGAGGTGATATTTCTCAGGTCATGTAGGAGGTTCATGATAGTTCCTATGGGGATCATCAGACTAGGCCAAAACTATCTCACTAGATCCATTTATTGGGGTGTTTTTTTGCCCGCCATGATCCATGACTGTATCGAGTTTTCCAAGTGGATCCATGCATGACAAATCCAAGATATTTTTGTGTATCATCCATCAGATCCTATCCACACTACCAAGTACTCTTTCCCTTTCATGGTCTGGGGACTTGATGTTGTGGGACCCTATCCACCGGTGACAGCTCACCGGTGGAGATTCATCCTGACCGCTATGGATTTCTTTTCCAAGTGGGAAGAGGAAGTTCCATTTAAGGAGGTCAAGTCCCACTCTATTGTTGAATTTGTGAGCTCCAATATCATTGACCGATTTGGAGTCCCTAATATCTACCTCACCGATAACGACACAAACTTCCGGGAATCTAGACTTAATAAGTTGTACGCCAAGTACAACATCCATTCTAACAGTACCTACCACTATCACACACAAGAAAATTGGAAGATAGAGGTATTCAAAAAAACCCTCTCTAACATTATATAGAAAATGGTTGCTCAGAACAAGAAGAGTTAGATGGATAGACTCTCTAAAGCCCTCTGGGCTTATTGGACGAGGACTCGCAATTCCACCCAGGTGACACCATATTCCCTGGTGTATGGAATAGAGGTATTACTAAACCTCAAGATTTAGTTTCCTTCATTATGCACAAATATCTAGGAGCAACAAACACCAGATAAGGTATCCAAAATCTGTCTAACTGAACTGGAAGCGCTTGACGAGAACAGGCTTTGTGTCCTGCACAATCTGGAAAGGAATCAAAACAAGATAGCCAGAGAATTCAACAAGAAAGTACACCTTCTCTATTTCTTACAAGGTAAAATGGTGTTGTCCCTGAGAATGCCAATGATACCTGGTAGGAAAACTACCAAATTAGAGCCCAAATGGGAAGGACCTTACATCATTCACAAGGTTTACCCCAATAGAGCATACTCCCAGGTTACCATAGACGGTGAGTTTATCACTCCTCCCTCTAATTCCAAATTACTCAAGTAGTACTTTTCTTGAATGCATTCCTCATTCCTACATGACCTTAAACTATTTCATCTTCACCACAATGTTAAATTGGTTGATCCGGCCAAGCTTAAGGATGTAAAACTACCTATAACCCATCCTACATGACGTTAAACTGTGAGCGGAAGATATACCATTACAGTCTGAGATATATGACCATAAACTAAGTTCTATAATGTCCTGATCATTTACAGTCCTACATGACCATAAACTATTATGTATTTTCCACATGACGTTAAAATGCACGATCCGTCCAGGATGAAAGATGTAAAAATGCCCAACACTCATCTAGTATGATGATAAACTACAAAATGCTCTGAGATCTACGACCATATACTAAGATCTCCCCACGTCCTTGTCATATTACATAAAATTTTACAACATCATCATGAACTATGAATGTCTTGATTCCCATCCTCATGAGATATGTAGGATTGCTTGAATGTCTCTTCTTAGATCCCATCCCCCAAATCCTTTTCATCCACTGATCCCCCTGGGTGTAATTCCCTCAGAGAATTGTACATAGTGTATTTTAGACTTTCTTGGACCCATCTTTGTCGGGTTTTCAATGATCGTACCACGTTTACCTCCCATTCTTCTATCCTCCTACATCCTTACCATGTGATGTTAAACTACGTGGCTTCAAAACTACATATGAATTTATTCCAATCCTCATGGGATACATAGGAATTCCCGGACATTTCGTCTGTAGGCCCATCCCCAGACTGCATGATCTTTCCATGGGCATGTCCCCTTGGCCCGGATGCTTATCAAAACACATGGTGTTGTGCAGGCTTTATTTGCATTCAATCACGACATGTTTATCATGACCGCACCATGTATCCCTATCCTTGGAGATCACTGCCTCTTTCGTTATTTTCACCAAGACATTATACCATGGGCATGTTCACGCTTCACATGTCCCCTTCATTTGGGTCTTCATCATCTTTCACATTCGAAAGGACCCCTGAATGGAATGGATGCTTGTCCCCAGTGCTCTCCAACCTTCCTAGGCCAATGTCCCTGAGAATTTAGAATGAAAAATTGATACAAGTGCCATGTTTTGAATATGATTAGTGGTTCACATTCATTTTTTATTCCCATTTTAGGTCACATGATATGGATGTTGTGTTTTGAATTTGGTTAACAACCATTCTCTATCTTTATCACCACCCCAACATGTCCCAAATATTTGGTGTGGTGATTCATTTTGTCCTGATATCCCTTCGAACACCAGTATTCCTCGATCAAGGATGTTGGTCTAGGTGGGATCGACCCCACCCGGTCTCTTTCCTTTATTTTCGTGCCCTTATATGTTGGTTAGAACCTAATCCCATTCCTTGTTTCCCACACTGAGCTTTTCTCATGTGGGCTTAGCAGTTATGGTAGGTCCATACTCACATAAAGGTTCATGAAACCATGGTTCAAGCTCTAGGAACTTAAAATAAGATCACCACCATCCTCATAACATGATGTTAAACTGCATAATATGTCCATCACTAAGGGACTTAAAACCACTCAGCACTCTTCCCGTGTGATGAAAAATTACAAACTGTCACTGACTTTCCATTTATGGCCCAGACTCAGGTCCCTCAACATTTTTAGGCCCCTAGCCCAAGTTTCACCTAGTATCGTGTGGTGCGGTGGGGACTCTATGTCCTTGTTCACGTCGGGATATTTTTTTCCACGCCACATAAATCCCCTTGAGACACCCCTCTATCCATCATCCTTGCCTCAAGACGTTAAACTACGTAGGTCTCACCATGCTTAACACATCCCATCATATGGGATTCTATCATCTTTCACATCTGAAATGACCCCTGAATGGCATGGATTCTTGGCCCTAGTGCTCTTCTACCATCTTGGGCCAATGTCCCTGAGTATTCTCAACAAAAATTTGATACGAGTCCCGCATGGCAAACATTTTCAACGGTTAACACTCACTGTTTGTCCCCATTCCAGGAAACAATACAAATACTATGTTGCAAACATGTTCAGCAGTTATCCTTGACCACTATTACCTTTTGTGTTCTCCCACAAGGTAGACATGATGATCCACCCATTCCACCCATCTGTCCCATGCGCATGAAATTAAACTGGACATCTATGGTTCGATCTCTACGACCATAAAATAAGATCTACCACATCCTTGTTGCATGATGTTAAATTGTATGACATATCCTAGAACTATGTTTGGATTGATTCCCATCCTTATGTGATATATAAGAAAACCTAGAAATTTGCTCTTTGGGTCCATCCCATGTTCATTTATTCCTTCTCTCGACCTCTTGGCCTGAGTTCTCTCTAGGAAGTATGAATGGTGGGGTGTATGTGGTATTATGTACTCATTAACAATGGGTTCTCGTCCAGATACCCCCCTCCTATCACCATCCTTACCGCATGACATTAAACCGCATACCATCTTTTAGAATTACATGTGGCTTGATTCCTACCCCTAGAAGACACATAGGAACTCCTCAACATTTTTTCTTCTGTTCCAGTCCTTCTTCTTAGAAACCTCCTCATCTCTCTGGCCCCTCAACCTGAGTCCTCCAGGAGGGGGGTATGTGGTGTGATATGGGCTTATGTCCTCATTCACATCAGTTTTATAACATCCACTCCACGTACCTATCCCTCTTCAGATATCTTCCTCCCACTAGTTATCCACTTAGTTGTTCGAGTCGGCTGCTCTTGAATTGGGCCCCTTTGACCCTCTTTATAAGTTCCCCAATGTTCCTAGGAGCACTCTATTTTAGGACCTAGAGTGTTGGATTATACATAAACAAGTTATCAACCATTTTTATGATTTATGTACCCCTTCATTTGGTCTTTTATCATCTTTCACATTCGAAAGGACCCCCTAATGACATGGATACTAGGCCTCAGTACTCTCCTACAATCTTGGGCCAACGTTCCTGAGAATTTCAAATGAAAAATTGATACAATGTCCCACGTTACGAATATATTCAGTGGTCGACGCTCATTTGTTGTTCCCATTTTAGCTCACATGATATGGATGTTGAGTTTTGAACACGGTCAATAGTTATCCTCCATCGTCACACCATCCCCATTAAACCCTAAATATTGGTCTTGTGATTCACATCCTTCTCAACCCCATCATGTCAAAGTGGGATTTTGACACTCATAGTGTTATCCCTATGTGCATGTTTTCATGTTAAGAGGATGAATCTGCGGTGTGGTGTCATTCAAGGCTTTGAAACATTTACCATTTCTCTATATTATTCATGTCGTGGTGATCTTATCCACCCTTATTTCTGACATCGATCGTGAATCACGTGGGATTAGAGATTTGTTCAAGGTTTATGCCTGCTTGAAAGTGTCTTACTTCTTTCAGTCCGAACTCTATGACCATAATCAAAGATCTTCCCTCATATTTATTGTATAATGTTAAACTGTATGAATATTTCTAGAACTATGTATGTCTTGATTACCATCCTTATGGGATATGTAGGAATGCCTAGACATTTCGTCTTCAGGTCCAGCTTAGGTTCCATTAATCACCTCTTCTATTCGGCCTTTTGGACCTGACTTATATAGGATTGCGTCTTGTGGTGTATGTGAACTTATGTCCTCATTCACATCGGGTTTGCAATAGTTTCACAACGTACTCCCCTTTTAGGAGCTAGTCTCTTCTACCACTCGTCCCACATGACGTTAAACTGACCTCTCAAAACTATGTGTGGCTAGATTCTCATCCTCATGGGATACATAGGAACACCTAGACATTTTATCCTAGGGTCCATACCCACACCCTCTTGTCTGATTCGGCCCCTTGGCCTGGTCTTTCTCCTCTAGAGTTGGGTTCGGTGTGGTGTGGACCTGGTCCTTGTTCATGCCAGGTATGCTTTATCACACCCTTCACATTCTATCGAAAACCTCATTTTTTGTATGCGTCCGAGCTGTATGAACATAAACTATGATTCCTCGTCCCACATGACTTTAAAATATTTCATCTTTTCCACACAACATTAAAATTCATGTGTTGGTCCTATCATACAACCCTAAACTATGACAATATTATACTGGCCACATGACGGAAAATGGCAACGCATTATGGTATCCTCGCTCAAGGGTACATCATGTTTGGTATCAGTTCTTCACCATGCCATTTTTCAAGTCCTACATATGGCTTGATTCATGCATCTACACTTGGATTCTCTATCCTAGGTTTGTTTTTATTCAAAAAAAACAAACATCCACCCTAAAGAAAAAACAAGATCTATCAAATGACGCATTTTGGTGATTGGGCCAGACCAGCATGAAAGTATTATCCCTATCATTGGTACCATAGCATGACACTTCCAAAACATTGTATTTATTGATTCCCATCATAATGGAATACGTAGGAATGCCCGGGAACTTTGCCTTGGGCCAAGCCCAACTTTTATTTTTGGTCCCTCAACCTAAAATCTCCCCTGGCGGCACATGGTGTGATACGAACTCATACTGTCCTCATTCACGGTGGGTTTTACAATAGTAGAATCATGTGTATCCATTTCTCCATCCCATTACGGTCTGAACTCTAAGACCTCAAAACTAAGTCCCATCCATTTCCACATCCTACATGACATTAAACAACAATCTGAGAACTATGTATGGCTTGAGTCCCATCCTCATGGGATACGTAGGAGCACCCGACCACTTTCCTTTGGTTCTAATCCCAAGTTAGACTACCTCTGGTCTGTGGTCTAAACAATCCCTTTAGTAATACATGGTTTGGTGTGGACTTCTTATGTCCTCATTCACATTGGGATTATAGCTACTACATCATGTACCCTCCCCCCCTTGGGATCTCCCCTTCATCTCTCCATCCTATCGTGCGATGCTAAACTACATGAGTACTACCGAACTATGTATGGATTTATTCTCATCCTTATGGGATATGTAAGAACACTATACCGCGTTCCCTTGGGTCCATCCCCAATTCAATCCACCTCTATTCTATTAACTAAGGAATCCCATCGAGAACACGTGACGTGGTATGGAATCATTATGTCCTCATTCACGTCGGGATATACACCACACCGCATGCTTCCTTTCTGGGTAACCATGTCCTCGATACAGGACATTGAAATGTTCCCCTACCCTGAATAAGTTCAGGATTCCCCAAAAAAGTTATGGTATGTGTCAGCTTCCTCACCAGAGAGGATTTCCCATACCAGCATTGGTCTCTAACCACGTTGTGCTTAAGAACTATGTTTGTCTTGATCCTCATCCTTATGGGATTTGTAGCAATGCCCATAAATTTTTCCTTGGGACCACCCCAAGGTTGTTAACCCTTTTGGCACGTTAGCCTCAGTCATGGTCAATGAATAATGACCTTAAAACAATGTGTATTGTCCTCACTGTACGACATTAAACAATGTGTTTATCATCTTCAAAGGTATGACGTAAAATTGAATGTCATTCTAGGTCCTCACTAGAGAGGTCATGTCTGGAAGTAGGTACGATCTATGATCAGACCGATGCACTCAAATAATGTGTTTCCATCATAGTGTCATAATTTAAAGAGTTGTGGACTCTTTTTGAACAACCTTCCACTCCACACTCCATGCTTTGTGTGCCCTTTATTTAGATCCTCACCCTCTTTCATGCCTAAGGGAACCCCCTAAAAATACAGATGCTCGGCCCACGGCTCACCTACTATCTTGTGATAGTGTTCTTGAAGACTAATGGATGACATTTCGAGTCAGGCCCTGTGTTTCGAACATGGTTAGCATTCGGCCCTCATTTGTTATACCAATTTCAGGCTAACACAATAGGGATATTGTGTTTCAAACATGGTCGAAAGTTCCCCCTTTTTTGTCATTCCGTGCCTACAATGTTTCAAATTTGGGCGTAACGTGATTAACACTTACCACTACCCTCTATTCGGATTGATTCTAATTCCCCTGGAGTTACCCTACTCGTGCATTCGAGCACATTGGGAAAAACAATTTGACTATTTAGAAAACATCATTCTCCAATCAGGCCTCCCTATTTCTTCCATGATACCCAGATTGGTCACTTATACCTCAGATTCTCAAAGATTCGTTGGCACACACACATTCAAATGGAGTAACGACACGACCATACCTTATTTATCACAACGGGAACAACCCACTGGATCTTAGGGATAGATTTATAATTATTTCACAATTGCGGTTGGAATGAACTGAAATGAAGAAGAAAGTGAATAATTTTTCCATGCAGGAAGTTTAAAATAAAAATAAACAAAGAATGATAGGATTATGTTTTCATCCAAAACGTGGAATTTAAGGATCAGTGCCATAGATAGATTTCTCTAGTGTTTCCACCATCTAGCTCGTAGCCTCCACGGTTTCCTCATGCCCCTTGAGATCCATATCTTCATCAGCAGCTGTAGAGCGTAACTCAATAGCCCTATACTATTCTCACGCTTACTCAGCTTGGAGCTTAATCATTTGGTGACTTTCCTGCACTACCTACTCTTGGGCATCCGCCAGTTGGGCCCTCAACTCTTCAATGAGTTCATAATAGTTTGCGATAAATGATTCTATTTAGTTTACTTTCTCTTAAAAGCGCCAAAATTCTTTCTCAACCTTAAGAAATTCTTGGGTATTCTCTGAATCCTTATGGCACTAAGAAATATTGGAGCATTTTCTATTTTCCCATATTTTTTCATCCATATAATCATGGATCATTATATGAAGACAGTGAGCATCCACCCCTATAGAACAAAGAAAGTGTATCCAGGTGTCAAGTGAACCCATCCGGATTAATCCATTCTTCCTATGAATGATTGAGAAAGTGTTTGATCCACTTCTATGACTTGAACCATGTCATATGGATCTCCTCAACCATGCAAGGGTCATAATCATCTATATCATAAGGGTTTGTAGGCCTGTACTCTGGAAAAGAATCCAGGAGTTCAATGGAAGGGTCATCTTCTGAAATTATTTCTTCTTCAGTGACTTCACACTCACCGTAATAGAGCTCCACCCTGGTATAATTATCATCCATGATTTCAGCATCTGGATCACCATTTACTAGGGTGGGGTTAGCTCAAATAGTTGGCTCTACTGGAGCTGGTGTAATAATTGGTAGGGCTTCAACAGATTTTCCAGATTCGATGGTTTTTCGATCCTCCAAGGTTGAAATCAATAAATGGAAATCGATATCTTGGCCAGCTGAGTTTCCCAATAAAATATGAGATCCAACGAAGGTAAAGACTTATAATAGCCAAGCATGGCGGTATCCAGTGCATGTGTCATGGTGGGGGAAGCCGCCACAGGAGATCCCTCAACACTTGTTAGCTTGATCAACGGAACCGGTTCATTCTGAATGGTGTGAAACTCAGAGGCCTCCATTTCTTCTCTTTATTTGGGTTCATCGCTACCCACTTCAACCATAGTCGTTTCCTTGCCTTGATCAGTCCTGAATGCAAGCTCCTGATGATGTTATCTCACCACCATGGTTACATCTTCATCCTCTATGGGGAAGGATTCCTGGACACCATCATCAATGTGTTCTTAAGGAGAGCCGAATATTTTCAGTAGGTTAAAATAATGAAACAAAGAAAGTCCAGTGGAGACAAGGGATAAAAAAATCACCTCGAGCTACTCATCCAGTTCTATGTTGGATCCTGCAATTTCGATGCTCTCACATGGCATTCACTAGTGAGAAGGTGTTTCTGAAAGTCCTTCACCACCGAGGCCTTCAGCATCATCCTCATATTCATCCTATTTTTCTGTGTCTTCTTCATCTTCTTCCTCTTATTCCTCTTCCTCTTCTTCTTCCTCTGCGTCTTCATCCTCGGATGGCAGCTTTTTTGGGTCATGTTCCTGGACAAGCATCACTTTCACTATGAGATGTGGTTCTTCATACCGACCTCACTGGCATGCATACATATCCATGGCTATCAGGTATGCATGTCGACAATGAATGTTTACCCAATCTGCCACCTGGACATGCCCTATGTCTGAAATGTTGAGCCCGACATGCACTAGTATCCACCAGAGCTCTTCGGTAGACATATATTGTCACAACATCCTCCAGGAAGAAATGATATATAGGAATATATTGTTAGTAGTATGATTTAGGAGTTTCCTGAGATTATTCATAGGGTGTTCCCTATTGGGCCCACAAGGCCACCTGTGGGACCACTCCTCCTCAGAAGGTAAAGGCATGTTTTCACCTTGCGATGCTCCTACCGACGAAGTTCCAGCCAATGTTGTTCTAGCCAGCTGGCCTATTCTTTATCTCTCTCCCCTGCATCACCCTATCTACCTCCTCTCTCCCTAGACTCCAAACTAATCACTTTGATTTTTCTGATGTGTTTCCATAGAATCACCTCAGGGTACGTTATTTCTAATTGTCGGTATACTCTTCTGATAGGCCAGCACTGAAATCAGTAATAGGGGAGTGATGAATTCACCCTAGCATGCAGTTGTGAACATGATCCATAGTTGTTAGATGATTCAAGGATTTATCTCTACTTGAACTCATGTGTATACTTTCTTTGGCATCTGTTGCATGCACCTGAATTTCCTGTCAAACCTGGTCGGCACATATGGTTAACAGAAGATTTTTCCATTGATTCAGGCTACCATCACACCGCCCCTAATTCTCTACAGGTATTCCTTCTGGTCCAATGGGCCTCTCCCATCGTCTACCATCTGACGAAATGGTATCCGGAATGGGTGAAAGTCAAAATTGTTATGGATACTAATCTTGAGCTTGATCCCTTATTCTCTAAGCTTCAGTGGGCGAATTCCATCAATGTTCAAGAGGGGTGGTTGCATGTCGTCACCTGGAGGGATAATAGAATTCAGGAAGTCATGCCCACCGTATTGGGTTGCGACCTGGCTATGAAGGGTCTAGAATGGACCACATATCCTTCTGGGAATACTTCCCCATGAAATTTTTCCCAGAATACTATACAGCCAGGCTAGTACGGGCACCCCTAGGTTAACTCTTTTCTTCACCACCATGATCTCTGCCATCACTAGCATCTCTAGGAGCACCCCCATCCTTGTGTCCCTCACTGGAAATAGCCACCCTCTCAATAATTCATAAAGGAACCCGACATATTGTACATTCGGGTCCCAACGTTCATTTATGGTGATTCTCATTGATCGGTAATCTGCTGCTTCTAGGACTATCCAATATGACCCCACCTTTCCACTCGATGATGTGTACGGGCACTACTTCCCTTAGCCTAGAATTTTCATAGCCTTGTCTTTCATCATAAAAATACTGAACCATATCAGATAAGATATGTATTTAAGAACATATTTTATTTTCAACTTCTCCTTAGCTAGCACCAGCAGATGTCATGTCAGGATGAGGGTGTGTGTTCTATCCCCCCATACATTCTCTATCAAGAGGAACTCATCATACAGGTACCTCTTCAATGGGATTCCCCCAATAAGATGTATGTCCCACATACTGAGACCTACCTCCCCATGTTGGAGGTTCATGGTGTTGGTCTCAGGAGACCACCGACTGAATAGCTCTGGTACCAAGTCATGCGGCTGATAGAAGTGAAATTGTGATGTCCAAACAGCTTCAAAAAGGATGATAGACTGCAGCTCTACCTTGAACTCCTTGCATGTCTGGCTTACCTAGTATGTCCATACCCATTCAATTATGATGTTACCCCCGAACCTAAAGTCCCATTCTTTCCAAACCTTTGTCTCATCAGTAATGCTACTATGAAAGTGCTCGTATAATGAGATGGATATTCCTCGAGAACTGGATCACTTCCTACAATAGTCCTAGTATTTTAATTCAGGACATAAATGGTTGTGTTCCATGTTTCCCTAGAATGAAGGTCATTTCTCATGATGTTGAACTAAGGGAGACTATCCTCACGTGTCACCCATGATCGCGGTGTATCAGTTTCAAAGCCAGGAATTAGCACCTCCTCCAAAATGACAAAGTTATATACCGATAGACTATCACTCAAGAAATAATCATTTTTATCATTAATAAGAATTCCAAAAATCATTTTATTATCAGATACAACCCTCCTCACATGAAGAATATGGGGGGTTCATGATCAATTGAGTCCTCCTTGCAGTTTCGGTATCCTCTCTCTCGGCATCAGTCGACTGAGAATCCATTTCTATTAGGTTTTTAGAAACTCAAAGGGATGTGCATGAAATAACATGGGATCTACATGAAAAACAACATGTTGCGTCCAAGAAAACCTCTTAAAATAGGTTGTGTGAAAAAAATGGTTGGCGACGCAAAAGTGATGGGGGTGCGCGCAAAACTCAGAATTGGCCATGAGAACTTGCATGAGGATGTAGACCTTTTTTACTCCTGAGAGAAAAGAACTTATCATATAGAAAAGTAAAAGTAGGGACTTTGGGGGCCTCAGTGTATTTATAGGCACAGACCATACCTCTCTTATGCGCGGAATTGGTTTTCATACCAAAACAATGTTTTTGCGTGCACCGACTGGGAACTTCTCTACATTTTGGAATGACCCTCAGAATATGACATTCAGGTCCCTCTTCAAATATAATTATGATGGGGGACATTTGATGATGCAGAATTTTCAATAGGTCCGTGAGTGGTAACTTTTAAAGAAACCAAAGGCATGTTGAGAATCAACAGATATTTCTATAATTCTAGAGGGAGTTTCATGTAAGAATTAATGGGCGAGCGCATGATTCCATGCAGAGCACAAACCCTTGCATGCCTGATAAAAAGTCAAATGAAGGTTTGTGCGGTGACTATCTGAAAACCCGCCCAGGAACTGGCGTGATGGCAGAACAGTGGGAACGCAAGACTCCCTGTGGCGTGCAAACCCTTGCAAACCCATTATGACATCCAATGGTATTTTTCACTCCCCTCCCCTTGCGCACTTCCACCAAGGTTTCTGGATATAAATAGAATTGTAATCCCCTCCCTTTGGGGAGGGTTACAAAAGATGAGTTGACACTCTGCTGCGCGAATGACACCCCTTCCGCGAACATGTGAAAAACACTACGACATCAAGGTATTGGATCTTGCGCGACAGGTCTCCCATGGGTCCTCCTTTGAGTGGTCCCACTTGGGATTTATCTTCACCCATTTCCTTTTACCCTAAGTCATTTTTGTGCAAAAATATTCCTCTTGCATGCAACTTTCTCCATACATAGGAACTGTTTTGTGTGCATCTATTCATTTTGTGTGCAACTATCCCATCTTGAGCACAACCTCTCATCTTTTGCGCTCCCCTCATGGGTTACATGTGTCGTACTCACCCTAAGGAACCATATATGGTCCCCTCTTATGTTTGACTCTGTTTTCGTGCACAGGCTTCTGCCGTACGACCCTCCCGATTCATACGAAGTGATTTCAAGGTCCCTTGGGTGGTGCTTCATGTTTCATTGCTTAGCCTCATGCTTTTTCGTATAGGCACGCTAACGTATATTGCTTCTTCGCATAGCCATGCTAACATGATCCCCATAATGGATCACTCCATAACACCACCAAACCGCATCATTAATGATGTCTTCCCTTCAACAAGGGTGGGTGACTATTAGTTATGTAATTCTTTGGGTGCAGAGTGAACCTAGCTCATTTGAGCTACAAGACATTAAACTTCCAAGCACCATCATCCTCCATAAATTACATTAAAATATAGCCTCACCCCGTGCAATATAAACAGGGTGCCCTGTATCTAACATTCTTCACACCAACTGGTCTCTATAGGAGTGAGATCTTCTTTGATGGAGTGGTGTTTGTCCGTGGGGAAGGAAAACCATCCTAGTGTAAGGCCATATCCTTTCTTGTGGGAGGTAGCATCCCTTCTCATCCTCTCTTCTTTAGTGACCAAAGGCCAGAGGAGAGATGGGCACATGGACCATTGTTTCCCCTTCCCTCTCCCTTTGGGTTTTCTCACCATAGGGCCTCCATCCTGGAGTAAGTCCCAATATCAATCTTCATAGGCCACTATTTAAGCATAAGCCCCAATTTATTATTTGGGCCTCTAATCACTTGTAAGCCCCATATCTATTCCTCATGAGCACTTTTTGCAACATGATCATCAGGTCTTTACTGCCTCTTATTTCTCACACCGAGCATGACTCATGTGGGCTTAGAGTAAGTTTCGATCATAATGCCCCCAGGGGCCGCCTTAGTGTGTAATCCCCACACCCATTCTGAACTATGTCTACTTTGATCCTTTCCCTTTCCAAGTAAGGTATATAGGAAGCCTCCCCAAGGTTTATGCCCAACAGCTACTTTTAATGGCCCATTCACATTGGTTCACCTTCATCCCATACGATGTTAAACTATATTCTCCATTCCAAACTATGTGGAATTTGATCCTAGCCCTTTCTAAGCAAGGTACGTAGGAATCCTCCCCAAGTTTCAAGCCCAACACACATCTGTCCTGACCACTTCACATCGGTTCACCCTCATCCCGCGTAACATTAAACTGTATGCCCCCTTTTCATCCCACATGAAGCTAAACTTTACCTATTCGAACTATGTGGTCTTTGATCCGTGTCTCCTTGGTAGGGTCCTTAGGAGGCCTCCATGAGGTTCAACCCCAACCAGTAGTAAGACATTGTAGTCCCCAACCGGTGGCAAGTCATTGCAGGCCCCAACCAGGGGTAAGATGTTCTAGTCCCCAACCAACGGTAAGTCGTTGCACACCCCAACCAATAGTAATCCATTTTAGTCCCCTTTACTAGGACCCACATCACCAGTCTGCCACCAGTTTTTAGACCAACCCAGGATGCTAACCACGTGTAAGCCCCATCATTTCTTCGGGTCATTTTCCTCTGCGTACACCTCGATTCCATTCCCCATCCTGAAATACATGGACTTTGATTTCCTACCACAGGGATACGTAGGAAGCCTCCCTGAGGTTCAACCCCATCACCCATGTCTCATCCTGGTCTCTCCCTTGATCCTCTTCATTTCGCGAAGGTCATGCCTCCAACCTGGAGGTTCCACATCCTTTGGGTCCCATCCATGTGTCCATTCTCATGGGTCACCTCCTATGGCATCCCATCACCCCACCGAACTATGTGTACATTGATTCCCTACCACGGGGATATGTAGGAAGTTTCTTTGAGGCTCAAGCCCAACATCACCATCAACTTAATGTTGGTTCCATATCATTCTTCATCTACATCACTCAATCATTCAGCATCCATCCTAGTTTTACCTAGGCCGCCACATCTCAGTGAGATCATGGCATCCACCTCCTTACTACTCCTAGCAGTATTCAGGAAGCTAACCTTGCATAAGCCCCAGCGTGTCTTTGAGTTGTTTTCCTCTGTGTACACCCTGATTTCAAGCCTCAACCATCTGAACTATGTGGGTTTTGATTACTATCTTTTAGACAAGGTGCGTAAGAAACCTCCATGAGATTTATCCCCAACCAATGGAAAAACCTAGCGTCTCCTTAATAGGGACCCAAGATCCGTAGATCTATCTTCATTAGACGTCATGATCCATTCATCCTGTAAACCCCCTAGGTGTTCCCTCTCGGGTATTCACCCGTCTGATCCACTCTTATCAATGTTCCGATCAGTCTGATCCATCCATACTAGACATTAAACTTGTGGCATACCCTGTGATAAGCATGGGAAGATGAGGAAAATGCAGAGACATGCATATGGAATATAATTCCCCAAAATCAATGTGGGATACATTAGGCTTCCGTTCCCCCAAGAAGACATGTCATAAGGGGATGAAACCCAGTCGCATCAGTTTTTTAGTGCCCAAGCACGCCAGCGATGTCCAACATGACTACTCCCCCGATCAAAGGTTGTTTCCCTGACTTGATCTTTTGGAATTTCTTGACAGAAGTAGTGTAATTAACTAGCATCCACAAAGAGATTACACTAGGAAGAGTTTCACGAACAACGTCTTAATCATTAAGGGAGACCTGGACTAGGTAACAAGTTCCAAGGAGTAGACCACGAAAAGGAAAATTGACATCCCATTATCCCATTTTGATCAAAGAGAAAATGTTCCTAAATAAGAGACAGATTCCACCTACCTTTGGAAAGAGGGAATGCAGGGAAACAACCAGCACATTCTCCATAGACGGATGCGCACCGCGGTTAAAGAGTCGTAAATAGAAATGGTGAACTTGATACCTTCAATCTCTTCCTTCTCTTATTCCTCTTCATCTCCATCTTCTTCACTATCTTCCTCCTCTTCTTCTTCCTCTTCTTCTTCCACTACATCTTCATCCTCGGATGGCAGCTTTTCTGGGTCATATTCTGATCCAAGAATAACTTTCACCAAGAGTTGTGTCTCTTTATACCAACTTCTCTAGCATGCGTACATATCCACGGCTATCAGGTATGCATGTCGATGATGAAATTTTACCCTATATTCCACCTAGAAGAACCCTATGTCTAGAAATTTGATCCCGACACGCACCAGTCTTCGCCATATCTCTTTAGTAGACATAGATTGTTGTAGAGTCCTCCAGGATGACCACATTGATGAGAATATATCATCAGGAGTTTGATTTAGTAGGTTCCTAAGATGATTCCTAATAAGTACCCAAGTGGCGCCATAAGGCCGACTGTAGGACCATTCCTCCTCAGAAGGAGGAGGCACATTTTCTCTTTGTGAAGAACCTACCGATCAAGTTCCAACCCCTGTAATTCTATCCACCTGGCATGTTCTTTGTATTCCCTCCCCTACATCACCCCATATACCTCCTCGGTCTCTGGTCTCTACACTAGCCACTTTTATTTTCCCGGTGTCTTTCCATAGAATCGCTTCAGGGTACATTTTTTTCCAATGGTCGGTGTACTCTGTTGACAGGTCAGCATTGACATTGGTAGGGGGAGAGTGATGACTTCACCTAGGCCTGCAGTCTTGAACATGAGTCATAGTTGGTGGAGGAATCAATGATTCCACTATTCTCAAAACCCTGTGTATAATTTCTTTTTCATCCAATGGATGCACCCTAATTTCTTGGAAAACTTGGTCGACACATACGATTCGGATAAGATTTTTTCATTTATCAGGGATACTAGCACATCACCCCTAATGCTCTGTAGGTATTTCCTATTATCTAATGGGTCGTTTCCAACATCTACCATCTGACTAACTGGGGTCTGAAATGGGTGAATTTCAAAATTGATATGTTTTCCGATCTTGAGCTTGATCTCTTCTTATCTAAGCATCAGTGGGAGGATTCCAGTAATGTTCAAGAGGGATGGCCGCATGCAGTCTCCTGGAGGGAGAATAGAATTTGGGAATTCAAGCCTATCATAATGGGTTGTGACCCTAGCATGAAGGATCTAGAATTTCCCATATATCTTTCTAGTAATACTTCCCCTCGAGATGCATCCTAGAATGTTCTATGGCCTAGCCAGTACAGGCACCCCCAGGTTAACCTTTTTCTTCACCTCTATGATCTCGACCATCACTAGAATCAATGGGCATACCCCCATCCTCAGTTCACTCACTAGAAATATCCACCGACTCAATAATGCAGCAAGTAACATGACATATTGTACATTCAGGTCCCAAATTTTTTTTATGTCGAAGCCCTATGGTCTGTACTCCTTGCTTCCAGGACCATCCAATATGATCCCACCATTCCCCTCTATGATGTGTTCAGGATCTGATTCCCTTTTCCTGGAATTTTCATATCCTTGTGTTATGTCATCAAAAGATAGAACCATATCGGATAAGATATTTCCTTCAAAACATATTTTATTTTCAACTTCTCCTTTTCCAGCGTCAGCAGATGCCATGTCAAGATGGGGGGCGCACATCCTATCCCCTGATACGTTCTCTGTCAGGAGAAACTCATCATACTGGTACCCCTATAAGGGGATTAACTCAACAAAATATATGTCCCATAGACTGATAACTACCTCCCCATGGTGGAGGTAGAAGGTGTTGGTATTAGGAGATAGTCGGCTTAATAGTTATGGTACCAGCACCTGCTGCTGGTAGAAGTTAAATTGAGATGTAAAAACAGATTTAAAAAGCCTGATAGACCATAGCTCTGCCCCAAACTCCTTGTATACCTAGAGTACCCAGTACACCCATGCCCATTCACTTGTGAATTTTACCTCAGACATGAAGTCCCATTCTTTCCAAACCTTTGTCTCGTCAGTAATGCTTCTTCTAAAAGTGCTTGCATAAGGAGATGGAGATTCCTCGGGAACCAGATCACTTCCTACAATAGTCCTAGTCTTCGGATTCAGGACGTAAATGGATGTGTTCTTTGTTTCCATGGCTGGATGGTCATTTATCATGATGTGGAACTTTGGGAGACTATCCTCATGTGTCACCCATGACTTCGGTGTATTAGTATTAAATCCAGGCATCAATACCTCCTCCAAAATGCTAAAGTTCAATATCGGCATACTATCACTCAGGAAGTAATCTTTTTGTGCTTGTTTAAGCATGCCAAAAATCATTTTATTATCAGACACAACCCTCTCCACATGAAGAATTGGGGGGTTTCTGATCATCTTAGTCCTCCTTGCAGCTATGGTAGCCTCTCTCTCGACGTCAGTCTATTGAGCTGCCATTTCTGTTAGGTTTTTAGAAAAAAAAGGGATGTGTGCAAAAGAAAGAGGGATCTACATAAAAATAGAATGTTTCAAGAAACAGTACCACTAAAAATATGGTGCGTGAAAAAAAATGGTTGGCGGCGCGAAAGTGCTGGGGGTGCGCGCAAAACTCAGAATTGTCCGGAATAACTTGTGTGCAGATGTGGACCTTTTCTATGCATGATAGAAAAGTTCATGTCATACGGAAATGTTAAAATGGGTACCTAGGGGTCCTAGAATATTTATAGGCATGGACCACAACTTTTGTTATTGTGGAGGTGGTTTATGTGCCAAAACAACGTTTTTCTGCGCATCGACCAAGCACTTCTCTACTTTTCGGTGTGACCCTCAGAATCAGAACTTTGGGACCCCCTTCAGCTCTGATTATGAGGGGGGATTTGTGGACACTGAATTTCAGATAGGTCCATGTGTGGGAACTTTTAATGAAACCAAAGGCATGTTGAGAATCAATGGATAATTTCGCGATGCCAGAGGGAGTTGCATGCTACAATTAAGTGGTGTGCACAAGATCCCCTGCAGTGCGCAAACCCTTTTGCGCCCAATGTGTTGTAAAATGAAGGTTTTCATGGTTACTATCCTAAAACCCACCTAGGATCTAGCACGATGGCAGAATGGTGGGCACGCAAGATTCCATGCGGTGCGCAAACCCTTGTGTACCCAATGCGATTTCAAATGGTCTTTTGCATGCTGCTCCTCTTATGAACTGCTGCCGAAGTTTTCTGCTATAAATAGATGTGTAACCCCCTCCCTTTTGGGGTTGTTATAGAATACGTACTGATGCTCTTCTATGCAAACGAAACCTCTAACATGACCGTGCGAAAAACACCATGGAATCAAGGTATTGGATCTTACGTGACAAGTCTCCCAGGGGTCCTCCTTAGAGTGAGCCCACATGAGCTTGATCTTCACCCATTTCCTTTTACCCTAAGGCTTTTGTGTGAAAAATATCCCTCTTTCATGCAAGTTTCTCCTTACATAAGAACATTTTTGCATGCATCTATTCGTTTTGCGGCAAACTTTCCCATCTTGTGTGTAGCTTCTCATCTTGCGCGCTCCCCTCCTCATTGGTTCCATGTGTCATCCTCACCCTAAGGCACCATTTCTAATCCCCTCTTATGCGTGACACCCCTGTCGTGCACATGCTTCTCTTGTAAGGCACTCTAGTTTCATACGAAGTGGTTTCAAGGTCCCTTTGGTGGTGCTTCATGTTGTGTTGCTTAGCCTCATGCTTCTTCGCATAGGAACTCTGAAGGATATTGATTATTTTCCTAGTCATGATAAAGTGAGCCCCTCAATGGATTATTCCACAACACCACCAGGACAAGTCATTGATACTGCCTTATGTTCCCAAAGTGTGGGTGGGTATCAGTTATTTAAGTCCTTGGGGTACAAAGTGAACCCGCCTCATCCGACCTACAAAACGTTAAACTACCAAGAAACAACATACATTAGCACATGACATTAAACTGTAGCCTCACCCCACGTAATATACATGGGGTGCCCCATCATGGACATTATACACACCCACTAGTCTTCACAAGAGTGAGATCTTCCTCACAAGGGTTGAGATCCTCTTTGCTGGAGTGGTGTCTGTCCATGGGGAAGGGAGACCATCCAGGTGTAAGCCCCTATCCTTTATTAGGGGAGGTATCGTCCCTACACCTCCTCTATTCTTCAGTGCCCAAAGTTCAGAGGAGATATGGCCACACTGATCTTTGTTTCCATGTCCCTCTCCCTTTGGGATCTGTCAACATTGGGCCTCCATCTTGGACTAAGTCCCAAGCTCCATATCCCTAGGCCACAAACCATGTAAGCCCCTATTTCTTCTTTGGGCCTCTAATCATGTGTAAGCCCTATCTCTATTCCTCACGGATGCACCTTTCGTGATGTGATAACTAGGTCTTTGCTAACTCTTGGTTCTCACATCGAGCATTACTCACGTGGACTTAGAGTGAGCATCGATCATGACACCCTCCATGTGTCGCCTTAGAGTGTAATCCCCACACCCATTCCGAACTACGTGGGCTATGATCCTTTCCTTTTCCAAGCAAGGTACATTGGAATCCTCCATAATGTCCAAGTCCAACACCAAATTTTTCCGACCCCTTCATATCAGTTCACCTTCATCCATCACAACATTAAACTTTATCCTCCCTTCTGAACTATGTGGAATTTTATCATTTCCCTTCATAAGCAAGGTACGTAGGAATCCTCCCTAAGGGTCACGCCCAACACCCATCAGTCCTAAGCACTTCACGTTGGTTCACCCTTGTACGTCATGGATTTAAACTGTATGCCCCCTTTTCATCCCACATGACACTAAACTATACCTATTTGAACTATATGGGATTTCATCCTTGTGTACTAGGCTGGGTACATTGGAAGCCTCCATGAGGATCAACCCCAACCAATGGAAAGCCGTTGCAGGCCCCAACCAATGGTAAGCCATTTTACTCCCCTTTGCTAGGACCCACATATCTGGTCCACCATTCGGGCATCAGACCAACCTTGTCCGCTAACAATGCATAACCCCCAGCATGTCTTCAGGTCACTTTCCTCTGTGTACACCCCGATTCCATGCCCCATAATGAACTATGTGGACTTTGATTCCCTACTATGGGGATACATCGGAAGCCTCCCTGATGTTCAATCCCTTCACCCACATCCCATCCTAGTCTCTCCCTAGAGCCTCTGTATCTCAGGAAGGTCATGCCACCAACCATAAGGTTCCACTTTCTCCGGGTCTCGTCCATGCGTCCATTCTCATGGGTCACCTCCTAAGGCGTCCCATTTCCCACACCGAACTACGTGGACTTTGAATCCCTATCTGGAGGATACATAGGAAGTCTCTTAGAGGCTCAAACCCAATATCATTGTCATGTTCACATTGGTTCTATCTCATTCTCCATCCACTTCACTAAATCATTCATCATCCATCCTAGTTTTAGCCGGACCACCACATCCCGATGAGATCATGTCATCTACCTCTTTACTGATCCTAGCAGTATCTGAGCTACTAACCACGCCTAGTCCCCAATGTGTCTTCGGGTAATTGTCCTCTGCGCACACCCTGATTTCAAGCCTAACCCATCCAAAAAAAGTTGGTTTTGATCCTTGTCTCCAAGAAATTATACGTAGGAAACCTCCATGAGGTTCAACCCCAACCAATGGAAAACCTTGGCGTCTTCTTAATAGGGATCCAAGATCCCTGGATCCATCTTTTTTAGACATTTTGATCCATTCATCCACTAAACCCCCCTAGGTGTTCCTTCTTGGGGATGCACCTATCTGATCCACTCTTATCAGTGTTCTGATTAGTCTAATCCATCTTCTCTATATGCTAAACTCATGGCATACCCTATGTTAATCTTGGGAAGATGAGTAAAACCTTAGAGACATGCCTATGGAATATAATTCCCTGCACTCAACATGGGATTACTCGGGATTCTTCACCCTTGGGAAGACCTATCATAAGGGGAAGAACCCCAGGCACATCAATATTTCAGCATCCAGACATGCCAGTGATGTCCAACTTGACTACTCCCCCGATCAAATGTTTCTCCCCTAACTTGACCCTTTGGAATGTCCTGTACAAACTATTGTAATTAATAGGAATCTACAAAGAGATGGAACTAGGAGGAATTACACAAACAATGTCTTAATCATTAAGGGAGACCCAAACTAGGTAACGAGTTCCGAGAAGGATTCCATGGAAGGAGGAACCTACATCCCATCATCCCATTTTGATCAATGAGAAAACATTCCTGAATAAGCGAGGGATGCCACCCACTTTTAGAAAGCAGGAATACGGGGCAACAACTATCGTGTTCTCAACAGACGGATTCCTTCACTGGTGAAATCATTAGAAACACAACCAAACTAACATTATGGATTTTAGTTTTCTTAGAGAATCTAAAAATCAAATCAATGGTGATGTTTTCTCATTTCCATTATGGTATGGGTAATTATTATAAAAATTTCTTAGACTTATGTCACTTAGACTTAATATTATGACTTAATAAGAATCTATACACATACTTTGAAATATCCCCTTTCATGTTGTCCCCGCATAAATATTCTTTCATTTCTATATACATCTTTATACATTCTGGAGTAATTGAAAATGATGAACCATAAGCATCATCCTATTGTGAGTTCTTTAACTATGGTGTTAATGGGACACATAATAAGTCTTAAACCTTATCATTCCATCATAATAATGGTTTAACTCATGAACATTCCTCCACTTCTTCTGTTATTACTCATGTTCCTTATACAACTCTTTAATCCTCAAATTAATGGATGGTTGAACATTCATTTGGGAAAGATATTATTTTTCCCATTTTATCCTGATTTCAGGATATATATTATAAAAATACATATGTATTGGATCACATTGAATCCTTATAATGTAAACAATATCGTTTTCATTTCAACTCAGAACATTAACCACCTTGTTCGCTTTTCTATGGGGGTAATGTATTGAGATGTCTTAATCTTTATTCAACTCCAACCATCATCATTGAATCATATTCAACTATTTATATTATTATATATAATTCAATATTTTATGATAAATATAGATCACATATTTCCCCCTAAATATATTCCATCCATATTTTCACTGAAAAATTTATTGGAACCAACTCCAAATCATGAGTTAGGTAATTTTAATCAGAAGTTTTTAATTATCATGAGGAATAATCTATCACCATGTCATTATTCATGAGTAATCATCCAAATACATTACTTGATTCATAACAAAATATCACAACACCTTTTCAACTATAGGGTAGTCTGATAATAGTTTCATCAAAAAAACCTTCTCTTCATATCCATGAAATTTTCCTCCCCTTTATCAGTTTAATGACACATAGCTCCCTTCTAAGTTAATTTTGTTATTAAATTTGATATTCATGAGAAAAATTATCAAAATGATTCGATATTATCCCACCAATTACAAAAAAAATATAAATCTCAACCACTTTGGTGGTTATGATCCATTTTTCAACAACTTACTCCTTTGAAGGATTCACTGATATACCCTCGCTTATGATTATATGACTTTACAATGAAGGTCTATATAGTTGAAATTCACACAGCATAAATTTAGTATAAAATATCTCCATTATAACATTCACCAAACAAATCCATAAATTTTCTTTATGATTTTAATATCTCTTTAAATATATAAGAATATCATCGATAAATAATACCAAAAAAGATCAACGTTATATCTATTGAATCTATTCATTAGATATATGAAGATTCTGGGAAAATTGGTAAGTCCAAATGGAATCACTATAAATTCATGATGTCCAAAACTCATATGGAAGGATGTCTCAGGTATATATTCCTTCTTGGACCTCAATTTATGATATTTATAATGATGTTAAATATTTTAAATGTATTGAGCACCATATAGTTTATCAAACAAGTCAACCTTATGGGATGGAGGATACTTATTCTTCATATTTATTCTATTTAGTTCTCAATAGTCAATGAAAAGACACAGTGAGCAATATTTATTCTTAATATAAATAACTGGATCACTATAAGGTGACACACTCAGGTATATGATTCCCATTTTTGGATTCTCATAGAGTTCATTTTTAATCCAACAACTCAATTGTGTGCATTAAATATAGATTATTTGAAATACATATACCCCAGGAATGAGTTATATTGAAAACCCAACATTATGATTCAGGGGAAGACAAGGAATGTAGTATAGGAATACATCGAAATGTTCCAAAATAGTCAATATATCTTAAATGTTCAGTTTCCCCCAAACCATTTGAAATAATACATCTCATGGATAGGTTGTAGGACCCATATAATTGAGTTAATTTCTATTGTAATTTCATGATCATCCTTGCACCTATATATGGTCATAGTTTGATTCGGAATATAAAATTTTAATTCCCTTACTAAGGAAATGCTATGGGAACTATGTAGATAAATAAAATTCATGAACAATATCACATAATATTTTAAAATTGGGAGAACAACAAGATTTATTGCAAATATATTCTTACAAACATTTATCAAACATGAATTATAGAGTTAAGATAGATTCTCCACACTATTAAGAGTTTTTAAGGATAACGAAACATGTTTATATTGATGTGGGGATGAGATACACTTGGAAAATGCTCCATATATAACTCAATAAATATAATCTGAGTCAAATAAAACATTTATACTTCTATATTTAATGATAATTGTACCTTTCTCCACTTCATTCTTTTGATTATCATCAGTAGTTGTGATTTCATAAGACTTACCTTAGTGTTTCAACATTAGATGTTACTGAGGATTAGTATCCTAATAATCCCTTAGATTAGGGAATTAAATCCCATAATTCCCAAAATCCATACATCTAAAGAATTAAAATGTTGTTGGTTTATTAGTTTTAATATTATTTCTTTCTATTGAATTAACCAAACTCGTTTTCTCATCCCAAAAATCAAAATCTTGATCACTAGGCCTTCCTCTCTTGAAGGATATTATCAGTAATTTTTGAAAATTACCTAAATGATTCTTTCCCAAATTTTGGTATGTTAGTGGTTGAAAAATATTCTCTATTTCCGATATACAACTATAAATCCCATGAAAATTTATCTTCTTTTTTATCATAAGAACTTCTATAATGAGAGATTATACCATCCATTTCCAAATTTAGTTCACGTCAAACAATATATTCATATCTACCAAAGTATCTTATGGATAGTTTATTTTAAGGAATTTGTTTCATACCACTAAATAAGTGATTAATGTGTGTTTATATATTGAAAATAAAACAAAAATCATAACATAAAATTCATATAAATTTGGATTCATATGTGTTGATATATTCATCATCCTTATAATTAAATTCTATAATTTCCCAATATATTTTAGTATAAAATTTCCTAGGAAAGTATTATTGGGAAATAACCTCTAAAAATCCTCTTATTTTATTGAATTTATTTCCTCATATTTCCTTGTGATCTTCATAACAGTCGACCACTGATCATTTTCTCCTTCTACGCAACATAATTCTAAAATACCATTATCATAGTCTGAGAAATGGATAAAGAAAAATTTATTTTATATCACATTGATTAACAGGTTATAAATTAGTGGGTAAAAAGACTAACAAATCTAAATTTTATGTGCTCTAATAAAAGATACAATGTCTTATTTCTCCTTCATTAGTGAATTTAAAGGTTCAATATGATTGACATTATTATTCCTTTCATGAGAGAGTTAAGAAATAATTAACACAAGGTTTTTCTTCCATCTCCCATTTCATATTATTCTCATCAGTAAAAACATTAAATTTTCCTTAAAATTAATTATTATAATGATAATTCCTTCTTTAATCCAATGAATAAATCCAAAATGGGTAACATAAGTGTTTGATAAATAATAATTAGAGCTAGTAGTAATATTATAATAAAATCAATCATGATATGTCGGGAATTATTTCACTATATAATATAAAATAACACTTAACATTCATACCTAGGTTTTTTACCAATTGTTTCTCATAATAATCTCCAAATATAACTAAACCATAATTTTATAGAAACATATGTGGATCTAGCATTTATTGCATAAATATTATATATTTTTAGATTAATATTCAATACATATCAATATAATAATTTCTTATAGATCTTAATATATTATTCTATTTTAATATTATACACATAAGGAACAAATATTAGAGAAATATATACAACATATCACAAAACAATTTTAGAATATAGTGGAAGCTATTTAATGGTTAAAATGGGAGATATTAGTTAATGAAATTATGTGGGAATAAGATAACCACAAGGATATGAGAATATGACTAAAAATTTTAAAATCATACACAATTAGTCTATGTTATAAATCATGACTCATGAAATAGGTATTTTTTTCCCAAAAGAAGATATATGTATAATAATGAAGGAAAAACCATGGAATAGGGAGCATAACATGAGAATATATAATTAAAATGTGGTATAACTATAAAATTAATAAATAATAACATAGTTAACATGTATAAACACCATCAAACCCACTCGTCTTATTAAGGACATGTAATCAAGTCTTGCATACAATTATAGACAAGAAACCTAGTCTACACTTAAAATCAATAACATGTAATAATATGAATATGTATATTCTTACTGATGTGAATATGGAATCAAGTTGATGAAAGACATAGTTATATCATGAGATATAAATCTTTACCCAATTAATTAGAGTGATGTATAATTATGGAATCACCCATCACATAATTAAAAACAAACACAATTGAGAAAACTTGATCAAAAAAATAATGACGGTTTCATCATAGTGTAACCCATGGAAAAAATGGGCTTTATAAACATTTCATCATAACATAACAAATATATTGAAAAGTAACGGGTTTTGTAGAATCATCCTAAAAAACCAACTTCATAATAAATTAAAATTAATAAAGTGGATTGTATCATAAGATCATGTCTACATTTCATTGAAAAAGGGAAAAATTTAAAATTTTATTTCAGAAACATTAAATACAAAAAATTTGTAGAATATTATGTATTTTATTCAAAATAAAATAATAAACTTTTAAATTAATATTCAATGAATATAATGGTCATGATGGTGGGAAAATCTAATCATGCTGTATATGTTAAAAGAAAACATTAATTTCACACTTTTATAGAATGACAAAAGTGATTTATATGTAAAGAATTTTAATGTATTAATTTTAATAATTTGTAAATAAATTCAATGGTTCATAAAATAATATTTCTAAAATTTTTATTTATATATAAAAACTTTTATAATACATTTTGAATAAAAGTATCATGGATAAAAACATTTGTCAACAAAAATTGAAATATAGACGGTTTTTAAAAAAACTCAATATTTTTATGTAACAAAGAGGGGGAAATGGTAATAATAATTTAAATATCATGGAATAACCATTGTGGTTGAAAAATATGAGTTTTAAAGTATAATGATCGTATTAGTTCTATTAACACATATCTAGCATATACAATCTTCAAAATAAATGAGATTGTAATATATACCCTTACCTTGAGTTCTTTATTTCTTCATAGGCATTCCAAAATCCATTATAATAAACGTAAATATACTATAAATCTATTGTAGAAAAGTTATCATATAAATATTTCTATATATAATTCCATTATTATTTCTAATTACCCATTTACTATCAATTCTACATTA
The DNA here is from genome assembly GCA_963277665.1 of Viscum album. Lineage (NCBI taxonomy): Eukaryota > Viridiplantae > Streptophyta > Magnoliopsida > Santalales > Viscaceae > Viscum > Viscum album. The sequence goes on from OY728128.1 coordinate 718,207,430, forward strand.
AAATGGTCATTCTAATAAAAAATAGTCTGTTTTCCCTGCTTGTTTTTGTTCACTGGTTTAAGTCCTTGAACCTTGGTCATGGTTTTATCATCTAAAAATAAAAAATTATTTCATAATTATATTATTTATACATTATATACAATTTTATAATGATTCATATTAAGTGGTGACTAAAATATAATTACATCACTTTCTGGAGACTCTAGTTTGTATATATATAAAGATGATGTTTCTCCTTTTTGATAGACAAAACAAAAGAATATTACATGATAATTAAACATTAACTAATAATAATATCATCATACATATCATATATATATTATTTAAGTATATCTTTATTACCATCCTTGTAAATAAGAAATGAAAAATGAAAAACATTTCTTCCAAAAGGTGGTAGTCGATATGTATGCTAGAGTGACTTTATTATTTTTAAAAGGTTGAGAAATAGATAGAAAATGGACATAGAAATAATATAAAAATGTCTCAGTACAGTAATTATACTGATTCCATAATATTAATATGGATAATTAACATTTTGAGTATTTTTATGAAGAAATAAACTTGAAAGAGGTTGGTAAGAATGTATAACTCTTCATCAAGTATCCTCTAATGAAAGGAACCTTAAGGATTCATGGATGGGTATTTTGGAAAATAACCTCAAGAGCAGGGATAAATATTTTTGGTGAGTATTTGGGAAGATATTGGTCTGCATAAAGGAATTAAGTAGTGTGGAAATGATGGGATTGGTGGTTCCCTTTTATTAGTGAGGGGAGTGTCACACTTATAATTATTAAGAATATTAAAATATAATAACACCACTCTTATAGGAAGGAGGATTAAAATTTGATCATGTTTGGGGATTGTATGATACAGTTCAAAATCTATTTATCCAAGAGTATTTATAAAAAAATTTAGGTCATTTAAAATCATATATCATTAATTTAGATCTTCATTAAATATAATGAATTTTTTCCTTAATTAGTATTCACAATGAATATATATTAAACTGATATCATTAATAAGTATGTAATTTATTACTCGAAAATTAACACCATTGTATCATAATAATTTTCTAAATTTAGAAGAAATTATTTTTGAAATAACTTCCCAAAATGAAATAAAAGTCATTTCTAGAAAAATATATTTTTAATAATAAAATAAATTAATTATTATAATGTGATTATTAAAAACCATCACATGGGTGTTAATGTATTTGTTCAAAAAAATTGAATAAAAAAATTACTAAAATAATTCATAAGTATGAAATAATTTAATTTATCAAGATAAAATACATTGTACATAATAAAAAAATACCAAAAAAATATCTATTTTTTATTTAAAATTATTTTTACTTCATTTCTAACAAATTGATTATCAATGTATTAATGATTATTCATCTATTCAAATTAAATTCCAATATATTTCATTAAAATACTATTTCATTAGGAATCAATGCAAATAATATATAAAAAACATTTAAAATTTGATCATTTAACCAAAAACAATAATATTTTTGACATTTAAATTTTTTTAATTATTACATAAAAATTAATAGAAACATTTAATTTATTAAAAAATTTATATATAATTTTCCTAATTTAGGTAGTTTTTTTCCAACCCAAAAATCCAATGGTTAGATGATATATATTAAATTTTATAATAATATTTCAATTGTATATCATGGTTCATTTAAACTTTGTGTTACATGTAAAGAAATCTATCAAACACATGAAATTTATTTAAAGGGAAATATAATATAAAATCTCAGTATGTAACACTATATTTCATAAATTCATTTGGATTCACCCTGTGTGACATTGATGTCCAACTCATCATCTACCATCTCCTCTTGGGAGTGAATATGTAGGTCTATGTCCAATGTAGGATCCTCCACTTCAATTTTCTAAATTACTTATCACCTTATATCATCATGTTGAATTAGAACACCCATAAATTAATCTACTTCTACTAAACTCACTAGTTTAATTTATGTTTATCTTAATATTTGTTCCTTTTTAAATTTCGAAATTATATTGACCTGTGATTTTATTATCCAAATATTTCCATTCAATGGGATAAAAGGAATAGTCCTTCAGATGAAATCGTATACACACTGATCTAGTGATTCTTGGATTATGATTTTTGGAAAAATATTTTTGGGTTTCAATCATGATTACTTTGTTAAAAAAATTCGTAAATTAAACAAAGTATTAAACATGTTTTTATACCCTGAATAAAAATAATTAGTGGTCTTCCAAACAACATCATAGTGATTTTAGTTTTGGGAATGATCAAACACCTATTGATATATATCTTTATCTGTTCAAAATCCTAAACACTACTATAGAAGGCCAACATCAAGGATATTTCCATCATGTTGATACAAATTATTTAATGGACTAGTAGTTCCCCAAAACTTATATTTATTGGTATCAAAATTTCATCCCATAACATCTTAAAGTTATTATGGAACTTAATCATTGAGGTTTTCCCATGTAAAACATTCTAGACTTACATGGAAGGGTTATGAACCTACAATGGATCAAGGGTTTTTTATTTAGTTTCACCACATGTAATATATCATCTAAAAGATATAGAGGCGTATTTAAATTCTTATAGGTAATTTTGGAATGATAGTACGAAAGGGGAACCTATATAATCACTATATCATCATGAAGAATGTAAATAATGTTTGAAATCATTTCATTAGAAGTATTTCAGGTCATAATTCTTCCTCTAAAGAGAAAATTGTTGATGAAACTCACCGCATGAGTCTTTTGTAACCCCTATATATTATTTTTCCTATGGTACAATCACCTTGGGTGACATTTACAAATTCCCAATCATCCTTCTCTATTTTCACCTTAAACTGGTCCTTACTAGAGTCTCACTCATTTGGTTAGAAAATCTATTTTCTTATAGAAGAGGTAATTTTCACTATACACATGTGTGATATAAACATATATAAAGAGTGGTTCGGGGAGGATTATTTAAGTTGATATTTTATCATTAGGTATACCAAAAATCAATCTGCAATAACTTTATAAAATTTCCCTCCTATCAACACACATCCTCGTCAAGGTTACTAGATACCTCTACACCTATATTAGAGTCCAAAAAATGAATTCCACCATATTAATTATTTTATTTCTTCACCTCATAGACTAGAGACTAAGAACTGCTCCTAGGCCTTATTAATTCATGCCTATAAACCTGTTCAGGGTGACCAAATTGATAAAAATTAGAGTAGAAATAAACCAAAGACTAAAATTTCACAACCTTATTATATAAATTTCATTATTGATCTCTATCCATATAAAATACATTAATGTATTCATGAAATTAGATTCAAACAAATAAATATATGAGAAGAATGGGGATAAAGATATTGTGACCTATAATTTAATCATAAAAACCATCCAACTGGGTTTCCTATCATCAAAAGGATCAAAGGATTTTGTAATGATAGTGTTAAACTTGGATACATAGCCAAATTTATGAGTTTATGGTATTTAACTTAAAATAGAACCTATAATACCACTAAAAGAGTGAAATAAGAATCCATTGAAGGATCTCATAGTAAAGGACTCAGAATAAGTGGGTTTATTTTCTTCCACAAAATGGATAAAGATATTATATGGGTCTAAAATCCCAATGACCATTTTTCATGATTATATGATGATTCACATATGAACTAGGAGAAATAATCAATCAAGGGTTCATTCCTATCAATTATTGACACTAAAGAGTAATTAGGTTCATTTTTGAAGTGGATTCTAGTAGATAAATGGGGATATAGTGAAAGCCTTGAACATATGAAGAGTCCTTGACAAATATCTCTATTATAGGGAATAAAGGGGGAGAATCCTAGTCAATTATGGGTGTGAATGGGTGAATCAGGTATGTCTATTTAGAAATTAATCCCCCCAAATCCCTCTCAAATAAGACACTGTATGTTGAATATTTCAAATTAAATGTTATAAAAATTGTCATTATCTTATATTATCATTCCAAAACTAGTCTGAAAATTTTAATGGGTGTAAGCAGTGAATTAAGGAATGATAGACTAAAATAATACCCTTTCTAATATTTTTTTGTGAGACAAAAAACCCTTCTCTATATATCTCAAAACAATGTATGATGTAAAAAAAATCTTTCTAGAGATAAATAAATTTTCTATATAGTTCAACCGGACTAGGGTCTGTCCAAGGAGCATATAATAGTGAGGTTCCTATATACAAACTCCACTAAAGAATACTATAATTTATAATGATATGATAAAATTCAACCATGGAATAAAATAATATTCTAATATTAATGGGGTAATAAAATTTAAAGTAATCACATAAATTATAATGTTAAAGAAGCTTCAAGTATTTTCCTTAAAGATTAATTACTTCTTAAATGTTTTTAAATTATTTGTTGAAGTTTTTGATCAAATTCATATTGATATATTTCAATATAAATTTGTATCACAACTATTATCATAATTTATTTCAGCCTAAAATTATTAGATATATTCTAAAAATGGTAATGGTAGTATTATTTTAGTTGGTATAAAATTCAATAAATATTAGACATCCTTGTGGCATGAATAAAACCATATTTTTCTCTCCCCTATGCAATGATCAAGTTGAATTAGTGTGAAATTCATATCGACATGTTTCTTATGATTTAAATTATCCCATAAAAACTCTTGGAATTTATATTTCTTTTCAATAAGGGGAGAAAATAAAATGAAAGCGAAAAAAAATTAGATGAGAATTGGGAAGTGGATAAAATGTGAATAAGAAGGAAAGGGATTCATAAAAAATGACATTTCATTTTATGTGGGTATTGATAATAAATATAAAGGTGGATATTGATATATTATTAATTATTTCCAATAAATAGTAGATCCTAATGATAACCATTTAATATTGTTTAACTTATTAATTGTAAGGTGTTACATAAATCATGTGATATGATTCATTTCACCATATCATGCATCCAAGTCATACAAGATGACTGATAAGTAGTGTCATGATATAATATAACATGACTTGTGATACACTCTTATCATACCATAATATTTTTTTCAAATACATATCAAATATTTAATAATATTTTAATTATCTCTATAGATCTCCAACATTTACTAAATCCTCAAAAACACAGTGTTATTTCAACTTGTATTATATTATATAAAATAGATTTTTAAATCATGTCCAAAACCCCTTTTGTATATCTTCCAAAAATATTTTGGAAATCTATTAGTAATTTCACCATGTATCACATCATATAAAATACATTGTGAATATCTACCCAAAAATCCTTTTAGGTAAACTCTAAAATACATTTAGATAATATATCTAAATAAAAAATAAATTCTTATTTAGCCATCTATAAAGTGTGACTACATGTTCCATTATAGCATTCAAAAAAATATGAATTCCTAAATTCATAAAAAAACACTGCTGGAAATTCAAGTTATACTAATAGTTTTATACTATTGATATGGATAGGAAAACTATTGGTATACCATATACCAACGGTTTTCCAAATATTTGGGTAGTATGGCATGAGTATAGGCCAATACCAATGGTTATGCATAAATTCTTGGTATAGGATGGTGTAAATTGCATTATACCAATGGTTTCTTTACAATCGTTCATATAGATTTATACCAATGGTTTATTAACTGTTGGTATATATCATGTGTAAAACGTTTACCAATGGTTAAGGAATCATTGGTATATATTTTTACCAATGGTTTATTAAAATCATTAGTATACATATGGTTTTCAACACTACACCAATAGTTTTAAACTGTTAATATAGGGTTTTTCCATAATTACAAAAATTAGATAGCATCATCCCCTCCTTTCCATACAACACCTCCATATAGCACTTACAGAACAAAACAAATACCAAATTTGATAATGAAGATAATATATTAAATAATTTATGATGAATTAAAATGTTAACAAGTAATTCATATCTAATTATTAATTCTATAATTATGAAAAAAACACCACTAAAAAATGTGATAATGAGCATTCAATTATTGTAGTAAAATAGACACATTTTGTTTAAGTTAAATTAGATATAATTATGAAAATGACTGTGGCAATTCGTGACTCCACTAAAAGATTCTTGAGTACCACTTGGATTCAAAAACAAATCTTGGGAGACATTATCAAGAAGGTTATTTCACCCTTTCCATAGTCAAGGCTTTGGTGAAATGGTCTTTTTATAAAAGTTTGGGTGTCAAAAACTTTGGATGACCCAAATATCAATAGTTTTAATTACTTTTCTAAGGTTTTTATTTAAAAAATCACTTTAGGGATAGTTTTAAAATTTTAGGCATATAAATGTCTTCTTTAGTAGCTCATATTCTAGCTCTATGAATATAAATGGAGCTTGGTGTCAACAACTACTCAAATGGGGAGGCTAGGGGCCCTTTATAGGCTAAAAGAGGTATGGGTGTCTCTATACTCTCATAACCACATAGGGTTCCTAGGTACAATGTGTGGGTGTGTGACACAAGTTTGTCTTAATACGGTCTCATGGGTGGTGTGGGCATGAGAATTAGAGTGTAACTGGTGTGGGTATGGGATCTCAAGTGAAGAAGAGTGTGGGTGTGGCAGGCATGGAAGGGAATGGGAGTAGCATGAAAAGGTGTGGACATGAAATGGAAAGGCATGGGAATATGGCATGCTAGAACCTGATCACTAAAAGGCATTGGGAAACACTAGGTATGTCACTTGACCACTCCTTTTATATTTAAACTATCAATATTCTCTTAAAAGCTTTACATAATGTTGTTTAATAAAACTTGAGTTCCAATATCTTCTTAAAACTATAGTGTTAACCATTCCCATTATAACCCATACTATATCCACTAATTATAATGAAAAACTACTAACTTAGGCATGGATACTACTATGTAATGGTAAAATGATCTTCTCACTTTATTTAAGCCATAAAAAATGGTTGGATGCTGCTTGGTAGGTCATGCATAGAGGGTAATCCAAGATTAATTTTCCATGATTTCTAAAATTTGTACTCAATTATTTTTTTAATATCTTACACATTGAATGTCTGGTATAGATCCCCCTAAAGAGGCACATTTTTATAAATTTAATTGATCACTAGAGACCCATTATCCATTGATAGTCCTACTAAATCACTAATTATCTATTATGGATCAATCAAAGTATATCATCCACTATAAAATCATGAGCGTATTGATCCATAGAGGGGAGAGTCGAGGTATATTAAATCATTTGTATATTTTTATCTTGATATAAATTTAGTAGGGACATTCCTATAACTTATTTGAGCTATTAGTTCATCATTTTATGGTAATTATACTCAAGGAGAAAGGAAAAATCACAGGAGGAAATTTTCTCACCAAATTATAAAGGGGATTGATATCTTTCAGAGGGTCCAACCACTCACCTCACATAAAAATATAAATTTTATTTATTTTCAAACTCTATAGATGATGATAATGGTTTTATTTTTTGGAATAATTTAATTTTTTAGAGTGATGGTAGAAGGACTACAATATGTGTAGTGTCCTGAACCTGAATCCTTGTAGAGAAAGATCGTGAATAAACATAACACTTACTCATGTGTGAATTTATACACATCACATTATGCATTACTAAATACACATAGATATCTCGGTTTACTAAATTTTGGTTGGAACTACACAATAATTATCCTTTAAACAATAAACACATGCAGCATCAAATAATATGCTTTATAATGGTTTAATTTCTCAAAATCCACATTAGGGGTTAATAGGAATGGGTAACATTCAACCCTTATGGAAGACATTATTTGAATGATCAATTAAAATTGGTCAATATGAGGATTTGACAGAACTATCTTCATATGGAGGTAGAAAACCATCTTCAATAATAAACAAGACAAGTAAATCCACCTCTAAACTACCTACAGGAAGAACATAATTCACTACCAAAAAAATTGAACTACCATCCCTACCAGAAAAAAATCAAAAAATTCACCTACAATCAAAACTACAAAAAATAAAAATATAAAATAGTAACTAATGAAACTAACTACCCACTACAGTCAAAACACCAATAGAACATCCTCAACCTACAATGAAACTAGCAAAATAGCATCAAGAAAAAAAACCTGTAAAGTAACCAATAGAGCATCCTAAAATAAAAACATACCAATAAATAAATAATGATAATACAACAAACCAATTGATGCATTTAAACATTAGCAAAAAACCTAAAGAATATCACAAATATATTTAGTCACAGCAAATCAATAAACATCGAAGGTCATAAATATTAGTAAAAAATGCAACGGATCAATCCATCACTCATAACCATCACTGTCATCAACAACCTCATCCTCATCCTTATCTATGTAACTGTCATTGTTCCTGTCCTAAACCCCATCTTTATCCTCGGACTCATCCTCGCAGTCGTCCTCTACCTCAGCCTTTACCTCAGTATTGAAATCCTCCTCAGCCTCAGCCTCTTCCTCACCATTATCCTTTCCATCATCATTGCTAGGAATGACATCGTCTCGACCACCACAAGGACTACCACATGTTGTACTACATAATAAATACATTGATAAAATATATTCATCATAAGTAATACTGGTATCTGGTGGAAGTAATGGACATAAAACTTTTATCAGTTTCATAAATTTAGTGTTTCCCATTTAAACTCTTTCTTCCACCTGTGTGACCCTTTTTTAGCTTTATCAACTCATACCTTAACCTTTTTCAACATGGTGGTACTATAACTGGTACCTGAATAAATTCAGTACCTCATCAGGTTTATACTCTTCCATGGTCGGTAGAGTACTCTGTCATGGCACTCATCCCCCAAAACCTGATGTAAGTGATCATTTTTTCCAAAATTGTGAGGTTCTTGTACATAAAGGGCCTACAAATCATCCTGTTACAAATATAAATTTATTACTAAGTCAAAAATTAGATATTAAAATTTGAAATCAATAAACTCAAGTTTAAAATATTTTTTTGCGTTGGTTCTTTAACCTCACTTCCATCATTTATCTTTCTACTCGAGAAAAACAGTTTTGCTCAAGGAGCATGCCCTTCAATATTCAATACCTCCCTCTAAAATGACATTGAATATAGGAAAAATTAATTAAAAATAGGTTCCAAATATTTAATTTCATAACTAAAATTATATCAAAACATTAGTAATCGAATGAATTATAGAATAAACACTAGAAATTTCAAGCCCTAAAGAAAAATTATAAATGACTTCCGTATATACCTCCTCTCATAAACTGACATCATAGTACGCCCCAAAGTGTGGAGGTATTTTTTAGCTTCAATTTTATTTTTTTGGATTATTCCTAAATAAAATTAAATTATAAAAAATAAATTATTAATGCAAAATAAGAAAATTTTCATTTAAAACCCTCAAATGTGATTAATAAATTAAACATAGTAGTCTTCCAATGAGAAATCATTTGCTAGTATTGATATATGGGATAATCATCCATGATAGGTACTACCTATAACTTCGTGACAACTCTAGCATGCCATCCAATATACAAGTCATGATTATAGTCTCTCTAATGCTCACCTAATTCCATTAGATGTCCCAGAGGTGCACCCTCACCGTTGGGAAAATTAAAATGAAGCTAACACCAAAATATTAATTCATATAAATACAAAAATAATATTACATTAAATTCAAAATCTTATGTTGCACATATTCTAGAACAATCATTATCCTTGACATCATTTGGAATCTTTCTCTATGAGAGTTGGCTAACGGGAATGATATCGGAGTATTTGATAAGCGTCGCCAAATAACTCTAACATTTCTTCTCTGTTCTTTCAATAATTTTATTATCTTCGCTATAGTCCACCATCAATTGTGTGTAGTAGTAACACACACACATGATCATGTACACTATTATAGCCTTTCAGTAGATGTAGCAGTTATAGAAGAAAAACAAATATTATATCAATACATGTTATAATGAAAATAAATTATGGTATAATAAATTCAGTTTCTATAAATATAACTATTATAGTCTAATCAATGGGAATCGCTGGATATGAAGGAACTGAACAAACATCACCCTATGTAGGTGTAGTGGGTATTAGTGTATTCTTAGTAGGCACATATTGTGTTAGATAAGAAGTCAAAGAAAGAATATAGAGGATTAGAGAGAAATATTTAAACAAAAAACAATATGGCATGGATGGATGGTCAAATGGTTGATATGGATGAGGAGTGAGAATCATCATCAGATATGGTAAAGATGGGTTAGGAGGATCATATGTTATGATGGATAAAAAATGGGAGGCCAAAATATTTTGTGTGTCGCTAATGACATTGCGGGATCAGAATGTGTGGAAGATGGTACGTTAGTGGGTGGGGAAGGGTCTAATCAGGTACAATGACTAGACCGCCTAACTCTGGTACCACCCCCTCGTACCAAAACCCTAAGTACTACTTGGCTGCTCGTTGAATAAATGACACCTAAGTGGTGGATCCTATATAAAAGTTTAAAACGAAATTAATCACATGAAATTATATGTTATTGATATATATATATATATATATATATATATTTGAAATAAAATACTCACAACATGAACTAATGGAGGAATACCAATCTCTATCATTCAGATATTTTTTTCCTCCATCCTTTTTCTTCACTTCTCCTCAATTGGTTTCATTTCCTTCATTCTAAAAGAAATATGGTAGTAATTATAAAATGATAACTAATGTGTAACCCAAAAAAATAAAAATATGAGATATGACTTATTTGTATTAGGTTATTTGGTTCGTATTTTCAGTTAGGTAATTTATATTTTTTTGTTTAGGTCTTTATTTTCATTTGTTTTTATTTTCATATCAATAATTTTAATATGTCTAATTCAATTCCTCTTATTTTTTATGCTAATTTAAATTTTTTTAGTTGTGTTTGGTTCCATAGGTTTGAATACAATTCAATTCAATATTAGAAAAAGAAACTCAAATAAAACTACAACCATTAAATATTGAAAATTAACATTAAGATCAAGTAGGATATAAAATATTTTTAATCAATGTTAAATAATTTTGAATAGTACCAACCTTAACAACCCAAGTCAAGATAAACCAAAAAAACTGAGAACATGAATTGATGATTCTATATATTTCCCACCATAACTTCAGGTTCATAATCAAATATGAAAATTATGCTATTGGATTCATCATAATTAATAAATGGATTGGGTATAATGGCAGTAGGGATGGTGTCAATTCAATATTCACCATCATCAAAAAAATTCTTGGAATTATTCAATAATTTCATCAAATTTTGGTCGAAGATGATATTTGACATAAAAAAACTTGTATGATCATTGATGCCAATACATATAGTTCATTGGTTTCAAGATTTTGATTCATTTAAATAACATGAAATCCACAATGATCAGTAAATATTCCCTACCTCACCATTTAATCAAACCATTGACATTTCATCATAGTCACTCGACCATGAGAGTAATAAACCAATATTATTATTATTTCAATGACCCCATAATAAGATACATTTTCTAAATGTGGTCTATTATCCAATGCACTAGAATAATAGTCTATTGTGGAAGTTATCATAACACTATCATGTTGTGTTATCAGTTTTTGGTTATTTAGTGATAAAAAATCATTACCCATTGATCTCAATTGATTTACATTCACAAACCACAGTATTTGGACCAAAATCCAAAGCTCTTATTTCCTTAGAGACAGAGTCAATAGGAAACCTCAATACCTAAAATATAAATGAGTATTAAACTTAATTAAATATTTACTCTATTAATTTATTATATTAATATTTCTACTTTTAATTTCAACCAATCTAAAAATTATTTGTTATGAAATGTCTCTACCCTTCTCAAAGATATGGAACAATGATTTATATTTATCATTTCTTTGTGTTCCATATAGATAAAAATATAAATATTATAATATATGTTTAAAATTACAGGATATGAAATAAGATATACATGTTCAATTTAATTACTTTTCGTAGTCATCAAACAAATCATAGTTGAACAACACTGTTCGATTTTTCATCTCCCACTCTTCAAAGCTAAATATTGTCAATATATATGATCTGGGAATTCCTCCTATTTGAGGAAGTGAGGGAAAACTAGGTTCAATATTATCATACTATTATTATTCATTTTTCATTGGTATATTCCTTCTCGTAGTATGATCGTACAAATACATTGAGAAGAAATACATACATTATTGAGCCAAGTGACTGTTTATGTTAGAACCTTCGAGGTGATTCTTGTTCCGAACATAATATTTCAATGTGTATATATTTCTTTTAGTTTGATACATCAACTGAAAATAAATAGGTCCTTTGAGAAGTATTTCTATTGGAATATGGACAGTCAGATGCAGGAGGCATGTGAAAAATAGTAGAGGATATATTTTCTCTAACTCACACAAAATGAATGGTGTCTCTGCCAACGTTTTTTTCAAGAAAGACATGAAAAACTTCATAGTACATTGATCTCTAAACTAATGGAATGACCAAATAACTAACACCCTTGCATTATTGGACAAAAGATGATGGAAATATATTGAAATAAACTCATGCAAAAGGATGTGATAATTATGAGTCTTCAAAGATTTTAACTTCAACTCTCTTCTATTGAACTGTTTTGATATATTGTTTAAATAACCTTCTAGAACATTAATAGTCTCTAGTACTTCCATAAATATTTTTTTGTAGGTGTCATTACATAAAAAGCACAAGGAACTTTCCATTTATTTTCATTGATACACACATGTTGAAATTATGGTCTTTTCCACAAATCCACAAAGTCACGTTGAGATCGTAAATTATCTTTTTCCTCTCCCTTTAAATTTATAAAAATAGAAAGAAAAACTTCATATATATAATTTTCAATTTGTGTTATATCTAGAAATGACCTGAAAAATTGGTTGACTAATTAAAAAACATTAATAAGATACTCTTCTTCTTTCAATTGTAAAAGTTATAAATAAAAACATTATTTCTCTTTATATATTTCATTTCACCCTTCCCGAATGAAAAACCAAAATCTTTCAATTCATTAGTCACATCAGTTCCAGACATACACTGGGGCGGATCGTTGGTCTCCATGGTATTGTAAAATATTCGATGATTATTTCTATATGGTTGGTTCGCTGGAATGAATCGTCAATCTCCCATAAAACTAAAACTACAAAGATATTTCATTCTTCTGGATAGATTATTGTTCATAAAAAGAGGACATTATAGTTTTCCCTTGGATCATAATAGAGAAATCATTTCATAAGATGTAAAATAATTGATCATCTATATAAGTGCATTACATATCTGAAATATGACTTTCAAATATGCATAATTTTTGCACAAACCCACATCCCAAAGAATTTTCAATTTTTTTTAAGGTTTCATGTATACATCTATATCATTTTCGAGATCCGAAGGGCCATATATGAGTATACTCAGGAAAATGAAAGGTTTTTTCACACACAACCATATGGGAAGGTTATAAATGTGTATAAAATCTGGTCATGTGTTGTATGAATTAATCATATCCCCAAATGGATTAAAATTGTCCCATGAAAGACCCATCATCACATTATGCACATCAGCTGCAAAATCATGATATCGTGCATCAAATCTATACTATAAAAATCCATCATTTGGGTAAACCAACACTTCATTATTCATTTTATTTTGTTATCATTCCATCACTTTTTTATTTATATTTCATTAGACATGAAAATATTCGGGAGTCTGGGGATCAATGTAAAGTGCCACATTACTTTCTGTGGCACACTAGATGGTGTCCCATCAGATTTTTGCTTCCATCGGAATATTCCACATTTTATACAATCATTTTGTTCAGAATTTTCCTCCAAGAATAATATGTAATATTTCAAGTGAGCATAAATTTTGTTTTTTGAAAATTCAATTTCTTCAACTATCTTCTACTCTATATTGTGGTTTGAGGGAATATTTGCATCATCTAGAAGTAATTCCTTCAAGAAGGTAAGAATGTAATCGATGGAAGTATTAGAAATCACATACATGGTTTTACTATCAAATAATCATATTACAAATTCCACCATTTTCATTTTACCACATTACTGATATACTAGAGTTATGGTAGCATAATTCAATTTTTTCACCCTGTAAACATCATAATTTTCATTAGACCCATCATGTGTTCTTGTATCGAAGTGTTCTTGGATCGACATCCTTTCCTTCTCATGATGAACAATAAATGGAAGCTGATCATATAACAAATTTTTCAATCCAATCTTGTCATTTGGATCATCATCATTTTGTGATTCCATTTTCTCCCCATTATGATACCACACATAGTTGTTTTTTTTAAAACCATATATGGTTATATGGTAGCTAACTTATTCATGGCTCAACCAAGGTATTCCAAGACAATTATAACATAGGTAGTGTATGTGACTATTATCTAAAGCACTTTCAAATTAAAAATCTAAAAGGCTCTCAAAATTGCTTTAAATATTTTTGAGATCCGATTGGTTTCATACATCTAACTTCCACCCATTTTGTTAAAAAATTATAATAAGTAATTTCATGAAATAAATTAAATAATATTGATGTTTAATCAAAAAAAATTAATTAAATGAGAATTTTCCACTTCATATAAAACCATAACAGAAACACTATTCAATATGAGAATCATAATATGAAAGAAAACAAAATACTATATAGATAGGATTTGTTATATAAACAAGAATTGTTCAAATTAGTTAATTTTTTATCATTACTATAGATTTTTGTTTATTTCGGTTCACTTTAGTTCACTTATTATTTTAGTTCAGTTTGATGTAGTTTAAAGTTTTTCAGGTTTAATCAAGTCTACTTGGGTCAAATCAAGTCATTTCAATTAAAAAAATTGGTTTGGTTAATTCGGATTGGTTATTATATAGATAGGATTTGTTAGTTCTATTGGGTTTCTATATAAAGTGTTGATAGCTTCAGTTCATTTATTTTCAAGACTATTTAGGTCAGTCTGGTAGAATATAGTTTTCTTAGGGTATAATTAATTCATTTCAATTTTGTTTATTTAGTGGGTCATTATAAAGAAATAAATTATGAGATTATGTGAAACATAGTGTATGTTCTGGAAAATAATTTTATAAACACCATATTCGTGGATGATGTCCTTATATCCTAGATATTAAACATCACCTATTATCACTATATTTTCTCTCACACATTTCACAGTAAAACCCAAAATGTATTAACATGTATAAAAAATAATATTATCATGATTTAACTAGTATTATAGTTCAAAACAAATTAAATATTTATTCAAATAATAATATAGCATGTGGATATCATTTAATACATTATCAATCATTACCGCATCACTCCACAACATTTTCGACCAACTACTTCCACCATGGTATGATTAATCATGCCATGTGTTATGCTTATATCCTTTTTCACTTATTTTTTATTTATGATCCATGTTTATTTGGGATTGTGTCTCCTGGTTCAAATATGAAAGGTTGTAAAGAGTTTTCACTCACATTCAAAAGTGAATTTTCTATAGTTGATATTTACATATTTAGGATTTGAATTTTAAGAGTTGATGTACTATCATCTAAATCCAAACTATATTAAAAACCTTGGGTTCTCTTGTTCTTTATTATCCTAAAAACACTATTCACACATCAAATTCCCCTATTGTTTAATCGAGATAGAATTTCTGAACACCACATTGTTTTATCTCTCAGGGTGATATAAGTCTCAATTTGGGAATAGGAACACTCTATGAGTTCTTATTCCAATTATGGGAGTCCCCCCATGACTTAACATAATTGTATAACATAACAATAATAAATATTTTTCAGAACTAAGTTATATTTTATGTTTCCAAGGAGTATCACTTACTCATAATTGAAATCCTAGTCCATATTGACTCAATTACTTGTCACACAAACCCACATTCCATTTGTGACCATCATACCAATAATAAAATTGAATATAATTTTAAATAATATTTATGGGACCACCCACCCAATAAAATATAGAGAAAACTCTATCATTATAATGGGAAAAATCTCCTTCAATATCCTAGAATAATAATAGAAGATTAAAACCTACAAACATTTCGGATTTATGATTATAAATAACATAACATGAGAAACTATAACCAAATGGATACCCAAGGTAATAATTTCAAATAGGAGACTCAATCTATAGATGTATTAACAAAAAAACAATATTCAAGGGATGTATAAATCATCAAGATCCAAAATTCTTGATCAAAACACAAAATAAAAAAAACATATCTTAAAATCAATATGAATTGAAAATGGAAAAATAAACGGGGGAAAGACATATAACTTAGTTAGATCTTACTAACATGAAGTGGAAGTACAAAAATTGACTTTAATATGGATCCCTGGTTGGGAAGAATGGTTCACACTCTAGGAAGAAGAATGGACCTGTCATTTAGGGAAAATAAAAACACAAAAAAAATACAAATCAATACAGAACATTATAACTAAGTTATAACATACAAATTTGAAGTTGTAGAACAAAAAATGTCTTGAATCAAGATGGATCGACAACTCAGAAGAAGGTTCATGGGATGGGGATGAGGGGAGCTCTAGTTTAGGGAAACACATTAACTAAGCGTGAATATAGAGGCTTGGTGCATATTTGGTGCCAAATTTCCCAATGGATTTTAAAAACCATTGTCCTAGATTGTATATCCCAATGTTTTATTCAAACTATTGGGATAGGGTGGTCCTATCCTGACGGTTTTCTAAAACCATTGGGAAAATATTCTCTAAAGATCGCTATACTAGTGGTTTTTGAAAACTGTTGGTATAGGTACGTTGTTATAGAGTGTATGTACAGTAGTCATAACCAAAGAGTGTCCTCTATAGAATAATTACTACTACTTAATCTATAAAGGGAACTAGAATAATATTAATAAAATTCGTATTCCACTCTATGTGCATATAAAAACTATTTCATATACAAAAATACATTTTAATATAATCCATTTCTCTAATACATTGATTATCCATGGGAAAAAGATTATTCCAACTCTATATTACTAATAAAAAATTCAATATTATCTAAGTATAGACTCTACTAGGTTATGATTAAATTATAATATATTATCCCCTATTCATGAGAACATCACATCGAACTCATCTGATAGATAATAATATCATATTTCATATCTTGGTATAGATGCACACTTTGTCGGTCTATCTTAATAAATGGATCAGATTTCATACTCATCATTCATGAGGAAAGATACTATCTAGGTTAACTCTAACCAATAAAATGTTCTATAATATTTTAAACTACCCCTGTTTATCTAATATTAATGCCTTGGAAATTAATCGTATCAAATTATGAAGGAAATATTGTTATATATCCATCCATCCTCAACTATCGGAAAATAAAAATATGAAACATGTACCCTTGGTATACTAAATATATAATGTATGAATCTACATGTGGTTCAATTCCTAGGTTACCAAATATATGAAATATGTTTTTTATGCCTGATGAGTTTATTTTATATCCTTATACTAGAATCATACACTTTAGGGCCATAAAAGTTCATCACAACCCATAAAAATTATTATAAAAATTTGTTAGAGATAACTCAATGTCATGATTTTGGGGATAAATTGTCATTTTACTTCATTAGTATATGAATCCAACATGAAGGAATGATAACATATAAATTTCCTTTTAAAAACACGATAAATTTTATTTTATTGAACATATTTATTTAATACTTAAAATAGAAAATACATAATCTTATATATCATCTTTTTAGGTATGATATAAAATAAGACCATCCTTATATTGTTTTGACATTTAGGGTTTCATTAAACTTATTACTTCTATATTTAATTCCTTAGACGTCTCTATGTGACAACTTAATGAAACCTTTTCATTAAAATCTTTAGTGAGTAACATCTATAATTTAATCTAGTTTTAATTATGGTGAGGCTTAGGAATCAAATTTTTTATGTTAAATTCCTTGAACAAGTATTGAAACTCATTTACTTTACTACATTCAATTTTATGATGATAATAACATTTTTTTTCTATGTTTACCTTTTATAAGTTCACTATCATCGTCATTTATATAACCATTTCCCTATAACTTTTTCCTTAATATATTTTAGTAACTAATTTAACTCATTAAATTAATAATTTAACAATAAACCTTAAACCTACTATGATATTAAGTGACATTCACTTTGAGTTTGTAGAAGTATATTCCTTTATTTGTTTACTTTTTTAACTTATATAAGTTAAAACATGATCTCTAAAGCCTCATATATGCTATATTTTCATTATAATATAATGATAATATACAAGAACACTTATGTTTCAAAAAATAAATAATATTATATATAGTGGGAATATTTAACAATAATATTTTATAACCCATAACATATAATATATTCTATATTTTTAGAGGATTTTTATGAAATGAAAATTTTATTTATTAAAATATAACCAAGATGTGTGGTACAATATCAATTCCTTATATTTTAACAAAATTATTGGACAAACTAATTATCATTGATAAAGCTTCATGTATCCATTACTTATTTTCTAGCATGTTATAGAATCTGATGAATTATATACTGTGTATACTAAATATATCATATCATATTTTTCATTAAAACAATTTTTATATAAACTAATTCTATAATTATATAAGAGTAGTATTATTGATGCACACATCCTATACCAGGAAAGCATAGTCAGAGGTAAAGCCTCTGAGAATTTATTAAGAAAAGAAAAGTACATGGAACAAGCAACCACAAGAAAAGCAGTTACATGTCATAGAATTTATACCCCTCACCTTACCCGTGATATAAGACTTCCTCTCTAGTGGCTGATTCCCATTCAGAGATGTCATAATATTTTAGGACCTTCGTATATTTCTGTCTGAGATTCATCTTTTCTAAGGATAACAACTCCTTAGAGGATTGCCTGACAGCAGATCTAGTTGACACCGGCTTTGGCAAGTCAGAGTAAGTCTTCCTCGTTCTTCTTTTAGCTGGGAGATTTTCCTCATTTCCAGATTTTTTCTTTCCATCCTTGACTAAATCACTAAAGGAAGGCATATCCAAGCCACCACAATTTTCCTTGTCACTGTCCAAGGCATATCCCCATTTTCCAGTAATTACGACTTCTTGACAAACATCAGTCAGAGTCTGACTCTGCTCATATTTCCCATTGATATCAATCATCGCCAAACAACAAGGGGCCTCCACACAAACAGTACCAACATCAAGCTCCTGCCCCACAATATTCTCTTTTCCAGTCTGCAGAGTGTCACTGTCCTTCATTGGCGTGCACTCATCCACCTCATCATGACCCAATTCCTGAAAATGGTTGCAGGTGTCCATTATGATCTGCAGACCACCAACGGAAGCCAGCTACAACTGAGAGTCTTTACCAGCTGAACAACCAGTGGGTGCAATAGGGGCTTGTGGCACTGAACTCCACACCAACTCTCCCTCCTGTGGTCCAACTTCATCAGCTTTGATCAATCTGCAAACATCACTTGCTGCAACATCCTGAACAGAAAAGGTGTTCCCATGTTGTGATACAAGTCATGCCTTAGCATATGCATCCAGCACTCCCCCACTTCCAGACCTAGTACCAGCCCACATATTGAGGGGCATGCCAACAGAAAGCGCACCATGTACTTTCCCATCAACTAGGCATAAATCCAGCTCATCCCCCTTCTGTTCAGCAGTCCCAATGTTGATAATATCACTGACAACCCTTCCTACCTCACACTGACCAGCAAAGTTTTGATCATGCTGCAACATTTCCCCTGAAGAAGCAGGCATTACCAGCTTACCTCCAGCTCCAGCGCCAGTACCGGCCTCATTTTTTTCTATCTGATCCACACAACTATTCCAAGAGAGATCATGTTTCAGTCTATCAAACACCCTAGCAACTATCGGATTGTGTGAGGCCCACACCTGCTTCACCATTTAAACAGCAGCAGATGGATTATGCAAAGCTTGTGCCTGCTTCACCATCGATGTCTCACCCAAACAAACAGTATTTCCATTCTTCGCTGCATCAGACCCCAACTGTCCTTAACCATAAGCACCACCAGGCCTCTTCACCGATGTGGCATCTCTCCTGCTTCTGACTCCCCAATGACAGTGACCAGCCAAGTGACCCAGACGACAACAACTCGACCATAAATCAACCCAATTCTCAAACACAATGGCTTTCCACTAGCGGAATTCATCGCCAACAGCAATCCAGATCCATTCTACCGATGGCTTCGAGGCATCAACCTCGACACAAATGAGAGGGTTCACTGGATGACTCACAGAAGAAGTGTGGGCATCCGAACATAGGAAATGTCCAACCAAATTCCCTAGCATAAAAATTATCGCAGTATTTTGGAAAGGTAATGGAAGATTAGGGAGACTTACCCAGGTCGCAACTGAAGGAGGATACTGATTCATACAGAGATCCAATGACCAGCGAAGCAGGAAGAATTTGCATCCATTTCACTGGCGGGGAGCTCTGGACCAGCCACTTATCAAGTCTTCCTCTGATCCAAAACGAATCATCAGGTGATGGTTTTCAAGAAGCCCTACCACCGCACGTTCCTTCAGATCCTGATCACTAAACACAAAGTGATCGAACTCATCAATGGAGGGCCTTCATAGAGAAAAACGAGAAACCAGTGTCAAATCGAGGAATCCTGATGCCGTAGAGAATTCTGATGAAGAAATCAGAAGCTGAGGGGCCCCAAAGTGGAGCTCTGGAGCTTTCAGGCTTAGGGAGATCGACGGAAAATCCGAAAGGAATCTAGGGTTTGAGAAAGTAACAAATGCCACCTGTGACGCCGGTGGTGGTGGAAGATCACCTTCCCCCCTCCCTCCACCAGGAAGGGGGGGAAACCATCATCGAGCATCAGCTAGGGTTTAGCATCGTGTATGGGAATATTTACCTCCACAAAAATCTTAATTTATTTTTTTTATAACTTTGGATATATACATGAAATAATATTTTAAAACTTTTCGATAAATTTTTTATTCACGTTTATAATTTTATCATTTTATACTATTAACACGACTCTATATCCTTAAAATTATAGTCCATTCACATTTATCCTCATAAACTGCAATAAATAAGGATATATTTTATAAAACTCGTCTATAATGCTAAAATATCTATAAAAAAGATTTTAAAAATGAATTTCTTGAGATAAAAATCCTTAAAGAATGTAATTAGTCTCTCGAAGTCATAAAAATTAAAATAATATTAATTATATGAGGGAAGAATATGTTTATTTGGTCTTTATTTATCAAATTCCTTTTAAACAAATACTTAATTATTATATTCTTCAAATAATAATATAGATTCATTTCTTAAAAAAATTTAGATATTAGTTACTCTAGAAGGTATTTATATAATATAAATACTCTGAATCATGTAACAAAAAGTTGGTGTCTTCATTATTATATTGTAACTAGATACAAGTAATTGTATCCCAAAGAAATGAATATTTTAGTATCCTTGAAGAACTTTTTATATACATCATTCCCATATGAAAATGGAAATATAATATACATATCATAAATCATTATTGAATCCTTATCATTATTCATAATATTTTTTTTATATCCTGGGGAAAATAAATAAGGTAAAGGGTTATCTCTAATTCTAAGTATGAGTTATATACAATAGAATTTATCTTGAGTAAATAAAGAATAATCGATATGGTAACGTAAATAACTGAAAATACATGGAATTTAATCAATAACTTAAGAAAAAATGAATACATTGATAAATAAATTAAGAATATCTTGTATAATAAAAATAAAATAATTATCAATGAAGGGAATGATTAATATTAGATATCATGAACTCAAACATCAGAATATCACTACCATAAAATAATTCTTCCAAGATAGTTTAAACTATGTATAGGCATAGAATAAAAAACCATCTAATAATACCCTGTTGATATGTCTCATGACACTTTACAATTAATCAAGAGGATATATAGTTCAAATACCCACTCATCACTTCATAACATTCATACCTCATATATTGAATGATCGATTTAATTCATGAACAATATTCCTTAACAACATAAATCTATATTGAGTAATAAATACAGATTAATCAATTTTCCTTAGTCAATAAAATTACTTTCACAATAAAACACTATATATATAAATGATATATATTTTAAGAAAATTGAATATACATGATAAATAATATGGATATTTATGATTAATGTAATGTCTAATGATCAATAGAAATATAATGTTTTATGGGAATGATAATTTCAAAAAATTAATCATGTGATGAGAGATGACCATTAGAAAAGTACATTTTATATTAAAATAAATTCCTTTAAAGAATATATAAAAATTTAAAGGAAATAGTTAAAATATGTTTTCAAAAATATTTTCCTTCTGAAAAATATAGAATAATCTAAAGAGTGTAAAACAGTTGTGGAAATGGGACTGTCTGTTAACTCCATATAAGACCTAAACAATTCCTTTTAACTTTTTAACAAAATTTTAAAATGAATATTTTTAGAATAAATAAGATTGATTCCTTTAATATTATGTAAAAATTAAATTAAGGTATAAAATATAATTTATAAATCATTTTTATAAAAAAATTATTTTTGTTTAACAATTTTTAAAAATATGGAAGTGGAATATAAGTATATTCGATCGAGAAGAGAAACAAGATTGTATTTTATTTTAAACATTACTATTTAAAGAGTAAATTAAATTTAATAATTAGTAGTGAATAATAAATATATTTTAATGTTTAATACTACAATTTGGTATTATATATACCACATAATTTAAATATGTGCATAATACCAAATATGTCTCAATAGAGTGGAAATTGAGATGAAATCCCTTGACTCATGTATTCCTTTAATTGAATGTGATTTAAAATCATATATAATAAATTTATATTTATTATAATTACATAAAAGATCCATATACATATATATAAAAAATATATTATACATTTACAAAAATTTATCACCTGTTTCATAACAATCTTTTATTATTATCATTATTTACAGTGTTAACTACATCATTTTCTTGTATGTTTTCAAGCGGTAACTCTAGTAATTGGAGTTTTATTATGGTTAGATAATATAAAAAATTTAATAATGTTATAAATATCATATAAATTCAATATATATATATTGAGAGTCACCCAAAATATATAGATATAGGAAACTGAATTACACCGTTCATAGAGACGGTAGGACATATAAATGCATATACGTTGTTTTCAATTTTCAATGGATGGAATAAAAGAAATTTGAATAATAATTAATATTTAAATAATAATTAATATATAATATAAATCATATATATTCATTATTTCCTTCCTTATTACCATCCACCAAAATCATAAATGAAAATTGAATCACATCACCTCACTGAGGTTGTAGTCCACATGTATGCTTGAGCGACGTTATCATTTTCAAATAGATTCGAAGTTAAGAATTTTTATATGATATTATATTTCCAATATCATATTTATGTCATAAATATCATATATATTCATTTTCTCCATAATTATAATTATCCATTTAATGTGGTCATGAAAATTAATTACACCTCTATGTGGAGATGGTATGTCATATGTACGCACGAGCGAAGTTTTTGCTTTTACTAGGATGGAAAAGAGATATAATATGGTTTAAATTTGATCCTAATAACATATAAATATATTTATTATTTAGGATTTATTAGTTTAGGATGGTTACAATACATTAATATAATGTATAAGATGAAATAAACTTGAAAAGGTTTGTAAATATGATTACCACTTCTTTGTTAGAATTTCAGTAGATATCTTCTTAAGGAACATAGGTTAGGTCATTTGGATGTTAAAGAACCTATAAAAATTTTATAATAATTTTTATATGAGTATTTTTTAAGGTTTCATTAATATAGATGCCTCATAGTGGTGTAAAGAGGAGAAATAATAGGTTTCCTTTTAAAATTACAGTGATCGGAAATCTTTGAATTTCATGAATTATTAAATTAATATATATTATTTTTCAAAACAAAATGACTCCAAAATGATATAATTATAATCTAGGATGAGGGTAATATTAATATATCTCATTAAATAAATTTTTATATGTTTTTTGTATGTTTTTACACCTATCTTCTAGTTTTAACCCCCATTATACATTTTTAAAATTACCATAATATTAAAAATGTGTACCCTATATGGGTGGATAATGATAATATAAAATGTAAGAAGAACTATAAATGGAAAAATTATGATTTCTAAAACCATATCCCATTCATTTTTATGAATATATTATTTTTATGGATTTTAAATAATTTATTTAAACATTTGTTATTATAAAATATCATTAATGTAATAATTTACAACATTCATTGAATTTGAATTTAAATACTTCAAGTTAAAAGAGTTATTTACAATCTAATAAATTCACTCAAATTTTATACTAATATAAAATAATTACGTAACACAATAATTATAATAAATTTTATAAGTTTTTTTATTTTTAAAATTATTTATTTTATTATTCTATTTACTAAATAAATATTGTGTCAGTATTGTGAAAGAATAAAATATAATTATTCCAACACTAAAAACTAAAAATAAATTATTATGATAAAAATATATAATTCATAATTTTAATTTCTATTTATAATAGAACTTATTTTTTATGTATCCCTATCATGAAATATTATTAATATTAAAAAAATGTGAAATTTTTGTCTTTATCTCTCACATCATATTTATGAAGGTAAAAAACATAAAAAATGGAAAAATGTCATATAATAAAATTTTGGAAGTTTATGGATTATATATACTCATAAAAAAATTATGGTATGTGTTAGGGTTATTTTTTAGTACTTATCATAATATTTATATCCTAAGTTAATTAATTTTACCTTTATTGTAGTAACAAAACATTCTATTATTAATAATAATAATGAATAGAAATAAATGGGAAATATTAAAATAATATATAACACTTGATAAAAATATGATATCCTTTTTCCAGTATTCAATTACTAGAAATGGTAAAAAATAAGATAGAAAAAATAGATAAATGCAATGAAAAACAATTTTTTAAAAAAGAAGCATTTTTAAGTATAAAGATGGTTTAATACCAAATTCAACAATAAAATTTATTTAAATTAATTTAATTAGGTTAAATATAATATAATAGATATAATGTTAATTTAAAACCATTTTCAAACTAAATATAACATTTTCCATGCTTGAAAGAATACAATTTTCAATAAAAGTATTTTTTTTAACTATTTATTGGAAAATTAATCTTATTAGAAAAATACTAATAGTTTACCTTAAGATAATGTGTATACATTGATTTCAAAAGTGAATCCAATTTTATCAAATATAATTTCTTGAAGTTCAAAAAATAATTTGTATTATTTTCTCATAAAAATCATTTCTTAAAAAATACATTTTGGAAGAATAAAATGTCATTTCTAAAATTTAAGCATTTATTTCCAAAAAAAATAATCAATAAGTTATTATTGATAATTATTATAATATATATTATTATTTTGTTTAATCCAATCTATACCTTCCAATTCAATGTAAAGGTTATAACATCCATATTTAAATTATAATATTTTGTGGTTCGTTTAAGTTTTGTGTTGTGTGTTGTATATATTATCAAATGTCGTTTTATTTTAAAATCACAGTGTGTAATATTATACCCCCATCCTTAAATAAATTTTAACATTATAATTTCAATTTTTTATTGATAATCAATGGTTTGAAATTTGTAAATTTTTTAGTGTAAAACCCTACACGTAAAAAATGTTATTAAAATTTTCACATAGAATGTGGGAAATGATGTATGAAGGTAACCACAAAACTATTTTTCGAAACTAGAAAACATTAGTTAGAAATGAAAATATGGACAATATAGATAAAAATAACTCCAAAGGATTAATATATACTGATAGAGAATATTTTAATGTGAAATTTAATGACCAAAAAACCATAAATATATTATGGGTGAATAGAGTGTCAATTCATCAGAAATGATCACAACTGGATATCATTTTTTTCAAGATCTTTTTTCCTAGAGTTGAGGAAACTATTTAAAATTTAAGCTAAGAATATAAGGAAATTTAAAAGTATAATTTCATCCATTAATCAAATTCCACTATAATCTCATACATTCTACAAATGATGATTATTCAAGATGAACTTGCTAAGCATAAAGAACTAAAATCAACTATTAATATATCATAAGATCACATGAAAGAATAATAATTCATTCCTCCTATGTATAGATATTTTCTAAAAGTGAAATGGTTTTTAGTGGTTTTTCAAGAATATATAAATCTCTTCAACCTCAATAGGAACACCAAAAGCTCAACTTAATCCATTTCACAAATACTTAACCCTAATATTCTTTCAAAATATTTCTAACCAAGTTCAAAACCCAAAAATATGAAATATTTGATCAAAAATTTATTCCCAGACAATATAAATTATCTCATAGTGTTACATAACAAACATGTGAATAAATTGAACACATGATCTGTTAAACTTACTAATAACCGAAATGAAAATAAAACTTCAATGAAAAGGGAACTTATCTAAAAAAATATTTTACCCTAATTGCTTATAAACCATAAATCTAAAAATATTGTAATATAAATCATAATAAATTTTTTCATTAAATCACTAATCATATTAATGTTCAGAAATACAATCTTATTTACTTCATCAATTTGAATAATCTATTTATCCTATATAAACATTATTACATCAACATCAGGTGTATACTAAAAGTTATCATTTTCTTATTCTTATGCCTTCAATAAAATATCACATTTCCATTAAATCAATTTTCTGGGTCAATAGAAACATTCAACATATGATTTCAAATCCTTAAATTAAAACTACTATAGTATAATCCATATATGTTTCAAGATTCTTGTAACCAAAACATCATTAATAAATAATATTCTTGAATACAAATACACAATAATTTTATCATTCTATTTTGATTGTAGTAATAGCATAATCTTGGCCTTCTACCCTTGGATTATTATACAGAAAGTTACCTTTATTCATGGGACATTGGTTTGAATATTGAACCATCAATTTGTAGTTAAAACAATTAACATAGTATTTTTTTACTACTAAATTGGTGTTGCAGATGTCCTTTTTATCCAAACATAAATCAAAACTCCCATTCCATTCAAGCATGTACTAGGGTGTTTCCTACCACAATTATCAAATGTGTAATGTTTAATGATTCCCTTCTTTTCCTTCACATCATTTATTTTTCCTCATTACTCAGTCAGCCCATTTTTTTAATTTCCTTTTAAAATATATGAGTTGGATATTTATTTATTTATCCTTATGGAACCTATTACCATATCATCATATTATTAAATCATCTAAAAACTAGGGCCCTTCAAACACTTTTCTTAATCCTATCAAATAAAATATCAATCTTGAATTCCAAATTATATATATAGTCAGTTGTATTTATATCACTATTCTCGATGGAATTATTTCTCAAATAAAATTACATTAAAATTCCATCATTCCATGCTTTCTATTTTTTCATCCTCTTTAATGTAATGGAACAATGATCTCCAATGATCTGCATCTCCTTTCAATCAATACACCTCCTTAATAACATTTTCAATTTCATCACTTCCCAAAGTGAGGAATATCTTTTTCAGCTACTTAATCTAGTTCTTAGCTACCAATTGATTAGTACATTCACTAAAAAATGTATAATTTTATCACATGATGTGATCAAACATAGGAAAATCACATTGTGGAACATCATTTAGCTTCATATAGGAAAGGTTGTTTTTCATAACAAGAATCAATTGTTCTAATATATCCATGATATACTCAGTTACAAAACCAGTTTTATTGGCTTTCTCAGTGGGGAAATATTGACCTGTTCCATGGGTTTTGATTCCCTTTCTTCCAATAAAAACTATCATTGAATAATGGAAGACAGTTATCTTTTTCAGAATCCTCATGAATATTGAGCCATAAAATAAAATCCCTATAATGGTAAAATTTCTCAAATACTAAAATTGATTATCAAATTTTTCATGTTATCTATTATTATTTTAAATCTAGTTACCAAGGTTTCTACTAAATATGATCTGATACCAACAATGATATTCCCAAATCTAGTAACCCAGATCTTGGGTCTTATTTATTATATTTGAACTAGATATAAGTAATCATAATCTAAAATACTATATAATTTAGTATTCTTATATAACTACAAACACACATCATTAACATATTATAATGTAAATATAAATAAATAAATTCACAAATACTATAATCGATTATCATATTTCTCATGTTATCTACTTTTATATTAAATCTAGTTCCCAAGGTTTCTACTAAATGTGCTCTAATACCAACAATGATAATCCCAAATATAGTAACCCATATCTCAGGTCTTATTTATTATATTGGAACTAGATACAAGTAATCAAAGCCTAAAAGACCATATAATTTGGTATTCGTATAGAACTAGATATACGCATCATTCACATATTATAATGTAAATATAAAATAAATAATATGAAATAATTCTTGTAGCCTGGTATTTATTAATAATATCATTCTTCATATCTTGGGTAAAAGAAAAAAATAAATGGGGAAATTATATTCTTAGTAATAGTTATCTACAGAGGAATATATCATATTTAAAAATGATATAATCAATATGGAAAGTTAAATGAATGAAAACATGTGTCCTTTAATTAATAACATTAGAAAATAAAATGTACCAAAGGATAATATCAATACAGTAATCTCATGGATGAAAATAATAACTAAATTATCAATGAAGGGGATGCTTAATATTGAGTGTCATGATTTTAGACTTCATTATATCTCTACCATAAAATCCTTATTCAAGGATATTTTAAACTATGGGTAGGCATACAACAAAAACCCATTTAATGATAGCATACTCATTTGTATCATGATACCAGTTGAAGCATCTTGGGGAAATATAATTCTATGACCCACCCATCACAGCATGTTGAATGAATTCCTTGTATATCAAATGATCGATTAAATTGATGAAAAATATTCCTTATCAACAAATATCTTCAGTATTTAAATAATACTGATTAATCAAGTTTTCCACATTCAATTAATTAATGTTCAGAGTAAAAAACTATATGTAGAAATGATGAATGGATTAATTAATATGAATATCCATGATAAAGAATATATATATTTAATATAAATTTAATGAACCATAATAATTATAAATTGAATTATTCTAGGGAAATTTAATGTCCAAAAATTAATAAAGATATAAGAGATGACCATTAGAAAAGTATAATTTTTAGTAAAATCAATTATTTTAAATAATATATTAAAATGGAAAGGGAACATATAAAATTAGTTTTCATAAAAATTTTCCATTAAAAATAATTTAAAACTTATAGAATAATCTAAAATGTTTAATAAAATAATAGTGGTGTGAGATCCTGTTAATGTTGTATAAGATAAAAAAATATTCCTTCTCACTTTTTTGTAATGAATATTAAAAATAAACACTTTAAATAAAGAATTATAAATATTAATTTTATAACACTTTTAAATTCAAGGATGAATTAAAATATAATTTATAAGTCATTCATGTAAATAAAAATTATTTTCTTAAAAAATTTGAAAATTATGGTAATTGAATAAAAATATACCCGATCAAGAAGAGAAATAAGATTGTCTTTTTTAAGAAATCCTATTGAAGGAATAATATTAATTGAATAATTAATCATCATGAATAAATCTATATTAATTTTAAATACTTTCAAGTGGAATTATATACACCAGATAATGTAAATAGATGAATAATACCATATATGTTTCAATGAAGTGGATATTAAGATGAAATCTCTCATCTTATATTTTCCTTTAGTTGAAAAATCTTTCAAATATTGTATAGTAAATTTATATTTATTATGATTAAATAAAAGAACCATATAAATATCTAAAAAATCATATATGGTCTATTTTTAATATTTTATCCCCTCTTTTTAACAATATTTTATTGTTATCATTATATCAGGTATTAATTACTTCATTTTTCATGTATGTATTGATTCAGTAGTTCTAGTCTATTTACATTTATTATCATCATATAATCTCAATAATATTATTCATGGTATAAATATAATATATACTCAATATATATATATATATTAATCCATAAAATACAGTGATATAAAAATGAATTACACTGTTCATGGAGACATTAGATCATATGTACGCCTAAACGATGTTTTCACTTTTCAATGGATAGAATCAATGTAGTATCCACTATTTGAATTATGTGGACTTTTGTTATGAATTTTTATGTGTTTAATGTTCATGGGATGTGTTGGGAAGAGGTTGTGAGAGTGGAATGGTTTTGGATGAGTTTGGAGGCTTTTAAAGGGGTGCACGGTTTGAGCATGGTTAGTAGAAACCATGCGAGTTCTCCAAGAAACTGTGCAGGGGAGACAGTAGGCTTCGCACGGCCTGCACACGGTTTGCCAAACCGTTTGGACCCTTTCTCTCTAGGTAGTAGCGTGTTCACGGTTAGCGCACGGTTTTCTAAACTGTGTGGGCTAACCGTGCGGCCACTTAAAAATAGGGTTATAAGTTCTGGGCTCCCTCGGGCTTAACCAAAAACACTCCAATATTCCTCCCACCCGATCCTCACTCAGGATTTCAAGTTCTAAGGGGTTGTAGGGGCTCTCCCAGTCAGTTTGGAAGGATTTTGAAGAGGGTTCTTGGTGTTTTGAAGGTGATTGCTCCCGGGTAAGTCTTCTCCCATGCTTTCTTTGTGTTTTACTATAGATTTACTCTTCCCTCTTTCTTGGTTTTCAATATATACACTTTTTTTGTATATATCTAGGGGTTTTTTTCCTTGGATGATTATTTGAATGCTTGTGAATGTTAAGGAAGGGGATTTATAGAGGTTCTAGTGGTGAGTTCGCCGGATTTGAGGCGTGCTTGTTCATGGGTCGATTTCTCGGGAACCCTAAAGGTAGGTGGCTTCTCTCTCGACTCCACTTGGTTAGAAATAATGGTTTTGGTTACAATTAATTTTTTTTTTCTTGAAATTAATTGTGTTTGATGTGTGAAATTGGTTATAAATCCCTTGGGTGATGTTTTGGGGATTTTTGGGAAAACGGGGGTTTTGTGGTGAAATGATTTTGTTGTGGATTTTAAAATGGAGATTTTAAAATGGGATACTATGGTTGATTTGTGAAAATGATTTAAGGAAATGGTTTTCAATAAAGAGGTTGTTTTATTGAAATGTTTTTTGTAATGGAACATGATTTTCAATAAATGGGTGATTTATTTAAGTGGATTGATATGAAATTGAATGGGTTGATTGCATGATGTTGTGACCATGGTCGGTTATATGCTTGGATTTGGCTTGTTTTGAATGTTGTGTGGATGTGGAGAGAAGTACCACTATAAAAATGGGATGGAGAGTGTAAGGAAGGGCCACCATAAATGGTAAGTGGAGGGGAAGTGATGCTTGGTGTGAATGGGTGAACGGGTTGGACAGAAGTTCCACTATTTGGTTATTCTGGTTGTTCTGTTGCGCATTTCTTTGCAAGATGGAATTTTTTTGCTAATGTGTAAATGTTGGAATGGTTTGTGGCATGTTGTTTGGATTTCCCTTGGTGGTTTGGTTTGGGTGAAATGTCTTGGTAATGATGTGGTTGGCTTATGGTAATGGTATCACTTGTGATTATTTTATATAAACTATTTTATATAAATGTGCCAACGGTTTTATCCTAGTGGCATGTGTAGGGAAGTAATTTGGGGAATTCCTACTGAGTTTCAGTACTCACCCCCTGCTTTGGC
The DNA here is from genome assembly GCA_963277665.1 of Viscum album. Lineage (NCBI taxonomy): Eukaryota > Viridiplantae > Streptophyta > Magnoliopsida > Santalales > Viscaceae > Viscum > Viscum album. Next base: position 718,239,407 of record OY728128.1, read on the forward strand.
ATTGTGGTGTCTTTGTAGATGTCGTGTACCGTGACATGGGAAAAGGTAAGGCATCACCCTCCTTTAATGGAGCATTATAATCCCTTGGTGGATCTTGGAGCTTGGATCTTGGTGTGGAGCTGTGGTGGTGTCATGGATGATGGTGCTTGGTTGTTTAGTTTCCGTAGTGTACTCTGATGTTGTGTGGACATGTCTAGTTGTATTGGTTTTGAGTATTGTTGTGGAACAACTTGTTTTTTTTTTTGGGAATGCATGGTTGGGTAATAGAATCGACATGCATCATATAGTGGTTGTTAGTGGATGTTTGGTTTGTTTTGTCTTAATGGAAAATCATTCCCCAACTTGATCTTGAAGTCGTCAGCATTTATTTCCAGCCTTTGGCGTCTTGGGAACATCGCTTAAGGCCAAGTAGCCCTCACCGCCTCCTCAAGCCAATGAGGTAGGGGCGGGGTGTTATAAGTGGTATCAGTTTGTTTGGTCTTTTGGAGTTGATTCTCAGATTTGGTTTTGACATTCGTTATGTTACTTTCCTTGAGTCGGGATGGTAGCAAGGTGTAGTATTTTCAAAACTTGGAATGTATAGCAGAAAAAGATGTAGCTAACCCTTTTATGCTGAAATTCAAGTTACCAGGGATTTGGGTACATAAGTGTTTTGGAGACACATATAGGAATTAGAAATCTCATGGTCATAGGTGTAGCCAATGAGATGAGCATGACATGCATGGTAGAAATGAATTCCCACTAGGATTCACATTTCATTGGGGTATAATGATCTATGGGTTGAACTAAGAAATGGTTTTTGTGTGAAACTGTAATGTGAATAAATTTGATATTTTGAAAATGGTATGATTTTCAAAATGGTGAAACATGGGAAATGTGATCTTCTGGAAAGCCTTGTTGTGAATGTGTTGTGTAATATGATTTGAAATGGGATATTGTGATGTCTACAGAAGTGATACTCATGGTTGATTGTTTTCTGTTTATAGAAATGGCACCGGGTAGGCATCGTAGAGACCAACCAGGGGAGGCTGCTAAGAATGTGGTAGCACCTGAGCCTCAGATGAACCAGCAACCAGTGCAAATCATAGTGCAATCTTTCTAAGCTATGGAAAGTGGAAACAAAGTGGATGAACCAAGGCATGTGGATCTTGTGGTTTAGTTTCAAAAGCAGAATCCACCCATTTTCAAGGGTGATTCAGAGCTAGAGTGGGAAGAAGCATGGTTGAATAGAATAAACAAGATCTTCGAGTTCTTGGGAACACCGGTAGAGTTAAAAGTGAAGTTGGCCACGTATATGTTGGAAGATCTTTCCCTTCAGTGGTGGGAGTTGGTAGTCCAAGCTGGTAATGTCTAGGTTATGATGTGGGAATGCTTTGAGGAATTTTTTAATAAACAATTCTACCCACATACATTCATAATTCAGCATACGACTGATTTCTTTAGTTTGAAGTAAGAGCTTATGTCTATAACGGAGTATGAATCTAAGTTTATGAACTTAGTGTGGTTTTCACCTGAGGTGGAGGGTAGCACGTCGTTGAAGGAAAGGATCTTTGAAGCGGTGTTAAGGAAAGAAATCTGTTCAAAGATAGTGATGTTGTGTATAGATGATTACAAAAAGATGGTGAATAGAGCCTCGGTGGTTGAGCGGGATCTGTCGGGATCTCCTAGTGGAGGAAGTGTGGTGGTACCCATAGGGAATAGTGGGAACTCTAACGCTGGGTTCAGGATAAGGAGGGACACTTATTCCTAGGGCGGGAATATGGCATATAATCCGATGGCAGGATCGGTAAATCTTCCTCTGAAGTCCCAGAGCAAGCCGGGATGTTTTCAGTGGGGTTCTACGAGCCACATCAAGCGGGATTGTGCGGAAAAACCTTGAGCATGTCATAATTGTAAGCAGATTGGGCATCTGCAGCGTTATTGTCGGGATGCTCCAAGGTCGGGTGTATGTGACACTCCTCAAGTATCACAAACATCTTATGCTTCAACGGGATGGGGACAGCAGCATACCCCTCGTCAGTAGAGTAAAATGGGTCATGGTGATTCTCGGAATACCGTGATTCCTCAGTAGGGAAATAAAGAGCAGAGTGTGGCAAGAAAACATGTGTTCAGAGCTAAGCAGGTTGTGGTGGATGATCAGTCGGGACCATTCACGGTGCGAGGTACTATTCTTTTAAATTCTACCTTGATGCAAGTGTTGTTTGATACGGGTGATTCACACCCTTTTATTGTTGCACATGTGGTTGATTTGTTGGGTTTAAGGGTAGAAATCATGCCCCTGATTTTGAAACTTCAAACTCCTCTGGGTTGAAGAGAGTTTTGAGCCTTCTTGTGTAGAGCATGTTGTATCCTTGTGGGCGTGGTTGATATAACCTGGAATTTCTCAATGCTTGAGATGGATGGGTATGATATAATCCTAGGAATGGATTGGCTGGTGGCTTTTAAGGCCCACATTGACTGTGATGAGTGAACAGTAGATTTTACGACACATGATGGTGTTAGACATCTCTTTAGAGGAGAAAAGCATGAAAGGAACGGTGCAATGGGATTGTTGGCACCAGAAGTGGGTACATTATCATATCATTTGGTGGTGTTGTCGTTAGAATTGGTAATGGATGTTGAGTAGAGTATTCTTCTGGTAGTGGTAGATCAGTTCATGGATTTTTTTCCTGAATAATTCTCTGGCTTACCTCCTATAAGAGAAGTGGAGTTTACGATTGATCTCCTTCTAGGGACCAGTACTATCTCACTTCCTCCTTACCGGATGGCACCAGCTGAATTGCGGGAAATGAAAGTCCAGTTGGAAGAGTTAGAAAACAAAGGGTTTATCCGGCCTAGCACGTCTTTGTGGGCAGCGTCAGTGTTGTTTGTGAAAAGACGGATGGAACTTTGAGGCTCTGTGTTGATTATCGTAGACTTAACCAAGTTATGATAAAGAATAGATATCCACTTCCACGAATTGATGATTTTTTTCGACCATTTTAGGGGACCCCAGTGGTTCTCCAAGATCGACCTAAGGTCAGGATATCATCAATTGTAGGTGAGGAAGGTGGATATTCCTAAAAAATCTTTCAGAAGTAGATATGGCCATTATGAATATGTGTTTATGCCCTTTGGTCTAAATAATACACCAGTGGTGTTTATGGAATTGATGAATTAGATATATCAGAGATATCTGGATTCATTTTTGGTTGTAGACGATATTATGGAGTATTCAAAGACAAGGGTGGAGCATGAGCAGCACTTGGCGACAGTGTTGGGGATCTTGAAGGATCATCGGTTGTATTCCAAATTGTCAAAGTGTGACTTTTGGATACGGGAAGTTCATTTTCATGGCCATGTGATTTCTGAAAGGGGTGTTTCAGTGGATCCGAAAAAGATAGAGGATGTTATCTCAGGGAAACCGCCAAATAATTTGTTTGAGATATGGATTTTTCTTGGTCTAGCTGGGTATTATCAGTGTTTTGTTCGTGATTTTTCACATTTGGCTTCACCGATGACAGCTTTGACAATAAATAATGTTCCATTCCAGTGGAATGAGCAGTGTCAACAGTGTTTCAAAGAGCTAAAGGATCGCCTTACATCATCACCAATCTTGGTTTTTCCAGAACCAGGAAAAGGGTGCGTGGTGTATTGTGATGCATCGGGATCAGGGTTGGGGTCCATTCTCATGAAAGGGAATCATGTGATTGCGTATGGCTCACGGAAGTTTATAGTGCATGAGAATAACTACCCAACTCATGATTTGGAGTTGGCATCAGTGGTCCATGCTTTGAAAGTGTGGTGTCATTATCTCTTTGGTGAGAAATTCACGGTATATACAGATCATAAGAGCATGAAACACATTTTCTCACAATGGGATTTGAACTTGAGGCAAAAGAGATAGATGGAATATCTCCAGATGTTTTATTTTGACTTGATGTACATGTCGGGTAAGGGAAATTCGGTGGCGGATGCATTAAGTAGAAAACCATATGCTCAGGTGACGAAACAGGCATCGGACCAGTGGCAGTTGATGTAGGTTGTAACTGATATGCGGTTGGAATGTGAGGACTAGGGTGATAGAGTGGTCTTCTTTCCAGTTTTATTGATTCCTGACTTGGTTGTCCTGGTAAGAGAGGCACATATATCTGATTCTGAGTGTGTGACCATGGGGTCGAGACTCAATGGCAGGGAGACAATTGAGGGTTGGAAACTGAATGGAGATTCAGTTTTGTGTTTTTGGAATCGGATGGTGGTACTAGTTTCTTTTCAGGAGGATCTTCTCAGGGCGTATCATCATTCTAGGTGGGTTGTTCATCCTGGAATTCATAAAATTTATAAATCGTTGAAAGCGCAGTTCTAGTTGGCTGGTATGAAAAAAGTGTGGCTGAGTTTGTTTCGAGATGCTTGACTTGTCAGCAGGTCAAGATAGAGCATCAGAGGCCAGTAGGGATGTTTCAGTCTTTAACAATCCTTGTTTGGAAGTGGGAGCATATAGTGATGGATTTTGTCACAGGTCTCCCAAGAACGGTCAGAAATCATGATTCCATTTGGGTGATAGTGGATCAGTTAACGAAGTCGACCCATTTCATCATGATTCTTGAATCTCATATGGTGGAGGATCTGTCCAAAATCTGTATCTGGGAGGTGGTAAAGAGGCATGGTGTTCCGTTTTTTATTGTATAATATAGAGATCTGAGGTTTACATCTTGTTTCTGGAAATCCTTGCAGCAATCCCTTGGGACGCAGTTGACTATGAGCACAGCGTATCACCCTCATATGGATGGTCAATCCAAGAGGACGATACAAACTCTGGAAGATATGTTGCGGGATTCTATCTTGTATTTTGGTGGCTTGTGGGAGGAGCACTTGTCGTTGGTTGAGTTATCATACAATAACAGTTATCAAAAATCCATACAGATGTCTCTTTTTAAAGCATTGTATGGGCGTCCATGTCGTTCTCCACTATGTTGGGTGGAAACAGGTGAGTCCTCGATGTTTGGACCAAGCCTTGTCCAGGAGACGACGGAGAAGATAAAGTTGATCAGAAAGAGAATGGAGATGTCTCAAAGTCATCAAAAATCATAGGTGGATCATCATCGACAGTCGTTGTCATTTGAGGTGAGTGATCATGTGTTCTTGACGATCTCTCTAAGGTCGGGACATCGTCGGTTTGGGAATCAGGTAAAGTTATCTCCGAGGTATATTGGGCCTTTTGATATTCTTGAGTGGGTTGGTGAGGTGGCTTATCGTTTGGATTTTCCACCTAGGTTCAGTGCATCGCACAATGTGTTTCATGTGTTGCAGTTGAAAAAGAATCAGCTGGATCGTGACCGTGTGATTCGATGGGATCATGTTGAGCTTGAACCGGATGCTTCGTTGGTTCATGTTCCAGTGTGTGTTATAGATAGGAAAGAGAAAGTATTGCATGGTAAAATCATCGGTTTAGTTCGTGTTTTGTGGAACCATGGTCAGACTTAAGCAGAGACTTGGGAGTAGGAGAAAGAGATGGTCGAGCAGTGGCCCGAGCTCTTTCGGTAAAGGGCGGGTTCAGTACTTTCTGAGGACAGAAAGTCCAATGGTGGGGAGAATTTAGTACCCCCATTTCAGGTATGTGGACTTTTTTTATGCATTTTTATTTGTTTAAAGTGAATGGGATGAGTTGGGTAGAGGTTGGGAGAGTTTGGAATGGTTTTGGATGAGTTTAGAGGCTTTTAAAGGGGTGCACGGTTTGAGTATAGATAGTGGAAACCGTGCGGGTTCTTCAGGAAAATGTGCAGGGGAGACAGTAGGCTTCGCACATCCTATGCATGGTTTTCCAAACCGTGAGAGAAAACCTTGAGGACCCTTGCTCTCGAGGCAGTAGCGTGCACACGACTATCACACAGTTTGCCAAACCGTGCGGGCTAACCGTGCGGCCACTTAAAAATAGGGTTATAAATTCCAGGCTCCCTCATTCTTAACCAAAAACACTCCAATATTCCTCCCACTTGAGCCTCACTTGGTATTTTGGGTTCTCAGGGGTTGTACGGGCTCTCCCACTTGATTGGGAAGGATTTTGAAGAGGGTTCTTGGTGTTTTGAAGGTGATTGCTCCCGGGTAAGTCTTCTCTCATGGTTTCTTTGTGTTTTACTATAGATCTGCTCTTCCCTCTTTCTTGGTTTTCTAGATCTACACTTTTTTTGTGTAGATATAGGGTTTTTGTTTCCTCGGATGATGATTTGAAGGCTTGTGAATGTTATGGAAGGGGACATAGAGAGGTTATGGTGATGCGTTCGCCGGATTTGAGGCGTGGTTGTTCGTGGGTCGATTTCTCGGGAACCCTAAAGGTAGGTGGATTCTCTCTCAACTCCACTTGGTTATATCTAATGGTTTTGGTTACAATTAATTTTTTGTGACTTATATTAATTGTGTTTGATGTGTGAAATTGGTTAGAAATCCCTTGGGTGATGTTTTGGGGATTTTTAGGAAAATGAGGGTTTTATGGTGAAATGATTTTGTTGTGGATTTTAAAATGGAGATTTTAAAATGGGATACTATGTTTGATTTGTGAAAATGATTTAAGGAAATGGTTTTTAATAAAGAGGTTGTTTTATTGAAATGTTATTTGGCATGGAAAATTATTTTCAATAAATGGCTGATTTATTGAAGTGGATTAATATGCAATAGAATCAGTTTATTACATGATGTTATGACCTTGGTGGATTATATGCTTGGCTTTGTCTTGTTTTGGATGTTGTGTGGATGTGGTCAGAAGTACCACTATAAAAAGGGGATGGATAGTGGACGGAAGGGCCACCATCAATGGTAAGTGGATGGGAAGTGCCGCTTGGTGTGAATAGGTGAACAGGTTGGACGGAAGTTCCACCATTTGGTTGTTATGGTTATTTTGGTGTGCATTGCTTTACAAGATGGAATTGTTGTGCTAATGTGTAAATGTTAGAATGGTTTGTGGATTGTTTTTTGTCTTTCCCTTGGTAGTTTAGTTTGGGTGAAATGGTTTGGTAAGGGTGTGGTTGGCTTATGGTAATCATAGTACTTGTGATTATTATATATAAATTGTTTTATATAAATGTGCTAACGATTTTATCCTAGTGGTGTGTGTAGGGATGTCATTTGGGGAAATCCTACTGAGTTTTAGTACTCACCCCCTGCTTTGGAACTATGGTGTCTTTGTAGATGTCGTGTACCGTGACATGGGCAAAGGTAAGGCATCACCCTCCTTTAGTAGAGCATTGTGATCCCTTGGTGGAGCTTGGAGCTTGGAGCTTGGTGTGGAGCTGTGGTGGTGTCATGGATGATGATGTTTGGTTGTTTAGTTTCTGCAGTGTACTCTGATGTTGTGTGGACAAGTCTTATTGTATTGGTTTTGATTTGTGTTGTGGAACAACTTGGTTGTCTTTTGGGATTGCATGGTTGGGTAATTGAATCAACATGAATCATATAGTGGATGTTAGTGGATGTTTGGTTAGTTTTTTCTTAAGTTCAAATCATTCCCCAACTTGATCTTGAAGCCCTCAGCATTTATTTCTAGCCTTTTGCGTCTTGGGAACATCGCTTAAGGCCAAGTAGCCCTCACTGCCTCCTCAATACAATATGGTAGGGGTGGGGTGTTACAATGAAACAATGGTGAATAATAATTAATCTTTTTGGAATAATTATTACATTATATGTAGTATATATATTAATTAAATTCATACTTATTACTATTTGTGTAAATCATAAATGAAAATTGGGTCACATCCCTTCGTGGAGGTTGTAGTCCACACATACAAATGAGTGACATTATCATTTTCTAACGATTTAGAAGGTATGAAGATATGGAAAATATTATAATTACATATAAATATTTTTGTTATAAATATAATATATAATCATTATTTTGATATTTAAAACCACCCAAGTAAAGTGGTGATGAATGATTAATTACACTCTTATGTGGATATGGTAAGTCATACATGCATATAAGCTATGTTTTTTATTTTCATACAATGAAGAAAAGATGGACTATGGTTTTACCATAATCATAATAATATATATAAAAATTTATGACACTTTATTTCATATTTTATTATGGTTTCAACAAATTAAGTGTAAGTAGAAGAAAATATAAACTTGAAAGAGATGGTAACGATGATTACCTCTTCTTTATTTTACTTCCTTTATATCTCTTCTTAAGGGAACTTAGGTAGGTATTTTCAAAGGTAAATAACCTCTATAAATGGAATAAGGATGTTTTTAAGAACAATTTTTATGGTTTTTAGATCTATATGCCTCAATTTGGTGAAAAGAATAGAAAAGAGAGGTGTCCTTTCATAATTGAGAGGAGGAGCATTCTTGGAATTTCATGACGTATTAAATTAATAATAATTATAGTTTAATCCAAAAATAGATCCAAATATAATTAATTAGAATCTAAGATGCATACAATTCAAAATAATCTCATATAATACAATTTATATAATCTTTTGGTTTTTTTAACCATTATCTTTCTGTTTTAATACCCCGTTAACCCTTTTTGATAATTACCGTAACAATAATGTTTTCCACACATTAAGGGTTAATAATGTAACTATAAAATGCAAAATGACCCATATATAGAATTATTTTCATATTTAAAATCATATATCATTCATTTTTAATAATATTATATTTTTATGAATTTTTATGCTTTTAATAGAAATTATTTATTATAAATGTCAATAATGTAATATTTAGCACTATGGACGTAATTTGACATTAAATACATCAAGAAAAAACTGGGAATTAAAATTTAATACTTTCACTAACATACTATATTTATCTAATAAATTTATGGAACATATTAAATCTTTAAAATTATATTACTTTTACAATTTTTAAAATCATTTATTTTATTTTATATTAATTAAATTAATGTTGGGTCTCCATTGTAAAACAAATTATGGTAATTATCCATTCCCTAAAAATTAAAAAAAAATTATGATAAGAATAAATAATTTATCTTTAAAATCACTATTTAAAACCGAACATATGTTTTATTTATCCCTATCATAATATATTATAGAAATTAAATGATGAAAATTGACCTTTGTGTCTTTATATTTCACTTAAATATTATAAAGGTAAAAACTTTTACAAAGGGGAAAATGTAATATATTAAACATTAATATGTTTATGTATGAGATATAATTATCTAATAAATTTAACATAACTGGTATGGTCATATTTTAATCCTTATTATATTATTTTTAACCTAAATTAACCAATTTTAACTTTACTGTGGAAAAAACATTTACTATGATTAATATTCATAATTAAAAGATATAAAATTGAAAAATTTACTAAAAATGGAACTAATTATTATAAATATGATATCCATTTTTCAAGAATCAATTAATATAAGTATAAAAAATTAATTTAATATAAAAGTGAAAATTGAAATGAAAAACAGTTTTTTAGAAAAATGCCTTTTAAAGTATAAATATGATTTTCTAACGGATTCAACCATAATATTGCTTCCAAAGAAATAATTTGGTTTATTTATAATATATTTTATCTAATTTTAATTTTAATTTTAATTTATTTTAAAACTAAATTTAACTTTTTACATTCTACAAACAAAAAAATTGTTTTTAATAAAAGTAATATTTTTCATTATTCACTAAAAAATCACTATTTAAAAAAAACCCTAAAATTATACATAAGTTAATTTTGATATGAAAATTTAAAAAAATTAGTTCATTTTATTGAATGCATTTTATAAAATTGGAAATAAATAAATTATATTATTTTTTAATAAAAATCAATAAAAGTCATTTTGGGAAAAAAAACTTATTTTTGTAGAATAAAATAAAATGACTAAATGGTGAGTGTTTATTTCTTAATAACTAATCAATAAGTTTAAATTTATAATTAAATTCATACAAATTTCATATTTTTTTACTCATATTCATACCCTCCAATTCAATGGCAAGGTTATAATTTCTATATTTAAATAATAATATTTTTTGGTTTGCTTATGCTCGGTGTTGTGTGTTGTATATGATATTAAACATAGTGTTATTTTAAAATATTTATATATTACATATAAAATTTTGAAATTTATTTCTTGTAAAATAATATTTCTTAACCTTCTACTTCGCTATTAGATATTTATCAAAGTAATATTTTTTCTGTATAGTTGATCTCAAAGTAATGTTAGATGATGATGGTACTATTTATCATCAATAAAAGTGTTTATATTATGAGTATCATGTATTACATTAAAATAATAATTTAATTTAGTAACAATTACCCAATAAAATGATAAAACCTTTTATATTTCATAAAATATACTAGTTGAAAAAGATATATATTTCCCAAATCCTTCTGTTTGTTTAGATTTTCTCCCATAACAAAGATATAATGGAAAAAAATTATAATAACCATATCAGATATGAATAGAGAAGAGTTCAGTGGATAACTATTTATCTTAATCCTTAGTATAGATAAACTCAACCCTTTTCATATATTAACCTAATCCTATTAGGGTTTTCTAGCTTTTTGTAACCAAAATAAAATTGAAAAAATAGAAGGTTGATCTTATCGAGTACATTGTTTCCTTGCAAAAAGATTACCCTGAAGAACCCAAATTTAGAAATACTTACCCACATGAAATATCAAGGTTTTGACAAGTGTTGTATTTAAAATGAAGCTAACATTTAATATATTTATAAGGGATTCAATATCACCATCTCATATCCTGATATTTCCTTTATATCTAGGAATTTTTTAAATTATTTGGTTTGTAATATTATTTATTCGCCAAAATGAATATGTTAAAAAAATTGATGTGTCACTATTTACACAACTCATAGCTTTTTTTACAACCAGAACTTAGAATCCATCAATATTTATAAAAATACAAATACATCCCATTAATAAGCTATCTAAAACCCTTTCATGTAAATTATTAGAATCATATAAAATAAACAACCTTTATAAGAGTTACCTTTGAGAAAAATATGTCAAACCCCCATTTCTATACATGGAATAAACCTCTAGGATTTTGACAAGTATTACAAAAAATAACTCTACATGATAATACTGGATTCACGAGAGATATTAATTCCTTCATAAACCTAACACCAATATTGTATAAAATATTATTAAACATTATATTGAAACAAAAAATCTAGTACAAGTAAATGCTAAGGTAGAGAGTAATTAAATCAAATATCACACATACTATATAACTCCTTGGATGCATTTATGAGAATTTAATTAAGTTTTTTAACTCTTTAAATTAAATCATACCAAAATTAATAATAAAACAAGTATAGTTAATAATTCCGAATGGGATGAACTCAATAAATAAACAATTCATATATTTAAACATGACATAAACTATTTATGAGAAATTCATATGTAAAGACCCTATATAAACATTATAATGTATCCATACATTATAGTGTTTCCATAATCCAAAAAATTCAATCCTTTGATAACTTTTTACATTATGAACTCATTATTAATTTTAATTTATAAAATTTACATAAAAATATGATATTAAATTAAATATAAAAAATTTAATATTCCAATTCCATTAAGTAAAATATTTACCTAATCTAAATACCAATTATTTAATGTTTTTTAATCCTTACTAATATCAAAAACCGAAATTCATTTTGACATGTCTTAAATGATATTTCAAATAAGGCCCTTTTAATTTGAACATTGGAAGCTAAATATTATGAACAATTCATAATAATATATATAATCTAGTTATATATTTTTTCATTTTTTATCTTTAGAAAAATTATAAATTACAATTATAATTACCTTATAAATATTTGACATCCTCATTCTCGGTAATTCCATATAATTTCAATAGTTATTGAATACCAATGATATAATGGACAATTTTTTATTAAATTTCCCAAAATAATATAAAAATTATTTATAAAAAAGTACTAGTAATTAATTTATATGATTGTATTAAAAAAAATATCCAAAAATACATTTCTTACTAGTTTTTTAAAAATTTATACATTATATATTCCAATTTATATTTTAAATTAAAAAAATTATATTATTTCATATTATATAATATATATTCACTCTATGTTGTGATTTATAACAATGAAACCAATATCTTCTTACACTACTAGGAATCATACTTTAAAATAGATAATCTATAAATTTTATTGATTGTAGTGGATTTCATAATAATTATCCAAATAGTTAATCATTCAAGCCAACATAAGTTATAAAAAATTCAAATCACCTTATATGATCAACCTATGTATCATTAAATCTGTGCTACTGAATCATATTTAGATTTAGGTTATGGTGGCCTAGTTTATATAACATTGGACTTATTCACCTATGAACTTGGTTTTATGATACCACCTATACCATAATAGTGATATGATGGTTACTTTTAATGATACATTAATAATTTATACTAACACCATTGCAATTTAAAATTTCTTATATGAGGCCCTACAAAATATTGAAAACTAGAGGAATAATTCCTGGTCATACCCATCAATATCACATATCATAATACAAGTTATATATGTATATTACGATAACACATATCAGTAAACATTATATAATACAAAACATATATAGTATTTGTTAATATTGATTGTGATATAAATTTTCCCTAAAAAATTATATGTAGTATCTTACAATACCCAATATAACATAGATAAAATATTCATTTCATAAATGATTTCATGAATAAAAAACGATGATGATGATATTCTACAACTGAAGGTTTTATAATGAATGAATGGCGTTATTTTAATGTAGTGAAAGATATTAGAAACCAAAAATTCCCAATACTACTATAAATAAAACTAAAACCTTATATAATTAAAATTATGACTATGAATGTGTACCTTTCATTGAAAAAATCCACTAATTCTACCCTAAAGTGTATGTTGGAAGATATTCCATAAGAGGAACCCCTTAGGATGTCTCTTCTATAGTTTATACGCATTTTGACAGAAATCACCTAATTTTTTTTGGGTTCTCCTTAACTCCATGATATTAGTTAGTATCTCATGGTATAGGGGTAAGAATAATATATACATATAATAGTGAATTGGTAGGATTCAACAAAAAATTTTAGTATACACCATCTCATAGTGACTACCTTCTTATGTACACATTGAGGATACTCCTTGAGTGTTCATCCCTTTACTCTAAATATTTTCAATGCTTTAGTGATTTATATAGTTAAAACAATTGTAACTCCTTAGACTATCCAAATCTCCCACATGTTTCATCTTATTAAACATATTATAAATGATATACAATATAAAGGAGATCCAAATGTTGACCATTTAAAAATTTCACTACCTCATTAGTCATTGGGTGTAACATGAATCATATAGTACAATTCATATTACCTTATGGTACATAGAAGACATATAATATTACTAATATGTATTGGCATGATATCAAATGTATTTCCTTACGGTACACCCATATCATATCAGGTGATATATCCAAGTATATATAAAAAAAATTAAGTCTTTAGGGAATATCACTATCCTCATATAAGGGTAAAGAACCAAGGGTTTTTGGAGATTATTGCTCCTTATCATTAGAAGTGTATAATTCAATGTAAGGTCTTGTGGGTATCTATATAAATAGAATCAAATGTCTTATGATATATTATATTTAAAAATCTATAGTTTACTATGTGGTACATTACCTTGATGAAAATTCAGTTCCAATGAATTTTTTTCTTGGGTGACTTTGACTTGAAATGGATGGATACATTCATGTACATAGAGGTGTTTTATTTGGAGTGGGTATTTTCGTCGAAGTGAACATATATTACAATTTTTCAACTATGTTATGTTGTATTTTGTTTTTCCTTTTTTCTTAAAAATCATATTTTCACCATAATATTTTTTATTGTATATTGGGGTGTTTTTTGATATCTTACCCTTTAATAAAGTCTTATGTTACATAATTTTGGGTATATTAGTTTTAAAGGAAATTATTTTATAATCATTCAAAATTTGATTAAATTTGTCATATTTGTTAATTTTTTTTAAAAAATACACCCCTTTTTTAAAATATCATTTATAAGAATAATATCATTGAATTATATGAATTTGTTCCCATAGAGAGTTAGTTTTTTATCTTAAACACCTAGATTTTTATAAATGATTTAGTTTATATCTCATATTATGTGAATCTTCCTAAAAACATTAATAAATTTGGGAAAAAATTTTAAAAAAACTTTTACACATTTTTTAACCATTAATAGTTTTTTTTGGAACTTATGAAATTCCTAATATTTTATTTATACACCCATTCCATGATCATCAAGAATTTTATCTTTACCTATGAAATATCTCTATTTATCTTAATCCTGTTTTTACATTCAACTTCTTATCTTAAAAATGTTTACTCTTCTTATAATATACACTGATTATACTATTTTAATATTTTGATATTTTTTTCTTTTGGATAATTTTTATTTAAAGAAAACATAAACTATTCATTTTATGTAATCTCAATTTTATATTCCCTTTCATATTCACATTACAATTCCTAGATGAATATTTTTATATCTTTTCAATTTAGCCATTTATTTTATTTTATATCAAAATAATCCATGATACCCATGTTGTAAATAATTATCTTTGGTATCAATTATTTTTTTAATATGTAAATTAATCACCCAAAAATTGTTTCCATTATCTTTATTATTATATCCTTTTTTTATGTTTTTCAATTTTAAAAAATCATTATTTTTTTCAATGAATAGTAATATAAGGATCATTATCATCACAATATATGTCTTTTCTCGGTTTCAAATATACAGTACAATATTTCTTATTCCTACACTATAGAAAATTTTGAATGAATTTTTTATATGTTTTTTATCATTAATTTATCGTTTTTTATTATTGTAGACATATTTTTTCCATGTTTTTCATATTCATCATTAACCTTTTAATATAAGGTAAATCATCAATATTTGTTTATATTAAAATATATATAATAATAAAATTTTCATATATTGGGAAAAAAATCACCACAAAATCAATATCTTAATAAAATAAACATGTAAATATCATTGAGTCCCTTTAGATTAGGTTATCCTTAAGTGATGGGGGTGAATTGAGAATATTATATGTTTTTGTTATAAACCCTATTCTAAAATATATTATATAAAATATGTAAAATAGAATAAATAAATATAAACACTGGATATATTATGTTTTAAAATAATAAACTAACATTATAGGAATAGAAAATACTAATAATGATTGGTCGATAATTATCTATAAAGAAAAATTTACTAATAATTCTATGATAAAATAGAATATTAATAATATTCAACGTGCCATTAACATTAAATAAAAAAATTATCTGATCAATGATATAAAATAAATAAATAAATAATTAAATAATTAATAAAAAAATATTGTAGAAAAAAGATATATACTATTAAAGAATATACAAATAAATATTCTCAATATATTTTTATTCATAAATATAGTCTAGAATTATATTTTTTCCAAAGATAATAAATAAAATTTTAAAAGTACAACACATACATTATTATAGAGTTATGTTATCCAACGTATGATAAAAAAGGCAAAAAGTTGAACAAATAAAGAAATAAATATAATGAATAATTAATAACAAAAAATATTAATGAAGTTTTGGATAATGAATCCCTACACAGTATTTTAATATATTTAAATATTAGTTCCAATCCATGAATATTATCCCATCTTGACCCCAAATTATAAGAGGATATTTTTTTCATATATGTTTCGTATACCACCAAGTAAAATAAAATCCCACCTATGTAATAAATAGATAGTAATATTTTTTCCGATCGGATTTGGGTATCAAAAGATACAACAAACTGAACATTATAATAATATCATTTCTTTAGACCAAAAATGAGTAATGTACAAATAATAGAAAAATAAAATAAATATAAAATAAATAAACTTTGTTTGTTACTATTGATAAAAAATTTATATCATGTTACGGTGATATAAAGTAATAAAAAATTATTTTTTTAGTTTCATAAGGATTAGTCTTTATGATATTCATTATGAGATCTCAATTATGATCATCCTATCAATGATCAAAGGGATCTCATAATTTTTTTTAATATAGTTGTTTGGAAATATAATTATGGTTGAATTAAACATCATTGGAGAATTTGACTATTTTGAAATGTAGTCATTGATACTACCATATCCTTATATTCTATGGAGTGATAATTATATTAATGAAACTTTTGATACATGAATTTTTGAATTTCATTCAATAATATCCTTATCGTTAATAAAATATATTTTTATTATAGAGACTATTCTATGATCGATAAAATATAGTTACTTCACTTTAATTTTTTGGTTCTTCATCATTCCAAAAATACTTATGTTATCTTAAAACAGATTCATTTATTCATCAACATGATGAATTTTATATATTTGATATTTTTGTTTAAAATAATATATAGTTCTAAATTCATACTATAACATAACTTATTTAGAGTATACATTTTTCTATAGATGGTTTGAGGTTCTTTTAATTGTAGTTTTCATGTTTTGTTTACATGTTCCTAACTATTCACACATCATTTAACTATATTTTTCATTCATTATAAAATAAAAAATAATATAGGATATAATATTTTTGTATATATGATATTAGTGGGTGTCATACTTATCTAATTGATATATAAAAAAATGAATTTTTCCAAATTAATAAATTATGTGAAATTATAATGTTGAATCATAATGTTTTGTCCATTAATCTTCAGACTTTAGTAGATGGAGATCATAACTTATTCATAATTTTCATATCCTAATAATTGATTCTGAATGATAGACAAAGAATTCAAATATCATTGGTTGAAATTAGGGTTATATCACTATCCATGATATAGATATCATATAGCAATATATATAAGATACTAGATATCAAAGTTTTTAATTTTCTATATCTTAAATACAAACTATCATATTTATCAACTTGTTCACTATGTATTTATGTGTCTATTAAACTGAAAAATATATTACATATTAATAAGTTAATGATAAATTTTGTGAAATAAATAATAGAATATAAATTTATAACATAAATGGATGAGATTTAACAGAGAATTTTAAAAACATTTGAACTAAAAGAGGCTCCATCACTAGGGAATAGTTAATATAAATGGGTTGTGGAACTTCATTGGATGAAATAGTGTATGATAGATAATGTATGGACCTCTATTCCAAATTTATTCTCTAATCATGGGGGTAATATATTACATTTTTAAATCAATGAATTTCATTAAAAAATCTTGTTTGGAGATTAAAATTTTGGTAAATATCATTGATTCGTGCCTATCGTGGGGGTTATTCAAATATATTTGTGACTCTTTAGTTCACGCATATAGCTTATTGAGGTTATATTATAAGTTGAGTTTTCTAATAATTCTTTATCATTTACTTAATAATATTTTCTTGTTTCAAAATTTTTAATAATGAAATGGAAAGGAGGATTTTGTATATAATGAGAATGCATATAATTGGAGAAACAAATCATTGTGGTTAGAGAGATTGGAGTATATCCTGGGTTCAAATATATGGGAACCATTATTATACATTTTCATTTATTAATTTTTTTTATGATCCATTCAATATCATTCATTGATCCACAACCCCCACATAGTTTGTAAGTTTCACTTTAAATTACCTAGTAGGCACACTGTGTCTCATATCCTTCATAGTGTTAGGAGATAAACATTTCATATACAATTACATATCACCAATCTCCACCCAATAATATCATACATTATTTAGGTATTAGAAAATATAATTCCATTTAATATGAAATTAAATAATAAAAGTAATGGAGAAGGGATTATTTTAGGGTGGAATGAGGTTATGATAAATATCTAGAGAAAGTGATAAATAAACACACTATCATTATAAACACACATACCTATTATAAGATAAGTAAAAACATAAAATAATTAATAAAAGTTTAAATAGTATAACCATAAAGATATCCCTTTAGAACTATACTGAGGTTATCACTCTACAATTTTGGAGTTTGAGAATAGGTGTAGTCAGGGAAACATGATGAAAATGGGAAAAATAAAACTATGTTCATGAATATAAAAAGAAATATAATTTATATTAAATGTGTACGAAATAATTAACAAGTAAATAATGAAAATCCTACACTATAGTACAGATTTTTCAATAAACAAGTATTCAATACCTTATAATTAGTGAATGGGGAAGTCAAAATTTGTAGTGAGGTCTTCAAGATGAGTAAGGGATTCACGTCATGAATAAGAATAGATCAAAGGGTAATTAATTGCATTCATGGTTATATATTTTTATCAGTTTTTATATCTCAAACTCACCCATGATCCCCTATTTTTATATTTTTTAAATATTCAAGACATGTGAAGAATCTATTTATTTGTTTCCCAATTTTTTGTGACAAAGAGAATAGAAATGTTCTTTTTTAATTAAGTGGAATATATAGAACCCCATTGTAGTTTCTTTATCTAATGGTTACAATGATTTTTTACAAAGGTTTCTAAGAAATCCTTAAAAATTGGTAAGTGATCCACGTGTGTCTCGGGTTCGTCAGCATAAACTAATTTCTTATAAGAGGTGTTGTGAAGGTCATGTTTCATAGAAATGGTAAACTGGAGTGGGTTGATATTAGACTAAGGAATATAACATCATATAGTTTAAATTTTTTTCTACAATGTTAACACATCCCACATAATTCTATGGATGGGTCGATCACCTCTTGATAAACTATAGAAAGGATCATTTTACAGTAATGAGTAATTTATATAGTATAGAGCAGTGTTTACACTTGGTGATAACACTTTCCTAGACAATTATCATTCAACATGATCCATCCTAAAACACATGGAATCTGACTTCCTCATTCGGGTTTTTCTCTAGACCTATATTGACTCATATATCCATTGAAATAGATTGAAAAATAGGGTTGAATATTTTTTTTCTAAATTGCAATAGTTAATCATACATAGTAGAACCACAAAATATTTATTAGGCATGGATAAATTAACTCTTACAAGATATCTACCATCAATATTTGTTAAACACTTTATCTACCCTCATCTACCCAATTTTAATTCTTATGAATGATGTATGGTGATATTTTGAAAAGGAGATCCTTCGAATATTAATCTTACAAATCACACATGAACTTAAATTTCATATTATACACAACCTCTCTCATACATAAGGTTTATAGATTTACCAAAAAATACTAAAAACATAAAATCAATAGTTCTTCTATTAACATTTAAAAGTAGAATAAAAATATAATCACTAAAAATTCAATTTTAAGAAATTTTCACAATATTCATAATCAAAACACTAAAAAATTAAAACATGATTATTTATGATATTAAATATAATTTATGAATTATTTTCAATTAAAATTCATAATAAAAATATATAAAAGTATGGATAAAAAAATTCCCCGCACTTGTATTATCCATTTTCTTCAAATGATCTCTCAACAATATTACTGATTTTGAATGAATTTATTTCATTGTTTGAGCATTATTATAATGAATTTTTTGTTTTTTATGAATTAAGAAATCATTAATATTAACATGAAATAAACTATTTAATTATAAGTTATTAAATATCCTCACCTCACTCCCTAATTTCACAAAGGGTGATCCATCATCATATTATTAGTTAGTTAAATCTATTTTCCTCTTGTTTGTTGACATTCAATTTTAATGGTCCCTTAAATCTCTCCAAATAATACAAACATATTCAAAAACCTTCATTATCTATTTTTATGGGAATTATCCAAGTTAGTTGATATGCCATTGGGGATATTGAATTAATGGTATATTATTTTAAAATTTTCTCATTTAAAAATTAACCTCTAATACTTTTAAGCTCTCAATCATCTATTTTTTCAAGTATCTCCCTTAATTTTAAGAAATTAAAATAAAATTTAACACAAGGAATAAAAAACCAAGTTTGGGTCCCAATGTGGGTACCTAATCATTATATTTATCAGTTTAGGTTTTGAGACATAAGGTAATCACTAAAATGAGATAGTGACTACAACAGCAAGAGGGTGGTGCTTATTCTCGAATCTGGGATAGCTATATTTACTATTACAAGGTGGGGGAAGTATAATTAATTGATTATTTATATAGATACATAAAATACCTATCAATGATTCATTTACCTCTTGACTATAAAGTTTTTTAATATACCTATTCCCTCATGTTCTTCAATGGTTTTCTTTAAAGAACACCTTGTGAAACTAGTCTTATAATTCTAGAATGGAATAAATAGAGTTGAATTCACATCGAAATTGTTATCTTGACTTAATGTTAAAATTAAAAATGTATGAAAATATCATGATAATTCATGATACCTTATTCCTCATAAGATAAAAACCTCCATATGATCGATAATATAATCACTTTCATTAACATAAATTCTAAATCTATTCTTTAAATAGTCAATCATTTATTCTCTATGTTAAATATAAAATTTATTCTGGCTTCCACATTATTATCTTCTCAAATTATAATATTTGAAAAAAAATTATTTTCTAACATTTATATTTATACATTTAGGTGAATAATATTTCCATAGCAGTTTATGGAAATGTTCCATTGATTCATATTCATGTGATCTTCCTAATGAACCTTTATCGTCAAACTAGTCAATAGTTCTTGAATTTTCCTCCATCTGTGAACAATATAATTATTTTACTGTATTATCATTTTAAATTAATACAAATATCACTCCATTATATTCTCATTTAAATTTAAAAATTTTCCAGATTGAATCATATCTTGACTAATAACTACTGATGTTTTATGTTTTAAATTCCGGCTAAGAATCATCTAATTTGGATTTCATTAGTAAATTTTCTTACTAATGACCTTTGGTAACTCAATAAATATGTCTCAAAAATATAAAATATAAGTACAAGGAACCTTAGTGACATCCTTAAATTTCCAAATTTTTTAAAACTGGTGAATCTTAAATTTTATCTATAGTCTTACAGAATATTAAAATATTCTAAAATATTCTAAAGCCTAATGAAATAACATGGAGTTATATAAAACCTAAAAGAGTTATAAATTTTCTCCAATAGGATTTAATATTAACCAAGAGTATTAATAAATGAATCAGATGAGTCTTATTGATTCATATGCATTCATATTTCTAGCTATTGGATGACTTTTGGGAAGATCATATTAGTCAGATAAAATTCCAAGGACTTACAAAAAGTTGGTTTATTTGAAACATTATAACTCCAAATTTCATAATTTTTAAATATGTAATGTATATACATGACTTGAAACATTTGGATCACTCATTGAATAATTTAAGATTATCGTAGGAAATTTTAGACTAGAAGAAAAACATTACTAAACCCCTTGTGATATTCAACACTATTGGTTTGAATGAAATACATGATTATTACATAATGAATTTGGGTTATTTAATATAACCATTTGGATTTTTTTGACCTCAAACAAACACTCTATGAAATAATTAATCACAAACTTTTTCAAATGTCAAGTATCTTGACACTATACTACTATATAAAGAAATATTTTTGAAATAATTCCATTTATCAAGGATAATAAATATTTATCCAAGTGACTTGGATGCTCTCCCCCTCAATCCTTACACTCTTTCAAACTTCCCCCACCACAACCCAATTTTTTCCAAAAAAAAGCTATATATACATATAATAAGAATCACTACTTTTTTATTTCTCCACCCCCTCCTTGAAAAAAAATCCAAATCAACATGGTGATTTTCTCAAAGTCCCTCAAGTTAATGGGATAGCATGAAGCTTCATTTTCAATGTCAATGTATAAAATCATTACATGGGAATTTATTTGGTAATTACATCAACATTTTGATTTTTTTGGGAATAAATTATATCATTATATTCCCATTTTGAAACTTATCATTAATAAAATTAATTATGATATTAAAATTGTTAGACCAATAGTATTTCACAAGATTATTAGAATGGTAAATTTCACATTGAATTATATTTTTAATTCTGAATGGTTTCTCAATTTCCACCCAGATGTCTTCCAACTATTCCTTCATTAAAAAAATAAAAGTATATGTACTTTTTTGAACCACCTATTAAACAAATATAGATATCAATGTAACTAAATTCTTCTTCTTGTAGTTCGGTCTCACAAAATATCATTTCAAGATGAAAATTTCACTTGAAATTCACATATTTTCATCAAAATTAGTTACTCTTTCATTAAAAGTAAATCAAGATATATTCAGGTGATTACCTATTTTGTATATCTTTATATATTTCATAGTTCATTTTATTTATTATAGTACCCTTTAAAAAAATAATGTGATTCCATTGGATTAAATTGATACTTGGTACATAATGTCCTTATATAGACAATGTTAGTTATTTATGTGGTGAGATAAATTAAAATACCAATTGGTAATCTATATTTTGTCAGATTCATACTTTATTCATTATAATACTTTCAATGAATCACCTCGTCCTGTATGGGTGTGGACACTAGTTTTTAATAAACCCTTCTAGAATCCATGAATAATTCTTTTATACACTTTACTTGGAAAAGAAATCTAAAAGTTTATATTTGTAACAATTTCAATAAAAAATAGTATCTTAATTCTCTTTGGTTAGAAATCTCAAAATGATTTTTTATTTTCATGAATATAATTTGAAATCCATTTGACAGCCATGATTTTATTTTTATTTTTTACAATTTTTTATTATAATTAATGTTGTTTTGAGTTTCAGTGCCTTTAAAATTGTTCTAATAGTTTTGGGAAAAATTAACCATTTTATAGGTCACCACATCATAGCCTATAGGATTATACATAGTTGGGGTTTGGGGAGATGTTTCACTACACATACCGAGTGGCAACATTGTTGATCCTCCTGGTGGTTGAACCCCCTTTATGGTGACCCTCCATTTATTTTATGATTTTAAAATTAATTACTTGAAAAATTATTACCTATATAACTGCAAATGGAATTTTTAGTTTTAATTACATGGAATCTTGGGAAATAGAATAATACATAAATGTTTTGAAAATGAATACATAAAAAATTCAACTCCCTTGAAAAAATTCTTTACTATACCATCCAAGATCATCTCACATCATAGGATTTATTTGGAAAATTAATCAAATGAAAGTGTATGAGCATAAATATCTATAAGGGATAAAATATGTAAGAAAAAATCATATTTGAACCATGATTTACAATATAAGAACATGTATATAACAAATTATGTCATAACCTAAGTACATGAATATGATAACATGATTCGTAACATGGAAATATTTCTACAACATAAACATGAGACATTCATATTATATCACCAAATATCATCCCTAAGGTATTGTAATTAATATTAACAATGGGTTTTGGACAAGGTATCATAAAAAAATTCCAATTTAAGCTTATAAGTTATCATGAACACTTCATCTCTATAGATTAGTTCTTTACCTCATGTATTGGAGTTCAATCTGGGCGAACACATCATATGTCTAACATTTTGTGTGACATATAGATCATGAATTATATGTAAATATCATTTATAACCCATGAGTAAATAATATTTGTTTCATAAATAGGTGTTAAAAAACAATTGTTAAATGATACATCTAAATGAATACCATGGAATGAAAATAGGTTTATGTATTCATTACATGAAAATATAGTATATAAAATCAGGAGTTGATTTCATTAGCATAAAAGGTATGAAAAAGGGATACAAAGATTGATTTAATGAGAGAGAAAGTAAATATTTTAGTAATAATAAATCATAATGAAATCAATGGGGGTGTTTAGAAACATATTGCAATATAATAAATTTAGAATCAAATGGCGTATATAAAATAATCACTTGAATTAAAAAAGTGGAGGAAGAGAAATGTTACATTAATTAGATGCTTCTTATATCCAAAGAGAGACTCCTTAGAGGCCTATAAATACCTATGAAGAGATTTAGATATATTTATACAGATATTAACTTCAATAAAAATGGTTTTTTATTGGAGGAAAATTAGAGAATGTATGTCAATTTATACTTTTGTAGGGGTGGTTTAAAGTGTTAAAATAATGGTTATTTTATTATATATGACAACCAATTGTGGGTGAAATAAATTATAACCCTTTTATTGATTATTAATGGTTGAGTGGGAGTTTTTTTATGTTCCAACTTTACCAATTCTAAATTCACCTTCCAACTGACTCATTTAATACAAGGAATCCACATATATTTTTTCTCAAAAATCTAATATTTTGGTTCCAAAATGAAATGTATAAATTTATAAATTCAAAATAAAATTTTGAAATTATTTTTATAGATATTGAAACAAATTTTGATTAAATAATATTTATCATAATTTTTTTAATCATCATCACATAATAATATGTAATAAGACCATACTCATAAAATAGTAATTTTCAAATTCTCACAAAAAAAAGATACTTTTTAGAAAATTCTCAAAAGTTCTCCCTCAGATTACTAAAATTTGATGAGTCCAAAATTGATATTTAATTTATAAAAAAATATATCAAAATATCATAATATTAACTTTTAATTAAAAAAATATTTATTGACAATTAATAATTTTTATGATATAGTAAACCATCAGGGAATTATAAAAATTACATATAACTCAATTAATTTCATATTTATTTTAAAATTGTTTTATAATATTATTTCATGAAAATAAAATTTGATTGAAACATTTTAATTTATAATATAATATATTTTTAATGGAATTAAAATATATTGTTAGTTTCCTAAAAAATGTATTTTGGTTATATCATAAAACAATTCCCTATAGTTAATTAATTATTTCTTCCTAACCAACAATAATAATGGCCAATTGTCTTATTAACCAGTGGTCATAATTCCCTTCATCCAATTTGGATAATTTACATAATTCTGAACACCCAAATTTCCATATAAATACACCATCAATCTCAACCATAATTTTTCACTTCACTTACCAATGTTCTTATATCTCCTTTGATTGTTTTTGTTATTTTCTTAAGGCATCTCTTTCTTTTTATAGTCATTATGGAAGGAGTGGTCTTTATATGAGGATTAGGTCCTATGGAGTACATTTTAGTGATTATTATATTACTCTATGTTTATATACTTTTAATATTACTGGTTTTAATAGTATATAGTAACACATGATGTGTAAAGATTATTAATAGACTTTTATTGTGATTCTATTGTAAGATATAATAAAATAGTTATTGAGAGACAAGGGTTATTTAATTAGTAGAAGAATATTTTTTGGTCATTAAATAATACCCCATTAATAAATGTCAACCATGGAATTTTTATTCAACCTCAAATGGTCCAATATACATTATAATCAATTTCGATCTATCACCTTTATATATGGAAACTAGTTATAAAAAGTTCCAAGGAACTCCACTCTTGAATCAATGCACCACGTGATGAGATTTCACTAACATTAAATTATCATTAGTATTAAGAGGTTGAGACATTGCATATCTATGATAGTTTTGAGAAATGTGCCCATCCTTTCCATATATTAATCACTTCTATATTGAAGAAAATTCCATAAATTCTATTTCCCATAGTCATTGCTAAAGGGATGTTGTGGTTTCTTCCTTTCCATTTCATAGTTAGGATCCTTATCAAGTTTTTTCTCCATCCTTATCTTTTTGTAATTATATACATGGACTACTGGGAATCTCATAATTGAATTTAAACTTTGGGAGAAAATCATATTATTTCCTCATATATTATGAATTCAGGGGTTTCTAAAGCATTCTATAGATGGGGTCTCAGTCAACAAAAGTATCTAACAATATTCTAGTCATAGTTAATATAAAATCTTGAATTATGACATGAAAACCTTACAAATTTAGTCTCCAAAATTCTCACATATTCACCTTCATGTTTCTTCAAATAAAAAATTCCCTTTCTAGTTTTTTTTGTAGGGGAGATGAAAATACTAGTTGAAAAAGAAATTTTTTAAATCTTCTCACTTCATGGAATAAATTTCATATATGGGATTGATGTTTTTGATAAATTTTCACCATTTATTAGATTCTCCCTTCAAATTATTCCCAACCAAAGTGACCTTATATTTCTCATAGAGATTATCTATATAAGATAATTCAATAGTACTTATTCTGTGTCGGTTATCAAATGGTTAGAGGGTCTACAAAATACTGGTGTTCGTTGATGCATGATTGATTCCACAACAATTTGTTCCCTCATGTGCAATTCTGGACACTCTACATGGTTTGTGTTCTTATTCATAACAATACATAACATCATAATGATATTTTATACCCTAAAATACATTATATTAAGAATGTTATCATTGCATTACCTATTGCCTCTTTTTTAATATGAGACCTTTTATTTCAAACTGTTTTCTAAAAAATACCATTAATAGGAAGAAAGATAATTTTATGAATATCTATGATAATAAATTATAATGGGGATATTAATATTAATTTGTTTCTATCATTGGGCTCATAAGCTTATATAATTCAATATTTAGTTTCTATTAAGTGAGAAAAGTTACAATTCTTGTAAATATATTGATGTTGGTTTGTAAAAATATCATGATAACCAAAGTGTATCCACCAGGAGTGTCAAGATAGGTGTGTAGAAAGGCATCATCTTTGTGTACTAGGTAATGATCTAGTTGACACCCAATGTTCTATTTTCAATGTTATCACTCCTAGATATATTTGTTTTAAATCCATAACCTCTTATAGTTTCTAGATAGGGATTTAATTGCATGAAAACCACTCAAATTATGCTTCACCAAAATTCCAAGTAGTTATCCTATATTTATAATTATCCCTAGGGTTAAAACAATGGTTCTTCTTGTCCTAATTTCCCTAAATAACTTAACCATAATTAGATACCAACTATTTTGAACCACCTTTTATTTCATGAATTTAACCATAATTCCTTGAAAAACACAACATAAATAACTCAGAAGGACAATTATGTGTTTAGTTATAAGGAAACTAGGTACATAATAAATGAAATATATGGTACTCAAAAGAATAAATAATTAAAATTTCAACTCTTTCAAAATGATTCTATACTATCCCATCCTAGATCATCTCACAACATAGGATTTCTTGGGATAATTTATCAAAAGTAAGGAGGTAAGAATACATCCCAATAAGGGATAAAATGTTTAATATAATATCATAGTTGAAACATTATACCTAACATAAGAACATATACATAAGAATATGAGGCATAATGTAGGTACATTATCATAATATCTTTAGGAATAACATGAAAATGTGGCTACAATATGAACATGTGACATTTATAAACATATCACCAAATGTCATCACTAAGGTTTCATAAAGTATATTACCAAGGATTTTAACTGAGGTATCATAAAATCTTACAAATTAAAGCTATAAAGGTTTCATGAACACGTTATCTCTGTAGATCAATTCTTATCCCAATATGTTGTAGCATAATTAGGTCCCACCATTCACATAACTGTTATTATACGTGCCATAACGATTAAGAATCATAAGTAATTATAATTTATAACAAATGAGTATGGAATATGAGTCTTATAAAAGGATTTACCAAATAAATTGTATAATGGTACATCTAAATGATTTCTATTGAATGATAATAGTTTTGGATATTTAGGAAACATAAATATAGTATAGAAAATCACGGTTTGATCTTGACAACATAAAAGATATGTAAAATGATCTTCAAATGAGTTTAATGAGAGTGAAAATAAGTATCTCCTTAAAAATAAATAATTTTAAAAAAAATGGGGTTGTTTATTAATACTTCAAAACATAATATATTATGAATAAAAAGTCTTGTAAAAAAGAAACACTTAAATTAAAAAAGTGATGGAATATAACCCTTACATCGAGAGGATTCTTCTTTGACAAATACAGACTCTATAAAGGGATAGAAAAAAATTGGGAGGAATTTAGAGATAGAGAGGTATTGGAAATTTATTATCAAAGGTTTTAAAGTGATGAGGAATTGTAGGGTGGATATAAATACTTGTATAGGGTGGTTTTAATGGTTAAAATATTGGTTATTTTATTATATAACTAACCACTTGTGGGTGAAATAAATTCTAACTAATTTTATGGATTATTAATGAATTATTTAGAGTTATATGATGTTAAAAAAATTTCAAATTCTAAATTCACCATCCAAAAAACTCATTCAATTCACTAAATCCAAAATAATTATATAAAAAATAAAAAACATTTGTTCCAAAATGTAAAGTATAATTTTTTAAATAAAAAATAATATTTTGAAATTAATTTTATTACTTGTTAAATGAAAATATGATTCAATAAATTCTTTTGTAAATTGTTAAATCGGGATCGCATTATCATGATGGCATGAAGGTGTGGTACTCGTAAAACATTAATTTTTACTTTTCCACAAAAAAATATTCTTTGTTAGACAATTCTAAAAAATTCACCTTAAGTTAATTATGGTGTTTTGAGTTAAAAAATGATATTTATTTTATCAAAATAATTATATAAATGTGATAATTTTATCTTTAAATAAAAAATTCTCATTTATTTAAAATTTAATGTTTTAACGACATATTAAATTGTCTAATCATTTTGAAAATTATTGAGGATGTTTTCAATTTAAATTATAATTTAAAAACTACTGAATACAATTATTCTATGAAAATAATATTTATTTAAATCATCTAAATTTATCAAAAAATATTTTTTTTAATTCAATTTAATCAAATTTGTAGCTTCTAAAAATAAATTTTGATTATATAGTATAACTACTCCCAAAAATCACTTAATTTTTTCTACCTACAAAACAATAATAATGAGCACAAGTATTTTATAATAATGTTTATAATTAACATAAACCATATTGGACAACAGTAAAAATTAGGAATAGCCATATTTCTCTATAAAAAATATCAGACTCTTTTCATAATTTTCTACTTCATATACAAGTGTTGTTACATATACTTTGATAATGTCGATTTTTTCCTAACACTTATGTTTTGATTTAACTAATTATTGAAGGATCATTATTTATGGTGAAATTATAGCCTATATATTAACTTTATATAATTTTTTATTCTTATATGTTTATATTCCATTAATATTCTTAGTTCTAATAGTCCATATTAAAAAATGATGTATAAATAAAAGTAATTTTCTTTCTATTGGTTTATATTTAAAAAATAATAATAAATTAGTTATTTATATATAAGGGTTTGATTATTAATAGAAGAATATTTTTTGGGCCATTACACCCTTTTCCTCCTACCAGGGGTTCCTCGTGGTGTAGTACTAAGGTTACGTCATGAAGGACATGGGGTTCAAAAACCTTGGAACTAACCTACGAGGATTCTCCATGGTGAAACATATAGTGTATATATTAGAGGATCTTAGTGATGATTCTCTATATTATAATCCATGGGTTGAGAAATGAAATTCTATCTATAAGGAAATAATATGAATTTTCATTAGTGACCATCTTAGGATTTAACCGATATAAAACCACTTTTATCACTATTTTTGCATCATAATTTATCTAGTAATGGCTTCTTTCTTCCTCCATTATCTATTGATTATTCTTATTTGATTCAAGTGAATATATAAGGTAATCTCATTATTTTTCATGGATTTATTCATTTTTTCCTTCTTCTTCTACTTCTATGTTCTTTATTTTCATCTCATCCCTCTAACTGTAATGAACATGGAGGTCCAAAACCAGGGACTTAGTAGGGGGTTTGTTTAATTTATTTAAATTTTTGGTTTATTTGGATATATATTCTTCTATTCTTGTGGTATTTTATGAAGGAAATAACGTTTCATCTCTTTTAGGGTAACTGTCTATATATATCCATACATTTACTTTGGCTTACCATGGTCCATGAGTTTTATATATTTTATCTATTATTCTGGGAAAGGTTTTTAAAATCTGTTATAATTTTCTTCTAGTGGTGCTTGGATTTTATAGAAAAAAATGTGTATTCATTTAGATTTCTTATTGAAAATAGTGTTTATCCAAAAAAAGTGTTTGATAAAATAACTTGAAGAAAATATTTTTTTTAAATAATATTTCATAGGGATTTTGGAAGCTAATTTTCTAGGAAACCCAATTTCTTGACCATGGTATTTTTGGTAAATAATGGGTGTGGTTATGTGTGTGTATTAGAGACCTTGTGGGGGGGTTATAGGATGGGTGTTAACTTATCCATAGGAATGAGCTAGCTATGGGTCATTTTTGGTGACCTTAAAATGTGTGAGTTAAATTATTTATTTAGTATTCTATTGTTTATAAAGTATTCATTGAGTGACTCCTTGACACCAAGAACTCATATTTCAGATCTCCTATATGTGGCACATTGCATTTGACCTTGTTTTGACATTCCTTTATTTTATTCCCAAGATTTGTTTGATTTTTCTCACTTGGTCATATCGTGCTACCCTCAAATATAATTTTTATTATATTTACCATGTCATTTGTTTTCATGTATTGTTTTATAAAACAAATAAGGATTTATAAATTTCCTCTCAAATAAATATTTTCAAGGACTTTTTTTTAAATTAACATCATTAATTTTCATTCTATAAGGTGGTTTTTGGATTCATAGTGGCATCCTACTAGGATTTTTCTCAAAACCTACATATTCCATTGGGCATATATAGGCTTTGTTTTTTGATTCAAGAAATAGAAAAGGAGATAATCCTCTTAATAGATTATTCTCAATAAAAAATATCATTTTTATTTCCTAACATTTATTTTCGAATAAATAAAATTAAAATTTTATTTTTATTTTATTTTTTTTGTTGATAAATATTATTTAAAATTAGTACTTTAAAGTTAAATATTTAATTAATAGAAATATATAAATAAAAATAAATTACTAATTACTAATTAACTAATATTGATTATTAATTAATTAATTAATAATGATAAATAAATAATTAGTAATTAGTTACTAATTATTAATCACTAATTATTAATAATTTGAAATTAATTTATAATTATTAATCAACTATTAGAAATTAATTAATATGTTGTTAATAATCCATTATAATTACTTATAAGTCATTAATTAATTATTAGTAATTGATTAGTAAACATTAAATAATTATTCCTTATTAATTTAATAATTCCAAATAATAATTATTAACAACTTATTAATAATTTATAATTACTAATTAATTAATAATAAATAATTATCAAAATTTAATTATTAATTTACAATTAATAAATAAATAATTTTTAATTTTTAACTATTAATTAATTTTTATTTACTAATTAATTAATAATATTAATATTTAGTAATTAATTAGTAAATTTTAATAATTTGGAATTAGTATTGATTATTTATTAATTATTAATTAGTTAGTAATTAATAATTAATATTATTAAAATAATATTTTTTAGTAAATAATTAATAATAATAATTCATTTATAAATTATAATGTGTGATAACAATGAATTATTAATTTAGTTATTAACAAATAATTATAAAAAAAATTACAACTATAATAAATCAATATTTATTAGTAATTTTTAGTTAGTAACTAATTTCTAATTAGAAATTAATTAAACATAATTTATAATGGGTAATTGATAATATTAATTAATGATTATAAATTAGTTATTAAATATTCATTAATTATTAATGATTAATTAATAAATATTTATTAGTTATTATTAATCAAATAAAAAATATTAATTATTTCTAATTAATCATTATTTATTATTTTTTATTTTGTAACTACTATTAATTAATTATTTGCTAACTATTAATTAAGAGTAATCATTTAAAAAAATTTAATTAATTGTAAATAATTACTTATTATAAATTAGTTACTAATTACTATTAATTAATTGCTAATTGTTAAATAATTACTAGTATTTAATTACTAATTATAAATAATTTCATGATTATTAATTATTATTAATTGATAATTATTAATTATTATTATATATTACTTATTATTAATTATTAATCACTAAATAATAGTTAGTATTAATAATTTAAAATTATTAATTATTATTCACTATTTTGAAATTAAAAAAAATACCAATTATAAAATAATAACTATTTATTAATAATGTGTTATTAATGATATTATATCACTAATATAGTGCTGGAAAAAGAGACGTTAAATCCTGTATTAGAAATAAATAAGGATTACCCGGGCATCCTCTCTTAAAAAAGATAGACTTGGGTGAGAGTCTTAGTCACATTACATTAATAGAAGTAATCCTGAATATAATAGCAATTACATTCAGCACTAAATATTGATATATATATATAATTAATATTAAAATATAGTTTTTAAAAACTAATAATGAGTTTATCCCCATAAATAAAAGGCTTTATGTCTATTAAAACATTCAGATAAGGTTTTTGAGATAGTAAAATGACCTATGGGGAATAACCAAGATGTCTTTTTATCAGAATTGACTAATACTATTATATTTTCATGAGAAATAACATCATTTAAAATTATGTTAAGTCAAATATTAATTGAATTATTTCTCAAAAACCAAGATGGAAGTAGAATCAAATAAAATTTATAATTAATTTATATATAGATTAATAATTTCCAATTCGTGTAATTCTTTCTTCGTCGATCAATAAGATGAAGTCTTCATGTTATGGCTTCTTTATGAAATTGGAATCTGTAGTAAATTTTATCTAGAAGTGATCCACATATTCACCATGAAATGTTGAACATCATAGTTGGAATCTCTTGGTGATAGCATATAAGATATGAATTCTTGCAACATTCATGGTGGATCACCTCAAGAATCACTTCAAATAGAAGTAATATCCTTGACCTATCTATAATTAAGAGGGTTGTGAAGTAGTATTGATCTTCATTCTTGAGAGATCTCTAGGTGAAAAACTTCATAGGTCTTGAGAGAATTATATCAACAGTTTATTTATGTAAAACATTTAGAATGGTGAGGGATTTGAAGAATATTATAAACATGATTAAATAGAAATATGGATATAAAATAATTAGTCCACAAGGGACCTTATAATTTTTATAATCTCCAGTGAACCCCATGTCTAAATAATAATAGAATTATTATAATTTATTTGATGCATTATAAAATCATGCATAAAATAAATACTATTTCCTTGAATAAATAATTTAATTTTTAGACTCAAATAATACTGAATGTAAAATTTCCCATAAGACCATTATACTTGGCCGGTAATCCCCCTCAATATTTATTAGATAGTTAATAATGAAAATTTATTTACCAAATAAATATTACTTCATTATCACAGATTATGACATACGCCTGGGTACATACTCAAGTACACACTCATAAGATTAACACAACATGTTGGTAGGGGGCCTTCGGGTCATCATATGGTGGGCCTTTAGTCAATTAATATTGTAATAGGTCATATTTTGACTTAGTTATCCCTTGGACAGGGTGTATCCTATCCCTGTTGGCACACTATTTTGGAGTTGATTCATTTCTTATAACCTCTAAATAATGTAAAAAATGTCACTACATTATTCACCAATAAATAAATAAATAATATATTTAACAAAATATAAAATATTTTTTTTTAAAATGATCATATAACCAAATAAATAAATAAATAATTCCATGAAATAATAGAAAAAATAAATATTTTATTTACATAATTAAATAAATAAAAACTTGTTAATTAAATATTTATTTCATATTCAAATCACAGAACAAATTTTATGAAATAACGGTGATTGAATATGTTAGATGAAATCAAAATGAATAATTATTAAACCATATATGTGAATAATACTTTTTCAACATGTTAAATTTATATAGAATTTAACTAATATTCTGAATACACATAGTTTATAACACTCTATCCCCCTTTCTTATAGGAATTAGGTTATTATACCTTTAGTTCAAGGTTATAAAATATAAAAATTCCATGATGCCATAATAAAATGGTGTCAGATTCTGTAATGAAAACATCTATATATAAAATTACACTATATAATATAATCTCTTTTTCTTGATATCTTTAATCATGAATGTTACCTATTTGGGTCATTGACCTATGTTCT
The DNA here is from genome assembly GCA_963277665.1 of Viscum album. Taxonomy (NCBI): domain Eukaryota; kingdom Viridiplantae; phylum Streptophyta; class Magnoliopsida; order Santalales; family Viscaceae; genus Viscum; species Viscum album. The sequence continues at coordinate 718,273,523 of OY728128.1, forward strand.
CAATGCTACCATCATGAACATTCATGAAATGAACATCCCAATAACACTCCACGAACATGGACATTTTAAGGAAGTTCTACTTCAATCAATGGTCCTAGGATATCAACTTCCACTAAATAATAAAAGGGATAAATCATTTTATGCATTATTATTAATACATATACCTCATGACTCACCCAACTAATCCTACTTCCCATATACATATTTCATCAAAAAAATTGATCATTTTGTCAAATTATAAGACACATAATCTACATTAATAATAATATTAATGACTAAGTACTATTACACATACACACACACACAACCATAGATAGGAATGTTTAATGGTGCATATAAATGTGGATTTCCTACTAATGGGTCGTGTTCTCATAACATCCTTTCGTGAGATTACAATGAGCGTACACCATGGGATGGTGTTTAAAGGTCCTATAAGCCTCTAAACCTGATATAATATATCTTATTGTGTCTTATCATACAATATCATCCATGAATATAACATATATCTAAGAATATTATCATATCACTTCAAGTATATCTTCATGGTAGGGAACTTCTATGACCTTTTGTTGTGACAACTGCTGTATGTACATTATCACATTTACTATCCTATTTAAGAATTATAAATATGTGAAATGTTTTAAAAAAATATTCAATACCTAGAATATTATATTCATATAATGGGTGTCATAGATAGTTTTAGGGAACCATCTTCAATAGATATCCATTTTTACTAGAACTAACTATTATAAACACAACTAGTTAACCACACAACATAATCATGCTTAAATTAAGAGATGGATATAATTGCATAACCGACTATGCTTCCTATGACTGATCTTCTTACTGTGACCACGTATCTCTAAAATATAAGTTGAACATGATATTATTGAACATTTCTATATTGGTATAACTCTAAAATTTATATCAAATTTTGTAAAACATTATTCTTAACCAAAATTATAATTAAAAAATCTTGATCTAATGTGTATATGGAATCTACTGGTTTTAACATACCAAACCCTTTTATATTATATAATACATATAATGATACTAAATCAACTAGACAAAATGATACTAGTTTTATATCCCATGAAAAATATTATTCCCAGTTCTCTAATTACTAGAATATTATCCAGTTTTTCTCTCTTAATATTTTTATGAAAGTTTTGTCTGTAATCCTATGCAGTTCTCCTAGTCTTGTTTGATATTTAAGATCTATAAATTATTCATAATAAATATCAAACCTATATACATATTATAAAATCTGATATATATTTCAAATATTATCTTAGGCATATATATTATATATATCATGAGAATTTCATGTGACACTGGATTAATTCAAGTGTGTTGGTCCATCGAGTATTTTTCAAAACAATGTATGATATGTCGAATGAATTCAATTAAAAAACCCCATTGATCTATAGTATTATATTTTTCTCTTATAACATGGGTTGAAACATAAGTCAAATTGGAGAAATAATTTCTATCTTAGTTAACCATATGACTAATAACATGATTTATATATATTTTCAAGCATATTTTCCATTAAAAATACAACACTCTCATTAACTACTTATAGAAACATGGTCACACGTTTCATATGATCATAATACTTATTTCAGTCCAAAAAATGTTTTCGTGAAACTTATTTATGACATTGATATTTATTAATTTCACCAACCATTCTGATCATGTCATATAGATTAATCCCATATATTATCCTTTTAGGATCATGGGATTGACATCTAATACCAAATAATATGATCACAGAGAAATAGTGAAAAGAAAATTTTGAATGGATTTTCACATTATGAATAGTTAAAAGGTATGATTATACATTATGCCTAGATATTTTAATCATTTTATTAACCATTTATTATTTATTGGTCAAAACATAACCATCCATGTATATATTCTCTTGAATTTATATCAATGAACTTACATTTACTAGGGAAATTTCCAAAATGTGGAATTGGATTTTAGTACATGGAATCCATCCTAAATTTCAAATGAACATTTCAATTACAGTTAGTTTTAAACTTAAAATATCTTGAAGGAATATTTATTATTATCAAATTATCTTTATATAACCCACTATAGTGAATATAAAACAACCACTAGGGTCTTAACTTTCCTATTTAGTTTGTGTCTCTATAACAATTTCTCCCACTAAAACCTATGGAGTTAGCTTATTATTATTACATGTTTTTTATCTAGATCAAAGATTAAATTGAAGATTTTATTCCTCCCAATATCTCAAAATATATGATCTTCCCACGTAGATATTTATTGGGTATTATTAATACCTTACTAACATGGGGATGAAAATATCCATAGATGTTATAAGATAATTATTTGAAATGAAATTTTTGTTTATTTTGACATTAATTTTAAGTTATGTCTAGATTAATTAATTATTCTCAAAAAAACATCTTATTTTATGACATAATGACTCCCATAATATCATAACATATAATATCAATTAGTAAATATTATTAGAATATTTTTCGTTTGATAATGAAAAATTAAAAATAATTTTTTGGAAAAGTATCATGGAAAACTTAAAATATATATGATTCCTTATCAATCTACCAGTACTATCATGATATTTTTTATTTGAATACGATAATAAGAGTTTTAGAAAACATTCATGATATATTTAATTATTAATGAATACTTGGTTATGATATTCTTCAATATACCATCTAAAAGGATCTTGCATCTTATATAAAGTTCATTCATTTCATTCATCTATAATTCATAATATTTCTTAAAGGAATTAAATGAACCATATAAATTTACCTCTATATTATACTATTAAAATCTCACTCTTATATATCCAAACTAAAAAAATCATTTCCATAATCATTTATTTATAATGGTTTAATTTTCTTAAACTTGATAGATGATTTTTTATTGTACCTTATATTTTATCTCTAACAGAATTAACATGCCTCAAGTTATAATGAATTCAACCAATTACCAATTCTATCCAATAAATAATTTTCTCTCCAAAAATTTTTAGGAATCAAAAAAATTATATTCATTATTTATTACTTCCATTGGATATATATTATTTATTAATTACGGAACTACTAGTTATGTACCATAATAACATTTATTCCATAAATGAAATAATTCCTCGATTGTTCAAAAATAAAATTGAGATGAATTTATAAGTAATATATAATATAAAATAATAGTTTAACATGAATATATCCTCTTAATAATTTGAATTTGTGAAATTATAAATACTAAAATAGAAATAAATCTTTTTCATCCACTTGGATAAATTAACTTTTCTTCTTGAAGTAATGTACGTCTCAAATATGATATAGGAATCACCCTTGTTTATCTCCTAAAAGAGAAAACCATACATCATATAATGTCTCCTTTTAGATTATTATATTTAATTATTATTTATAATTTAATAATTGATAAGTAAAAAAATATTTTGTGATGAATATATATTTCAAATACATTCATCCACTTACATCTTATTTAATTTCATAAAATTATTTTAGAAATTCTTGTTATTTCTACAAGAAAATAAAATAACTAACTATTATTCACACAACCTTAAATTATTTTTTATCATGAAAAGATATAGTAAAGACACCATTTAAAATAAAATTGGGATTTTTAACCTATCAATTTTTTTCACTTTAATAGTTTTGGAAATGTGTCCCCCACAAACATTATCACCTTAGTTAATCTTTGTGAAAATATTCTTGAGTAGTTCATCCATATTATTCACATTGTTATCTAGATGAATAATTTGAACCAAGAATGGAGGGATGAAAATATAAGTTTAATAGATAATTTCATATCCATATTTAATGTTCCCCAAACTATAACTCCTTGACATAGTGATAAAGAATTCCATTAATCACTGACTTTGATAAAAATTGAGATGAACCAATATTTATTTTATATTACTTCCATTATTAAAAAATAAATCCAACAATAACCATTAAATCCAAAGAAAAGAAACTTTAGTTTCTTTGATGATCAACTATATACAAAACCAATTTTACATTACTCATAAATATTTCTCCATAGTCTAACCACACTAGGACCCATTATAAACATCAGATAATCTATACTCATATTCATAACCTGAAGAATTGAATCATAAGAGAAGGGGTGAGCTTAGATGAAAAATGAAGGGAAAACTCAAAAATATTTTATTATGGGATAAATCATAAGCATGTGAGAAATCATGATTATGGGGGGAATATATGTTAAAAAGATCATGTAATGATTATAGTTTCCTATAATACATAAAAGAATGAATTATAGTCTCAAATGATCAATCATGTACCATTTCATAGGTGTGTAGAATCATAAGAAAAAAAGAATAATCTATAGTAGCATAACATAATCATATAACCTATAAATGTTTCATAAGAGTAATAATAGGAAATCATAACCTAATGGATCATACATTTCTACCTAATTATCATAACATAGCTAGCTTGGGATAACCACCTGTGTACCCTCATGGGAATTAAATACTACTAGTATACCCACTTAGGCTTTTTATACTACCATTGACACTTCTTGGGCTTACACTACTAGTAATATACCATTTTGGGATACTGGAACTACCTTTTTATCATCTTGGGATAAGGATAAAAAACCACATACCCTATTTGGATTGGTATACTACTAGTGTACCCTCTTCGATCTCAAGAGATATAAATCATCATCCAACACATTGAAGGAGGGTATATGAACACATACATTAATAATATTCATGCATACATTTATATTCCATGATAACATGAAAACATTAATATTTCAAACATCAATTAATTAACACATGTAAAAGATATTATTTTCATGAAACCTTCCATATAACATTTCATAATCCATCTCAAGAATGAAGGTGGATGGTGGTGTAAGAACATATCCCAAGTGTAAGAATAATTAAGTACATTTCAATAGAAGAAAAATTCATTTCCACGATCATTTGTAAAATCTCATTGAAAAAAAAATTAAACATCCATTTTTGAGATGCTTAAAATATTCTTTGAAGGTTTTTTTGAAAACTAAATACATTTATATTTATAAATCATTATAAAAATTAAACTTTAAAAATAAAAATGGATTTTAGAAAACAGATTTTATGAATGATAAATTATTTCAAAATATTTCTTTGAGAAGATCTAGAAACATAGAAGACTTCTTTCTTAAAAACACATCCCTTTAAAATGATTTTTTTTAAAAAAATACTAATATTTTATTTAAAAAAGTTTTACTTTTGAAAAATATTACAATTTTTTCATTTATATTCATAAAAATTATGAATAAAAATCATTCAAACCCCCATTATAAAACATATAGATAGATATTATTTTAAAAAAATATTGGTAATAGTGAAAAATAGTGTTCACATGGAAAATATATTTTTAAAAACATTTTAAAATCATAAAAAATTGGAATTTATGGATCACAATCTAAATTTAGTTTTGAAAAGGTGAATATAATGTTTTTGAAATAATTCACTATTAATAAATAGAACCTTCAATCATAGATCCTTAGAAAATATATAAAGACTATCTCATGGATATGTGTAGTGGAAGTAAAAAACAAATGATCATAGAAGGAAAAATATATTAATATTTTAAAATATTTTTATTAAAATCCCAAATTGTAAAAACAATAAAAAAACCTTCCATTTGAATAGTGGAAAAGGGAAATATTAAAGAAACATGAGATAACACATAATTAGGTTTCCAAAATGAATAATATTAGTGGGATAGTATATGGAGGGGTAACCATCATTAAAGTGAGAGATAATTATTCTTCACAAAGATATAAATTTTGAGAAATATCTTCATCATAGTAAAAGAGTGGAATTAAAAATGTCAATTTACCTAGAGAGATAAGGCTCTATATTATCATCATATAATTTAAGATAACAATTTTTCAAAACCATAGTGAAAAAAACATTATAACTCAGTAAAATAAGTGAAGTCAAGAAAAATTGAACAAGGATTAACAATTACATAAATAGAAACCCCATCAAAGGGAGTTCTTAAAATTTAACATAAAATTACACAAATAAAATATTATTTGTGATAATATATATATAATAGGAAATATACAGACCATTTAAATGAAATTATGTATATAAAAAACATGTCTCAAAGAAAGGAAATTAAGACAAATCACACTTACCTTTGGTCATTATTTTTCGAATGTGGTCTAACCTCTTGTATAATAAAAATAATTATATTGATAACCTATTTGATAACCTTATTTATACCTATAAATTTTTATAATATTCATGTATAATTAATTATTAAAAATAAATTACTAATTTATATTTTATTATCTTCATCAGATGTTATTTCTTTCAATTTTCTGTTTAGTACTAGACTCAAAATTGAAGTGTTGAGTCGTGTTTAATGAACCAATTTTTATCATTGTATGACCATTATAGGTATTTAAATACATATTACATGTTTTTATATGATGTTATATTTTTTTGAAAGTAATTTAATTATAATTTGTGATAGTGAAGTCTATGTTGTGCATGATTTGATAATTTTTAATGAATAAATGTTTGGTAAAACAACAATAAGTCAATTATTAATTTTGAAACATCCTTACTTTCAATAGATATGTTAATTGATTTTATTAAGTGTTTATAATGATTCTTTTGAACCTTGAAGTGGTTTGTTCTTGTGTCTTGGATTTATTGGTGGTTGTTAGAAGACTAAAAAATGATTTTATTCCTCTTTGGTCTAAAGCATACAATACCACCACTATGGTGGTCTTGGTTTGCTTTAGTGTAATATGGTATAATACAAAAATAGTTGTTTTCATGGAATAGTGCTCATATAAGATTCATATTGGCCTTGACATGGATGACCTAACCATGCCCATGGTTTTGGGGGTGGTGATGGAAAATGGAATATGATTAGGTGACACACTATATGTGATGGAAATGTCGGGTTATATTTATGAACATTGTGACAATGTTCAGGAAATGGTTATGGTTGTAGTAACATCTACTTAGGTTTGGATCAGATGAAACAGTTAGCCTTATTCTGATATCTCGTCTATTTAAAAGGGTAAAACATCTTTCCAATGAATGTGAGGTCTTGTCTATAGTGATAAGTTTATGTTTACCCAATATAATTTATTTTACCTCCTCTCTTAAGTTTTTCATAATTTTTGAAATAAATTATTAGAAATTCTAGAAAACCCAGGTCATATCCTTGTGTGACCTTCATCTCATCTAGGATTTCTTACTTCAATCTTGCCTCTCCTTAGGCTAATATATGGGTACCATACATCTATCATTGTTGGAGATTATAATTTGGGGATTATTTTATGGTAAATCTATGAGGTAAATTCTATATTTGGTGTAACAAAAAAATTTCTTGAGGATTGTTGGTGTTATATGAAATACTGGTGGTGTCTCTCATTATGATTCTTCTTCAGACTTTGCGTTTCAGATTAGTTTAGGTTACTACGTTTGTTGAGAAAATTTAGGTTGAAATATATGATCTTGATATAGGAATACCCTAACAATAGTAGGCCTTGTATATGTTGTGGTTTTGATTTTATCATTTATTCTTGAAACCCATAATTAATATATGCTTCATGTGGGTGTGTGAGTGGCACTTGTGAACCATTCATGTGTTGTGTTCTTATAATTTTTTGTATATCATAAGAACTATTATTGATATTCTATAATGCTCCTTGCTATATTATTTATTTTCGATGTTATTTCAAAGACTAAGAAACCTTACAGGAGGTATCAAGAAGACCAGGTTTTTCATTACTTGTTAGAAGAACACATGGAGGGGGTATAGTGATGTGACAAAGGCTACATACTATGATTTGTTTGATGGTTTGAGTTGGATCATGAACATGTAATTTTATTTGGTATAATACCAAATATGGGTGTTGATAATCCTTAAAAATCATCCCTATATGATTGATTTCCATAAAAGGGTGACATACACATAAAAATACATCAAACATGTTAGATGACACATAACATAATATATGAATTATGAACACCCTTAGTTTGGGGCATGTAGTGTTCATTTTAATGGTCACCATCATGATGGGGTGTGTGGAATTACCTAAAGGAGAAACATGGAAACAAGATTAGAATTTACAGGTTTCCATCTAATTATGGGACTAAAGGTATGTATTGTGACATGTGGTGAAAGACAATTACATCTATACCATTATTATATCGAAGTAGGCGGGGTCATATTTTATGGTTTTTTTAGTTCTTGATGACTCGGTGCAAGTTAAAATATATGATTTCTAGTGTATTTACTTAATATCATGAAAAAAATTGTTATATATATTATGCACTTGTGTTAAGGATGAATTGGTGGTGTCATAGTGGGTTAACACTCACACCCTACATAAGATTCTTGATGTTTTTATATAATTCATGATTAGATACCCAAGGAAGGAAAAACACTCAGTGACCGTGATATGGGAGATAGATTTTTGTGTTAGCAGGTGACACTATGATAGAATCTAGAATTTTGTCACTGTGTTTATTTATTTACTTGTCCTGTACACACTTTTTTTGACTTTCCACTTTGGGGGTTAATGGTTTATTTTTTGTTTGACTTGAGATACATGCCATGATATTTGTTTTAGTATTTTTTTATTTTCCCCATAGTGATATTACCTATGATTTATTTTATTTATACATAGGGTAATGTCTCCCAAATGTTGGAATTTGGTACCTCTCTGCTAGTTGGAAACATTTTGTGTATTGGGAGGTGTTCACGATTCCACGTAGCACTATAGATCAAACCTGGTGATTCAGGATGATGAATTGCAATGGGGTATCAAAAGGTTCATTCCCTCTTTATTTTTTTATTTAGTATATTTTTTAGTATGGTAGAAACAATTTTGGTTTTGTAGGACAAAGTAGGGTAGTTTTTTCACAACCCCCTCCCAAAAAAGATAACGCAATTAGGAGAGAGAGATAGTGACTGCCCAAGTCCTACCTCCAGTATGCCCCGAGTTAGAGACTAGTACCAAGTGTATAATAAACATGTGTATGGGAGGCATTAACCTCTAAGAGAAGCATTCATAAGATAGAGTTAAGAAGGATAAAAAAATAAAAATCGACTCAGATATATATATATATATATAAGAAAACCCAAGTGAAGACATGTTATATCAAAATGTACTAAACAACTCAAAGGAAAAATACAAGTACCAAAAATGTAAGGACAACAACAACCACGAATCCAAAATAACTACTACTAAATCCTGAGCTAGTAATATCAATTCTGATTACCAAAATTCACTAGATGACCTGTAAAAGAGTTTATATATAAGTAGGGTTAGAATAAAAACATACTAAGTTGGGTCCTCACTAGATCCTCTCATTAAAAAGCGGAATAAAACATGCTAAATCGTAGTGAACAATAGTAAAACTCCCTCATCACCTAAACATTCATACTAATTTCCCAGCCTCACTATGGTTATCTATCACAAAGTACCACAAAAAGAGATCATAAAATATAATAATGAACATTATGGGTATCCAAATCCCACTTCCCCACTGGCTTTATGCTCTACCCCAACGTCACATGTTCTGAGTATCTCTCTCCAAAATTAAGCTTCTCAAAAACATTTTGGCATGTCACCACCACATGAACCTCATGCATCACATAACCACATCATCCCTTAAAAATATCCATATATAATGACCAAGTACTTATCTAGGATCCACCATATACCATATGATATCTATAAAATATTGGGTATTATCCATCAAGCTATTACATCTCATACACTGAATAAGTCCATCAATCCATCACAACCTATACCCATTATACCTATACTAATCACTTCGATATTATATCTGGTAATATATGTGTGTGAAATAATCAAAATCCATCATATTCCTTTGAACACATATATGGTGAAAATAACCACCATGCATACCATCACAAGTAACTATCAAGAGAAGAGCATGGGAAAGAGAGGGTAGTCAACCATTTATCCTCCCAATGTGATGTTGGGGAAAACACCCTTATAAATCCCATTTGGTATCATTAACCCTAACTAACATGGTAAGGGAATCATGTGAAATAATAGAATATACATGGTATAATATAGACCACAACAATACTATGGGAATAACCTAGTCTTAGACTGAACAGCAGCTACCATCACTCATACACCCTACCACCACTTCTAAGGCCAGATATCCTATAATCACACAATCATATAAAATAGATACATTAAATGTTTTCTTTCTTTTAAAATAATTTCTTATTATTAATTAGTTAATTAACCATTAATTTAACAATTAAAAATATTCCACATAACATTAAATTGAAAAACATTACATTAAACATTAAATTAAAGTACATGCTCTGTAAAAATAATCCAAACCAAGACCATGGTTTATCAAGATTAAAAACTTTTTAGCATTTACATTCCATCATCAACAAACCCCATAGATTAAAATTTTATTTATTAATTATTAGAATCATTCCATATCTAGGTATTCAAATAAAATAATCCTTAGATGCCGCCAATAGAAAGCATGCAATCAAGAACCTCTAGCTTTCTCAAGTACTAGGGAAATGAATGCAAATAAAAACAAGTAACCCGACCATCGACCATTAAAAAAATTTAAGTGGGCATACTAGATCATATCATCACATAAATGGGGAATCCCATCTTTGAACCATTTCATAACCTATGATTCTATACTTGAAACCCAAATGTATATACTTTTGCATCTCTCTATCACATGAATGATCCACTTCCATATAATCTGGGCATCCCTACCTCATATAAAAATAACCATCCCAAGCTCAAACATACTAGGATAACATCACATCCAATACTTTGGGCCCACATAACATCCATCCCATGATCATCTGTATTAGTATTATATCACAATTATTGTATTCAGAGAACATAAAAAAGTAGTAGTAACAACCAAGAAATCAAAAGGGGAACTATTCCCTCGAAAAAGATAATTTATCCTTCTCATGGAAATGATCTCTCACAACTCCAAAATAAGGCACTCGACCTTATCATGAGAATGGGAAACGCAGTCCCTAGAAATTATATTTATCAAACAACCCATTATTATTCCAACCTAAATTAATAGATTCACTTTTTATGGGTTCCAACAACATGAAACATAAGGCATCAATATATAATAAGATTTCAAAGGCAAAACGAGACCTTATAATTTATATCCAGTTTCATTAACCTTGAGATGTACCATTCTCAATTAATATAGAATTTCAATTATTATTATCATTCATAAATATGAATTGTATTATTTACTAATTAAATTAATAACATGAAAGATTAATTTCAATTAAATGTGTGTATTACATCAATTCTATTATCATTAAATTACATCAACTATCAGATTACAAACATGTGTATTCTTTAATTATCAAGAAAATTAATTATCAGTTAATTATGGATTTAGTTAATTTCTCAATTTCAACATGCTATTAAAAAAATAATATCATTCTATCGAATAATATAGTATAGATATCACTCTACCTAAAAAATCATGAGGCAAACCGTTATCAAGGTACAAAAAAAACAACATCGATAACATGTGATCGCTGTCTAATTTATTTGATCTAGTTCAAATAATTATTAGGTCAATTCCATTACCATAAAAAAAGATAAATCATGGTCAATTTATGATTAAAAAAATTAAATAAGAGAGTAAATTAATCCCCTACATAAAAATTCATCAACGTTCTTCACATGACAACAGACCACGTTACAGATCTCTGATCACCTCTACCACAATAATTTCATCCATATGAGTATTCTGTGGAATAACCACACAAAAATAACTAATAAAACCTAATTTGAAACATGGGATATCATAATACATCTCATGGAATGAATAAGTGGATGAAAAATAGATAGAAATAAGAATGACATGCAAGAAATAGAGGAAGAAATCGCCTTGGATCACCATAGATCAAAGACGGATACCCCAGGATTGATTCCCATCTTAGGGATCTCTAAACACTAAAGGAGGGAGCTACGAGTTGATAGAAAATGATATGGATTATTGGTTTTGAGAAATGCCCAAATCCAATGAAACTTTTATTAATCCATTTTATAGGGTATTTACATGGTGTGTGAACCATTTACATGTCGGGAAAATGTCAAACATCATTTTTTCCAAAAAAACATGTCACCTTTTATTATTTAACCTTTATTATTTTCACATCATGTATTATCCCATGAAATGGCCTAAAGAGGCTACGAAAACCATTTACAAGGTGTGTAAAGATTATACGGCGTATAATCTCCCCATTCCATCATTTTTAGTAGCTAACATCCCTAAGCTACTTATAATCCTCATTTGAGCACCAAAAGCCTTGAAAATATGAAAAATGTCAAAAATCAAGGATCTGGGTAATTACATTAGATACATATCAAATAAGTATTCTCCTAATGAATCCAAAACCAAACTAGTGATGAATAGAAATAGGTCATCCAAACAGCCACCCCATGAGATACCACTCAATGATATAACCATATCAGGAGTTCAATCACCTCACTCATAGAAAATATGCACAAAACCATGAAACAAAAACAACACTCTCATGAACACTCTATCAAGGATGGGACCTCTCAAACGATAGTAAATCCACAATAAGAAACAATACAAATCACTCTCATAAACTAGAAGGGTCAACATCCATATGGGAAAAATATTATAAGAGAATAGATAAACAGCAAATAGCTCAGGGTACTGAGAAAAAATCCATGACTCACATTCCTAGGTACTCTCCTCCAGGAAATTGTGCTGCCATAAGACATGAACCAAGGGAATATAAATGTTGTGAAAAACCTTCTCCTGGTAGTCCTAAATCTTTATTGGCCACTCCTCAAGGTTCTCATCCTCAACAACATATATCTCTCCCCAATTCATGACATGAGAGATTTCATGAAGTTATCTATGGAGCTACAATATCTGAAAAAAAATCATTTATCTAGCTTATATGTGGGGGTTCTGTTTGATACTTCATGGATCCATCATGGACCAACACCTTGAAAGTCCAAAAAACTAGGGAGGAAGATAAATACCTTGACCAATCCTTCAATATCCACAATGAGGATCCACCTTCAAGAATATGTGATCTCCAATGTCGAACTCCATAGGTATCCTTCGATAATCAGTATAGTATTTATGATGATCTAGAACTACTTTCATCCTCTCATGAATTACCTGAACCATCTCTATCATATTTTTTATATTCTGACCAGATATGTGCTGCCTCTATGACCCCAGTCTAGCACAATAGAGAATAGCAAGGTCAGTTGTACAATGCTTCAAATGATTCCATAACAATGGTTTTGTAGAACTATTATATGTATGAAAATAGAAACAAGGATAGGTTCCTTATCCAAAAACCTCAAAAATATAGGACTCGAGAGTGAACCATGTCTTTGAGATCCTGGATGGTTCACTCTATTTGACCATCCATCTATAAATGAAAATTTGTTTTAGGGCATAACTGAGAACCAAAAAAATACTGGAGACCTCTCCACATACTAGAGGTAAAATGAGGATCTCGATCAGAAATATTATTCATCGAGATACTATGGAGTTTCACCACCTCCACCAAATACAACCTAAAAAATATTTCCCCTGATATTGACTCGTTGATCACTATAAAGTGGTTTGATTTCATCAAAAAATCCACTATCACCCATATTTCATCATAGCCACTCTCATATTGAGGTAAATAGGTAAAAAATTCCATAAATATGTCTTACCACTTCCACTGGGTAATATATAATGGATGGGGAAACCTGTCGGAATAATAGGGCTCAATCTTCACCTTCTAGTTGACAAAAATTTGGAAAAAAAACTCTACAATGGAATGCTACATCATGGGCCACCAAAAATAAACTCTCACAAATTGGTAAATCTTACTATCACTCAGATGTATCACCAAAGGAAAACTTTGGGACTCATAAATAACAATGTCATTCATCACCAAAAAATCCTTTTATGAAACAACACTTGATGTTGTCCATCCTCAAAACAACCCTGAGGAGAATCACCAAAAAGAACTTGGTCCCTTTAGAACTCCCCAACAGAATCACCCAACTAGGACACCTCCACCTGCTGCACCAAATACGATGACACTGTCATCTAGAAAATAAAATCTCTGCCTAAAATATCCCCTATATCAAGATTCATTATTGATATTTCATGCATCACACTCTAAGAATCCCCATATTCATGCATGGTTCCACTATGTTACTTCTTTATCAATGAATTGGATAAAAAATTTCCCATTCTTTGAATATATGGAATCTGAAAGTTGAAATCCTGCCATAATTCCACCCACCAACACTGATGAAATTTTAAGTCAACTAAGAAAATGCATAACTCGGGATTTTATGATTACTAAAATCCACAAAATGCTTGCCGATGAGGTAATGTTTCCACAACATAAAATAATACTCCACTGATGCCAACTGAAGATCCTAGGTGGCATAATTACTCTCATAGGGACATATCTTCTAAGACTCATAAGAAAAAACTAATCTATTCTACATAAAAATTCATCCCATGCGAAGATATGAAGTGTCATAGAAAACATCAATATAAACTCCGTCTACTGAAAAAAAAAAAGAACTAGAGCACTAACCATATTACACTTAAGGTACTCAGAAGTTGTCTAAAACTGTTCACTACACAATAATTCATGATCTTTATAGGTCAAGGCTATTAGAGGAGTTGAAAACTAAGATAAATTGGCTACAAACATCTGATAATATACTATAAGACCACAAAAACTCCTCACCTCTACCACTTCTTTAGGGGCTTCTCAAGACACAACTGCCTCTATCTTCAAAGGATCCATAGCTACAACTAGCTAGAATACAACATGACCCAAGAAATTATGCTCAAGAGTCTAGAACACACACTTCGAAAACCTTCCAAATAGATGATCATAAGAAAGAACTCCCAAAATGGAATGCAGATGCTTTACATGATCCTCCTCAGAAGAGGGGTATACAAGGATTTCATCAATGAAAACCACCATGAACATATCCAATAACTCTCTAAATATTATTTTCATCAACCCCATTAACATTTTCAGAGCATTATTTACAATTTATATCATCACAATGAACTCTTAATGTCCATGATGACACCAAAAAGAAGTCTTTGGGGTATCCTAATCCTCCACCTATATATGATGATATCTGAACCATAAATATATCTTAAAGAACCAACTTTCTTATTTTATCTAATAGAATAAATCATTAATTCATGGAAGAGTACCATGGTTATTCACTATCACTTTGTTCAAGCATCAAAAATTGATACAAATCCACAAACTGTGATCATCCTTATTTATGAAAAAAAATATCACCCCATGGTGACACACTCGTCCAAACAAAACCCTACTACAATAGATCAACAATATTTACTCGTAGATCTCTCAAATCATAAGGAATCATCCTATATGAATACATTATGATATGAGACAAGCCTATTTATAGCTCAATCCCAAATATGATCTCCCATCGAGAGGGTAACACTAAAACATCCTCTTTAAATACATCAAGTCACTCTTCCACAACCCTAGGAAACACCAACTTCTAAACCTATGTAAATCTCAGCATTATCTTGACCATAAAATAAGACAAGGACAGAACAATCCTTTGACCCAACCAATGGACTTTCTATCCAAAAAAAACCAATAATTCTCCATCAACATCATATAATACAATTTTAATCCTTAAAAAATACATCATATCCTACACCGAATACAACTAGTCCATGATATTAATTATATCATATAGTTATATCCACATAGGAAATCTCCCCAAAAGCGGTTCTTCCCCATCACTAGCTCATTTTCTCTACATACTTCATACGAGTCAGATCGACCTCCAACTGGTGTAGTCAAGAATAACAAAAATCATGCACCGATGTAGAAAATAAGAAAAGGGTTCCTTAAATGATTCTTGGATTGCCCAGCACTGGAAACACTAAAGTGTGCATCTGACCACGACCTACTCTAAGGCATTTTAGACCTAGTTGACAAATACATACACAACTATGCTATACTCTATGAGGAAGAGGGTTATCTCATGGATATCATTTTTCTTACCTAGTCCCACTCTTCTGATCACTCATTGCAACACCCTACTACTTCTACCTCGACTGAAACTTCCTAAATGAAGGAACTTGAAGTCGAACACTTAGAACACACTGACTACTAAGAAAGATCATGCACTCACACCACTGATGAAATCGAACTCCACAATAAAAACATGCTTCTAATCCCTTGGAATAGATCTAAAATAAACCTCCATCATAGAAATGATATGATTATGGATGGTACCTACCCCCTAATGACTGAAGACTCTTCCATCCTAGAAATTGGGAACTATATACTATAGCTCTACTTTATGAGGAATCTGGATGACTCCCCTCTCATAACGATATAGTTCGGGCCAGCATCCTCTCAATAACCTCTACTCTAGACATCTCATTGAGATACATCTTCAACATAAATGGGGTACACTAGAAATGGATCTATGGACACAATTAATTATTGAAATTATTTGTGATGTTCTACTCATTTGGTAAAAAATCTAAATCATTTCATAGAAGATTATGTAAATGGATCCCAAACTCATACACATTGGATCTCCCTTACTATAGGGTAATTAGCTCCTAGAGACTGGTCACCTTCATGGTCAAAGAAAGAAAATCTACTCTGAATTGGTCTTAAAAATTCTACTATGAGATTTCCAACTCGTCGTGATCCATGATGAACAAGAACCACCCTTGAATCACTGGTCCATATAGACTTGTCATAGTCAATGAAATTGAGTGCTCCATATGAACACATATCGAATAAAAAGCTATCTCAACCTCCTACAACTAGTATTCTATGACTACATCTGAAACAGATCCCTCATAATTTTGTGGGCTCTGATTCAGAAACTCTCAATGTGTTCTCCTATCAGTTTTTTCATCACCAAATTATAATTTGTGGCGATCTACTGGTACATCCTACTAAACATCTTTTACACAAAGCTGATGAGGAAATCGACTTGGATTCAAGACTACAAAAAGAACAAAAAGAATATTGAATATTGAATATTTAACATTATTTATTTCATTATTTTATTTATTTTATTATATTTTTTAAGGTCTTGACCTATTCCATGGTCTAACCATTTCAAACATAGGTGAAAAGAAGAATTATGATTGATCTCTTCAATGGTTTGTACCCAAAAACTAGTATCACATCATTTAGTAGGCTCAGTAAACTGAAGAGTCTGTGAATCATATCACACGGGGCCCTAAATACCCATTTTTCGGCCAGTCTCCCATTTTTACATCACTTATAGGACTTAGCTGACATTGATTCCCTACCAACCCATAAAACATCACTCATTCCTAACTCCAAACTCCATCTTATCCCTCCACCTAAAACATTAATACCACTATGACATGACCCCCTATCTACAAAGATACAACAATAAGGGGATATAGGTGGTGACTACTCGAGTCCCACCTCTAGTAGGCCATGGGTTGGAGAATAGCACTGGTGGTATAATAAACTTGTGTGTGGGAGGCATTATCCTCTAATAGAAACATGAAGAAGAGAGAGATAAGAAGGATAAAAATCCAAAACATTATTAGATATATATATATACCTAAAACATTAATACCACTATGACACGACCCCCTCTCTACAAAGATACAACAACAAGGGGATAGAGGTGGTGACTACTCGAGTCCCACCTCTAGTAGGCCATGGGTTGGAGAATAGCATTGGTGGTATAGTAAACCTGTGTGTGGGATGCATTATCCTCTAATAGAAACATGCATAAGAGAGAGATAAGAAGGATAAAAATCCAAAACATTATATATATATATATATATATATATATATATATATATGAAAACCCAAGTGAAAACATGCAATTTCATATAGTACTAAACAACCGAAAGGAAAACTACAACTACCAAAAAGCTAAATACAGAAGTCACAATAAAGCCCAAACATCTCCAGTTGACCCTCAAGATAGTAATATTTTTCTTGATCCCTATCCTTTTTTAGTTGACCTAAAAAATTAAATATACATAGGGTTAGCATAATAGTATACTCAGTAGAACCCTCTCATGAAAAAGTTAATGAAATCATGCTATAGAAGAGTAAACAGCAATGAAAATAACTCATCACCTAAACAGGTATACTAATTTCCCTACCTTACCAAGTCTATCTCTCACCAAGAATCTCATAAAAGATATAATATAAATTAATAATAAACATAAATTGTACCATGCTCCTAATTCCCTACTGGTTGGTCACTCTGCCCCAATTTCACACGTCCTAAGAACCTCTCTCTAAAAGTTAGATCACCCGAAAACACCTGGATAAGGCACCACAACATGAAAATTGTGCATCACATAACCACAAAATCTAATATAAATAACCATATATTATAATCAATTAATTTTCTAGGATCCACCACATCGTGTATGTACCATAAACCGAGTATGTACCATAATCCATCACAACCTATACCCATTATAACCATAATAATCCATTGGATACTATATCTTGTAACACATGTGTGTGAAATAACCACAAGCCATCAGATACATATACACATGTATATGGGTAAAATAACCATCATGAATACCATAATAATTAACTACCAAGATAAGAGATTGTGGCTAGAGGGGGTAGTTATCCATCTATCCTCCCACATGGATGTTGGGGAAAACACCCTCCCGAAGTCCATTGGGTGTCAGTCTCCCTAACCGATATGGGTGGGGAAGTGTATTAAATCACAAAATATACATGATATAATATATATCACAATCACACTATAGTAATAACATAGTCTTAGAATCAACTACATCTAGCATTAGTCGGACTCCTAGCTTCCAGTCTTAAGATCAGATATTCTATAAGCACACAAGAATATAAAAGAGCTACATTAATTACATACATTATTTTAAAAAAAATTATTCATGTTAAATAAATAAATATACATTAATTAACCATTAACATTATTCCACATTCCATTACATTGAAAAAAATTATGTTAAACATCATAATAATATCCATTCCCTCTAGTAATAATCCAAGAAAAGTCCATAGTTTATCAATATTAGCATCTTTTTATCATTTGTATTCCCTCATCAACCAACCCCAAGGGTTAAATATTTATTAATTAATTATTAACATATTTATATATCTAGGTACTCTTAGAAAACAAAGTTACCTCCAAGAGGAAAGATGAAACCAATCACCTCAAGCTACCTTAAGAAGTGGGGAGAAAATACAGATAAAAATAAGAAACTCATTTATCCACTATTAAATAGATTCAAGCGAGAATACCATATCTCAGAATGCCATCAATGTGTAAGCCCAAATTTAACCCATTCCATAACCTATTGATCCATCCTCAACACCGACATGTATATACTAATGCATATCTCTATCATAGAAATCATCTACTACCACATCATTTGGTCCTCACTTCCCCATATAACAACATTCATCCCAGGATCATCCATACCAAGATCACATCACATCTAGGCCTCCCCGCCCACATATCATCGATCCTATGCACATATATATTAGTCTCATATCACAAGGCTTGTATCTATATCACCTCAAAAAAGTATTAGAAACAAACAACCAATCAATAGGGAAACTCAGCCCTAAAAACAATAAATTCAACCATCTCATGCAAATGAGCTCTCACTAATCCAAAACAAGGCACTCATCTTTCTTTGGAAAATGGGAAAATCATGACCTAGAAAATTATCTTTATCAAAAAAAATTATTATTATTAAAATCTTGAATTAACTAATTCATTTACTACATGTTCAAACTATTGGAAACCTAAGGAATCAATCTATTACAAGCTATCAAATTAAAAACATGATCTTAGCATTTATTAGTGGTTTCAACAACCTTGAGAAGTACAATTCTCAATTACATAACTTTTCAATTATTATCATCAAGATTAAACATGCTTCCTATTATTTATAAATTACATTAATCACATGGAAGATCAATTTCAATAAAACATGTGCATTTCTTTAATTTGATTATCATCAAATTACATCAACCACTGGATTAAAAACAAGCCTCTTCCTTAATTCTCAGGCCAACTAATTATAAATTATTTATGGATTTAAATTCTTTACCAATTTTAACATGTTATTCCAACCATAAAAACATACTATCAAATCATATATCATTGATATCACACTATCTAGAAAATCATGATGCTAACCACTATCACGTTAAAAAACAATAACATCGACAATAAGGGATCGCAATCCAATTTATTTAATCTGGTTATAAAAAATTATTAGGCCAATTTAGTTCCATTCAAAGTGATAAATCATGAACAATTTATGATTTCACATAAATAAAATAAGAGAAGAAATGAATTCCCTACTTAAAACCCATTAATGTTCTTTATATGGGAATAGACCATGTTACTGATCTCCAATCCCTTCTACCACAATAAACACATCTATAAGAGGTACCTTGACCCAATTAAAACATCATAAAAATGTGAGATCATACTCCATCGCATGGAAAGAAGAATAGGTGGAAAATGAGGCCAAACATAGAAGTGACTGCATGAAACAAAGTCATAACTCCCCTTGGATCACCAAAAATAAAATATGGATACCCAAGGATTGATTCCCATTTAAGGGATCTCAAAATTTTGAAGGAGGGAGACACTATCCATAGGAAAATTAGAAGGAGTGTAGGGTTTAAGAACCCCATTGGAGCCACTACACACTTTATTAACATGTTGAATAGGGTATTTACATGATGTGTAAACCATTTAAATGTCATGTAAATGTCGAGGATTAGTTTTCACTGAAAAAATAATCACCTTTTATTATTTAACCCTAATTATGTACACATTGACAAGAATCTTGTGAACCAGGCTTAACAAGTTGTGAACCACATTTATGCAATATGTAAAGATTACACGATGTGTAATATCCCTAATCCATCATTTTTAGTAGCCAAAACTAAAGGTACTGGGCATGTAGTAGAAGCCCCAAATGTGGGATTTTAAAAAAATTCACCATCGTGTGACATGAGCTCATCGAATTTGGAGAATCACTACTTAGTTTAACCTGAGCTTCTCATGTGAAGAGTTTTAATCACAAAAATTAAACCAAAAAATACCTAGTTTAGATCTAAAGTCACGCACAACTTCTACTTGTCTTTAGAAATCACTACTTGTGGAATATGAATCCTAATTCCACTATATCTTCCACATTATCTTAAAAATATTTGGGAGTACTAATTTTTTATATATGGGTGATAGTGTGGAGTTCCAATGATACCATCGACACTCCGACAATCACTGCATCGCCTTGCTTACGATGCCTAAGAGTAATCTCAATCTGAACTCCTAGATCTAGAGAATCTCTCTCTCTAGGTTGTGGGATAGAGAAGAAGAGAGAGATAGGTTATGAATAGTACATTTCTAACTCCTCTCCTCCACTATTTATAGAGTGTTAATAAAATGTCTGGTATTACCACCTCGGCCTCCCGAATAAATAACACGCTATAAACGACTTATTATGACTACTAAAATGAGTTATAAATATTATTATCACTTTATTTATAATATATTAAATATATTACATGATAATAAATGAGTCATTATCTCTACTCATCATTCCCACAAATATTAATTAATCCTTGAGTATTTTTAATATTCATTCAAATAATATTTTTCATGTATTTACTTTAAATCTTGTAAATACATGTAAGAAATAAATTCAATGATTGTTATTATTAACTTGAATAATATGAATTTATTTATTCCATTGGTGATTGTATATCCTTGAACAAATCCCAGACTCCAGCACTGGGGACCACCTTGTCTAAAACTCATATTCGACTGAATTGGAAAGATTCATGAATACGCTATTGTGTCTGACCCTCTAGGCCCTTATCTCAATAGTATTGAAGACTATTTATAGACCAGGAGCACGATCTAGCAACCCATCATGGCCCTTAAGTAGAAAAGGGTTGTCACGACAGTGAAAATCAACCTACGAACATGTACTGTGTAATATAATCTATTTGTATTTAAATATATCATAAAGAGGGACGCACACCCATGTCATCACCCTTTTCTTGCTTTATCATTTATTGATCTAACTAGATGGACATGACCTCAAATTCCATGTCCATGGTCTTATGAAGGTACTACCATCTTTATCAACATGTCCTGCGATATATTACTTCCATAACCTAGAATCAACAAATACTTTCTTGATCATTCAACTAATTTCATGCTACCAGTGATTCACCCAACACAAACTACCTCACCACAATTTGATCATCATGATTTTTATATTGCGTCAAAGTAAGTGATCAAAAGACATACACTGGTAATTATCTCAAGTCATAAGACCATTACACATTATCATAGATAGGAACATCCAATGAAACTCATAACATGTGGCGTTCCTATTTTTGGGTCTGTCCTCATGATCTCACTACTAGATATAAACAAGTTAGAACTTCATGAGAAGAAGTTTCAATGATTATGAGCCCCAAGCACATGATAGTCATACATCTACTATGTCTATCTAGTACAATGTTTCTAGACCATATGACATATTTAAGATTAATTTCATAGTATCTCGAGGTTCCCATTATATCCTAGGATATGCTACAACATTTTTGATATGAAAATTAATCTATAGAAATTACCAATAAATAGTAGATGCATAAATATATAAACTATAATGGTAAGTTAGCATCATCTTTATCTAACTATACACATGATATAGTAATCAAAAGAACTATATATTTGGGTCTAGGTAACCCACTATTTCAACACTCCCACTTTCACTAGAACTAACTTGCTAACCAAACTTGTTAACTACTAACATGATAAAGATCACGTTTCTACTGAGTCGCAACTTTAACTGTTGGGCCTGCCACGATTCTTCTGTGTGTCTATTTTTCTATTTATGACCTCATCTCCTGGAGTAATGATTCTGAATAAATGGTAACCCTGAGTATATCCCTTTCTCCTCCATCAAAACATGACATCTTGGCTAGTACGAGTTTCATAATTTACATTATGATAATCCCCTTCTTACTAGGTGTGGTTCCAAGAAATGGAACAGATCATTGTGTTTAACTACTTCTTTGGTGCCTTAGAATCTACAATGTACTCATTATTTCTAGGTATGGATACCACTGTCTAATATGATCTTTTCGGACTCATGAACTTTAGCCTAAATGTGATATCAGATCACATGGATCTCAAGAAGACTAGTTTGTGTTCCCTGAAAAGCTAGTATCCTTTCTTCTCCACTTAACAGGTACTCATATTTTTTACTTTCCGAAGTACAATCATATAGTTCTAACTAATTCACTTTCAATTCTTCTAGATATAAGTGATATTTACCTATTGTAAAGTATATCTTGACAATATCAGTTATTTTTACATTTCATGGAATACGTGATTAATTCACTGCTAAAGTATATGGATTTAAACTCACCACATTTATCTCTTCCCATGTCTCATACATGTGAACTTATAGAGATAATGTCATGAGACGCTAGAAATAATTCATCTCATGAATTATTCCAACTTGTATTTTTTAATAATATGTCACTATATGTATGATAGAATTGGTCCAAGAAACCTTTAGATCTACCTCAGTAGATCATATTCCTGAAAACCTAGGTTTTTACATTAATTCAATCACTAGATAACAAATTTCATCCCTCACTTAACCAACTTGAAGACCAATATGTTTTCTATTTTTTGTTGAACATATTTTACTTGGAAATCCTTGGTGCTCTCACTAACCTCTGTTAGACACATGTAAAAAATTTATTGCAAATTTATAATCTATGATCATGTTTCTTACTTTAATCCTAAAATATATTTTAGTAACTTTCAAACTATATTTCCATTATGTGATATGACCACAACTTTATGGTTGTTTTTTCTAGACTCCTATGCTTGATGGTCATGAAATCCAATTCCTAATAATATGATCATAGAAATTATCTATGACGAGTAAAATTCTAATGGATTTAGGCATACCAACTTTGTTAAACAAATGAGTCTTATTTGTACTATACATGTACCATCCATGTATCATCTCATTTGAATACCCACCGTAATATTCAAAATAATAATCCCCTTTTCACATTGATACATGGAATCCAATTATTGAATTTTAAATGTCCTTGAAAATCTCATCTAATTTCTATATACTACTTACATGTAGGAAATATTATTCTCAAGGAATAATATATCACCACCCACAGTGAACAGTGAAACCATCACCATGGTTTTATCCTTCCTACATAGTTTGTGTCTCTAGAACATTCTATGTTCCACATCCACTTGTAGAACTAGTTGCTATGACAACCATTTGTGCATCTCTAGCATTAAATATACCCAAGTTGATATAGCTCCCACTATCTCTAATAGAGATGTGAAACCTTATATAGAAATGTAGTCTATCACTTGACTAACACTTTTCTATCTTAGTGATTTATTTAATATCCTATGCAACTATTATGATAATTACAAAAGATTCCCAATGTGTTTGTTCC
Source organism: Viscum album (assembly GCA_963277665.1). Lineage (NCBI taxonomy): Eukaryota > Viridiplantae > Streptophyta > Magnoliopsida > Santalales > Viscaceae > Viscum > Viscum album. Next base: position 718,298,182 of record OY728128.1, read on the forward strand.
TGATGCAAGTTTTTTTATGTCTTAAGAAACTCTTTGCATCCAAACACATGTCCATATGAAATAATGGATTTGAATCATACTATGACTCATATGATATCCATTTTTCATTTTAGTTATCATATGATTATGGGATTACTCCGTTATTTATGAAGCACGCCCTGAAATATAATGGATGTTTTTTCAAGTTGCAACATTGATACTCATTACATCATAACTCTGATGTATGAAATGTGCATTTAGGAATTTATCCATGATACATTTTTTTATCATTTTTGACATGTAGGACTTCATCATCGATCCTCCTCATTAACATCAATGTCATGATGTAGATATGGTAATGTGCATTTAGGAATTATTCCATGATACATTATCATGATCGATGATTTCATAGTCAAGATATTCTTCAGCATGCTGGCTCGAAGAAACTCATATTTTATGACCATAAAATTGCTTCTCTTTATAATTCTTTAATTACTTGAAAGAATCATATGATGTAAATACCCATAGATTGTTTTTGAATAGTTGATGCTCTCTTTCTAAACAAATTCCAAAAGATTTGTGGAATACGTTTATTTTTAAATGTTTCTTTAACTAAACTAAAGAAATCAATAATAACAAAGGTTTTTAGCTTTACCAAGCCTAAATACCAGACATGGTATATTCTTAATTTCCACTTTTAGTCCCTTGGAAAATAATTATGTTTCCACAAAAAGGTATAAAATTCTTACATTTTTATAGTCATCTATTATTTCCAATGATTCATGTATCACTGAACTATTAATTGGTTATTTTGTACCAAACACAACATTCATTATGAAACCAAGAATAATGCCTCCTTGTGTCCAAAAGAACACATGAGATGAATGTTTTTGTTATACTCAATAATATTTTAAGAATCATTCACTTGGAAATATAGAAGTCATATACATCATGTCATAGGATTAGGTAACTCCATTTCTCAACCACTTGGAGAATACACCTTAATTATAGTTATATTTCTATTCTTACATGGTTTCTATATATCAATACACACTTATGATAATCATATTATATTGAATAGCCCATAAGTAAAACCAAAACATTATATTGATTAATATTCCTTAAGAATAAGTGGGTACTTTCTGTAAGGGTTGGTGTCCTGAGAACCAACTATTTTGTACTTTGATTACATGAATGTTCACTTATTATATATTGTTCATTGTTCTGAATGACTATAATATAATAATGTCCTGGAATATTTGTTCCATTGATAAGGTCATGGAAGATCCCCGCTGTGATGAGAACCTTGAAATTCTATAACAATATTATTAAATAATGTTCTATGGTTGGATGAAATAATATGATAGGACACATAGTATACAGACCGTCATGTGCGGGCACTCGTAAGAAGACGAGACTCTCCCTCATGGAGTTCGCACTTGGTAATCTCCAAGATGGGAGATTATGAGAACAGACCCGCCAGTAGCAATTCTTCATGTCTTGGTGTCATCAGACATTGCTATCTACGAGTGTGTGTAATGGTCCTTAGACTGGAAGATTATCATTGACTCATGTCATGACTCGCGCACTTAGATTTACTGATGAAAACCATCATGCAGACAGTTGGTGGGAAGTAGGGTACGTTGGGTGTGTCACAAGTGACATGTTGTTAATGGATAAGTCGAGGAAGGATTTTTCCCTTCTATTTATGGAAGTTTATATCTCATACCTTTGATTAAAATAGAACTGTCGCATTAAATTCCATGACCATGGTGTAAACGACGAGTTTATTTCAGAAATTCAAAGAATGACGGATCAAACATATAGGTTTATGACACTACCATGAAACCTACTTGATGAGATATCAAGACAAAGGGATTAAATTACATAGTAAGTGTTCGTATGAGGTGATACATCAATGTGGCATCAACTTCTTTCTCTTGGGTGCCTTGACCCATTGCTAGACAGTAATCTTGGACTTTAGGCAAGCCCACCTAATGCCAACGAGAAAGAGGCCTAGAGGGTCACACACTAAGTGTATTCAAGTATCTCAAGTATAATAATGATTATTCCTGAACGTGGTTTAATAATTATTCAAGGAATCCTAAATCATTTTAATGATGGGGGAAGAAGGAAATGAAAAACAAGATATACACGTTGTGTATTAAAGCTTACATGCCGTGTAGTTTTTCATGGAAAACAACTACACGCCATGTATTAATAATTACACATTGTGTAGTTTTATTTATATAAGGGAAATGAATAAATGAAAAAAAGATATACATGTCGTGTACATTGATTGTACATGCCGTGTAGTTTTCAATGAAAAACAAGTACACACTGTGTATTTATTAATACATGCCGTGTAGTTTTTCCAGTCGTGATTTTGAGGATATAATATTGTTTTAAATGATATTTATTATAATCAGCATGGGCGCATGTCAAGGAATTAATTATTCGACATGGGGGTTTTAAATAAGAGTCAATGAAATAAATAAAACATGTAACGCATTTATTTATTTTCATAACTCTACAACCTCAAACCTGATTATAAATATCCTCGCAACCCCAACTCTTTTCCTACAAACAAGATAATCATTGTGCACAACAATTCTGGAGAATTATTTCAAGGCCGAAATAACCTCTTCCTCCAAGAACACTCTCAAGACCGAGATAGATCTTCTTCCATCAGATCAAGACGATCTAAGGTGGACAACGCAAGTAAAGGTTTCTCCACGCTAGCACCCAGAGACTCCTTTGGCGGCATTCGGAGATACGAGGTGCATGTGTGGATCACCGCTAGAGGAAGTCTACACTTGGATTCTGTGACGCAATGACGAATCACATCATAAAGTGATCAAAAACATCAACGAAGAAAGAAAATCCAAAAGGTATTTCTTTTCAATTGATTAAATTAATTATAATCAACCTGTAACGATCCTACTTTGTGGTTCTGGAACTTTCTATTTATTTTTTCTATTTCTATGATTCGATCTGTGGAGACTGGTGTTTATCATCATATTGATCCCGGATTGATCATTGCTAATGAAAAAAGGCCAAGTGGTCACATCCACCCACGGGCTTCTTCTACGCCCAGAACCTTCAAATGGTATCAAAGGGAGGTTACAACGTTGATTATAGTAATTTAATTTTCATTGATAATTTATGCATTTATATTTGACTCAATTCAAAATAAATCGTTCTATAAATCTAAATAAATGAGATCTGTTCATCCTCCATAAATTCATGATTCACATCACAGAAAAGACCTTTTAATTTTAATTTTGATTAAAATAAAAAATGAGGAACTCATCCAGAGGAGCCTCTCTTTCTGTCTGTACAACACGGAATTACACGGCGTATAATTAAAACTACACGTCGTGTACTTAGGTTCAACAAACCGGCACTGGTCTGCGAAACCACGCCGTCTAAATTGAATATGCCTAAGTATTAATCACGTCATGTTGACCAGAACTGAACGGCATGTGGAAACCAGAATACACGGCGTGTATGTTGGAGTAACACGTTGTGTGGTCCATTCCGGCCCAGATGAAACTATGTACAAGGATAATCAATGCACCGCGTATATGGGATTGCCAGGCTGGTTACCGCGTAACAAGGAAGTACACGCCGTGTATGATTTATCTACACGCCGTGTACTCCAAAATTTCCAAAGTAAATAAAACACGCCAAATCCCCCGGCGTGTACTTTCGATAGAGAGTGAAAACAAATACACGCCATGTAATTATAAACTACACACCGTGTACTTTCCAGAAATGGAATTTCACCAGGTTTCCTCCAATGTACAAAGACCCATACAAGGAATATGAATGTGAAGAATCTCAAGGAAACTCAGAAAGGAATTTAAGATAAATAATTGATTAATTATAAGATCATAATTAATTGAATTCGATCGTGACTTATCTTAAATGAAAGAAAGATTGAAAGAATTTGAATTCTAAATTTGTGTAAATGTTGTTGCATGCTATGGATGGTCACGAGCTAGACCAAAGACCCTTTTTATGTGTATGGTTTCATTTAAATTTATTTAATTTAAATTTCTTGGCCTATGAGCCTTCTTCTAATAAAATGTAGGGCATGCGTGCCCATGGTTTCTTTAATGTAAACCCATGTAATGGAGGATCTCCCAAGCCAGAGGATATGGTTAAAATCCTGATGTTGAGGCGAAACCGACGCAAGAAGATACAAAGGTGGATAGGTGGGAGTTTCAAAACACGAACCACCGGGTTCAAGGTGTTTTTACCTAGGTCAGGGTTAGCTTATTAAAACCACTAGATAAGATAACCAATAGAAGATCATGATCATGAAATCTTATTTTATTTCTATATAAATTTCATGGTTTATTTATTATGTATGTTTTGTCGCGATCACATAGTTAATAAAATGAACAAGCATGCAAATATGGATTAAAATAAAAACTGGACTATGCGTAAACATTATCAGAACATGTTTAATCACTTAAGCAAGAATCACTTAATATTAACAAGCATGTGATAATGAGAAACTACTCATAAAGGATTAAAATCCCTTAATACCATATTAATTCAGACTTAGCCTTATGTTACCTGATTAAGAGCAAGACTCAATAAAACTATGTGTTTGACCAACCCTTGTTGGGACACTTACTTTTATAAAGGAAAGCCCTTATGAAAGGTTTCAGGTTGACTTAAGCATATTACATCAAGAGGAGTAGCCCTTGCTAGACTTGATGTAATATTGGAGGTAAGAGTTGAGGAAATCCAAGTCAGGATTTCAGGATTGGGGAGTCCACTCAACAGATCAAGGAACTGTAAGATCACGGTTGGCAAAGACCTGCCTACCTAAATACCTTAAAATAGCTTGACCAACCCTTGTTGGGGTTATCCGAAGGGGAATATGGATCCTTGCCACAAGAATGTCAAAGCAACTGGACATTCTGAGTTCAATGGTGAGGGCCATTGGGACTTGATAAAATAGTGGGAGACTTAATAAAATTTATTATTTCTCATAAAATGTAATCAAGAAAGTACTGATAAATCTTCTATTTTAATTTTTAGAATCAAAATTACAAACACATAAACCACATTTTATCTATGATCAATTCTGGATAAAGACAACATCCTCACTGGCAGTAACTTTCAGGAATGGTTTAGGCGCCTTCGGGTTATCCTACGCCATGAATGAAATTTTTACATGCTGGAGTCCTCACTTCCTGATTCCCATGCCCCAGGGGCGAGTGATGAAGATTTACTAGTCTATGATCAACATTTGAACAATGAAATTGACTTTCAATGTTTGATGCTATCATCAATGTCTAGTGAGCTCAGGAAGTCTCATGAATACATGGATGCCTATAGCATGCTCGAGCACCTGCGTGGTCTATACCAGGAGAGAGTAAGATAGGAAAGGTTTTAGATCCTTAAGGCTCTATTTCAGAGAAAACTTGGAGAGGGTTCCCCAGCTGGGCCTCATGTAGTCAAGATCATTGGCTACATTGAGAGCTTGGAGGTACTAGGGTTTAAACTCCCTGAAGAACTGGGTATCGATCTCATTCTCACATCACTCCCCCAGAGATTCTCAAACTTTTTTGTGAACTTTAACATGAACAACATTGAGAAGTCTCTATCTGATCTTCTTATCCTTATTCACCAAGTGGACAATAACATGAATTGTGAAAATACATCTGTCCTCATGGTGAATAAAAGTAAAGGGAAGGAAAAGATCTTTATTCCCAAAGCTTCTTCAAGGCCTTCCAAGAAAAGGAAGATCAAAGGGGAGGAAAAGGAACAGGATGTTGTTTGTTTCTCATGTGGCAAGAAGGGCCACTGGAAGAAAAACTGCACCCAGCCAAGGAAGCAAGGGGAAGCTTCAGGTGAGTTTGTTATCGAAGTCAATCTATCTATTTCTACTAATTGGTTATTAGATACTGCTTATGGTGATCACATCTGTATCCAAATATAGTAACCAAGTAGATTCAGGAAGATTGATCGAGGGGAGGTAGATCTACGAGCAGCCAACGGAGCTAGACTTGTTGTTGTAGCTATCGGGGACTACCAACTCACATTACCTATGGAGATGGTCTTGGTTTTGAAAGGATGTTATTATGTACCCTCTGTAACCAAAAACAATATTTAACTATCTAGATTAGATACTGATGGATTCATCTTCAATTTTGGAAGTGGATGTTTCTATTTTTATAAAGATAGAATTTGTTTTGGTAGGGCACATTTATATAACGGCCTTTATGTGTTAGACTACACAAACCAAGTAATGTAAATCGATAACAATGTTAATTCACATGACTCATACCACACCTAACTTTGGCATCACCGACTAGGTCATGTCAATGAGAAACATTTGACAAAATTACATCAAGATGGGTATTTAGATTCTTTCGAACTAAAACCACCTGGTGTATGTCATGTGTGTCTACAAGGAAAAATGACCAAAGCCCCATTTAGTGGGAAAGGTGAAAGAGCTAAAGAGATTCTAGAATTAGTTCACACAGATGTGTGTGGACCATTTCCAGTTGAAGATAAGTGTGGGTTCTCATACTTCATAACTTTTACTGATGATTTTAGTAGATATGGATATATCTACTTAATGAGGTATAAGTCAGATTCTTTTGATCGGTTCAAAGAATACAACAATGAATTTGAGAACCAGCTTGGTAAGAAGATTAAGAAACTCCGCTCAGACAGAGGAGGAGAATATCTTAATCAGGACTTCATTGATTTCTTATGGGAGTTTGGGATTCTATCTCAACTCACCCCTCCTTACACACTGCAGTGGAATGGTGTAAGTGAAAGGAGGAACCGCGCCCTGTTGGACATGGTGAGATCAATGATGAGTCATGTGATTCTTCCATTATCCTTTTAGGGATATGCATTACAAACATAAGCACACATACTAAACCAAGTACCAACTAAATCGATAAATGGTATTCCATACGATTTATGGAGTGGACGCAAAGCCATGTTATCTAATTTTCATGTGTGGGGTATCGAAGCATTTGTTAAGGCATCTTTAGGTAACAAACTTTCACCCCGAGGCACAAAGTGTATCTTTATAGGATATCCCAAGGAAACAAGGGGATATTACCTATAAAACCCCTCAGACAAAAAGGTTACAGTAGCAAGACACGCCATATTCATTGAGAGAGAGCACATCTCCAAAAGAGATAGTGGGAGCGAGATAGACTTCGATGAAGTCGAGACTCAAGATACATAGGAGCTGGTATAAGAACAGATTCCACAAAGCCCCGTGGAAGAACAATCGGTTCCAGAGACACAAGAACTGCGTAGGATCATGAGAGAGGTGAGGGAACCAGAACGATATGGTTTTCTTGTCACCGAGGATGGTGACTCATTATTGGTAGACAATGATGATCCTATTACCTACAAGGAAGCAGTTGAAGGCACATACATTGCCAAGTGGCAAGAAGCCGTGAATTCTGAAATGGATTCCATGTACCAAAACCAAGTATGGATTTTGGTAGATCCTCTAGTTTATGTAAATACTATTAGTAATAAATGGGTATTCAAGAAGAAACTGGACATGGAGGGGCAAGTCAGCACCTATAAGGCACGACTGGTTGCAAAAGGTTTTAGACAGCGTCAAGGAATTGACAATGATGAAACCTTTTCACATGTTTCGATGCTGAAATCCATCAGAATCCTATTGGCCGTTGCCGCTTACCATGACTTTGAAATTTGGCAAATGGATGTCAAAACAGCATTCCTTAATGGGAACCTCCAGTAAGATGTCTACATGACACAACCTAAAGGGTTTGTGACTCCAAAGGATGCCAACAAGGTATGCAAGTTTCATAAATCCATTTATGGATTAAAGAAAGCATCAAGGTCATGGAACATTCATTTTGATGAAGCTGTAACAGAATTTGGATTTGTTAAGAACGAATGTGAGCCTTGTGTATACAAGAGGTTTAGTGGAATTGCGGTCGTTTTCCTAATATTATATGTTGATTACATATTACTAATTGGAAACAAAGTACCTATCTTACAGTTAGTTAAGGCATGGGTTCATAAATGCTTCTCCATGAAAGACTTGGGTGAGGCAGCATATATTCTTGGGATCAATATCCATCATGATAGATCCAAGAGAATGCTAGGCCTGAGTCAAAGTACATACATTGACAAGATACTAAAGAGATTCAGTATGGAACAGTCCAATAGGGGATTGTTTCTAGTGTCACATGGCATTCATCTTTCCAAGAAAATGTGTCCTCAGACACATGAGGAAAGAAAGAGAATGTAAAGGATCCCTTATGCATCCGTGATTGGGTCAGTCATGTATTCTATGCTATGTACGAGGCTAGATGTTTCTTACGCATTAAGTGTGGTAGGTAGATATCACGCTGATCCAGGAGACCTCCATTGGATGGAATTCAATATTATCCTTAAGTATCTGAGGCGTACTAAGGATATGTTCCTGGTTTATGGAGGAGATGAGGAACTAGTCATCAGAGGACATGTATATGCTAGTTTCCAGACTGATCAAGATGACATGAAGTCGCAGGCTGGATACATCTTCAGTTTGAATGGAGATGCAGTGAGCTGGAAGAGCTCAAAGAAAAGTGTGGTGGCAGATTCTATATCAGAGTCCAAGTATATCGCAGCTTTTGAGGCATCTAAAGAAGCATTATGGATGCGAATCTTCGTCCAAGAGTCGGATGTAGTACTGAGCAGTAAAGATCATATCACACTCTATTGTGATAATATTGCAGCGGTGGCACTTGCAAAAGAGCCAAGGTCATATCAGCGGACAAAGCACACACTTCAGAAGTATCATCTCTTGAGGTATTTTTCTCAGAGAGGTGAAGTTGCAGTGAGCAGCATTTCCATGGAAGACAACGTGGCGGACCCCTTGACTAAAGCCTTGACTCAATAGAAACATGATCATCATGTGAGGTCTAGCAGACTAAAAGTCGTAGGCTATTTTCTCTAGTCCAAGTGGGAGTTTGTAAGGGTTGGTGTCCTGAGAACCAACTGTTTTGTACTTTGATTACATGAATTTTCACTTATTATATATTGTTCACTGTTCTGCATGACTATAATATAATAATGTCCGGGAATATTTATTGCATTGATAAGGTCATGGCAGATGCCCACTGTGCGGAGAACTTTGAAATTCTATAAGAATATTCTTAAATAAAGTTCTACGGTTGGATGACATACTATGATAGGACACATAGTATACATACCGTTATGTGCGAGAACTCGTAAGAAGACGAGACTCTCTCTCATGGAGTTCGCACTTGGTAATCTACAAGATGGGAGATTATGAGAACAGACCCACCAGTAGCAATTCTGCATGTCTTGGTGTCATCATACATTTCTATCTACAAGTGTGTATAATGGTCCTTAGACTGGAAGATTATCATTAACTCATGTCATGACTCGCGCACTTAGATTTACTGATGAAAATCGTCACGCAGATAGTTGGCGAGAAGTAGGGTACATTGGGTGTGTCACGAGTGACATGTCGTTAATGGATAAGTCGAGGAAGGATTTTTCCCTTCCATTTATGGAAGTTGATATCTCAACCCTTTGATTGAAATAGAACTGTCACATTAAATTCCATGGCCATGGTGTAAATGACGAGTTTATTTCAGGAATTCAAAGAATGATGGATCAAGCATATAGGTTTATGACACTGCCAGGAATCCTTCATGATGAGATATCGAGAAAAAGGGATTAAATTACACAGTAAGAATTCGTATGAGGTGATATGTCAATGCGGTGTAAACTTCTTTCTCTTGGGTGCTTTGACCCGTTGCTAGACAGTAATCTTGGACTTTAGGCAAGCCCGCCTAATGCCAACGAGAAAGAGGCCTAGAGGGTCACACACTAAGTGTATTCAAGTATCTCAAGTAGAATAAAGATTATTCCCGTATGTAGTTTAATAATTATTCAAGGAAGCCTAAATCGTTTTAATGATGGAGGAAGAAGGAAATGAAAAACAAGATATGCACGCAGTGTATTAAAGATTACAGGCCATGTATTTTTTCATGGAAAACAAGTACACGCCATGTATTAATAATTACACGCCGTGTAGTTTTCTTTATGGAAAGGAAATGAATAAATGATAACAAGATATACATGTCGTGTACATTGAATGTACACTCCGTGTAGTTTTCAATGAAAAATAAGTACACACTGTGTATTTATTAGTACACGCCGTGTAGTTTTTCCAGTAGGGATTTTGAGGATATAATATTGTTTTAAATGATATTTATTATAATTAGTGTGGGTGCATTTCAGGGAATTAATTATTCGACATGGGGGTTTTAAATAAGAGTCAATGAAATAAATAAAATGCATAACACCTTTATTTATTGTCATAACTCTACAACCTCAAACCTGATTATAAATATCCTCGCAAACCCAATTCTTTTCCAACACACAAGAGAATCATTGTACACAACAATTCTGGAGAATTCTTTCAAGGCCGAATAAACCTCTACCTCCAAGAACGCTCTCAAGACCAAGATAGATCTTCTTCCATCGGATCAAGACAATCTAAGGCGGACAACGCAAGAAAAGGATTCTCCATGCTAGCACCCAGAGACTCCTTTGGAGACGTCCGAAGATACGAGGTTCATGTGTGTATCACCGCTAGGGGAAGTCTAAATTTGGCTTCTACGACGCAATGAAGAATCACATTGGAACGTGATCAAAAACATAAATGAAGAAAGAACACCCAAAAGGTATTTCTTTTCAACTGATTAAATTAATTATAATCAACCTGTAACGATCCAACTTTGTGGTTCTAGGAATTTCTATTTATTTTGTCTATTTCTATGATTTGATCTGTGGAGACTGGAATTTATAGTCATATTGATCCCCGATTGATCATTGCTAATGACAAAAATCCAAGTGGGCATATCCACCCACGCGCTTCCGTTGTGCTCGGAACATTAACTTTATTCTTTAAATCATTTTATTTCATTTAAACTTCCATAGTATTATTTCATAATATGTAAAAAAAATAACCCATTTTAATACCTCTTTCGTTGAAGGACATTGTGAATATGCTTTTGGAATTAATTTTCATTAGCTATTTCACATTTTCTTTCAATTTTTTCTCCATAGGAATTAAAGATGAATCAATCTTTTATATTCGTATCCACTTCACCAACTTTACCAAAATTGGTAATAAATGGTTTACTCAATAATTTTTTGTTTTTTAACCTTAAATGTACTTGAGTAAAGGGTGAAAATGATATTATAATAGGTTGTATTTAATTATAATAACCTACCTTTAAATTTTACATAGATCTAGTGTAACCAATACCTATTCATATCATTGCTTCACTTTCTCCTTGGAAAACACTAAGAGATGAGACTTCATATTATATACTCAATGTCCTGATATAGTGGCCACAACTAACATTGGTTGTTTATGAAAGCATAATGACATAACCATCATATTCTTTTTTCATTAGTCTCTTTTAAGAAATTTTACCCTCATTTCCTGAGGTAGTTTAATAGGTATAGGGACACTAGAACTTTGAGTTTCATATATCATGGTATTGTGTGCAAGAACATGTACTATTCATGGATACTCGTTCTAGTGAGGATATTTAGTGTGTACATTATTTATTGCAGTTTTTAAACTTGTGGTATAACTTTCCATTTTTCCACAAAAATAAATTTCAACAGATTAGTACTTTTTATCTAGATTACCTATTTAGACATTTTGACTAAATAATTAAATCATTAAATGTCCCCCACTATTTTTATTGAATTCTACGAACCCTCTGTGCTATAATCGGAATACTTTTGCACTTGATAATTATAGTGGCCAGGATTCTTGAACCTCTCTTTATAGTCTAAAATATTTGGCTAAACCACTACTTTGAGGGTTGAAGGTAGGCATTTAGCTGTCCAACCACATGAACTCATAGTTCCTTGATTTGGTGAGTGAAGTCTCAACTTCATAAATCGTCACTTTATTTACTCAATGCTTGCCTCTAAAATTTATATCAATCTATATTTGGCTATTTATTTGCATCAATTTTAGTTAATTAAACCCACAACTATCATAATAATTCCCTAATAATAATAATAACCCTTAGCTTTAGCTTGATCATCACCCCAAACTATAGGTTTTGTCCAAATTTGAATGATGGAAAGCAGTTACAACTTAATATTTCTTAGAGGGTTTTATTTTTTTTAATGTGATAAAAGAAATAATTTTCTATTTTTATAAGCACGTACTATGTGATCACACTCACATCTAACCATGCATGAAAAAAAATCATCGCGACACATGTTTATTTTATCTGTGCATGCTCATTTATTGTTACTCTATGTGTTCGTGTGTTAACTACACATGCAAAAAAATAATCAAAAAAAAAATAAAATAATGACCGGATCATGAGAAAATACTAATGGTTGATCCATTGAGTGAATAATTGACCAAAATAGATCCTAGGGGATATACCTTGAGTCATGTTACTTGTGACTCTAAATGCAGCACCTTCCCATTCAATGCATCCAAATCTTGTCTAGTGTTTCGCCATCACTCAGAAAGAAAAGTATCACAGCTAATCTCATCATTATAAAATAATACTCAATGGTAGGAGAGGGGGTATTGGGAATAAAAATAAAAGTCTAAGTTGGAAATGCAGGTCCTTATACATATAATGACTCCTAGATAATTCACAGATCGACTTTTAATTAAACTAATTATTACAAAACGATTACAAAAAATTAACTAAATAAAAACACATCAAACATGTATTGGTCGGTCTTAGACTCATGAACATTCAAATGCACATAGCTCAAGTATTTTAATAAATATAGAAATAAAATTAAACATGAATTAAATATTTTTTTATGGGAATTTTTATTGAATTAAAATTTTACTTTTATTTTAATCCATTATATTCATAATTCGGTCCCGATAAATTAATTTAATTTTACAAACTAAAAAATTATTTTATTTAAACACAAAATTAAATTAATTTATACCGCATTAATTATGAACCATAAATTAATATTTAATTAATTTAATTCAGATCCAAAATTAAATTAATTAATTTAATTAACTTCTGATTAAATTAAATTACCCAGGCCCCGAAAACCATGATCAGGGCCTGTGTGGGTCAAGATGAACCTGCATAGGCCCATTTTGGGATATGTCACCACATGCATGGGTGATTTGAGCCAAGCTAGTTCACCCAAGCCTTTTATGGTATGGGCCAACCCACCCGGGCCAATTTCGGTGCAATTCAGGTTTGACTAAAGGTTACCCCTTGCCCACTATGGTCGATCAATACTCATGGGGGGGGAATCTGGGCCAATGGACTACACTGACATTCAGGAGGGAGCATGACTAGCTGGGTAACTCACAACGATTCTCTACAATGTAGAGGACCTGGCGGTGGTAGTGGTCAAAGGAGAACCGACAATTGTGGGAGTTCCCTAGGGCGGACCGTATTAGAGGAGGAGTTCGTTAGGGTATTCAGGACTACGTCACGGGAGAATACTGGCTAGGCCGGTCCATGGTCACCGAAAGAAGGAAGTCTAACTAGGAACTGGTGGTCCAAGAGGAGGAGTAGGAGGGTGTCTGGATGGCATAGGAGGTGGCTGCTGGCCAGATCTAGGCCAGCAACACTCATAGGGGAGGCTTTAGTTGGCGGAAACCTTGTTTCACTAGTGGAGTAGGGAGGGCTAGGACAGAGGGCTGTAGTTGGAATGAGTATGAGGTGAGGTGTCCCGAAGTGGGGGTCTTGGTGACCGGGGGAGAGACTTTTCGACGTACGGAGGGCAGCTGCTCAGGCAGGAGGCAGGGGCTCCAAAAGGAGGGTGCCTAGAAGAAAATGTCACCGCACGACAGTCGACTGGAGGCATGAGATAGCATGGAGCATGTCATCGGGAGAATGTTAGACCTAAATCTGGGTCTAAGGGAGGCACATCGCTTTCTTCTGAGGGAATCCAGCCTTCTAGTTTTTGTTTTTGATTTTTTTTTTGACTTTTGCTTGTGGTTGACAAAAGAGTAGATCCACCCTTTTTGATAGTCTAGCAGACACCCCAAACCCATTTTATATTTTTAAGAAAAAGTTTTCTAAGACTATTTTAAACTAGAAAATATTAGAATAATAAAATTATTATTATAATAAAATTATTATAATGATAAAATTATTATTATAATAATTATTATTAAACCTCACCAAAAAACACTATTCTGGTGATGTGTAGTCCAGCGAGTGATCGATTTCATCGGTATAGCATCTGGGTAATTATTACATACATATTGTAAAAAATGTGTTATCCATAATTAACCCATCAAACGAGTTTTCAATCCATACTTAAAACATTATATTGTCATAATAGGGCCATCTGAGGTCATATTGGAATCTCGTCTGCGGCATTAGGATCATGAAGACACCCTCTTCAGAGATTAATGCAAATTTAATTTTTCTATTGGCTTAGAATCCTTCACTCGTCACTCTGATATCAATTTAAGTTACTGGGAACATAGAAGATGCCCCAAAGGTGGTATTCTAAAATATTTCACTAACATATGACATGAACTCTTCGATGTCGACGAATCACTACTAGGTTTAACCTGAGGATCTCTCATGAATAGTTTTAAGCACAAATATTAAACCAAAAAATACATGGTTTCGATCTGAATCTATGCACGATGTCTTATCATCATTGGTGATAACTACATGAAAAATATGAAGTTGAATTCCTCTAGATCATCCACACGTTATTCAAAATATATGGGTGCACCGATGATTTAAATCTAGGTGCTAGTGTCGAGTTTTGATGATGCCTTCAATGCTCGAACGATCACCGCATCACCTTGCTTGTGATGCCTGAGAGGCAGCCTGATCCGGCCTATTAGATTCATAGCCTCTCTCTCAAGGATGTTGGAGATAAAGGAGGAGAGGGGGGGATATTAATAGTACATGGAAAAATCCTCTACTCCTCTATTTATAGAGTATTAAGAAAATATCTGGTATTGCCACCCAACCTTCCAAATAAATAACATTCTATAAACAACTTATTATAACTAGTAAACTGATTCATAAATATTATTATGAGTTTCTTGTAATATATTAAATATATTACGTGATAATAAATGATTCATTAACTTGACTATTTGTTCCCACAAATAGTAATTGAACCTTTAATATTTTTAAGATTCATTCAAATAATATTTTTCTTGTATTTAATTTAAATTTTTTAAATACATTTAATAAATAAATTCAATACTAGTTATTATTAACTTGAATATTATGAATTTATTTATTCCATTAGTGATTTTATCTCCTTGGACAAATCCCAAACCCTAGTGGTCGGGCACGCTGTTGCCAAAACTTCTATTCAACTAAATAAGTTAAATTCATTAATATGCTATTGGGTGTGACCCTCTAGGATCATATCTCGATAGTAGTGAAGACTATTCACAGACTAAGAGAAAGATCTAGAAACCAATCATGGCCCCTAAAGATATAAGGATTTTTGTAGTAGCGCTAACCAGCCTATGAACTTGTACCGTGTAATATAATCTCTTTGTCTTTAAATATCTCATAAAGAAGGACGCACACCCATGTCATCGCCATTTTATTGCTTTATAATTTTTTGATCTAACTGGATGGACTTACCCTCAATTTCTATGTCTATGGTCTTATGAAGGTACTACCATCCTGATCAACATGGACTGAGATATATTACTTCCATTACCTATAAGCGACAAGTCCTTTCTTGATCATTCAACCAATGTCATGCCACCAATGACTCTCCCAACAAAAACATAGTCACCATGATTTCATCAACATGGTTTTTGACTTTAATTAAAGTACATGGTCAAATTAAATACACTATAAATGTTCTCAAGTCCAGAAAACATTACACATGATCATAGATAGCAATATCCAATGACACACATAACATGTGGTGTTCCTATTGGCGGGTTTTTCCTCATGATCTCACTACTAGAGATCACCATGTGCTAGATTCATAAGAAAAATTCTCAATACTTATGATCCCCTAGAACCTGATAGTTATGCATCTACTATGTCCAGTCAGTACGATAAATCTATATCATATGAAAAATTTAAGATTAATGCCATAGTATCACAAGGTTCTCATTATACTATGGGATCTATTATAACCTTTTTGATATGAAAATTAATCTATGTAAATACCATTAAACAGTGGATGCAGAAATATCTACCCTATATTGGTAAGTTATCATCATGTATATCTAACTATACACATGGTATGGTAATCAAAAGCGTTGCATAGTTGGGTCTATGGAACCCACTATTTCTACAAACACCTCTAGACTTATTCAAAGCCTCATATGAGAACCACAAGCCTCAAAACATGAAAATATTTGGGCTAAATAGATATGGGAAATTTCAATTTCATTTGGACATACCTAAAATATATTTAATGAACCAATGAGTTACCATTTTCAGAATTATTATTATATTAATGGTTTTTTGGTTTCATGTTGATCCAAATTTTATTGTGCAGTAATAGTTTGTGGGATATGGATGCATTCATGAATCATGAGTAATCATGTAGGATCACATGTTGTATATATTACTGCTATGTGTTTTATATTAGATCAATAATTAAATTCCATGATTTTTTTATTTGTTGAGTGATATATCTATTTTTCCAACATTTTTAATATATCGGTTGGAATTTATTAGTTGAACATGAGCATGATTTTTTGATATATGTATCTAAATTTGAAAAATGTATTGGTATGGATCACTTTAACTTGATTATATATAGATCTATGAGGTATATACCATGGGTTATGTGTATCATCATATGAGAACCTTTGTGTGATCTCATATACCAATTAGGATCTATCATGATCAGACATGTTTAGATTTATTAAATGATATTTTATAATTTTATAAGTGAATCCATAGGGACATTTGATGGTACCTATGGTAGAGGTATCCCAAGATTCCCTCATTAGGATGGATGTTCCTCTACCACCACCAATGGTTCCAGAGGATGTAACTCAGCATGATGTTGTACTGGGTCAGGTGAATCAATCCACAAAATGAGTTTGGCTATGAATTTTTTAGATTGTTCCTATTAAATGAATATACTTTCAGAAGAACTTAACCAATCATGCTCGGGACTTCTATATGCTAAATCGATCATCCTTTTAGGCTACTAATGACCAGCAGGTTACTGGTTATGAGATATAAATTTTTCAAAGAACTTTTTATCTAGTCTAGAATCATGTGGATGGGTGCGTGATGATAGAAAATATCATGTACTAGGGATCTACCAAGATATGGTATACTATCATGAATCAGGATGGAAGATACAATGGTATTAGGTCGTTGACTATTGAGGATCTATTCCGCAATAATGATTTTCATGATGCAGTGTAGTTGGACAGTTCCTAGGATTAATAGAGTTGTAGTAGGGATGCATTTCTATATATTTATATTATTCTCATATTAATAATATAATATACTCACCAGTATTATGGATATAAATGAGGCTCAAAAGGCTCATATGTTTTAGATGGTCCTTCACCCATATATAAAATGGAAGGAAATGTCATTTGAACTAGAATCATTACCAAAGGTTCTGTGCAAGTCACTAACCATCTAAAAGGGGACAGAGAAAGACATGGTGGATGGATTACTTAAATTCCAATCATACGGGTTATTTATATTCCTATCACTACTATTGGAACATTTTATAATAGTAGAAATAGGAAATGTAGTCAAGGACTACATAGATTCATGCATATTGGTTAGAGGGATACATCTATAGTTTCCTCTATGGGAGTTGATTATACTAAGGGATTTAATTATATTCTAATATGGAAACATATAAATTATTTTAGGAATATACCTATAGAGTGACACTGATGTGGCAGAACATCCCACCATTATGATTTTTTCTCAATATATTCTATGAAGAGTTCATATAGATTAGAGAAAGCTAGTGGTGGAGATCCTCAATAGAGGATTCAAACTCCAAAAAAATCCATGACTTATGGAAATGATATAGTGGATGGGAATCCTGAGTTTTTGTAGTAAATCAGGCTCTAGATGATGGTGGTGATTAACCATCTATGATCTTAGGTATGTTCTTGATCGCATCTACATTATCTAACACTTTTTTATATTGTTTCCTACCATTCCCTTATCATTTATCATGTTGTAGTTGTCCTAAGAATAACGGTTAGTTTATCTTAAAATATTTTTTCTTATGATAGACACTTATAAACTAATGTAGGCTATCATCATAGGTTACTATAACTTCCTTTAGTGATCATTGGATATGTAAATTTGTGTTATTTCATGATCAAAGTGACAAACATCTTTCATGTGATATTTGGGATAGGATAACTTATGATTTCTCATGCACATGATGACTACTATCATATATGGGTATCCTTTACCTCTGATAAGCGAGGGAATTTTGTAATGATCGGTGATTAGGAGTTGGGAGCTGGTGGAGTTATCCTGCATATGAGTTATATTAGATCTATTACAGTGTAAATTGTTGTCTTGTTTATTTTTATGGGTCCAATATTATTTCCCACAGCTTTCCCTATATTTTTAGATCCTTATAAATAAATGTTTCAAGAATAAGTTTTAGTTATAACTCCTAATAGAGGTTTTGACTTATAAATTAAATTCATTCTAGGGGTGAATCCTATTTTTATTCCACCTTGTCATATAGAGACAACTATGTTGGAGGAGGTTAAAGTTGAACTCATGACATGGGGATAAAGGGATTTATCATACCATCTACATCTCATTGGGGTGCTATTGTTTTGTTTACTAAAAAGGTATATGATACACTTTAGATCTATGCGGCCTACAAAATGTTGAACTAGGTGATAATGAAGAACATGTACCCAATTCCATAGATTAATGATATATTTGATTAGTTATGAAGATCTTGTTGGTTTTCTAAGATTTAAATGTGTTCAGGATACCATCCTTTATGGTTCAAAGAGAAATAAATTCCTAAAATGTTGTTTAGGATAATTTATGGGCTCTATGAGTTCATGCTGATTCTAGTTGGTTTAATAAATTCTATAGTGGTGTTTATAGACCTCATAAACCAGATATTTCACCCATATATTAACCCATTCATCATTGTGTTCATTGAAGATATCCTTCATTATTCATATTCCTCAGGTTAGTATGTTGGGAATCTCAATATAGTATTGAGTACACTTTGATCACATCGTATTTTATCAAATTTTTTGAAGTTCCACATTTAGAGTTAGGGGGTGTGTTTTTTAGGGTATTTTGTGTTATAGGCTAGAATTTATATAGACCTGGAGAATCAAGAGGTTTTAATGTCTTAGGATCATCCACAGAATGTAATTGAGATCACGATCTAACATTGATTAGTAGGCTACTACCGTCTTTTAATAAATAATTTCTTGCATTTAGAAACCCCCATGATATCTTTGACAAAGAAAGGGGTCATTATTGAGTGTTCGGATGATGGTGAGGATGTGTTTCTTGAACTGAAGAGGAGGTTTAAAACTTCTCTAGTGTTTAAATTTTCAGAACATGGGATGTTTTATGTGGTTTTTAAATGCATAGGGAGTTAGTTTTAGAGTTTTATAGTAGTATGAAGATAGATTAGTAGCTTATGGTTCTCTCCATTTATGATCCCACATGAATAATTATCATACCCATTACCTTGAGCTGGAAGCTATGGTATACACTTTTAAGTGTTCAAAAAATATTCTCTTTGGATATTGATTTTATATTTACATGTACTATACAATAATACACTATCTCTTCCCACATAAAGACTAGTATCTGAGACAATAGAATTGGTTGAAGCATATGTAGTCATTTGACTTCCACATAGCTTATGAATTTGGTAAGGGTAACATTGTTATAGATACTCCCATAAGGAATATGCAAGACACCTAGGAGTATAGAGAGAACCCTTCAAAGGAAGAGTGGCATTTGATAATTTTTATCCCCTATTATATAATGTATGTGGATTAGGATCAATGGGTAATTACATGTGCACCTTTTTTATCACATAAACAAAAGTAGACAAGGTTAAGGACTGTCAAGAGTTATATCTTGAGTGTTTCGTGATGTGAGAATGGGTGTTAGGAGTTAATCCAGTTCTTGGTTGGTCCTTAAATGATGAAGATGTGCATTATTTCCATGGTGGGGTTTTATTTACTTCTCCCACTATAGAAGATCATTTGAGAGACTCTCATTCCTCATGATTGATATTTTTTCCTAGGACAATAAATATGTAACATGAAATCAAATGATAGTTTTAGTGTCCAAGTATGAAAATGGATATCACTGATTTTGGTTTGTGATGTCTTAACCTTTATAGAATATTGTTTGATAATCAACACCCTCATGGTTTACTCTAGAAACATCCACATCCCCTATAGAAATGGGATTTTATCATGGTGGATTTTTCAAAATGGTTATCAAGGAACTCAAGGGATTGTGATGTTGTATAGGCGATACTGGACCAGCTAACTAAGGTGTCCCATTTCATAAAAATCTAAGAGATTATTTTGTCGATGATTTTTAAAACATATATATTTATGATATTTTATGTCTGTAAAAATATCTGTTAAGAATTGTATATGATAGAGATTTACCTTTCAATTATAGTTCTATGAGGGCATATGATGATTAGGAGACTCATATGAGGTTGAGAATGAAATATCACCAATCTATTTAGGGAAAGTATGACAGTTTAATACATATTCAAGAGGATATTCTTTGAGTTCACATATTATAGATTAGGGGATCATTGAATATGTATATATCCTTGGTTATTTTTTATTTTAATAATATTTAATAGGATTTTATCCAAATGGAACCATTTGAGGATCTCTATGGTCAACCTTTTTACTCACCATTACACTAGAATGAGGTGGTGAGGTAGTTATTATGGGACATTTCTTACTATAGGAGACTTTGGATAGAGTGCAGTTGATCTAAAAACATTTGGTCACAACTCATAGTAGACAGGGATCATATGCCAATTATTAGAGGAGATCATTAGAGTTCATTATGGGTTACCTAGTTTTATTGTGGGTGACACATTGGTTAGGGAATCAACATCTTCATAAGAAAGGAAATTTTTCACTGATATTTGATGTCATGTTATAGATTATTGAGTGTATAGAGATAGTAGATTACTGTTTGTTTTTTCCACATTTCTACTAAGGTATGCATGATGTGTTCCACATATCTCATCATAATATATATATATATATATATATATGTATATGTATAATCCTATGAATTTTATAGACTTAAAGGACATTGATCTGGATTTGGATGTAGAAAATGATGAATAGTTGATCCGTATAATCAACTAGGGTGAGATTTTTTTACCAAGGAAGAAAGTGCCACTTGATCAAATAATATGGTGATATGGATTAGTCCAATAGGATACTTGGGACTGTGGAATTGATATTTCATTATAATGTATTGAGTGATTAATTCTCGAATCCAGAGATACATCTCGAGGATGTGAATTCCATAGAGGAAGAGAACTATAATTACATCTTTTTTCTTGGGCATGTTAATGTAATTTCCTTCATGTTTGAAATGATGAATTGAACATTAAAATAGTTTATTATTGTGAATTGTATTTTTTAGTGTCCATTGGGAGGATAAAAAAATATTTTTGACATTTTTTGTCTAAAATAAGAAAAATTATATCCATGGTGTGGTCTGTAGTGGTCTAGGTGTACTTTGGTATAAAATGGTAAATGGGAAAAATATGTGAGGATATCAAATGGTTCTCAGAGAAGAGTCATATGGGATACATCTTGGTCAACATAACCACAC
This sequence comes from Viscum album, assembly GCA_963277665.1. Taxonomy (NCBI): domain Eukaryota; kingdom Viridiplantae; phylum Streptophyta; class Magnoliopsida; order Santalales; family Viscaceae; genus Viscum; species Viscum album. The sequence goes on from OY728128.1 coordinate 718,320,009, forward strand.
CTATAATGGAGGGTGTGGTGAGAAAAAATGGTCAAGGATGATGTGACATTCCATAGGCATAGGATGTGTGGAGGTCAAGTTCAATAATACCATATCCATTGTCCTGCCATGGTGGTGGTATTGGTGGAATCTATGTGGGTTTGAAATGGCCAAAACGGATGCCTTTTTTCTCATATATCAACTATTTCAAAGGGGAAAACACATGGATCATGAATGGGGGTCATGAATGTGGTTTTATGTTGATTTTTCTTCCAATTTGTTGATACAGACTCCTCTTTGGATCATTACCCATTTTCTAGATGAATTCCCATATGCTCCAGAAAACCTAACTCATAAACTTAGGTGACCTTTATCCAAGACAAGATTTCTTCTTTATTTAGATTGATCTTCCTTCGGTATGGGTTAATCTAATGGTCCTTCACATCTAAAATTTCTTTTTCTTCTATTTTGGGGTTATTTAGAGGAGAACCCTGCAAGGTTAATCGCATATTTAGTGTAACCATATCCTTTCATGAGGATTAGTATAATTATATGTCATCTCAATGGGGTTTCTCTTAGGGACTCATATTTAGACTTTGGGTGTGGGATTGGTTAATGTGAAAAACTAATTATAAAACAATGATGTTGAAATCTATGATCTTGAGGTGGGAATATCCTTACCACATAATGCCTTATATATGTTGTTTTAATCATTTTATCATTTATTCTTAAAACTAATTCTTGATATATATTACATGTGGGTGTCTAAGTGGAACTTGGGACCCAACATTGAGTTTTTTAATTATGATTTGAATATAGCCTCTTGATAATATCAAAGGATATTCCTTATGTTTTCATTTATATGATATATGTGGTTTATGGTATTTTATAGAATGTGGAACCTTGCTTTAGGTTTCAAGATGATGAGGTTTCAAGGTATTTTTTAGACGACCCCATGGTGGGGGAGCATAATGATGTGATAATGTCTATGAACTATGTATCATTTGATGGTATGAGTTTGATCAAAAACATGTCACACAACATGGGAGTATTAACATGTATTCCCATTGATAATACTATTACTATAGGATGATATGGGATATTTTCAATGTAAGGGTGATATACAAATCCAAATACGCCATACATGTCATATGGGACATACCATCATCCAAGGATTATGGCCACCTTTAGGGTGGGGCATGTAGTGTTCCTGATAATGACCACTATCAGGGAGGGGAATGCAGTTTTATATAAAGTTAGAGCATAGAAACATGAAAAAAATTGTAGGGTTAAAACTAATGATAGGTCTTGAGGCACATCTTCTAACATGTTTTGATATACCTTAACATATATATAGGCATTGTTCCAAAGTAGGTGGGGTTAGGGTTCATGGTGGCATGGTTAGCAGTTGGTGACTCAATTTTTGTTTGGTTTTATGTTAACTAGTACATTTACTTCATGTATTGAAAAACACTATTATATATATTTTTTACTTATTGTAAGGATGAATTTATGGTGTCATACTTGGTTTATACTCACACTGTTCACAGGAATCTCAATGTACATGTATACTTCACGATTAGGGACCCAAATAAGGGAAAAGGCTAATTGAAGTGGATCTTGGGGATGAATATTGGTGTTTATATGTGGTTGGAAGATATATTTTTATTTGATGACGCTTTTTTTGGTTTTTTACATGTATTTCTCACACATTATTGACCTCCCACTTTAGTTTTCTTTAGATAATTTTCTATATGACATTAGATACATTCCATGAAATTTTTTTAGAATTGTTGTCTTCTTCTGTTTTTTATATATGATTTTATTTTATTTATAATGAGGGTATATTATCTATACTTATGGTTTTCATACACTCATAGCTACTTAGAAACCACTTTTAAATAGGGAGTCATGTAGGAGGATATGTAGAACTTTGGCTCAAATTCAGTGATTTAGGTCGGGACATTAAAAATATAAAAAAAAACTTTAAATGATAAAAAAAATAATTATTTTCTCATTAATTTTTAATAAAACTAATATTTATGTTTATATAGTGATTAATTCTATAAAATTATATCATTTTTCATTTAAGTTGTTAAACCATCATAAACAAGAACAAGATATAATATATGGGTGAGTATGGTTATGAAACTAACCCTTTTTGAATAATATCATCATTAGTTAAGTATATTTATAATATTTACATGCTTTTAAGTTATTTAATTATATGTTTAGATATTTTTATAAACAATAAAATACTACATGTAATCCAAAATACATCACTTTAGAGGAACATGTAGCCTACATGTACACATGAAAGATGTATTCATTCCAATGGAAAGAAATTAAGATTAATAATGGAAAATAATTTAGGAATTTTAATAAATTTTAAATATAATATTAATCCATTGAATAATAATTTTTAACAATCCTTTCAAGGATGTTATGAATCATGGATCACATTTCTTTTGGAGGTAGTAATATGCATGTAACATAAGCAACATTTCAATTTATCTAGTGGTTGGGAGGTTTGTGAAATATGTTTATCACATAAATAAAATAAAATTTTAGCATATTTATTATAATAATATAACTATGTCAACATAAATATTTTAAATTTGGAGGATAAAAAAATAATTAAAAAGGAAATGGAAAGAAAATTTTGTAATTGTGAATTTTTCCTTACTCCTTGGAAGAACATCATTCCAAATTAGACTATGGATTATGGTGGTGGTATTTTGAGAATAATATAACCTATAAGAAGTTTATATGAGTTGTGGGGAGTTTTGTTTCATTTTTTTGTTGAATCATGGTTGGAATATGAGGGAAAGTGGGTGATGGTGGCTTCTTTTATAATGAAGAGGAGTGGCATTTTCATAATAATATTAAAAGGAGAAGTCACAATTCAAGGATCAAATTGATCTAATAATAAACAATAATGTATTTTTAGAAAATATAACCTTGATAAATCCTCAACCACTCAATTTCATTTATGTTTTTATTTGTTTTTAGGAAATGTTCTATTAGACTTTACACTTTTACCATTTTTTGTTATTATAGTGGTAACAAATTTTTACTAAAGAAATTAAATTTAATACTGAAAAATAAAATAATTATTATTAAATAATTTATACCTAATTATTCAAAATATGAAAAAAAAATTATTCAAATAAAATTTAAAATTGTGATAATAATAAATTTAAATAATATCACACATTATGAGTAAAAATTCACTTTTAGAACATGTGTATTTTTATGCTTAAAAATTATGATTAAGAAAAAATTATCAATGTTTTTTATTTATATAAAAATAATTGGTTTATTATGAACTAATTAAGAGTATTATGGATTTAAAATAATTCTAAAATAGAATTCTACCATAAAAAAATTATAATTAATAGAAAAATTTGAAAATAATTTCTTTATTACAATAAAAGATTACTGAAGTTTCAAAATGTTAAAATGGGAAATCAAAATTAATCCTTGTATTTTAAAATTAATAGTGTTATGATTAAAAACCATTCATGGTCCTAAAAAATGTTTTATTAAATTAGTAATTCTTTCTTAGATCAAGATAGAGTAAAAAACACTACAGTATTAATAAAAAATTTATTTTTCACTATTTATTTAAAAACAAAATATTTTAGAAAAATATAAAAACATTTTTGAAGATAATTTTGAAATGATGAATTAAAAAATAAGTATAATTTCATTAAATATAAATTAAAAAATTAAAAACAAAATCTTTCAAATTAAATAAAAAAATTTAATAAAAAACAAGTTTTATACAAAAATAAACATATAATCATCAAATGTTATAATATTATTTCATGAAAATTTATATTTAAATGAGTGTTAATATATATGTTAATATATAATAGTATTTTAAAATTGGTCAACCTAATTATTAGTATAAAATTTACCAAACTAAAAAATAGTTATTTGATAAAGAGTAATTATTTTTATTATTATATCTTATTAATTATATATCCTTTAAATGTAAGAAATTTTAGTTGAGTTTTATTTTTTTATATTTTAGATTATTTAGTATTCTTATTATATTCTTTAAAATATTCATCTAATTTTTCACTTCACTTTTTATTTTTTTATTTAAAGTAGAGAAATTTATCAAACATAGTTTTAATTTAGAGAAAAATATATTCTAAAATCTCAGTGTGTTATATTCTCTGCCTTTAGATAAATTATATCCACACAATTTTAAATATTATCTTCTAAATAATAAATTTATATGATTCATAAGAAACTAAAGATATATTATCAAATAAGATATGAACCTCGTAATATTAAAGACTAGGAAACTCATTTTTTCTTACATAATAAGATTTTATTGATATTTTCAATTATCTCATGATTTTTTACAAATATGCTTCCATGGTTACTTATAAAATTTCTAGGGACATACCTTTCATAGTTTTATATTCATGATCATATTCCCAAAAAAATATTGAATCAAAATGGTTATGATATTATCCAATAAAATATAATTAAAATATTATATGAATATCTAAACTCAATCCTAAGATGACTTCTCCAATGACAGCTTCATGTCAACATTTTATACTTTTTGTTACTCATTGATATAATTGGTTCAACTAATGATTCCCTCAGTTTAGAAATATTTCTCATAACATTTTTGTTATTAGTTTTCCTAGTTATATGTCACATCTTTAAATTTCATTCAAATCATTCATATTGGATTGTAAATAGAACATAAATTGAATAAATCATATCCCAAAGGAGAATCTAGCTAGGTGTTCAATCATAGGCCCACTCATCATGCATTGAGTGAATACTGAGTTGTTAATCAACTATTATTTTATTAAAGTGATTAATGATAAGTGTATCTATGCCACAACCACATCAAATTTTCAGTATCTATTATATGATTTTATATTATGAAAACCAAATTCTGAAAACATTTAGAAAATATTAGAATGTTAAATTACACATTGGCTTATCCCAAGTAATTTCACTATTCCTATTTAATACTAATCTCCCAAAAAATAAATAATCCTAAAAAATAACTTAACCTTTCTTTGATAACAAATAAAACATTCCATACACCTACTCCAGGATTCAGTGAAAAAAAACACTTCATTAAATAGTATATTTGATTTAAAGTGATATTAAACTATCTTTATTTTACGTCATTTTCTTTAGTTAAACAATAAATCTCATAAATAAACACACAATCACGTTTACCAAATTTTTAGTATATTTTAGGATCAACTATATGTGAAAATTATTTTATGATACTCATGAGTATTTCTTCATAATTGAATCACACCAAACTCCCTAATATACTTTTCATAAGTTATAACCATATTTATAACCTATGGAATAAAACCAAATAAATGGTTGATCTTCAACCTATGGTATGGGAAAAAAATAAGAATATTTCATCTTGGGTTATATCATAGGCATATAATATATCAATATCATGGGAGAAATATAAAAAAATCATGGAACTACAAGAGTGTCCCTTAAGACATAATTGAATGATCTATAATCTCCAATAATCTAACATATACAATTTTATATAAGTATAGAAACATGAGACAATAAAAATTGTCCAAGGTCGCATAACATAAGTATATTATAGATAATTATGAAAAAATTAAGAGTAATGGAAATATTAATATAGTTTTATAGTCTTTTATACCAAATTATTGTAGCATAGAAGGATTATGATAATAGCCTTTGTACACTCTTGGTCTTCGACTAAAAACCTATATACCCTCTTGAACTTGGGATACTTCCCATCAAACTTCTTGGGCTTGGGTTACTATACATTCACCCTATTTGGATTCAGATAATATATGTGTATATTTATGGTCTTGGGCCACTACCAATAACAACCCTGCACTTTATTTCACATTAGTTCATGATTTATTGTGTAAAATTGAACTTAATACAACCCAAAAGATTGATAATTCTAGTGTATTTTAGAATTAGGTACATTAAATAACAACTTAAAACATGAAACACATAACCTTTATTAAAAACCTCCTTAACCTATTCATAATATTCCTTCATGGTTAAAACTTCTTGGGATATCCAAGGGACAAACATATGAAAAGGGGTGAGCTATAAAACCTAGTAAGGGAATAAAAAATCAAAACATGAAGAAGGAAATAAATGATACAAAATAGTAATATTAATGGGGAATAAAAGGAGTAACAGTCAAAAATATAAATAATAAAACATGATATAGCTTGATAATCATAACATGATAAATGTGGCAACAACTTAAAACACCGCATCAAAATTCAAGACAAGGCTAAATCTACCATGACTTCATGTTGGACAAAGTCCCATAAATAAATCAGGTATGCCCCTATCCCAATGTGACATATCATGATACTAAATATTACCCAAAACATTGGAGTGCTATATGGGTGCACCCATCATAATCATTTCATTTTCATGCTTAAGCGCGCCACATAGATCATACAACTTGGATTCCTTCATCATTATAATTTATTTCATGATAATAGAGTCTGTAATTCATAAATTTAAGTCCCCAATAAAAATTATATATGAATAAAGGTGAAAACCCTTGATAGGAAATGGCTATGGTATTTACAACACAATTATTTTGGCATGAAAAATGATGGTGAAATTTTGATATCATAACGGTATTACATAAAAAATCGTAAAAATTGTTGATAAGATAGAATGGGTTCTCTCATAATATATACAAAATATTTTTGGTAATATAGACATGGAAAGGCATGTCTCAACATTATGGAATGTAAATAGAATACAAAATTTTATAAGGAAACTTGAATAAAGAAGAGAATATGAGGATCCCTTACACAATTTTGGTATAGTAATGACACGGGTAAGGGTTTAAATATGGGAGGATAAATTATACATCATTAAATTTATATCAAATAGAACATAAGGGTAATATTATATATAAATTATAATATAACCATTTGAAATTACAATAACTAATTCCAAATAATTTTCTTGAATTTTAAAGGAGGAGCGGAAAGTCCCTTACAAAATTTGGACATGGTAATGGGTGTATATAAAGGTTCCTAGGATGGATAAATGAGAGTTAAATGGGATATAATTTTTTATAAATAAGATGGACATTAAGGGAGATATATAAGAACATATCCCAAAATAAGAAAATGGAAATAAAAAAACATGACATAAAAGGAGTTCTTGATAAAATAGGAGAGTGTAAGATCCCTTAAATTTTTTTGGCATAATTACAAATTAGATAAAGGTAAAAATGAGAGAGGATAAAAGAAATTTCATTCCAATAAAATCAATTGGATATTAATGGAATGATTATAAATGAATTAAAATATATAAAATTTAAATTAAGAAGATTAATTTAAAATAATGTACTTAAATTTAAAGGAGGATGGGAAGGTCCCTTGATTGAATGTGTGAATCCAAAGGCTTGGGAGGGGCTTCTTGAGTGTTTGGGGGGGCTTTATAGGACTTTATGGAGTGTAAGAAAATGTATGTATGTGATCTGTATATTTTTACTAAATATAAATGGGATATTTGGTGGGTTTATATAGGAAAATAGGGGGATGTTATGCAATATTTTATTAGGTAAATGGCCTAAATTAATAAATTAATTCCTTTTACTATGTGAAGGTGAGTCACACTCTTAAATAAAGGTGTTTAAAACCAAAAAAATATAGAATAAATTTTGGAGGATTTATAATGGATTTAAAAAATAATTCAAATAAAATTGAAATAAAACTATTTTAAAGGGAAAAAATATATGTGGTTGTGGATACTATTATTACGTCACTTTTCTGTCATTATGATGTCATAGTATACAAAGTATATTTATATGGATTTGAATTTTTACCAAAAAATTCAATTACCTCAGAAAATTATGAAAAAATTTCCATTGGATAATTTCAATGTTCTAATTCAAAAAATAATATTCATTTTATCTAAATAATTTTCTAAATATGTGATTTTTTTCTTTAAAAATTAATAACCTAATTTTATTAAAAATGATAGGTTTTTGGAAATAATAGTTTTCAAACCCTAAGAAAACCTTACATTTGAATTCATAAAATTTATATGATCATTTATATTTGATAAAAAATATTTAAAATTTTATTTATTTCAATAATAAATTATATCATTAATTCATTAAATGATTTTGAAAATTATCCAAAAATATAATTTTTTCTTTAGTGTATCAAAATAAAAATCATTTACAAATTAATAATAATTGGATGAAAATATATTCAGTATAATATACAAAATAATGTATATATTAATATTTCTAGGGACCTGATACATATACCTTTAATACACTATAATACACCCTAAGAGTAAGGGGTGTGATGGTGGGGCTTTAATTGGGTGGTTTGGAAAACATAGTTTCGCCGGTGATCTTGATTAGCATGAACTTATCTCGTAAACAGTATTTTTCATGCTTAAATTGTTATATATTAACTTGGGATTGGTCAAGGGAAAATCCCAGAGATTCTATCTCCCTTAGAAGCTCCAATAAATGGGCTTTATAAGGTATGATCATACTGGTTGAGGTTATTAATTATTTTATCTATGTGAATTATATTTTTTAATACCCAATATTTATACTGATCTTTTGATCACTATTAAATGGTTATTCAAATAAGTTTCTTAAATTTGAAAGGAGGTGAGGAATTCCCCTTACAAAATTCTAGCATGGTAATGGGTATATATAAAGGTTAATAGGTGTGATAAATGAGAGTGAAATGGGATCCCATCTTATATAAATAAAATGGGTAGTAAAGGTAATATGGAAGAACTTCTCGAAACTTAATAAATTTTAAATTAAAAGACATAACATAAAATGAGTCCTTGATAAAAGAGGAGAGTAGAAGATCCCTTAAAAGATTTCGACATAGTAACAGTTTAGATAATGGTAAAAATGATAGAGGATAAATAATTTATAATTCTAATAACATAAATTTTATATTAAGGTAATGATTATAAATGAATGAAAATATAACAAATTGAAATTAAGATTATTAATTTCAATGAATGTTCTTGAATTGAAATGAGGAGAGGAAGGTACCTCACTTGAATGTGTGACACTAAAGGCTTGGGAGGGTCTTCTTTAGAGCTTGGGGGCACCTTGGGAGGACTCCAGAGAGTGGATGGAAAGTTATGTTTGTGATAAAAGGATTTTTAGTGAATATAAATGGGATCTTGGGGGGGAGTTTTATATAGGAAAATATTTGGATTTCTATATTATTTTGGTTTCGGACTCTAGATAAAAAAATATTCAAAACCAAAAACCATCCCCTAGTTTTTATCTATGGTTTCTTACAAAAGGGACTGTTATAAATTATTTTATATTTTCAAGGTCCAAACATAATAAAATAATTCCCTTTCTTATTTGGAGGCGAGTCACACTGTTAAAGAAAGGATTTTAAAACCATAAAATATAGTATAAATTTTGGAGGATTCATAATGATGTTACAAAAAAATTAAAATAAACTAAAAATCACATTATTTAAAATGTAAAACATATATTTGTTTGTGGAACCCATTATTACTTCACTTTTGGGTCATTATGAAGTCATAATATACAAAGTATATTTATATGGTATTTAATTTTTATCAGAAAATTTGACTATCTAAATAAATTATGAAAAAATCACCATTGGATAATTTTGAAATTTTGATTCAAAAATTAATATTCATTTTATCTCAATAATTTTCTAAATATGATAATTTTCAATTTTAGAAATAATAACTGACTTTTATTAAAAATCATGAGTTTTTGGAAATAACAGTTTTAAACCCTAATAAAACCTTACATTTGACTTCATAAAATTTATACAACCATTTATATTTGATAAATATTATTTAAAATGTTATTAATTTCAAAAATATAGTAATTTATAAATTCATTAATCAAATTTTAATATTAACCGAAAATACAATTTTTGTTTTCTTGTATCAAAATAAAAATCAAATTACAATGTGACAATAATAGGATGAAAATATATTCATTATACTATAAAAAATAATATATATACTCATATTTATATGTTCTTGATACATATACCTTTAATACACCATCATACTTCCTAAGAGTAAGGTCCACAATGGTGGGGCTTTCATGGCTCTATTCAGTGAACATAGTTTGGGTTGTGATCTTGATGATCTTGAACTTCTCCCGTAAAAAGTTTTGCTCGTGATTTAGTTTTTGGATCTCAATGTGGGATTGGTCAAGGGAAAATCCATAGATTCTATGTCCTTAAAAATATCTGATAAATAGACTTCATAGGGTATGATCCTACTTGTTTATGTCATCACTTCCTTTGTCTATGTAAATTGGATTTTTTAAAACCCTATATTAATACTAATAATTTGATCACTATTCAACAATAACATTATCAACGGTAATGATTCATAGAGGTAAATTAAATATTATAGGATATAATTAAACCAAATAAGATAATGTGTTTTCCATAATCATAAAACATAATAATAAAATTAAATGAATCACAAGGGGAATTTTATTTATAAAATTTCAGTTCGTTACACTACCCATCCACCCTTTTGGTATTGGTCTAACAACTCATGACCATTTTTTTCTTAGTATACAAATGGTGTTACCTATTTTATATCATTAGATACAAAAATTAAACCAATTCATTTAAGAGTGATATATGACCCCACATGTCTATAATAATCATCCATTCTTTTTTGTACCAAGAGTACAGAAAAACATCCATATCTCAAACACCACTTAATTAACCTATAGAAAGGATATGGGTTTTATGAAAACATCCATAAAAAAATTCATAAGAAATTATATAAAACATATTCCCTATATAATATAAATAGATTTATGGATTTTTTTCATGGATGAAAAATACCATCTTAAGATCATTAAGAAATCAACAATGAAAAATATATCCCTTTATAAAATGATTAAAATACTCCATAAGTTTACATTATTTAAAATGAAATACTTATAGCTTCAAAAATAATTTTAAAAACAATAATTAAAAATGAAAAAAAAAATTAAAAATTAAATTTTAAAATATAAATTCTTTCAAAAAAATTATTTGATAAGGCATAAAAATAGAAGTGTTTATCAATAAAAAAATATTTCAAATACATTTACAAAAATCCGGAAATACTTCTTAAAATAATCATTTTCTTTTAAATAAAGTAATAATATTTCCATTTATTTTCAAAATCATAAAAAATTAAAATAATTTGTAATAAAATCTTCAAAATTAAAAATTTATCTTTATTGTGATAATGGGTCATAATAGTGAAAGAATGTGTTCCTTTAAAAAAGAGATTTCCTGATTTTTTTACATTGTCATAAAAGGGGAAGTTACAGGTCTTAATCAAAATAAATTTCAAAAAATATGAACTGTAAACTTTTGAAACATTTACCTTTTAAAAAAATAACATTAGATGATAGATCCTTGAAAAAATATTCTATTTCAAAGAGATGTGGAGTTGAAAACTATCAAAAAAGTATAACCATTATAATATTTGAAATTTTCATTTTTTAAATCCCACCTCATAAAATGATTAATGAAACATAATTTTGAGAATTGGAAAAGAGAAATATAAACTATATATGAGTTCACAAATTTTTAACTTTTTATAAATTAAACATTATCAGGATTTGAAGATAAGAATTTGTATTGGAAACCATCTTTAAAGAGGATATGAGTTATTCTTGAGAAAGATATAATTTTGGAGAAATAAAATCATCAAAATAAAAAATTTAATTAAAAATTACACTTTCCCTAGATAGAGAAAGAATCATAGTATCATCGTATAATAAAATATAATTATCTTAAAAACCCTTAGTAAAAAAGGAATCATTGTGACTCAAGAAAAGAAGTTGAGTCATGGATTATGAAACATTTTTATAAAAACCTCTTTAAACAGAGGGCATTAAATTGGACAAAAAATACCATGAATAAAAGAAAAATAATGATAGTATATATAGAATAGGTATTGTACACTCCATTTTAATGAATTTATGAATATACAAAGAAAATGTTTTAAATAATTGAAATTTAGATGAATCACCCATACCTATTATCTTCCTTATCCAGATGTGCTCTAACCTACTTTATGAAAAATAAACTATGTTAATCACCTATTTCATAACCTTATTCATACCTATAAACTTTTATAAACTTCATATATAATAATTTATTAGAAATATATTAGTTGTTTGTATATTATTCTCATTATATGATGTTAGAAGATTCAATTGTTTTTTTAGTATTAGTTTCATAATGGTTTTCTAAATTATTTTAACATAGATTAAAACTTATTCATTATAATATGATTATAGGGGATTTATTATATTTTTATGATGATTTATAATGTTATAATTTTATTTCATAATTTTTTTAAAGAGGATTCATGATGATTATGTTCATGATTAGAATTTTTCATAATTTATATTAAACAGAATAGTGGTATAGGAATAATAAATTAAATATTAACATAACCATTTCAAAACCATAAAACTAAAATTATTTTATCTTTAATTTATAATAACACCATTATTTATTTCTCTATATTCATCCAGCATTTAAATCTACATCATTTTTTAAGTTAGTGGTTAAACTGGCCAAAACAAGAACACGCTACAGTATTGTGGTGTTTATGGTTATTAGAATTATTCTTTTTGAATAATATAATACTCTCATAATTATAATTATATTAGTTAAAAATTTTATTTTAGTGGATCATATTTTAATATAATTTGATAAATAATAAAATATGAGATGAAAAATGGAATATAATACTTTCCTTGAGATTGTAGTCTGCACTTATGCTTGGGTGACATGTCTGTTTTTATAGAATGAGTGAATGATGAGTAAAGGTTTATAATTTTAGAATATTAATAATTTAATAAATATATTAATTATCCATAAATATCATTTTAACCATCCAAAAAAGGTGGTTATGAAAAAAGGAACACATAACTTATGAAGGAGGTTCTCAATATGTAACACAATTGATGTTTTTGGCTTCTGAATGGTTGGAATGATGGTAGAAAATGGTTATCCCATAAATATAAAATAATTTTATTATAATTATAATAATTATTTAATTATGTAAACATGGTTGTATTATATTTATAGGTGGTATAAGAATAACTAAATGAAAAGGAAAAATAAAAAAGGAGAAATTGAGACTTTCACCTTACCACTTAAAAGAGCTCAATTATAAATTAGATTAATGGTTTTAGAGGTTTTCCTTTAAGAAAAAAAACCTATAGTAAGTTTATATAAGTTTCATAGAGTGAATTCGGTATAAATTGGTTGAATATAAGGGTATTTTATAATGAGGCGATGTTGGGTGGTGATGGCCTCTTTTATAATAGGAGGGGTGACATTTTTATAAAAAATATACAATGAAAAGTTACAATTCAAAGGTAAAATATATCCAATAAATTAAAATAATGAAGTGTGGGATGATTTATGGTCAATCAGTACTCAAATTTACATTTTCAGACATTTTTTAACATGTTTTCAAGCCTTCTAATCTTAGATGTTTCAATTTTACCATTTTGTAATTTTTACCATGGTAACTAATTTTTACTTAATTAATTTACTTATAATTCAAAAAATTAAAACAATAATTATTATATAATTTATACATAATTATTTCAATTTTTAAATATATTTTATCTAAATTGGGGATAAAATTTATTCTAAATATTATTCCATATACCACATTAAAACCCATTTTTTAGAATAATGTACTTTTACGCTTAAAATTATGATTAAGATAAAATTATCAATGTTTTTTATTTATATGAAATTAATTGGTTATTTATTAACCATATAATATTTATTTTTATTTCGTAAGTCAAAATAGGATTCTATCTTGTCAAAACATAATTAAAAGGGATTGATGAGAAATAATTTTTTATTAGAATAAAAGATTACTAATGTTTCAAAATGCTAAACATTGATTTTTTAAATTAAAAATATAATTTATAAATGATTAATTTTAATCCATATAAACATCCTTGTCCATAATCCTTTTTTATAAAAAATTTATGACATTCTTAGATCATGATAATATAAAAATCACAATGACATTAATAAAAATGTTTTTTCACTCTTCTCCTAAAAATCAATTAATCCAAAAAATCCCAAAAAACATCATAAGATAATTTTCACATTATGAAATCAAAAATTAATTTCATTTCATGAAATTAAAATTTCACAATTTGTAAATATATAATATAAATGATAATAAAAATCATAAATAAAAACAATTTTTTATAGAAAAATAAACATTAAATCATTAAATTTTCTTAATATTTTTTTATATAAATTTCTAATTATATTATTGATAATATATAATAGTGTTCAATTAAATGATTTTTAATAGTGTAAAATTAAATTATTATCATCATATATAAAACAAAACCAAAATATTTATTTGAGAAAAAAAATATTTTTTAATTTCTACTCAAATTAATTATTTTTCCTATCAATGTAAGAAATTTTGTTTGAGTATTATATTTTTATTTAGTAGTGGTTTTATTATTATTATATTTCTGTTAACAATATTTATCTAATATGTCATTGCTTCTTTTTATTCTTCATGTGGAGTAAGTTCTTGAACATATTAATAATTTATAGAAATATATATTCCAAAATATTAGAGTGTTATAATGTGGAACCCCAAATATCACAAACTGGTTAATGAAATTGAGTATATTAAAGAAAATATAATTACATAAGAACCCTATATATTTAACACTTGTATATTTTAGTGATAATCTCATTTATCTAAAACCACTCTTTCTTATTATTTAAAGATAAGAGATGTGATATCAGAGTATAGGAATCAGTTCCATTATGTTGCATTATCAGTTCTCCAAACATAACTAATATCCTAAACCAATTGATAGTAGAAGCATACCAATTTACCACATATTTTAAACCTTATCATGTTCACTTATTTGGTGATATTTATAAACTATTTGAGGGGATACCAATACATAATACAAATTTTTCTGTTGTAGTTCGGTGTATAAAATTTTTACTTCCCATAGAATTGTTAGATTGGCGATGACACGAAATTTATCAAAAATGAATGTAGTTTTTTGACAATTTCAAATTCTATATTCAACATTAATGGATACAATTTTTATTTTTCCCCTGATTACCAAAATTATTATGTAATTAACTTCATTTTTCAATTTCTTACTACCCTACTATTTTATTAAATCTGAATAGCCCCCACTATTCATTTCATTAAAACTTACTGCATGGATTTTTAGTGGAAAGGATCTCTATACAACTTATCATGACACAAGAGAGGTATTAGTCAATTACTCAAAGTCATTTTTCTAGGCATGTCTTGTCTAACTATAATAACTCATTTCTAATTGATATGTTGTGCGGACTCACCAATCCTAAAATATTACATTCATATTTCCTTAAAACATGTCTAAAATTTTACCCCAAGTTTATAAAAGGATACTTCTACAAATTTAATATTATTTAAGTTAATAAAAACATTATTTATAACATCCCTTTATATGGTAGTGTCCTATAAAGGTTAGGAGAAAAAAGTGTGATCTATCAGTTCCATTATTATGTTGGTAATGAAAGGTTATACTGACTTAATATTTTAAGTTGAGGGATTTTCATTTTTATGTTTAAATTTAACATTTTATCCTATTATATAATTATTAATATTAATTAGAGTTTACTTAAGTGGTTATCCATGTCTCATATAAAATATATGTATAGTCCCATTTATTTTAATTCATTTTATCATGAGTTTTAATTAATTAATATATGTGATCACAAAAATATATAGAAAATGAAATTTACCATGTAATTTGATAGAAATAAAAAAATAAAAGTAGTGTGATAAATAAATTTTATATTGTTTAGTTTATTAAGAAGGTGATAATATAACCCTTGACCACACTTTAAATTCATGGTGAACCAAAACTGGGTTTGAGCTACAGTATTCCACCTATCAACCTATGTATCTCGATGATTGGTTTCAACTCTACTCTGAACATGAACAGCCTCCAATACCCTAGGATCTATATATATTATTGAATCTTTACTAGTATACATGTGAGGATAACTAAAGTATTTTTTACGGGGTTTACCTAAAACAATTCATGGGCACACATTCCCTTACAAAATATGAGGAGGGGATGAAATGTCAGTCATCAATTTAATTTAATAAAAATAATAAATTAAAATGAATTCAATAACACAAATAGGTATAGTATTATCTCATTATATCCCACAGAAATGAAATGAATATACATTTTTATTCTATCTCTTAATCACTTTAATTAATTATTTAGTAAAGATAAAGCACCTTAAATTAATCTAATTAATTACCTAATTAAAAAAGTAATTGAATTTATCTTATTTATATAAAAACCATCCAAAAATTTCAATAATGCATAATTTTAATCAAATTCACTAAATTAATTTTAATTAAAATCAATTAATTACACATGATTACTTGGCGGAAACAACAAGGAACAATCCAAACTACCTAATGTGGTCTGTGTACGGTGTATTCACATGGAATCTAGCATACACAATGTGGTACGTAACTAAAAAGAATGGGTTCTTAATTAAATAATGCATGATCATATATAAATTACATGAAATGGTATGTTATTTACACACATTATGTACAATACAAGTAAAGGTCATAATTATTTTGTAGTTATGAATTTAATAGAAAAAATAATTTAATATATAATTAATAATCGTAGGAAATGTCATTTATTTTCATTAAATGATAAAATCACACGACTAAATTTATTAAATTATATTACTAGTATTTTTATCGATGTTAAATTAATCACATGAGGTAAAGTAAATTATATAGTGTTTACTTGGGGTACATTACATGTGATCTCTTTTATCCATATATGTGAGACACTCCTAAGGACTTGGTGTGTTTGTTGGTTATAGACATGTATGAGGTACATGGTGTGTAAAATAGATATAATCTATGTGACCTCATAGTTAGATATTTTCTCATCCAGTGTGTCATTTAGTAAATATCTGACATGACTTAGACCCATTTCTTTCCCATCATGAAAACACACAGACTAAAAAATTTTAATCATGTTACATGGTGGTTATTCCCAAAAACTACCTGAAAAACAATGCAATTAACACAAAGGGTGCATTAAATGCATTACACATATAGGTAATGCATGATGACTTAGTTATAATGTGATTCATCCTAGTATATTGAACAACGGTACCTAATTTGTACCTTCAAGGTATAAATTTTATACTCCTGTGTTATTCGACAACAACCCTCAATATCTCTTGGTGAAGAATTTATATTTTCATTATGATAATTTACCTTTTTATGGTTATATGAGTGATAATTAAAAATAGAATATAATAATTATATATTTGGTTTTAAAGAAAAAATAATTCATAAATAAAACTATAAAAAATTATGATAATTAATCATTTATTACAAAATAATTATAAATAACTTATGCGGCCACTCTAATGCCACTTAAATGTTTCAAGCATAGTGTAAGTGTGGATTTGTCATACCTCACATGACTTTTTTTATAATAGATGAACAATATGAGATGAAATGGTGAAGAAAATCATGAAAAATATAATTATATTTAAGATTAATTGACTTATTATACTAAAAAAAATATTTCATGATCATCACATAAAATTTATAATTACATTTTTGATAGATTAAAAAATACTTTCCCTTGTAATTTTTTCTTTGTTGATGATTCTAATGTTTTTAATAATTCATACCATCATTTAATTGTGGTAATAAATGGTATATACCCTCTATTAGTGATCCAAACAAGAACCACAAACCTCTAAAAGTTTTCATAGATATCTTTTGGTGATAGCATTGAAGATCCTAACACTTCTGCCATTATTTAATGATCTCTTTTATAATTTATTTACCTAAAAAGACACACCTTGACCTATACAAAATTGAGAGGTTGGTGGAGGAGGATTGTTATCTATTATTTAGAGAACTCTAGAAGAAAATATCTACAGGAATTGAGGGAATTAACTCAATAATTTTTTGTGTAAAATAATTAGAATGGGTATTTCTTTAGAGAATATTTTAACAAATATTAAAATGCGCTTGGGTCAGAAAATAATAAATGCAAAAGGGCACTTTTTTATTTTCTTAATCTCCGGTGAACCCCTTGTGTAAATTATAATCAAATTATTTTTATTATTTTTACATACACAAAACATTCTGATAAGAAAAATATTATTTTATTTAATAAATTATTTAATATTTATTCTCAAATAAATTTTAATAAAAAATATCTCATTAAAATATTAAACATAATATATCATCCTCTTAATTATTTTTTAAGCCTTGAATATTGAATATTTATTGAATAAAATAATACCAATTCTTTATTCACTGATAAATAAATAAATATTTTATTACTAAATAACAAATAAGTTTTTAATGAATATTATTGCAACCAAATAAATAAATTTTTCTTACCTTAGGAATAAACTATGGTAAATAAATATCAAATTCACATACTTAAATAATGATTACCTAGAAACTAAATATATATTTAATATTCAACTCACATAATATTCTTTCAAATAAATAATAATTGAATATGAGTGATGAAATCAATATGAATAATTGTTAAACTAATCTTGGGAATAATATTTATTAAATGTGTTAAATTATTATAAAATTTGACTAAGGTTTCAAATAAACAAATATTTTGACCCTTTTGGAACCATTAATTTTGGCCTTAGGTTGTTACACCAAATGTCAAAGGTTGGAGTCTAACAACACCTCAATACACCCATAAATATAGAAGTTAAATTTCATAATGAAAATAACCACATAAGAATATACAGTAAGTAATATAATTCATTTTTCTCAATATATCTAATTAATAAGGTACCATATTGGTGTCATAAAACTATGTTTTTATATATCTTTTGTTTACTTTATGTAAATGAACGTACTGATAGAACACCATGTCTATGAAGTTGTTTATATAGTTTTATTCCCATGAAATGGCATGACATATCAACATATATTAATAAAAATATGGGATAAATTATTTCTCATGTTATTAATTAATATATATATATATATATAACTCATCATGTTCCAAACACACACAACTTTCCTTGAAAATACATCATGACAGTTTCATTCAGTACATCAATATATGTGTCAAATAATATGAATAAATAATAATCTAAGAGTCTAATAAATATTATACAAGTAAGAATATTAGAACATCCCATAAAAGATATAAATGTAGATTTCCTACTGGAAGGTCATATTCTCATAACCTTATTTCATAAGATTACTATGGTCGGACACAAAGAGACAATGTCCCCAAGAAAAATGAGTTTTCACCCATGATAACCTATATCATTTGTGTCCTATAAAATTATATCAACTGGACATTAAACATTTATTTATGAATAAATTAATAAAACTTCAAGGTTCTAATCATAGCAGGGCACAGTTATATTCTTTTAATGTTACATGTACTCAAAGGAAATTATTACATTCATTTTCACATAGAATAATGATAAAGTTATGGTAAAATATTAATTAATATTCAATGACATTAATATTTTCATAATATAATGTGCACAGTAGTTAATTCCAGGACACAAACACTAAAATTATGCACAATATTCTGGGCAATGGTGTTAAATACCCTAATCCCTTTTTATTGGGATAAATACATTTGGGTTCCTAAATCCTTTGAAACCTATATTTAAAAAAATAACCTTATCTCATTTCAAATATTTTTCATTCAATAAATACATTAATAACCCTATTAATTCATCTTGGGACATATTTTACCTCTAATAGTAATTTATATGACATTATGATTTATTTATTTTGTTATATCATGTCATTTTTTATGTATTACAGCATTGTTAATGTTAGTTATACTTATTTTATCATTTTTTATATTTTTCTAACAATTTATCTAATTT
Source organism: Viscum album (assembly GCA_963277665.1). Taxonomy (NCBI): domain Eukaryota; kingdom Viridiplantae; phylum Streptophyta; class Magnoliopsida; order Santalales; family Viscaceae; genus Viscum; species Viscum album. The sequence continues at coordinate 718,340,003 of OY728128.1, forward strand.
TTTGGAAGTATGACCTATAAACATCTCATAATAGATTCTATATTAGAATAATTGGCATATTTTACTTGATTATATTGTAGAAATCATTGAAACTAGTTATAATTCATACACTTATAAATTGTTGGGATCCTAGGAAATTTAAGAACTCACTTTATGTATTATGTTGGGCCGAATCGATTGATGTGGTAGGTTGAATTTGTTTGGTTTGTTACAAGGTCATTCATAGCCCTATTTTTATTTAGGGAAGCATAGTAGTATGGATTAGGACTATCAAGACTCTAGTGTGGATACAGTGGAGTTCCAATCCTACTCTCTTCATACTAGATGTCAAGTTACCTGAGTGTCTGAGGATGATTTTTTTGGATAAACTTTTTTATGATAAATTTATGAGTTTTTAGATGTTTTATTTTGATTCTATGTTTTTTGATGATTCCTTGAGTTGATATTATTAATGTTACGTAAATGAGTGATGTAATGATTGATTTTTTTTCTTTTTTTCAGAACATTCCTCCTAGAAATACATATATAAACAAGAGGGAGGGAACCATGTAGAATAATACCATGTTTATCCTCTAGTGGAAAAAACATCAAATTGGTAATTAGGACAATTTAGTCCCTCATTCATGGATTTGGGACAAGGAAATTTTAGTATATAGATATTATTTAAAATTTTATAAAGAATAATCCACAAACACTTCAAGGTGATGGAAAACCTCACAAACTACAAGAATGATTGAAAAATTTTGATTGTATCTCCTAATTTCATTAGACACATAAGTCCTCAAAAGTAGGGTTTCCAATATATGATTTGGAAGGTTCTAGTCAAAGGGGTGGTACATAAACATGTTGGATAATAATCAAAAATATCTTACTTATACTAAGATTAAAAATTTGATTAAATTTAAATTTCACCTGATGAAATCATGAGTGGATAAGGTAAGGGATTTCAAAACCTTAGAGTCGGGTGACTGATTTATGATGGATTCTTCCTATCATTTTTCTGATATGGTATATTTTTTACTCGATCTCCCAGAAAACAAATACATGGATGCATTACCCTTCAATATGGTTTTTATGTTGGTAATTAGGTACATAATTATAGTTTTAATATATCTTTCATATTCCAAACTAGTAGACATGGTGAATATGGGTGATAAATATATTACATTGATGACTAGTATGAGTTGTGTCCCAACATTAATGGGCATGATATAGACTTTCAGGGATCACCACTAGTTAGTACATGAAGTGTATAACGTACTTCTTACCCTTTCCCCATGGCATCCTCATGGTTGAATCCATTTTTATGTTATCTGTATTGAAATACTGAGCATACCATGATGTATTTACAAGACTCTATGAAGACTTACCACTTTCATGGATTATTTGTGAATATTTAACAATATTCAAGGTACTCTCCTTAGGTTAGTAAATTAGGTTCCATTTATATCATGGGTATCTAGGTATATCCAATTACATCAAAGGGGTGGGATCACATTCCAAAGTTAAATAGGAATCTCATGCTTATACCAAAATTCAATGTAGAAAAAAATATAGGTACTTATATATTATGAATCATGATACATATGAGTCTAAGGTGGGGCATGTGAACATTAGTGGTATAGTGTTTATTTCCTCATCTAATGAGTTGTCTTTATCTGACATAGGTTAATCCTAAAATTATATCATTTTTAATATGATTGATTCCTTTGAAATAGGATTTGATTTTATTCTATATGTTATAGATCTCTCCATTCTATTAATAAAGAGTATAGATATGGGTTTTAACTAATCAATGTTTCATGCAATCGTCACTGATGCCAAGGTAGTTTGGGAATTCATTATTCTAGATATGGATGTATTTAAGCATATCTTCAATATGTTTTGGATGATTAGTTATAAATATCATTTTGGATACTACTATAGAAGGGTTTTATTTCTCTTTCATGATGTGAATTATAAAACATGTAAATGGGATTTTGATTAAAGGTTAAGTAGAAAAGGCCATATTGTTCCAATGGTTGGATGTAACTCAGGTTATTTCTATGAGATGATTATTGATGTCATATAATAGGGTTTACATGACCAAATTCCATTGGTGGTGGATATGTTCCCAATGGTCCTTTTAGATTGTTTTCCTAGGTTAAAATTCCCATGGGAGGTTGAGTTAACCATTGACCAACTCCTCATGATTAACCCAATCTCCTTGTTATCTTACTAAGTGGTCCCCACTGAATTAAAGTAGCTGAAGGTTGTGTAGGAATATCTATAGATAAAAAGATTCAACCACCCATTCATTTCACTATGGGTATCTCCGGTTCTCTTTGAAAAGATGGTCAATTATATCCTTTCATTTTCATTTAAAATAAAATGATCAACATAATAAGGATCATTAATAAGTACCTGACCATTCATATAAATGATTTTTTTGATAAACTCAGGGGTTCCCAATGGTTTTCAATGTTTTACATGAGGTTTATTTACAACCTGTTATTTATTTGGAGGCGTGCATACTCAAACCACCCTCTAAAGATGATATTTTTATTTTGAGTACCATATTATGCCATTTAGTCTCACTAATTCCCTTGTAGTATTTTCTACATTGAAGAATCATATTTTCTATTGGTATCTTGACTACATCATATTTTTATTTTTTTATGATATATTGGTTTAATCTATGATGAAGTTAGAGCATGAGATCGATTTGTATATCATTTTAGGAACCTTGAGGGAGAACCATCTATATGAAAATTTATCCAAATTCTAGTTATGGATCCATGTAATGAAATTATAAGGTCATGTGGTATCTGAATTATACATCACTAAAAAATATTTGAATCTTTTATAAAAGAGGTGAATCTATTTGAAATGTTACATTTTATGTTTCTAAATCATTTTACCAATAGATATGTCCATGTTGCTAATTTTTCTGTAAAAACATTATCACTAAATGTTATTATGATAGATAATGTATTTTTGTTGCATTTATAATAATTCCAATAGATTTTATATATGTTGGTAAAAATATTACCAATATATTCATATTCAATATTTGTCTATTGATAATATTATTATCAACATTTATCATTACTTAAGAAATATTGTGAAAAATATTACTTTATTTGTTATTATAACCAGTAATAAAAATATATATTTGTTTTGTGTATTAGAATCAATATACATATTAGTAAAAAATTATATTTACTAATATATTTTATATGGTATACCAATTATAATAATTATATAATAATTTTAAAATTAGCGGTCATAACCCTATGTTGATCCTAGATGTGTTTAATTTCTCAAATAAAATATGTTATGATTTATGAAAAAAATAGTTTGACCCATGTATTTGAATATAAATTTATTTAAAAATACATTTTTTTCAAATCATGTTTTATGATTACAAGGAATAAGCTTTCCAAGAGAATAAAAAACCCAAAAACATGGGTTCGTGCAACTTAAATCAAATGAAAAGATGAAAAACTCCTAAATAAAAGCATGTCCAGAATCACAAGTAAAACATCTTCAAGAAGCCCCTATCATCCAACAAGATTAAATTATATAAATACATGCATAAATAAGGAGTCAAAGAATAGATATAATGAACTATTATTCTTTCATAACCATTTGTTACAAAATAGGTATCCACTCACCAAACCTTGAAAGTAATTATCAATGAGTGAAATAACAATTAAATTATTACTTATCCTCAATTAAATAAAACCATCTACTAAGAGGTGAGATGAGATTTATATCCCCACATTATTATAAGATCACATAAACTATAATAAATGCATCAATGTGAACAAATTTTTAAATAACAGTTCCAAGAAACCCTACATTCACCTAGGGTCCTACAAAATCTATGTTCAACTATAGTAGAATGGAATTCCATCCCAAAAATACTTGAATAAAATTCCCCACTAGTATTTAGTAAAATGAAAAACAACCTATGTAATAAAAATCTCATATAATGTGAGTGTAAAACAAGGTCCTACTAAAAATGGAAAAAAATAATAATGTAGGGGTTCACCAGAGTGAAAAGATCCTTGGATAGGGAGGGACTATAAGATTCAAAGGGAATTTAAAATCCAATTTTAAAATATTAAAAATTACTTTACCATAATACAAAGAATTTTGAATATAAAATATAATTATAATATTCATTTGAATTTATTAAATTTCATTTGTAATAATATTATAGATGATTTTAATGTGAATGTATCACTACTTTTAACATGGATTTGAAAAGATATTTTTTAGTTCATACTATAATACAATGATATAATCTATATTTTATTTCTTTATAGAACTACTATGCCAACATTATATTATTAAAACTTTTATTATTTAAGGTAAAAATGATTGTAAATAAAACCAATAAAAAAAATTCAACAAAAACAATCTCAACACCAATCACTGGAGAAACTTTTGAAAATAAAAATATCAAATAGAGGAATGAATAAAAAGTGATTGTAAAAAAAATATAATTCCCCATATGAAAAGTAGATTAATACCCCTAGATATATTTTTCCCTAAGAAATATGGCCATAGTTAGAGACAAGGAAACAACCTATAAAAAACTAGATATTTAAACACGCTAGGATAGAACCACAATAGTAGTGAAAGCAATTGAAGTCACCTATATCATTTTTTAAGGTGATGACAGAATGAACCTAATTCTTGAAACAAGTAGAAATAACAAAATATCTTTATGGTTTATAAGATTAAATGATTTTTGAAAAAATTAAAAACACCCTCTTTAATAAAAATTTTCTCAAAAATGTGAATATAAAAACTTATCAAGTCATTGGATATAAGATATAATAGTCAGTTCCCTGATCTGTTTGTTGGAGGAGAGACCCCACAAACCTTTACACATTAAAAAAATAATTAATAATTAGTAATAATTTAAAATTTATGAGAAAATATATAAACCTATATATTGGATACCTAAATCAAGGGTAATTCCAAGGATCTTATGAATGTGGATAGACACTTCACACATTAATATCAGAAATCTCCTCAAATAAATATATCTCATTTCTACTCCAATGTAAAACATGATATTAAAAATATAAATAAAATTTTATTAAACTTTCTATTATTTTTGTGTTCAAAGAACATTTGTAATATAATATTTGAATCTAATAAAGAAAACAATATAAAAATACAGAATATATTATAAATTTAAATAAATGAAAAAATATATACTAAACTAATAGAAATATATCTGAATGGAAAGGATACCAATGACTTAAATCAACTTGTTTAAAACTTCCTAAAAACATTTTATCAATTATAATAATAATTCAAAAAAATAAGAGTTTTTTCAATTTTTAAAATAATATTACACTTAATTTGAAATATCTATTGTGATAAAAAATGAAATATGTTATCTAGAAACACATATATATGTTTTACAACACTTGTTGGAGGCCACTTATAAAATATATCATATAAGATAAAAAATTTATAAAAATAGTAATGTTTTTTATTTTTACTAAAGTAGCACTGACACATAAATTAATGAATAAAATAGAAAATAAAAGAAATTGAGAGACCTTCTCAATATGTTATCTCGAAATTAAAAAAAGTAGATATAAAATAAATATGATAAATTTTTTCAAGTTATTGAATTTATTAAAAATTATCTCCCTCTTCATAGATTGATGTGAAAACCAATGTACATCCAACACTATTGGAGGATAAATATATATTTATCATTTGTTATTTGCAGTATTATAAATGATAAAAAAATATTAATATATAGGAATTTCTATAATTTAAATCTATTAGAATATTTACTTGATATGGATTTTTCATGTTTTTTTCATCCTAGGAATTCACAAAACCATCAAAAACCCTGCTTTCAAATGTGTTTTACCTAGAAATAATAAAATAAATAATTGATAGACACTTTGTATAATAAAAACCATGATCTAAATGTTTATATTTAATTTTCTTCTTATACACTTATAAAAAAATTCATATGAATGAGAAGATTGAAAAAAAACAATGGGGGGTAATGAAAATAGAGATTCATATATTAGTGTGTGGGGATGATGAAAATAAAAAAATGAAAAGGGGGTGTGGGAATTGGTAGCATATCACTGATGTAGGGATTAGTTGTGATAAGATATTTCTAAGGGGTTAAAAAATTTTTGAAATAGTTTAAATAAGTATGAATACATTATGATCAAGAAGAGCTGAATGGTCATGAAAATAAATAACAATAATGAACATTTAAACATGAAATGGGTGATGATGAATAAGTAGCAGAATAATTTATGCTGATAAATAGGGGTGTAATTTTATGATTTTGGGGTACCATGGAGGATGAAGGAATATAAAAAGGAATTATAAGCCCAATAATTTGAGGGTACGTGGATTATATTTATAAGAAAAATAATAATTTTAAAAAAATATCATGATGTTCAACAAATTCCTATTAAATATATATATATATATCAAATGATAAAAGGTATAAATATTTATATAAAAAATATAAAAAATATATTTTATACATATAATTTTTTTGGGTGTGTATATATATTCCTTTCAATAAATATTAATAAATTTTAAATATTTTAATTAATCATATATTTATATTGAAAAAATTATATGTTTTTGAAATCTATAACTTGTGATGAACTTTGGGTCATAGTTATATTTATGTTTGGGATTAGATTATCTCTTTTATGATTTTAAATATTTCTAGAGGCAGGGTTCAAAAATTAAGAGTTTTGTGATAAACAAGCTAGGGGAACGGTTTGCGCATGGTCAGTGAATAACAATATGGGATGGATTTTATGGTTATAGTTTAAATTTTAATGGTTTGATATTTTTTTAAACTGTTAGAGTCACCGTAAAATTTATTCAGATGAAAAGTTTTGGTTCCATAGATTGTCACATGCTTGTGCATGGTTTGCCAATTTTTACGGTTATTGCTAGGTAACCATGATCTCCAGTTTTTAATAGACATCATCTAATGCATGGTTATCACACAACTTTCTTAACCATGTGATGTAACTATAAAACCCATATGGGTTTCTAAAAAATGTAAAATTACTCTGATTCTCTTATATTTTTTTTACTACAATTCTCTCTTAATACCTCAATAGCTCAAACCAACCCCTATATTATGCTTTATATGATTCTCTCCTTGATTCCTTAGTAATTATTGATTGACTTTGGGTGGATCTCATTATGTAATTAAATAATTTCCTCTAAATTTATCATATTTTCTCTATATCTATACTTGATATCTCTTCTCAATGATCCTTTTGAAAATAATTTGGTTGTGATTACCAGATCAAGAGGTTTATATATAAAAATATGATATTATTTATGTATCTAGGCTTATGAGGACTAGATCTCTTTGACTCGGATAATTGTTTCACTAGGTGTTGGGGTTTTCCCTATTAGTGTGGTAGGTTTCACTATCTAATATATTAATTACCATTTCATAATTTAATGTTCTTATAATATCATTTAGTTTGGGAATATTAAAATGATTTCATTGATGTTTTTTAGGGATAAAAATAAATACATAATTCTCACTTGATATTTATTGGGAATGGGAAATGTTTTAAATGTTTTATTTAAATATATTTTTTTAAATTAATAGTTTTATGAAACTCCAAAAAGATAATTTTGAAATATACTTGACTTTTTTATCATTCTATACCATCCAATATGATGTCTATATCTTTTATCTATATTGTCGTGTGTTTTTATATGTGTTTAAGTTAAGTATGAATTGATTTAATATGATATTTTTATGAAATATTAATGTTTTATGTATTCTTATGCAGTACTATAATTTGGAACAAATGATTGAAAACAAGGAAATTTAGGAACATAAATGAACTTAGTGGGAATCCTGAAGTGGTTCATCACTACAATAGAAATTTATAATGAAAAGTAGGAATTTCACATCATGAATATGATGTACACTGTGTGTATTATTTAATAATACCAACTTCATTTTGTAAGGTGTGAGCCCCATTTAGATGGAATTAACCAAGTACATGAATTGAATCCCATTTACACATCTTGAAAGAATCAAATTTCAAACATTATAACATATATGATGTGAACCTCATACACAACATGAAATGTTCAAATCCTAAATATAGTTGAATATATAATCCATGAAATTCATAGATCCAAGATATTTGAAGAAATTTTCTAATATAAAGTAAAAAGTGAGAGAGAAACTTACACACCATGAAAGTCTTGATGTAGAAGCTAATTAAAAGAGTTACATGACATGAAACCCATCTAAATATTATGTAATTCTCAGATCTATATATATGCATGCACCCCTACTATGGATGAAAATTCAAAACATGATGTCTAGATCTTTATTTTCTTCTTTGTTTCATTCCATGTTTATTTATAGTTATTTCTATTGCTAAATTTTATTGTTTAATTGATTCTATTGTTACTAATTCTTATTTCAAGGGCCTTTTATTATTCATTGTTTTTCTTATATTCCAATTTCAATATTAATTTCTATTCAACATGAATTTTTTCATTCAGGTTATTATTTAATTAATTTTTCATTATTTTAAATGTGAAATACTTTCATTTATGTTTTTTATCTATTATGTAGATAATTTTTCTTATTTCCCTACATTCAATCAAAACCATCATGCTCAGATAATCTGCTTTGGGTTATGGGTCGAGAGTAAGGTTGGTTTTAATCATAATGAATCTATGAATGAAAATTTGGTAACCCTATGGATAGTAATTATGTTAAAAAATTGTTAATATCACTCTTTTGCGACTACCCTAACCATTTGAGGTGAAAAACAAAGGATCCTTGGTCCAGTTAGAGTTGATCAGGCTAGAAACAATAGCATATGTTCCTTTATGCCTAAAACCCAAGGAATATACACTTATGATGTGAAATATATCTAAACCAATTACTATATTCCACCTTAGGTATATCAAATTGGTCATACAAAGATCAATTGGTGACCTTTTCACTGTTTTTCAGCCTAAGCCATTTTTCTATCCCAAGTAAGAGTCAGATCATCTTTTTCTTATACCCTAAAACTGAACATAAACCCTTATATATATATTTAATTAAACCCATGTAATTTAATTAGTTAAATAAAATAAAATAGAGAGTAGAGAGACCTAAAATTTGGTCAAAATTATTCTATTGTGTTCCCTGCTCTCTGTGGGATCAACCCCATACATCCATTAGTTTACACCTTTATAGTTAGTGCGGTTCTTGTTTCATATAAATTTATAATGTGATCCTGTCAAAGGATTTAATGATATCTTCTAAATGCATAACCATGATTTTCATAAATAAATTTTACATCTGTAAAGACACGTAAATTCCATGTAATTTTTTTTATTAAATGGAATTATTACGAGTCTTCGAAAATTAATGGTACATGATTCTGAGGCCCGAAGTGCCGGGAATGATCCGTCAAAAAAAGTGTTAATCTTTAAATACTGTTTGTGAGTAATTTTCCTAAAAAAGTGGAATAAATCTTAAATGGGTGATCAGATCACAAATCTGAGGGCACTGTTGCGTTCAAGATGGCGGTTTTATCCTAAACACAGCTTAAGTTAAGTCGGTGCAGGCCTCCAGTAAGAAAACTCAAAAATGGAATAACTGTAAATAAAATAATTAAATAAAATTATTTTATTTTTCAAATACTTTTAACTCATGAATGGTTGCTTGGATTAAAAATTTGAGACCACCACTGAGCTCTTGACGGTATTCTTTCCTTAGGCAGATTCTAACCTTGGTCGGCATGGGCCAATAGTGGAAGTTTGTTTTTGGCTGTAAATAAAATAATTAAGTAAAAATTATTTTATTGTTAAATTATTCAACTCATAAATGATAATTTGGATTGAAAATATGATAGTACTGTTGATGTTGTGAGGGTGTGTTTCCCTTAGGCAGAGCCTAACCTTGACTAGAACGGGTCGAGGGTGACTGTTAATAATTTCTGAACTTTTTTAATATGCGTTCAGTAAAAGTACAGGTGGTGATTTCTATATTTTAAAGTGTTTCTCATATTAAAAATAAAAGGGCACCATTTAATTTTCCACACCGGGATTCGCTTAATGGAAGATTAACTTTGACTGGAAAGGGTCAAACAAAAAAGTTAATTTTTGGAATTTACGAGAGAAAAAAACTCAACGAGTTATTTTATTCTTTCTTCTAACTGTAGAGCGGCGGTGGTGGGACAGCTGGGTTGTTAGACCATTAAATGTCCTATTACACTTATTTGCGTAATTTCATCATTGGGATAATTAATAGGTTCATTAATTTAATTCATTAATGAACCTCTTTAATTGTGTGGTGCATTGATCCTTTCTTTTGTCTATTTAAATGAAGCTCGGGCATGGGTTTTTGGCACTCTAGAGAGTAATATCTAACGCAGTGTCGCGATGTCTTCCACCAACCTAGAATGAGGCTTTGAAGACCGTTGGAGGATTCCATGATGAGCTCCAAAGGAGGTGAACCTTCTCCTTCATCCGCAACACCCTTGGATGTGGACACTCCTTCCTCATCTGCAACAACTTCTAACGAGCTCGAGGTATGGGGTTATGTGCTTAATTCCTCATTTTTTCCTTGTTCTTGAATATTATGAAAAACATGGATCAACTATCCAATTGTTTGATCCACGTTTCTTTCTTTAATACAGGAGGATAATGCAGGGTTTCTTTAAGAGAGTTTTTATGATTAAATAATCCTTCCCATGTTATAATGCTAATGAGGAGGGCGCAGGTTGAACGAACAAGGCATGAACCCTCCATCATTCTTGTTTTGGTTTTTTTTCTTAGTGGTCAATATAAGAACAACACGGAAAGGCCATAATAGGATTCATGCAGTGATGGTAGCGTCCCGGGTGGACCGTAGGCATAGTCGGTAGAGGAAGCAGACCTCCAGAGCTTCACCAGAGGCCCGCAGAAGCTTCATCGACATGGCGGCACCGGCGACCAGAGATAGCGATGGCCACCACCTACCGGCCACAAAGAAGAGATAGAGACTAAAGGTGTCGTGGTTAATAAGGGAATCTTGCCGATGTCGGCCATGTAGAAAAATGTGGCATGTTGCGGAGGAGGGTTGTGGCTTCGAGCCTCAGAGGATGGAATGGGCAGCTATCCATCATCGGTCGTGTTGTCACCAAGCGGCACACCACGGCAGTGCACCATAGAGAAATTCATTGGCTTCAAGACACTATAGAGGGCGGACCCACGCCAGCAGGTCCCATGGGTGACCGGTCCAAGTGGACCGGCCAAGTGGCACGGTGCCATCCTGCGCCGCCACTTTAAAAACTCGAATGGCTTAGCCGTTCAGGAAGGGCAGCAGACCCGCGCACCCGGACAGTGGGTCGGGTGGTCATACAGCCCGATGGCCCATGCCCAACCGGGTGGGCCGGGCCTCACCCATGTCCTAGTGGGCCAGACCAGGCCCAGTCAAACTGGGTTGAGCCCAGCGGGCCGAGTCAGACCAGACCTAGACCCATTTTGGCCTAATTACGCTTAAATGGGTGTATCTACTAAATCAAACATCCGTTTGATGAACCATCTATGGCCTCAAAACCCAAAGGATGAGGTGGAACTTTTTTGATACTCCACTTGAGTTTTGGAGAAATTTGGAGAACTTCTGGGCTGGATCGACCCCGAATCCAACCGGGCCCTCGGCACCAAAATTCCTATAACTCACAGACCGAGCGTCCAGTTGATGCACCATCTATTGCTTTGGAACCCTTATGACATGGAAGTTCATTGGGTTGCATCTTAGTGGGACTTCATTCTGGTTTAAATACAACTGATGGCTTAAGTAGAGGATCCTCTCGTAATCTAGTGTTCTTTGTACGAGAATCTAGTGGTTGGTTGAGACTTGAAGAATGAATAGCGATCTAGTGTGGATCAACACTGAGTGATCTTGTTTGGATTAGCACCGAGTGATCCTGTGTGGATCAGCACCGAGAAATCATGTGTGGGTTAGCAGTAAAGCCTCATGATAGAATAATATTATCTAGCTTTATAACTAAAAAATATGTACTTTTGTACTTAAGTTAAACTTGGTCTGAGCTATCTTTTTCCTTGTACTTTGTGATTGAGATCATGCTTTTTGGTTTTTCCTTTGTGGAATTCTAAAAGACCTTTGGGGTCTCAGGGTCCCTACTAAGTATTCGTATACTCACCCCTGCATGGGATTCTCCCATACCTTATTATGACTTGTGCACATGATAGATAGCTTGACTGAGTCTTGAGGAGTCAGGGCTAAACGGTGCTCGGAGGTGATTGACAGAAGGTGCACAGAGGTGGCTGGTTGATGTGGAGAGACGTAGTGATGAGTTGTACCAACCCTTCAAGTATGATCCTTGGATAACGACCTTATAAGCTATTTTTCATTTTTTTCTACACTTATATTTCAATTGATCTTGTATTCTAGACCCTTTACTTTCAATACTTACTTCTACACTTATAGGTTGTTTTTAGTTTTCCTTGTACCATTATTATTCCATTATGTTTTTCTTGTGCAAAGTGTTCCCTATCTGTGTGTATACAGGTTTATAGATAATTTCTTCCCATTTTTTGGGATATTCCTTTCTAGTGCTAGTCGTCGACCCCTGGACTATGGAAAGTGGGCTTGGGGTAGTCATGAAACAGGCCCTAGAGGACGGGTTGTGACAAAGTGGTATCAGAGGTAGTCGGTTCTACAAAAATAACTAAGATTTTATGTATTCAATGGATCAATATTGTTAAGTGTATTGAGTTCGAGTTTTAGTTTTGGGATTATAGTGTCGATACGGCAGCTAACATATCCACACACCAGGCCCCTAAATTCTGATTTCTAACTCTGTACATGAAAAAATTAGTTGCATGTATTTTGAAAATGTTGTTTTCTATTTTATCTCTTTGAGTCAACTCACCAGGTATAACTTATTGACTGTGGTTTATCTTGATTCTCTTTCAAGATTCCTCCACATAGACATCCAACTCGGATTCCGATCTGTGACCATGAGGATAGTCCACAGTGTGATGAGGCTTCAGTACAAGGATTGTTGCCCGAGATGGTACCTTCAGACGGTGTCCCAAAAATACCACTACTTGTTGGTCCGTAGTTACTACCAGTGCTACCGGTATAGGACACATATAGGCTCAGTTCCTTACATGAGTTTCAGTGATAGATACCCCTTAGGTTTCAAGGCGATCCTGAGTCACAGGCGGCTAAGGACTGGCATGAGATGGTGACTGAGTTTCCATCTAGCTAGTTCACCATTATATCAAATATTGATCCTATAAGTGAGCATTATATGCAGCTCAGCAGGGTGATGGCAGGGTTTATATTACCCTTATCTTATGATGATGTGACTATTTCTATGGACAGAGCTTGAGAACCATCCTCAGAGAAGGGGGTATCTTTCCATGAAAATCTAAGGGGTTTGTGTTCCCAATAGCTTCTATAGTTTTGATAGGACGACATGTCATTAATTAAGTATTCGTCAAGGTGTACCAACCATTCCAGGTACTTGATGAATATGATATGATCAGTTCTTCAAGGCTCTGACCTCTGAGCGAGACGTTTATAGGGACATCCAAGACAAAACTATTCCTATGTGAATTCCTACTTATGTTAGGGTGAAATAGATAACCTTTGTGATTGAAAATTATTTGGCTGAGTAGATGTAGCTAGTGAATTTCAATAGTGGGAAATAATGAAACTGATGTCAGTATCATTGAATTAGACGTGTAAAATGTTTCGAGAAGAGGGAGTTATAGGGATAGATGAATCTGAAGGGCAACAGACGTGGAAGGTAATCTAGGAGAGCAGCAAGCAGTTGTGTGCATTTCAACATGTTATAACTCCACCCCAATGTGGTTCCCACTATGCTTAGGGAGATGGAGGATAGGGGAAGGGGGTAGCTTCATGCAGTCAAGGAGTGTGACCCAAGGAATCCATGAATGATTCAATGTATATTCTATGTCTACTACTAGCTTCCTTAATTAATAGACATAGGTATTAATCATTCCTTATTGTCATGAATCTTTTTCAAGACCTAGAGTTTCGGGTTATACCGTTGACTTGACCCTTGTGTCTGGAGATACCTATGAGAGGAGACTCAATAATCACACTTATGTTGACAGAGTGATCTGACCCTTGAGGTGAGAGTTTCAGTTGGAACTTCTTGGTGGTAGTGTTGAGGCCTTACGATGATAGTTTGAGTATGGACCGGTCATCCACAGTTCATGCTTAGATTGACTGGTTTAGGCAAAAAGGTTGTGGAATATATACAATTTTGGAATGAGGTTTTCCTTGGTCGATGAAAAAAGAAACCCAGGTAGCACAGGATAAACTCATGAATAGGATGGTGCAGCCAGTCACTCTTTATTCATACAACCTTACCCTCATGGTAGCATGTGTGTTGAGTTTTCAGTTCCCAACAGTAATGGCAGAGTTCAGGAACATCCTTTAAAAAGATGTTTCTAGTATTACCTCCCTGTAGGGAGAGGGAATTCTGCATTGGCTTGTACCCAAGGATGGAACCAATATCTACAATGGAATATCGGATGGCTCATGTAGAGCTATGGGAGCTCAAAGTAAAATTGGGAGAATGGTTTATTGTATGCCTCGATCACAAGAGTCTCAGGTATATCTTCTTACAGAAGGACCTAAACCTGAGACAGCGGCGATGGTAGGAGTTCCTCCAAAACTATGTCTTTGATATGGTCTAAAATCCTAGGAAGGGAAAATTTAGTAGCAGACACACTCAGCAAAAGGTCGGGTCTACACATGTTGAGTGAGGTGATAGATCAATTAGCCACGTTGCAGTTATCCTTCATGGATAGTGATGGAGTAGCTTACCTCTAGTCTATGACAGTCACTCCCCCACTTATTCAGCGATTCAGGGAGGCACAACTTGGGGACATTGACTGCGGGACCCAATGTGATCAAATATCCTCAGGACAAGATTCTAAAGGATTTTCTAATGGTGTGGAGCATGTAATCCTCTTCAAGGGACGTACCATGGTTCCAGTGAAGCTACGAGGGGAGGTGTTGAGGGAGTTCCACACATCCCCTTTGGCAGTACATTCTGGTGTGGTGAAGATGTGTCAGGACTTCCAGTATCAGTAATGGTGTCCATTGATGAAGAAAGTAGTGGCAGAGTTCATTTCACAATGCCTCACTTGTCGTCAGGTGAAGGTTGAGCATGAGGTCCAACAGGCTTGACTCATCCACTTGAGGTACCAAAGTGGAAGTGAGATGGAATCTCTATGGACTTCATGAAAGGGCTACCACGTATGTCCAGGGGCCATGATTCTATCTGGTTGATCGTTGACCGACCCACCTAGTCATCCCACTTCCTACCCATCCGAGAGCAGGGATCAGTAGGGGCTTGGGATGCCTCTATATATAGAAGATTGGATGGATTCACTGGGTGTCGTCGATGATAGTTTTAGATCATGACACTCATTTTACATCTCAGTTTTGGATGGGATTATAGGAGGCATTCGGGACTCAATTACGCTTTAGCACCGCCTTTCATCCTCAGACATATAGTCAGATAGATCGGACCACATAGACACTTGAGGACATGCTTCATGATTTCATCCTTCATTTTGGTCATAGTTGTGAGGACCACCAACCCCTGGTGGAGTTCGTATACAATAATATTTATCACTCCACCATCAGCATGGCACCGTTTGAGGCCTTGTGTGGGTGGTTGTACAGATCACCTATATACTGGACAGACACAGAGGAGTCAGCACTTATGGGTCCAGAGTTGGTACGGGCTACCACTTAGAAGGTGAAAATCATCCAAGAGTGGATGAAGACTACACAGAGCTAGAATAAGTCTTATGTTGATAGGAGATGTGGGCCATAGGAGTTCGAGGAAGGAGACCATGTCTTCCTAAAGTCTCACCCTGAAGATGATTACAGATATTTAGCAGGGGTGGAAAGCTATCTTCGAGGTTCATCGGACCTTTTTAGATTCTCAACAGAGTGGGTGAGGTGGCGTACCATCTAGCTCTTCCCCCAGAGATGCACTGGGTTTATAATTTTTTCCATGTTTTGCAGTTGAGGAGGTATGTTCATGATACATCACACGTTATTGACTGGGGCATGCTGGACATTGACGATGGGGTGACGTTTCTGGGGTTCTCGATGGAGATAGAGGATCGAAAATAGCGGGTCCTTCATGGAAGGTTTATTCCTCTAGGGCGAGTTTGGTGGAATCATGGAAACCTACAAGAGAGAACATGGGAGAGAGAGGCTCAAATACCTGTTCAGTACCCCCCATTTGTTTTCCAAGATTTTGTCATAGCTTTGAGGAAAAAAAATCCCTAAGGTGGGGAGAATATAAAGACCTATAAATTCCATGTAATTTTTTTAATTAAATGAAATTATTAAAAGTCTGCAAAAATTGAGGGCACGTGATTCTGAGGCCCGGAGTGCCCGGAATGATCCGTCAAAAAAGTGTTATGCTTTAAATAATGTGAGTGAGTAGTTTTCCTGAAAAGTGGAATAACTCTTAGATGGGTTCCCGGATTAGAAATATGAGGGAACCGTTGTATTCAGGATGGCGGTTTTACCCTAGATGTGACTTAATTTTAGTCAGTGCAGGCCTCTAGTAAGAAACCCCAAAAATGGCATAACAGTAAAAAATAATTAAATAAAATTATTTTATTTTTCAAATGATTTTAACTCAAAAATGGTGACTCAGATTAAAAATCAGAGACCACTACTAAGTTTTTGAGGGTATACTTTCTTTAGTAAGATTCTAACCTTGGTCGGCATGGGTCACCAGTGGAAGTTAGTTTTTGGACGTAAATAAAATAATTAAGCAACAATTATTTTATTGTTAAATTCTTTAACTCGCAAATGGTAAATAGGATTAGAAATCTGAGAGTACCATTGAGCCTATGAGGGCCTATTTCACTTAGGCATATCCTAACCTCGACCGGTGCGGGTCGAGGGTGACTGTTAATAATTTTCAAACTTTTTTTAAGGTACATTTAGTAAACATGCAGGTGATGATTTCTATCTTTTGAACCGGTGCTAAGATTAAAAATCTAAGGGCACCATTGAATTCAAAGTGTTGGGATTCGCTTAAGTGAAGTTTAAATTCGATCGGAAAGGCTTGGAAAAAAAGTTAAATTCTGGACTTTTCAAAAAAAAATAACTCAACGAGTTATTTTCTTCTTTCTTGTAACTGTTGAGAAGTAGTGGTGGGACCGCTGGGTTATTAGACCATTAAATGGATGGTTACACTTGGTTGTGTAACCTCGCCATTGGGATAATTAATAGGTTCATTATTTTAATTCATTAATGAACCTATTTAATTGTGTGGTGCGTTGATCTTATCTTTCATCTATTTAAATGAATCTCAGGTATGGGTTTTTGGCACTCAAGAGAGGAACCTTTGACGAAGTTTCACGACATCTTCCACAAAACTAGAACGAGGATTCGATGATGATTGCCAAAGGATATAAACCTTCTCCTTCGTCCTCAATACCTTCGGACGTGGACACTCCTTCCTCATCCGCAGCGGCTTCTAATGAGCTTGAAGTAGGGGGTTTTATGCTTAATTCCTCCCGTTTTTACGTTCATGAATATTATTAAAAACACGAATCAACCATCCAATGGGTTGATCCATGTTTCGTTATTTAATGTGGGAGAATAATATGGGGTGTCTTTATGGGATTTTTTATGATTAAATAATCCTTAACATGTTATAATGCTAATACAAAGGGTGCGGGCCAAACGAACAAGGCTCGAACCCTCCTTCATTCTTGGTTTGTTTGTGTTTCTTCGTGGGAAACCGAGGAACAATGTAGCAAGGCCAAACTGGGATCCACGTATTGAGGGCAGCATCTTGGGTGGCCCATAGATGCAATCGGTAGAGGAAACGGACCATCAAAGCTTCACCGGAGCTCTATGGAATCTTTGTCGGCACGACGACACTAACGACCGGAGATGGTGACGGTCGACACTAACAGGCTGTGAAGAAGTGGCGGCGCCCAATGTTGTAGTGGTAGATGAGGGGGTTCGGCCCATGCTGATTGCGTTTACCATGGTAGTGCACCGTGGAAGCATGGCACAGCAGACAGAAGGGTCGTCCAGCCATCGTCGGCCGCGTGTTCACCAGGCGGTGTATTGTGGCAGGGTGCCACGGAGAAGGTTGTGGCTTTGGGCCACAGAAGAGGGCGGACCCTTGACCTGCGGGTCCCGTGGGTGAATAGTCTGAGCGGACTGGCCAGGTTGTGTGGTTCCATCTAGCGCCGCCACTTTAAAAACCCGAACGGCTGAGCCTTTTGGGAAGGGGAGAAAACCCCTACACTTGGACAGTGGGCCGAGTTGTTCCACTGACTGGCGAGTCGGGTGGTTCCGCGGCCCGTCGGTCTGTGCCCAACCAAGTGGGTCGGGCTGAACCCATGGCCCAGCAGGCTAAACTCGTGGCCCTTTTCGGCCCAATTAAACTTAAATGGTAATATCTACTAATCCAAACATTTGTTTGACAACCCGTCTACAGTGATTGAACCCTTAGGATGTGGAATACCTTTTGTGATACTCCAATTAAGTTTTAAATAAAGTTGGAGAATGGCCGCGTTGGATCGACCAAGAATCTAACAGGTCCCCCGGCACTAAAATTTCTATAATTCACATACCAGGCATCCAGTTGCTGCACCGCCTATTGCGTTGGAACCATTATGACGTGGTGTTTCAATGGGTTACTTATTCGTGGGACTTCGTGCTAGTTGAAATAAGACCGATGGCTTGAGGATCGGATCCTCCCAGAATCAAGTGTGCTTTGTACGAAAAACCAGTGGATGGATGAGACGTGAAGAATGAAGAGTGATCATGTGTGGATGAGCACCGGGCGACCTTTTTTGGATCAGCACCGAGTGATCCTGTGTGGACCAGCACTGAGTGATCCTGTGTGGATCCAAACCAAGTGATCCTGTGTGGATCAGTACTGAGAGATCTTGTGTGGATCAACACTGATCGATCCTCTGTGGGTCAATAGCAGAGCCTAATAACAGAATAAGATGATCTAGCTTTATGACTAAACATTTGTACTTCTGTACTTAAGTTAAACCTGGTGTGAGATTTCTCTTTCCTTGTTCTTTGTGATTGAGATCATGCTTTGTGGTTTTTTCTTTGTGGAATTTTGAGAGACCTTTGGGGGTCTTAGGGTCCCTATTAAGTATTCTTATAATCACCCCTACATGGGATTCGCCCGCACCTTATTGTGTCTTGTGCAGACAATGGACAGCTTGACTGAGTCTATCGGAGTCAGGGATACATGGTGTTTGGATGTGATTGACAGATGGTGCATGGAGGTGATTGGTTGACGTGGAGAGACACAATGATGATTTATACCTAACCTTTGGTAGGATCCTTGGCAGATGACCTCAAGAGTTATTTTTCTTTTTTTCTATACTTCCATTTCAGTTGGGTTTGTATTCTGGATCATTTACTTTCAGTACATACATTTACACTTAGTGGTGGTTTTTAGTTGTGGTTGTACTATTCTTCTTCTGTTGTGTTTTTCTTGGGCATAGTGTGCCCAATCTGTGTGTGTGTGTGTGTGTGTGTGTGTGTGTGTGTGTGTGTGTAGGTTTTGATGCAATGTAATCCCATTTTTTGGATATTCCTTTCGAGTGCTAGTTTCCAACCCCTGACCAATTGAAGGTGGGCTTGGAGTAGTCACAACACGGGCCCTGTGGGACGGGTCGTGACAACATGTTATTTTATTAGTATACATTACAAAACATTATTATCAACTCTAGAAACCTAGAGGTTTAGTGTCTTTAGAAATTTTGATACATAAAAAATAATATATAAAAGATTTACATCATCTCCCACTTCATTCATCACAACTAGAACCCATCTTAAACATATCATACAGAAAACCATTTTCATATCCTAGGGAAAAAGAAATATAACAAAGGTTGAGCTAAGACGATCGGTAAGGGTAAACAAATGAGATATTAATGATCATTTAATCATAGAATGAGCATAATTTTATGAGAACATGAACTTAAAATTTGAAAAACATACCTAGAAAATCATAGATCACAAAAATATGTCATGGAATAATGCATCAAAGCTCATAAAACTTGAATGATAAATAAATCAAAGAACATGATCTAGGAAATCATAAAAAATGAGATAATTTTATATCCTGAAACAATTTCATCATGCGTGGCATAGTCATAATCATATAAATCATATTTCAAGTCCATCCACCAAGATTTTCATCACATATTAGGATTGATATAACCACAAATGTACCTTTTCCAGAATTGGGATAACCACCCATGTACCATATTTTCCCATGGGATAAACTATTTTATACCCTATGGGATCATAAAATATTAATCCTTATCCAATGTATTGGAGGGTTAAATATTTATGGTCCCACCCATCATATATTCATAATCCATCCATATGTATGCTATATGTTTATGAAAACATTAATCACAACTTAACCCATGGAAAATAAAATATGTTTCATCAATATTTCATCTTTAAAAAAATAAACTATCTATATAAATAATATACATGGTATCATAGAATCATATTCTAAATTACGAGTAATTGACATCAAAGGATTATATCATGCCTAAAAAATGCCTTTAAAATTTGAATCGAATATTTATTGTGAAAAATGCCCTTTTCGTTTTGAAATCACAAATTTAAAATTTAAAAATATCCATAATATAAGGGAACATGTTTTATTTTTAAAATAATCATGGTAACTTAAGAATTAATCCTCATATAATTGAGTATTCATGACATTATGAAATTTTATCCATGATGTGTATGTTAAAACAAACTTACCATTCACATTTTCTACAAAAAAAATCAAAAGTACCTTATTCTGAAAATTAAAAAAAATATTTTTAAAAATTTTTAAAGAAAATAAAACATGGTTAAAATGATTGAAAAAATTATAGGATAATATTAGAAACATTCTAGAAAACTTTTTAAAAAAATATGGACATGGAAGAAAATAATTCGTGATTGAATAGTAAAAAAAGTTAGTTTTCTTTAGAAGCATTCATTTATTCTCTTGAGTAATGAAAATGAGCAATATGAATGTAAAAGTGTAATGTCATGAAATAAATATAGTATAAGAATATAATTTATATTTGGGATAGAGATATCATATAATATTTTCATCATAAATTTAAGCATTAATATTCCAGATAAAAGTGAGATTATAACATAAAAACCATACTACTTCGGTAAATTTAAATCATAACAAACATGAAATAAATAAAATTAAATGAAAATATCATGAATATAAGATAATAATGACATAACATATCTATGTATTATTACATATGCCACATGAAATAAAAAAATGGTGAATGTGGAATATGTCTCACGGAAGAAAAAGTGAGATGAGAAACTCTTACCTAAAGTTCACCTTTCATTATTAGTACTATAAGCTCCTATATAAAAAAATTAAATTTATTTCAATTTTATAAAAGAACCATATTCATAATTATAATATTATATATTATCAACTAGAAACATTTAAAAACCCATTTATTTATTAAAATCTTCTTTTCTGAGTGTTAAATGTTTTATTTTACATGAAAGTTTTGATTCAGCAGTTTAATAATTTATATTTTGATAATGATTCCTAATTTAAAAAATGTTACTAATTATCTAAATATAATATATTTTTATTAAATTAATATTTTGAGCCATTCATAAATGGTAAACCTAGAAAAATTAATTACATGCTTCATGGAGAGGACAATATATACGTAGTCCTGAAGGATGTTTTTATTTTCTATCAAAAATAAAGAAAGAAAGAAAAATAAAATTTCATCATTATAGAAAAATAATTATATCATAAAAAATATAATATAAAAATTAAATCTATAATAATAATAATAAACAATTAATTATGGTGTTGGGAAATTAATTATATCACTACATAGAGGCATTATTCCACATGTACGCATTAGTGGTAATTTCATTCCCCATTTGTTATAAAATTGGGTTAATAATAGCAGTTCCATAATTATAATGAAATTTAATTATATTTAGGATACATGAGCTATAATTTTATGATGAATTCCATATATTTAATTAATTTAGAAGAAGAAATATATTGAATGAGTTCAGGTAATATGGTTAACTCTTCTTATGTAGACCTCCTTTGGATCCCTTATTATAGAATCTTGGAATGGAGTTTTAAGAATAAAAAAACCATTAATTCATTTATAGGGAATTTGAGAAGATAATTGGTTAGGTTTCGGTCAATCTAGGTGGATAAATAAATTGTAAATAATAGAGGATGTGATGTTCCATATTTTAAGTGTTGTGGCTACACCTTTAATATTTTAATTGTTTAAAATGTCATTAAGTCATTTTCATGGACTTATGTCCCATAAATAGTTAAATAAATAGCTAAGGTTATATGTATCAAAATACCTTCATCTTATAAGTATTAAGATGAAAAAATGTGGCCTCATCACTAATAATTTACCTTAATTTACCACTTTTACCCTTTTTACATAGATGATTATATTTTTACCATACCTACATTTATAATTACGAAAAATGAAATTGGCCTCATTAAAAAATATAGAAATTATAATTCCAAATATGGAATCCTTTTTTGATGATTTAATTTTTAAATGTATATTTATACCATGATCAAGCATAATGTTGATCCGAAAAGTATAAATTGAATTATTTTTAACACCAAACTAATGCTGCATTAAAACCAATCCAAATCAAAATAAGTCATTTAAAAATACTATAAAGGAAAAGATGGTTTTATTTAAAAATATTTTTTTCACTACTTATCCAAAAAATTATATTTTTAAAATTTTACAAAAAATTCAGCCTCATAAAATTTTGAAATGATTATTTTGAAATTTATATTATTAATTTCGAATACCAATTCTAAAATTGTAAAATAAAATAATTATAATATCAACATGCAAAATGAAATTAAAATAAATTTTCAACAAAAAATATTTTTGAAGAATAAAATTTATTTATTTAAAATTGAGTACTTATTTATTATGAATTAATATATAAATTTTCATAATATAAAACCTTTAAACATAATTTCAATAATTTTATTATTATATTACATTTTAATAGTTAGGTTATAATGGTATTCTATAACATCCCAGGTAATTATAGAATAATAAATTTTCATATCTATTAATATTTATGAATTAGATATTAATTTTAATTAAAATGGGATTCTATTTCTAATAGCATACTCAACACACAACAATGGGTTTCTCTGAAATCTTATTTTGTATACAAGACTGAGTTATACCAAAAAATAATTCATTATTAATATTATTATTTTAAATGGTAGTTATTTCCTAGTCGCAGTAATAGAAAGAATGAACAGAAATAATGATATTATGTTTTCACAAGTTTATTAATTGTTTTTAAATTTCTTCTAAAAAACTTTATGGACCTAAAATATAAATAAATCCAATTTTAGGCATAAATGCTCTAATATTTTAAAAAGATAGTTTTACTTCCTTTTGACGGTGAACCTATTTTTAATCTAGTTTTGACAACTTTATATGTTATATTTTAATAAATAAAATTTTTATTTAGAAAAAGGGATATAAAAATTTGGTTTGGATAAATTTTTAGTATTTTTCTGATAACTTTCATATTTTAATGAATAGTGAAAATGTAGCATTTTAATTCAAAACGGATTTTCATATAACTTATTTAAGTTGTTATATTATCCTTTTAATAGTTTTTAATGTATATTTAGATTATTTTTTTATCATTTAATACAATTTTGGTCATTGGAATCAATTTCAAATCGAATTTAGATATAAAAATATTTCAATCTTTTGAATTTTTCACATTAAAAATCTGCTTTTTTGTTTTATCTGCGGAATTAATTTTATATTTAATTTTCCAATTTATGTGAATTAAAATAGGGAAAATGGATTTCATATTATAAATTAGAAGTTACAAATTAGTTTTTAATTTCAATTTAATTTTTATTTATAAAAAATTTACCATGGTAACAAAATTATTTACCGTAGTAAAAGTAACATTTTGATGAGGGTTAAAATTAAAAGTTAAAAGCATAACATATCAAAAAAGTACAACAATTAATGGTTGTTTTAGGTGTGAACCAATCCTAAACAACTATAAAACTTTAATTAGAATCCAAATTCATGGAATTTAACACTTCCTCTATATGGTTATCTTTTAATATGACATATTCAATAAATAAATCACTTGAACTCACCTCTCCTCAAGTATAAATACCACCTCTCCACCACCATATTTCAAACTAAAAAATAGTTTATCTCCTAAAATATCTTACCAAAACTCTCCTCACTACTCTTCACATTTACAAGTTTTTCTTGTCTCACCAAAAGACCAGATACAATGTCCTCAAGGGTCTTTCAATGAGGGGATATTCAAGAGGTAATTTTCTCAAATTACCTCTCTTACTTTATTTTAGTTTTCTATTTTCTCCTCACCTACTTCATAAATTAATGCATGATAACTCCATAATAATGTACATACTATAGTTTTATGTTTCTAAGTGAATATATTTTATAAATTTCTTTTATCACATCCTCTTATTCAAATAAATGGAATTATTGTCCAAGTTATGTCGGTTAATCACCTCTGTGAATAATGTTTTTATTCCTTTTCCATTACTGAATTAATTGATGGTATTAAAAATATTTTCAGGTTAAAAATATTTAAATATGTATATTAAAAACTATTTAATATACTAGTAATTTTATATTAAACATACCTTCTTTCTTTCCATATTTTTGTTATATGATCACTTTGTTTGGGGACGTATGGACTACCGCCTCCTCAAAATGATGTGATTCGTTCACACATCACATGGAATGTATTAAGGATTATTTTAGTAAATATATATGATTTAAATGAAATATTAATTCTATTATAAAGATTTTATATATGTATATATATTATATATATTTCATTTATTTTCTCTTCTTCAATACGACAGGAAAAACTAAAATAGCATTCATGCGTACATACGGCCTACCATCTCCATGAACGATGTTTTTAGTTTATCTTAAAAAATTATTATAAATACTTATATAATTAATATATAATATATTTATATAATTTTTTATATTATATAGATAATGTGAAAATAACTGCATGGACTATTGACATTTTACCAAGTTCATTTTGGACTCAAGTACCGAATATTCAAAAAATGCCTGACATGAGATTAAATAATTATATAATTGTTATTACATGGAAATAAGTGATATAAAATGAATAAAATAACTATAAAAGGTTCTATATTAAGTATAAATTAACCTGTGTTTATTATTCAAGATGATAAAGAATGTATGAGACAAGTCAGACTCGAGGTAAGAGGATTTCTTAACCCAATTTCCATTCTCTGGGTTAAATTTATACTTCTTGATTATGTCATTCAACTCTTACATGTGAAATTAATTTTGAACATATTATATTTTATTTATATCTTGAATTTAATTAATTTTTTTTAAATAAATATTTTTATATGGAGTGTTTGACTTTCCATACAAAATGACAAAATGGATGTTTTTTAACATATACGGTGACAATGACTTCTTTGTCGTCATAACTGTTATTTGATATTTGGATTCCTCTATAAGCCTTAATGTTTTTAAAATGAAAATAAATACCATATTCCCTTTTCAGGTATTTTGGTATTGAAAATGGTATTTAAAAGGGATTGATTATGTTAATTTCTTAATATGATATCTTGTGATTGCAATGTGAAAATGTTATTTTTCCTTTATTCATGATTTATGTGTTGTGTTTGTGTTTTGGTTCTTGGTAATTACATATGTATACAGGTGGTTATATGATAAACCGAGGGTGGGTGGTCCCATTATAGAACTTCAATTAATTAGGTAATGATATGGAGTTAAATGATAGGGTTTCCCCTTAGATATTTAGGGAATATACTCTGATGGGTGTTCCAAATATAATCATAAAGGTTACTCCCTGTATAGATGTGAAACCTACAATGTAAGTATGATATTATTACACAAGTTACCTTTATAATTTATTTTTTCAATGAAGTATTTTTAGGAATATTATGATTTCATGAGGTATGTTTTATGGGTGGAAAGTTTGAATTTTTGAAAAAAAAAATCTTAAGATTAAAATATTCAGGGACTAACGATTTCATTCATTATTTTATATAACTTACTGATATGTTTGTGACCATCCCTAGTTTTTTAAATTTTTTCCATAGGGTATAAATAAGGGTTATTGAAATGAAGAAGTTAAGGATATTTTTATCAAGAAAAGAAATTATTTTTTATTTTAAATGTTTTATATTTAGAAAACAAAATGGATACTCTTTTTATACTATCATCTTGTATGATTATGAGATGTTATGTATTAATGATGGAAAAATTATATAAAACTATAATCATGAAAATATACTCAATATGAAATAAAGTAAATTCTTGAATAAACTCAAGATTATGTAATTTTTAAGGTTGGGGCCTTATATATTTCATATCATGGTTCATTTAGACTCAGGTTTGTGTGTAAATAAACCTATCTAATAATTCAAATTTATTTCAAAGGAAATACATATAAAATAATAGGGTGTTTGGTTATACCCCCCATAAAATGAATTTTTACCCTGAAACTAAATCAATCATATGGAATAAAATGTGGATGTATTTATTTCATCACATCCTTAGGTTCCCATGTAGCTTTGTTGAATCATTGATTCCACTAGAGATCTTTAACAAGTTTAGTAGTCTTGTTCCATAACACTCTATCTATATGATCCAAGATTTCTATTAGTTTTTATTTATAGGAAGAATCATGATCCATTGGTACATCCTCAAAATTTATTACATTTAAAGTATCGGGTATATACTTCCCCAAGAGGGATATATAAAACACATCATAAACTTGAGAGAGATTTCTTTGAAGAACTATGTGATAAGATATTATCCCTACTCAAACAAGAGTCTCAAAGGGAAAACAATCAAAGATATAGTGACCCATAATTTTCATGCATATGTATAACACCTTATTATATGGTTATTAATTACATAATTTATAGATCCACACCAGAATCATATTGGTCTAGTGTGTTTGGATATGTGGATATATAAAAAACTAGTTTATAAGGAATCTACATCATATCCAACTTAGTTCATCATAACAAGAACCCTTAATAGACTTATCATACTTAATACTATTTTTTTAAACTTGGGAAAGGAAACATAATAAATGGTGATCTTAGATTCTTAATAAAAGTAAATAAGGGAGATATCAATTTTCATTTAAACATAACATGAGCATAATGGTATAACAACACGATCATAACATCTAAAAACCCGAACATGGGTATAAAAGATCCTATTTTTGAAAGCATGGAATAAATAGAGGTAATTCATAAAACATGTAATAATAAATGAATAAAAGAACATAATCCATGAGATAATAACATTTTCATGAGACATAAGTTTGTGGAATATACATAATCATAGTAAATCATTTCATTAGTAGTTAAGGATCATTACCAAGAATATCATAGTGGATTGGGTTCACTTCCTAACCCATCATAGTAGTGAATGTTCACTCCCAATACTATCATAGTGGATTGAGACCCTTATTTAAGTTGTTCCACTCTCTATTCTAGTCCTTTTAATATCTTTAGATATCTATCATTACCTAATGCATCGGAGGGATATATAATTTTAGGACCACCCATCATATAAATGAAATTGTAAAAATAAATTCCACAACATCCTAAAACATTCATAATATAATAACACATGAAAATAAAAAGGTTCCATTGATATTTGATAAAGACATAACTCATTGAAAAGAAATGGGTTTAATAATCATTTCATAAATTCATCATAGCATAACCCATAGAAAAGTAATAAGTTTCATAAAATTATTATTGTCATAATCATAAGCCATCAAGATAAAGAATAAAGATGGTATCATTATATCGTATCTTTATTAAGTATTGATAAACATTTGATGATGTCATCTTATATGGAAAATCCATTTAAAAGATCACTTGGATCATTTCTCATGGAAAATATCCTTCCACTTTGAAATCACTTATTTAAAATATAAAATTTTTCAAAATATTGTAGAAATAATTTTATTTGAAAAGAACCTTGTAAACATCTAATGAGATCGTGAAATTATTGAGAGGTCATGATATCAGAAAACTCTACGCATATCTTATATGTTAAAACAAATATTCTTTTCACATTATCAGTAAAAAGAAAAAATGTCTCATTCAGAAAATGATAAGAAGCTTAATTTTAAACCATTTTTAAAAAGTAAACCATCGGTCAAAATTAATTTAAAAAATAAGTTTATAATACTAAAAAATTAATTAAAATATTTTTAGAACACATGGACATGAAAGAGAAATTATTGTTGACCGAATTTAGAGATAAAGTCAATTTTCCTAAAAATCATTCTTTTGGTCTATTGAATACATAAAGAGAGTAAAATAAAATAAAAACATGTAATTTATAAAAAATAGCATATAAAGAGAAAATTAATTATTTTATTGAGAGGTAGATCATGAAATTTCATCATCATCATCATAATCATACGTAATCCCAATAAACAATGAGATTGTATCATAAAACCCTTACCAATTTGGTAATTTTTGAATAATAAGACCCAAAAATAAGTTAAGTGTATATGTATATGTAATTACCAATAATTTTTATAAGAATTATCATAAATAAATTCATGGTAATTATATGCACCACATAATAGAAACAAGTGGGGAATATGTGTCTCGCAAAATAAAAGTGAGATGAAAATCCCTTACCACATCTCTGAATTCCTTCACACATATTCAATACTACTTTATATTAAATATAGATTTATTATACATATATTCTATAAAATTATTCATATATATCATACCATATATGATTTAATTTTTACCTATTATCACCCTTTTATTAATAATTATTTATAAAAATAATTGTTCTGGGTGATAATAGGTTTATTTTTCATGAATGTTTTAGATTGGTGGTTTTGGTCCTTGTATATTGATTATGGATCCATAATATCTATAATTTTAATAATGATATAAAAATAACATATATTCATTATATTAATATTTAGATTCATCCATAAAAGTTGGAGATAAATTAATGGATTACACTATTTATGGAGATGGTTGGTTCTACATATGATTGAATATTGTTTTCATTTTTTAAAAGATGGAATAAAAGAAAAGTAAATAATAATTTAACTTTAATAATAATTATTATATAATATAAAACATATATATTTATAAATTTCATCCTTATTACCATCCATCTAAAATAAAAAAGAAAAATGCATCGCATTGCTTCATGGAGGTGGTAGTCCACACGTACACCCAAGTGACATTGTTATTTTCTAGTGGATTGAATGGTAAACAAGTTGATGTGATATTATTATTAAATAAGTATAATTAAATATTAAATATAATATATATTCATTAAATATATCATTATATTTATCCATGATGAGTTGTGTTAGAAAATGAATTACATCAGTTCATGAGGCGGTAGTCCGTTGTACACACAATTGACAGTTTCTTTAACCATTTTATGGAATATGTGTTGAATATTGTTCAAGATATTAGCATAATAACATATAATTATATTTTTTATAGTTTTATTATAATTTAAGAATATTTTAATAAGATTTTAAGTCGGAATAAGATAAAATAAAATAAAAATTCAAGGTTAATATCAATACCACTTCTTCGAACAGCCTCTTTTGGTTTAGATCTAAAGCCATCCAAGGATAGATATATTATCAAAATAGGGACTCTAGGTCATGGGGAGGGATTTTAGAAATGTATTTTAGTATGTAATGGATGAACCCAAAGGATATTAATTTGTGATTGTATAGGAGAGAAGGATCCCTTTTATAACTGTGGCGGGTGGCATCTTGTAATTTTTCAAATTATTACAATAATGTCATGAAACGTTATTGTAAAAATGGATCAAAAATGGTCCATTCCCAAACCATATATGATATATGGTTAAAATATGGATTTAAAATATAAATTATTCGTGTTTTATTTTCATTTCTACCCTTATCGTTTTAGTTTAACCCCATGGTAAACTAGTTTTTACCATAACCACAGAAATAAATTTTCACTTTTTTAACTATTCATTATGTAACACCTTGAAATCCTAAAATAAGAACCTTATATTCGATAGTGTGCATGAAGAATGACACCAAGAGCCTAAGAATATAAAATAATGTAATACATTAAAATATATTTACTATTTTAAATAGATATTATATATTCTATATTTGGTAATGCACTCGACACCAAGTTACCTTGTATTACTCGTAAGATTGAATTTCATCAAAAACATACATTACATTCAAGATTGAGTTTTAATCATATATTATTAAAATATTATTATTTAATATAATAAGACATAACATAGCTGTTAAATTTGCAGTTATGAATAGTATTAACTAACTTACAAAATATATTGTTTATAATAATTTATATGTTAAAAATTAATTTTAAATGAATATAGGAACCAAATGAATATAAACAGAATATTTTTATATAAAACCAATTTTATGCTCACAAATATGTTTTATACTAATAAATTAAAGTAATAAAAATTAGCAAATTATTTTATGAAATATATATTTTATATATTCAAAAAAATATTTTTTTTAATCCCATGGATTTGATATGCATAAGATAACAACAAACCTAATTTTATGCATAAAATACTATATTTTTATTAAGGAATTTTGATCACCTTTTAATGAAGAACATATTTTAAATATTGATTTTGAACCATTTATAAATTTAATATTTCAAAATAAACTTCATCTTTGATATATGAACATAAAAATTATCTTATGGTGAATTTTTTGTATTTTTCTGTGACGATTTAATTTTTAGCAAATAGTTAAAAATACTGAATTTTAGTTTAAAACTGCTTTTTCATCTAATTTATTTATAAGATTAGATTATAATTTTCATTGGTTTTATTATTTATTTAGATAATATTTTTATCAATTATTATAATTTATGTCATTATAATTAATTTCACTTTGAAATTGATTATAAAAACATAGCAAACATTAGGACATTTTTACTTTCAAAACCTGTATTTCCCTCCCGCCAACAGGATGAATTTTAAATTAATTTCTAACACTTATGTGATTGGAATTTGTAAAAATGTATTCCATAATTTTAATGATAATAATTTTTAATTTATAATAATATGAACTTTTTTTGACCAAAAATATTAGTGATAGTGATTAAAATTAATTACAACTATTAAGGTTAAATTAAGCTTAATAAGTGACTAAACCTTAAAAATAAAGCCTAAAACGACCTATAAACTTTTAGAAAGTCTATTTTCTGGACATATATTGACCTTATACTCTATTTTAACGAATTTGGTCCATTATTTGATCCACTTTCAATATGAAAAACGTGCATGGAATTCCCTTGTCAAAATATTACAAGAGTGTCACTCCTCCTCCACTATAAAAGGCCAAAACTTATCCTCATTTATCATACCTATCAGACCACTTATGTTTGGACAGTATCAACACAAATGGATTCCCAAAATACCTCCCCTCTACCTTGAATCTTTTATTTTGGTAGAAAACTTAACAAGGAATCCTTTTGGTACAAACCAAAAGAAGTTACCTGATTAATAGGTAACATCTTCTCTCAAGCTCTCTAGTTTTACTTCCACTCAACACCCCACTAAAATATCTTTATTAAATTATTATATAAAAAATAAATTATCCCTCATATACTATTTTGTTTTTATGTAAAGGTTTCTACTTACACTTACACACACCTCCATCTAATGGGTAACGAACATACTGTTTCTGTGTACGGCAAAGAACTGCCTCACGAAATAAAGATTATTCATTTTTCATTTACCACCTATCATAGTGGAAATTATGATGGAAACTATATTTATATATGTTATATATTATATTTATAATTTCTTTAGGATTTTTTAATTTTCATTTATAAAATAACTTTATGATTTCAATCTTGTGTGAATACGATAATTTCATTTGAGGAAGTGTGGACTACCGCCCCCTCAAAAAGATATGACTCATTCATACCAAACATGGAATGTATAAATGATTGTTTTAATAAAACTATTTAACATATATAGCCTATATATGATACTGTAATTATAATATACATATGTATCATTTATTATTAATCTTTTAATATGACAATGAAATGAAAGTAGCGTCCATGCATATGTATAGGTTATCGTCTCCATGAACGGTGCACTTCATTTATAATATCCAAATATTTTGGACTAATATAAATACATATATACAGAATATATATGATAATTATTTCATGTATTACATTTTTTATATGATTAAATCATGATCTAATTAATATGAATAACAAATCACAAGTCAAAACATACATGAGAAAACTAGGCAATTAACACCCAAAATAGTTAAAATAATGAAAGAGTGTTAACAAACAGTTAATAAGATATTATAAGTGGATAATATATGATATCTTAAATATTAATATGGTTCTTTTATAATTTAGTAACATATTTGAAACCACTATACAAGAGGATAAATACCACACACAAAAAGGAAGGTTACAATTATGGATTTCATCTCAATTTACATTCCATTGAGATGTATTTTTGTTATGAACCAATTCACTTTTATTTGGTGTATATAATACACTTTGACATGTTATATTATTAATATAATTATTATCAGGATATTATTAGTTTCATTTAATTCATTGGGAATTATTATTTAATTTTTTCAATGTGGTATGAGACACATTAGATTGTTTAAATATTATTTTTCCTCGGGAATATTTTAATGTCAACAATTCATGTTGTTACTTATCCTATTATGAGGTATTATTTATAAATCCATATTATTTATGGATATTTGATAAGGAATATTATTTAATTTATACATTAGTAATTCTTTAGACTGGTATGACATGGGTGGGTCCTGGTTATTGATAGCACCTCAATGCATCAGTAGTCTCGTAAAACAAATCACTTAGCTAGATTAGATGGGTTTTTACCCTACATGTTGGAAACCATCTTATGAAAGGTCTTGATGGTGAAGGTTCCATGTAACTATGAAACATGGAATCCAATAATTAAGAATTTCCATCATTTAGATTTCTTTATTATTCATCCATGATATTTTTCACCGACATATCTATGGATGAATTTCATTATTAGTTTATTGATTTAGATGGAATTATTTTTAGTTTATTACCTTTACATATTGATATTTCCATGTCTAGTTATTTTAATGGAATGTGTTATCAATTATTTACCTTTACATGTTAATTTATTCATATTGATTTATTATTTCTTCTACTTTGCTTACCCTTACTAATCATTTGATCTCACCCTTATTATGTTTCATTTCTTCAAGTCATGAATAAGAAATCATTGAATAAGCTTTAAAGGATTTAGTTTATTTTATTTTATTATGTATCATGTTTGTATTTCCTATTTTTCAGTATTATGGGTATCATGTGTGTAATATGGCATTCCAAGATTACTAAACTGAATGCTCCTTCAGGATTTGATTCTTTGGAATCATGAAAATGTAATAAAATAATTCACTAGCTTCGGGCTTCTGGGGTCAGGTCGTTACACATTACGACCAAAAATTAAGCTGGAATTATTAAAAAATATTTAATATTCTTATTAAAAATATTGAATCCATTTTTTCATATTCAATTCATATAGAAGGAATAATTTAGTTTACAATTAAACATGTAATTGTCATGAAAAATCTTTTTTTCAGAGAAACAATTTTCTTAATTATGAAAGGATTTTATATCAAAATTCAATATACAATTTATTTAAATGACATAAATTGATTATTCATAATATAATTGAACTAATTTTACTTTTAAAACTATTTTAAAATAAAATGGTACTTTTTAAATTCTTTAAATGAAAAAGACAATTTTTATAAAGATAAGTATTTCTAACTATTCATCAAAAAATTAATCTTTCTAGAAAATTATCAAAAAAATACTATAATATAATTTTGAAATATTTATTTCTAAATTGAAGTTAATATTTCAATTATTATAAATTAGGGAAAAATAAATTTAAAATGTGTGTGCAATACATGATGAAACATTGTTTTGGAATAAAATATGATTTTAATCATAAAAGTGGATTAATTCTTTTCTCATGCCTAGAAAAAGAGGTACATGAATGATAAAACATTACATTTAATATATAATATATAAATTTCATTAAAATAATTTTTTAATAGTGACTAATTTAATTTATTTGGATAAAAACGCATCATGTGCCTAAAAATATTTATTTTACTTTTAAATTATTGTTATTTTCAATTCTAATAGATTTTATTTTATACATGTGTAAATTATACATTTTTTAAATTTAATTATTTCTATTCATACCTAAAAATACAACATCTTGAAGATAACTATAAAATTAAATAATAATATGTTAATAGTATATCACAGTTTTTTTAGACTTGGTGTTACGAGTAATAAAAAATATTGGATAAATTAAATATATTTGAAAACGATCATAAAATTATAGGGTGTTACATTCTACCCACATAAAAATATTTTCACCCATGAAATTTTTTTAATATGATATAAAAACTTGATGATACTTTTTCCTCATCATATAATCAAGTTCCCATGTAGCTTCTTAAAATTGGTGGTTCTTCCACAAAACATTGATTGGGGGAGTGGTCTTATTTTGTAACACTTGCTCCCTAAAATAGAGAATATCCACCAATTTTTCCTTTTAATAGTGATATTTAGCTATTGGTATGAACTCATAGTTTAATACATCAGAAGGTTCATGTATGTACTTCCCTATGAGAGATACATGGAACATGTGATGGTCTTTAGAGAGGTCTTAGGAAAGATAAAAATAATAATCTACATTCCATAATAGATCAAGAATATTGAAATAAAAAATATGCCTAGGACTCAAAATTAACTTATTTACAAATCTCATAACCTTATTCCATGAATAAATTCAAAAAAACCTTATCACCAACTTCGAATTATAGATCACACTAATGATTATTAGAATTTATCTTTGTTGACTCTCTGTTGTCTTGATATTATATTGAATGGTTTTAAATTTATCTACCATTTCCAAATCTATATTAGGTACCTATAGATTTATTTATACATATTAATTCCAACACATTGGATTTTTAACCTTCTTTTCATATACAGCTTCATAAGGAGGCATTTGAATGCTTGTGTGAAAGATATTCTTGTATGAAAACCTAACTAGATGAAGCTATTGATCCCAAAAAAATTTTAAATACATAGAAAAATATATTGTCATATACTTTAGGGTTAGAATGGTCCTCTTGTATTGGTCATCTATCTTAGGATGATATGTTGTACTTAAACTCAACTCTCTATTAGTAGCTTGTTGAATATTTTTCCATAACATTGAGTAAAATGTTGATTCCTAATTAGATACAATAGAATTTATTAATCCATACATATTTACCAATACATAATTTATATTATGGAAATATGATCAATAGAAAACTATTATCTAATGAAATTGAAGTTTTGTGACTTTATAAGGTGACCAAATACAACCTAAGTATAATTATGTACCTTATATGTTTTGGGTAGTCTGATAACAAAGTTAATGGTGGTGTTTTACAATTTCTATTCTTGTATGGGAATTGGGTTTAACGTAACTACATACTTTTTTATCTCATCATTAATTTTTTCACATGATAATCACAAATATACATAATCATCATTGTCTCTCTTCATGATATCCTACCAGAAATAATCTTTCAAATATTTATACATCCAAGATGAATAGAGAATGATGAACTATGATTCTAATCCAACAAATAATTTAAATATGATATTGATGGAACACATACATGGTTCATGAACCTTATTATTTCATCACAATCAAGTTTATTCCTAGGAACATTTCTCACCTTCTTCAACAGTTCCACATCTTTCTCTTGTACCTCTTTAATTCTTACATAGATAGATGGTTGAACACTCATTTAAGAAATATATTATTTTCTCATTAATTCAATATTTCAAGATAAATCATTTTAAATTATATAAATATTGGATATTTTGTGATCACAATCATAGATAATATATCATGATACTTTTTACTCAAAGAATTTGTTACCTTGTTCTCTTTCATAAGGTGGTAATCTATTAAGCAGGAATAATATTTAATTAGTTCCAATCATCTTCTATGTCACATGTTCAACTCTTTATATCTGAATATATACATTAAATTGTTTTTATCGGTATATATATCACACCTTTCTCCATAAATATAATGCCTCAATAAATTTAATGTGCTAATTTTTTAAGTTAAATCTAAATCAGGAATTGGATAATTTTTCTCATGAAACATCAATTGTCATGAGTCATAAAATATAACAATGAAATTCTATATGAAAACTCATCTTTTTCCCTTCTTTGATGCATCACTAAATATTAAAAACCCTTATCCAAACAAGGTAATGTATGAACATGTTTATTTATTAACCTTCTTTTTAGTTCTTGAAAGTTTCATCACATTAACTTTTATAAATGAACTTGGCTCCCTTCTAAGTTAACATTGAGATTATATTTGAAAATATTTAAAAATTCTCCACAATTAATCGATAATATCTAGAAAAATCAAGAAAACTTTGGATCTTTATTACATTGGTTGGTTTGGTCCAATGTTCAATAGCTTTGGTTTTTGATGCATCTAAATATACACACTCTATTGAGATTATAAGACCAAAAAATAAATCTTTTTTACAGATAAAATTCACACTTGGTTAATATCACATACTAATTATCCTTCCTTATGGTTTTTAGCGCAATTATAAATTTATCTAAATGTTCTTACTTTATCTTTGAATATATAAGAATATATTCTATAAATACTACCACAAACCGATCAAGGGAGTCTTTAAAGGAAACATTCAATAAATAAAGGAAGATATAGGGGAATTAATAAGAACACATTTTCTCACTATATTTTCATACTTTCCATAATTTTTATGTAATTTTTCCTTGGGTATATCTATTGTTCATGAGTTTATTCAACAATTTCGTTAATTTCTTTTTTATTTTGATACTCACAAAAACCCAGAATTATGTTACTACTAAATATTCTTTTATGTTAATTTTAGGAAGATGATACACATCATAATATTTATCTTTATTGTTTAAGAATACAAAATTTGTTATTATATGGAAATATATTCAATTAATTATTATAGATGTGTTTGAATGTAATATAGGAGAGCTATCTATACCCAAAATTTGTAATCATAACATATGGTTTGGGAACCCTATGTTGGGAATAAAATGTATAGATCATGTACCCTATACTGTTGAGAATTTATAGATCGCAACCCCATATTTGGAAGAAACCCTACGTTTGACGAACAAATATATGGTTCATCAACCCTACTTCAGTAATAAACCCTAGTTTATCAACTATACGTTTGAATTTTGTCACTATGTGAAGAAACCCTACATTTGACTTTGTTAATGATGAGGTTATAAATTTAAGGTATTCTTTTTATTTTTTTCTATGGTCTTGCTAGAAATAGAAATCTATTTAAAGATGTTTTAAAAATAATTCAATGGCTCTTACTTAATGGTTTAAATTTTTCCTAATTCTATGGGAAGATACAACTCGCTTTGAATGATTTTAATTAAAATATTATTAATTTATTATGTGGTGTTTCTGGAACTATTTGACCTGGATTATTTTGACCGATAGGATAAACACTGATATATTTATCATCTAAATATATATACGCATAAAAAAGAAATAAATATGTGCATGTAAATAATAGTGTGTTATTTCTTTCAGAGCTACACTTAGGAGATATACATGTTGTGATCTAGTTGTTTTGATTTTTGTTGTATCATATTATTAAATCATCTACTTCAAGTTAAAAAAAGAATTTGTCACATTTACACTTTGGAGACCTGCATGTTTATTCATGTTTATTTTGTTTCCTCTATCTCTATTTAAATAATGTATCTGCATCATTGAATATTATATTGATGATACTGTGCATTACTGGTGATCAAATATAACTATCAATTTCTACTAAAACTGTGAAAAAACCTATTTTTCTCAATAAAATTGATCTCTATTGATTTATTAGAGTATTGTATACTTGATCTCAGTCTTGGTGGGGATAGAGTATCAGCTTCTCAGACTAATATATGTTTTTTTGGTTCCCTGTAAAATATCTATAAGGTATTTTAAAATCCTTATTATAAAGGTATCAACTGTTTGTACTCAGTTTTAAAATTCCATAATAAAAGGACTTACTAGTGAAAATCATCAAACATGTGGAGAGAGCATTGGTGGAGTGGACTAGGTGTAATTGTTCCCTAAACCTCTATACATAATTATGTTATATTATTCATTTACTTCTTAAACTCACTCTTCCTTCAGAGAAAAGGAATGAATCACTCCATATCAAGAGGGAAGATTTGAATCTATTGGAGTTTTTGAAGAATCAAAATTCACCCCCTTTTATTTCTTCATCTTAATAATTCTGAACTAACATGTGGTATCAAAGGGATGGGCTCTATTGAAATATTTATCTTTTTAAAATCCTTGAATATTCTGTTTTTTTTTATTTGGTATTGATAAGTAGTATCATAGGTTGAGAATTATTGGATATATTTTTCTTTTTGAAATCCTTGAAAATTATTCTGTTTCTATCAGGTACCAACAATAAATATCTAATGTATATTTTGGCTCTAAAAATCTTGAGTTAAATATTTGGATGAAGAAAAATCATGAAATATATGATCTTAGAGAAGTTATTTCAATGATCTATCCTCCCTACAATGATGGTGATAATTATGAATAGGCTCAAAAATAATTCTGGGAAGTGAAATTTATCAGAGCAACATAAAAAATAATAATGCTTAATGAGGTTCTCCCCCTTTTGGGATTAACAAAAAGTGGATGGTTAAAAACTAAAACAGAAAAAGAGAAATATTGAATTGTCATTTATAAGCAAATTACACTAATAGAAAAAAAAATTCAAGCACTTAGCCCTATTAAAATCATCACTCCACACTAATGCTTAGGGTCAAGGGGTTCCTTCCCCCTATCAGGTGGATTAATGGGAGATCTAGTAGGTGGTGGTTGAGAAACAGGATCATTTAAAGAAATCTTCAGTGGAGGTAAAGGAATTCCTACTGGAATAGTTGGTTCTATGATGGGTTTGTTCTTGTATAACAGTCAAGGTGGTGTTTTTATGTGATAACAGGCTGTATTTGGGTCAAGGCTTAAGCAACCAAAATTATAGATGAAGACACTGGTGGAGTAGAGTGAATGAATGAAGTAGTTGGAAAAACAACGGCTTCACTCTGAACATGGAGATATGGTTTTAGTATCCTGATAAAGTCCTAAATAATTTTTCCTCCATACTTCATTGCTTTTTCGAAGTCATCCTTGTTCTCTATAAATTTATCTAACAGACGATTGAAGTCATTTAATTTCTTGAATTTTTCTTTGAATGCTTTTGTAATTGGGGGTAATGTCAAATCTTCTACTAAATACTTAAAATGACTTATCAACTGGTGCTTGGACTAAATCATGGAGAAAAAATGAATTTATCCTCTTTATAAGCTCTTCCTAAGTGGTGTATTATTCCTTGGTATACAATCTGACCATATATTGCACACAGTCACTATTCTTCTCAATATTTTCAAGACTACCCAAGCTAGAGGTATCAAATAGTGCTTTAAGCTCTTCTTTTACAATAGTTCTAATTGCCTCAGTATCCAGAGTTTGAGAGGTCTGACCAGATACAGAAGTAATAGCAGTGGGATTTGATGTTGAAGAAGATTACATAATTTCATTTACTTCATTTCTCAGTTTTGGAAAAATCAGGAACATTAATATGAGAAACAAGATCTTCAAGACCTTTCATGACACTTTCCATTATAGTCTTGTACTCAGTAGTTAAGGCATTGATTCCAATAGTTAACTTCTTATTCTCATTACCAAGATTGGTGTTTCTTGCCAAAATGGTTTTGGTAGTTGTAATCAAATTTTTATGAATTTCCTTTATCACTATCTGTGAGATTGAAATATCATAGTATTGACATACACTGGTTGAGGGAGTAATAAAACTAGAATACCCTATTTATCTTACACCTTCATCCATAGAATAGATAGATTTTAAATTATCATCCAGCTCTGTATTTTCTCTCCAAGCTTCATCTATCTCATATCTCATTTGAAATTGTACTGAATGACTTAATGATGAATATATATCTTCCTTTAATTTTTTCAAGTCTTCCTTAGTTAAATATTCACTAGAAATGGTCTCACCCACAGGTTCTCTTGCAGCAGGTATAGATACTTCGTTATCATATTCTTTATAATATGATCCCAGTTCCAGATAAACAGTATTCCTCACCCATTCAACCATTAAATCATCATCCAGAAGAGTGAGAGTGTCAAGCCTTGGTCTTCCAAGTTGATTATCTTCTTCAGGATCATTTTCTCTTTTGAGAGTATCCCCCTCAATCTGATATTTCCTTGCTGGTTGATCATCTTTAGTGTGGGGTTTTCTTCTTTCATAAACCAAATGAGGTACATGAATTTCTTGAGTTTCCACTTTAGTAATAACTTCAACATTTTCTCTCACTTCAATAATAACTTCAATAGCTTCTTCCAACCGAGCATGATCCATAGCTTCAATCATTTCAACATCTTCGTCTTGATCATCATTATTATGGTTGGTATCACTTCCATTAATTTAATCATCTTCATGTCCATATACATGTTCTTCATTTTTATTTTTATTTCCATCTTCTTCACATTCTTCCTCTTCACTACTACTGCCACTTTCACCATCTTCACTTTCTTATTCTTCTTCTGAGTCACTAGATCTACTTACATATTCCACACTACCTAAGAATTATGTCTCCGCACCCCCATTATCATCCAGAGTGGGCTCGTCAGAGGGTAAGGTAAGTGGAGGAATTATATTTCCAATGGAAAAAACTTTACGAGGTCCAGTTGTGTCAGGATCAGTCCTATCATCAATAGGTGATCCCTTATCTCTAACTGGAGAGACAAGATCTTCTTCTTCTGAAGATTAAACAACTTCCTCATTTGTTCTTAGACCCAAATCATTAATATCTTTAAGTTTAGTTGGATAATCCACTAGATTGAACTTCTATTAGATATTATCTTCATCTCCAACCCATTCTCTATTCTAGGGTTTCCAGTTGATTTTCATCCTCTTACAAATCTCATTACTGATGCATATCCATACTCAGAAAAAAAAATCTTCACCTTTATCTACACAACCTTTTTATTTAATCATAGTTGATATCATCCTTGGATAGAATAGGGAATTATTTTTTTAGGAAGTTTTTATCATCTCATTCATGTGCACTGCAAGGTATATACACAAATTTACCTTGATCCATTTTTTCAATAGATAAACCAAGTAGACATCTTGATATTTTAGAGAAGAAAATTCTCCTTTCATGGGATAGATTTGATGCTGGATATACTTAAACAAGATTCTACATTCTCCACTTAACTCTGTAGCAATGGGTCTTTTGTGCTCATCATTTTTAGTGAGTTCCTTTAATGTTGTCTCAAATCAAAACATATCACTCTCGGGTGGATAGGTACCTTGATAATCATCAAATACACCTTCATGAGAAACTTAAAGACATTCATCCCAATGTATTGAATAGAAAGAGATTATCTTCCCCTTTAATATGGATTTTATCCAGGCGACATCACTTCCAACAAAAACTCTATATTCATGTAAAATTCATGAACTAGATTCTGGTAAAAGGTTCATTCATTATTTTAGAACCACTCAAGACAATGTTGATCCTACAGTACCTCGAGTAGAAGATAATTTCTTTCTAAAAACCATTCCTCGAGAACTTATTTTTCTGGAGTTACAACATGATTTTCTAGAGAAGGGTTTATAGGTTTTGAATATTTGTTTGATTCACCTTTCTGTTTATGAGATTCACAAGACTCACCATCATCAAAATCTTGCTTCACATGTTCCATTCCAATCCATTCAGTCTGATGGTTAGAAGGTGAAAGGTAAGGGGTAGAGAGAGAGCAATGATAGAAATAGTATAGAGGTAAAGGAGTAGAGTGGACCAATTCAAATTTATATAATTTAGGGATTTTGAAATTACCCAATAAAGAAATCATGTATCAGGTTCAAAAAGAATAATGAAATAGTGTTGTTTTGATAAAAACATAAACTGTATAAAAATAGTGAGTCATCGTTGTCTGCATGATAGATTTTGAATAACACTAACGGTGTTAGCCTGACAACTATGTCGGCATGACATAGTGTCAGTGTCATCATGAAAACTATGTCGGCATGACATAGCATCGGTGTTGGTATGAAAACTATGTCGGAATGAAAACTTCACTTAAAAAGATCAAAGGAATAGAAACACAAGGTCATATATATTGATCATTCTTAACTTATGTCTGATGTAATTCATTCTTTCAAAGTTCAATGGATTAGTGAATATGTTTGCAAGCTGATATTCAGTGCCAATAAATTCTAAAGTGATATCACCCTTTTGATAATGATCTCTCAAAACATGATGTCTTAAATCAATATGTTTTTCTTTAGAATGAGAAGTGTGGTTACTAAAAATATTAATAGCACTGGTATTTTCATATTTTATATGTACATGTCTAAATTGATATCCATAGTCTAGAAAAGTGTGTTTCATCCACAAAATCTGAGCACAACAGCTACTAGTAGCTATGTATTTAGCTTCGGAAGTAGATAATGCAATAGAATTTTGTTTTATACTACACCATGAAACCAAAGACTTTCCCAAAAAGTGACATGTTCCAGAGGTTCTCTTTCAATCTAACTTGCATCCACCAAAATCAGTATCATAATAACTCATTATATCAAATTATTGTCCTTTAGGGTAAAACAAACCTAAATTAATAGTATGTTTGAGGTATTTGAAAATTCTTTTAACAGCATTTAAGTGATATTCTTTGGGGTTAGCTTGAAAATGGGCACACATACACACACTAAACATTATATCTGGCCAACTATCAGTCAAGTAGAGAAAAAATCTGATCATTCCTCTATAAATGTTTTGATCAACATATTTACCTTCTTTTTCAAGATCTAACTTACAAGTAGTACTAATTATAGTGTCACTACTTTTAATTATATCAAATCCAAATCTTTTTAAAAGTTTTTTTTATATTTACTTTGATTTAAAATGATACCTTCTCTTTTTTGAAAAATATGAAATCTAAGAAATAATTTGAGTTCACCCATAAAACTCATTTTAAAATCACTTTTCATCATTTTAGAAAAATCAGTACATAATTAATTTCATGAAGATCCAACAATAATATCATCTATATAAATTTGAACTACTAAAACATCTTTAGAAATTAGTTTTATAAAAAGTTTAGGATCAAAAATTCCTTTTGTAAAACCTTTTGTAATGAGAAAAGTACTTAGTCTATCAAACCAAGCTCTTGGAGCCTGTTTTAAACCATATAAATATTTTTTTAATTTGAAAACATGATTTTGAAAATGAGGGTTTGTACAACATGGGGTTTGTTCAACAAAAACATCCTCAACTGTATACCCATTTAGGAATGCACTTTTATTATTCATTTTATAAAGATTGAAATTAAGATGGGTAGAATAAGCAAGAAAGATTATGATAGCCTCAAGTCTAGAAACAGGTGAAAAATTTTCTTCATAGTCAAGGCCTTGTTCTTAACTATAACCTTGTGAAAAAAATATGGCTTTGTTTCTAACAATATTACCATATTTATCTGCTTTGTTCCTAAACACCCACTTAGTGCTTATAGTCAAGGTGTATTTGGGTACATCCATAAGTTTCCAAACTCTATTTCTTTCAAATTGATTAAGTTCTTCTTGCATAACCATCACCCAAAATTCATCTTTAATTACATCATTGATGATTTTAGGTTCAATCTATGACAAAACGGCTTGATGTTCAACATAGTTTCAAAGAGAAGATCTAGTTTGTGTCCCTTTATCTAAGTCTCCAACAAAAACATCTAAAGGATGGTTCTTGATATTTCTAGTTGGTCTAGAAAAGGAGGGGATAGTAATTTCTTGTTCATCTATAGGTTTGGGTTCATCATGTCCAAACTCTGAAGAATTTCTAACACTGTTTTATTTAACAAATTTCTTGACAAGAGGATTTCGTGATTTTTCATTTATGTCTATATTTTTCATATCATCTTTAAGCTTTTCTAGAGAGGACTTAGGTTCATGTGGATTTTTTTCATCAAATTTTATATGCACAGATTCTTTCACACACTTGGTTCTTTTATTAAATACTCTATAGGCTTTACTAGATATTGAGTAAACTATTAATAATCTTTCATCTCTCTTGGATGAAAATTTTTCAAGATTTTCTTTTGTAAATAGTATATAAACTTTGCAACCAAAAACATTGAAGTAACTAACATTGGGTGTTCTATTATTCCACAACTCATAAGGATTCTTCTTGAGGATAGGTCTAATTTGGACTCTATTAATTATGTAGCAGGTTGTATTCACAAACTCATCC
Organism: Viscum album; assembly: GCA_963277665.1. NCBI lineage: Eukaryota > Viridiplantae > Streptophyta > Magnoliopsida > Santalales > Viscaceae > Viscum > Viscum album. The sequence goes on from OY728128.1 coordinate 718,384,684, forward strand.
AAAAAGTAAATAGGTAGATCATATTCATTAAGCATTGTACAGGATATCTATTTTAAGTTTCTATTTCTTCTTTCCACATCTCCATTTTGTTGAGGTGTCCTAGGGGTAGAGAATTTATGACTATATCCATTGGAGTTAGAGTGCATAATTAAAGGTCCTTTTAGTGGCTGGTGATTACTTAGGAATCTCCCATTAACTATGTCATCAGGTTATGTATGTCTACTAGTTATTCATTTTAGGAGTTCGGTGTGATTTGTGTGTTCTTTTGGTTTTTATTGGTGTGAGTACACTTTTAAAATAAAAATGGTTTTGGGAAAAATATATTTCAAAAAGGAAAAATGATTTTGGGAATGGGTTTCTTTGTAAAATATGAATTTTATGTTTAAGCTGGATTGGAAAATTGGTTTTGATAATTAGATGTTGTCCTTATAAGAAGATGTTCATAGAAATCATAGGGAAGTAATGGTTTTAAAAATAATATTTTGGTTGTGTTTATATTGTTTGGATTGTGAGCATGTTTTTTTATGTTTTCTTTTGTTTGAGTTTTGATTAGATGTTGATTCTTTTTTTGTTGTCATTGTGTTATTCATAATACGCCACCTAGAAAGTTCCCCAAGTTTCCTAGTGGGTCTCATCTAGTTTCTCTTGGTGTTCATGAAGGTTCCTGTTCTGGGGATAGGTTTATGCCAAATGAACCTATTCTTGAGAAGCTTCCTTTGTCGATTCCAAATTCTTGTTCATTAGAAAATTTTCTCGTATAATTCTAGTGTGGATGGTTGGGGTATTTCAAAATGTCTGGTCACAATCCCCTGAAGGTGTTTCATCATAGTGGTCATTTTCGTAATCTAGATAATTTTTGTAAGAAGAACTGCATGGGGAAGATTCCATGATCATAGGGTGTTAGATCCTGAATATGAGGTAGAAAATTCTTCAAGACATCAGGATTCCATCCATAGTCCCTATATTGAATCTCTTCACACAGTCAGGAATTTCTAGGGTTGTGGGGAACCTCGGATGAGTTTTTTCTCTAGCGTTAGAGTGGAGATTATTGAATTTTATCTACTCTTGTTTTTGAAACTATTATAATTTCCTTATTATTTTGTGAAAGTTTGATGGACTTATTCTCTTCTAATTTTTTAGTTGTGTTTTATGGATATTTTTTTCAAATGGTTATCTTTTTGGATCAATTAACATTTCTGGTTGTGTTTATTTTAGAAATATTCATATTGTGAGGGAATTATGGGTCATAGTTTGTCTTGAGTTCAGTTTTAGTTTTTGGTTTGAGTGGGAAGTTCCTAGTTTTGGTTGTTTTACTATTTATATTATATAGAGACAATTTGGGTTGGTTTGTACTAGTTTCCCAGTTCTAATGGTGGTGTTAGTCATGTTCTGGTGGTGGGGATTACCATAATCTCTCCCCCATGATTATTTTCATTTAAATTTATCTTAGAGATGTCCAGGTGTGACTTTTGGAGTTATGAGGTCACCCTAAGGTTCATGGTTTTATTTGGATCCATTCAGTTTTAAGCTCTATTTTTATTTCAAGTTTAGTTGGGTGAATTTATGGGGGGAAAATTGTTTGTCGAGGGGATAATTTTCAGTCCCAGATCTTTTAATTTCTTTTATTTTATTCTTTTCTTGATATTGGATCTTTTGGTTGGGATTAAAATTGAGTTTCTAATTTGGTTTTGGAATTTTTTGAGTCTCTGGGTGACTTTTTTTCCTGTGCACAATTTTTTTTCATGGTATAGAGGTTAACCATGCATCCTACTGAGGAAGAGGGTGTTTTAGTTTATTTTATTCTTACATGGTTTGTATTTAATGGCTTGAGAGTTTTCTGGGAAATACATTGCGAGTCTATGGAAAAACTGCGAGGCATGAGGTTTGGTGACTGTGGAATTAAGCACTACTTGTGCACCTTCAGAGGAAACTATTTGGGGAGTTTCTAGAATTTGATAGAACCATTCTTCATGGTTGGCGCATAGTTTTACAAACTATATGACCAAAATATGTGGGGTTCCCCTTCTCTCCAGTAGGGTGCACACTCTTAGCAGATGGTTTATCAAACCGTGTGACTCAACCATGTGAGTTTCCCAAATTTTTTAAAACATGAAATTATATGTTTTCCAATCTTTTTTTAACCCTATTTCATGATTTCATCCCCTTTATTGACCTAGGTACACTAGGGGGATTCATAAAACCATCCTCTATTTCTCTCCTTCAACCATTGAAACTCTTATAAGGTTCCTAAAGTGAGTTCCTCTTATTTTTTGGACGATTTCCTTTTATTATCTCTTTCCACTTGTAGTTTCTTGGTGTTGTCTTGGTTGTTTATCTATTGGACTAACCCTAGGATAAGGTTTGAATTATTTGGTTTTATTTATAGTATGCTAGGTTGTGTGGATTTTCTTTGGGTCTTAATCATTCCTTATCCCGAAGTTTCATCGCATTTTCATGTCGATGAGGTGGGTGTTTCCTTCTATTTCCTTTCTAAAACATTTAATTTTATGATTTTGTGTTCTAAATAATGTATAAATGTGTTTCTCATGATTGTGATGTGGTTTTTTGGTTTATTATGGTGTTTTCACATTAGAATTTTTTTTGTATAAATGTCTTTCAAAGGGTTTATTAAATTATTCCTATGTTTAAATGCACAAAATATGTTTTTTAAAATTCCAATAGATTTTAAAAGATGAAATTAGATGTTTTGGATAGTTTTAAACCTTTATTAACATTTGGTAAATTTATTTGGTTGTGAATTGGGTGTTGAGTTTGGGAATTGGTAACTTTTATGGTTTGTCGTTTATGTGTGGCTTGTTGTGTTTGGTGGTAAATAAAGTGTTGTTTCTCTATAATGGTTTTTGGTTGCTTTCATAGTTCAACATGCTACTTAAAGAGTGATATTGGATGTTGGAATATCCATATGTTAATGGGGTGCACATGTGGATGGTAACAAAAGTGATAATGGCCTCAAGTGTAACATTCGTCTTGAAAACATATTTCAAAATGAAATTTTATTCCCCTTCTCTTCTTTACCCTCATATCTTTCATGTAGATCTTATAAAATATTTAAGGATTCCTTAGCAGTTCCTTTGTCCTCAAATAATTTTAAATGTGGTTTCTGAATATGGTTTCTAAATCTTGGCATGTTTGGTATTTTGCGGTGTGTTTCAGAAACCAAATGGTGTAAAGGACCATTTGGTACTTTATATGTTATTGTATGATTTCACCATTGTTGGGAATGGTTTTTGGAAGTGTATTTGGAATCGAAATGTTAAAGGCATAATTGGTACTTTTTGATGTATTAGAAAAGTTGGTTTTGATGCAACATGATGTGAAGGCCCATTGGTATTTTATAATGGTTTTAATGATTATGTGATTTGAATGCCACATTATAAATTGTGTATGGATTTATGTGAAATGGAAACCACTATGGTGGATCCTTCGAGGATAGGCTCATCCTATAGGTGGTGTTGGTGTTTGGGATAAGAAAACATGGTGGTTGTGGGTTTCAGTTTGATCTACACGTGTGAGTACCTCCCTATTAATATCATACTATTATCATGGTATTCATAGGATTTATCTAATGTGTCAATTGATGGTTCCTTGTTAAACCCAATTACATGAGTTAGTACCCCCTAGATTAGATTAGGCTAGGTGGGGCATGCCACAAGATTGGATATTTTAGAGTGGCCTGATGGTTATTGATTGTGGAGCAGCACCATACATTGTCATGTGAGTTTGAACTAAGTACATCTAGGGATTTCTTCTGGAGATGTTTAGGAAATTATTATGATCATATATCTCTGTACTCTGGTTACTTTTTCTACACATGGATTATTGAGTTATCTATATCATTTACTTATATTTTCACTTCCTATTCTTTGTAGCATAGCCCTTTTATTATTTATTTGGCTTTCTCATCTCATTTTTGGTGTGGTAAACTGGATTTTAAAAATGGAAAACTATTTTAAAAAGGAATTTTCTGTGTGTGTTTCTTTAACAAAGGAACTTGTAGAAAGCTGTTTGTTTTTGTTTAAATTGATCAAAACCTATTTTTCTAAAATTATTATAGGATAGAATTTGTGTATTGTTTTCAAGAAAGTAAATTCATGGACTCTTTGATGGTAGCCTACTGATAAGTTTAAGATCACACCTTACTTATTCCACTCGACATCGATAGACCTAATCTATTTTGTAGGTTCAGGTTTTTGGGTTTGATTTTCCTTTGGAGCAGGTTGGTCTTGTGGTTGGTGTTGACCAAGTGTTCATGTGGAGATTAATTTAGAATTGTTCAGTTTTAGTTTTGTATTAAGTTTCTATTTTGTTCACCATTTGTTTTACATGGATTGGTTGGTATGTTTATTAATGTTCAGTTGTTGGTTATTTTGTGTGCTCTATTTGGTTATTTTATCCTGTTAATTATTTGGTGAAATAGTTCCCACTATGATATCATTAATCCCCGACGCATGTTGTCATCCTGAGAGGATCATGAATGCCTCTAGGTCCTTATCTCGAATCAGGTCGGGTGTCAGGTTACTCTACCACAAAACGGGCCAAGGCTAGCGCCACCCTTTATCAGCGCTTTTTTTAGCACTTTTAAATGGTACCCCTTTATCAGTGCTTTTTTTAGTAGTGCTGATAAAGGGTCTAATTACAAAAAAATCATTAAAAATATATTTATATTTAAATATATAGATATAGTTATATTTATATAAATATAATATATATTTTTTAAATTTAATTTTAAATATATTATAGATAAGTATAAATATACAGTTACACTTAATATATAAGATATTTAGTGAAAATGGCTTAAAAATTTAAAAACATATTTTTAATTAATAATTTTCTAATTATTATGGAGTAATGGTCATCTAATAAAAATTTGAAGACTTAAAAAATTAAAAAAATATTAAAAAAATATCCAAAATATGTCAAAAACGCAACTCGAACTTCAAACGTCCATAACTTTTAATCCGTGTGTCCGTTTGAGCTCTACCATATTTCAAATCGAAGCCTGTGACGAGATCTACACCACTATTATTTGGGGAACCCCATTAAAGGTTTTTTTAGGCCAAAAAAGGCCCATAAGGCCTCTAAAACTGAGTTTTTAGTCGAGATACCCTAATTGTTTAACATTTTGTGGATTTTCAGTCTCGTTTAAGGGGGTATTATTGGATTGTTTTGGTGGGGACTGAATTTATTCCAAGGTATTACATTCATATTGATATTATGTATTTGAAATTTTATCGTTTATTATAATTCACTGCTATTTATAATCAAATATATAACAATATATACATATTTTTTTAATATTCACACATAAAAATTTAATTATAAATATAAATAATAAAATATATTAGATTTATCTAAATAATAACTAATATCCATTTTATTTAAAATATAAATATATGAATATTTATATACCTATATATTAATCTAACTATATATATATATTAATATAACTACATATATATATTAATATAACTATAAATATATATATTAATATCACTACAAATATATATATTAATATAATTATATATATATTAATATAACTATATATATATTAATATATATATATATATTAATATAAATATATAGTATTTTACGAATAAATATAACTATATATATATATAGATATATCATGAAATGGAAAACAAATCAAAATAGAGGAGTAGTAAGGGCTTAGGCGCGCAGGGGGGAGGTCTCGAGTTCAAAACCTGGTGGAGGTAGGGGCGCGCACGTATGGGGGAATATGGGAGTTAGCGCTGATAATGGGTGGGGGATAACACTGATAAAGGGTGGAGGGGGGTGCGTGAGGGCACTGGAGGTGCGGGAAGGCGCTGATAAAGGGGGGGCTCAAGCGCTGTAAAAAGCCCCCCCCCCCTCGAGATTTCCAGGATTTTTTTTAAAAAATTTTTTTTTTTAACTTTTATCAGTGATAAAAATAAAGCGTTGATAAAGGATCCTTTTATCATCTCTTCATTTTAGTGTTGATAAAAGACCCCTTTTATCAGTGCTTTTTTTAGCGTTGATAAAAGGGGTCTTTATCAACTTTTTTTGGAGCACTGATAAAGGGAAACTCTCCCCCCTTATCTACGCCGACTTTAACAGCACTTTTCTAGCACTGTTAAAGGTCATTTTTAGCACTGATAAAAGGGGTATTTGTAGTAGTGTTAAATGAAATCCTGACCTAGTTCGTGACACACTAGGTTGTGTTTTGGTATGTAATGAATGGATTTGGGTAAGTATTGGTTTATCTAAAAGGCTCTTGATATGTTAATAGGAGAGAATAGGGGGTTTCATTTTATAATTGAGGTGAGCGGCATACTTGTACTTTTACAATGTTTTACAATAATTCCATGTATAATTCTTGGGAAAATGGATCCATAATGGACCATTAATGAAACTTATATGAGATAAGGTTAAAATAAGGTCATAAAATAGAAATTAGACTTGTTTTTTGGTCATTTTGACCTGTAATAGTTGAATTTAACCCCTGACAAACTAGGTTTACCTTAATTTTAGTAACAGAGTTTTACTGTTTCTACTATTCACTATGACCAAAAATAAAGTTGACCATATTAGAAATATTAATTATTATTATTATTATTATTATGTAATAAATTTTATATAATTAAATTTAATTATGTGGTAGAATTTAATTTAAAATTAAACCCTCAATTGCATTGAGAATCAGTTTTCCAAAAAATGTGTTCTTACTTTCAAAAACTTTTTATATAAAAATTCAAGATAAAATTGATCCGAATTTCATAAATTGGATTATTAATAATATAATTTATTTTATTTTACTTTTAAAACTTATTTTAAAAAAAATAAATTTTAAAAAAATTTAAATGAAAAGATGTTTTTAATAAAATAAGTATTTTCACTATGCATAGAAAAATTATTCATTTTAGAAAACTCTCAAAAATCTACTATAATATAATTTTTACATGTTGATTTAAAAAATTAAGTTAATTTTTTCAAAAAATAAATACAGAAATAGGAAATAAATATTTTTATAGAAAGTGTGAAAAACGTGATGAACCCATTTTTTATAAAAAAATATATTTTTAACAATAAAACTGGATTTATTCTTATATCATTAATAGAAAAAAAAATATTAGATGATTGATAATACATTTGAATGAATATATTCTATGTAAATTTTTTTAAAATCATTCACTAATAGTAACTAATTTAATTTATTAATATAAAAACATATTGTACATGTAAAACAATTTTTTAGAGAAATGGTTATTTTACTTTCAAATGATTTTTATTTTCATTTCTAATAAATTTATTTTATACACGTGTAAACCAAAAGTTTTCATAATTTAGTTATTCCTATTAATAAAAACCAATCCAATGTCGAGGTTATAAGTATTACATTAAATAATAATATTTTAATAATATATCATGATTTGTTTAAAATCGGCATTGTGTGCCATTCAAGATATCAAAAAAGTTAAATTTATTTGACAAAAAATATTTCATAAAATTTTTGGTTGTTACACTAGGGATCAGAACTACCTTATTTTTGAATCACATAATCATATTCTATACATATATTCATAAGAATAACATCTCACCAATATTTAATTATAGATCTCACTTATGATTGTTAACATAACATTTCTGTTGACATTATGGGAAGTTGAATAACTCTAACTTTATCATCCATTTCCTCAGTTAGCTCAGGTTACAATATATTTTATTCTCTAGATTCATCCCCACATTATAGAGTTCTAAAAGACTTTCCATATTGAGATTTATAATGACCCATCTAAATTATTTACTGAAAGATATTGTTGTAAAACAATTCTACAAAAGGAAGGTGTTAATACAAAAAACCTTTGAAATCCATAGAATATGGCTTCAACATATGTTCTAGGGTTTTAATGGAACTCTCATATTGTCCATATATCTAAGAATGATATGGAGTTCTGAAATATAATTATGTATCAAGAGATTTATCAATACTTTTCCAAAAAATTAAGGTATAACACTTGAATCTCGATCAGATATAATAGAATGTGGTACCCATGCAACCTTTCCAGTTCCATAATATGTATCCTAGTAATTTTATCAAGAGATAAATATTTCTTGATATCAATGAATTGTTTTGACTTTATATGTTAATTTATTACAACCTAAATTTCATTATGACCATTATACATTTTGTTGAATATGGAATAGTTATAATATCCCCTTAGAATTATGTATCTCATCCTTAGATTACTTACATACCAAGCACCAAGATACATACATTAAAATATCTATTTTAATATTTTCTCAATAGAAATAGTATTTTAGATCTATATACATCTTAATTATTCAAGGATGAATGGAGAATGTTAAACTATGAGCTTCATCCAAGAGATCATTCTTCAAATATGGTATGGATAGGTCACACTTTATTCCTGAACTTTATCATTCCATCCCAATAAAGTCCAAAATAAAGAACATTTCTCAACTTCCTTTTCTATGCTACATCTTTATCCTTCTCTACATTAATCCTTAAATGTATAGATGGTTGAAAACTCATTTGTGGAAGATAAGATTTATCCACTTCCTTCAATAATACAAGGTACATACTTTAAAAATCTATAAATATTGGATGTTTTTATATCTCCATCATAGATAATCCATTATGATCTTTTAAAATGGAATCATCAACCACCTTGTTTTCTTTCCTAGGGAGGGAATGTATTAAGAATTAATAGTATTTAATAAACTCCTCCAAAGTTATCTCATGCATATTCAATGCTATCTAAGTGAATATTTACTTCAATATTTTATGATCAATATATATGTCAGTCATTTCACTATAAATATAATTATACCATATCAACAATAAAAGGTTTACTGTTATTATGTCCATGTATTTATTTGGGTAATTTTTCTCATGAACTATCAATTTTAATGAGGAATAAATTATCATTATATAATATAACATGAGGAATCATTTCTATCCTTTACTTGATATGTCATTATAGATCACAAACCATTCTCTACTATATCATAATGTGAGAACAAGTGCACTAACCAACCTTTTATCTAGTTCTGTGAAATTTTCTTCACAATAATCTGTATGAAAGAACATGTCCCCCTTTCGAGTTAACTAGGTTAGTATATTAGATAGTTGTGAAAAATTAATCACAATGCATCGATAATATCAACCCAAACCAATAAAACTACAAAACATGGTCTGTTTTGTTGATCTTGAACATTGTTCAATAACTTTAATCTTTGATAGATTCATTGATATACCCTTTTTTAAGATTATATGGCCCAAAAATGAAATATTATGTATCCAAAATTCAAAATTTGTACAAATTTCATACATATTATCCTTCCTTATGGTATTAAATATAATCCTCATGTGACCTTTATAATCATCCTTTCTCTTAGATTATATATGAATATCATCTATAAGACTACCCTAAATTGATCATGGTAATCTATAAATGTTGTTCATTAAATACATGAAGATTGTTGTAGAATTAGTAAGAAATAATGTAATCATTGTAAGTTCATAGTATACATACATCATATTAAAGGTTGTCTTGGTTATTTATTCACTTTTGACCCTCAATTGATAGTATCCAAATTGATGATAAATCTTTTAAAGACATTGGGGTCCTTGTAATTGATTGAATAAAAGAATTAATATGGAGAAGAGGATACTTATTGTGGATTGTGATCTTGTTGATTTTTTTTAATCAATGTGGCGTCAAAATGGTCCATATTTATTCTTAATAAAAAGAATAGGTGTTACCCATTAAGAAACATTTTGTTTAATGAACCCCTTATCATGATTCTCCTAGATTTTCTTTATCAATTCATACAACTCGGTCATATTCATTCAATATAGAGTCTTTATAATAAGTGTATCACCAAATATGAGTTCTATTAAAAACTCAACATCATGATTCAAATGAATACTAGGAAACTCATATATTAAAACATAAAAAAAACTCACATACAATAGGCATATCATGGATGTTATGTTTCTCCCCAACCATTTGAGATAAATACCACATTTTAAAAGGAATCAAGACCCATACAATAGATATAATTTCCATTGAAAGTTCATATTTATCCTGGAAATGATAAATGATCATTAGTTGGTTTGGAATATCAAATGTGACTTCCCTTATAAATTTATATGATCTTTACATAAATAAATTCAATCCAATTGAAAAATAACAATAAATTCAACTAGAGGTAGAATACTGGGATTTATAGGAAGAAAAATACTAATTGGAGAAGAATCATAGATATGGGATGTGATTGTAATACCATTAAGGGGTTTCATTACTAATTCAATATCTAATCATTGAGGTGGTATTGTGATACCCTAAGAAAATTCCTCATCCATAAAAGAGTGGGTAGATACATAATAAAATAAGAAATTAATTTTTCAATTGTATATGGTATGTGTACCTTGACAACTTAGTTATGGCACCCCACATTGTTAATCATGATCGTATGAGATTTCCATTTATCTTTGTACTTAATTGGATACTAACATCAATCATCGTCATTAACCATCGTATTTGAGAACTGATTATCATAATTCATATACTCCTTGAATTTTAAACACTGTAGTGTGGGTGGTGCATTCTGTGGTGATTTCTCCCCATTAACATCATTGCATAACTTCTTCCCATCACTTCAGAATTTGTATTGCCTAATGAGATTCCTTTCCACACTAGAAGCATTTAATAGTCTCATTAAGGTAATTTCCTCCATGTTTCCTTTGACACTTCATGCATAATGGAATATTAATATTCTTCCCTCCATGATTTTTATTATTATAATTTCATTTTAATTCCATATTTATTTTTATTATCAAAACCATGAGATAGATGAGTACCTATAATCCTTTTTTCTACCATCATATCAAATCAAATGATTTTTTATAGCTATTGAAGTCTCTCAAGGATAAAAACCTCCAGATATGTAGTTTTATGCAATAAAAGAATCAATCAATCTTACATTAAGGATGATTGAAAATAAAATAAACATGTAATAATGAAATTATTTATGAAATATTATTTTCAAAAAAAATTAATTTCTTTGAAAGATTTCATTACACGCAACACCGAGTTACAGCGAAATGTGAAATACTATTAAAATATAATTATTTCAGATAATAGTTATCCCCTAGCCATTAGAATGGTGGGTATGAATAAAATTGAATAAATTTTGAAAATATATTGTTTAAACTTGTATATAAAATTAATTATTTTGGTGAACCATTTTATTATAAATAAAAATAAAATAAACCATTTGAAGATAAATGAAATCATTTTTAAAAAACTATTTTTATGCGCACAAACCTGTTTTATCCCAATAAATTAAATAAATAACTTTTTGTGAATTATTTTAATGAAATTTGTATATTATATATTAAATCAAATTTTTAACATTCATATTATGTATTTTATAGGGATGAGGAATGAATATATCCAATTTTACACTTAAAATGACATTTTTTCTAAAATTTTGTTTTTATCTTTTCAAGCTTATTTTAAAATTAACTTTTTATAATTTTAGAAAATTTATTTGAAAGAATGAAATTAATTTTTAAAATCATAATCTAAAAATTATCTTTGAGTTTATTTTTTATAATTCGATGAAATGATAAATTTTCCAGTTAATGGTGAAAAATACTAGTTTTTATTAAGAAACTACATTTTCATTCAAATAACTCATAGTCTATATTTTATTTTAATATAGTTTTAAAAGTAAAACTAGTTAAATTATTTTTATATTAATTCAATTTAGTTCAATGGAATCAATTTTAAATTTAATTTGGATAAAAAATGTTTTAAACTTTTGAAAATTTTTGCTTTGAAAATTTGTTTTCTCACCACATCTACGGGTTTAATTTTAAAATAAAGCATTCCACTTCTATGAATTGATTTTGGAAAATTAAATTACATATTTGTAACAATTATAATTAATATTTTGTAATAATTTAAACTTAAATTTTGTTCCAAATTAATATTAAAAATATTAAAAATTAATTATCACAATTATGTTTAAAATGTGTTTACCTGGGAATTAAACTAAAAGGATTAGGGGTGAAATGAACTATAAACTTGTTAAAAACCCATTGGTTGGTCATATTTTTACCTTATAATATATAATATTATATTAGGGACCATTTTTTATATTTTTTCATGTGAAAACCATTGGTTCACTTTATTTATTTCAAAAAATCCATGTGGGTCCTCTCCCCCTCTTATAAATGGATACCCACACTCTGCTCTTATTAACACTTCCAAAACCATTTTTCAGCCAATAAATACCCAAATATATTCCATAATTTCCTCAAAAAATACTATATTATTTATTTTTATTATTAATCCCCCCTAATAATGCTTTAGTTGTAAACATAAAAAGGTTCTTTGAAGAAGAGGTATAGTCCTTAAACATGTAATTTCCTTTTATTTCTACCTATAACTCCTTCAAGTATTCTTAAACTATGATGATATAATAAAAAATTATCTCCCATATACTTATATGTTGTCATTTAAATTTAATAATCTATATACATATCCTCTCCCATAAAATTGTAAATTAATTCGTCGATTATGTGTACGACGGATGACCGGATCGCGAACTGATGTAATTCATTTTTCATCACCACCTCACACAACATGATATAATGATGGATTTAATATTTATATAATATATTTATGATATTTCTATACTTATGTATTTATAATATCATGTATACTATAAGAACCTGGATCTTTTTTTCAGGTATGAATCATTATTTTGGGTTGTTTTGAGGAAAAAGGAAGAAATTGGAATTTTCTAAGTACACTCCATGTATTTATGAGTACATTCCATGTACCCAAGTACCACATACGGTGACCTAGAAAACCACCTAAAGTGGGGTCCGTTTGAGGAAAATACATTGCATGTACATTTAATGAACACGCTATTTAATTTTCTTTTTATTTAATGAATCAGAGTAGGGTCACGTCTAATGTCCAGAGCATATTTATTCTCCCCTTGGTTGGTATAAGAGTGAAATGGAATGGACACGAACTGCGAAACCCTCTCGATTCTCCATCTGACCTCCAATTGAGACGTCATTGGGTGTGTTGGAATCCCACCAATGAGTTCTCAATTCCCCTAGAGTCCTTCTTTCTGATTCCTCCTCTCTCATGAGTATTTCAAGGTTGAACATTTTTCACCTTTTTATAGATCTACACAGTTCTAGGATGATTCAAGGGTCTACGTTCAAGAGTGTTGATCAGGAAACATCAAGGTAGGTGGTTTTTTCTTTTCTTTTTTTTGTATTTGGATTATATGTGCTTAAAGTGTTGCATACCCATGTTTGGGGTATTTCTTGATTTGGATTTTAACCCTTTTTATCACCTGATATGGTTTGATTATTTGATAAAGGGTAGTTTCTTATGCATAAGGTTGTGTAATTTGTTTATGGGGCACACCATGGGATTATTTCCTTATTTGATTATTCATGGTCGTTTGGTCTAGGATGCCTATAGGATTTCCTTGTTTCCATGCCTTGTTTTGTTAGGATGGAGTTTATGATTCTATGAAATGCTTGTGATATTCATTGTGGAAGTGTGACCAAGGGGAATTTGACCATGAGAGCTTCTCGAGGTAGGGTCATTTATGTATGAATTGTTATTATGTTGACCTAGATGTATTGACTATGAGAGCTTCCAGGTGGTCATAGACCAGGGAGGTTAGATTGTGAGAGCTACCCATAGGGTCGTTATTAAATGAATTAATGTTATGTTAACCAAGGGGTATTGACTGTGTGATCTACCTAGGTGGTCATTTCTAAATGTTTAGTGATATGTTAGACCAAAGGTTCTAGACCGTGATAGCTACCCAGAGGGTTGTTATTAAATTAATTATTGTTATGTTAGACCAGGGGGATTAGACTGTGAGAACTTTCCTAAAGGATTGTTATTGAATAATTGAATGATGGTGACAAGTCTGCCAAGCCAAAGAACAAGCTTGGACTCGGTTTTACTTGATTTTTTATATGGTCTTCTGATACGTCTATTTGTTATTATTATATAGGGGGTATAGAGATTAGGTTAAATCCTAAGGTTCACATGATTCAACTGATGAATAATACATGTAAATGAATATAATTGGAAACTGTAATATTGTTTAATTTTGAGTATTTCATAGTTTATTTCATCATTTTTACATATTACCTACTATATATATATATTCACTAACAGTTAGGAATAGATCTATTGGTGGTTTCCTACTGGGACTCGTCTCACACCCTATTTGGCTCATGCTTTTGGACCCAAATAGATTATATGATTGCAGGTATAGATAAGGTAAAGCACTCTTCTTTATCAGGTACTTGATTGTTGTTGGAGCTAGAGAGTATGAGATCAAGTTGAGGCTTGTGATTCTATTAGAGTTTACTGCTTTTTTGTACTTTGGTTCCAATATTGTATTTGCATCATTATGACTTGTTTGGCTATTTTCCTAAACACATATGGCATGCATATTTTATATATTCTCCAGTTGTTATATTATTATTTGTCTTCTGTTATTTATTTTTTTTGTATGGTATTACTGATTCTACTACTGTTTACTACTTTCTTTCCACTATGTATACTCTTCCAATGAGGGTATAGTTTCCCCCTTATCACACCATGGCCCTTGCTACTAGTTGGAAGCCTCTGTTGTTTGGGGAAATTCACTTTAGGTCATGTGACCAACCGGGTTCGGGGAACCTCTGGACGACACCCAGAACCAGGACACTAAAAAGTGGTATCAAAGGAAGGTTTTATTTTCTTCTTTGACGTAATATTTGGATCATATATACTGGTATATGAAGGAACAAGTAGTTGGTAATAAGTTATGCTCAGGAGTAGCTAACCCTTGTACAGAGAAAATCCAAGTTACCTCGAATATTGCAATTTTTCTAGTTTTGTAATTGTTATAGTTTATTTGATTTCACCATTGTATGGTTCACTTGTTTTGTGTTGTTATGATTTATATCATTGTGGTTCTATTTCTGTTGTAACCCAATGAGATAAGGGTATGTTATCTCATGCATCATACATGCACTTTCTAGATATCACATGTCATGCATTATTGTCATGCCATTTAGGGTGCATCACTTATTGCATGTTGTTATGATAGATGTTGTGCAATATATGCATGTTGTTGTGATATATTACTTGATAGAATACCATATATTTTGATAGAGTATTGATAATTATAATGTTTCATTTGGAATTATGACAAGCATTGGTCCCTAAGGTGTTATGGTCCCTCATGGATCAGAAATTGGGGGATCATGGTTGAACTTTAATCGAATTTCGTCATGTTATGATGTGAAAAAGGATGTCAAAAATTGATTCACAGTGAGTATGGGCTCCTACGGGTCATAATTTGTCATGCCTTGGACAAAATTTTATGTTTTTAAGGGTTCTAGAGAAGTTTCAGAGGATTATTGTCTGGAAACACAAACAACATAGTGTGTGAGGTTATGAATACACACCATGCGTTCTTCTATTCCAGAAGAAACAAATTTTCTTAAGTATAAATTGTGTATAGTATGTACATTCCGTGTAATGTTGACCATGTGACTAGTTGTGTGAGTAGATACACGGGGTTAACAAATGTTTGGTAGAACACACTATGTACTGTAAGTACAAGACGTGTTGCAGAGACCATGTATCCGGCCATGTTACTAATGAAACGGGTGGATGAAATTAAGATGGTAAATGTTGTCTCTATCTTGTACATGTCTTGTGGTGATCGACCATGTATTCGGCCATGTGACTAATGACACGGGTGGATAGAACATAAGTAGTACACGTTGTGTTAGTGGTGAACATGCCATGAAGTGTTACACCGGGAGGGAACTATGTAGTTCTATCCATGTAGAAGAACCTGTGAAGGAGGGAAAATTCAAGTACACGCCATGTATTAGGATAAACATGCTGTGTGTATGGGGTGTTACACGACCAGGTTGGTAGAGGTACATGCCCATGTTAAAGCTTAAGTGAACATGTAGTGTAGCGGTTCTACATGTCGTGTAACCCTATTTTTCAAAACTTGAATTATTTTATATCATTATACTTTCTTGAACTTTTAAGTTGTTTTCCTTGATAATCATGAACTAAGGTGTGCGCTTGACCTTGAAGGTTCATTCCACCAAGACATCCTCCGGTTTTACGCTAGGTACAGAGCGATGATCAGAAACCCGAAATTGTAGATCAGGGACTACCAGTAGATCCTCCCTTCATGCCCGTATTAGCACCAGCTATTATACCAGATGTAGGTGTTGATGCATAGTTCCATGAAGACTTTTTGAGGATGTTTCAGAATTTTCAGGGAGCACTGCATCCTCCCTGAGTATGGAAGAGTTGACAATGGTGTTCCAATACTAGCGTCCTCCCACTTTTTTAGGGGATGGAGGACCACATGCTACATAGTCATTGTTAGAGACCATGATTGATATATTTGAGCATCTAGAGACACCTCTAGAGAAGAGGGAGAAGCTTGCGATGTACATGTTATGTGATTCCTCAAAGATATGGTGGGATTTTATCTCACAGGCGGGATGTCATTGAGATATTTCTTGGGAAGAATTTCAGAGGACCTTCTATGATTACTTCTACCCTGAGATGTTGAGCTCTAATCAAGCCTGAGAGTTTATGTATTTGGAGTAGGGTGCTCTTTTAGTGATGAATTACTCTTCTCATTTTATAGAGCATCAGGGATTTTCACCTATTCTGGGAGGTGATGAGTTTTCCTTGGCTAGGAAATTTGAGGATGGTCTCAGGTATGACATTCGATTATAGGTCAATGTTTTCAGGACGACTTCGGTGATGGCCATAGTGAATGAGCCACTGATTACCAAGCACAATCTAAGGGATTTGGGAGCTATGAGCTAGGTCGGTTCAGCATCCAGGGTCGGTACCCCTTCGACAGATAATAGTAAGTGTCATAGGGATATTTCACCCAATGCTTCTTCAGGTAGCCAAGTGGTATGCTATGAGTGCGGGAAGAGTGGGAATATGAGACCAAATTGACTGAAGGACTCATTCAAGTGTCGATCTTGCGGAAAGATGGGACATATTCAATGTTTTTGTCAGATTTTCTCACTAGCAGCGAGTGATAGGGGTTCTATTATGACTCCATGTTTAGGAGTAGGACTACCAATTTCTCACCAGTCAGGGAACTGGATTTTTTTAGGTCATTCAAGATGAGGAGGTGGTCATGGTCGTGGTAGTCAGGCTACAGGTTTTTAGTTACAGTAGGTTGGATCATCTTAGGGTAGTCAAGTAGGGTCACAGGGCCACAGTGTGGGTCATAATTTTGCAGTGGAGCAGACCCAATAGATGCAGGATCCCGAACCCTCTACAGTTAGAGGTACGATTCTAGTTTCCTCAGTTTTACCTTATGCTATTTTTGATATAGGGGCTTCCCATATTTTTATATCTATTACCATTTTGGAGAGTATTGGTATCTTAATCTTTACTTATGATGGTGTTATAACTCTAGATACTCCATTAGGGGTTAGGACGGCTAGTTTACATTAGTGAAAGGAGTTCCCTCTTGAGGTAGGTGGGTGTCAGTTCTTATGGGACCTATATGTTTTAGATATGGAAGGCTTTGATTTCATTCTCAGAAGGGACTAGTTGGTCTCTTTCCAGGCCTTTGTTTACTACTATCACTGTAGGGTGAGTTTCACGTCCCCATAGGGTGAGTCTTTTCTATAAAAGGGTGAATGGGATGTCCATGTGAGAAGAGCTGGACTCGAGCATCATGGGTTTGGAGGAATTACAACCCAGATTACTAGTTTATATCTGGATGACAAGGATACTTCACAGATAAACTTTCATTCAGAGGTGGATTGTTTTAGAGATGTCTTTCCATTAAACTTTTTAGGTTTACCTCCAAATAGAGAAGTATATTTCTCTGTTGATATTGTGTCAAGAGTGGCACCAGTGTTTATTCCTCCTTATAGGATGGCTACACCAAAGTCACAGGAGATCAAGAAGAATTTAGAGGAGTTTTAGTCAAAGGTTTTCATCTAACCCAGTACTTCTCCTTAGGGTTTTCCTATCCCTTTTACAAAGAAGACAGATAGTACCCTCAAACTTTTTTGAATTATAGAAAGATGAACCAGTTAACGGTCAAGAACCGATATCTGTTTCTAAGGATTGATGATATCTTTGATCATATTTGAGGAGCTCAGGTATTCTTGAATATTGACTTGAGGTCCAGTTATCATCAGTTTCATGTTATAAAATCAGATATATCTTTTACAGCCTTTTGGATTAGGTATGTTCTATACAAGTATTTGGTTATGCCATTCGATCTCACAAACACACTGGCAGTTTTCATGGCACTGATGAATCGAGTGTTTCATATTTACTTGGATTATTTTGTGTTACTCTTTGTAGATGACATCTTGATGTAGTCTCACACTTGACACAACCATTCCACCCATCTTGTGATTGTACTGATTACACTAATAGATCCTCAGTTATATGATAAGATCTCAAAGTTCCACTTTTGTATGGACAAGATTCACTTCTTGGGTCACATTATCTCAGATAAAATAGTATCAGTAGTCCCATAGAAAGTGCGAAAAGTAGTTTCTTAGGAGCAGCCAATGTCTTTCATTGAGTTATAGATTTTTCGGGGGATGTTTGGTTACTACATGCATTTTATACATGACTTTTCAAGATTAGCAGTTCCATGGATGGGACTAACTAAGAAGGGTGTGAAATATTTTTGGATTGATTCCTACAATTTAGACTTTCAAGAGATGAAAGGGGGATTGACGTCATCACCAAAACTGATTTTGCTAGAGCTGGGAAATAGTTACACCATTTACTACAATGCATCAGGTATCGGGTTGGGAGCAATGCTTATGTAGGGGGAAGGAGTCGTTGCATATGGGTCTCGACAGTTGAGGCCACATGAGATGAATTACCCGACGTGAAATCTCCAGTTAGCGGAAGTTGTGCATGCTTTATGTTGTTGGAAGCACTATCTTTTGGGAGATCATTTTGTGGTTTAAACTGACCATAAAATTATCAAGTATATCTTTACTCATAGTGATCTAAATTGGATATAGTGAAGGTGGGTTGAGTACCTTTGGTCTTTTGACTTTGAGCTTGCCTACATTCCTGGGAAAGGCAATGTAGCGACTGATGCATTGATCAGGAGGACTCAAATTCAGGCATTTCAGGAGTCCATAAGTGAATGGTAGCTTATGGATTTGTTCTCTGAGATTTATTTAGAGGTGCATGATAGATAAGGGAAGACGTTTCTTTCTTCTATAGTTGTTACCTCTACTTTACTGTATCAAGTGCTAATAAGGTAGCTATCAGATTCCTAAGGCCCAGTCTTATGGGAGAGTGTTCTAGGTGAGGACCCTACTCCTAGGTGGACTGTAGGCGACAATGAGGTCTTGCATTTTCATGCATGCGTATGGGTTTCAGCAGACATACATGATGAACTATTTTGAGATTTTTGTTCCTCAGTTTGGGAAGTTCATCCTGGTGTCACCAAGATTTATCGAGATCTACACTGTCGGTATTAGTGGCTAGGCATGAAGAGGGATGTAGCTGGTTTTTTATGAGGTGTTCCACCTGTCAATAGGTGAAGGTGGAGCATCAACAATTGACAGAGCTTTTACAGTAGTTACCCATTCCCTATAGGAAGTGGAATGATGTCGCGGTGGATTTTTTGATAGGTTTACTATGACACCCCAAGATTCCACGGTACACTTCTCTTTGAATAATACAATAGCATGTGTTGTATGCAACTTCGAGTTCTAGCACACCATAACCAATCAAACTAGCCATTATGAATAGTAATACCAACTTTTTGAAATTTTATAAATTTTATCTTTCAAAATGGACTTCATTTTTGGATTCGAAATATCGAAATTATCTTAGGGTGATTTTTTGGTATTTTTCTGAAAACTTTCAATTTTTGATGAATAGTGAAAACACTGAGTTACAGTTTGAAACCGAATTTTTATTTAAATAATTATTTTTTTTATCTTTTTTAGGTCAAAATATATACATAATACCTATATAATTTCAATGTAATTCATTGGAGTCAGTTTATAATAATTTTAGATATATAAAAATTTTATTGAACTTTTTACCATCTTTTACCCACCTCCTATGAGCATTTGCAAATTTACATAAAACTAAAGTTTACCACTTCTGTGAGTTGAATTTAAAAACTCTAAGAGACACGGTTGATATCAGTAAGTAAAATTTGGTTCAAGAAGATGAAAATAATTTTTGGTAAATAGTAACTTTTTACTTTTATTTACCACGGTTATAAGTAAATAGGGTAATTAAGGGTAAAAATGATATTATTATTAACCTAACACATGTCTTAATTCTATTTGATAAGTGTAATTCGAAAAAAAAACAACCTTAGGATTAAAATATTATACTTTAGGTCCACTTGGATTAGATTAGGACATTTATTATTATTTAATTCAAAGGAGAGTTAAAAGTGTTAAATTCAATGTTTAATAACTAAACCATTTTTAACATAGGGTTACACATAAGATAAATTCGACTATAAATATTCATTAGAAATATAAAAATATTTAATACATAATTGTATTTTATTTATATTTTGTATACATTAAATAAGTTAATTTATTTATGACACAATGATGATGCAGTAATTACCTAATTAATGAAATATTAAAATGGTTGATATTATAAATATCCAAATAAACTTAATTTGAGACTTTTTATGAATTACACTAATTTTCTAGGTTAATATGAAATTTTAGGGTTGGTTAGATGATTTTTTTTTCAAATTAATAATGTTGTTATGAATTTAGAAAAAACAAAATACCAAATAGTGTCGAAATTGACATAAAAGAGTTTTTAAGACAAATATTATATTATTAATTGATATTATATTCTTAAAAATCTAAGGTTAGGCCAAAAGACTTATATAGTGATATTTTTATCATTAATGAACCACTTTGGGTTCTCTTGGAAGTATATAGTAAGTTTATTAACCATATAATATAAAAATACAAAGAGACATGGTAAATGTCAAACTATTTAACTAAGAGTTAAATCTAAAAGATAAGGTTAATATAGTGACCCAAACCTATCTAAAACCTATTGGTTGAGTGGTTTTCAACCCATACCCATCTTATACTTTAAATAATTCATTTTGGAGCCATTAGAAACCGAAAATGATTTTATTATAAAATAATATTTCTAACTTTTCCTAAGGTGCCCCTCGCCCCTCTTATAAAAGGGTGCTCCCCCTTCTCTCTAATTTACACCTTCAAAACCATTTTTCTCGTCCAAAACCTACCCAAATACCCTCTCAACTATCCTACCTTCATCCTAGAGGCCTTACATTAGTCATAAATTCAACCTAAGGATCCATTTTGATCAAATAAAAAGGAAGAACCTGAAGAAGAGGTAAATATTTCATCACCTCTTTCAAGTTCATTTCTTCTTCCACTTCCTCTTTCTTTGTTGTTTCCATTATAAAATAATAACTCTAGTGTATTATATATACTATGATGTTATTATAAATATGGTACAACCATATTCATTATTCTATCCATATTTTGAATGACATGTCACCATACGTGCATACGTATGGCTTACCGTCTCCACGTCGTGGTGTAACTGTTATTCAATACATTATTATTAGGATGGGTATAATAATGATGTGTAATTAATGTAAATAATAAATATAACATTATAATGATTCTGTATATATGATATATTATCCAATTATATATTATTTTAATATCAAAAGAATGATATTGTCACTCATGCGTACGTATGGATTACCGTCTCCACGAACGCGATGAGATTCATTCCCCGTCGTATCCATTCAAGACAAATTTTCATTAGATGATTAAAAATAATGTTTAAAGACTTAATATAATTATGAATATTAATAAGATACATTATATCCATAACAAACATTACTTACGTAACAAATCATATAAAGGAAAACGAATTAGTTAACACCCGAAACGACGATAATACTAAGATATTATTAACAAAGAAATGTTAAAAGATCGTATATGATATCATATTAATGTATATGATTATTTTATAATTTAATAAAAATTATTTCACCATTATAAATAAGTTTAACCTACCCTCTACCAAGGAAAATTACATGGTAAGGGATAATTTCACAATATCTTTATTATCTGAGGTTGTTTTTACGTAAGTTTCTACTGGGACCTCTTTATCATCCACATCCATGTTTCTTAAAAATGTCTTTCAAAACATTCTTAATATTTTATAGACTATGGGTTAAATTCATTTATACCCTTATTTGACTTTTATAATATGTTTATAAAGGAATCTTTCCGTCGTTTTCCAAATAAGGTCCTTTATAACCTTTTCGACAAAATTAATGTAAGAATGTCTTTTTTTAACTTATACAGCGGGTGCGACTATTTTCTGCCATTATATCATCGTTGAATATTCCCTTAAAATCTTATAATAATATTTTCAAAATAAATTTTTTCTTAAATTATTTCAAAATAGAAAGAGATATTTCTCAAAAAAAAGGTTTTGATTTCATCTATGTCAACATCCTTTGATGGATTTTAAGATTATTTGAAGTTTATTTATTATGATACAAAACTTCCATATTTTATTGAAGGTTTTGTGATATGTTTGACTATGTATGTGTTATTTTTACACCATTCATGGTTTATGGATAAAGTATTTACATTTAGTATGCTATTTTTAATACAAATGTTTATGTTATGTTTAAACCTTTTTATATGAGGAATGCATTGGACTTAATAAATGACGGGTGGAGCCCACTATAACTCCTCGATGCATCAGTAGGTCTCATGAGACAAACTAGTGTCTTGGAACAAGGCCTTTACAAAATCTTATTTGTAGTCTTGGCACAAGGATTTGACTATGTGGTTATGAAAGTATGGCATTATGCATTCCATCATTATAAAAGTGGCTATTGATATTGAATGTGATTATTCAACTAGTAGAATATCCATGTTAGTAAGTAAATGGAATTATTTGATTTTATCTTTTCCATATTATGCTGAAGTTCAATTTTAAAAGGATTTTGTTTTAGTCTTATACATTTCCTTAAATTTTTATGCTTATTTTTAAATGTTTCCGCTTTATTGATTCCTTTGTTGAGCATCTGAGCTCACCCCTTTCTATGTTTTATTTTTCTCAGGATGCGAAGAAGTATATTATGACTGACCTGCAGGGATAATCTATGGGATCTCAGTGTTGTCTTTGGAAACAATGTTGTTGTATTTTTCCATTTTATGATGTAATGTAAACCTTATGAATGTATCTAGTACTTCCAAGGATACTAAACTAATTGATATTTCAAGACTTGATCTTTTGTGATCATGCCAATGATACATAATAATACACTGACTTTGGGCTTCTGGGGTCAGGGTGTTACATTTACCAAGGATTCCTTGAGGGAATGATGCAGTTTGGGTTGTTATTGATAGGATTACAAATGTTGCACACTTCCTACTGATTAAGGAAACCATCAGTGTTGATGATCTTGGAAGTTTGAACGTCCGGGATATTGTACATTTACATGGGATTACACACTCTATCATTTCAGACAGGGATGACCAGTTTACTTCTCGTGTTTGGTAGGGACTATAGAGGGCTTTAAGTACATAGGTACTTTTGAGTATAACTTACCATACCCAAACAGATGACCAGTCTGAGCATAAGATTCATGTTTTGGAGGACATGCTTCAAGCATGCATCCTAGATTTTGGGGGATTTTAGGAGAGACACATACCCCTAATGGAGTTTTCCTATAACAATAGTTTTTGGGAAATCGTTCAGATGGAACCTTATGAGGGTTTGAATGGTAGGTCATTCCGATCACCCCTATGTTTGTTGAAGGTAGGAGAGGAAGCTATGATGGGACCTCATCTTGTCCAGGAGACCACTGAGTAGGTGGAGTTGATTCAGAAGAGGATGGATATTGTACAGTATTGGCAGAAATCTTATGTTTATCGATGGAGATGACCTCTGGATTTCATATTTAGAGATCAGGTTTTTTTACGTTTCACACCAAGGTTGGGGCACAGGAGGATTAAGAGAAAAGGGATACTTTCACCGAGATACGTCAAGCCTTTTGATTTTTTGGAGAGATTCAGGCTGGTTTCCTATCGGTTATAGTTAACTCAGAGGTACTGGGTTGTGCACGACGTCTTTCATGTTTCTCAGCTACGACGTTAATTTTCAGACCCACCTAACTTTTTTCAACCTGAGGATGTTGAGTTCGAGGTGGATGCATCCTTCAAGAAAAACCCAATTCAGATTGTGTATCGCAATACAAAGGTTCACTGTGGCCAGTCTGTTCCTCTGGGATGGGTTCTATGGTAGCACGAGTAAGTACCAGATGAGACTTGGGAGAGGGAATCCGATGTACGATCACAACGGATAGAGTTGTTTGAAGCTTCTTCTTTACCACCCTTATAAGGACAATTTGGGGAGGAATTTCTTTAAGGGGGGAAGTTTGTAAGAACACAGATCTTCTTTTATGGTATGGATCTTTATTTCAGGTTGTTTTTGAGGAAAAGAGAATAAATTAGAATTTTTTAAGTACACACCATGTACTTATGAGTACACACTGTGTACCCAGGTACCACATACATCCGCATACTCACCGTGTAATAGCCGAGTACATGGTCGTGTGGTGACCTGGAAGACCGCCTTAAGTGGGGGTCGATTGAGGCTAATACACAGTATTTACATTTAATGGACACTCTATGTACTATTAATTTTATTTAATGAATCACAGTGGGGGAACGTCTAATGTCTAGAACATATTTCTTCGCCCCTCAGTTCGTATAGGAGAGAGATGGAATGTTCACAAACTTCGAACCCCTCTTAATTATCTGTCTGACCACTGATTGAGATGTTGTGGGGTGTGTTGGAATACCACTAGTGAGTTCTCAATTCCCATAGAGCCTCTCTGCCTAATTCCTCCTCTCTCATGATTATTAAAGGTTTATGGTTTTTCACCTTTTTATAGATATATGTTGTTTTATGTTGATTTAAGGGTTTACATTTAAGAGTGTTGATCGTATGACATTAAGGTAGGTGTTTTGTGACTTTTTTTGTTCGTATTTAGATTATATATGCTTAAAGTGCCGCATAACCATGTTTGGATTATTGCCTGATTTGGATTTTAACGTTGTTTATCACCTGCTATGGTTTGATTGTTTGATAAAGGGTAGTTGTTTATGCATAAGGTTGTATACCTTGTTTATGGGACACACCATGGGTATGTTTCCTTGTTCGATTATTCGTGGTCATTTGGTCTAGGATTCCTATATGAATTCCTTGTTTCCATGCCTTGTTTTTTTAGGATGGAGTTTTTGATTATATGAAATGTTTGTGATATGCATTGTGGAAGTGTGACCAAGGGGAATTTGACCATGAGAGCTTCCTAAGGTAGGGTCATTTATGTATGAATTGTTGTTATGTTGACCCAAGAATCTTGAATATGAGAGATGCTAAGTGGTCATAGACCAGAGGGGTTAGACCATGAGAGCTACCGAGAGGGTTGTTATTAAATGAATTGATGCTATGTTGACCAAGGGGTATTGACCGTGTGAGCTGCCCAGGTGGTCATTTGTAAATATTTAGTGTTATGTCAGACCAAAGGGGTTAAACCATGAGAGTTACCCAGAGGTTTGTTATTAAATGAATTATTGTTATGTTAGACCAGGGGGATTAGATGTTGAGAACTTTCCCAAAGGGTCATTATTGAATAATTGAATGATGGTGATGAGTCTGCCAAGCCAAAGCACAATCTTGGACTCAGTTTTACTTGATTATTTAGATTTTCTTCTTAGAAGTATTTTTGTTACTATTACAGATGGGATATAGAGATTAGGCCAGATCCTAAGGTTTACATGATTCAACTGATGAATAAAAAATGAAATTGAATGTAATTCAAAACTGTAAGATTGTTTACTTTTGAGTATTTCCTAGTTTTTTTCATTTATGCATATTACCTGCTATGTATATATTCACTAACAGTTAGTCATAGATCTTTTGGTGGTTTCCTACTAGGACTCATCTCACACCTTGTTTGGGTCATGCTATTGGACCCAAATAGATTATATGATTACAGGTAGAGATAAGGGCAAGAGCCCTTCTAAATCAGGTACATGATTGTTGTTGGAGTTGGAGAGCATAGGACCAAGCTGAGGTTTGTGATGTTGTTGGAGTTTACCATTTTTTGTGTACTTTGGTTTTAGTATTGTATTTCTAGCATTGTGACTTGTTTATCTATTTTCCTAGACACATATGACATGCATATTTTATATATGATCTAGTTGTTATATTACTATCAGTATTCCACTATTTATTTTTGTTGTATGATATTACTGCTTCCGCTATTGTTTACTACTAGCTTTCTGCTATGTATACTCTACCAATGAGGGCATAGTTTCCCTATTATCACATTGTAGCCCTCACTGTTTGTCGCCAACCTCTGGAGTTTGGGGAAA
Organism: Viscum album; assembly: GCA_963277665.1. Taxonomy (NCBI): domain Eukaryota; kingdom Viridiplantae; phylum Streptophyta; class Magnoliopsida; order Santalales; family Viscaceae; genus Viscum; species Viscum album. The sequence goes on from OY728128.1 coordinate 718,411,250, forward strand.
TGTGCTTGAGGTCATGTGACTAACTAGGTTCGAGGCACCTTTGGGTGGTACCTAGAATCGCGATGTTACATATACCTTCTTAATTTAAATTATGTGGTTGATAGAATAACTTCTCTTGTGTGTGCGGTGGATTACCGCCCAATGAAGCGGTGTGATTAATTTTTCACTAATGCTTTGAATTGAAGGTAATAAGGATAATGTTATTAAATATATGTGATATATATGACACCATAATGATTTTGAAGATGTTAATTATTATTTACATTTCTTTTTTCCATCTATTAATAATGATTAAAAATTTTTATATATTCATATGACTTACCGTGTCCATGAAAATTTGATTTCATTTTATATCTCTAACTTTTATGGATTACTCTGAAAACATATATAATGAATATATATGATATGTAAATCATAAATAACATTCTATATATGAAAAATCCATTTTAAATTTAAATGGATTTAAAATACCAAATCAATATGTACATGAAAAACAAAGCAGTTATTACCCGAAACACGATTTTAACAATGAATTGTTAATAAACATGCAATAAAAGGTTATAAGTAAATCGTATATGGTATTATATATATGTATGTATGTATGGTTATGTAATATGTGTATAATAAAACTATATTTATTATAAATTATGTTATAATATGTATGAAGGAAGTCGAAACTTAAAGTAAGGGGTTTCTAGTATCTATTTTATTTTTAGAAGCACATGATATGTTCACCACTCATTTCTTTTGTGTGGTGTATATACTACCCCTTTGACATGTTATATCATGAATATACTTATTTTTATTATATTTAAAGTTTCATATAATTTTATTATTTAATGCGGCTTGGGATTTGAAAGTTTCCATAGTGGTAAGGGATTTTTTTCTCAATTTTTCTTCTTTTAGATATATGTTATTTTATGAACCGATCTCCTTTTATGATGTGTATAAAAATATCATTTGAAATGTTGATGTGGGATTTATTTTTAGTGTTTTTTAAATCATTTATTGTATTTTTATGTCTAAATTAGTTAATTAATGTATATTAATTGATTTATGGTTAATATATAGTGGTTTTTTTTAATCAGTGATAATTTGGATAAAAATGTTTGTTTTATAGTTTAAAAATATAAATTGTTCATTCTTAGAATTATTTATTAATTTCTACTTAAATCGTCAATTGATAAATAGTTGTTTATTTTATTAATTCCTTTATTTTTTTTATTTTTTTGTTCTATATATTTAGTTTGTATCTCATTTTAATTTAGGATATTAATCTATTAAATAAATAATTATGTTTAACATTTGAATTATTTTCTTAAAATAATTTAACAATAATTAATATAAAATTATAAACTAAATATTTATTATTTAAATCATTTATTTATTATGTTAATTAATTAATTAGACAGTTATTTTGTTCTAGATTTAATTCTTAATCTTTTTCTTTTTAATGTTTAATTTTTTAATAAATTAATTAGTCAGTTAACAAATGAGACTTAATTTTAATGTGTAATTTTTTTTATTATTTTGGGTTTTTTATTTTTTATTTTTATTTTTATGATTTTTTTAATATGGTAATTATATAATTGTTCTGGTTTCAGTAGCATTTTATTATTTAGGTAACATGCATCCGACTTTTTTTATCTCTAATCTATGTAGCCAATTCCAAGATAAGACTCACATTTTCAAATTTGAAAACGGGAAAATAGCACATACCCAAATTTATGAGGGAAACTAGGTGTTTGAATCTACAACCATGAGTGATATATCCAAATTAAGTTTTAGGGGGGTACGTATACTTTATTCGTCCAGATGGAGATGTATGATTGGGAGAACCCACTGATGTCAACCAGAGTTCCACCGGTAGGAAAACCGATCTCGCCTTTCAGGCATATTTGAAGGGTGTGAGTAGTCAGAGACCAATCAGATGAGGAGTAAGACTCTAAAATTGTAGATGTTATCAGTCTGAGGATGAACTGAACTTGACATTGGAATTTTAGATAATGTCATTGTTGAAGGATTTTGAGCTCTCAAAATCATATAAATATTGATCATATCTGGTGAATCTAGCCAGTGGCATGTTGAATAAGACAACCAAACCAATGTCGCTGCTGAAAATTAACCTGTTTATCTTGGTACCGTCGTTTTAATTACAGTTGGGGTCTACACCGCATCCCATTGAAGCCTATTGATGTCATCGCTAAACGATATGGAAATGGATACTAAGGAAGAACACCTACATGTGAAACTCGATTCAAGGTGGGGTGAGGGTTAATGTTTAATATCCCACCACATCTATCGAAGACACTAATAAACAGTAGATTGATGATAACCTAATCATTTGTTAAATATCACTAACAACTTCATCACTATGGAATATAAATCCTATATCATAAATAGAAATTGAACAGCTATTAACTTCGATGCTGATTTGATGATGAAGATTTGTTGGAATTTTACATGGTGAATCAAATATGATTATAGAACATCTGATTTCTTCTCGAACTGATCATTCAACATGGATGAATCCATGTTAAAACCAAAGTTGTTATTTTTTATCGATAACTTCAAATATGAAACACTATAATTCTATGAGTATATTGATTCCTTTTATTCATTTCATATTTATTTTTTTATGTGTAGGTTGAAGACCATATTGTGGAGGGTATCTTTGTGATTGAATGAAGAAGTGTGGTTGAATTTTTAAGGATTAATTTTGAGTATTTCATGTGATCAGAAGAAGGAAAGGGTTGGTGCTAGAAATAATTTGTTGGAGAGTTTTCTTTAAATGATGTGATAGAAGGCTGAGAATAAATTAACTCTTCCAGTGTTGAGAGGAATGAGAGTAGAGAATAATTAAGTTGGTAGAAATTTCAATCAATAAATTAAAGAAACAGATAATTTTTTGGGGTGATACCAAACACAATCACAAAAATATCCAAGAGAGTATATGAGAGGGGGGAAGAGTAGAGAATAGGCAATAATGAAAAAAAAAGTGGGAGATCAAGACAGTGATAAAATCAACTATGAAAAAGAAGATTTCTCCCTATTTTATTGCTTATTATTTTTCATCATTCTCTGCAATGTATTTAATTAAATAAATTTTAGTTTCTTCTCTAATAATGAGAAGCTAAACATTATTGTGTCTTTAGATTGTAATGCATTGAATTATTTCTTTTTTTTCTGCTACTGTTTCCATATTTACGTCAGTGTAATTTTCATCCAGTTTTTTAATCTTCGTTCTTAATGAAAATTATTTTTACACTACTCTATGTACCGACAAATGATGGTAGTGGATTCTCATACTTTTTTCATCAACCAATGTACCAAAAATTGGAAAATGTTGATGATAATCTACTCTATTAATAAACTAAAATTATCCTCAGTTTTTTATTGAAAAATCATAATAAGAAGATTTCACTAGGATGTTTTAAACATTTAATGTTAGTTAAGTGCTCAACACTCCTTCTTATACAACTTACATGATTATGTTAGCTTATATAATAATAAAAAATATATTTTATCATTTCACTATATTCTAGTTCCTCAATCTCATATTTTGATTGTCTCTCTTCCAAAAAAAATTCTCATTTTCCATCACAATGTCTTCCCCACCATTTCACTTTATTTTCTTTTTGTTTTATTTTTTTGTCCCAAAAAAATCTTTTATAATTTTCTATGGATATGATACTCATACTTAATCCTTTTTTTAGTTCATAGGTTTTGAAATAAATAAATTTTATATGCACATTAATGACCGCATGTGATCAAATTTTGGAGTCGTTTTTGGGAAAGGCATGTGCAACCATTTAAAAACACAATTCAAATAATATTGAATACAAAAACAATTCCAAAAAATATAAAAAAAATTAGAGAACATTGAGGCTATAATTGAACGTCATATTTAACCTAGGACTAGGATTGAAAATGTGGGAATGCCAAATCATATATAATATCAACATCCAATAATTTCTAGAAACCCATATTTTTTAGCCTTTCTCAATAGGCTAGGAACTATGAACACAAGGAATCCCACTTGGCACTACTACCATAATTTTCTTTGTATCCTAGTGGGAATTCTATTTCTTTTATTAGAGATTTTTATTATTATATCCAGAAAATACCCCTTAGGAACTTCAGTGAGCATGAGCTTTAATTGAGAATTGTTCAATATTTTCCAAAGAACACATCAAATAATTGGTTTAATAAATTAGAGGAAAAAATTATCCACGCATGGGATAACCTTTATAAATATTTTATTGTAAAATTCAATCCTAATTGGTTAAATATAGGGCTAAAGTAAAAAAATCACTTAGTTCCTTCAAGAAAAAATGAGTCATTCAATGAGGCATAGGATCGATTTTGGGTTTTTCTTAGGCAACACCACCGTCATCAATTTCCTTACCATGTTTTGATTGATGTTTTTTTGTGAGTAACTTTTACCATCATCTTAGAATTTACTTGATCAAATGGCTGGAGGGAGTTTCATTAACAAAAATGTTGAATAATTGAAACAAATTTAAAGTACAGTATCCCTAAATTCATAGAAAATATCATATAGGAGAAGAAAAGTTTACAGAACTAAAACCAAAACTAGTTTAGGTCATGATATGATCTTACAAATTTTTGAACTTCAAATACATGTTCAAACATTAATGAACCAAAGTGACAAGATAGTTTCATATCAAAATCATGTAAGGCCTATTGAAAATTATTTTTGTTTATTTTTTTGGTGCACAAAAATAAGTAATGAAATTCTTTAAAACAATTATAATTTTGGATTCTTTGATCTACCTAAAAAAATTATAGGGTAAGGATGTTCATTTCTGGTTCCTTGAAAATTTAGAAAGGATGGTGCAATATGCAATGAAAAATATTTACTCACAAAGAGAATAAAGTAATTTTAAATTTTTTTAATTAGGAAAATCAATTAGGGGAATTGGTTAGTGACTTGAGAAATAAATGCAATGATATGTTTTCAAGAACCTTTTATATGAACTCTAGATATAATGTGAAGGTTATTACCACAATGTTAGGCCTATAAACTCATGAGGAAGTTAGGGTGAAACCTACTGAAGTTTTCATTTAATATTTAATAGAAACTAACACTCAAAAATTGGAAAATGATAAAATTTTAAATTTTTACAGTGTGTTCCAATAAGAAAATAATATTGAAACTTTAACTTGAAAAGATAAATAATAAATAAAGAAGAAATGGGAACTATTTAAAGAGACAAATAAAAATGTGATATTTGAGGATGAGGAGAATGATATACAAATTTTAAATAAGTATACCCCCATCCCTTTTCCCTAAAGTGTTATAAGGTTTAATGAACCTGACTATTGGAAATTCATTTAGTTGTTTAGAGAATTTACTTTCAAAATTCCATTTCTATAAGTTTTAGATAAAATACCATCATATTTAAAATTACTTAAGATGTTTTTATCTAATAATAGAGATTGGAAAGACCTGGAAACCATTATTCTCATTGTATAATGTAGTGATATTCTTCATAAGGAATTACCACCAAAATCAAAGAACTCTAATAGTTTTGTCATTCAATGTTTAATTGGATATAGTGGGGATATTAATTTTATATATGACTTAGGATCTAATTTCAACCTTATACCTTAATAATTGTTCAAAAATTTGGATATAAGGGACATGAAAAAAAATTCATTTTCTCTTCAACTAGATAGCATCACACTCACTCATCCCTATGGAAGGGTGGATGGTATGCTAGTATGAGTATGGAAGCTTATCTTCCCACAACTTTTTTGATACTTGAAATGTAGTGTGGTGAAAAACTCCATAAAATTTTAGGCATACCTTTCTTAGATATTTGAGGTTCTAACATTGATGTTTCCAAAGGAATACTGACCCTCCAAGTTGTGGAAGATATAGAATAATTTCATGTTTTTTGGATGACCAAACTTGAGGATAATTGTGACTCAACTGATGAAGCATATGATAAATTTTAATGTTGTGTTTTGGGGGAATTTCCATTACCCTTCACACGAGCCATGAAAATATGTTTCTATGGTTTACTCACTTGTTGATGAGTGTTGAAAATTGGAGGTCAATTATAATTTTTTTTCTTTTCCTTTGGAAGTTACTAAAATTGAGTGTTTCCATTATCTTGAAGGTATTTCTTTGGGTCATGTACCACATTATCAGTCATCTGTTGATGAGGGAATTACATCCCTAAATCCCAATTTGCAGTCAAGATCAACAACAATTGTTATTAAATTTTTCGATCCTTTCTATCAGAGTTTTAATTCAAAACATGATTGTTTGATTGTTATTGAAACTGTGGAACTTTTTGGTTCAAACCCATTTGAAAATTTTACTACTTCCAACATAAAAAATTATTCTTCCCTGATAACTTCTTAGCCATTATTAATGAATTTATACATGATGTTTTGCCACTTATTCTGGAGAAAATCACATAATTTGAATCTTCTTTAGACTCTATAAAATATATTTTCTTTGTATAATTTGAAATATCCATGTGGGAGTCTTCTAAAAGTTTAGTTTACGAAGTTTTTTTGTGTTCACTCTTTAGAGACCTTGAGCAGTTTTCATTTCATTTTACACATGTTTCTTGGTGTTTTGAAACCCAATGTGTGGGGAAAATTCTTAAAAATTATTCTGGTCTTTTTAGATTGTTTTGTGGGTTGTCTTCAATGGTCAGTTTTGACTTTGGAAATTTTCACCTAACAACAGCAGTGGACAGAAACTATGATTCTATATTATTGCTGGAATTATTTGGATTTTTGCAAGTTGCTAGCATTTTAGAGGAATTGAGTGGTAGTCATGAACTTGATTTTAATAACATTGAAACTATAATCTATAATAAATCATACCCATTGAATGATTGTGGTTATACATTTTAGGGTAATCTTTCAACTAGGGACATTAAAACTAGTGTTTCTTGGGAGGCAAACAAAGGTTTTGAAAAAAGAACAAGTATTTTGAAATTAAGTGTCTCATCTCATTCTATTTTCACTTAGTTTCTTATTCCTCCTTTATCCTACCTCTTAGAATTGAACATGAAAACCTTTTATCAGTGGAAATAACCTTCATTATTATATTTGATCACCATTACATGGTCTCTTCATTTAGAATTTTAATGTGTGTGCCTAATGTTTCATTTATTTTTATATTGAAGGTTCTTTCATTTGAAGATCAAGCCATTTTGTAAATGAAAGATGATAGTGATCATTTATTGTGTGTGAGGACTCAACGCCACTATCAAGTGAGTGTTTTGTCTTATTTTTCTAGATGTATTAATTTTTAAATCAGATTCCATGGTTTCTTGATAGTGGTACCTAGTTAATTGGAATTTTCTTATTTGAATACAAATTCGTGCTTCTATTATTTGATATTAATTGTGAGGTATGATTCCCCTTGTTGATTTTGTTTAAATTACTCTACTTTAACTTATTAGAGTGTTATTATTACTTGAATCCTTTTTATTGAAAATTATTTGGAACTAATTCTATAACCTTGTTTATCACCCTTTACTGTTTTGTTTGTTTTTTATATTAATTGTTTAACGTACTACAAGTTTGATTTGATTTGAAAATCATTTTTCCAATTCATAAAGGACCAAGCATGTAAAGTTTAATATCTATTTTGGAAAAGTGTTTGACGTTAGGGAAAATACTATTTGAATTTAATTCTGATACTTCAATATGACATTAAACTACTGAACTGAAAATCTATTTTTAGTTAAAATGCATAATTGTTTACTTTCACCTTGAGGTTAGACATTGAGGAAAGGTTTGAGCTTTATGTTTAGGGGAGATGTATTAATATTTTCTAAACTGTAATTCATTGAGATCCCATGAATAAACCTTGTTTTTTTTTTGAAATTGTGAGTCTTTTTAGTATTTCCTAGGAATTTTCACTAGTTGAATTTTTTTCTCAAATCTGAAGGTTATGAATCCAATTTGAGGACTCCAATCCTTTGTACCTCTTGGATTTGGGTGGGTAAATCATTTTTCTTGTCCTCTAGGAAAAAATTTCTTTTAGTAGAATCATAGGAGAATGTCATACGATTTTTTTACTTAGAAATTTTAAATTTTAATTTAACTCATAAGATATGCATCCAAATTGATTATGAAATGAAAATTATAATCCATTTTGAACTCATTTTTTCATTATTAATCAAACTTTAGGATGCGTTATTCCACCAATAATTTTTTACTCCACCCATCCAATGGTGTGTCTATTTGTTATGGATTCTTAAATTATGTGAGTCTGTTCATCTGAAGGTAAAGAGAAGTTTAAACTTTTAGTTGGATACAAATTTAGGTTTGTTAAGTTATCTTTAAAATTTTCAAGTGAATTCATTTTTTAAAATTGATAATCGATTTTTCACTAAAGAAATTTGATTTGAGAGGTTGTCCATATCTCACTATATTAGAGAATCCATGAGAGAAAATAAATTTGAAGATCAATTTTTAGTGGTATTTTATCTTTTCCATTTTGAGATTTATTTCCTACAATTTAATGTGACTAAAGATTTATTGAGGACAAGCAATGTCATAAGTGTGGTGAAATTTGATTTGGTCATTATTTGAAGTGGTTTTCTAGATTGTTTCTTATACTAATTATTTATTTTTATTTCTAAATTAGTCATTTAATGGATATTATTACTTTATGGTTAATTTGTAAATCAACGATAATTAGGATAACAATGTGTGTTTTATAGATTAAGCCTATCAATAGTTCATTCTTTGAATTATTTATTAATGTCTATTTAAATTATCAGTTGTTTAATTTTTGTTATTTTATTAATTTCTTAATTATTTTTATTTTCATGTTCTCTATATTTAATCTTTACCCCGTTGTAGTTTTTGGGATTAATCTATTAAATAATGAATTAAGTTTGACCTTTAAATTCTTTTCTTTAAAAAAGTTAACAATTAGTAATTTAAAATTATAACCCAAATCTTTTAATATTTTAATCATTTCCTTATTATGTTAATTAATTAATTAATCAATTAATGAGCTTTGGATTTCATTATTAATCTTTTGGTTTTTAATGTTTAATTGTTTAATTAAGTAATTAGTGAATTAGCAAATGAAACTTAATTTTCATGTGTAATATTCTTTTTTATTTATCTTGGGTTTTTCATCTTTGTTTTTTAGTTTTATGAATTTTATTTATACGGTAATTATATATATATTTTGGTTTCAGTAGCAGATTATTGGTGGAAAGCACATATCTGAACCCGCAACTCGGAGCGACGTAGCCAAATCCTATTCCAGGAGGGTTCACATACTCGATTCGGCCATCTGAATATGTGAGATTGGGAGAACCTGATGGTGTCAACCAGACTTCCATCGTGAGTGATGCCGAGCTCGCCTGAGCTTGATCGAGTCTGAGCAGATTTGAATGGTGTAGCCAGTCAGAGACAAGTCGAGCGAGGAGGACAACTCCACTGTTGTAGATAGTCTCTATCTGAGGATGAACTGAAACCGAACTCACGGATCTAGGGAGTGTCGTTGTTGAATGATTCCGAACTCCCAAAATCGAGGAAAGATTCATTATATCTGGTGAATCTGGACGGCGGTGTGTTGAAGAAGAGGACTGAACCGACGCCTCTGTTGAAATCGAACTAGGTCATCCTGGCACCATATTTTGAATCGCAGTAGGATCCGCGCCGAATCTCATTGAAGCCTTTTGATGCCGCCGCTAACCGAGCCGAAACCAAATGATGAGGAAGAACACTTGCGGATGAAACTTGATTCATGGTGGGATGAGATCGAAGGTCGAAGCTCTCACCAAATCTGTTGAAGCCGCCGATGAAAATAGTTTGAAGATGACCTAATTGGCGGTTCAATCGCACTATCGCCATCAATGCTTTGGAAGAAGAATCCTGGTTCGTAAATAGAAATCGAACAATTTTAAGTTCAAATTCGATTCAATGATGAAGATAAATTATGGTTTTACTGGGTGAATCAAAGCCGATTGTAGAACATCAGAGTTACGCTCAAACCGATCCTTCACCACGTATGAGTCCGTGTCGTGAGCAAAGCTGGGATGTTTTATCGATATAGTCATAGCCTCTAGACTGAAATTATATGAGGATGCTGATTCCTGTATTCATTTCATATTGTTTTGTTTCTCTGCAGGTTGAAGACCAGCTTATGGAGAGTCATTTTGATTGAATAGAGAAGAGTGGTAGAATTTTTAAGGATGAATTTTGAGTGTTGCATTGAATTAGGGATTTGGATTGTAATGCATTGAATTACATCTCTTGTTCTTATGGGCACAACCTCGTGGTTGCGTCTCTGTGATGGTGATTCGAACGCCTCAATTTCGAGCCTCCCAATGCGTATGTAGGTAGATTTTGGTTGTTTATTTCCCCTCCGTGAACTAATGTAATAATACAACTTTTTTTCTTATCTTGTTGTCACATTTATGTCAGTGTTATTTTTGTTTAGTGATTTCATCTTCATTCTTAATTAGAATCATTTTTACAATACTCTAGGTACCGCAGAGTGATGGTAGTTGATTCTTTACTTTTGTTCATCAATCTAATTACCAAAAATTAGAAAGAGGTTGATGATACCCATCTCCATTAATGAATTAAATTTATCATCGATTTTACATTGAAAAATCATACTAAGGAGAGTTCATTGGTCTTTGATAAGCACTTAACGGTCATTAGGTGCTCAACACTCCTTTTTATAGCATTGGCAAGATTATGATATCTTTTAGTATACTAGAAATCCTCTTTTATCAATGAACTATAGTCTTATTCCCTAATCACATCAGTTGCTTATGTCTTTTCCATTTGTTTTTTCATTTTCCATCATAATCACTTCAACACCATTTCACTTATTTTGTTTTTTTTTTGTCTCACAAATACTTTTAGCATTCTCTATGTATACAATACTCATACTTACTATTTTACTAGTAGTTCATAGGTTTTAAATTAATTAAATTTGGCATGCGCATAAACGACCACACATTATCAAATTCTGCTGCCGTTGTCGAGAAAGTCATGTGTGACCATTTAAAATAAAATTTAAAAAATAATGAATACTAAAATTATATCAAAAAATTATATTAAAAAATGGAGAACATTGAGGCGATAATGGGAAATCATATTCAACCCGAGCCTCAGATTGAAATTTTGTAAAAGAAAAAAAAAACATAGAGAATATAAACTTCCAATCATTTCTGGATACCCATACTGCATTAGGGTTTCTCAATAGGGTAAGAACTATGAAATCATGAATTCCCATTAGGCACTGCTATCGTCATTTATAACGTTCCGACCCCAGTTTTCCAGAGTCGGTGTATTATTTTATTACATTGGCATAGATACAAGAAAGTTGTATCCCAAAGGACCAAAATGTTTTGTAGTTTTGAAAAACTAGATACAAACATAAGTTCAACATTATAAATTGAAAATGAAATACATAATAGCCATTCCATTGGGAACATCTATGACTCCTAGATTATCCCTGCAAGTCATTCATAAAAATCATATTCGAAATCTAGATAAAATAAAACAAAAGAAATGGGTGAGATCAGATGCTTAATAAGGGTAAGTAATACAATGAAAGTTATCATAAACGTAAACACCAGACATGATGTACAACTAAAAACACATGCCTTTAAAAGTATACTTGAACATAATTTGACAGGAATGAATGATGATTAAATAAATCCATATAAATGACCATAAGAAAATGAAACATAACCATTGCTATTCTACTAGTCGAATAATCACAAGGTTTAATAACTACTAATATCATAACAAGGGAATGCATAATGTCAGACATCTGAAACATATCTTCAATGCCTTGACCAAGACATCCGAAAATACCAGGGTAAGGCCTCGACCAAACCCAATTCTGTTTTGTCTTGTGATACCTACCGATGCATATAGGGGCTATAGAGGACCCCACCCATCATTTTCTATGTCAAATTCATTCCTCATATGAATGATGCTAAACATAAACAACATGAACATCTAAATAACTTTCCACAATCTGTAATCATAATCCCTAACCAATCTGAGTAATATGGTTAATGATATCAAGATAGCATATCCACTGTCAAAACGGTCATAAACCATTTAATAACTCATGGTAGATGAAAATAATAAGATATAAATCTTAATAAATCATAAAATTCAACAGAGATGTTGAAATAAGGGGAAATACTTTAATAAAATCGATGAGGATTTCGTGAGAGAAATACCCTTTTTTAGTTTGCAAAGAAAAGTCATTTTGGAAAAATCATTTTTATTTTTCATGATTGTTTGTGTAAAAAAAGAAATGAAAAAATATAGTTTTTTTGTGACCAAACTAGTGATTTTAGAAAAATAATGGTGTCTTAAAACAAATTAATTATGGTACTTGAAAAATGAGTAAGAAATTGAGACGTTCCGTTTAATCGAGTTTGTGTATCCGAAAGAAATGATAAGGGAACGTTGAAAAACATTTATTATCCCATCAAATAATGACAAACTGATCTGGATATATGATTTTGGAATATATATATATATATATATATATAATTTAGAATAATTATAAAAAATTAAAGAAAAAAATTTTGGTGTATAGAGGAATAAAGCATAACCCAAATATAAATGGAGGTTCAGGAAGAAAACCCTTACGTTATGTCTGAATGAGTTCTGAACACGTCCTTAACATCTTGGATAATCAAATTAAATCCATTAATTAATTAACTAATAACCTTATCTACCTGTATTTTATTTATTATAATTTTATTAAGTTCATTTATCCCCTTTTTGAAGAGTTATAAGATACAATTTTATTGCTTGGGAAAGTTAGTTTCCTTGGTTTTCACGATCGATATACTTGTATATGAGTATGAAACCTCATGTGGAAAAGTTATAATTCACTAGAATTGAATTTATATGATATTAATGAACATATGGAAGTGTAAATCGTTATATGTTATATGGTATGAGGTTGAATCATTAGATAATATATTTACTGATATTTGTATGCATTATTACGACGATTATTGATCATAACGAACTCATTTTGTTTTATCATTTAGTATTATGTAAATATGTTACTTATAAACAATAAGAAAGGTTGTAATAGATATATTATAGTCTCTTTTCACCATAAAAATGGTATCATGACCACACTTGAAGAAGAAATTGAGGAATGAAAGTTCATCGTCCACGAAGCTTGTAAATCGACACAACTCAGATAATGATTTCCTTTTTAAAATAAAAGAGAGAGAGTAAGAAGTTTGATGATGGTTCTTCCATAAACATGATATAATTTTAGTATATAAATGAAACTGGATTTTTCATGATCATTTGGACAGATGAGGTGAGGAGAGAACAATAAAAGAAAGAACTTGAAAAGAAAATAAAAGGAAAAGGAAGAAAATTTTACCTCTTGAATACTCTTCCTTGAGAATCTCCTTAAGAGAATTGATTTTGGTCTTTTGATGAGACCAAAGGCTTCTAGACGTGGGGGAGGAGATCAGGAAGATGATTGGGCAGAAATTTGATAAGGATAAAATCTTTGAAGGTTTGAGAAGGAGAGGGGGTATGGGGTGGTTTTTATAGTTAAGGAGAGGGGTAATTTCTCATTATGTTATTCATTATTTTATTATTTTCATCAAGACAAGCAATAATGTTGATTATTGTGACTAAATTCTGTAATATGTGCATGTGATTTTGAACCAATGGTTCTTACATCATACAAACATCATCTAGGACTCTATAATTCATGTATTTATCATTTATTGTATATTATCATATTTTACTATTCACCAAAAATTCAAGTATTTTAGAAAAATATAAAAAATTCACTCAAATCATTTTTCGACGTGTAGAATTCAAAAATAAACTCCATTTTATGAAAATAATTTTCTAAATATGATATATTTAATTTTTAATTAAAATCATCATTTACTTAAAAAATGCATTTTTTAAAATTAAAATAGATTTTATAACACCGCACAAAATTAACTAAGGCCTAGTTAAATTATCCTAAAATCATAGGAAAACAAAATATTTCTTTACGAATACATTTTATGAAAATTAATTTTATATTAAATTAATTTTTTAATTATAAAATTTTAATTATATATTTATTATTAACAAAATACCAACACTTAATTATTAATTTTTAAATATTCACTTATTTTTACCATGATATAAATATATCATACTTTCATTTATAAGGTGCCAAAATTTTATTTATTCTTTCATGGATGAGATGACTATTCATTAAGATGATTTAATATTCATAAGGGTCATATTACTATTCTTAAAGTCATGTTACGATTCACCAAAAATGTAAGTTGATCCTATCAGACTTAATATCTTACTGATCGCAACCGTGTATGTCCATTTTTCAAAATGAAAATTACAAAGGTGAAAAAATTATGTTTAACAACTAGGTTATAATGAAAAAGTTTAGTTTCATAGAGACTTAATTTTTCATGCATAACATTCTATATTAAATTTATTTGTAAAACCTTGGGGTGTTATATTATTCCCCCCTTACAAAAAATTTCATCCTCAAAATTTCTAGAATGTTGCCTCACAAAAAGATTTGGGTAGGTTTTCATCATATGTTCCTCAGGCTCCCACATCACCTCTTCAATTTTATGATTTTTCCAAAGTAACTTTACCATCTGAGTCATTCGATTCCTCAACACTTGTTCTTTAGAGTCCAAAATCTTGATAGGCTCTTCATAGTAAGATAAGTCAGGTTCTAATTCTATTCCTTCATAAGTGAGTACATGTGTTGTGTATGGAATGTACTTCCTTGAAAAAGATATTTGGAACACATTGTGTACCTTAGAAAGGCTATCTAACATTTCCAAACGATAAGCCACAACTCCAATTATCTCCAAAATTTCAAAAGGACCAATGTACCTGGGGACCGATTTTCCTTTCTTCCCAAATCTAATAACACCCTTCCATGAAGATACTTTCAAGAAAATGTGATATCCCACTTGAAATTTCAAATTCTTCCTTCAATTATCAGTATATCTGGTGAATCTGGACGACGGTGTGTTGAAGAAGAGGACTGAACCAACGCCTCTGTTGAAATCGAACTAGGTCATCCTGGCACCATAGTTTGAATCGCATTAGGAGTCGCGCCGAATCTCATTGAAGCCTTTTGATGTCGCTGCTAACTGAGCCGAAACCAAATGATGAGGAAGAACACTTGCAGATGAAACTTGATTCATGGTGGGATGAGATCGAAGGTCGAAGCTCTCACCAAATCTGTTGAAGCCGTCGATGAAAATAGTTTGAAGATGACCTAATTGGTGGTTTAATCGCACTATCACCATCAATGCTTTGGAAGAAGAATCCTGGTTCGTAAATAGAAATCGAACAATTTTAAGTTCAAATTCGATTTAATGATGAAGATAAATTATGGTTTTACTGGGTGAATCAAATCCGATTGTAGAATATCAGAGTTACGCTCAAACCGATCCTTCACCACGTATGAGTTCGTGTCGTGAGCAAAGCTGTGATGTTTTATCGATATAGTCATAGTCTCTAGACTGGAATTATATGAGGACGCTGATGCCTGTATTCATTTCATATTGTTTTGTTTCTGTGCAGGTTGAAGACCAGCTTATGGAGGGTGTTATTTTGATTGAATAGAGAAGAGTGGTAGAATTTTTAAAGATTAATTTTGAGTGTTGCATTGAATTAGGGATTTGGATTGTAATGAATTGAATTACATATTTTGTTCTTGCTCCATGGGCGCAACCTCGTGGTTGCGTCTCTGTGATGGTGTTTGGAACGCCTCAGTTTTGTGCCTCCCAATGCGTATGTAGGTGGATTTTGGTTTATTTCCCCTTCCTGAACCAATGTTATAATACAACTTTTTTTCTTATCTTGTTGTCACATTTATGTCAGTTTAATTTTCGTTTAGTGATTTCATCTTGATTCTTAATTAGAATCATTTTTACAATACTCTATGTATTGCAGAGTGATGGTAGTTGATTCTTTACTTTTGTTCATAAATATAATTAACAAAAATTAGAAGAGGTTGATAATACCCATCTCCATTAATGAATTAAATTTATCATCAGTTTTACATTGAAAAATCATATTAAGTAGAGTTCATTGGTCATTGATAAGCACTTAACGGCTACTAGGTGCTCCACTCTCCTTTTTATAGAATTTAAATGATTATGATATCTTATAGTATAGTAGAAATCCTCTTTTATCAATGAACTATAGTATTATTCCCTAATCACATCAGTTTCTTCTATCTTTTCCAGTTGTTTTTTCATTTTCCATCATAATCACTTCCACACCATTTCACTTATTTTGTCTCACAAATACTTTTAGCATTATCTATGCATACAATAATCATACTTACTATTTTACTAGTAGTTCATAGGTTTTAAATTAATTAAATTTTTCATGCAAATAAATGACCACACATGATTAAATTCTGGCATCATTGTCAAGGAAGGCATGTGTGACCATTTAAAATAAAATTTAAAAAAT
The DNA here is from genome assembly GCA_963277665.1 of Viscum album. Taxonomy (NCBI): domain Eukaryota; kingdom Viridiplantae; phylum Streptophyta; class Magnoliopsida; order Santalales; family Viscaceae; genus Viscum; species Viscum album. The sequence goes on from OY728128.1 coordinate 718,427,756, forward strand.
AACGAATACTAAAAAAAAATATCAAAAAATTATATAAAAAATTGGAGAACATTGATGCGATAATGGGAAATCATATTCAAATTGAGCCTCAGATTGAAATTTTTTAAATGAAAAAAAAAACATAGAGAATATAAACTTCCAATCATTTCTAGATACCCATACTGTATTAGGGTTTCTCAATAGGGTAGGAACTATGAAATCATAAATTCACATTAGGCATTGTTGTTGTCATTTATAACGTTCCGAACCTAGTTTCTCAAATCCAGTGCATTATTTTATTACATTGGCATAGATACAAGGACATTATATCTCAAAGGACCAAAATGTTTTGTAGTTTTGGAGAACTAGATACGAACATAAGTTCAACATTACAACATGAAATGAAAGACATAATAGTCATTCCATTGGGAACATCTATGACTCCTAGATTATCCCTGCAAGTTATTCATAAAATTCATATTCTAAATTTGGGTAAAATAAAACAAAAGAAATGGGTGAGATCAGATGCTCAATAAGGGTAAGTAATAAAACGAAAGATATCATAAACGTAAACACTAGACATGATGTACAACTAAAAACACATGCCTTTAAAAATATACTTGAACATAATATGACAAGAATGAATGATGATTAAATAAATCCATATAAATGACCATAAGAGAATGAAACATAACAATTATTATTCTACTAGTCTAATAATCACATGGTTTAATAACTACTAATATCATAACGAGGGAATGCATAATGTCAGACATCTGAAACATATCATCAATGCATCGACCAAGACATCTGAAAATTCTAGGGTAAGGCCTCGACCAAACCCAATTCTGTTTTGTCTCAAGATACCTACCGATGCATAGAGGGGCTATAGAGGACCCCACCTACCATTTTCTATGTCAAATTCATTCCTCATATGAATGAGGCTAAACATAAACAACATGAACATGTAAATAACTTTCCACAATCTGTAATCATAATCCCTAACCAATCTGAGTAGCATGGTGAATGATATCAAGATAGCATATCCACAGTCAAAATGGTCATAAACCATTTAATAACTCATTTTAGATGACAATAATAAGATATAAATCTCAATAAATCATAAAATTCAACATATGTATTGAAATAGGAGAAAATACTTTAATAAAATTGATGAGGAATTCATGAGAGAAATACCCTTTTTACTTTGCAAAGAAAAGTTATTTTGGAAAAATCATTTTTATTTTTCATGATTGTTTGTGTGAAACCAGAAATGAAAAAATATAGTTTTTTGTGACAAAAATAGTGATTTTAGAAAAATAATGGTGTCTTAAAACATATTATGTATGGTACTTGAAAAATGAGTAAGAAATTGAGACGTTCCGTTTAATCGGGTTTGCGTATCCGGAAGAAATGATAAGGGAACGTTGAAAAACATTTATTATCCCATCAAATAATGAAAAACTGATCTAGATATATTATTTTGGAATATATATATATAATTTATAATAGTTATAAAAAATTAATGAAAAAAATTGGCATGTAGAGGAATAAATCATAACGCAAATATAAATGGAGGTTCAGGAAGAAAACCCTTACGTTATGTCTGAATGAGTTCTGAACATGTCCTTAAAATTCTAGATAATCAAATTAAATCCATTAATTAATTAATTAAGAACCTTATCTATGTGTATTTTATTTATTATAATTTTATTAATTTCATTTATCCCCTTTTTGAAGAGTTATAAGATACAATTTTATTGCTTGGGAAAATTCGTTTCCTTGGTTTTCACGATCGATATACTTGTATATGTGTATGAAACCTCATGTGGAAAAGGTATAATTCACCAAAATTGAATTTATATGATATTAATGAACATCTATAAGTTTAAATCGTTATATGTTATATGGTATGAGGTTGAATCATTAGATAATACATTTAGTGATATTTGTATGCATTATTACGACGATTATTGATCATAATGAACTCATTTTGTTTTATCATTTAATATTATGTAAATATGTTACTTATAAACAATAAGAAAGGTTGTAATAGATATATTATAGTCTCTTTTCACCATAAAAATGGTATCATGACCATACTTGAAGAAGAAATCGAGGAATAAAAGTTCATTGTCCACGAAGCTTGTAAATCGGCACAACTCGGATAATGATTTCGTTTTTAAAATAAAAGAGAGAGAGTAAGGAGTTTGATGATTGTTCTTACACTAACATGATATAATTTTAGTATATAAATGAAACTGGATTTATCATGATCATTTGGATAGATGAGGTGAGGAGATAAAAATAAAACAAAAGAACTTGAAAAGAAAATAAAAGGAAAAGGAAGAAGATTTTACCTCTTGAATACTCATCCTTGAGAATCTTTTTAAGAGAATTGATTTTGGTCTTTTGATGAGACCAAGATCTTCTAGACGTGGGGGAGGAGATTGGGAATAGGATTGGGTAGAAATTTGACAAGGCTAAAATCTTTGTAGGTTTGAGGCGGAGAGGGGGTATGGGGTGGTTTTTATAGTTGAGGAGGGGTAATTTCTCATTATGTTATTCATTATTTTATTATTTTCATCAAGAAAAGTAATAATGTTGATTATTGTGACTAAATTCTGTAATATGTGCATGTTATTTTGAACAAATGGTTCTTACATCAGAAAAAAATCATCCAGGACTCTATAATTCATATATTTAGCATTTATTGTATATTATCATATTTTACTATTCACAAAAAATTCAAGTATTTTAGAAAAATATCAAAAATTCACCCAAACCATTTTTCAATGTATAGAAATCAAAAATGAACTCTATGTTATGAAAATAATTTTCTAAATATGATATATTTAATTTTTAATTAAAATCACCATTTATTTAAAAAATATTTTTTAAGATTAAAATAGATTTTATAACACCCTACAAAATTAACTAAGGTATTATTAAATTATCCTAAAATCATAGGAAAACAAAATATTTCTTTATGAATACATTTTATGAAAATTAATTTTCCATTAAATCAATTTTTTAATTATAACATTTTAATTATATATTTATTATTAACAAAATACCAACACTTAATTATTAATTTTTAAAAATTCACTTATTCATACCATGATAAAATTATATCATACTTTCATTTATAAGGTGCAAAAATTTTATTTATACCTTCATGGGTGAGGTGACTATTCATTAAGATGATTTACTATTCATAAGGGTCATATTACTATTCTTAAGGTCAAGTTACGATTCACCAAAAATGTAAGTTGATCCTATCATACTCTTAATATCTTACTGATCACAACCGTGTATGTCCGTTTTTCCAAATGAAAATTACAAAGGTGGAAAAATTATTTTTAATAACTAGGTTATAATAAAAAAGTTTTGTTTCACAGAGACTCAATTTTTCATGCATGAAATTCTATATTAAATTTATTTGTAAAACCTAAGGGTGTTTTATTCTTCCCCCATTACAAAAATTTCATCCTTAAAATTTCTAGAATGTTACCTCACAAAAAGATTTGGGTAGGTTTTCATCATATGTTCCTCAAGCTCCCACGTCGCCTCTTTAATTTTATGATTTTTCAAAAGCACTTTTATCAACTAAGTCATTTGATTCCTCAACACTTGTTCTTTAGTGTCCAAAATTTTGATAGGCTCTTCACAGTAAGATAAGTCAGGTTCCAATTCTATTCCTTTATAAGTGAGTATATGTGTTGGGTCTGGAATGTACTTCCTTGACAAAGATATTTGGAACATATTGTGTACCTTAGAAAGGCTGGCCAACATTACCAAATGATAAGCCACAACTCCAATTATCTCTAAAATTTCAAAAGGATCAATGTACCTGGGGATCAATTTTCCTTTATTCCCAAATCTAATAAAACCCTTCCATGGAGATACTTTCAGGAAAATGTGATATCTCACTTGAAATTCCAAATTATTCATTCGATTATCAGTATATCTCTTTTTTCTTCTTTGAGCTGCTTTGATATGAGTTTGAATTGTATGACCCGACCCTAGTTTCCCAGAGCTGGTACCTAATTTTATTAAATTAGCATATAAACAAGGAATATTCATCACAAAGGATCGAGTAGTTTAGTATCTTTGGAAATAAGATACATACATATGTTCAACCTTACAACATGAAATGAAAAACAACATATAAATTCCGTTGGTAACATCCACCACTCTAAGATTATCCCTGCAAGTCAATTATAATATACCTCTTCATGTCCTGGAAAAAATGAAACATAAGAAAGGGTGAGATCAGATGCTCCGTAAGGGTAAAAATTATAGTGAAATATATCATAAACATTAGGCATGGTGAATAATTGAAAACAAATTCCTTTAAAAATACACTTGAACATAATATCGTAGGAATATGATCTGAGTAAATATTTCCATAATAAAACATAATAATAGGTATTATACTAGTAAAATAACCCTATGAAATATGAATTTCTAGATTCATAGTGAGTGAAATGCATATTCTGGACATTCTGAAACATACCGTCAAGACCTCAGCTAAGACATCTAAAATGATTAAGGCATCAGCCAAAACCATATCTAAAAATGGGCAAGGCCTCAACCAAGTCCATATCTATTTGTCTCATGAGACCTACCGATGCATCGTGGGGCTATAGGGGGCCCCATCCATCACATAATAAGTCCAATTCATTATTCATATGAATGAGGATACACATAAACAACATATACATTCATATTGAAACTAACATATGAAATGTACCTAACTTTCCCCAATCATTAAACATAAACACTAACCGTTCATAGTAATATGGTGAATGGTTTCAAGATAGAACATCCATAACCAAACTAATCAAAAAATATTAAACAAAATATGGTAGATGATATCATAAAATATTATTTCCATTTATACATAATATTCAATAAGTCTATTGAAACAAATGAAAATACTCTTATAAAATACTCGAGTAATTTTTGAGATAAATATTATTTTACTTTGAAAAGAAGTGTTCTTTTGGAAAAATCTTTGTCTAAAAATAGAAGTGAAATAATATAGTTTTTTCATTATAAAATTATTTTTTTTAGAAAAATAATGGTTTCTTAAAACATTTTATAGAGTTCCCTTGAAAATAGGTAAGAATTTGGGAAATTTCTTTGAAACGGGCTTATATTTTGGGAAGAATTTTTGAATGATCCTTTTAAAACATATAACTAAACATAAATGAAGGTATGATTCTAGTTGGTACAAATATATATAAAATTCTCACATAAATTATTATGAGTACATATGAATGAATAATATTTTAGTTGAGGTAAGTAGATAATAAAAGTAACCCGAATGAAAATGGAGGTTAAGGTGGAATACCCATACCTTAAGTTTGAAGGGGTTCCTCACTTGATATTAATGACCTTAATAATTGAATTTAGGTTCATAAATTAATTATTACATAAACTCATCAATATTTAATTTATTTTTTATAACTTTATTAGGTTCATTCATGGACTTTTGACGGGTTATGAGATTCAATTTCATTGTTTGAGAGCATTTTCTTCCTTGGTTTTCATGATCGATTTACTTATATTCATGTATGGATAAACATGTAGAATGAGAATGGTTTTCCAGAATATAATTTGTATTTTATTATTGAACAACCATAATATTACATGTTTATAAATTTTTTTTGGTTATTGCGAGTAAAGATGAATTATTATATAAAACATTAATGACAATTGTTTGGGTTGATTGGTGGTTTTTGATCACAACGAACTCATTTTGATTTATAAATTAATATCATGTGTAAAAAAGGATTACATAACCTTAAATAAGTTATAATACATATATTATATTATGGTTAAACCATTAAAATGGTTTCAGGACAAGAATTGATGATGGTAATAGAAATTGAAAACTCGTCATCCTTGAATGTGATAAATTAACACATCTTGGATGATGTTTTAATTTCTAGTATAAAATAAGTGAAAATAAGAAATGATGAAGAATTATTCCTTTTTCATAACAAAATTCTAGTACATGTAATAAACTGGATTCATCACAACATTTGGATGAAAGGATGTGAGGAAAGAAAAAGAAAAGAAATGAACTTGAAATAAAAGAAATGAAAAGAGGAATTTACCTCTTGGAGTAATCTTCCTTGAGGACCACTTTAGGGGAGAGGTTTTGGTATTTTTTGAGAAAAGGGATTATGGACATGGGGTAGGATCTTTGAAGGATATTTGGGCAGAATTTAGACAATGAACAAGGATTGAGTAGAGTTAAGAGAAGAGGGAGTGAGTGTGGGGTTTTATAGTGGAGGAGAGAGGAGTGATTTTTGATTATCTTGTTCATTATTTTATTATTTTTATCAAGAATAGAAAAAATATTGATTAATGTGACCAAGAATAGTAATATGTCCATGTGAGTTCGAAAAAATGGCTATTTAGATCATCCATGACTCAAGCATGATGCAGAAATTCACTTAATTAGTATTTTTCATAAATTATCGAATTTCACTATTCACCAAAAAAATTCAAGTAATTCAGAAAAATACAAAAAATTAACCCTTACCATTTTTTGACATGTAGAATTCAAATTTGGAATCCATTTTATCAAAATAATTTTATAAATAAGAAGAATTTAATTTTTAAATAAAATCATTATTTACTTGAAAAATACAAATTTAAATTTAAAACTGAATTTATAATACTTTCAAAAATCAACTAAGGTCTTATTAAATTGTCCTAAAATTATAGGAAAACAAAATATATTTTTAGTAATACATTTTATGAAAATAAATTTTCTTTTAATTCAATTTATTAATTTAAAATAGTAATTAAATATTTATTACTCACAGAAATACCAACACTTAATTATTAATTTCTAAAACACTCTATTTCGTTTATAAGGTGTCTAAATTTTATTTATACCTTCATGGGTGTGGTTACTATTCATAAGGGTCATATTACTATTCATAAGTGTACATTACTATTCATAAGAGTCAAGTTACTATTCACAAAAAATGTAAGTTGATCTTATCAGACTCTAAACATCTTACTGAACACAACTGTGTATGTCCGTTTTTCAAAATTCAAATCACAGAGGTTGTAAAATTATGTTTACATGATAGGTTATAATAAAGTGGTGTTTTATAGAGAGTTAGTGTTTCATGCATTCAATATTAGATTTATTTTCAAAATCTTGGGGTGTTAAGTAAATAGTCTTTACCTTCACTGTAGTTTACTCTACAAGCTCTGGGCCTACACACATCCTTTCACCAACTTCATCCTAACATGTCAGTGTATGAAATCTCTTTACATAAAATGATTCATATGGTGCCATTTGAATACTAGAATGAAAACTATTTTTTTTAGAAAACTCTACCAAAGGTAAATACTAACCCCACATACCTTGAAAATCAAGTGAGCATGATCTCAACATGTCTTTTAAAGTTTGTATCATCCTTTCTGATTACCCATCAGTTTGAGGATGATTAGCAGTACTCAAATGAAGCTCAATATCCAAATATTTCTATGGAATTTTCTAGATTTTTTATGTAAATCGTGGATCATGATTAGAAACAACTGATAGAGGTGCTTCATGAAGTCTTAAGAATTCATTGATATAGAGATTTGGATGGTACTCCAGTGGAAAATCCTCCCTTATTATGAAGAAATGTGCAGATTTGGTAAGTCAATCAACAATTACCCACATTGCGTCATTCCTTCTTGGAGTTTTTGGAAATACAGTGACAAAATCCATGGTGATTTCATCCCATATTCATGTAGGAATAGGAATAGGTGTCATGAATCCTCTGGGATGTTATCTTTCATCCTTCACCTATTAACATACTAAATATCTTGATACATAATCAGCAGTTTCATGCTTCATGTTGTCCCACCAGAAATGTTCCTTTAAATCACTATACATCTTAGTGCTATCAGGGTGTATAGAGAAATTTGAACTTTGGGTATCATCCAATAACTCCCATTTTAGCTCATATATATAGAGAACACATTGTCTTCCCCAAAATTTTAGAATTCCATTTTCACACACGAAGTCTAGGAACTTCTTATCATTCACAGATTTAATTTTATTTTGAATATTCTTATCATCAAATTGAAAACTTTTAATTCTATCAAATAAATATGGTATGGAAGAAATTGAAAATTTAATGATGCTTCATATTCTTTGATAATTTCCACATCCATCCTCTCTTGATCAATGTATGTTGGATCCTTATCAATCATCATTTTTTTCTGAACTCTATGATTCTTCCAACTCAATGCATATTCCACCTTATTTCCCTTCCCAAGATGGTAGTGTATGGAACAATCATAATCCATTAGTAGCTCGAGCCATCGCCTTTGCCTCATATTGAGTAATTTTAGTGAGAAGATATATTTCATAATCTTCTGATATGAATATACCTCACATCATTTATAAGAAACCTGATATTCTTTTCAGGTATGTTTTCATTTTTTGGTCGTTTTTGAGAAAAAGAGGAATTTTTAGAATTTTTTTAAGTACACGCCGTATAATCGGTTACCGTGGGTGGCCATGTGCTGGCCGTGTAGCGGCCTTGCACACAACCACGTGTGGTGACCTAGAGGCCTCCTAAAGCGGGGATTGGTAAGGGCAAGTACACGCCATGTACTTTCTTTCTTTTTTTCATTAAAAGGACCGGGGCCACATCTTATCGAAAAAAACACCTTCTTCTCCACCTTCTTCGATTGAGAGCGCCCGTACTACCGCATTTCTTCCCCGATCCCCCGATCGAGCACCCATTCTCTGAATCGACCATCGTCAATTGCGTTGGGATCACCTCAGTAAGCTCTTCCTTCTACTAGAGCTTAGTTTCCTGATTTCTTCTCTTTCTCAAGTTATCCTTGGTTGAATGTTTTGAGCATTTTTAGATCCATCGTGTTCTTGGGAGATTCAAGGCATGAGGTTCATTTATAGCGATCTACCAAAACCTAGGTAGGTGGTTTGTGCCTTTCCGTTTAAATTATTTGAGTTATATGTGCAATTTTTTCCAATACCCTTGAATGGGGTGTTGTGTGTTTACTGTTTTAACCCTGTTAATTGCCTTCTATGCTAGTATGCGTGAGTAGATGTTAATTGGATGTGAATAGGGTTGATTGCTATGCCTTGGAAGTGTTTTCCCATGCATGTTCTGTTTACGAACGTTTGGTCCTGTTTAGCATGTTAGGCTTCCTTGATGTTTTCCCATGCCTAGTACTGTAGGATGGGGTGATTATTTTTATCTGACATGCTTGATATGATGTAGACTATTTAGCCAAGTAGTTCTTGAGGTTTACTTTGTCCGTATTACATTTCTATGCTCGTTTGACTTACACAGGGCCATGAGAACCTGGTGCAGTAGACTATAAGGGGAATTTACCATGTGAGCTTCCTCAGAGAGTCTTTGACCACTTTTGACTATATGGTGAATTGACCATGTGAGATTCCTCAGAGAGTCTTTATCAGTTTTGACTATAAGGGGAATTGACCATTTCATCTTCCTTAGAGAGTCTTTAACACTTTAGACTATAAGGGGAATTGACCAAGAGAGCTTCCTTAGAGAGTCTTTGTTATCCTTGTAATTGAACCAGAGGGGTAGAATGTGTGTGCTTCCCAGAGGATTTCTTGTGTTTCTAGGTAGTACTAGAGGGGATAGGCTGTGAGTACTTCCCAGAGGGTTACCTGTTTGTGTTTTCCTACTTGATTAGATATTTACTTGATATATGAAACTGAATGCTTTGAAACTGTAGGATTAGTTACTGCTGAGTACTTTCTTGTTTACTGCCTTCTTTTGCTTATTACCTGCCATATATTCACTGAATATTAGACACAGATCTTGTGGTGGTTTCCTACTGGGATTTATTCTCATAGCCTGTTTGGTCCATGCTTTTGGGCCCAAAAAGATTATATTGCTGCAGGTATAGATAAGGGCAAGCACCCTTCTACTTCAGGTACTTGAGTGCTGTGGATCTGGAGAGCATGAGACCAAGTTGAGGATTTCTATGCTGAGGAGTTGTTATCTGTTTCCTTTGTACTTTTTTTTGTACTGTATTTCAGCATTTTGACTTGATTGGATGCTTTCCTAGACACATGTGTCATGCATCATATATATATGTGTTCTCCAGTTGCTTCTTTCATCAGTCTTCTACTGTTACTGTTGTTTAGTATGTTTACTGCTTCCGTTATTGTATATCTATTTACTTACACTATGTTAATCTATCAATGGGGGAATAGTTTCCCCACTATCACACTCAAGGCCCTCACTTCTAGTCGCTAGCCTCTGACGTTTGGGGAAATGCGCTTGAGGCCTTGTGACCAACCGAGTACGGGGCGTCTCTGGGTGGCTTCCAGAACTGGGATGTTACAAAGTGGTATTAGAGGAATTATTTATTCTTGACTTACTGTTCGGAGACTATATCTAGGGATAAGAAGGAATCAGTACTTGGTAATAAGCTATGCCCAGGCGTAGCTAACCCGTGTACAGAGAAAAATCCAAATTACCTCGTAATTTTATTTTTTCTGGTTTTGTAAATTTACAATTGATTTGATTTTATTATTAATAGATTCACATGTTTCGTGCTATTATTGTTGGTGTTATAGAGGTTCTATTTCTATTGCAACCCAACGAGATGAGGGTATTCCATCTCATGCATCATATAGGCACTTGCTAGAAATCAAATGTCAGGCATTCTTGCCATGCCATTTAGTGTGCATTAGCGATTTCATGTTGTTGTGACAGATGTTGTGCAAGATATGCATGCTGTTGTGATAGATGCCTTGATATAATCCCTACTTTTGATAGGGTATTGCTTTGCATAAGGATTTCTTTGAATAAATGCCAAACTTTGGTTCTTGATGTGTTATGGGCCCTCATTGACCAGAATTTGGTGGATCATTGCCTTGTATTTATTATATATGACATGTATAAGATTCCAAGATTTGATTCGTAGGGAGTAAGGGCCCTCATGGATCGGAATTTGGAAATTAAATAACCGTTTTAGTGTTTTTCTGGGCTCTGCAGTAGTTTCTGAGGCTTACTATCCAGAAAAAACTAGAATACATGCCGTGTAGTTTTGAATACACGCCATGTGTTCTTATGTTTGGGAAGAAACTGTTTTTCTTAAGTACACGCCATGTACCACATGTAAATTCCGTGTAGCCTCTAACCATGTCTCAGACTATATGGGTGGGGACACGGGGTTTAGAAATATTTGGTAGGACACGCCATGTACTGGATGTACACGTCGTGTTGTAGACCATGTAAACTGGCCATGTCACTAACAACACAGGTCGGTTGAGTCTCTTCTAATACACGCCGTGTCCATCTAGAACATGTCGTGTAGTGTGATCCGTGTATCCAGTCGTGTCACTAACAACACGGGTTGGTGAATCTCATCCAGTACACGCCGTGTCTAGAGAGAACATGTCATGTAGTCTTCTTCTAGGAGAACCATGTGGGTTAGTCATTTAGAATGACTTGAGAAGGGGAAGAGAATCCAATTACACACTATGTGTTAGAACAACACACCCTGTGTATGGGGTGTTACATGACCTGGGTTGGCAGAAGTACACACCCATGTGAAAGGCTTAAGGGAACATGCCGTGTAGGCATTATACATTCCGTGTATCCTTGTTTTGTAAAACTTGAATGCTTTCTTTCTCTTGTTCCCTTATTACACTAATAGGTTTTAGTCCCAGTCAATCTTGATATAAGGTGTGCGCTTGACCTTGCAGATTCATGCCACTGAGACGTCCTCTGGTTGTACGCCAGTTAAAGGGCAGTGATCAGACACCGGACATGGATGATCATGGACTGCTGGCAGATCCCCCATTTGTGTTAGTCTTGGAACCAACGGTTATACATGACACAGGTTCCAATGCACAGTTTAGGGAGGGCTTTCTAAGGATGATGAAGACCTTTTAGAGAGTGTCACATCCTACCCCGTCGATGGAAGAATTGACGTGGGTATTTCAGTAGCAGCATCCTCCCACCTTCTCAGGGGATGGAGGACCCCAGGCTGCAGAGTCATGGCTAGAAGCCACGCTAATGATCTTTGACCATCTGGAGATGCCTCCATAGAGGAGGGTGAAACTCGCTACGTACATTCTTCGAGACTCCTCCAAGAGGTGGTGGGATGTGATCTCACAGGCAGGATGCCAATAGAATATGGCTTGGGATGTGTTTCAATGAACCTTCTACAATTACTTCTATCCAGAGACCATGAGGACCGATCGATCCTGAGATTTCATGAGTTTGGAGCAGGGTACTCTTTCTATTCTGGAGTGTTTCTCTCACTTCACTGAGCTGCAGCGCTTTACACCCTTTCTAGGGGGAGATGAGTTGTTCCTTGCACGGAAGATTGAGGATGGTCTCAAGAATGATATCCGATCCTAGGTGAACATCTTCAAGTTGACTTCGATATCCTCTATAATCAACTAAGCGCTGATCATAGAGCATAATCTGAGGGATTCTGGAGCTGTGGGATTGGACGGTTCAACATGTAGGGTTAGTGCTTCTCCGACCGATAGTAGGAAGCACCGTAGGGAGACTGCATGAGGAGATCAGAGTAGGCAGGATGCATCTTCTGGTAGCTAGGTGGTGTGCTACCAGGGTGGGAAGAGTTGGAATACGAGGCCACATTGCTCGAGAGACCCAGTTGAGTGCCGATATTGTGGCAAGATGAGATATCTTCAGTGTTTCTGTCAGATATTCTCTCCAACAGCTGGTGATAGAGGTTCTTCTATGACTCCAAGTTCAGGAGAAGCACCACCAGTTACTCCTCAGTTAGGGAACTGGAGTTCTTTCAGCCGTTCGGGCCGAGGTGGAGTTTATGGCTGTGGTAGTCAGTCTCTAGGATTTCAACGACAGCAGGGTGGATCAGCTCAGAGTGGTCAGGCAGGGTCACATGGTCATGGTGTAGGTCAGACTTTTTCACTAGAGCAGACCTAGCATGAGCAGGATCTTGGGCTTTCTATAGTTTGAGGTACGATCTTAGTTTCCTCAGTTTTAGATTCGACTCTTTTCGATATAGGGGCTTCCCATAGCTTTATATCTGTTGCTATTGTGGAGAGCCTTGGGATCGATATATTTTCTTCTGCTGATATCTTGACGCTAGACACTCTGTTAGGGATAAGAATGTCTAGTCTGCTTCAGTGTAAGGAGTTCCCTCTAGAGGTTGGTGGGTGTCACTTCTTATGGGACATCTATGTTCTAGAGATGACGGGCTTTGACGTCATTCTTGGAATGGACTGGTTAGTTCCCTTTCCAGGCAGTCATCGATTACTATCACCGCATGGTGAGTTTTACATCACCAAATGGTGAATTGTGTCTTCATAAGGGAGAATGGGATGTCCAAGTGAGAAGAGTGAGACCCGAGCATCATGGGTTGGTAGGAGTTACATCCCAGATTTCTAGTCTATATCTGGATGACCATGGGACTTCACAGTTAGACTTTTCTCCAGTGGTGGATCGTTTCAGGGATGTCTTTCCAGAGGACTTTTCAGATTTTCCTCTAGAGAGAGGTGGAATTTTCTTTTGATCTTGTGCCAGGGGTGGAACCAGTGTCCATTCCTTCTTATAGGATGTCTACACTAGAGTTACAGGAGCTCAAGAAGTAGATGGAGGAGTTGTAGGAAAAGGGTTTCATCCGACCCCATACTTCTCCATGGGGATCACCTATCCTGTTTGTGAAAAAGGCATACGGTACCCTCAGGCTTTGTGTTGATTATCGGAAGTTGAGCCAGTTGATGGTCAAGAACCGATATCCCTTGCTGAGGATTGATGATCTCTTTGATCAGCTTCGAGGATCCCAGGTGTTCTAGAAGATTGAATTGAGATCCGGTTATCATCAGTTTCACGTTAGACCATCTGATATACCTCTTACAACTTTTCATAGAAGGTATGGTCTATACAAGTATGTGGTTATGCCGTTCGGTTTCAAGAACGTGCCTGCAGTCTTCATGACACTGATGAACCGAGTGTTTCATCCATACCTGGATTCTTTCATGGTGGTCTTCGTGGATGATATCTTGGTGTACTCTCACACTCGACATGACCATGATACCCATATTGAGATCATTTTGAGTATAATAAGAGAGCATCAGTTATATGCTAAGCTCTCTAAATGACACTTTTGGATAGATGAGTTTCAATTCTTGGGTCATGTTATCTCAGAGTCAGGAGTATCGGTTGACCTTGAGAAAGGGAGAGCAATAGTTTCCTGGGAGTAGCTGAAGAACGTCTTTGAGGTATGGACTTTTCTAGGGATGGAAGGTTACTACAAAAGTTTCATACATGACTTTTCATGCTTAACAACACCATTGACGGGTTTGACTAATAAGGGTGCAAGGTTCTCGTGGTCTAATTCTTATGAGTCAGCCTTTTAGGAGCTGAAAGGGAGATTGACTTCAACACCGATACTAGTCTTTCCAGATCTGGGCAAGAGATATACTGTTTATTATGATTCTTACGGTATCAGGCTGGGAGCTGTGTTATGCAGGGGGGAGGAGTCATCACGTACGAGTCTCGATAGTTGAGGCCACATGAGAGAAATTACCCGACGCACGATCTCTAGTTGGTTGTTGTTGTTCATGCTTTAATATATTGGGGAGATTACCTTCTGGGAGAGCATTTTGTGGTTTTCACTGACCAAAAAAGCCTCAAGTACATCTTCACTCAGCGTGACATGAATTTGAGACAATGAAGGTGAGTTGAGTACCTTAAGTCCTTTGAAATTGAGCTTGCCTATACACCTAGGAAAGGAAATGCTGTGGCTAATGCTTTGAGCAGGAGGACTCAGATACAAGCAGTTCAGGAGGCCAGTAGTGAGTGGGAGCTTATGGCTCTATTCTATGAGATGAATTTGGAGGTTCACGACAGATAGAGGAAGATGTTTGTTTCTTCTATAGCTGTTACCTCTACTCTTCTTGATTGAGTGAGAATGAGGAAACTATCATATTCTGAAGGCCTAGTCCTACGAGAAAGTGTGTCAAGAGAGGACCCTATTCTTGGATGGACCATAGGCGAGTATGAGATCTTGAATTTACAAGGGCATGTATGTGTGCCATCATACATACGCGATGAGTTGACGCGGGACTTTCATTCCTCAATTTGGGCAGTTCATCCTGGTGTCACCAAGATGTATCGTGATCTACACCGTCAGTATTGGTGGCTTGGTATGAAAAGATATGTTTCTGGTTTCTTCATGAAGTATTCCACCAGTCAACAGGTGAAGGTGAAGCATCAACGACCAACATGGCTTTTTCAGCAGTTACCTATTCTCGAGTGGAAGTGGAATGATGTCGTGATGAATTTCGTGATAGGTTTACTGAGGTCACCTCGAGGGAATGATGTAGTATGAGTTTTCATTGATAGACTCACGAAGGTTTCTCACTTCTTGTTGATTAATTAGACCTTCAGTTTTGATGAGCCAGGAAGGTTGTACATCCAAGAGATTGTACATCTACAAGGGGTTCCACACTTTATTGTTTCAGAAAGAGTTGCACGTTTTACTTCTCGGGTCTGGCAGGGGCTTGAGAAGGCTTTGGGTACACAGGTACATTTGAGTACAACTTACCATCCCCAGACAGATGGCCAGTCCGAGCGTACAATTCAGGTGCTTGAGGACATTCTACGAGCATGCATTCTAGATTTTGGAGGTTCTTGGGAGAAGAACATACCTCCTGTGGAGTTTTCCTACAATAATAGCTTTCAAGAAACTATTCAGATGGCACCTTATGAGGCTTTGTACAATAGGCCATGCTGATCACCCTTATGTTGGCGGGAGGTAGGAGAGGAATCTATACTGGGACCTCATGTTGTTCAGGAGACCACAAAGCAGATAGAGTTGATTCGGAAGAGGATGGATATTGCACAGTCACAACATAAATCTTATGCTGATCAGTGGAGACGACCTCTGGAGTTTGAGGTTGGGGATGAGGTTTTCCAGTGTGTCACACTGAGTTTGGGGCACAAAAGGATTATGTGATAGGGTAAGTTTTCACTGAGGTACGTCGGGCCGTTTAAGGTGTTGGAGAGAGTTGGGCCGACTGCCTATCTGTTGTAGTTACCTCAGAGGTACCAGGATATGCACGACGTCTTCCATGTTTCTTAGCTTCGACGTTACTTATCAGACCCGTCTCATGTCTTCCAACTGAGGAGGTTGAGTTGGAAGTGGATGGATATTTTGAGAAGCATCTTATCCGTATTGTCGATCGAAGTATGGAAGTTCTCTATGGCTGGTCTGTTCCTTGGCTGCGAGTGCTATGGTAGCACGAGCGAGTGCAGGATGAGACATGGGAGAGGGAGGCTGATGTACAATCGTAGTGGCCAGAGCTCTTCGAGGTTTCTTCTTCTACGTCGTCTTGATAAAGAAATTCGAGGAAAAATTTATTTAAGAGGGGATGTTTGTAAGAACCCAGAT
Organism: Viscum album; assembly: GCA_963277665.1. Classification (NCBI taxonomy): domain Eukaryota; kingdom Viridiplantae; phylum Streptophyta; class Magnoliopsida; order Santalales; family Viscaceae; genus Viscum; species Viscum album. The sequence continues at coordinate 718,444,169 of OY728128.1, forward strand.
ATTCTTTTCAGGTATGTTTTCATTTTCTGGTCTTTTTTGATAAAAAGGAGAATTTCTAGAAATTTTTGAAGTTCATTCCATGTACTTTATGAGTACACACCGTGTAATCAGTTACCACAGGTATCTGTGTACTGACCGTGTAGCGGCCTTGAACACATCCATGTGTGGTGACCTAGAGGCCGCCTAAATTAGGTCTCGGTAAGGGCAAGTACACGGTGTGTAATTCAAAAGTACACATTGTGTAATTTTTTTTCATTAAACGGACTGGGGTCGCGTCTTATTGAAAAGAACACCTTCATCTTCAACTTCTTCGATCGAGAGCTCCCATATGGCTGTGTTTCTTCCCCAAGAACCCGATCGAGCACCTGTTCTTTGGATCGACCGCCATAGATTGCATTGGGATCGCCTCGATAAGATCTTCCTTCTACTAGAGCTTTGTTTCCTGATTTATTATCTTTCTCAAGTTATCATCGGTTGAACTTTTTGAGAATTTTTGTAGATCCATCATGTTCTTGGGTCATTCAAGGCTTGAGGTTCACGTATAGAGATCTCCCAACACCGAGGTAGGTAGTTTGTTCCTTTCCATTGAAAGTCTTTGTGTTATATGTGCAATTTTGTCCAATACCCATGAACGGGGTGTTGCGTGTTTACCGTTTTAACCCTGTTAATTTCTTGCTATGCTGGTATGCCTAAGTAGAGGTTAATTGGATTCGAATAAGGTTTATTTCTATGCCTTGGAAGTGTTTATCCATGCATGTTCTATTTACGACCGCTTGGTCTTGTTTAGCCTGTTAGGCTTCCTTGATGTTTTCCCATGCCAAGCACTGTAGGATGGGGTGATTATTTTTATCTAACATGCTTAATATGTTGTAGAATGTTTTACCAAGTAGTTATTGAGGTTTACTTTGACTGTGTTGCATTGCTATGCTCGTTGGAGTTACACATGGCCATGAGAACCTGGTTTAGTAGACTATAAGGGGAATTGACCATGTGAGCTTCCTAAGAGAGTATTTGACCACTTTGAACTAAATGGGGAATTGACCGTGTGAGATTCCTCAGAGAGTCTTTATCACTTTTGACTATAAGGGGAATTGACCATGTGAGCTTCCTCAGAGAGTCTTTAATTCTTTATACTATAAGGGGTATTGATTGAGAGAGCTTCCTCAGTGAGTCCTTGTTATCCTTGTAATTGAACTGGAGGGGTAGACAGAGTGTACTTCCCAGAGGGTTTCTTGTGTTTATAGGTAGGACCAGAGGGGATAGGATATGATTACTTCCTAGAGGGTTACCTGTTTGTGTTTTCCCACTTGATTAGTCGTTTACTTGATATATGAAATTGAATGCTTTGAAACTGTAGGATTGGTTACTTCTAAGTACTTCCTTGTTTAATTCCTTCTTTTGCTTATTACCTACCATATATTCACTGACTGTTAGGCTTAAATCTTGTGGTGGTTGCCTAATGGGATTTAGTCTCACACCCTATTTGGGACATGCTTTTAGGCCCAAAAAGATTATATTTCTATAGGTATAGATAAGGGAAAGCACCCATCTACTTCAGGTACTTGAGTGCTTTGGAGCTGGAGAGTATGGGACCAAGCTGAGGCTTGCGATGCTGAGGAGATGCTATCTATTTCCTTTGTACTTGGTTTTGTACTGCATTGTGACTTGTTTGGATGCTTTCCTAGACACATGTATCATGCATCATATATATATGTGTGCTCTAGTTGTTTCTTTCATCAGTATTCTGCTATTACTATTGTTTAGTATGTTTACTGATTTCGCTATTGTATTACTGTTTACTTCCGCTGTGTTACTCTGCCAATGAAGGCATAGTTTCCCCACTATCAAACCCAAGGCCCATGCTGCTAGTCGGCAGCCTCTGGTGTTTGTAGAAATGTTCTTGAGGCCATTTGACCAACTAGGTACGGGGCGTCTCTGGGCGGTTTCTAGAACCGGGACGTTACATCATTCACCATAGAGATAATTTCTCTATATCTTCTGAGAAACGATTACATCTTCTAACTCAAGATCATGAGTTGTGTAGTTCTGTTCATGAATTTTTAACTCCCTTAATGCATTGTAAATAACTCTATCATTATTCATAAGGACACAACCAAGTAATTTCTTTGATGCATTACTATAAATAACAAATACATCATTTCCCATGGGTAGATTCAATATTGGAGAATTAAAAAACCTCTTATTTAATTCTTTAAAACATTATTCACATTATTTTTTCTATACGAACTTAACCCCTTTATGACTAAGCTTGGTTAACGGGTTAGCTAATCGGGTGATGTTCTGAACAAAACATTGATAACAACCTTCTAAAAAAATAAAACTATGTACATTAGTTACATTCATTGGTGTAGGAATTTCATGAACTACCTTTTTCTTTGTAGGATCCACTAAGATTCCATCCTTAGAGAAAATACTGAAAATGAATGAAATTGTTTGAATCCAGAATTCAAACTTTCTAAAATTTCTATATAACTCATTTCTTCTAAGTGTCCTCAAAATAATGTGAAAGTTATTCTCATGTTATTCATAGATTTTAGTGTATACCAAGATATAATAATAAATACCACAAAAAGTCATCATGATATTCCTTGAAAACACTATTCATTATATCCATGAAAATAGAGGGTGCATTAGTCAGTCCAAAGGGAATTACATTAAACTTGTAATTACCACACATGGTTCGAAATGTTGTGGTTGGAATATCTTCCTTCCTCACACACAACTGATGATATCCCGACCAAAGGTAAATCTTCAAAAAATATTGGGCTCTGTGAAGTTGATCAAATAAATCATTATTGCAAGGAAGAGGATACTTGTTATTTATCGTAATAGAATTGATCTCCATGTATTCAATGCATAGCCTCATAGATTCATCTTTCTTCTTAATGAAAATAATAAGAGATCCCTATAGAGAAACACTAGTGTGGATAAATCCCTTATCATTCAATTCCTATAGTTGTTTCTTCAGCTCTACTAATTCCACTATGTCCATTCTATATGGGGTCTTTGATATAGGCCTTTCACTAGGAACTAAATCAATAGAAGAATCAATTTAATGTTCTAGAGGATTTCTAGGTAAATCCTATAGAAATACATCAATGTATTATTTCACAATAGGTACATCCTCAATTTTAATATTTCTTTACTCACCCATAGATATCGTTTTATATTCTTCCCCAAGAATTGCATTCAGTAGAGCTAATGGGGGTGGATCTAGATAAGAATCAAATGATGAGGTTTCTACTATAAAGATAACAGATTCTACATCATTATAAAAAATTGTAACTTCTTTCTTATTTCAAAATATTCTCGCTTCATAATTTGAAATCCAATTGATACAAAGAATTATATCAAATTAAATAATGGGTATGATGATATGGTCAAAAACAAAAGAACGTTTATGGGTCATTTAGGGGACTGATAGATACATATTTGTTGAAATGATACTTCCCTTACGAGTTTTGACTGACATCTCCTTTATTAAATCAAAATGGAAATGTAAAATTATATTCAAAAATTGGAAAGATATAAAAGAACGTGATTATACAAAATCAAATAAATCATTGGATAAGATTGAGGAAATAATTAAAGTACCATCCACCACATAATTGGGAACATCAACCTCAGTAGTTGTGATCAGATAAGCTTATCCTTGCTCCGTTGGCCTTCTTCGAGGAATGTTTCCTTGATGTTTAGGACAATCATTTTCATAATGTCCCATATCATTAAAATTGCAGAATTGAACATTGGTAGCTTCTTTCTTTCCTTTGCAATCATGAAATTGGTGGCCTCTTTCTCCACATTTGTAATGGAATCCTTTTCCTTTTAAATAATCTATGAGCTGTTTCTTTCCACAATAATCACATGTTGTAAAACTCATATTTTTATTCTTCCCTTTATCCATTATTTCCCCTGACACCCTCTTCTTATCTTACTTTCCCTTAAAGTCACATAACTTAGAGAATTATTTCTCAGTCTTGATAGAACACGCGACTTTATCTTCATATGATGAGAATGTTTGGGAGACCAGTTACCTTTAGAGTAATGGTTTTAAACCATCAAAGAATTTATCAATATTTTTACTTGGATTACATATGTAGTCCACAACATGACTTGATAACCGTGTAAAATTGGATTCATATTTCTCAATGATTTCATCCTCTTTATGTTTCAAACTTAAGAATTGCCTCTCCATATCTTCTCACTATTCTCGAGGAAAATATTTTTCTAATAACATTTAATTAAAGCACCTCCATTAAATTTCTTTTATTTATTCCTCCTCCTTCATGTTTTGAATTAATGACCACCACTGATCTGCATCTCTTGATAGATGATAAACTACCATGACAACCTTTTACCATTCATTATTCCCCAAAGAGAGAAATATATTCTCTAAAGAACTTATCCACATCTGTGATATGAATTAGTTTGTAGTCCCATAGAATGATAGAGCCTGTTATTATATAAAGAGGTCTAATATTTCTCCTCCAAATTATGTATCAGGTTTCTCTATATAGTTAATGTTATTGTTTAGAACCTGAGTCAGCTATACAAGTATAGTTATATGTTTCTCATCACCAGTCGCAGCTTCAGAACCAACATAATTATCTTTCATAGGAGGGAAATCCCTATATGGGATATGTGCATTCATGTGGTTTCCATTCCTTCCACTAGATTCCATTTCTAAATAATGTCATACACTAAATTAGTTTATGAATCATAATTTATAATGTCAAAATAGAAAAACACTTAACATAAATTGAATTTTTATGCTTTTCTAATCTCATAATCATAAGCATGGTTTCTTTGAGAAAATATTTACATTAAAATACTTCATAATGGTTTATAATGAAAATTTAAATTATTCTAAGTATATACCTTGGGAGTGTCAAACCAGCTTCGTAGTAAGACCCATTGTCATGTACCAGGTTACCCTGAGTGAGGCCCAAAACACCTTGTTGGAGTTTTTACTTCTATGTACATCTGTTCTAGAACCACATCCACTTGTAGTTTCCAGATAAAGATGTATTTCTAGGAATATCCATATAATATCTACCTTACCAAAATTCAAGGATGTTCTTGTATTCTTATCCTCAAAGTGTATATTAGGGTTTTTTTCCCTAATCTATGTTATCTAAATCTAGTTTCTATTATTTCTACTAAACTTCCTCTAATACCAACTATAACTCCCTGACCCTAGTTTCTCGGAGCCGGTGCATTATTTTATTACATTAGAATAGATACAAGGAAGTTATATCCCAAAGGTATAAAAAGGTTAGTAGTTTTGGAAAACCATATACAAAAATAAGTTCAACATTACAACTTGAAATGAAATACATAATATAAATTCCATTGGGAACATCTATGAATCCTATATTATCCCTGCAATTCATTCATAAAATTCATCTTTGAAACCTAGGGAAAATAAAATATAAGAAATGGGTGATCACATATTCTTATTAAGGGTATGTAATACAATGTAAGTTATCATAAAAATAAACACCAGGCATGGTGTACAACTAAAAACACATGCCTTTAAAAATATACTTGAGCATAATATGGAAGGAATGAAAGATAATTAAATAAAGCCATATAAATTACAATAAGAGATTGAAACATAACCATTGATATTTCACAAGTATAATAATCACTTTTTTTATCAAATAATATTATCATAATGAATAATTCATAATGTCGTACATCTGAAACATATTGTCAAGGACTCATCCAATACATCTAAAAATAATAGGTTATGGCCTCAGCCAAACCCAATTCTGTTTTGTCTCATGATCCCTACCGATGCATCAATGGGATATAGAGTGCCTCAACCATATCTTGTTATATACAATTCATTCCTCATATTAATGGGGATAAACATAAACAACATGAACATGTAAATAACTTTTACAATCTGTAATCATAATCACTAACCAATCTGAGTAGCACAGTGAATGGTATCAAGATATCATATCTACAATCCTACCAGTAATAAAATATTTAATAACATATGGTAGATGACAATAATAATATATAAATCTCAATAAATCATAAAATTTAATATAGGTGTTTAAATAGATGCAAATAATCTAATAAAATCATCAACCAATTCTTGAGAGAAATCCCCTTTTTTACATTGCAAAGAAGAGTTATTTTAGAAAAATAATTTTTATTTGTCATGATTGTCTATGTAAAACAAGAAATGAAAATATTTTTTTCCACGAAAAATTTAGTGATTTTAGAAAAATAATGTTGTCCTAAAATAGATTATGTATGGTACTTGAAAATTGGTAAGAAATTGAGACATTCCCTTTAATCGGGTTTGCGTATCGGGAAGAAATGAGAAGGGAAACTTAAAAAAATTATTATCCCATCAAATAATGATGAAATTATCTAGATATATGTTTTTGGAATATATATATAATTTATAATAATTAAATAAAAATGATGAAGAATAAAATTGTTCTATAGAGGAATAAGCATAACCCGAATGAAATGGAGGTTCGGGAAGAAAACCCTTACCTTATGTCCGAATGAGTTCTGCACTTGACCTTAACACCATGTATAATATAATTTAATGAATGAATGAATTAATTCATAACCTTATCTACATGTATTTTATTTATTATAATTTGATTATGTTAATTTATGGATTTTTTGATGAGTTAAAAGATACAATTTTATGGCTTGGGAGTGTTCATTTCCTTGTAATTCACGATCGGTAAACTTGTATAAGAGTATGGAAATTCATGTGGAAAGGGTATAATTACTTAGAATTAAACTTATATGATATTAATGAAAATCCAGATGTGTAAATGGTTATATATATTATTTAGTTATATGGTACGCGGATGAACCATTAGATAATACTTTTAGTGATAATTGTTTTCATTATTACGGCGATTATTGATCATAACGAAGTCATTTTATTTTATCATTAATAATTATGTAAATATGTTACTTAAAGATCATAAAAAATGTTTTAATAGATATATTATACTTTGGTTTGACCATAAAAATGGTATCATGACCAGCCTTGATGAAGAAATTGAAGAACGCAAGTTCATCGTCGATGAAGGTTGTAATTCGGAACCTCACGAATAGTGATTTCATTTTTAAAATAAAAGAGAGAGAGAGTAAGGAGATCAATGATGGTTCTTCCATTAACATGATATTATTATAGTATATAAATTATACTATATTTATCATGATCATTTTGATAGAGTATGTGATGACAGAATAATAAAAGAAATAACTTTAAAAGAAAATAAAAGGAAAAGGAAGAGTATTTTACCTCATAAATACTTCACCTTGAGAATATCCTTAAGGGGATTGATTTTGTTCTTTTTATGAGACTAAGAACTTTTTTATTTGAGGGAGGGGATTGTTAAGAGTATTTAGTTGAAATTTTAAAAGGATCAAATCTTTGAAGGTGGGAGGAGAAGAGGGGGTGAGGTGTGGTTTTTATAGTGGAGGAGAGGGGTAATTTCTCATTATTTTATTCATTATGTAATTATTTTTGCTCAAGAAAATAGATAATATTGATTACTATGACTAAATACCACAATAGGTTCATGTGATTTTGAACCAATTATGCTTACATAAGACAAACATCATCCATGTCTCTATAATTCATGTATTTATCCTAGGCACAACATAACTTTTGTCGGTGCAGGTCGTCTGTAGAAAAATTCCCAGAGGGTGTAACTGTAAATAAAATAATTCTTTATAAACAATTTTTTTTTAAAGTAGAGACTTTCATTTTTATTATGTCTTGTCAGAAAATCTGGGTTAACCTCATAACCCTGAATTTTCTCTAGAGTCATGGAGAATAACCTCTGGGGAAACTATTGGTGGACGATGATAGATTGATCGAACGACACCTCTTGTATTCAACTAATTGAGGATCAATGATGATATGATGACTTTTATTCATCATTGACAAATCCAAATCAGGGTAGGGTAGTTTATTCATTGTGATTTACCCATTCTTGATTTTCATGATGAATGTGGGTAAATACATGAATATATTGATCCGTGGTTCAATCATTACGGGGTGGTTTATTAGTGCGAGGATTATTTCAAGATTCTTTCTTATTATTATTCGTTATTAATTCTAACAAGAAAAAACGAGGATGAGATGAACAAAGGTTGAGGTTTGTTTCTCAGGGTGTTCTTTGTGCTTTACTTTCCCCTTGTTCTTCGTGTTCATCTCCATTGGACCCCCATGGACATAGTTCAACTTTCTAGGTGCCTTCAAATGAGACCAGACCCCCATATTGGAGTCAAACCAACATTGGAGGCTAGGGTTATGCAGATCGAGACCTAAGGAGTGTGGTTCTATGACCATTTTTAATTCTGGGCATTAGAGGTGGCTCGGTGGTCCATGGAAGGGACCACCAGTTCAGTATTGATGAGGCAGTCTGATGAGGCCAGGTGGTGGTGTTGGTGACTGGGGTGGCGGCGATTGGGGAGGCGGTGACCGAAGGTGGTGGTGGTAGTTGTGCAGGAGCTAGGAGAGATAATGAGAGTTAACCATGGTAGTGGCCATGTGAGATGTGGATGGTGGCTGTGTAGAGAAGAGGCTGAAGACATGGCCAAGCGGGTAGCGTGTGGTGGCCCAAAAGGCCTGAGCCTGAGCAGGTTGGGCTAGGGAAGATGGGCCGAGCCCAAGAAGAGTGGGCAGGGGAAACCAGGTCAGGCCAGGTGGGACGAGCCGAGCGGGTCAAAACCTAGTTGGACCCAAGGGTTACTGGGCCGAAGCTAAGCCACAGTCACTCCACCTTCCATGCTGCCATGATATCTGGGGGCATGGTTGACTGTGGAGGTTGACCATGACAACCACAGGGCAGACAATCTAAGAGATCGACCACCATGGTTAGTGGACTGACCGTTTGGTTGGTCCACGTGCCTTGTGCCCCCCTTTGAATTTTCAAACTTCCATAACTTTTAAACAGTAAGTCCATTTGATGATCTGTCTACGAGGTTGATACCCTAACGTTGAGATGGTACCTTTGAGACAAGTGGTGGGTTTTTAGTTTGGATGAGTATAGTTTGAGAGATTTTCATTGGTCCTTTCCTCAAGGGTTTAGTAATACATTATGTTCATGTCACTAGATTGTAATCCCCTATAGATTTTGAGTCCCAAATAGAGTATGGTGTCCCTCCATGGGACTGGAGTGCAATCCTCTATCACCACTACTGTAGTTTTGTGGAATCAACATAACCTATAAGAGAAAATAATTGGTCCTCCATCTTGCAAGAAACATCAGTAGGGTTTGTGGTATTCCCCAGTGTGTCTGGGCAAGATCTCGTATGTTACAAACTACATCAGTAGGGTTAGTGGTATTCCCTAGTGTGTCTATACAAGATCCTCTACATTTTGGGTTGATCTAGATTGGGTTTATGGTATTCCCTAGTGTGTCTAGGTAGGATTCTCTCTCTATTTATCAAAGTATTCCTTGACCAATACATTCTCTTTGGGTGGGGACCACATGAGCTAGGCCTCTCCATGAGTGTCTCTGATGATATCATGGACCGAGGAGTGAGTTCTCTCAGAATAAACGTGCTTCAAGAAAAATCCTATGGTAGGTAATTGGTTCTGGACTACCTCTAGATGGTGTGTCTGGGAATAAGTATATCTAGATATTCTTGCTACATGTGTTGTAGACATATACCTATGTGAAGCTGACTCTACATTCCTTTATGGTATTTGTAAGAACCCAGATCTCTTTTCAGGTATGTTTTCCTTTTTCTGGAGTTTTTGAGAAAAAATGAATTTTTCTGGAAATTTCAGAAGTACACGTCGTGTACTTTCTGAGTAAACACCGTGTACTCTGTTCTGGCTCGAAGTCGTGTGCTGGCCATGTCCGGGCCACACACACGGTGTGTAAGGCTGAGGTGGAGGCCAGTTATTTTGGAGTACGAAAAAATTAGAAGTACACGCTGTGTACTCTAAAAGTACACGCCGTGTACTTTTTTTTTTCATGAAACGGACCAGGGTCGCGTCTAACCCTCATATTCACCTTCTTCTCCAGTTTTCGGCCGTCTGAAGCGACCCGTACGACCGGATCTTCGACGGACAACTGCCTCGCCATCTATTCTCCGATTCGAGCACAGTCAGTTGCGTTGGAAGTGCATCGGTGAGTTCTTCCTTTTTCTTTAGCCTTGTTTCTTGATTCCTCCTGGTTTCCATGTTATCGTGGGATGAACGTTTGGTGCGTTTTCTCAGATCTACATTGTTCTAAGGGGAATCTATTGCCGAGGTTCACGTATATCGATCTACTAGGATCGAGGTAGGTGGTTTGTGCCTTTCTGTAGAAATTCTTTGAGTATTATGTGAAAATTCCACCAATACCCTTGAACGGGGTATTGCGTGTTTCCTATTTTTACCTTGTTTCTTGCCTTCTTTGCTTGATTTCTTTAGTATAGGTTATTGCTTGTGATTAGAGTATTTTGTTTGTGCTCTGTTTTCTTTGCCATGCTTGTTCTGCCTCTTTGGCGTTTTCCAGTTGCCATGCCTAGTCGTAGGATAGTGGAACTGTTGTTTTATTTTACTGTGGAGCCTTAGTTGATAGCCAAGTAGTTCTTGAGGTTTACTTGGATGATACACACGCGCTGAGTATGTTTAGTTACTCAGGACTGTGAGAACCTAGAGTAGCAGGCCAAAGGGAGAATTGACGGAAGGGATTCTCCAGAGTGTCTTTTAAATCACGATGCGAGACCAAGTGGAGAATTGACGGAAGGGCTTATCCAGAGAGTCTTTTAATTACGACGTGGGCTATAGGGGGAATTGACGTTGAGTGCTTCCCTAGAGAGCCTTTAGCACGATACGAGACTATAGGGGGAATTGACGGTGAGTGCTTCCCCAGAGAGTCTGCTTATTTACGTAGCTGAACCAGAGGGGTGAGACTGTGTGTGCCTCCCAGAGGGTTGCTAGTACTTAGAGGTTGAACCATAGAGGTTAGACTGTGAGAGCTACCCATAGGGTTACCTGTTTACTTTTGTTGCTGGCTGCTTACTTGTGTGCTATGCTTGTTAGAACTGTGGAATATAGCTGTTGTGTTTTTCTATTTACTGCTTCTTGTTTTAGTACTGCCATGTATTCTTTGACTGTTAGGCACAGATCTTTGGGTGGTTGCCTACTGGGATTATATCTCACACCCTGTTTGGGCCATTCTTTTGGGCCCAAGAAGACTACGTTGCTGCAGGTATAGATAAGGGCAAGCACCCTTCTACTTCAGGATCTTGATTGCACCGGGAGCTGGGGCGCATGAGACCGAGCCGTGGATCACGATGCTGAGGAGCTTTCTTTGTTTTCTTTTGAACTTGGTTTCAGTTGTATTTCAGCACGTTGTTGTGTTTGCTGTTTTCCTTAGATACTTGTACCTGCTGCATCTTTGTCATCATAGTTATATATCTACATTGATTCCGCTATTTGGTTTCTGCTGTTATGCATGTTGTTACTGCTTCCGCTGTTTATTGTTGTTTTCATACCTTGTGTACCTTACCGAATGAGGGCATAGTTTCCCCACCGACTCACCTAGGCCCTAGTTTCTAGTCGGCAGCCTCTGGCGTTCGGGGAAACGCGCTTGAGGTCATGTGGCGAACCGGGTACGGGGCACCAATGGAGGGGCTCTAGACTCGGGACGTTACAAAGTGGTATCAGAGGAGTTATTTTCTCTTGCTTTACTGTTTGGAGACTTTAGACAAGGATAGGATGGATTCGGTACTTGGTATTAAGCTGTGATCGGGAGTAGCTGACCCGTGTACAGGAAAAGGCCATACTACCTCGTTAAATTGCAGTTTGCTGGTTTTGAGTTTTATGGTGGATATGTTTTCACCTAGAGTGATTCACATGACTTGTGCAGTTATTGTTTTGATATTTCGGTTCTATTTATGTCACAACCCGATTAGATTAGGGTATTCCATCTCATGCATCATATAAGCACTAGTAGAAATCACATGTCATGCATTCTTTCCATGCCATCAAGGGTGCATTAGCGATTGCATGCTGTTGTGATAGACTTTGTGTAGATTATGCATGCTGTTGTGATAGTTGCTTGATAGATTCTATGCTTCTATGTTAGAAAACTGTTTTTCTGTTTCTTGCTTAAAATGAACGCCAAATTTTGGTTCTTGAGGTGTTATGGGACCTCACGGATCGGAATTTGGCATCTTTTCCCTCGTTTTAGTGTTTCTAGAATTCTGCGCAGTTTCTGGGCTACTGCCCAGAAAAACCCAGAATACACGACATGTACCTCTCGGGCATACGCCGTGTAGTTTTTAGGCCGTGTCACTGACTGTGTGAGCAGAACACGATGTCGTGGGATTAAATTTGGGAACATGCCGTGTACCAATGGTACACACCATGTGAGTTGGAGCCGTGTACCCGGCCGTGTCACTAACAACACGGGTTGGGGAAGCTCGGGTAGAACATGCCGTGTCCATAGGGAACACGCCATGTAGTCCTATCCAGGTACCCGGCCGTGTCACGACCAACACGGGCCGGCGTGACCTTCTTTTCCACACGCCGTGTTTGTTCAGAACACACCGTGTAGTCTTGTCTAGGTACCCGTCCGTGTCACGAACAACACGGGATGGTGTCGCCTTCGCCTATGCACATCGTGCTAGTTCGAAGCACGCCGTGTAAGGTCCAGCCATGTAGACGGCTGTGTACTCAACAACACGGACCACCAGATCCTTGTTTAGTGCACGCCGTGTTTGTTTCGAACACACCGTGTAGTCTCGGGTTGAGTCAGACCGTGTGGGTTAACCGTGTAAGGATACTCGGGTAGGGGAATTGTTTTCAAAGTACATTCCATGTGTGGGGGACAACACGCCGTGTAGTTTGTAGTGTACATGACTTGTGGGGTAGGAGTAAACGACCACGTCAGTGGTTTCAAAAGACACACCATGTAGTTTTATACACGCCGTGTAGTCGTGTTCTGCAATCTTGTGTGTTTTTCTTCCCCTGTTCCCTTTTTGTACTCTTGTGATCTCTGTCCTTGTTTTTTCTGATCCAAGGTGTGCTGTTGATCTTTTAGAGCTATGCCTCCGAGACGTCCTCCGGTCGTACGTCTGTCATCAGGCAGTGATCAGACGCCAGACATGGCTGATCACAGACTTCCTGTTGATCCCCCAGTCGAGCCAGCCTTGGCACTGGTTGTCGTACCAGTTGTAGGCGCTGATGCGCAGTTCAAGGAAGGTTTCATGAGGATGATGCAGGACTTCCAGGGAGCAATGCCTCCTGCCTTGTCTATGGAAGACTTGACGTGGGTTTTCCAGCAGCAGAATCCTCCCACGTTCTCGGGGGAGGGAGGACCTCAGGATGCAGAGTCATGGATGGAAGCCATGCTGACTATATTCGAGCATATAGAGACGCCTCTAGAGAGGCGGGTCAAGCTCACCACCTACATGCTCTGAGAATCCTCCAAGAGGTGGTGGGACGTGATCTCACAGGAGGTTCAGCAGCAGGCTATGACTTGGGAGGAGTTCCAGCACGTGTTTTACGACTACTTCTACCCGGAGACCCTGAGGGCCGATCGATCCCAGGAGTTCATAAGCTTGGAGCAGGGTACTCTATCTATCATGGAGTATTCCTCTTGTTTCACTGAGCTGCATCATTTTACACCCCTTCGGGATGGGAGTGGGGTGTTCTTGGCGAGGAAGGTTGAGGATGGACTCAGGAGGGAGATTCTCTCATAGGTGAACATCTTCCAGCTGACATCCATTACTTCCATCGTCAACCAGGCACTGATTGAGGAGTGCAATCTAAGAGACTCTGGAGCTGCAAGTCAGGGCAGTTCTGCTTCCTGAGTTAGCTTTCCTTCAGATGACAGTAAGAAGCGCCGTAGGGAGCCTACGCGCGGTGATTCGAGGAAGCAGGATGCATCATCAGGCAGCCAGGTGACATGCTACTAGTGTGTCCGGATAGGGAACACGAGGCCGCAGTGCCAGAGAGACCCCATGGAGTGCCAATCTTGCGACAAGATGGGTCACCTTCAGCGTTTCTACCAGGTTTCACAGAAGAAAAAGGTGACCAGGGTTCTTCCATGACTCCTCGTTCAGGAGCAGCCCCACTAGTCTCCCACCAGTCAGGGAACTAGAGTTCTTCCGGCCTTTCGGGCTGAGGTAGAGGTCGAGGTCGTGGAGGTTAACCACCAGTCCCTCAACATCAGCAGGGAGGTTCAGCTCAAAGTGGTCTGTCAGGGGCGTAGGGCCGCGGTGCAGGCCAGTCTTTTGCCATGGAGCAGACTTATCATGAGTAGGATCCTGACCATTCTACTGTTCGAGGTACGATTTTAGTATCCTCAGTTTTATCTTTAGCCCTTTTCGATACTGGTGCTATGCATAGCTTTATCTCTGTTGCCATTGTGGAGATCCTTAGACTCTGCATCTTTTCTTTTGCTGACTCGTTGACACTAGACACACCTTTGGGAATGAGGACATCTAGTGTACGTCAGTGTAGAGAGTGCCCTCTCGAGGTTGCAGGGTATCGCTTCTTATGGGATCTCTATGTCCTAGAGATGACATGCAATGATTTCATCCTTGGCATGTATTGGTTGATTCCCTTTAAGGCAGTCATTGACTGCTATCGCCGCAGAGTCAGTTTCATTTCACCAGAAGGTGAATCTTTCCTTCATAGAGGAGAATGGGACATTAGGGCGAGTCGGGCGGGACTCGAGCATCTTGGGCTAGGAGGGGTGACAACCCAGATTTCTAGTCTTTATTTGGATGATCAGGGGACTCCACAGTCGGACTTTCCTCCAGTGGTGGATCGCTTCAGGGATGTCTTTCTAGAGTACTTTTCAGGTTTGCCTCCGGAGCGTGAGGTGGAATTTTCTATTGAGCTCATGCCAGGAGCGGCACCGGTGTCCATTCCTCCCTATAGGATGGCCACACCCGAGTTGCAGGAGCTCAAGAAGTAGTTGGAGGAGCTAAAGGCTAAGGGTTTCATTCGACCCAGTACTTCTCCTTGGGGTTCGCCTATTCTGTTTGCGAAGAAGGCAGACGGTACCCTTTGGCTTTGTGTGGATTATCGGAAGTTGAACCAGTTGACGGTCAAGAACCGATATCCTTTTCCACAGATTGATGACCTTTTCGATCAGCTTCGAGGAGCCCAGGTGTTCTCGAAGATTGACTTGAGGTCCAGTTATCATCAGTTGCGTGTTAGACCCTCAGATATACCTCTGACATCCTTCAGGAGCAGGTATGGTCTATACGAGTACACAGTCATGCCGTTCGGCCTCACGAACGTGCCTGCAGTTTTCATGGCACTAATGAACCGACTGTTCCATCCTTACATGGACTCCTTCGTCGTGGTCTTCGTGGACGATATCTTAGTGTACTCTCACACTCGACACGACCATGCCACACTTCTTGAGATCATTCTGAGTACACTGAGAGAGCATCGGCTTTATGATAAACTCTCTAAGTGCCACTTCTGGAAGGACCAGATTCACTTCTTGGGTCACGTCATCTCAGAGGAAGGAGTATCTGTGGACCCAGGGAAAGTGAGAGATGTAGTTTCCTGGGAGCAGCCGAAGAACGTCTTTGAGGTACGGAGTTTCCTAGGGCTGGCTGGATACTACAGATGCTTCATTTATGACTTTTCTCGTCTAGCAGCACCTTTGACAGGTCTGACCAAGAAGGGGGCAGAGTTCTTATGATCATATTCTTGTGAGTCAGCCTTTCAGGAGCTGAAAGGAAGGTTGACATCAGCACCGATACTAGTCTTACCAGAGCCAGGAAAGAGCTACACTGTTTACTATGATGCTTCGAGTATCGGGGTGGGAGCTGTGCTTATGCAGGGAGATGGAGTTGTTGCGTACGGGTCTAGGCAGTTGAGGATACATGAGAGGAACTACCCTACGCACGATCTGGAGTTAGCAGCTATTGTTCATGCCTTGCGCTGTTGGAGTCACTATCTTCTGGGAGAGTAATTTGTGGTCTTCACTGACCACAAGAGTCTCAGGTATATTTTCACTCAGCGTGATCTGAATCTGAGGCAGCCTCTGGCGTTTGGGGAAATGCGCTTGAGGTCATGTGGCGAACCGGGTACGGGGCACCAGTGGAGGGGCTCCGGACTCGGGTACGGATGAGGCAGCTATCAGACTCAGAAGGCTTAGTCCTGCGGGAGAGTGTGTCAGGAGAGGACCCTCTTCCTGGATGGACAGTGGGTGAGGATGAGATCTTGTGTTTCCAAGGACGCGTATGAGTTCCAGCAGACATACGTGAGGAGCTGATGTGGGATTTCCATTCCTCAGTTTGGGCAGTTCATCTTGGAGCCACCAAGATGTATCAGGATCTTTATCGCCAGTACTAGTGGCCAGGTATAAAGAAGGATGTTTCTGGTTTTGTCTTGAGATGTTCTACTTTTCAGCAAGTTAAAGCAGAGCATCAGCGACCAGCGGGGCTTTTACAGCAATTACCCATTCCGGAGTGGAAGTGGAACGATGTTGCGATGGAATTCGTGACCGGGTTTGCGAGGTCACCTCAGGGAAACGATGCTGTTTGGGTTGTCATCGACAAACTTACGAAGGTTGCTCACTTCTTGCCGATCAAGGAGACCTTCAGTGTCGATGATCTGGGACTACTTTACATCAGAGAGATTGTGCGTCTGCACGAAGTCCCGCGCTCTCTTGTTTCAGACAGAGATGCGCGCTTCACCTCTCGGTTCTGGTAGATATTTCAGAATCCCTTGGGTACACATGTACTTTTGAGTACAACATACCATCCCCAGACTGATGGCCAGTCTGAGCGCACGATCCAGGTGCTTGAGGACATGCTCCGAGCTTGCATCCTTGACTTTGGCAGTTCTTGGGAGAAACATATTCCTCTGGTGGAGTTTTCCTACAACAACAGTTTCTAGGCGACCATCCAGATGGAGCCATATGAGGCTTTGTATGGTAGGCCATGCCGATCACCCTTATGCTGGCTGGAGACAGGAGAGGCAGATTTGCTGGGACCTCGTCTTGTTCAGGAGACTTCAGAGCAGATAGAGCTAATTCGGAAGAGGACGACCACAGCGAAGTCTCGACAGAAGTCTTATGCTGATCAGCGGAGACAACCTCTGGAGTTCGAGGTCGGTGATCAGGTCTTCCTACGTGTCACACCGAGGTTGGGACACAAAAGGATTCAGAGACAGGGTAAGATCTCACCGCGGTACGTCGGGACGTTTGAGGTCTTGGAGAGAGTGGGGCCGGTCGCCTATCGGTTGCATCTACCTCAGAGGTATCGGGCCATGCACGACGTCTTCCACGTCTCTCAGCTCTGACGCTACTTTTCAGACCCTTCTCACGTCTTTCATCCCGAGGAATTCGAGCTTGAAGAAGATGGGTCGTTCGAGGATCATCCTATTCGGATTGTCAATCGTAGTACGAAGGTTCTCCGTGGGCGGTCTGTTCCTCTGGTACGGGTGCTATGGCAGCACGGACGAGTACAGGACGAGACCTGGGAGAGGGAGGCCAATGTTCGATCGCAGTGGCCAGAGCTGTTCGGGGTTTCTCCTTCTCCACCTCGTTAGGGAAATTTGGGGATGAATTTCTTTATGGGGGAAGTTTGTAAGAACCCGGATCTCTTTTCAGGTATGTATTCCTTTTTCTGGAGTTTTTGAGAAAAAATTAATTTTTCTGGAAATTTCAAAAGTACACGCCGTGTACTTTCTGAGTACACGCCATGTACTCTGTTCTGGCTCGAAGCCGTGTGCTGGCCATGTCCGGGCCACAAAGACGGTGTGTAAGGCTGAGGTGGAGGCCGGTTATTTCGGAGTACGAAAAAATTATAAGTACACACCATGTACTTTCTGAGTACACGCCATGTACTCTGTTCCGATTCGAAGCCGTTTACTGGCCATGTCCGGGCCACACACACAATGTGTAAGGCTGAGGTGGAGGCCGATTATTTTGGAGTACGGAAAAATTAGAAGTACACGCCATGTACTCTAAAAGTACATGCCATGTACTTTTTTTTCATGAAATGGACCGGGGTCGTGTCTAACCCTCATATTCACCTTCTTCTCCAGTTTTCAGCCGTTCGAAGCGACCCGTACGACCGGATCTTCGATGGACAACCGCCTCGCCGTTCGTTCTCCGATTCGAGCACAGTCAGTTGCATTGGAAGTGCATCAGTGAGTTATTCCTTCTTCTTTAGCCTTGTTTCTTGATTCCTCCTGGTTTCCAAGTTATCGTGGGATGAATGTTTGGTGCGTTTTCTCATATCTACATCGTTCTAAGGGGAATCTGTTGCCGAGGTTCACGTATATCAATATCCTAGGATCGAGGTAGGTGGTTTGTGCCTTTCTGTAGAAATTCTTTGAGTATTATGTGCAAATTCCACCAATACCCTTGAACGGGGTATTGTGTGTTTCCTATTTTTCCCTTGTTTCTTACCTTATTTGCTTGATTGCTTTCGTAGAGGTTATTGCTTCTGATTAGAGTATTTTGTTTGTGCTCAGTTTTCTTTTCCATGATTGTTCTTCCTGTTTGGCATTTTCCAGTTGCCATGCCTAGTCGTAGGATAGTGGAACTGTTGTTTTATTTTACTGTGGAGCCTTAGTTGATAGAAAATTAGTTCTTGAGGTTTACTTGGATGATACACACGCGCTGAGCATGTTTAGTTACTCAGGACTGTGAGAACCTAGAGTAGCAGACCAAAGGGAGAATTGACGGAAGGGATTATCCAGAGTGTCTTTTAAATCACGATGCGAGACCAAGTGGAGAATTGAAGGAAGGGCTTCTCCAGAGAGTCTTTTAATTACGACGCGGGGTATAGGGGGAATTGACGTTGAGTGCTTCACCAGAGAGCCTTTAACACGATACGCGACTATAGGGGGAATTGACGGTGAGTGCTTCCTCAGAGAGTCTGCTTATTTACGTAGCTGAACCAGAGGGGTGAGACTATGTGTGCCTCCTAGAGGGTTGCTAGTACTTAGAGGTTGAACCATAGGGGTTAGACTGTAAGAGCTACCCAAAGGGTTACCTGTTTACTTTTGTTGCTGGCTGCTTACTTGTGTGCTATGCTTGTTAGAACTGTGGAATGTAACTGTTGTGTTTTTCTGTTTACTGCTTCTTATTTTAGTACTGCCATGTATTCTTTGACTGTTAGGCACAAATATTTGGGTGGTTGCCTACTGGGATTGTATCTCACACCATGTTTGGGCCATGCTTTTGGGACCAAGCAGACTATGTTGCTGCAGGTATAGATAAGGGCAACCACCCTTCTACTTCAGGATCTTGATTTCACCAGGAGCTTGGGAGCATGGGACCGAGCTGTGGCTCGCGATGCTGAGGAGCTTGCTTTGTTTTCTTTTGCACTTGGTTTCAGTTTTATTTCATCACGTTGTTGTGTTTTCTTTTTTCCTTATATACTTGTACCTTCTGCATCTTTGTCATCATAGTTATATATCTACATTGCTTCCGCTGTTTGGTTTCTGCTGTTATGCATGTTGTTACTGCTTCTGCTGTTTATTGTTGTTTTCTTACCTTGTGTACCTTACCGAATGAGGGCATAGTTTCCCCACCGACTCACCTAGGCCCTCGCTGCTAGTCAGAAGCCTCTGGAGTTCGGGAAAACGCGCTTGAGGTCATGTGGCGAACCGGGTACGGGGCACCAGTGGAGGGGCTCCGGACTTAGGACGTTACAGTATTACATTATGGTTTTGGGGTGTCCTACTAGGTATTGTTATAATCACCCATTCATGGGATTTTCACAAATGTGTAGTTTCTTGTGAAAATGATCGACCTTTTGATGAAGTTCTAGGTAGACCAAGACCAGGTGGTGTTTAGTGAGTCTGGATAGACCGAGTTGTGTTCCTGCAGTTCAAACATCAATCTGATATCCTCTTTTCTTACAGGATGGAATTTTCTTACAGACTCTTTATGGTGGGATTGTATTTGATCCTATTTACTTATAGTACTTTTATTTTTATACTCTATTGTGATATAGTAGTGGTATGCATGCATTTTTTACTTAGTGTTTTTACATTTCAGCATTTTGTGGTTTAGAGACATGTGTGTGTGTACATAAACTTAGGTAAATGCCTCCCATTTTTGGGATATGGCTACTCAGTGCTATTCACCAGATCCTGGACCATTAGAGGCGGGCTTGGGGTAGTCATGAAATAGGCCCAAATAGTATGGGGTGTTATAAGAACTCTACCCATGATTCTTTAGTAATTATTGATTGATTAAGTTGGATCATCTTATGGTATGTTCATATTTCCTCTCAATTTATCCCTTTTTCTCTATATCTATCCTCAAAATCTCATCCCCATGATCTATTGGAACCAAATTGGGATTTTATTTCTAGATCTAGAGGTTTTTACGAGGAATTTATGATTTTTCATATGGATCTAGGCTTATGATGAATGAATCTATTTTATTCCAATATCAATTTCTATAGGCATCGACGTTTACTTCGTTAGAGAGGTAATTGTATCTATCCAATTTATTCTTTCCCTTTGAATACTTGAATGTCCATATAATATCCTTTGGTTTTGGCATATAAAAGTGATCGATTTGATGTAATTAATGGATAAATTTAAATCCATGATTCTTATGTGATCTTTTGTGAAAACAAGAAATGTTTCAAATGATTTTTTTAAAATAGATTTCATTAACTTTATGTTATCAATGAAATTAAACATATAAAAACATCAAAAAATTGGATTGGATTCTCTTTCATATAATTGTAGATTTTTTCACTTTTGGAGGAACTTGGGATAAGTTTTTTATATTCACATTCTATTCAAGATTCCATCTAGAGTTCCTTGGATATCCTCATATCATAGGATCAATCTTGCATCCCATTTATTAATTTTTGTTAGACATTACATGTATGGTTGTTCTCTACATGGATACTTATTTTATTATGAATGTATTTCATGGATATTGACCTTTATTTAATCAAATATGTTTTACTTAAATGTTCTTAAGGCTTGGTATATGAATATTATTTAAAAGGAAAAGTAAAGGGTTATTTTAGAAAAAAGTGTTCTCATATGAACTACTTTAATAAACTAGTTTTAATTGAAAGCTACAACTAATGGATATATGTAAAGAATCATTTTATAGATAAATGGTTGTATCCTAATCGGTTTTCCTTACACCCTACATATGTATTTAAGCATATATATACTTTTATTTAATTTAATGGGGTAATGGGGAGAGAATTACGTTTCTTAGAGGTTCCTCCCCGTTGATGTCATATTTGGGTCATTTGGGATGGTGGTGACCAATGGTCATAGGGAAACAAAATCTTGGATTATGGTTTATCATGTGTTGTGGACCATTTGACTTTTATCAAGTTATCTCTTAATTATTATTCTTCTTTTTACTCTAATTTGGGTTTACATTTATATATCATTTCTTTGGTAAATGGGATATGTTTGGTTTTTATGTTGATCTACACCTTATGGAAATCCCTCTTTGGTGATGTAGGCACTGATGATGGAAGGTGGTGATGTAGATGGTGACATAATATGTTGATGAAGATTTGACATAGTTAAGGTTTCAAACCCATGTAATTGCCTTTATGTCACTGGGATTTTTGGACATTCAATGTCATGTGATTACTATGGAATGATCTAACCATTAGAGGGGGTGTGGATTTCCCTTGTGGGATGAGGGATATGGGTGTTGTTTCATTTTATTCTATCTTCCGAGTCCATCTATGTTATATATTAAAAAGGATTTTATTATCCATTTTCACATTAACTAACTAGTTTAAAACATATATTGATGAAAATGACATAAAATACATTATGTAAATGATGTGTACTACATGAAATACTAATATATCCTACATAATTCAAAAAAATAAAAAATTATTACACATAGCTACACATAAAAAACATTTCCAAAAAATAACACCCATTTTCTATAAATATGAAATGAAAAATGTGGAATTAAGATAAAAAATACCCATTTTTCAACATTTTTGCGGAACCTTTTAGAACAAAAAATTTATTAGAAACCCCATTTGTAAAAAAAATAAAGAAAAAACATTATTGATAACATTATAAATAAAAAAAGATCATTCAAAACCATCTTCATATTTATGATTTCAATTTATGAACCCTTTATTTTCATACCTAATTCCTGTACTACTCTCACTTGGTGATTTATGTCCTCCTCATGAATATTTTATACCATTGAATAAATTATTTTATCTCTTTATTCATTCTAAAATCATGTCCTATTATTAGATTCAGGATACCATATTTTAACATGAGGTATGAATCCCATAAATTTCAGTTTTTTTCTTTAGTTTCATCCTTATAGAAATTCTTAATGAGGTTATGATGATTTCAAGATAGTCTGGGGCTTGTTCATAGCCCAGAGCTTCAAGTTTTGGAGAAAACAGACCAGGCACATTGTTATTTTTAAATAACTTACCTAAGGAAATAGAGTTTTTTTGAAATGTGTGAGGTACTACAGTAAAGTATAGAGGGGTGCACGAGCTGCAAATTCATAGCCAAAACTATTTACTTATCCTATATAGTTTGTGACACTTATTCAATGAGTCTGCATATTTAGCGCATAGTTTGTCAAAACCATTTTCCCCTTTAAATTTGGGTAAAATTGATCTTTTTTCCTTAATAAATTATAAGTCTCACCCCTATTTTTCTTTTTTCTCCAAGAAAAACACCTCTCTCTTTAAGCTGGAGTTTCCCTTGACCCTCAAGGTAGGAATTAAATATTCTCCTTCAATTGGAATCATATCAGACTATCGTTCATCATGTTGGTTTTCTAATGGTATGTGCTTAATTAAATTACCTTACTTTATCAATTTATCTTTCCATGTTAATTTTTATTTCTAGGCATGATAATTTTCCCTATTTTCAGATTAATTTTAAATTTACTTTATTTCTTCCATCCCATCCCAAATATGATGCTGATAATGGATGATGGTTCATCTTACACCATAAGTTAGGTGGTATATAACTTTTGTTCATGTCTCATTTTTTATATTTATCACTGTTGTGCCACATTCCATTTTTACACATGTATTTAATATTCCTTAAATTAGTTTCCTAATTTTAAATCTAAACCCCTAATAAACCCTCCTTCCATCATTAGAGATCAATGGCCTCAACATGAGACATCCCATGGGTGTTCCATGTATATGATTACATGAAAATTTCCCCATTATTAACCAAAAAACCCCTATGATGTTTTTGGTTTGACATCCAAAGAGGGATTTAATGAAATAATTTAAATATATGAACTGTTTCATTGTAACTGGGAATGTATTTTTCATCCGACTTATTAAATTGTAATGGAATGTTTAATGGTATGAAACCACCTTTGATCCATTCTAATTTATAATTAAAAAGTAAATGGAATGAATTAAATACTAACGGTACACTAGTTTTGTTTTCACATGGTATTTGAATAATTATTAATGAAAGGTTACTATTGTTACTATTGTACCTTTTCTTATTTAAGTAGTGATCAGAGTTGAGATAGCCTTAGATTCATGGGGGAATTCCTAGAGAACTCATATAAATCCACCCCAATTCATTAATACAGTTTCATTGGAAGATGACCACCTTGTAATTTGGTATTTATCTTATTAGTACATGAATTTGTCGATATTGTACTGAAAATTCACTGGCATCATGTCTGGAAATTAGAATGCCTTGAATTAACCCACTTGAAGATTGATGTCTTTAGATATGGGATGCCTTGTATGCTTTCCTTGGGATACAATAATTCTTATACCTTATTTCACTTTGGATGTGTTCCAGGGACTCAGTTAGAAATTTTTCTAGTGGAATGAAGAGGGTGTGATCCTTGGATTACAAATAGTCCCCTATAGGTAGGTTTTATGGTTTATTGATGTGAAATGGCTTGAACTTCTATGGGTAAGAATTCCTTGGTTTCACCATGGGTCATATCATCAAATTATCACTACTTGGACACATTGGATACACTTTGGGCTCCAATTTATATATTTATTCTACTTGGAAACCTTGGTTATATTATTTAGAACCTGACCATATATAGGTCACCTGTTCAGTTGTATCTGAATTAGGCTAAATCATGTATTGTAGGTCGAGCATCCCATGGGGATCTAAGCTCGACATGGTTATTTTTTCACATATTTTATTCAACTTCTTATTTTTATACCTTCACACAATTTCCTTTATATTCATAGACCGATATTTTTATAGAAACAATTAGTGGTGGCCTACTAAGTATATCTCATTCCCTATACATGATAAATATTGGTACTCAGGCAGAATTTATGGATGTAGGTAGGGTAAAAGAAAGACCCCTATTGTGGATGATTTATTTTCTTATATTGTGGGAACTTAGAGCACAGGACAAAGATTAGGATCAGGATGCTATTGGAGATAGTTTTTTTGTCTTTTTACCTTTTATTTTACATGTGTTGTATGTATTCCCACTTCTGTGTATATTGTTTCTTTTGTATAGAATCAGGTCATAGACATCATCTTATATATGAAACTATTTATCATTTTTAGTCTATTTATCCTATCTAGTTTTTATAATGTTTTCTACTATGGTAGAGAATTGTTATCTATTTCTGATCTTAATTCAATTATTAAAATGTTTTGTTCCACTCTGACCATGAGGTTATTGTCTCCCTACTTTACTACTTTAGACCCTTGATACTATTTGACATCCCCTGGTATCTGGGGAGGCATGCTTGAGTCCATGTGCTCAACTAGTATTGGTTACCTATGAGTGAACCTATCTTGGGATGTTACAAAGTGGTATTATAGATTCTTTTCCTTAACATAATATTTGGGGTGGTAGAAAAAATATTAGGACTTGTTTGAATTTCATAATGAACCTATTACTGGGAGTACCTAACCCACATATGGGGAAAATAAAAATTAATAATGATGGAACTTTTTATTATGGATTATGCTTGTTATAGTGTATATATTTCACCATTGGGTGATGTATATTATTTGTGGAATTTTTTATTATTATAGATTCTATTTCACCCTTGGACTAGTATAGAAAGGATATAGTATCTCAAGGACCATTATAGACACTTTAGGATTTATTTTTCATGAATTATGTCATGCCATGCTTATTTACTACATGAATTTCCTATTTCATATTCTTAGTTCCATGAATGTAATATTTATGGCTGTGCTAACATTTTTTTGAACGATAAAATAATTGGACTAATTCATGTGTATGAATAAACCTATACTATTTTTCCCATATAATTTGATGATGGAACCTTAATTATCTAATTATATAGCATTGATCCAAAAAAAATTGGTCACATGAGATAAAATGTTATTCAGTTACAATTACATGGATTCTAATTTCAATTTAAAGAGAGAGCGTGCCTCTATAAACTTGTAATAGTGATCCATATAATTGAACCGTGGTAAAATCCTGGTTGTAGTTACATATAGTAATAATTGATACTTGTAAACTATAGAACTTTATAACATAGGAATGTAAGATGCATATAACTTGACCTTGACACACACACACACACACACACATGCATTTATGAACTGGTGAGTTCAAAATTTAATTATAATTGGTTGTCTTTAATGTGGATTCAAATTAAAACATAAAGTGAATTTTCCTCTACATCTTTTAATTGATATTTAATTTTTTGGAACCTTGTGTTTAAGATGTGGAACATGACCAAAACTCTAACCTTAGATCATGGGTAGTTGGGTTATTATGTTTTGGGTAGTGATCCCTTATAATTATTCTTGTATTAAGATAAATTATTTGTAATTATTATTGATTTTTGAGGCATGTGATTAGAAATTTTAGATATATGCCTCCATGATGGCCTTGGTTCAAGCACTAGGAAGGTGTAAATGACCAAGATCCTAAGGTGGTGGGACCCAACCTGCCAGTAGTTCCCCTTATGGCACCTCCTATTATACCTAACTTGCATGCCAATGAACAATTTTGAGATGGTTTTCTACAGCTCATACAGAATATATAGTTATCCCTGTGAAATTCCCGTAATATTGTAGAGTTGATGAGAGAGATATGATAGTATAATCCACATCATTTTATAGGATAGTAGACCCTAGGCTATTGAGACAAGGCTAGAGTCCATGAAGTCAATCTTTGAGCATCTAAAGATGCCTCTAGAGATGAGGGTCAAGATTCCATCTTATAAGTTTATTCATTCTTCCATGAATATGTGGGGAATTATTACTCAAGAATAAAATCACAAATATATGTCATGGAGTGATTTCTAAGATTCCTTCAATGTCTATTTCATTCTAAATAATATAAGAGCTGATTGAACTAGGTAATTTATGGACCTGGACTAAGGATCATTGCAAGTTATGGATTATTCAGCTAGCTTTACTAAGATTTGGTGTTTCTCAGCTTCCATCAGAGATAATGAACTACTGATAGTGAGATGCTTTGAGGATGGTATCAGATATGTTATCAGGTCTTAGGTAAGTTTCATCCATTTGACTACCATTTCAAGAACTATGAACTAAGCCTTAATCTAATGGTTTCTCTTGGATTTTTTCTTTTTTCCTTCTTCTTAAACCATGATCTTCCATTTCATTCTCATACCTCTAACTATAATGAATATTATTGTGTTAAACTAGGGTTTATGTTGGGGATTCAATGGATTTCATGGCTTTTTTAGGTTAGTGATTACCCCACTTCTTCCCTCCTTATGATATCCAATGTAGGATAAAACCTTTCATCACCTTTGGGTGAGGTGACTCTATATATATTGAATCATCCTTTGGTATACCAAGGACCTTTAGTCTCATTTGGTTATTATAAATCTATTATTCCTAGATTATTATTTGTGGGATTTTATACATTTATTTTTGTGGTTCTTATCTTGTGTTGAAAAAAATAGTGTTTTCTTTTCGATTTCCCTTTGACTATAAAATGTACACATTTAAATTGTTGGATAAATTTTTTTCAAGAAAAAACTAATTTTCTATTTATATTTCAATGGGATTTTGGATGTGATTTTTTTTCAAACAACTTATTTATTAACTGTGGTATTTTTTGTATGTGATGAATGGGGTTGTGGGTGCACATAAGATACCTTGGGTATTTGGGTTATAGGATGGGTGATTCCCTATCCTTATAAATGATCTAGTAAGAGGTTGTTTTGGATACCTAGATAGGACTAGATTAGATTAATTTTTTTTAGGTTCTCATAGGTAGAAAAATTGTTTTTGATAGAGTCCTAGAAACCTAGTGCCCATAGTTCAGAACTCCCCCATGTGGAACTTTATATTTGAGCTTATTCTGACATGAATTTATTATATAAAAGTGTGTTGTTTTATTTTTATCACTTGTTCATCCCTTTTTGTTTTCAATTATTCTTATGATTTTATTTATCATTTAATTTAAATTCATGGATTATTTTATTAATGAATAAAGTATTTATAATTTTTCTCTCAATGAAATTACTTTTAAAAATATTTTTTAAACTAGAATATTTGGTATTCATTTTTAAAAGTGATATATTGATTCATGGTGGTATCCTATGAAGATTTTATCCACACCATTCATATTCCATTTAGTGTTTGTAGACTTACTTATGTCTCATACAAGAAAGGTAAAAGGAAATGTATCTCATATAAGTACTTCTTGATGCTTTTTTCATTTTCCATAGTACGAGTTGGTGGTAGATAATGACCACATGTAGTTACTATGGTCTTTTATTTTTAGATCCTATATTTTTTTATTTTAGGAATTTTATAGTTATGTACCATATAATTCAAAATTGGATATATTTTGACCCTTATAGTTAGTTAGAGGACATTTAGGTTTTTTCTTTAGTTAAATTATATAATCTATTTATGGTTTATGGTCATGTTTTTTATTCTTATAATCTATTGGGAATGGTTTATATAATTTGAACTATTTATTTGATGGCATGAACATCCAAAATTTGGTTGAGTCATTTTAGATTCCCAATTAAAATCCTTAACATCTTTTACTTGATTCTAAAGGTGAAATCATTCCCACGATTTAGCATTGATATCATGGTACTTGATGTCTACTTGGGAAAATTGAGAACATGCATCAAGCCATATAGTTGGTCATCCTATGTGATGTGGAATCTTGAATCATGTTAGTTCATTATATGTTCATTCATTTCCACCTAAAAAAATGACTTCTTGAAAAAAATTACAATATGAGTGACTATCTCTATTTCATTCACATAAATTCTTTTACCTACCTTCTATTTTCTTATTTTCATCTCTCTCAAGAAAGAATCTAGCTCTGTATACTAGGCCCTTGGGGCTTGTTTTTTTAGATATAGACCCTCTTTCAAATTATATACTACGTTCCCATCATTATTAAGAATAAAACATATATACTACTCCTTATAATCTTCCTCCTCCAATTATTCATTCAAGAAGAAATATTTCACATCCTATTGATAAATTTTGTACTGCATGTTAGAAACAATAACATAGAACATTCATATGAATTTTAGTTGTGAAATAGATGAAACTTATTCTTTAAAATCAACTTCCTTAACTTATGAAAATACTTTATATAAAAGTATGTCTTTTTACCTTTAATATTTCACTTTATCAATTAGTTTATTTCATAATATTACTTAGCCCTAATACTATTTTTACATTTTATTCTACAAAAAATTTCCAATGTGAAATTACTATAAATATCTTCCGACTTATAATTAATAGAATATAATAATTATTTTTGTTTAATATCCTTAATAATTGAATATGACCCAATATGAGATATAAGAGTTGTTTCATTTCCTAATTGTCACTTCTTTATTCTTTATAGTAGATAATTATAATCTCCAATAATATTATGTTCTTACAATTTTTTTTATTTAGCTTCTTGTATTTATATTTTTCCTACTCAATATCATATTTATAATAATTGATCTAATATGAATCTATATTACCAATATAAATAACATTTCAAGATTTTTCTCAACTATTTTCTCAAAAATCTACTCACTACCCTATTCATAATATTCGAATTTCACTTCTTTGAGAACATAATTTTTTGATTTACACATAATTATTTTACCTCATAATAGGATAACACTTTATGAATCCTATTATTCAAACATCAATATCCATTGAATTGGATAAATATAAAATATGGATTCATTCTTTGACCTTCTAATCAATATTTCCTAGATTTTTTTAATATTCCTTAATGGAGAACAACTAGACACTTTGAAGTAGACCATATATATTATTTATTTCTATACCATATATCATAATATGTTATATATTAATTTAATCTCACAAGAAATATATTTGGAATATGAATATCTATACATAAAAATTATATCTAGTAAAACAATGTGATGTTATAACATACAATAATTATTCTCTCCAACTCAGATAAGCTTATGCTTTCTCCTTCTTCAAATCCATTTTTGGGGTATATAAGGAAAAATATTATATAGTTTAACTCAATTATTTTCAAGGTATGAATTGAATTATTTACACATAAACACCCTACCATTACTATACAAAAGATTCATGACACATAACCCCTATTCATTCTAAGCTCTTGTCTATAAAAGCTTAATCATTATCATTATTTATAAATTTTTCTTTATGGAAATGAAATTATTTATTCTTGTAAATTCATAAATGAATGTGATCATGTAAATATATTTTTGAGTATATATATGATTCATTATCCCAAAAAAATCTAAATGTATTAACTCAAGTGGTATGAAGGATATGATACCCACCATTTTATGACATACCTATGTCATTTTTTTACTTTTGAAGGGTTTTGAAGATGTATTTTATTTCTATCTTGAGATGAAGAAATACTATTACCACATATAACTAGGATATATGTCTTAAAAATATTTTATATAGATTTTCAAAGAGTATATTCCACATCTTATAATCATATTTTGTGCTCAAATAGAAGAAATTTATTGATTCAACAATTTGAAAAAGGTTTCTAGTGGTTCTGTTACCAATTGCGATAAATTATAATTATTTTATACCTATGATGAGATGAGTGTTTATTATAAGAATAATATCATTTCATTCATAAAAAAAATGACTCACCAAAAATAGATCATTTTTAGACCTATTAATAAATAATATATATTTGGAATTTAGCTTATGGTATTCGGTAAAAATTTCTTTAATTTCTTTTATCTTCATTGAGATTACATTCCCAATGTTAAAATAACCACCATTATATTATTTATTATTCTTCAATACCATGGTGTCTTCAGACATATGTATTGAGAAACTACTACTAATAATCTATATTTTTATCCCCTTACTATCATTAATAAACACTTTAACAACAAGTGAATTTTCTATTTTGATACCACTCCTAGATTTCTTACCATTAAAAACTCATTAAGTTTACTCTGAAAACATGGAAACTCATTTCTCAACAAAATTACCATATTAACTTCATCTTCCATATATATCTTTTAAAATATGAAATATATTTTGGAAGACTAATTGAAATAAATTTTTATTAACTTCTTGATTATTCTATTAACATGATAACTCAACTTTAATTTCTAAATTGTATAACTATATATAAGATAAATATTATTCAATCAAACATAATATTTTTTTATAAATGTCCAAAACACCAAAAATAGACTTGAAAACTTTTCCTTTAATCAGACTATTAAGTCTATTAGTGAATTCAATCTTTCTATCTTATTTTATTTAAAGTCACATTTAACTTTTTATTTGGAGAACATTTAATTCTCAAGTAATCATAAAATATCTTTGATGTAAGAGTAAAATTATTATAGTATTTTATAACCCAATATTTTATAGAATAAGTTTTACTCTTAGACCAAAAGGATTTGAAAATTTTTAATGTCATTGGTCTAGTTTTTACCTTTGTTTATATACACTATCTCTCAACATCATGTGAAGACTCTGACTTAATTTAGATGTATTTATCATAATTATCTATCATTTTACATTATAACTTATCATATTCATTCAAACTTAACTTCTTATCAGCAATATTAGATGTTTAATTTTCTCAAAATATTCATTTTTCCTTTTTTGGCAATCAGCGAAGTATTTATCCATCTTAAAAACATCGTTTAACAATGATTTTATTTCATTAGTGTTCTATGTGTTACTCTCAAGAAAAACTTAAAGCTCAGATTTTATCATATATTTAGTATAAGATTTTTCACTTTCTTTGTCACTACTTGAAATTTATTATTTTTGTTAAACATGATCTAAGAAGCTATAATCAATTCCAGTAATATTTTTATATTATTGACTACATGAGGTAGAGATTTATTACTCTTTCTTGATTAACATGATCATCCTCTTTCATATTTGATCTGTTTCTCTATTCTCATAGAATTTATTAAATTTTCTAAGAATTATTCCCCATTTATTTCTACAGGTTCATTATGAAAATTATTAATCATTATAATATTACTTCTTATTTCTTGGATAATCAGCTAAAAAGTTTTCAACTTCAACTCTATTAAAGAGATAATTTGGAATTTTTAATATTTAATTACTCTTACATTTTTCTTGATTTTATAGATATGCTCCATTATCCTTTTATTTTATACATAATTTTATCTATAATATTCCAATTCTATAGAGTATTTATCATATTCATCCTTGATATTGAGCATATTCATGGATTTAAATTCTATTTTCCCCATGGATTTCTTTGTAAACATAGGTTCTTTCCTAATATGATAATTGAGAAGAGTGTTATGAAACTAATCATGAGATAAGTTTTCATTCAATTATAAGTTAGATATATTTGGATGAAATGTGACAAGAAAATGTCTCATTATATTTTTGATTGTGTTCCAATATTGCAAAGTGTCTCCAAAAAACCTGATGTTAATGACTATCACATTTTCTCTCTTGAAGTAGTAATCTATTATCAAATTATATATCATTCTCATATCTTGAAATCTATACCACTAGTCCTTCATTTTGGTTTTCTTTTATTTTTCTAATTAACTTTATAAAAAATCTTGATATTATCCCACATTTCCTTGGTTTTCATGAGTCTAATTATTTTTTTATACAATTTATCAA
This sequence comes from Viscum album, assembly GCA_963277665.1. Taxonomy (NCBI): domain Eukaryota; kingdom Viridiplantae; phylum Streptophyta; class Magnoliopsida; order Santalales; family Viscaceae; genus Viscum; species Viscum album. Next base: position 718,476,219 of record OY728128.1, read on the forward strand.
AAATGGACTGAAGGTTATTATTTCTATCATTTCCATATACTTCATGATTTATATTTTTAGGAAATATCACTTGAGAATCACACCTAGGAGGTGTAAATGAAACTACATCTACATCACAAACTCCTAGGAAATTTTAAATATGATAAGGGATCATTATATTCATTTATCATCAGATATTATTTCTATTTAGTATGGGAACATCAATACTTTTTATAAATGTTATATTCTTTATATGTAGTTTCAATAGGATATGATTTTAGAGGAAACTAGTTATCTCTAATACCACATGAAGTTCCCATGTTAGGTGATGTTCCACTAAGAATGAGGGGGGTTTTGGATGAATTAGTTGAATAATTTTTAGAATTTATCTTTTATAAAATAACACATTTGAATTATTAATGTCTTAATATGTAGTTTTCCAAGCATAACACATACTGACATGAAACTTAAATACAAATGAAAACAATTCATACATGCTTTTACAATGTTCATTCCCAATATGGGTACCTAATATTTTTGGTGTTTGAGTCAATTTATGAGATATAGGGTAATCACTAAAATTAGATATTGACAACAGTAGGAAGAGGGATACGTTTATACAAGAATCCTAAAAATACATCTCCACTATTACAAGTTAGGGGATGTGTAGTTCCTTCAACCATTATAAAGAAAAATTTATCTCTATATATTTTATTTAGACTCAGAACACGAATTGTCATATATTATGTCAGTAGCCTCTAATTATTCAATGATGCTCCACAAAGAACACCTAAAGTAACCAATATTCAACTACCAAAATGGAATCAATAAAGTTGCATGCTCATATTGATAATTTTCATGACATGGTATTAGAATGATCAACACTTGTAAATATCATGATACTTTATGTAGTCTTCTTCCTACCCATATTAAATCCTCCAAATGATCTATAAAAAATAAATGAAGACCTCTATTCTAGGTATGTATTATTTCAGAAAATATATATCCATTGGTATATATTTTAATGTGTTTTTAGATAGGTTAGAGGTGTTTGGGATGATAGAATATGAAAGTTCTAGGTTGGGGGGCCATGTTATAGATTTAAAAGATACAAAAACTCCACTAGATAGCTAGTGGAGTCAGTAGAATCTACAACAGGACTACAGATTCCACCAAACAATTAGTGTGTCTCATTTAAGAGCTGTTTCTTATTAGAAGCTACTATCCTATCTATGGAACTTTCACGGGAAATGTAAAAAATATAGGTTATCTTGATTTTATTTAAACATCACCCTACTATTTTTCACATTCTCTCAGTCCTCTATCATGATCCAGAATCCTATGCAATTTGTTTTAGAAATTTTGGGCTCTCTCTTATCATTTTATCACCTTTTTTGATGCTTGGACATTAGTTTGATTCTATGATTTTAATCAAGTGAGGTCTATATTGTTATGGATTAATTATTACCTCCATTAATTGGTTAAAACAATTTAGATTCTTGATATATTTATCAAATACATGGTTTTTGTGTGGTTTAACAAGGTAATTGTTGGTCATTGATAAAATTGACACATGAATCGAGAGTTTAGGAATTTTCATATCATTTGGACCTAAAGAGTTTTTTTAAGGGATTATTATCAAGTATGTGTGATCATGTACTACTATTTCGGTATAGAATCTCTTCACCCTTGTTCCTATAATGCTAAATAATGGAAGAATGGGGATGTTTCTTGGATTCTGAGTGGTAAAATTAGACTCACACATTGACCATTTCCATCTTAAAGTTATTGAACCTATGGTACATTGTCCTTATTATTATCACATGTTTATATATGTGTTTTGAATGGTTTTTTTCATGCATGGATATCCCCTTGAGTCCCATGTTTGATGTTTGAACACATTAGGTGTACGTGTGTATCCCCATCAGACCTTTTCTTTGTGGTTTATAATATGTATATTTATGACGATAAAGACTGTTTCTTGATATGATGTGATTTTTATATGTCATCCAATATCTATTCAATGCATGTTTTTTCTTTATTCTTTTATAATTGAGAATTTGTATTGAGCCATAAGGACTGTCCCCCAAAGGGGTGTGTGTTAAAGGATTTGATCAATATATACATGGGTTATACCATCAAGGGGGATATGTTCGACATTTTTATGGACTATCCCATATAGTGTTATTTTTTAGGTGGATGGTTGACATTCCATTGAGTAGGGAACTAAAGTAGGCAGACCTAGTCTCCAAGGAATCAATATGTTTGTTGTTCTTATGTTATATACATATTTCTTAAATGTTTTTTGATTATTTTAATGTGATACACCCGCATATCTTATGAAATTTTTTTAAGGTTCTATTGGTGGTGTCCTAGTGGGTTTCACACCCACACCCTATATGTAATTCTCAGTGTATGTATAGATTTTATAACCTAGGATCTAGTTACGGGAAAGGGTCATGAAATGGTTAGTTGAACATGAGTAGGAGGGTATGAGGATTTTTTTGATAGACTTTGAGAAAGGATGTAAGATTTTATTTATTTACTTGTTATTTTTTAATATTTTATCTTGATCCAATACTTATGGGGATCCCTTTTCTAAATTTAGATTTCCTGATTGTCATTCTATATAATTATTGCACGTGTTAGTCCTTATGTTTATGTTATTACTCTAATGTTCTAATTATTATTTAATTATTGATTTATATTGTTATATCTTCAATTTTATAAACTATTTATTACTGATACTAAGATAATAGTCTCCCCACAATGTACCTCTTGGTCATAACTGCCAGTCAGCAACCTCTTACATATGGGAAGGAATACATGAGGTTGTGTGGAATCCTAGTCCAGACTTGGTGATTTGGGTCGAGGTGTTGAAAAATGTTATCAAAGATCAAGTCCAATAACTTTTTACCTTTCGATTCCATAACTTAATACATGGTTTATAGGAGAAGGGATTTTTGGGACTTAGGTAGGGTAAATGTGTCAGTTACTATCCATCACTATATAGTGGACCTCTGAGTTACCATGAAAGTGGGAAGTGATTATCTTAGAGTTCAATGTTATATTGAATTAATTTAACCATTATTAATGTACATGATGTTGGTATTGTAATTTGTGGGATTTGGGGTGTGATCATGCATCTTGTCTAGGAATGTATGATTATATTTAAATTCCTTTCATTAAATAGAGAGAAGATAATTAGAATACCTATTAAAATTTATGATATGTGATTTTTTCATCATTTATTTCATGTTTTTATTTGAGTTTTAATACTGTATACTTGAGTATATATATATGGATTTAAGTAACATGTAGGTATTAGAGGTTTGTATTGGTCTAGGAGTAGTGCTTTAGGGATTATTACATGTTTTGTGGGTAGTCTATTAGGTTGACATTTTTGAAACCCCTTATGTGTTCATGTGGTATTTTATCGGTCTTCTTAGTTTAGATATTATATTTATTTAAAAGTTGGTCTCAAATTTTAGGAAATTATGACTCGTAGTCATCTTATATAGCGATTTAGGGAATCTGGTCAGAATACTTCCCATATAGACATAAGTACAAGTTTCACCACTTATTGTGAAGGAGGATGCAGTTGAGGGTGCTCCCATGGTATCTCCAGAAACTCAGTCTATAGTACTGATCTATCTATGAATCTTTTGAATAGTACATGTTCAAGGTGGAGGATCCTATAAGGGGGATGATTATGGTCAACTATGCTCATGAGTTTTAACCCAAGTATCCCCACCTTATATGGCACTGGTGGCCCTAAGGATGTGGATGTTTTGATATGAATAATCGAGAAGATCATTGATCTAGTGGAACCTCGAAGGATAGAAAGGTTATTCTTGAAACCTTTATACTTATGGGGACTTATGGATGATGGTGGTACTTCAGGCTGGTAGACATGAAGGGTTGATGTGGGTGACTTTTAAGAACCTCTTCTTCATATAGTTCTTCCTTGATGTGCTAAAGCTATACCGTGCTCATAATTTTCACAGATCTTTAGTAGTGGAAAATATCAACATCTACCTATTCAGTGTGATTCATTGAGTTGATTCAATTTTCTCCTCTTATAGTTGGGAAAAAAATATATAGAGCCATGAAATTTGAGATCATCCCTTATCTAGAGATGAAAATCCAGGTAAGGAGCTTTAATATGATTCCCTATGCTACAACACTTTGTAAGGATCCGATGATTTGGAAGAGAATCAAGGAATTCATAGATGTAGGTCTTATTCTAGTTTCCTAGGGATTTATTAGTGTTTTATCTATTATAGTCCCAATTATATATTCTAGGAATAAGAATAGAATGTTAGAGGATTGATATTAGGGTGGTGGTTCATAATCAGAGAAGAGAAGATGTTCATTGACTCCATATGTTGGTAATGAATCTTCTAGGTGATATAACTATGGGCAGAAATAAAATAATCATAAGGAATGTTATATTTTTCTCAAGAATTTTCACCAGTTTGGAAAGGTTGGTCAACTAATTTGGTTATATTCCATGGCATCATTGATGCATATAGAAAGGTTCAACCAAGAAATAGGGGGAGGACCATAAAATATGGAACAAACCATGCAAGGGTTGGTGTATCAGGTGAATCATGATCCTCTAGGGTGTCATGGAGTGGTTACTGGAGGGTTTTATATAGTTCATTAAGATTTATATGAAGTTTGAGAGTGAATTTCAATAGTTGAAGTATGGTTATGATTTCTTTAACATTATTCATTTCATTCTTTGATAGAGGCAGATACCATTCATTCTTATAAGATCAATTGGTTATTGGGTTAGAATTACCAGTTATGTTCTCCTTTGAGTGATTTTCTATCGATACACCCTTGGGAAAGAAAGTGTATTATATTAACATCTATCCATAATACCTGATGGTTATTTTGGGCTTTGACCATGTGTAGAGCTTCAAAATTCTAGATATTTTAGGAATCAATGTGATATTTGGAATGGATTGGTTGAATATCTACCATGCACACATTGATTTCTTTTCGAATTAACTATTTTTTTCATTGGATAATGTTGATAATTTTATGTTGAGTATTTAATAGGACTATGAGGAAGGTAGAGTGGGACTATATCCTCATTAGAGAGAATACTATGTAGTTTAGTTGGTTAGAATGATCCTTACAATGGATTAGACAATGATTGCATAATATTTTTATCTTTTGGTTGTCTAATTATGAGATGTATTTCTATAATATTTCTCTAGGTTACCTCCAGTCATGGGATTTGAGTTTGATATCAAGATCATGCCCAATGCAGGACCTATATTGATTCATCCATATCACATTGCACTAAATGAATTGAAAGAGCTCAAGGTAAAATTTGAATATCTTAAAACCAAAGGCTTCATTAGAATGAGAACATCCCCTGGGGGTAATCCAGATTTGTTCTCTAAGAAGGTGGATGATAGTATTTTTATTTGTGTGGACTAAAGATTTTTAACTGAATAATTTTTTAAAATAAGTTAATGTTTCTATAGATTAACAACATGTTTAGTAAATTGATGGGATCCTAGTCGTTTTCAAAGATTTATTTGTGTTCCATCTACCATCGACATGAGGTCTGAGTGGAAGACATACTAGAGAAATATTTTAGGAGTAGACATGGGTTGTAAGACTATCTCGTTTGTCCTTTTGAACTAATGAATGATATTATTGTGTTAATAAATCTCATGAAACTAGTATTTCACCCATACTTGGACCCCTTTATCATTGTTTTCATTGATGAAATCCTGATATAATCAAAGAAATTAGAGATAAATTCTAAACACCTTGTATCATTTTTGGAATGATTCAAGCACATCATATGTACACCATGTTATCAAATTTTTATTTTTATATTAAAGAGTTTCATTTTCTTGGGCACATGATTTCTCAAGTATGAATATATTCTAATAAAAAGAAGGTTTAAGTAGTTATGGATTGGGAATGACTAAGGAACATTTTCAATATTTAGAGTTTCCTTAGTTTGGTTGAGTACTATTGAAGGATCATTAGGACATGTATCACCTTGTGGAAGCTTTGAATATTCTTAAAAAAATGGGATTAATGTTTGAATGGATAAAAAAATGTGAAGAGATCTTATTAGGGTTTATGAGAAGACTGACGTTGGCTTCGATTCTGATTTTGTTACCCTAGAGTGGGTTATGCAGTGCATTATGACACATCTAGTTTTATACTAGGAGCTAGATTGATGTAAAATAATAAAGTGGATTCTTACAAATGTCTTAAAATTTTAACCCATGAGTGGAAAAAATATACCCATGATATAGATAAGGCATATATTATAGTAATGTGAAACGAGTAAGCTGGGGTGGGGCGGGCTAAGCCTATGTGGGTTTGATCCTACGGGGGTTTTTCTGCAAAATCCCACATATGATGTGAAAAAAAATTAAAACCCGCCCTTCCCCACATAATCCCATGGGTTTCCTATGTGTTTCCCAGATTTTATAAAATATAAAATATTTATAATAATTTAAATACTGTATTTTTTTAAATTTATAATGGTTGTTATTGGGAAAATTATGGATTGACAATACCTAGAGTTTTAAGGGATGTGATGGAACATTTTTATATGGGTTAATGGTGGCATGTGATGATGACGATGTGGTAGAGAACTGTTGTTATGCAAAGTAGGTGAGTGATCGATGAGACATGATGAATGATAATGTTGTTCGTGTGGTGATGCAAATGGCTGGAATAAACGACAACTTTCTAAAAAACAATCGATTTCAAAGGAGGCTATTAGGGTCCCCCTGAGGTCCTTTCCTATTCTCTTAATAAAAAAGTAAAAATAAATAATAAAAAAATTAAATGGACCTAAAAAATATTATCATTATAATAAATATTATAATTTAAACCATGTTCAAGAGAGATGAGTTCCATTTTTCGAGAGGTGGGGTGACATATCATGTGAATATGATAAATAGTGACAATATAAATATTAAAATATCATATTAAAACAATAAATATAAACCTATTTAAAATTCACGTGTGAATAAATGGTGAATTAGTATGATAATTACTATGATAAATCTTATGTCATGGTTTAATCATAATTTTTTTATTAAAAAAACTAAACTATTAAAGAATCATATATTGTAATTTTTTTTAAATTAGGCCCACGGGTAAGCCCACACCCATGCGGGCTCAACCCGCCTTGTCCAGCACCCGCACGGGCTCAACCCACATTGGCCCGTGCTCTAAACGATCAAATTTTTTTGGCCTTCCCCACCTCGCATCCGCTCCAAACCCGCAAAACCTGCGTGCTATAGGCCCATTTTTCATTACCAGTCTATTGTTCATGTATTGAAATGTTGGAAAAACTACCTATTTTGTGAGAGGTTTTTTTTATAAAGGACCAAAAGAGTCTGTAGTATAATTTCACATTGTGAGAATTAAATATTCATTATAGGATGTAACAACCAATGTTTTTATTCCAAGGTAGAATTATAAAGAATGTGAATTTTTAGTGTTTTGTGGAAGGTCTATTATTTGAACCAAGCATCATAATATAATTATGAGTTTTGAAAAACTCAAAAGTATTATTTTTAAACTTGGCTAGAGTCTCATGGGGATTACTTGGATGCTATATCATGTTTGGGGAGTGTCATTCTCTAAAACCTTAAAATAGGATATACTGGTCAGGGCGCACAATTTTTCTAAAACTGTGTGCCCCACCAGTTCACATAGAGTGGTTGTAGTAGGTGAGCAGTAGTGAAGCATAGGGGAAACACCTAGTTTCCTAAACTATGCACCTATCCCGCACACTTTATGATATATAGATAGTGGTTATTAACTATTCATATCATGTTTTTCACATTGTATGTTTAAACCATGAAGGACAACCGTTTGAGGTGGGGTTTTTAAGAAGTAGGAGTCGCACTGTTGGTGCACTGTTTGGACAACTGTGCATCTAACTTGTGAGACCCAGTTTTGAGGGTAAAATGTCCAAATTTACCTTAATGAGGTTAAATCATATTTACACCTTTTCTCCTCCCTCCAGCCATGTGAGGCTCTCACACCTTTTCTTTATGGGTTTCTCCTCTTCTAACCTAGGGATCATGATATGTCATCCATCTAAAGTCTGAATTGAATGCCATAAATTTCTATAAATTTGCATTGTCATTCTCTTTAATCATCTCTATTCCTTTATAAGTTGCTCTTCCAATCTATTATTCTAATTTGGTGCGAGTTCATTTCCCCTATTTTAGGGAAAATGTACATTTCATCAAATTTTTCCCAACCGGACCAAATCAAGCCTTGATATTTGATGAGAAGATCATCCTAAGAATAAGGTCAGTGGTCTATAGCTCTTTTCCAATGATTTAATTTAATTATAAATATTTTCATTGTTCCACATGCCAGTTTTTTCTATGTATTGTTGTGAAATTATTTTCATTATCTTAAATTGGCATACACACCATGATAAACTCACATTGATCGATGTTTAGTAATTTTAGGATGTAAACCTTAAAAAAAGACACCCTTTAAGTGTTACATCTTAATTTACCCTTTTTAATTAAATTATTAAATATCTCAGAACTCCTTTTTAGCATTTTATTGGATTATAAATGGTGTTTCCTTTGTTATATAAATGTTTAATTAAACTAAAGCACCTCCTAAGTACTTAAACCAACTTATGAATGAAATTTTACCTTGGAAGAAATTTCCCATTTGATGATAACAACACCTAAATTACTAACCCAAATTATAATTGGAATTGGCCTCGTAGAAGATTGCCTTATTTGACCTTAACACCTTCTAAATGACTCTTGAGACTTATGAATTGGATATCCATGTTTGCTATCTTTCTAAATGATTCTTTTGATAAATTGAGTTATGAATTTCCTGAAACATGGTTGAGATAAATGGATTTTTTGTTAAAAACATCATGGCTGATAATAAAATCCCTTGGATGAGGAGAGATGTCCTATAATTTTAAAAGTAGATATTGGTGTTTCAAATATTTCTTGGATTTTTAGAATTTGTAATTTTTATGACTTCATGATTCTTTCTATATATATTGTTTTATCAATGCATGGTCTAATGTGATAATCATAATGAATTTAATTAAGGGACATGGTATTCCTTTTGACTAGTTGTTCTAAATACTAACCACCTTTTAAGTGGGTTGGCATGGCTTGATGAGAATTTACCAATACTTGATAAATGACATGTATTAAAGGGAATTCCTTGTTATTGATGGTTTAGCTTCATTGAATGAATTACATGATTTAAATGAAATTAATTTTTTAAATTTAATGGGTTGAATTAAATGTAATGGGTTTAAAATCCACATCTCTCATATGTTTGGTTATAATATTAATTGAAATTCCCTTAGTTATATTTCGTCTTCATAAATATAAAATCATGAGAGGTAATGACACATGGATATTATTATTGTAAATATGATTAAAATTTTGATATAGGATGTGGAATGATGGTTAGGGTTCTATTGAGCATGGTGGTATTATGATCCCTTACATCAGGTATTGAGCATGGCATCACATAATATTGATACTATTTGGATAGTGGGAATGGAACACCATATCCCATGAGTTAAGAGTTGACATGACGGATCACTCACTATTTTGAGTGTTGGAATAAAGGTACAGTCAATATCTATGTTGAAAAGGATGATATATCCCACTCATTATGAGATTTATGGCATGTACCCTCAATTTGAGCTTATAGGCTCATTTAGATAGGTTATGGATGTCTGAGTTATGCCCTGGTCCAACTAGTACCTTGTATTCCAGGTATATGGACAATTATATCCGAATGTACTTGGTCCATATATGTGGATGGGATATATAAATACACTATATATCATTACTATATTATAGTTACAGACCAGACACTCTTTTATTCTTATGCTGAAGCAAGTTTGGTTGGCCAGGTGTCCTTTTAGAACCTAATCCCACCGATATTTATTTATTCAACATTGTTAATTATTCTATTATACTTCACACAAATTTAAATTATAATCTGATATAATATTTATCTATATCAACCATTTGTGGTGGCCTACTGGGATTTTATCTCACACCCTACTTGGGCTGCCATTGCACTGGGGGTACCCGAGTAGATCTCATGCTTGCAAGACTATGGACTATTCCTTGCGCTATTATTCTTGTACCTAGAAGTTAAGAGCATAGTACAGATATGAAGCTCAGGATGCTCATGGAGTATTCTCTTGATGATTTTTTCATGTTCTTTTTCATGTATTTTACTATATCATGCTTCCTACAGTATGTCTTTTTTAATTTATATATCATTTTCTAGACTTGCATTCATTTTTTTATATTGGCATTGGCTATCTCTTATTCAATTTTTACTATTATTTTGATACTATTTATTTCTTTTACTAATTATTTTTCTATTGTATATTATTTATTATCTAATATAACATAGTTCTAATATGATCTTGATGGTATAGTCTCCCTACTATCACCTCCTTAAACCCTCACTACTAGTCAGAATTCTCTGGTATATGGGGAGGCATGCATCAGGATATGTAACAACTAGTCTGTCTACCGATTTAGTTGTCATTTAGGTTGGTATGTTACAAATTGGTATCATTGGGGGGTTTTTCTTTTATCTTACTATTTTTAGTTGGTAAATAGGAGACTAGTAATATCTCGGTGCTTGGTAAATTGTAGTGCCTAGGAGTGATCAACCCACGTATGAGGGAAAGTCATAGCTGATATGGATGAATTTTTTTTATTCCATTTTCTATTATATTTGATTACTATTTCACATTAAGTTATTGGAGTAATTTACACTAATTATTGTTTTATAGAATTATGGTATTTTTACATTATCCTGGAATATAAAGTAAGTAACATTACATGCATCATTATAGGCACATATAGGTTCACATTCCATGCATATTCCATACCATGCAGTTGCATTTTTAGGCTTATTGATTATGGTGATGATGTGACTTGTGTGTTTTTTATCATGCTTGTTATATTCCATTTTAGGTATTTTAGTGGAATTCTTAGTTTTGTACATGTTAGGTATTTATTTAGCATGATTTTTTATATGACATTCTTGGGTGATTTATTTAGCATGTTAACATACTACCATGATTAGGTGATTATATGACATGATACTAGATTATTTAGAATATGTTGTCTATGTATCATTATTTTGTTCTTATGATCATTTTTATTTGTGTTTATTACTTGTAATAACATTCTTGATTTTTTTGATGTAATGTTATTGGTTGCATGGTATGAATTTATTGGTTGTGATTAAATGGGAACTGGTTTTCAATTGTGAGGTGTATGGGAACCTTATAATAGGGAAAAGGCAACCCATGTATTTGAACCATCTTTTGATATTTTATATACATCTAGACCATGGTAAAAATTTGAAATATTCTAAGGTTAAAATGTTAAAAATGAATTGGTATTGACTAAATGAGATATAGTCACCAGTCTATAAAGTGTATGGGTTCTTTATAGATTATGAGATGGAAATATTTATAATCAAACCAATATATATAACCATGATATATTTTTAAATGATTGTAAATGTAAAATATATTTAATTTTGATCATAAATGAATTGGTTGCCTCTATAAAGTCTCGTGAACCTATCATACAGGCATAACGATTTGTATGATTAAATTCTAAAATGTAAAACTATACCCAAGTTGGTAAGTTAGGGAATGTTTCTTTCAAGACAACCCTCTATGTGTGTTTTGAAACATTGATAATTAGACTACATATATTGGGTTGCATCATGATGAACACAGGTTAGCTTAACGTGACCCTTATAGATCACCTTATCCATTACCAAATGCTTTTGTCTTATAGGTTGTACTTTTTGTTCTATTTTAGATCTCTTAAATGATTAAATATTGAATGTGAATCAATTTAATGACTTGAAATTGAAACTTATTTGTTATCCTTAGTTTATAACATTGTGTAAGGGTAGTTCTAACCTCTCATAGAGTTACCTTAGAATGGAAACGTGATCATTTTCCTCGGGACTTTTCCATTTTATAAAGGGATTAAATGATAGGCATATAGTCTAGTCAAATTGATTTTTCATGACCTAGTTATAGGATTGATTCCTTTTTTTTTCAAGGGATATCCTAAGGTAGATATAACCCTCAGAGATTAAATGCATTGCTAAATACTGTGAGCTTTATGACGTATGGTACTTTTTAGGTATCATTATCTATAGTAGGACTCTCAGCTTCTAAATGAAAACCTTGTTTGGATGGGTGGTCACAGTATCCATGAATTTTATAACGGGTTTGAGAATCACATAATTCTCAATTTCAATAGGATAGACATGACTAAGACATGGTCAGATCTTTAGTAGGTCTCATGACCCTCTCTTCTTCCTCAACAACGGACAACTTGGTATGAATCCATCCAAGTTAATGGTCATATGGGGCAATATGAATTGATATTAACTCACATGTACATGCCACCTGATACTTGAATTCATAGAGAATATTTCCTAAGGATAGTATCAAATATGTTCCATATTTCTTATGAAATATTGCCATAGTGAGTGTTCATAAACATGGTACCTGTCGAGCAACATAGTGGTATAATGAATCAGTTGAGTTTAGTGGAATTTCTGAGCCTTGTGCTATTGAGTAAATTTTAGGGTGATCACCACATTATAGTGAACTAAGAGATAAAAGAATCCATTCACCCATATAAATGGATTGGTATTCCAATAGGATTGATTTTTTGATAGGTCGGTCAGGTTATTCTTGGTTTTCATGTAAAATATTATAATGTTTTCATTTAAGGTGAATCTAATATAGAACGCTTGTGGATGGATAAACTATCTCTCCATTTTATTATAAGGAAAATCATAGGGTGGGGAGTGTCATTTCAGTTATGGTGAATTCATTTCCATCCAAATAGAAGGAACAAAATAATGTGAGACCATTTGAAATGGATAGTATTTCTTGAAATCCCTTATGGCTTGCACCTTGAGAATCATGTCGGTGCTTGCTCAACAGCACAATGTGAATGTGGATGTTTGCGTGTGAAACACTTGAGAAACACTGTTTGTCTTGGATTCACTTCAATGGTTATGTTGATTGATCATGAGATTCTTTGTGATGGGAAGGGATCATGTCTATGTTAATGACGATGCGTCGGTAGGGGTGCCTCAAGTCTTCTTGGTAATCTTTGATTCCTCTTAGTGTACTATTCTTTAAGAGATGAGCATGTCCCCTATCTTGATTTTCTCCTTAATGCACTAAGAGATCTTTGATAATAATTATAGATAAATGTTTAAAATCCTATCCACTTATAATAAATATTATCTATTATAGTTTTGTGCTGGATGCATTGCTTTTAATGAGGCATGGTTACTCTTAAGTGATACTTGGGTTCCCATGTAGGAACACCATGGGTGGACTCCATGACACCAGCCATTTTACTATGACTTCACAGCTAAAAAGATGATGATATGGGATTTTTTTATGATATTATATGTATGTATTGTCATTTTACCGACATCTCACTTGTAAACAAGGAGTATAGACTACCTTGGGTTAGTTACATGGAAACTGGTTTAATGAATATGAGGTTATCCCAATTTTTTTGTCGTGCTCAGAGGTGAGGTTTAAAAGGCGATGATTCTAGTGGGATGGATCTGGGTTACACCCTTTCAATGATATGGAATTAAAGATTAAATGGGATGGTGATGGGTTGACCAAGGAATGTCACTGGATGCCGGGTATGGGATTCAGTGGAAGTTCTCGTTGTAAATACAAGAATCCTTGGGGAAGGTATTGTAGTTCATTTTGTAATATGCTAGTCATTCAATATGATCATTTTGATAATGTTTAGGAGGATGTTTGAGGACTTGTTATCCTTCTTGTTTTATGCGTATGGTCCATGAAGAACCATTTAAATCATGTCGTCGGGTCTTGGAGGGTTTGGTGTAAAGGTCATTTTTGTCCTTAAAAGATTTCATGACCAGTTCCAGTTAGGTTGATTGGGATTCAAGAATTTCTTAATGATGATGTCCCTGATATGAACATGAATGTAATTGGGTTCACCCAATTAAGGAAAACATGCCAAGAGTATCTTCAGAATGATTATATTCATTCTTTGTGAGGCTATTCTAATGGTGGGGCACACTATGGTTGGGAATTCGACCTTTTTGATTTTAAGAAACTATTTCAAGGAGGACCGTCAGCTAGATGTTTAAAATTAATATTAAGTGGTCATTTCTATATCTAAATGGGATTAGGTAAGCAATCTTTCAGTGTTTCAGTTGGAAAATGAGCATACTCTCATATTCTAATGGCATAAGTTCCATTTACTCAAATAATTCTTGGAGGTGTGTTAGGAGTATAGGAAAACAATGCGACCATTTGAATGAAAATTCACAACCCTTTTAGGTTGGGTGATGTTTTCATTATTCCCCAAGGCTTATTGGGGATGAGAAGTTATAAGGTGAGTAGGTTATAATGACATGTATTTTTAAAACAAGGTATAATTCCATGGGAATTTTAATTTTTAGAATTTATTAGACGAACTATTCTTTAAACAAGGCATCAAAAAATAATTTAGAGATTTAGAACACTCAAAATTGTTGTGTTTATACTTTTTTATAGTCCGAAGTTCTCCCTTGAGTTGTGGGAGCATTGGGATTCAAAAAATCAAAAATGGGAAGGATTGGTCATGGCACACAATTTTTTTGAAACAATATGGACCAATAGTGTAAACTATGTGGCTACAGCAGGTGAGCAGCAGTGAGGCACACATTTTGTGCACGTTTTATCAAATTGTGCACGTAACTGACATGCTATTGTTCCACCTAAGTAGTTTTCATTCACTATTCATCACAGAGTTTGTGCATGGTTTGGGAAAACCATATGGGACAACCTCACTAGGTGGGGTGCTTAAGAATATGGAGCCACATGGTTAGTGCATAGTTTCAAAAACCATGTGAAGGTTTTGATGGAGAAATGTCCAAATTTTCCTTAATGAGGTTAAATCCTCTTTTCATATTTTTTTCCTCTCCCTCTAGTCGCATGAATATCTCTAAAATTTTTCCCTTGGGTTTATCCTCTTCCAATCTAAGGATTATGCTACATCCTCTATCCGAAGTTGGAATCAAAAATTTTCAATATCTGTGGATCTGTATCAGTAAGCTATCAAATCATCATGATTCCTTTATAAGTTTCTCTTATAATATTTTGTATTAATTTGGTGTGATCTCATTTTACCTATCTTTAAAGAAAATTTTTGTTTATTAGATTTCTTCCAAACTAGACTGAATCAAGCCTTGATATTGGATGAGTAGAGAATCCTAAAAAAATATAGGTGTTCTATAAATCTTTCCTAATGTTTTCATTGAATTATAAATCTTTTTGTTGTTACGCATGTCGTCCATTTTTTTTAATCACCCTAAAATTGTTTTCTTCATCATAAATTGGTATATGCACCTTGATACACTCTCATTGATCATTATTTATTAAAATGAGACTATAAAACTCGATCACAGACACTCCTTATGTGTGTCGTCTTAATTTCCCCCTTTTAATTAAATTATTTAAAATCTGGGAATTCTTTCTAAGTGTTTGGTGTAAATTATAAATGGTTTTCCTTTGTTATATAAAATATTAATTGAACCAAAGACCCCCCTAAAGTAATTGTCCCAACATATGAATGCAATTTCCCCTTGGAAGCAATATTCCAATTGATGATAACACCTACTATGTGCTCGACCCAACTTATAATTGGAATTTCCCTTGTAGGTGATTATATTTTTTAAACCTTGGCACCTTCTAAATGACACTTGAGACTTATTAATTGAATTTCCATGTTTTGTATCATTATAAATTCTTCTTTTAATAAATTGATTTATAAATTTTGTGGAATATGGTTGAGCTAAATAAATTGTTTGTTAAAAACATCATATTTGATAATAAAACCCCTCAGATGAGATTCATTATCCTTAAATATAAAAAGTGGAGATTAGTGTATCAACTATTTCTTGTCTTTTGGGAATTTTTTATCCCTATTCCTTGAAGTTTATTTTTAGATATATTTTATACTTAGTAAATTGTCTAAAGTGATAATTGTAATGGATTGAATTAATGGACATGACCTTCACTATGACTAGTTGTTCCAAATTCCGACCACCTTCTATGTGGGTTGGAATGACTTGGCTAGAATTTACCATGCCTTGACCAATGAAATGATTTAGATGGAATGGATTGTTCATAATAGGTTTTCTTTAATGAAGGTATTGAATGATTTAAATGAAATTGACTGTTTAAATTGAATGGTTTGAATTTAATGGAATGGGTGGAAATGTCATGCATCTTGTATGTTTTGTTATAATATGAATTAAAATTACCTTGGTTTTATTTAGGATTAATAAATATAAAATCATGAAAGGTAATTCACCATTTCTATTATTACTATAAATAAGATTATACACTCGATATAGGATATGGAATGATGGTAAGGACTCTGTTGAGCATGGATATATCATGATCCCTAACATCAGGTGTGGAGCATGAAGTCACACACCATTAATACTATTTGGATGTTGGGCATGGCGTGCCACATCCCTTTCATTGAGTGTTGGCACAACGAATGAGTCATTGTTTTGAGTGTTGTCATGACGACACACTCACCATCTCAAGTGATGATCATGATGTCTCCCACTCATTATGAGAAGTAGGGAATGTATCCTCTATTTGAGATTATAGGATCATTTAGACTGGTTATGGATGTCTGAGTTACTCCCCAATCTAGTAAATACCTAGTATTCCAGGTATATGGCCACTTACATTCGCATGCACTTGGTCCATATAGGTGGATGTTATATATTAATATACTATACATATTATTACTGTATATATAGTTACTAATTAGGCACTATTTATATCTTTTTATGAAGAAGGTAGGGTTGTCTAGGTGTCCTTTTAAAAACTGAGCCAACCAGTATTTATTTATTAATCATTGTTAATCATCCCACTATACTGCACACTGCTTTACATTATAATCATAGACTGGATTTAGTTGTTGACACCATTGGTGATGGACTACTAGGATTTTATATCACACCATGCTCAGGACTCCATTTCACTTGGGTACCTAAGAAGATCTCATGCTTGTAAGACTATGGATTATTCCTTGTGATATTATGCCTGTACCTAGTAGTTATGAGAAAAGGACTGAGCTAGAGCTCAAGATGCTCATGGAGTTTTACCTTAGGGATAATGTTCCTTTTTTGTTCATGTATTATAATATATCATGTTGGTTGCTGTATGTATTTTGTTTTAGTTTATGTATATTAATCTGGACTTACATGAATTGTTGTATATTATAATTGGCCATCTCTTATTTAATTTTTACTATTCTTCCACTACTCTGTATTTCTTTTATTACTACCTCTAGTATTGTCTGTTACTTATTATCTGATATACTGTTGTGCTACTCTGATCATGAGGGTATAGTCATCCCACTATCACCTCCATAGACCCTCACTTCTATTTATAATCCTCTGGCGTGCTGGGAGGTGCACTTGAGGTCATGTGGAGATCGGTCCATCTACCGATTTAGTAATCAGTCAGTTCATGATTTTACAGAGGAATAGGGTAAAATACATTTTAAAGTTACAATTTTAGAAGAAGTATGCTCTTGGGAAATGTAATATATTTTTAGAATCACTTAATAGGAATATGCTGTAAGTTCAAAAATAAATGATATAAGAATGGTGGTAGAATATAGATTTATTGATAAAATTACTTGTGGAAGTAACTATGGTTTAGAGATAAATGACTTGTGAATCCATGGTGACCATGTCCACATTAGTGGAATGAGTGATAACCAATCTAGAGTCTGTTATGGATTTTTTAGGGATTCTGGATAGGTTGGTGGTAAAGAATTACATTACAGGTTTGTCCTTAAATGGATGTGATGTTCTCCTAGATCATGGTAAATTGATGACCCCTTCTTCAATAAGGGATGATTTTATAAATTATTATAACAATTCACAGTGGTTAGTGCACCCAGGATCAACCAAAATGTATCAATATATGAAAAGGAAATTCTAGTGGACCTTTATGAAAGAGGGATTGTTGGATTTTTATCACATTATCTGAATTGTTAGAAGATCAAGACCAATCATCAGAGAAACAGTGGGGTTATCTGGACACTTATAGATCCGATTTGGAATTGGGATGAGGTGATCATGGAATTCATGATGGGGTTACCTAGGACCCCAATAGGTTGAGATTCTATATGGGTTGTAGTGGGTCCTATAACAAATGTGGATCATTTCTTACTAATTGGGAAGAATAACTTGGTGGATGACCTATGAAAGCTCTATGTTTCAGATATTGTATGACTTCATGGAGTGAATTTGAGTGTGGTTTCTGACAGATATGATCAGTTCATAATTTGTTTTCAGAAAGGCTTACAGTTGAAAATTGGGACGTAGTTCAAGCTTAGTACAACCTATCATACTCATACTAAAAGGTATTCATAGAAAAAAATAAAGATATTAGAGGATATTATTTAGTGTGTTTTCTAGATTTCAAAGTATATTGAGATGATCACATGGATATTATAGAGTTTACATATAACAATATTTTTCATTATTCAATTCAAATTAATCTATTTTAGGCTCTCTATGTATGGCCATGTCATTCACCACTATACTAGTATGAGGCTGGAGAATCATTAATTGTTGGAAAGGGTATCGTATAAGAGACCTCAGGGATGGTGTAGTTAATTATGAAGTAACTAGTTACCACTCAGATCATACAATGATTGTATACTAACTAGTTGATACAAACCTTGGAGTTTTCTATGGATGATTGAGTTTTTACAGGTGTCCCCTTGATTGGTGAATTGGAGACTATAGAAGCAATAAAAAATACAATAGTGGAACATTGGACCATTCGAGGTATTTGACTATTCTGGGAAATTGGAAAATTGGTTAGATCATCGTCCATGGTATCACAAAGTTCATAATGAATTCCATGTGTCTTAGCTTCTTAGGTACGTTCTTAATCCATCTCTTGTGATCGACTATGAGGACTTTGATTAAAAATTAATACATATTTTTTGGAGCATCCCATTAATATATTTGTCCAAATAGAGAAGGTTCTGTAAGGGAAGACTGTTCCTCTTGTTTAGGTTCAATGTAAGAATAGAAATATTCAAGAAGAGAAATGGTATTGGGTGACTAACATTCAGGCTTAGTGGCCTGAGTTGTTTGAGAATACCTCTAGAGACACTTCTCTACGATGAGAAGTCATTAGAGGTAGACAATTGTGACACCCCTTATTTTTTTAATGTAACATATCATCACGTACATACCTTTTTGTATATGTTTTAATGTTTTTTGAGGCATCTTAGAGGTGTTCTTGGTGCTGTAATTACAAAGGGTTAGTCTAGAGGGTGATAATGTAATCATAAAATCTAAAATAACCCTATAGGCCGGTCGATGGAGTCTATAGAATATACCATAGAACTACATATTCCATCATCCTTCCTATGGCACTTTCAGGGGCCCCAATAGAAAATTTGGATTATATAGAGGATTTTTTATCCCAAACCATCTACATATTTTTCATTATCTTAGGCCTCCATCAATAAACAACACCCTATGATCTCTATTTTGGTGATTTTAAGATCTCGCTTCTCATTTTGTCTCATAAAATTAAATCATTAACGTCAGTTTGTTTCTATGTTTCCAACCTAGTGAGTTCTATCATTATCTTGATCAATTCTATCTTATTTTTATTGGCCAAAATAATTTATATTATTAATGTCTTGATTGGATCTGTGGGTTTTGGTATTGTATAATATGTTATTTTTTGGTTGTTGATAGAATCATCACCCAAATCAAGATTTTAAGAATCTTCAGATAATTTAGACCTAGATCATCATCTGCAAAGGATTTTCTCAAGTATGTGTGATCTTTTCCTACGTTTTTGGGATGGATTATTTTCAACCTTGATCCTAAAATTCTAAATCATGGAAGAATGAGGATGGTTCTAGTAATCATAATTTTGAAATTGGACTAAAAAAACCCTTATAATTTAAATTTCATTGCACATAAGGAATGTGGTCCTTATCATTAGGACATGTTTATAAGGGGTTTTTAATTATTGTTTAGAATGATTTTGAAGCCACAAACCTATTTTTTATGTTTGATCACATGATGTGTATGTTAGTTACCCCAGGAGACTATGCTTGATGTATGATCACATGTGGATTTAGGATGGATATGAATCTTTGATGATATAAATTGATATTTATATTTCATCCTATATCTATGTATTTCATTTACACTTTGAAAATATTATGTGGTTGATCATACAGGTTCAACCACATGAACGATCCCCCCAGGGGAATGTGTTAGTCAATTTGGTCAGCATATGCATGGGATATATACTCAAGGGGATGTGTAAAACATGTTTATAGACTATCACATCATGGGGGATGAGTTAGTTGGTTGGTTGACATTCAGTCTGGTAGGGTGATGAAGTTGTTAGAGCCAGTCTTTAAGGACTCGACATGTATGTTGTGATTGATTAATGTACTTTTTTCTTATCCATAATTTTTTTATTTACATTGTATGAACCATTATATATTATGATATACTATTAATGGAATATTGGTGGTGTCCTATTGGGTTTTTTTACTCACACATCTTGATGTGTATATTGTTTTCATAACTAAGTATTTGGTGAAGGGAAAGGTCCATGTAGTGGGTACTTGAGTAGGAGAATTAGATGGGTGTGGATAATTTTCAGATATAATTTGAGATTAAATATATATCGATGTTTTTCCTTTGTTACTATATATTTTGTATCTTGATCCACATCTTATGAAGATACTATTTATTCATTTGGATTGTGTAACTGACATTCCATGCTGTTATTGAATGTTTTTATACTTATGTGTATTCTTCCACTCGGATGATTTATTTATTATTTCATTGTTGATTTTTATTGTCACAATTTCTACTCTATAATATGATGACTATTGATACTGAGGTTATTTTCTCCTCATGATGTCCCTCTTATCCCTCAACACTAATCGGTAACCTTTTTCATATGTGGAAGAGTTCATGAGATCATGTGGAATCCCATCCCAAGCTATGAGATTTGATTCATGGTGTTAGAGGATTAGTTTCCTTGGAGTATATGATCAAGTTGTTCTTATACTTGTTGATATTCCTTCTAAAATTTAGATATAAAAATTATTCAAACTTCCTCAGTATTAAATTATCAAATATCTATATTTATTCCTTTTTCATTTTTATTATTTTATATTTATAGAGCTATGTTAATAATATTTCCATGTTTGTTTATGTAAATTACCACTTGATTATTAATTTTAAATATTTAAATTTTATATTCCAAAAAATATCACTTTAATTTATTCTTATTTTACCTCCCACAATTCCCATTTCTAATTTGATCTTGAATAATAACCTATGATATTTTATGTCTTTACGCATAGTTAGGAATCATTAGATTTGGATTTCACTAAGAATTTGGTTAACTAATATCACTGTGGAATATTTGAAGTTTTTATTATGAAATGTAAGAAATGTATTAGGAATCACAATGATATCATACTTTTTTAAAAATTTCAGCACACTAATGACTCATACATTTTTATCAATAGTATTATTGAATATTAAATTATTATGAAATTTCTATAGTCTTAAAAAAATTAAACAGATTTATATCATAACTCACAGTGTCTTAATTTTTCCTTAAGGTATTTATATTCCCTAATAGTGTTATTAAACACATCAAATGAATCTTACACACATGTGATTTTGAAAACATGAAACTCTTCAAAGAGTCTTATGAAAATCTAAAAAGTCTTATGAAATTACCATTACTTACAAAAACTCCATGCCTTTGAAAAAATATTACTCCAACTTTTGTACTTCTGAAATATGAAATTTATGTTCTTCACCTGTTACTTCTGAAGTACTCACAACAATATCCCAAATTAACATATAAAATTCTTGGAAAACTAAAAAAATATTAAACACCATCCAATGTTTCATACTCATAGTTGGAAATAAATGAAATATTCTTCAATAATTCTATTGGGTTATTAAATTCGCATAATTTTTTTTATATATATGAGGATAAAAAATATGTAACTAATTAGTTTATAAAATTAGGGATCCCATGAGGTTATCTTTAGTAACATAGACATGGATTTTTTTTTGGAAAATTTAATATCATTTTATTATTAACACATATTATGGATTTTATTTACACAAAAATACACATACTACACCATTATTTTTTTTGAGATTTTAGTTTGGATTCCAATGGTTGAAACTACATAAATTTAAATGAATTTATCTAATTTTTTTTAGTAATGATTATTTGAATTTATACCTTTTATCAAGTGATTCACTCAAATTAATGTCCAATATCAAATTCAATCATCTTAAAATATGTTCCAATTAAATGTTAATTAATTCAAAATAATTTTAAATTTTTTAAAAAAGAGATTCCATATTTTTTAAATTTAATTATCTCAATTATAGAATTCAAAAATAGGATTCATTAAAATAGAGAAAAAATTTAAACCAAATTTTATTTAGAATAATATAGAAATAAAATCCCAACACTCAAAACTAAAAATAGGTTGAAAATAACTCATATTTAAATTTCACATCCACTATAAAATCCATAAATAAATAAATAAATGTAATAGTAATTTAAAACTTATCTGATCGGGTGATAATATCATTATATTTGGTTCAATGAAATATATTAATCACTTTCTTAACTACTTTTGTTTAACCTATAAATAAAGAAAACATATCTTGAGAATGTTATTCAATGAAAAATAAATGTTCCAAAGAGAGAGAGGGATATAAAGAGAGATATGAGAGCCTTGGTTAATACCATATATAGTGTTTTACAAAATACTATTTATAACTATAATGATTTGGAATGATCCCCAATAAAAAAGTGGATGAGGTTTTTATGATATGAATCAACACAAGTGTTTTCTCCAAATGTCTATAAGTGGACATAGAGAATGTGGAAAACCAAAATAAGTAATAAATTTCATCTCCTTTTATTGATGTTATACTACGTTCTAGGGAGGTAGGGTCTACAATTAATTCCCCATGTTCTCTTATTTTTGAAGAACCACCTCCTTGGTGGTATAATCATAAAATTCCATCAAAACCACCTCCTTAATAGTGGGATATTCTTCTAATTGTCCTCCTTCACTATCTAGGTTTATAAATTGATTTGATTACACTGCATTATAAAAATAAAATGACTGATAATGTGAATCATGTATGGAAATATCATATGGCATAGATATTTTAAAATGTTCAACTCCCTTATTTAGAGAATATAATTACTCCTAATATTCATCGAATGAAACTATAATGAATTATCCATATTGATAGAGTTATGGGTTATTCAATGTGGTTTCCACGAATTCAATGTATTTAATAGAAAAAAGTGAATAAAGGTATATTTTCATGTCCCTCAGATGTATGGTGATATAATTCAATAATGTTTAATGAGAAATATGTAAGCTCTCAAGACAAGGATTATAGAAAAGGTTATTTGATATCATATTTGAAATCATTGATGATATATATAAATAGATTCTCCAACTTGAAGTTCTGTCTTTACAACTGGACCGATGCCCCAATCAATTCTATGATTTCTCTTCATACTGCTCCGGATTCCATAAACTGTACTATAAAGGAGGTGATGCACTCTCCTAACTTAGATCTCCCAGATCCTATCAAGAATGTTGTTGATGGTTACACTTTTTCTAATGATGATGATTTTCTTATTTGGGATCCTACCCACAATGGTATTCTTGATTCTAAAACATATTACAACCATTTTTTCTCTTCTTCTAAAACTAATTTCTCTTGGTTGAAACCGTTTGATAAACCTTGGATCAAACCTTCTAGAATTAATCTTATTTGGCATATCACTCATAATCGTATTCCTACTGAGGTTTGTCTCCAATCCTTTGGTGTCCAACTTAGTTTGAGATGTCACCTATGCCATAAACACAGGGAGGACATAAATAATTTATTTTTATCTTGTGCCATAGCCACTTCTCTTTGGAATTATATTACTAACATCTTTGACTACAGATGGTTACTTTCTGACTCTATTTTCTCCTTGATCAAATGTTGTGTTAAGTTGGACTTCTCGCAACAAATCATAAATCTCTTTATTTTCGCAGTTGCAGAGCTCCTCCAAATTATCTAGTATGATAGAAATCCCATTATTCAAAACAATTACTCATTCAATCTTAATGCAGGTCGGGTGGGAATTCTAATTGCTATTACGGATGCTTCCACGCTTCAAAAAGCCCACTGTGGTAATTTGGTTGGTGATTTAATGATTCTTCAATGACTTAGAATCAAAGGGATCTAAAAGAAGCCAAATCTCTTTTTTGAAGTGTTTTGGAAAGCCCCTATCCCTGTCTAGATAAAAATCAATGTTGATGTTGCTTCCAAAGGAAATCCAGGTCCTGCAGGCTATGGGGCCATTTTCAGGGACTCTCTTGGACATTATCTTGGCTACTTTTTTTGGTGGATTTGGGTTTGCCTCTTCCCTAGAGGCTGAGATGATGGATGTGATTCATGAAGTCAACTTTGTTAAACAAATAGGATGGAATAAAATTTGGATAGAAAGTGACTCTACCACCATTATACAAGATATCTGGAATGGCGTGGTTCATCTTGTGGGGTCCCTCACAGCGTGCTGGAAGAAAGGTCTTAACTCGCTTCTGGAGTTCAGATTCATTGCCACTCATGTCTATCGGGAAACAAACATGGTAGAAGATGGTCTTGACAACAAGGGAATCAACCAGGACATTACATGGAGTGATGACATTCCAGTTGAGCTCTACCATTTTTATGATAAATATTGTAATAAAATTTCCTCTTTCAGACTCATGTAATCTTCCCTTTCCTTTTTAATAATATTTTGTGTCTTTACCCCCCCAAAAAAAGTAACTGAATTGGGTCCACATAGATGATGAAAAATTTGATTTCAACCTATCATGAGGCCTAATCCAATAAATTTTTTAACATCTATGTGTATCTTAGTAGTTCACTAGAGTCATCTCATGAGAAGATTAACCAATTACTCGTTTTCATTTACTTAGAAATATTATTATTATTTATAATATATAGAACAATGAAATGGATGAAATGATTTGTGTGTGCTGAGATACATGGTATTAGATAAATAAACCAGAGAGGTTAGAAAGAAAGGGGTTGGTTCTAGATCTGGCTAGCATGTATCCTTCATTGCTTAAAATTCATTGATTATGAAATAAATATCATTCATAGATCATAGAGGTCAACATGGATTTTGTGGATTCATACACATTCAAATATCTCCTAAGAACACAATGTCTCTATTCCTCTACAGTGTTAAGTGACTAACACACCACAACCATCGACATATCACTACTCTCTAAATAGTACAATTATACACTTTCCATATCTCTGTCTATATCATTCCATTATATACGAATTGAAATGAGTCAAGGAATATTTGATGAGTTTATGGTTGAATAATGTAATGGGAAATACCTATAAATAGGATAATATATATTAAAATTAGAGAAATTAATTATAGAAATTAATATATAATAACTAATAGTATAACATAGAGTGGTAAATGGATATGTATCTTACCCTTTATAATTAGGGATTTAAAAGGTTTAAATGTTTAGTGATCTCTTCTTTAAGATCATGTGATACGTGAAATATGCAATCTACCAGAGAGGATGGTTCCATATATTCATGGATTAATATTCTTCTTAGTTTTTTTTATTTCTATAACTTATCTATAATACTTTATCTGTTAATTATTTATGTATTCCAAACACATGGAAAATCTATTCAGCTCATTCTTTATTTGATGTGGGAAGTTTTTTTCTTTTTTTTAATGATATTTAATGCATGGAATCCATGTGATTTTTTTGCGATATAATGAACATAAATAATATTTGATGAAGGTTTTTGGGTTACACATGAGACTTTATAGATGATTCACATAAATATTAGGGTGGATTATGCTCGTATAATGACACTTCATGCATTAAAGATGAATTTTTTAGGTCACGTTACATGTAAATAATGGTCTTGGGTAGGTTATGGTTGTAGTGAGGAAATTAGAATAATCCATAATAAATTATTTATTCTATAGTGATAGCACATTGGAAATTAGTGAGGTTACCCAAGATATTAATCTTAACCTAGAAAATACACATTTTCCATGGGCAATCCCATTAACCCTTATTCATTAAATTTCTTAATCAGGTTTTTATCTAGTCATACATCATCTCCCATTTCCATTTTATTGAATTGACTTTATAGGGATCATAATTTTTTATAATGGTTAATAGTTAATCTTATGTATCATGAACTAAAAAATATGGAATTACTAAGAACGAATTTACTATTACATTCCACATGCCCTAACATTTTTACAAATGTACAATCTTCCCTTAAATTTTCATGTTTTATTTTTACACATATTTCATGGTGAAATTTTTCAAAAGGGTGATAATCCTTGGTTATATTTGGACCTTGATTCTATAATCTCACATTTTTGGGGTAATAGAAATTGGAAACTGATTCTGACCAGGAGAGGTTTCTTTCAAATTTTTATAGGATGAATAGAATATTTTAATGAAGCCTGACCTAGATTGAGAATTTTATCTTGAATCTTAGGGTTAAAAAAATTTATAATTGGGACAAAAATTTTAATCCCTTTAATCAAAGAAATTATATGGATCAAATTTGGGTCAGACTTCATGGTTTATGATGGGTTTTTTGGAAAATAAAAAATCTAAATAGCCTTCCCTTACATAGGGATACCTATGAAGATGGATTCTCATACCCTTAATAGTGAATTGGTTTATATTCCAGGATTCTGATTGATTCCAAATTAGACTCGAAGCACCAAGATCTGATCAAATTCACCATTAATGGAGAAAAATATAATATTAAGATGGATTTTGAATATAACCCTTCCATATTTGATGTCATAACAATTTTAGGAAACTCGATTGTAAATTACATGGTGATCCAAAAAAGGAAAAACTTGTTAATGACACTAATGCCTTGAAAAATGTCAACCTGAACAAAATACATAAACCCATTTATTTGGAGGAGCATGAGACCTAAAATAATAATTAACCTGAGGAATTTATGGAGGTTATATATGTCAATATCCAAGATCCTAAATATAGATTTAGAAAATCATGGGATGAAATGGTTGATTAAGAGGATGGCGAGAACAATCCCTATAGGCCAGCTTTGGAACTAAACAATGACATCATACCTACTATAAATAATATGGGAGGAATTAAATTAGATGGAATTGATACCATCATTGTACATTATATTTACCAAGACATCATGAATCATTTCATCTCTCTCCAAAATGAAAATGATTTTAAAAATTTTGATTACAAAAATGTTGTCAAAACCTCTAAACTTGAAAGTATTGAGGTGAATATTCTTGATAGTAGAGTAAATGGAATTACATAAAACCTCACCACAATTTTGTGAATTTTTATGGGCCACTAAATATAGATTTGGTTTAATATATTGGAATGGTTCATCTGATTTCATTTAATCTTGGGAACACAGATTACCATGGTTTAGGGGATGATGATGGTAGTTGTGAGTATAAATATGACCATGTAGATTATTGTACTATTTTTTTATATCAATCATAAAATAACATAATCAATGAAAAATTCATGATAATTTCAACACTATTTTGACAGGTCCCTCTATTAAAGATAATTATAATAGTAGTATTCTATACATAAAAGACACTCATGGTGATTTTAAGACCGATGGAATTCCTAAGGAATTTTCTATAGTGAATGTTCATTATATTGAAGGTGAATACACTCAATCTAAAAATAATGATTCCATGTAATCATAATGGATGGGAATTAAAATACCTCAAATATTGTACATATGGATTTTGATGATAAAATATTTCTTTAGGTGAAAAAATATGGTATTATTATGAAGTAATATAAGAAAAATAATTAAAGAGGAATGAAAATAGGGGGATATAACCCAAAACACATTTAAAAATGGGGATACTCTTTAGGAATATATAGGGATTTTACAATTATAAAACAACCAGTTTACATAGTCTATTTTTATTAAACCATAAGCTTACTCTTCTTGGGTTTTCTGAACCTAATTTTTTATCTCTTCAATGATCACCTCCTTGAAAAGATTTGTCTTATCATTTGATTGATACAAATATATCCTCAAAATAGGTTAAAAGAATTTGGGTTTTAGATCAATGAAATATAAAAGAGCCTATATCTTTCAATTCCAATGAATAGTTGGTTCTAATAAACATTAAACATATGGTAATTCACTGCTTTTTCTCCATCAAAATTTCCTATAATGGTTACCTGGATAGAAGGGACTTGTGATAGAAAAATTATCTATTTAATGGTTTAATTAATAGTCCATGTAATATTCATGGTGACTTTAATTCCATTATCAATTCTTATGAGGGAATAGGAATAACGAACATTATTACCTTAAATAGGGAATTCAAGGCCTATATTGAGGAAAATAATCTATTTGAAGTTAATATTTTGGTTACTAAATACACATTGTATCGAAAACACCTTAATTTGATTGTTTTTAGAAAACCAGATAGGGATTTTGGAAATGAATAAACCCTTGATGCCTGGGAATCCATTTATTACTCTATACTCAGGAGAATAAATACTAATCAACTCCCAATTTTGGTTAATTTTTCCAAAATATATTTTTGAAAACCTTTTCCATTCAGATTTAATAATGGTTGGATCCTACACCCAGAATGAAAAAAAAAGTTCGAGATGCATGGGTATTTGTTGAATATAAGGATGATTATTTTGATTTTTTTCATAATTTTAAAATACTTAATAAAAATATAAATTAATGGAGAAAAAATTGTTTTAAATCCCTTGATAAAAATATTGTTAATATTGAATCCTATGTTTAGAAAATATTAGAGAGTTTTTCTCGAAGTGATTTTTCCATAGGTTTGGAATATGATATTTTTTATTTCTCATGATATAAATATAATTCTAAATCTTAATGGAATCATTCACATAGAAACCATTAAATCTAAATAGCATAAGGATAGTGAAATAAATTACATGTTTTTTAAATCTCAAAAAAAATATTCAAAATCATATAGGCCCTTGAGAATTAAAAATGATGATTGGTATTTTTTTGACAATATTAACAATCTTGAGGAACATGTTGTCTCATACTATTTGAATATATTTAATTGTACTTTCACCAGCTCTAACTTTTTGGAAGGTACCATTCCAATTCTTATCAACTATAATGATAAATCACGGCTTACTTTTATTCCCTTTGAAATTTGCATAAATGAATCTATATTTGGTTTAAATAATGATAGATCCACTGGTATGGATGGATTTACTAACTACTTCTTCAAAACCTTTTGGGAGATCATTTAGTACGAAATATGTATGATTTTTATTCATTTTTAAAGGTGGTCAACAAACTCAGGGAATCAATTTACAATTTATTTCCCTCATTCCTAATGTTGAAAATGAAAATTAGTTTCATATTTCTATTCATGTTTCACTTTTTAATATGACCCAAAAAATTATTTCTAAAATTCATTTCAATAGGCTTACCTATACTGATAGAAATATTATCTTTACAAATCAATTTGGAATCAATAAAGGGATGGACCATACATGAATGTATAATTATTGCATTAGAATGTGACAATATCATTAGGAAAACCACTAGGTGTGGTAATATAACATTGAAAATTGATATCAAAAAATTATTTGACCTAATGGGTTAGACCATTATTTGTAAGGTCTTGACTGGTTCTAGTTTTGATGATATTTTTCATCAAAATTTTCAAAATTATACAGAGCTCTACACATATTTTATTTCTCATAAATGGATCT
This sequence comes from Viscum album, assembly GCA_963277665.1. NCBI lineage: Eukaryota > Viridiplantae > Streptophyta > Magnoliopsida > Santalales > Viscaceae > Viscum > Viscum album. Next base: position 718,506,224 of record OY728128.1, read on the forward strand.
CCTGATGGCTACTTCACATGTTAAAGACATGTTCAACAGGGTGATCCCCTATAATATATTATTTTCCTTGTTGTATAGGATTATCTTTTAAGACTTCTCTTCAATATGGTGGAGAATAACAAGTAAAATCCCATAAGGGCTACCCGAGGTTTAGTTTTTGAAACTAATTTTTTATATATTTATTATATTATTCACATAATTAAAGAAGATAAGAGGAGAATAAAAATATCAAGGATAACCTTCATCATTATCAAATGATTTCAGGTTATAAGGCCCATTAGAAAAAATCATTCATTTATTTTTGAAAGAACATAAATGCATATAGAAAAGTGAACATTATAAGTAAATTGTGTATCATAGAAGGTGTGCTACCCTTCACTTACCTGGGGGTTCCCATGTTTTTTGGGAGACCCCATGTGTGTAATTTCAACAAATGTTGAGAAATATTAGAGACAAAATGTGTTCATGAAAAGGAAAAACTCTATCAATGGTTGGTAGGGTAAGTTTTGATAATTTTTTTTATCATCTATATATTTTTCTATTCGCTCATCATTTATAAATCGATTACTTACCTTATTAAGAGCATCAACATTTATATCAAATATATTATATTTAGTAGTATTATCCTTTAAATATGGATCATTACTGTGACTTGTATGAAATATTGAAAACCCATTGTGTCACGACCCGTCCTCGGGACCCGTGCCGTGACTACCCCAAGCCCGCCTTCCATAGGCCAGGGGCTGGCGACTAGCACCAAAGGTGTAAATCCCGATAACTGGGAAGACATTGCCTTTATAAAAATAAACAAAACACCACAGAGTACAAGCAGAAGTAAAAAACTAAGTACAAAGAGAAGTGCTGAAAGGTAAATGGGCCAGAATACAAACCCAAAAGAAAGTAAAACTACAACTGAACAAAGTACAACAGAAAAAGAAAATATCTGGAAGAACGGAAGCAGCTCCTGGGTCGTCCTCCTCGGATACTACCTGAAGGGTAGGTACAGATGGCACATCTCCTAGATCGTCCACCACGAATCCTACCTGAAGGGTAGGTACAGATAGCCTCCACAACGCTCTCGCCCGTCAACCTCCTCCGTGTGTCATCTCGTCGCGAAGTCCACCTCTGGATACTGACTCGTCGTGTAGTCCACCTCCAGGTACTGTCCAGTCCTCGAACACTCGGCCTCCGTCAGCACTGCCATCGTCTGCAACCAACACAACGAGGTGCGGGCATAGCCCGTGCAGGGGTGAGTATAACGATACTCAGTAGGGACCCCGAGACCCTCAAGGTCTCACTAAAACCAACAAGGATAACCACAAAGAAGATCTCAAAAGATAACCTCTACTTAGGTATATTCCCATACATATACCTAAGTTATCAAGTAACCCATCTCAATCACAAGGATTATGAAATCAAAGGATAACCACTACCCAGGTATATGCCCATACATATACCAAAGTTATCATGTGACCCATCTCAATCATGAGGATTATGAAATCAACAGATAACCACTGCCCAGGTATATGTCCATACATATACCTAAGTTATCAAGTGACCCATCTCAATCATGAGGATTATGAAATCAATAGATAACCACTACCCAGGTATATTCCCATACATATACCTAAGTTATCAAGTGACCCATCTCAATCATGAGGTAAACACAAGGGTCAAAAGTCTCAGCTCAAACCAGGATTTTGATTATCGAAACCGTAACTGCTGAAGAGCCCCGTCTCTGGAGTGTACAGTGGTCCTGTCACGACTCCGATGTACTGCTCACTAACCTAAGACTGTTGAGGTACTCCTCCTGTCGAGTACTGCGGGTCAGCCACCCAGACACAGTAGTGCTTCCCGCCGAGGTATGTCACCCAAACACAATAGTTCACACCCCCTAGTAGCCTGCTGAGGTACTCTCCGGACGAGTACCGCAGGTCTACACTGTCACACAGGTAGTGCTCTGTCCGCCATGGGTATACACCTCACAAAGTAGTGCTCCGTCCACTGGGCTAGTCGACTCACTCCAAGTCGAGTCGGCCAAGCAGTCGTCAGGTATCAGTCGGCTACACGGTTTCCATACTCCGCACGCTCGTCTCCGGGAGGGTCCGCTCCACGAGCTACCGGTCGATACTCCAAGTATCTCAAATTCAAACAAAGAAGTATCTCAAAGGACCGCCTCGTCATAGGGGTCTCAACGCAACAGACGGCGCGTCAATCGGATGCCCGGTCTGTGAGTTATTAGCCTTTTCGTCCCAGGGGCCCAGTTGGTTTCGTGAGCGAACCAACCCAGCCGCTGACCTAGTGGATATGTCCCTTGTACTTCTAGTTCCATGCTACAACCACCCGACTTAGTTATCCCCACCAGGCTCAGGGAGATGGAGAGCGGAGGAAGAGTGCGGCTGCATGCGGTCAAGGAGTGTGACCCAATGGCTCTAAAAATGATTCAAGGGACAGTCTGTGTCCACTACTAGCTGCTGTAGTAATAGACGTCGATATGAATCATTCCTCGCTTTCACAATCTTGTCCTAGACCTAGAGTTTCCGGTAAGACATGGACTTGACCCTCACGTCTGGAGATACCTTGGGAGGAGACTCGATAATCACACTTATGACGACGGTGTGGTCAGACCCTCGAGGCGAGAGTTTCAATTGGAATCTCTTGGTGGCAGCGTCGAGGCCTTACGACGTTAGTTTGAATATGGAATGGGCTATAACTGTTCATACTCAAATTGACGGTTTTAGGAAAACGTCGGGAAGGGTTTTCCTTCGTCGGTGAAAAGGAAACCCCAGGCAGCACAAGATAAACTCTTTCACAGGGGGGTGCGACTGATCACTCTTGAGTCGGTCAACCTTACCCTCGTGGAATCAGTTGTTTTGAGTTCCAGTTCTAACAGGAATTGGAGACCTCTAGAGTTCGATGATGATGATCACGTCCTTATATGGGTCTCACCTCGATGAGGTTTACGGAGATGTGGCCAAGGCGGCAAGTTAACTATGAGGTTCAACAAACCTTTGTAGGTCCAAAGCTGGGTAGGCGAGGTGGTTTACCTTTTGACCCATCCACCTCAGTTTCACCAGGTGCACGATGACTTCCACGTATCTCAACTGAAGAGATACGTGCTCGACCCTTCGCATATCATCGACCATGAGGAGCTGGACGATGGCGATGAGGTGTTTTTCACGGAGGTTCCAGTGGGGATTGAGGATCGACAGGAGCGGATCCTACGAGGACGATCGATTCCTCGGGTGCACTTTCTTTGGCAGTACGGAACCTCCAGGTAAGCACATGGGAGCGGAAGACTCAGATGCGTGCTCAATATCGCTTTTGTGACCCTAGTTTGTGTTGAAGCTTTACGGGGACGTAAATCCCTGAGGTGGGAGTAATGTAAAGACCCGTAAAATTCAAGGTAAAAGTTTTCTTAATTTTCTTTTTAATTTTACAAGAACACAGTTTCTGACGACACCTGATTCCGAGGCCCGGTGTGCCCGGATTCAATTTCCGAAGTTTAGCTCGGGTACGTTCAGTGAATGAATGAGCGGGTTTTTCTATCTTTTGAACCAGTGCTCGGAATCGAATTCTGAGGGCACCGATGGAACCGTAGCGCCGATATTTTCTTAGGAACTCCTGTTCCGGAGTTGCGTTATCACGGGTGTGGATGATAAAAATTGTGGAAGATAATCTATTATTATTCTACAATTTTTATTTTCCTTTTGTGTTTTAAGGCTATGGGTGGAAGTTGGGTAACTACCCAATCTCCCTTGGAAGCGACTCCTGGGTTTTCCTCCTCGGATCCTACCTAAAGGGTAGGTACAGATGGCGCAACTCCTAGATCGTCCACCACGGATCCTACCTGAAGGGTAGGTACAGATAGCCTCCACAACGCTCTCGCCCGTTAACCTCCTCCGTGTGTCATCTCGTCGCGAAGTCCACCTCCTGATACTGACTCGTTGTGTAGTCCACCACCAGGTACCGTCTAGTCCTCGAACACTCGGCCTCCGTCAGAACTGCCGTCGTCTGCAACCAACACAACGAGGTGCGGGCATAGCCCGTGCAGGGGTAAGTATAACGATACTCAGTAGGGACCTCGAGACCCTCAAGGTCTCACTAAAACCAACAAGGATAACCACAAAGAATATCTCAACAGATAACCTCTACTTAGGTATATGCCCATACATATACCTAAGTTATCAAGTAACCCATCTCAATCACAAGGATTATGAAATCAACGGATAACCACTACCCAGGTATATGCCCATACATATACCTAAGTTATCAAGTGACCCATCTCAATCATGAGGATTATGAAATCAACGGATAACCACTACCCAGGTATATGCCCATACATATACCTAAGTTATCAAGTGACCCATCTCAATCATGAGGATTATGAAATTAATGGATAACCACTACCCCGGTATATGCCCATACATATACCTAAGTTATCAAATGACCCATCTCAATCACGAGGTAAACACAAGGGTCAAAAGTCTCAGCTCAAACCAGGATTTTCATTATCAAAACCGTAACTGCTGAAGAGCCCCGTCTCTGGAGTGTACAGTGGTCCTGTCATGACTCCGAGGTACTGCTCACTAACCTAAGACTGCTGAGGTACTCCTCCTATCGAGTACCGCGGGTCAGCCACCCAGACACAGTAGTGCTTCCCGCCGAGTTATGTCACCCAAACACAGTAGTGCACACCCCCTAGTAGCCTGCTGAGGTACTCTCCGGACGAGTACCACGGGTTTGCACTGTCACACAGGTAGTGCTCCGTCCGCCATGGGTCTGCACCTCACAAAGTAGTGCTCCGTCCACTGGGCTAGTCGACTCACTCCAAGTCGAGTCGGTCAAGCAGTCGTCAGGTCTCAGTCGGCTACACGGTCTCCGTACTCCGCACGCTCGTCTCCGGGAGGGTCCGCTCCACGAGCTATAGGTAGATACTCCAATTATCTCAAAGTCTCACGAAGAAGTATCTCAAAGGACCGCCTCATCATAGGGGTCTCAACGCAACAGACGGTGCGTCAATCGGACGCCCGGTCTGTGAGTTATTAGCCTTTTCGTCCCAGGGGCCCGGTTGGTTTTGTGAGAGAACCAACCCGGCCGTATCTCAACTATACCCCGAACTCTCATATGGAATACTCATAGGGACCATTTCTCAACGAGATCACCAACGCCACTGACGGTTCATCAAACGGACGTCTGGTCTGAAAGATAAAAGCTTTTCCGTTCCAAGGGCCCGATTGGATTTCGGGTGCAATCCAACCCGACCACTATCCAACTGCAACCAAAACTCGGGCGAAGTATGCCAAAAGTTCCGTTTCAACATGAGGAAATCAACGAGACAGACGTCGTGTCAATCAGACGCCCGGTCTGTGAGTTATTGGCTTTTTCGTTCCAGGGGCCCGGTTGGATTTTGTGAGCGAGCCAACCCGACTGCACTCCGACGACATCCAAACCTCGAGCGGAGTAAGCCAAAAGATCCGTCTCACTTAGAGGAAATCAATGAGACAGACGGCGCGTCAATCGGACGCCTGGTCTGTGAGTTATTGGCTTTTTCGTTCCAGGGCCCCGGTTGGATTTCGTGAGCGAACCAACCCGACTGCACTCCGACGACATCCAATCCTTGAGCGGAGTAAGCCAAAAGATTCATCTCACTTAGAGGAATCCAACAAAGTCGACGGCACGTCAATCGGACGTCCGGAGCTCAAGATATGAGCGTTTCCGTTCCGAGGGCCCGGTTGGTTTCTTGTACGAACCAACCCGGCCAAACCCAAAGTATTCTGAAACATTAAGTGCGATATACCGAAACGACCGTCTCGTTCCAAGGATCATTACGCAACTGACGGTGCGTCGATCGGAGGTCCGTAACCCAAGATATGAGAAAAAGACCAAAGAGGGTCCGAAAATGAGGGTTTCGGGCCCGGATCGACCCGACCCGAGACCCCCCGGTCGGCCCGAACCAGCGACCCGCGCGCTGGGCGCGCTGTTCGGTGTTCAGCCAAAACGGCTGAGTCGTTTTGGCTCGTGCGGGGGGGGGGGGGGGGGCACTGCCCCCCCGGTTTTCTGTAACCGCGACCCCTTAATTGGGGCCACATTTTTGTCCGGCCAGGGGAATTAATTCCCCCGGATCCTCCCTGTCCGGCCGGCCCGACCTGGCCTGGCCGGTTCCTTCTCAACGGGACCGGCGATGGCCGGTCCCCTTCCAGCTCCGACGCCGGCGGCCCGGTCCGGCCGCCGTTCACCTTGCTCCGCCGCGGCCCTTGTCGTCCGGCGCGGCGCGACGGCGCCGCGCCCCTCCGCCGCGACCCCGGTACTGGCCGCGGTATTTTCGGGTGTCTCCGACGTGGTGTGATGGCGTCGCGTCCTTGTATTAATTCGCGGCACGGCGTGACGGCGTCGCTTCCTTGATCTTGTTTCCACGGCGCGGCGCGACGACACTGCGCATTTCCTTTCGCATGATTCCATGTGGTGCGACGGCACCACGCCTTCCCGTACCAAACCACAAAGGAACCAACATGAAATAAGGAGGAGGGTCGGCCGTGTTTGGGCGGTCCGGCCCCCTCACGTTATTCGATAACTATTGGTTTTAATCCACAAAGATCGTCAAGTTGGTATTCACGAACAAAATAAATAAATAAAACCCCTACAGTTCTCCCCGTAATCAAGAGTTCCCAACCCGTAACATAATCTTCGCGGATCAAATTAATATTTTGTTGATCCGCATTCTTAGATTTAGAAGGGAGTAAATGAGGGTTTTAAAAAAAGTTCCCTACCTTTGATTCATCGGGGCGCGCGGTCGTCGCGGGGGAAGATGATGACGCCGCACGTCGAACATCGTGGAGAAAGGCGTTGCGGGGGTCAGACGTCGTGGAAAACGAATTTCGATTCCGTTGTCGTCGAGGTGCGTCCGAAGAGGAAACTTTGTTGGAGAAGTTCTCCGCATTCTTCGGCGGAGATGTTCTTCGTTGAAGAACGGTGTTCTTCATCGGAGTCCGAGGTGTTCTTCACGTTCTTCGTCGAAGATGTTCTTCGTTGGAGATGAAGAAGATCTTCACGCTTCCCAAAACCTCTCAACGTGGCATAAACTCTAACATTAATAAAATAAGCTCAAGTATTAATTTATTAACACAACTTACCCTTTTGAATTTCAAGAGTTTGAAATTCAATTAACCACACATAACTCACCTCATTAAAATTACACAACTTGTCAAATTAAATGAGGGGGAGTTAATGGGGAGTTGAAGAGTTGAAGAAAATGAAGGGGTGGGGTTAATGTGGGCCCCACCACTCTCATAACCTCCCAAGGGAGGTTGGGTAGTTACCCAACTTCCACCCATAGCCTTAAAACACAAAAGGAAAATAAAAATTGTAGAATAATAATAGATTATCTTCCACAATTTTTATCATCCACACCTGTGATAACGCAACTCCGGAACAGGAGTTCCTAAGCAAATACCGGCGCTACGGTTCCATCGGTGCCCTCAGAATTCGATTCCGAGCACCGGTTCAAAAGATAGAAAAACCCGCTCGTTTGTTCACTGAACGTACCCGAGCTAAACTTCGGTAATTGATTCTGGGAACACCAGGCCTCAGAATCAGGTGCCGTTAGAAACTGCGTTCTTGTAAAATTACAAAAAAAATTAAGAAAAAATTTCCCTTGAATTTTACGGGTCTTTACACATTGACCCTGGAGGACTCAGAATTAAAGAACACTGAAATTTCATTCAATTTTTATGGGAGAATTTTTTGTGGAGTATTATCAATAAGAAATCAGAGAATCTTTGTGTTCATAGATCCATATTCCTTAATAGGCTAAAATATAGAACTTTAAATTATATTTATTCTTATATTTGGAATACTTTTAAAGATTATTTCTTAATATATTAGTTCATTCACACTGGTTGGTAAATCAAAACTGTTGTCTAAATTTCTTGATGGAAAATTAGACAGGTATTCTTATTTTGAGTATTTTAAACTATGATGATCTTTTTATGGACATGAACACTACAATAAAAGTGAATATAGATATTTCACTAGATTTAATTCCTTTTTTTTTATCAAAATAGAGGTTTATAATTATACTTTCATCAGCAGTGATGACAATATGATTTTGGAACATGCTTCCAATGGGATTTTTACATTCAAAATGTACTATAATAATTCTAATATTGTAAATATCCAAGATCTTGATAGACATATGCACAATTATAGAAATATGAAAGAAAATATTGTACACATACATGTTGATTGACATCTGTACACTACTAGATATAACAATAATTAACATCCACTGGACACTTGAGTAATATTGGTTATCTACACACTACTGCTGCAAATATAAAATCTTCTACTGATCACCCCTATAACTAAATGAGTAATATAAACAATAGATGGATCTTTCCCTCTAGATTCATTATGAAATGGATGTTTTTTCATGATAAGTTATAGACTAATTCTTGTATTTAGTATGTGGAAATATCACATTGTTCAAAATATTTTTTATATAATTATTATATGGACTATAATAATCACTGATTATTGAGAGGAGGCATTTCATCAGTATTATAGTACATTATTTTTGAAATTTTTGAGGTATATTATCCTCAGATAGATTCAATTTAGGATAATTTAGTAGCATATCTATGGTTTCCACTATATCAACAACTTCTCAACCTTCTTTAAGTGACTAGTGTTTAAGTGATCTAGATCATATGTTATAGATGCAATATATTCATCCATGATAATGTACCCTTAAATATACAACCATAATTTTTACAAATTTTTCTTATGGAAATGAAATAAAAACTACTAAAAAATGGGCATTGTAATAATTCTATTAATAATTATTCTATTCCTAAACATATGTGTTTTCCCCTATTTCATCCATGAACTACATCATTACACATGCATACTGTGAAGCCAATTTATTTGAAAATATTTTAGAAAAAAGGGTTAGATCATGTGTCATGATGTCGACCATTGATCTTCCTGATGAGTCATTTTCTTTCATGTAAATAGATTATTGAAAAAATCCTTATTTCATACTTTTTAAATTTTGTCACTTTTTGGTCAATAAAATAGAATTTTATATTATAAAAAAGTTCTCATCCTTATAATAATGTATATGAATTATTTTATTCTATTAGTGTTTCATTTATAAATTTAAAGAGTTTAAATTTATTATTATAAATATATCAATAATTTCTTAGTAGGTATAATATAAAATTTAATTTAGAGTCAATGAAAATAAATTGTATTGTTCCTATAATTCTAAAAGAGGGATTTTTATAACTATTTAAAAAAATTAGGATTTAAAATTAAATTGAAATTTTAATCCCTCATGTATAATGAATAATAAATTATTACAAACTAGGTAAGAAGTCTAGTGAATTGATGGATGCAACTCTATTCTAGAAAGGTTGTATTGTTTACCTATCAAACCAATATTTCTTTTTAATAGGATTTTAATTTCATATAATTATATCTATTACTAAAATGATCTTCAGAAAAGTTATACATTAGCTATATATGGATATATTTAATATTTTATAATTAAAGTATTAATTTTTGATGTGCAACACTAATATTTTTTATATAATAATTACATTAATATGATTTAATAACATTAATTTTTTAAGGCATGAGATATATCAATTATATAATTATAAACATGCATGTAGATAGGTGATACATTACACTATTATAAGAAATAGTGATATCATCAAAATATAATAAAAATTATTAGTGTTAGATTCCTTCCAAATTAAACACATGTAGAGACCAATGTAGTTTAGGAAATGAATTTAAATTGTTGGTTACCATAAATTATCTTGTGTCATACATGAATGTTTTTTATAACCCTTAAAGTTTTTCACACATGTCATATTATGTGATTTGGAAATCACATTGTTGGTTATCTGGAAAATTTATGTACATAAAAGAATATTATTGGGGGTAGTTTATTAAACAAATCATGGAATATTTTGATAAACCAAACCATCCAATAATTATATGTTACATGATTCTATACCTAAACTGATATGTTACTAGATAAATACTAAATCAAAAATACTTCATAGAATAATATAGATTTTGGACCACTAATGTATATGATTGAAGTATTTATCATTTTAGTTGGAGTATATTAAACAATAGTCTTGATAAAATACTTTTTAAAACATTTCAATCAATCAATAAATATATTTAATTATCCATAATAGATTTTTATGGGTATAATAAATATTCAAATGCAACTAATATAACTACTAAAACCAAATTCCACTAGATCTTAAAATGAGTGGACTAGAGTAACTTATATAAAAACATGGTGAATATACCTTTACTTTTGATATATCTAAACATTTATCTACACTATTGAATATTCTGAACCCCATTACATGATATTCAGAGAGATCTTGCTATTTGTAAAACCAAAATATTCTATATTAATTAAATTATGTGGATATTGAATTTAGTTTACTAATTGAATTATTATTTACATGGAAAATTTATTGAACATAATCATTTAAATAAAATATCTTGATTTAAATATCATTAAAATGATGAGAATTTTCATATTAATTTATATTAGAGAATAAATATATGGGTATTAATAGGGTTATTTTAGCATGGACTAATTAAAATAGAAATTATTGTGGAAAACTATGATGAATTAGAGGTCTGAAAGGGAATTTTATTGGTGGGGGTCCACCAAATATTTTATTCTTAAAGATAAAAAAATTAAATTGATATTTGACCATAGATTATAGTGGAGATAGAAAGGGTATTTTTGTTTAATTAAATATATGTTTCCCATGGAAAGTAAATGGTGGAATTAGATGGAGTAGTATATTAATAGATGAGTCGATTGAAAAATATTTCTCTTTGAACTATTTATATTTTCCTTATATGGTAGAGAATATTGGAGAAAATGTTAAGTAGAAGGTGATTATAGGTCAATGATCAATCATATCATTGATGTATATTGGATAATATATCATATATATATATATTTGAATTATCTAACGTGTTCTTCAACATGGATTGTGCCTTAAAATAATTATTTTTAATTTTCTATGAGTTATAGGTGAGGAAATAAGGCTTATGAGATTTAATATTGGGTTGTTCCAACCATAATGAGGTCTTTGGCACTTTATATATTTTTCTCATTTGAATCATCTTCTTTTATACCTAAAAAATAGGGACTTACAATGGGCTCGTTCAGAGTTTCATAGGAATTGATCCACTCACTGGAGGTTGAGTAATTATGTAATGAGTTATATGGGGGTTGAGACTATATAAAATGAGGTAATTTAGAATATGAATAAGGTATTTAAAATTAATCTATTAAAGTTTTATATTCTATGGTTTGGGAGTTATGATTTATAAATGAATTTTTTGACAGGAGTTGCTGATTTATCTTAAAAGGGTCAAGAATTTGGGAATTTAAAGTCAATATAGAAATATCATCTAGGTAGGTTATTTCATTATTTTTTATATGAATGGAAACCCAATTATTGATTTTTTATTAATTATGATATGATGCAATATTTTTTTTGAAATCCCATTTTTATCTAATGTATTTAATATTCATTAAACTAGATTTTATAAAAATAAAAATGGGATGATTTAGATTTTCTTATTTTTTTTGGTTGTTTATTTTTTTTAATATTATTAAATTGTAAGAGTGTGTAAAAATTGATTTAGTTTTATTTTTTTTGAAACTTCTAATATTAATAAATGGTGAAACAAGGGTGTATTTAATGTGTGTTAAGATGATAAATAGTTGGAACGACCACAGTTGAATAGGAAAACCAAAATTATTTTTAATGAAAAGTGAATGGTTTTGTTTTTTTTTGTAATGATTGATGAATTGGTTTATATTTTAGGTTTGAGAGAATGTGGATTTAATTCTTATTCGATGAGTAATGGTTTGTGGCATGTAAATTGGTATAATTTTAATATATTGATTGGATTATAATCTATATTTCCATAATATGAGTGAATTTTCTCGAAATTGAGAGTTGTTTTTGTATTTTATGGTATGTAGAGTGTATGTAGGTTTTGATAAAATGGTGATATTACATTATAATATGGGAATATAGATTGTTTTATAAAATTACAATTTTTTAGAGAAAATAATGCTTTAAAAATTTAATTAAAATCATTGTTTTATTTTTTAGTTATTTTCAAAAATATATAATTTTATGAGAAAAATTGATATGAATGGATTTGAAATATTTTAATTGGATGTATTATTATTAATCAAAAAATATGAATGAAAATATAACAATCTTCACCAATTTCACTCAATCATCTACTAGGATGGTAACCATATGATCTCAAAGAAACCACTTCATATACCAACAGATAACATTTAGAGACCACTATCTATAACGATTGGGGGGGGGGAGACAATGCTATTTGTTTCAAAATTTTAATAATACATACTAAATTAATAAAATATTAAAAATTAAGTTAAGGGAGAAAAATTAAATCTATAGAAAACCATCAATATCAACTAAATATAAATATTACATATTAATATGGACCCATTCTTTACATATATAAAAGAATTAATTGGAACTTATACTAGACTAATCGAGTAATACATAAAAAATTACAAAAAATATCAGTTGATACATAACTATAATATTTATGTCTCATCCTTTCACCTATATCCCAACATAAATCTATTTAGTCTAACTAGATATTCCATAAATCATGATACCTAATGTTGAATCATATGGTCAATACAAACACCAGGGTGACCATTCCAGATGAGAGAATAAAACTATATAGTAATACATTGATAATTTCTCTTATATACACTATCATATCTACACATTCATGCTGAATAAAATAAATAAATAAATAATAAAAAACATGAAATAAATTTTATTAAGTCATTATGAGATAACTTGGCTATAAAGACACATGTCTCAACCTACATCAACCAATGTTGGAGTGTCTTATTGATCATATATTAATGGGATAATGTAAACCACATTGATTACTTGGAACATGGGAATTTTAAATATGAGCATTAATTCTTGATGGTGTGTTAAAATATTTTTATACTTAACCATGGGTGTTAAATTCAAGATGATGTTTTGGTATCTCTCATAGTATGGCTATGGTTGATAAATTTTTAATGCAATCAATTTTTTTTATAGTATGACCATTAGTGCAAAATTCAAGATGGAATTCCATGATCTTATCTAGTCTAAACATAGATTCTAAATTCTATATGGTGTCCTAGCTCTTATTCGATCTAACCATGATATCTAAATTGGAATTTCATCTTGGAATAATGTGAAATTTTCATACTTGTGTACATGAACATCTTGGAAGTGTAGCATGAAACCTTTAATCAATTAACACCAAGTAATAGTCTCATTATTAATGTTATTCAGATCTAATCAACATCAACATAGGTTATGTTAATGCATGATAAATATATCCCTATATCCTAGGTCTCAGATAACAACCCATCCAATATTATAACTCCTCTAGAGGGTATCCAAAAGTAAAAAAACTGTAATCCATCTCACTCAACTATATCCCATTCTCTATACCCATGGATATAAAAATACACTCTAACATTTCCCAACCCCATAGGGTAGGATCAAATATTCCAAATAGGTCTACCCATCACACTGTGGAGAATCAATCAACTACCCCAATTCCACATATTGAAACATCATATTATTCTAAAAAGTCCAGTCAATGATTACTCTCAAATAAAAAAAAACCTAAAGAAACTTATCCAAAGTTTTTCCTAAATTAGTTTACAATAATACCCTAATAATTTCTTAAGAATGATGGTAAATACCATCCCTGAGAAAAAAATTCACTCGTTATGAGTTATCACATTCATCCATACTAACAGATCCATACAAGTCTTCCCTATAACAAGACATTCCCAATACATCCAAATCACTCTCTCTCATAAAGAATAATACTCAAAGGAATGAATATCTCCATTTCCCCCTCCTATCTTCACTAGTAATAACTATATAACCCATTTTCAATTACTACTAGCTCTCTTAGTATAGCCAATGTTGACCCTTACCATTTCTCTCACTTCATTCCCTTTTAAGGAATTATAATGTAAAGTTCCATTATTCTGGACCATTATACCAAATCCCAATGTCACACACTAACCAATCCATTCCCTAAGGATGATCCCACATGAGAGCCTTGTATCTACCCCATTGAGTCTAACACCATGTATAGAAACCCATTCTTTTTTTAATTTTATAACATTTCCTTAATGTAAACATTAAATCTTAAAAAATAATCTCACAAACCCAATACTGGATTTTTATGTGTCTTTGAGAACTATAAACATACGAAACTTATTTTATGACCCTTGTAAACATTCCACCATAATTAATCCACACTAGACTCCATTATATACTTCTTATTTGTTATAACCATCTTCATAACCTGAAGAAATGGAATCGTAAAAAAGGTAAGATCAAATTTTTTTAAGGGTAAACATAAATGAAGAAAATAAAATACAATAGGTGATGATAATATGAGCATATGGGTATAATCATAATATATAAGAAACTCTTACATGAAAACCATAGATCATAAATCATGGAATAAGGATTAGAATAACATAATACATGAATAAATTTATTTTTGAAACACGAGTCCATAAAAATGATCCATGAGAGAATAAGATAAAAATTTATAACATATTTTAAATAGTCACAAAAATTATTGTAAAATAATTACTTTCATGATTCACATACTTTCACACGCTTCCATGACAACATAATTGTACCCAAATATACATCACCTTTTAATGTCACATACTTACACCCACACATGGGAAAAACTGGATTATGACAACGTATATATATCTAATGTGATTCAAACTCAAACATAAAAGTGTATTATTTTTGGTAAATGTTTTATATTTTTATGAATGTCATTTAAAAATTTAACCCTAGAAATAGAGGTTAATATAGGTACCCACCTATCATTATCCAAACAAATGAATGCTACTTAAAAATAATACACTTATTTAATAGCATAAAGAACACATGGAAAAAAATGGATTTCGTTTTAATATTGAAATGGAATAACATAAATAAATCATTAATATTTATAAAAATATACAACCATGTGAAATAAATGGGTATCCAAATATATTCTTTAACTTTTAGGTAAACACCTTCCAATCAATATAATAATGTATATAATATTTACGCTGCATAAATAAAGGGTATATGGTTAAGGAAATAATTCTCAAATCAATATTTTTATGGAATATAGGTGGAATTAATTAAATAAAAGTAATAAAAAATAGGGTATTCAAAGAGGAAATTCAATAGAAGAAATATTATGGTTATACACTGTAGACGGTTAGGTAAGACAAATGTCATGGTGGAGAATTCATCCAAAAGTAAAAGATGTTGCATAAGTTATATATTGAAATAAGTTTTATGGATTCCTATGAATAATTCCCTAATTATAAAATAATATGTATCAAATAAAAATTACATTAATGAATAACTAATTTTAGAAATTTTATAAAAATGAATTTGGAAATAAGAAACATCTGTTATCTGTTGAGATAATTTTTAAAGAAATATTTTACAATACTATTATAAAAATATTTTATTTTGGAAACCATTAAAATATAGATGGAATTATTTGTTTAAAAATTAAATAGGTATAATGAAATGATTTTACATTGAAGAGATATATTAAAAATAGTTGTTATAAAACATTTTTAATATTTTTATAAAATTAAAATCTATAGGTCACATTCAAAAGTTATTTTCTAAAAGGTGAAGGGAAAACATTAAGTCATTTTCATTTAAAAAATAAACTACTATTATTGATCCTTTAAAATACATTAAGGTTGTCAAAATAAATGTAGGGTTAAAGATAAAACATTTTATTTTTAAATTATGGAAAAACTTTCAAATATTTTAAAATATCATTTTTGAAAACCCACATCATAAAAAGAGTAACAAAATACCCTTTTTTACTTGATAAGAAATATATAGAGGTCACATGAGATAACCCATAATTAGGTTTCAAATTATAAATTATAACATTATTGGTAAATGTAAATATCCATAAGGATGGGAAACTTTCATAAAATAGGATGTGAATTATTCTCTATAATGATATACTTTTGAGAAAGAATTTTTATTATGGTAAATGATTTGATTTAAAAGGTCATTTTTACATATATTGGAATATGATTTAAAATTAAATAAAATAGTAGGGTTAATTAAACCAATATTATAAGAAATAAGTTCTAAAAGAAACATTTTAACTCAACCATGAGATTTGAGTTAGGGAAAATCTTAATTGTAACGGTATCAAAACAATAAAAATCACATCAGAGAGGGTGACCATTATAAAGATATTCAAATATCATAATTTGATATATATTCATTATAATTTAAGGAAATATGGTAATTAATACACCATAAAAATAAATTATGATATGAAATATCAAATATGTCTCATGAAAATTAAATTAGAGACAAAGAACCCCTTACAACATTAAAAACATTCGAGTCAAAAACATTAGAAGAATATTATTCCAAATGAAATAATAAATTCCATAAATACTAAGAGTATCATGATTAAGATATTAATGGGTCATTAGATACACCATTACAAAGAAAAAGTGTTGTATAATAAGAAATATTTCATAAGGGGTGAAGGTTTGAGATAAGAAATCCCTAAATTAAATTCTTGCTTAGTTTATCACACTCTAACTTCATGTATAAAAACATAACAATATGAATTATATAATTAAGAAACTTATTAATTTCTATAATCCTTTTATATGATTTATTTATAGCTATTATATAAAATTATATTAGTTAGTTATTATCTATTTTAAGTTTTGGGTGTGAGTAATCTTCGTAACTTGGAACAAGTTTTAGAATAGCGATATTGATACCCATTATTCTCATGAATTTAATCATTCCAAGATTATACAAGGTAATAGAATTTATGCTTTATTATATTTTATAAACATTTATGTTCTTTCAAAGAGTATTTTAGTTACAATTATTGTAGAAGAAATTTGAAACAATCATGTTTCATCGTTTTTTTGAAAAATGAACAGAGGTAACAATATTAATTATGAAAATTTTTTCATTAAAAATAAATAAAAACATTATTTAAGTTTTAATGTAAAATATTAATTTTTAAATAAATGTTTGTAGTCAAATTGAACCAACAAGAATATGGCACAACCTATGTATGAGTATGAATATAAAAGAGATTATTTTGTTATAACATCATTATCAAAAAAGTATGATGAAATTATTTATATGTTATTAAGGTGTTGAAACTAAATTGGGAAGACTTGTGAGAAAAATATATATGAAAAATATGTTTTTTCATATAAATAAATCGTTTTTCCTCTTGTTATGTTCATTTTAGGCGGTTAGTTTTACAATGATCTATTATTGAAAATATTAATTATAGAATGCCTAATTTATATTTACTGAATATAAATATTTTAATAAATATCAAAAATATTTATAAATTTTTTACTAGAAACATTATTTAATAGTGGCAAAGAAAAATGAGTCCTTTCATTCATGTATGTGGTAGTCTGTATAGATGCATGAGAAATGTTTTCATTTTTTGAATTGAATGGGAGAGAAATAGATAATCATTATACGATCAATATAATGTAATTTAAGTATATTATTTATAATAATTATATTATATTCATATGGTTATAATGGTTTGAAGGAGGTTGGATGAGAATAATGAATAAATGTAGTAAAATGGTAAGTAAAACTTACATTGAGTATTTGGATCTTCTCTTAAAGTATCCTTTGAAAATAATGGTCTTGAGGAATATTGTTGAGGATAGAGGATTTCAAAACTGTATGGGGGATCTAGAAGAAGTAAATTGGGTATATTTTCATAGTAATTTCTAGCTATATGTATGGGTTGAAGTGTGGGAAAGTGATATCCTCTTATATGTGAAAAGGTGAAAAAGAATGTCAAGTAAGGGATATAAATGGAATTGGAGGAGATATAGCTAAGTTAGATGGGGAATGTTGGCCAGACATGTATTTATGACATTAAAGACTATAAATTTTATTCTATAATGTCTAAGTGTAAAATTTGTTTAGTTAATTTTGATCCACAATAGATTACACATTTTAACAGTTATTAATATTGATTAAAATTTAACAATAGTAATAATTTTATTACCAAAAATAAAATATGAACATTGAATAAAAATTTAGAAGTGATAAATCATAATTTGGACCCTATTTAATCTAATTCAATATATATATATAATATAATTAAACTTTTATTTATAAATTATAATGTGTTGAATTTTTTTGTAGAAATATTTCATTCCAATCTGTAAGTTTTTGTTAATATTATTTAACATTTAGTACCAATTAAATGAGTGTCAATTTCATTTTATTTATTTTTAAAGATAATATAAATGTATTTTTTTTAGAATTTATTAATTTAATTTTAAATAAAAATGTTTAAAATTTATTATTCCTTGGAAAATAAATGTTTTACTGTGGTAACTAATATTTATATTAGAAACTTAATTTTTTTACCTAAAAACTAAATTAATCCAACTACCTTATTTTGAAATTGTAATTATGAATCTTTAAATCATTTTATATGACTAGATTACTATAATGATGAAATTGTATTTTCAAATAAATTTTTAAATATAATTGATAGAAACACATATGTTTTAAGAATAAAATAAATTTTTTACTTGTTGGTAATAACTATTAAATGGTTGTTAATTAATTAATTTAATATATTATGAATAATTTAAATTTAAACCATTATTGAACAATAATATAATAAATTTATAAAATATGAAAGAGGATATTTTTTGAAAAAAATATTTTACGCATAAATAGATTTTATTTGTCATCTTGCTATAAAAATTTATTTTTTTGTAATTATTTTTTCTTAAAAATGACATTTATTTATATTTCAAAATATATTTCATACCTAGGTTGACTTTATATATACCCTCCAATTTAATAGATACATCTAAATAGTTATATACAGTTCTATGGTTTGTTTTTCTTTGATAATTCATGTGAATAAATCTATTGAAAAAAATATTTATTTTAGGAAAATACATAGTTAAATATCAAGACCATACATTCTCACACTTAAATAAATTTCCTCCTTATAATTTTAATTATTCCTTAAAAAATGGGAATGTTATGTATGTCCCCAGGATATAAAGGACTCCAGATTTAAAATTGTTATGTGGTTTAATCCTCACTATCCTTGGTTTTACTAGTGAACTAATTTTATAACTAATAATAATAATATAACTTGTGTAAGTTTTTTACTAACCTTTTGTGCTAAATACCACAATATAATAGTGAACTTTTTATCGTGGAGTTTATATTCAGCCTTATATAAATAAATGACTATGGGTTGATTTTTGGATGTAATTTTACTTTCATTTAAATTATCATTGCAAAGAGAGGAAATCCATTCCTAAAATCACATCAAATTTAACTTAAATAATGATAATGGGTTTAATAGAAAGTAAATTCTTATAAAAATCTATTTGAGAGGAGTTATACATATAGAATATAGTAATCAAACCACTAGAATATTTTATTAATAATTCAATATCTATTCATTGGGTGTAGCGATTAGATGTTCATTAAAAACATACTCGGCATAATATATTTGGTTTAACTAGTTACAATTACAACCCTCATAGTTTTAATTGGATGATCTATATCCTTCAAAACACATCATTTTTGAATATTAATTCAGAATTTTTTATTGCTTTGTCTTTCCCTTGTTTCCTTGTCCATGTAAATTAGTGATACTGATCATCCTCATTAGCCTTTCAATTAGGATTTTTATTTGTGTACTGCCCATGTTTCCCTCATTTATGACATTAAACTATCAATGCTACCTATGGAAGAACACCATTAACTTTTAAATTTTCCATTTATATTATTAATATTACATAGAAATAAGTTACTTGATGTCCTATTTTCAATGGATAAAACATCTCACCATTCCTTTAAGACATCCCCCTTTGTGATTCTTACCACATTTTGACACAAATAAAATTCAATCTTCTTTCCTTCACCATCTTCATTAATATATCTTCTATAAGATTCAATCCTTGTTTACTTTGGTTTGTTTCGAGACTAAACTAAGTAATCATTGTCAATAATAATTCTTAATAGTCATTCTAAAATAATCACAGGGTTTATTACTCCATCTATTATCCAATTAGGGTTCTTGTTTGGAAAATATCTACAGTGTACATGACATTCATTATTGACTTTATAAATTTGGTATTCATCCATTAGTAAAACCCAAAGGCATTAAAATTAGTGAGTAAAACCATATAATAATTATGGTAATATAATTACATAAAACATATAAACTCTAAATGTCTTACTAATTGAAATTATTAAACTAGAATTTAGTTCACAAAAATAACACTCAATTCAATGTAGGTTTCTTTATGTTGGTTTCTCATATATTTCTTATCATAATTACATAATATAATAAATGTTTCAAAATGAATCATACATGTAATTTTATTAACCAAATAATGTTCTATAGGAGGTTATATCTTTTTTTATTCTTAGGCCCACTCATTGTAAAAATGAGTGAATATTGAGTTGATAATCAACCTGAATTTTATTGGTAATTACCCCAAGGTGCATCTAAGTCATATATTTATCCAGATTCCAGTTTCTAGACAAGGATAAAATTGTGGGGAAAACCACATGATACCTACTTTACAAAATCTTCATGATAATACCTTACACGTAGAATCATCCTTATGGGTTTCACTAAAGTTCCCAAATCATAATCCCCAAAATATCTAAACTAATCCTAGAAAATAGTGAATCCCTACTCACATACCAATTATATCTCCCTATGGTAATTTTTTTTATTATACAACATTTTAATATAGAAAAAATCACATCTAAATACCCTAACAATGATATCCTAGAGTTAGTGGTTACATTATTACATTGGCATAAGATATAGGGAATATCATCCTAAATGACTAAATAGTTTAGTAGTCTTGGTAGACTAGATACATACTTGAATCTAAGATTACAATTGAAAATAAAAAATTTAACATAGTATTTTCTTTGAGTGCATCATTATTTCCTCTTGTATGACCCTGTATATCAATCATTATACACATTTTGGAATGATGGGAAAATAATCATAAGAAATGGGTGAGATAAAATTCTCCCTAATGGTATGCGTACAATAGAATCTATCAAAAATAAATAATCATAATCAATATAGCATGGTTAATCACCGAAAAACATTCCATTCAATTAATTACTTAATCATAACATGGATATAATAAATTATGATCAAATAATGCCATATAAATAATCAAAAGAGCATGAAACATAACCCATGAATATTCTAATTAATAAAATAATCATATTTTAGATCAATAACTAAACAAATAATGAGAGACTACATAATTCCATACATTATAATCATATTATCAATTCCTTTAACAAGATAGTTTAAAACTATGTGTAAAAACCAATTAAATTTGGTCAAATGATTTTTCACATTCATCAAGGGGATACGTAATTTTAGGTCCTACCCATCAGATAATAATTATAAATAATTCCTACTATGAAATGGTTGAAACATAATCAATATAAAAATGTATATTGAAAAAACTAACATAAAAAATGTTAATACTTACCCATATCAATAAACATAATCTAAAACCATCTAGAGTAATATGGTGAGTGGTAATAAAACTGTACATCCTCAATCAAACTGATCATAAAGAATATAGAGAAATAATAAGGATAGTATCAATATTTCATATCCCAATTGTTTCATATGTAAAATAAATGGTTGATGTTATTGATGAATAGAAATACTATAACATTCAATTAAAAACATTCTTGGGGAAAATCAATTTTTCATTTTAAAAATCACATTTTAAAACTAAAATTTAACAAATAAGTTTTCAAATAATATTATTTGAAAATTACCTTGTAAAATTTTAAAACATTCTTTAAATTATTTAGTGGCCTTTAAGGGGAAAAATTGTATTTATGTCATACACATTACAATAAATATCCTTTTTATATTTCTGTTAAAATATAATTGACCATTTTTTAGAAAATGACATGAAGATTCCTTTTGATGTTTTTATAAAAAGTAAAAAATGGGAAAAAAATTTCAATTTTTTTTTGAGAAGTTAAAAATATTTTTTAATTTTTTTAAAAAAATATTTCTTTGAAGAAAAATGACTTTTGACAGAAGAGGGAAATAAAAACAGATTTTATTAAAACTATTTTCATAGTTATTTTAAATTACAAGGAGATAAAAATGGATATATTACATGAAATTTTCCTAGATAAAAATAAGATAACAAAATTCATTACTTTCTTGAGTTATAGATCGTAATATTTCATTATCAGAAAGTTAATCATAAACAATCCTGAAAAATAATGAGATTGTAAAATAAACCAACACCACTTAGGTAAATATTAAATTATTATATCCATGAAATAAATAACTTCAAATGAAACTTTAAATACAATTAATTTAAATGGATTCATGATTTGAAATATAAATGTTTCAGTATAAACACCACATAAAATAACTAAGTGGTGAATATGGCATACGTATCATTGAAATAAAAGTGAGATGAAAAACCCATGCCTTAGGTCTGATTTGAATCATATGTGTTTGAATCTCCTATAGAATAAACATAGGATTATTATAAAACTATTAAAGAACTATGATCAAATATTTTATACCATATATGATATATTTATAGTATTTTATGACATGTTTATTAACAATCTGTTGTTAAAATCACCATTTCATGTGATAATTGCTTCATTTTTCATGTATGTTTTAGGATGGTAATTTTAGTAATGTTATATTGATCATGGTTAAATAATATCTATAATTTTAACCATGATATAAATATAATATATATTCTTTATATATGTATTTATAGTAATATATAAATGTTAGAGATAGAAAATTGATTATGTCATTCATAGAGACGGTATGTCGTACATACAAAGAAATATTGTTTCCATTTTTCTTTATGGATAGAAGAAAATAAAGATAAAAATTAATTCACCATTATAAAATCATTATTATTTCATATATATAATTTATATTAATCAAATACATCCTTATTTCTATCCATGAAAAAATTAAATGAAAAACATTTTATATCACTATATGGAGGTGGTGGTCCACATGTACGCATAAGTAATGTTTTTATTTTACAAAATATGGAAAGGTAGGAATTTAGATGTGATATAATATTACTAAAATTGTTTCTTGTTCATAAATATAAAATATATTCATTATATTTATCATTACTACCTTCTATGTAATGCCTATGTGAAAAACGAATCACAATGCTTTGTGAGGTGGTAGTTCACCATACACATGAGTGACATTATAGTATCCACCTAAGAATTGAAATAAAGAATATATATGTGATATAATATTTATATAAGCATAATAACTATATAAAAATAATATAAAAAGTTAAATCCATCATTTTATCCTGCCATGAAAGGTGGTGATGGGAAAATAATTACATTGGTTTGCAAGGTGGTTGTCCACCATGAACATGAACTATGGTTTAATTTCCCATTTTATGGAAGTGTAGATGGATATGGGTTATGAAATTTACATAATAACATCTCATTATATAGGTTACAATTTTTATATTATATTATAATTTTTTAATATGATTTGAATTAGGTGGAAGAATAAATAAAACAAATACGAATGTTTAAGAATTTTACCTATTCTTCGGAGATCCTCTTTAGGATTATGCCTAAAGAATTAATATGATAGATTACTAATCAAAATAAGGCCTTTAGTATGTGGGTAAAAATTTAGAAATGATATTTTTGTAGTTATTTTCTGAACTGAAGGGATTTGGAAGTGTGAGAGGGTGGAATTTTATAAGTTGGGGAGATGAAACAAATGAAATTTTTAAAAAGATAATGTGATACCAATGTTTTTGTCATGCATAATGCCTCCAAAACGGTCCATTTTCGATCTTTATAGACTATATGTTCTACATATGTTTATAAAATGAGTGTTAGATAAGTTTAAGGTCATTTTTAACACTTATCTTCTTAGTTTAACTCCATGGTGAACCCATTTTTACCTTAACTATGGTAATTAATTTTTACTATGTTCACTATTCATTATGGTCAAATATTAATTTTAACTTAATATAAAATATAAATTATTCTGATTCAAAATATTGAATAAATATTTTCAAATTCAACTCATTGGAGTGGTAGAGTTAAAAATAAAGTTAAACCAGCAGATGTGTTGAAAAAACTATTTTTCTAATGAAAAACATTCAAAAGTTTATAAAGTTATTATATCAGAATTAAATATGAAACTCATTCCAATGAAACAAATTAGATAAATTTTAATATAATTGAACTAATTTTAATTTCAACCTAGTTTTAAAATATAATTTTATCTTTTTGAATAATTAATATGAAAAAGTAGTTTTCAATAAAAATCATTATTTTTCATTATTCATAAAAAATTAATCTATTTAGAAAAATCCTAAAAGTAAGCCCAAAGTTAATATTGAATTAATTTAATAAAATGATATTTTTTTCAATTAAATATTTTGAATGTGGTAAAAATTAATTTTAAACTTGGAGCACAATGTATGACTATTCCGCCTTTTAGAAAAAAATAATGGGTTTTAGAAAACATTTTTTCTATCTAATGATTCTTATATTATTTATAATAAATATATAACAATTGAATTTATTTTATACATTTAAAAACCATATAATTTTCATAATTTATATTATTCCTATTCATACCCTCAATCTTAACAGCTAGGTTATAACGGTCATGTTTAAATATTAATATTTTTATATTGTATCGTGACTCATTTAATACCAACATCTCATGAAAAATAATATATTTAAGAGATTGAATTTATTTAAAAATAAATATATCACATTGTATAAGTGTGTTATATTATTTTTTAATCTTAGTTTTTCATTTAATATATGTTATTGAAGATGATGTTCCTATTTTAAAATTATTGGGAATTACATTCTCCCCTCCTTCAATAAACTATGTCCTCACAATTTATACTTGACCTCAATAATCAGGGGTTTGAAATTTTGAAATACCATTATTTAAAAACTCACATAATAAATTTTTTTAATAAAATAATCTCTTGATAATATAGAAAGGAATGCAACAAAGTTTATCTAGAATAACACATAATTAGTTTTATAAGTAGGATAACATTGGTGGGATGTGAAGATATATACATGGAATAAAATCATAATTTTTTTGGAGAGAGATAGAGATCATTGATCACAATAAAGTGGGGGATATAGATAAGGTTAACGATTAAAATACCATAAATTAATAAAATGTAAAAAAGACTATCAATTCATCAAAAATAAAGGTACCGGAATATTATTTATTATTCATGATCCTTTTCCAAGATTTAAGGAATTCTTTTAATGTCTAAAATAAGAACATAAGGAAATATAATTTCTTGATAAATAAAATTTCCTCCTTTAAATAATTTCCACCACAATCCCATATTTTTATCTAAAAAACAAGTATTCAAGTTGAATTTTTCATTCATGATGAACTAAAATAAACTTTTAACAGGTCATAAGATCCATAAAATAAGGAAAAATCATTCCACATGTCTCTAAATATTTACCAAAACCAAAATGGTTAGAAAAATTAATCCAATATATAATACATTAATATATAAACTATAAAAGTAACACCCAGTGTTAAACACAATCTAGTTAATAAATAGTTACTCTTCTAAAATATGTCTAACCAAATTCAATGTCAAAAATATTTAGAAGGAAGGTAACTAAATTTACAAAATAAACTTACCATATTATTCTCTAGAAAATATAAAGTGAATATTAATGTCACATTCCAAATAAGAGAATACCTTGATCACCATAAATCCTTAATGAAAATATGTGTGCTTTGAAAATTAAAATCCTATATTGTGAAATATATTACATAAATCCAAACATGTAGTAAACTCCATAAAATATTAC
Source organism: Viscum album (assembly GCA_963277665.1). Classification (NCBI taxonomy): domain Eukaryota; kingdom Viridiplantae; phylum Streptophyta; class Magnoliopsida; order Santalales; family Viscaceae; genus Viscum; species Viscum album. Next base: position 718,532,323 of record OY728128.1, read on the forward strand.
ATAAACTATCATATAATTAACCAATTTAAAGGTTACTAATAATATTCAATAGAAATATCTTTTCCATTATTATCTAAATGATGAGAACATATTAAGGGAATCTTCCCTTAATCATGTATTTTAAAAAAATATAAACTTATAACTGAATCACTTTTCTTGGTCATCGGTATCATTCAATAAATTCTCTTAAATACATAAAGGAAATGTAATTATACACAATCCTTATATATTTTATTATTTTTATAATGAGAACATAATTGAAAAAATAATTCTTCAACAAATTGTTTTACTACAAATACACAATTACATCCACTTTGACCTTCGTAATAATGTAGAAAGGACCTTGATCCATTAAATTCTAATAGGATACCTTGACTCTTGGGGAATTCATTTTCATAGTTCCCCATCTCCTTATTTTTAAATAATTGAGCATTAGAAGATTCTTTCTTTCCCTTAAAATCATGAGTATAGTGGCCTTTCTATTAACACTTGTAGAAAACTACATTTCCCTTCAACCATGCACTAAAGTGATTCTTTCCACAATTATTAAATGTGGGATCATCCTTCTTTCTCATCTCCCCTTATCTGTTTATTAATATACCACACTCTTCTTCTCATTTATTCCTTCAAATCTATAATACATAGATAATTATTTCTATGTCTCAATAGCATATTATATTGTGTCCTTGTATGATGAGTATGTTTGGGGGGACTAGTACACTTCAAAATATTGTCTTAAGACCATCGATGACATGACAACTCTTACTCTTTGGATTATGTTCAATAATATAGTTCCCAATCCTTTCAGTAAGTCCCATTTATAAAAAATGACATACACTATATTAGATCTTAACACTATTAAACCTCATGTATAATCCCAAAAATAGTGAAACAATTAACATATATTGAAAAATTTATGAATGGATTTTCTCATAATCATAAACATGGTTTTGTTGGGAAATTATTCATATCATATAAATATTTTCAAATCCTTCATGATGGTTTGTAATAAAACATGAATTATCTTAATAATATACCCATGTAATGTCAAATCAGCTATATAGTAAGGCTTATTTTCATGTACTAGGTAATGATCAAGTTAAGTCTAATGTTCCTTTAGTGGAGTTTTAACCCTAGGTACATATATGCCAAAAAAATATGCACTTTTAGTATCCAAAAGGGATGTATTTCTAGGAAAACCAATTAATATCTAACATACCAAAACATTTTCATCTTCTTCTATAATAATCCTCTATGTATATCATAGGTTTGTGTTTCTTAATTTATTTTTTCCTAAATATAGTTCCTAAGTAATTTACTAAACTTCCTATGACACCAACTGTAAAGACCCCAAATCCATTATCCCAGAGTAAGTGGTTACTTTATTACATTGAAATAATTTATTAGTAATCGCATCATGATGGAACGAATAATTTATTAGACTTAGTATACTACTTACATACTTGAATCATACATTAAAATTGAAAGACACAAAACAAAAAATAGTATTTTCTTTAAGTGAATAATTATTTCCTCTCTCATATCCATGCATATCAATTGTAATACGCATCTTGGAATCATAGGGAAAGAAACATAAGAAATGGTTTTGATAAAATTCTCATCAAGGGTTTTCATACAATATATTCTATCAATAATATATAATAATAATCTATATATAAAGGTAAATAATTTAAACAGATTCCATTAAATCAATTACATGATTATAATATGGTAAGAATATATTATGATCAAATAATTCCATATAAATAATAAAAAAGCTTGATACTTTACCATTTATATTATAACTAATAGAATAATAAAATGTGACATCAATAAATAATATCATAATAAAGGAATGAAAAATTATGAACATCATAATTATACTATCAAGACCTTTCAAAATAATGTTTAAAACTATACTTAAAAAACCATTAAATTTGGCCAACTCTTTTGTATCACGAGACCTACCAATGTGTCATGGGGCTATGTAATTTCAAGACCCACCTGTCACTTAATAGGTCCAATGAATTACTCATATGAGATGGGTGAAACATAATCATATAAATATTAATATTAAGAAACCAATATATGAAATTTTAATACTTAACCCAATCAATAAACATAATCATAAACCATCCTGAGTAATATGTTTAGTGTCAATAAAATTTTACATCCCCAGTCAAACTAAAATAAACCATATTTCAAAATAAAAAGGATGGAATCAATTCAATATATCCCCTTTGGATCATAAATACAATAAAGTGTTGGTGTAATAAGTGAATAGAAATACCATATAAATTATATTAAAAACATTCTTAATGAAAACATGTTTTTATTTTTGAAAATAACCTTTTAAATATAAAACATCACAAAGTATTTTTAAAATAACTTTATTTTAAAATAAAATTCAAAACAAGTAAAATATTCTTTAAAATATTGAGTTTTGAATAAGGAAAAAAATTATATTCATGTCACACATGTGAAAACAATGATTCCTTTTATATTTTCAGTAAATTCAAAATGGTCATTGTATTTAAAATGACTTAATTATTCTTTTAAAAACGTTTTTTAAAATTTAAAACATGGTTAGAAATTTGTTTAACAAATCATTTTTAGAATTTTGAAAACATTTTTATAAATCATGGATTTGGAGTAATATGTATTTTTGACTAAACGGAGAAATAAATGATTTTATTAAAAAGTTTTTCCAAATAATTTTAAGTAAAAATAGTGGAAAATAGAAATATTACTTGAAAATTTTATGAATAACCAATGGATTAAAAAATAAATTAGTTTACTTAGTGATAGATCATAATATTTCATCCTCATAAATTTAATCACAAATAATCTCAATAAATGATGATATTACAAAATAAACCATTACCACTTTTGACACTCTTGAATCATAATATCCATGAAAGAAATAAATTAAAATGGAACATTTAATTCCATTAATACAATGTTATTAATTATATTATATATCATAGGGGTAGTATATATACCACAAAAAGATCTAAGCATTGAATATGGAATATGTCTAATGAATGTAAAAGTGAGACGAGAAACCCTTACCTTAGGTCTTATGTTCTTCGCACATGTTCAAAACTCCTATATAATAAATATATATTTGTTATAAATATTTCAAATAACCGTAATTATATATTTCACTCCACATATTATTTAATTATAGTCTTTTATTACCCATTTATTAACAATTCTTTGTTAAAATCACTATTTTAGGTGATAATTGCTTTGTTTTTCATGTATGTTCTGGTTCGAAAATTTCAATAATTTTATATATATCATGTTTATATAATATCAATAATTTTTTTTCCATGATATAAATATCATATATATTTATTTTATATGTATTTATTATAATCATTAAAATATAGAGATAAAAAATGGATTACACCATTCATGGAGACGGTAGACCGTACATATGCATGAACATTGATTCCATTTTTCTCAATAGTTGGAATGAAATAAAAATAAATATTAAATAACTATTATATAATCATTATTATGACATATATATCATTTATATTAATCAAATACATCCTTATTACCATTCATGTGAAATTAAAATGAAAAATATTTCAAATCACTACATAGAAGCGGTAGTCCACTCGTATGCACGAGCAACATTATTTTTTTCCAAATAATGAGAAGGTATAAATTTAGATGTTATATTATTTTTCCCAAAGTATTTTTATGTATTAAATATCACATATATCTATTAAATTTATCATTAATACCATTTATGTAAAGCATAATCAAAAGATGAGTCACATCACTTCACGAGGTTGTTGTCCGCCCTACACACGAGAGAAATTATTGTATCCCCATGAATGAAAAATAAAAAGATATATTTGATATAATAATTATAGAATTATAAAAATTTCATAAGTTTCATACAAAAAATTTAAATCTATCATTATATCCAGCCTTGAAAGGTGGTGATGGAAAACGAATAACATCAGTTTGTGAGGCGGTAGTCCTCCATACACACGATTTACCGTTTCCTTTCCAATTGGATGGAAGAGGAGATAAATCTTGGTTATTAAATTAATATAATAAAATATAAATTTATAGGGGATATTGGGGTTATTATATTATCATTTTTTAATATTTTTTGATAGATTTTTAAGAATAAATAATTCAAATACACACATTTAGAAATTTTACCACTTCTTCGAAGATCCTCAATAGGTTTATACATAAAGACTTATTAGGAGTGAATATAAAAAAATAAGGCCTCAATTATATGATGAGGGAATAAATTAAGATATTTGGGTAGGTAGTGGCTGATACAATGTATTTTGGATGTTTTTTGATGGGAGGAGAGGGAGTGGCCATTATAATTGGGGGAGAGGACACAAATGAAATTTTTGAAAAGATAAAGTGATACCCATATTTTCTTCATACCAAAAGCCTCCAAACTGGGTAATTATAGATCCATAGAGATTAAACATTATAAATTTGTCAATGAAATGTGTTTTGGAAAGGTTTTAGTTTATTTTAAAACATATTTTATTAGTTTAACCCCCCTTATAAACCCATTTTTACAAAACCTACGATAATTATTTTTTACTATTTTACTATTCGATATGTATTTTTTTGATGATATTAGATAATATAAATTAATATTATTATTAATATAGAATCCATTTTTCCTAAATCAACTAAAATAAGTAGCAGAATTTAATTTAAAATTAAACTCGTAGATGCGTTGAAAAAACTATTTTTCAAAAGAAAAACATTCAAAAGTTTAAAATTTTTCTATATCAAATTTCAATATGAAATTGACTCTAATGACCTAATTTAGTTATTTTTTTTATAATTGAACTAATTTTACTTTAAAATGTATTTGAAATATAAATTATCCTTGTAAATAATTTAAATAAAAAAGCAGTTTTAAATAAAAATCCTTATTTTCACTATTCATCAAAATATTTATGTTTTTAGAAAAATATAAAAAATTGAAGAAAATTTAATTTTAACATATTTATTTTAAAAATTAAGTTTAATTTTTAAAAATAAAATTGACAAAATTGGTAAAAAATAATTTTAAATTATGTTAAAAAAATGTGACTAAACTGTCATGACCCTCTCCTCACAAGGCGTACACCTCCTAGGCTAGAAATGATAGAAGAAAGAAAGTGAAACCTGAGTCCCATCTCCAATAGGCCTTAGGTTGGAGACTAGCACTGGAGGTATAATAAACATGCATATGGAAGACATTACCCTCTAAGAGAACACATACGAAATAGTGAGATAAGACAAAAAAAACCCACTCCAAATCAGTCTATAATAGAAAGGAAAATAAAAATTGCACATATGTAATGTCATGAAATAATTACTACAAGTACCAAAAGAAAGGTAACGATGGTGGTGATAATGGAGACCAAACAACTCCTATAAAACCCATAATCTAATTATAACCAGCCTGATCTCTAACCTTATCCCGCTGACTTGAATGTAAATATTTACAAATTCATCCGGTGAGTATAACAATATACTCAATGGGATCCTCCCCAAAGGAACTTATGAAAATGATAAAGAAATCATGCTAAAGCACATGGAACAAAAAGTGAAACTAACTTGTCACCTAATCAGGTATAAAAATTTACAAACCTTACCTTGGGTTCTCCCACAAAATATCCCATACAAGAGAATATATTATAATAAAGAATATCAAGGGTACCCTGATACCACTTCCCCACTAGTTTGACGCTCTACCCCAATGTCACATATCATGATAATATCTCTTCAAAAGTCTATCCAACATACACCTGGGTAAAGTATCACAACATTCACCTTGTGCAACACCCCACCACATCCATGTAACCAAAAGTAACCAGGTAGTTTTTGAGAGCCACCACAACCCATATAATATGTATCATACATTGGGTATTATATCTCAAGACATCATAGTCCATTAACCGAGTAATGATCCTCAATCCATCACAACCTAAAAATTTTATACCCATAGTAGTCATTAAAAAACTATATCCAGAATATGTGTGTGTGAAATAACCATAATCCATTACAATACTCTACACACATATATGGGAAAACTAACCATAGTGCATACTAGATCAATTAACTACCAAGAGAAGAGAGTTGGGACAAATGTGGTAGTCATCCATCCATCATCCCACTAGGATGCTAGTGAGAACACCACCATGGTTCAAAACCCCCAGGGCATCAGTTTTCCAAACTGATAGGGTGGGGAAACATATAAAAACAAAAAATGTACATGATATAATATAGCTTAAAACCACTCTACGAGCATAACCTAGTCTCAGATTTGATTGTAGCTAACATCTCTCAGACACCCAGCTACCACTGTTAAGACCAGATATCCTATAAGAAAACCATCATTTAAAGAGCTACATTAAATTATTTTATTTATTTTATTCAATTGACCTTTAAGAAAATTAATTAATTAAAAATTAATTAACAATTTACATTTTCCACATTACATTACATTAGAATCATAATAATGTTTCATTCCCTCAAAGAATAAAAAAGCGAGTCCACAGGTTCTCCGAATTATAACCTCAGTATTTCATCCTAGTAAGCTCCAACCCTATGGGTTAAACATTTATTCATTTATTAACAACATTAATTTTTATATTACCAGGTAATCTAGAAAACGATCCTAATATACTAAACAAGGTAATAAACCAAGAACATATATCTTTATTAAGAATTAGGGAAAGTAAAGAAGATAAATTAACAACCTAGCCATTAGCCATACAAAAGACTCAAACAATCATCCAACTTTTATATCAATAGGTAAGCCTAGCTTCAACCCATTTTGTCATCTCGTGTGTCCTCCCCGACACCTACATGCAAATACCAATGCATCCCACCATCATATTTGTCAACTGTTACCACAAAATCCGGGCCTCCCCACCCCACATACAACAACATCCCTCCATGCTCATCCATCTTAGGCTCACATCACATCCGGTCATCCTTGACCACATCACAAGTCTCGTATCTAGATCACATCACAAGCTATAGGTAACACACATAAAAACGGAGCTATTGGCCCTAAAGAAAGGCATTTATCCTTCACACATGACAATATCTCATGACTCCAAAGAATAAAAAACCATACATTTACAAGAAATGGAAAACTAAGGCCCTACAAAGGTATTGTATTTTATCACAAAATAAATTCTTATTTTATCTTGAATTAACTGATTCATTATTTATAGGTTTTAACTACGGGAAAGTTAGGTAGAAATATATCACAACCTATCACCAATTAATTAAGAAAGTAATATAACATGCATTTAATTATTTTATCAACATGCATCAACATGTGTCACATATTTATTCAATTTCATTAACACATGGAAGGTTAATTAATTTAATCATGATTATAGCATTAATATTTCAACACAAAAAATTCATTAAAAATTCCCCTTTAAATGTTTTATACTATTAATTATCAATTAATTCTGGATTTATGTTCTTTAACAATTATACATGCTAATCTAAGAATAAAAACCAAAACAGAGATATCACAATATCTTGAAAACTAATAGGGAAACTATTTTTATAGTACAAAACAGAAAAATCACCATGTGATTGATATCAATTATTTAATATGGTTCAATTAATTAATAGGTTAATTTTATTAGCATCCAAGGGGATAAATAATGCTCAAATAATTATTGAAGAGAAATAAAAGAGAATCAACAAATCTAATACCTCAAAAGGGCATCAATGTTCTTCGTATAAGAATAATCCAACGCTGTAGATCCCAATCACCTCTCCTGTAAAAACTACATCTATACGAGGACTCAATGGTACATTTGTAAAAAAAACTACCAAGAGAAACCCCATTAGAAAATTGGGTAAAAGAACTCCATTGCACAGTGAAATGATATGGGACGAAATGAGACTCAATTGGGAAAAACTATTAGAAAACGATGGAAGAGAACACTTTGTATCTCTATGGATCACCACAAATTGAATATAGAAGCCCAATGACTGATTCCCATTGAAGGGATATCTAAAACACTCAAAAGGGAGTTGATGGGTGCTAGAAAAAGAGAGGAAGTGTTACAGTTGTAGGGTTTGTAAAAAAACTGAGTGGATGAAACCTTATAAAACATACAACATCGATAATTTACATGATGTTCAATCCAATTTCACATTGTATATTACTTAGGGTTTAGGTTCTTTTCAAAAAATTAATTTCTTTTTTATTATTTATCCTCAATAACTTAGATGACATGGAACTAAATTACACTAAGTATAATTCTTACAAGACATGTAATTCTCCTCGTTTCCATTATTTTGCAGCCAAACTCCTCCAGACCACTTCCAAGCCTTCTATGAGCACTACAAGACTTGAAAACATGAAAAGGTCTATTATTATCAGATCTAGGACTTTACAAAACCACATTTTAGAAAATTATAGTTTTTTAGAAAATAATTATTTTTCATTTAAATGATTCTTATTTTATTTATAATATATATATAAACAATGAATTTATTTTATAAAATTTTAAATAATATAATTTTCATAATTTATATAGTTATATTACTACCCACCAACATAACAGATATGTCAAAATAGTCATGTTTTAATAATAATATTTTAATAAAGTATCATGTTATGTTTAAACCCAAGAGTGTGTTCATTGTAAGCTATCAAAGATATTTAATTTATTTAAGAAGAAATATATCATAAAGACTCAATGTTTTATATTATATTGTAAGATTGGTGTTTTAGTTCATATATTCTTCAAATATGATGTTTCTATTTTAAAATCTATGATAAATACATCACATCTTACAAAATAAACTCATAATCCCAAGAACGGAAGGTTCAATGTCCTTGAGAACAATAAGAATCTTATTTTAAAAGGCTTTTGAAAATTTATACATAATTAAGCAACAATATAACATTTTCCATACTTATTATACATTTTACTTATTTTCTTAACCTAGGGAAATTAAATTGTAAGAAAGGGGTGAGTTTAAGAACATAGAAAGAGAAAATGTAAGATATATTATTCATTAATCATATTTTAGTTAAATACGCACATATGGTTATAATCAAGATACTTAATAAAAATACACCCAAAAAATTATAGATCATACATCATGAAATAAGTCTTTAAATAACATAATATATGAATCAAAATATTTTGGAAACATGATTCAATGAAAATTATCTATGAATCATATAAAAAAAACACATAACATATTCCAATTATGGTACAAACATTTATATAGGGAATTATTACTTTCATGAGTCGCACACTTGCACCCTTTCTTAAATTAAAACATAACTGTATCCATATATACATTTACATTGGGAGTCACATACTTCCACCCACGATTATGATAAACTAGACCATGCTCATGAATACACATATTATGATATTTAAACTTCTAACCAATTAATTGGAGGGAGATATAGGACCCCACCCATAATCATCTATACATACAAGTGCCACTTAAAAATCATTCACTTATTTTATTAGATAAATAAACAAATTAAATAAATTAATTTTTTAATATAATAAAATAAATAAAAAACTCATAAATTTAACAATATAAATCCATGGAATATAAATGGGTATCCAAATATATTCAATAATATTATTGGTAAATACAATTCGATCAATAAAATAAATCATATATATTTACACTATATAGATAAAGGGTATATTATTAAGGAAATATTTTCCCTAATTAATCTATGTAAGTAATCTAAATGAACAACCCTTGATAAAAGGAATAAAAAATAATGTATTTTTGTAGGAAAGATAATGTAATAAATATTATGATTATACACTAAACAATATCAGAAAAGACAAAGGTATTAATAGATAATTCCTTCAAAATAAAAGGATATTTAAAAATATATATGAAGAAATAAGGTGGATGGTATAATTTGAATAATTTCTTTTATGAAGAATAAGATTAGTTAAATATGAATGAAACAACTGAAAAACAAATTTTAAGAGTTTTGAAAAATGCACTTTGGAAATAAGAAATACAATTTCTCTTTTGAAAGTATTTTTAAAGAAATATTTTATAAAAATATGATAAAAATAATTTATTTTAAGAACCATGAAAATTTATAGGGAATGTGTTATATAAAATGAAAAATGTGGAATAAATATGTCTTCACAAGGATAAAACCATAAAAATGAGTCTTTATAAAACATTTTAAGTTTTTTTTGTAAAAGGGAAAAGGTATAAGTAATTTTGAGAAGTTATTTTTTAAAAGGATTACTGAAAAATTTAATAGAATTTTCTTTTAAAAAGAAACTACAATAATAGATCCTAGAAAATACGTAAATTTTATAAAAGGAAATGTGGGGTAGAAGATAAATAATATGATTTTGATAGAATGGTAATCACTTTTAATTTTATGAAGTATCTTTATTGAATACCTACATTATAAAAAAGTGAAAAAATATATCATTTTTAAAATAGGAAAAGGGGTATTTAGAGGTAACATGAGAAAACCGAATATTAGGTATCCAATTATAAAGGTGAACATTAGTGGGAAAGGAAAATATTAACAATGAGGGGAAATAAACATTAAAATATATGAGAATTATTATCAACAATGATATACTTTTGAGAAATAAATTTTTCAAAGTTAAAAGATCTGAAAATTAATGGTAATTATCCTCTAGAGAGGAGTATATGGTGACATTATATAAAATAATAGGGTGGAATAAACTAATATTTAATGGAATAATTTTAATGTGAATAATTTTAACTCAACAATGTGAGTTGATTTAACAATAACTATTATAGTAGTGGTAACATAAAACTAAAAAGAACCTTAGATGGAGTTTCCATTAAATGGAAATTTAAAATTTATTAGATGAAAGATATTAATTATACTAAAATTTTATTGGGTAGTTATCACACTATAAAAAGATATTATCATGTGTGACATAAAACATGTCTCAAGAAATTTAAATTTGAGACAAACAACCACTTACATGATTAGAAAAATTCAATTAAAAACCCTGTTAAGGAAATGATTCCAAATAAAACATTAAATACAATGAATAAAAAATATATCCTGATAAAAAAATTAAATGGTTAGTAGATAACCCATTCTTATGAAAACAAGGTTTTTAATAAGAAATATGTATCAAGGGGTGAAAATTTGAGACAATAAAATCTTAACTTGATTATCACTTAGTTGATCACTCTTTAACCTACTATATAACAAACATAACCATATTAATAAATTAGTTTTGAACCATATTCATGTATACAATTCTTTTATAAAATTAATGTACAATTATTCTCTATATGTATAGTAGTTTGTTATCATCGATGGTTAATATCGTGTGTGATAGATTTTATTCATTTGGAACTTGTTTAAAAATAACAGTGTTGTTTTTCAATATTATACCAAGGATTACCATTCCCATTTTATAAAAAGTTCTATAATTTTTTTTATGATATTTTATTAACATATAATTTCATTCTATTAGAGTGTTAGTTATAGTTCTCATAGGTGGAATTGGTGACAAACTTGTATCTGTGATTTTTAACAAATGAATAATGGTAAGTTAATTAATGAGTTAGATTTTTATATGATAATAATAATTATTATTTACATATTATCATCCAATATTAATCTTCTAATTCCATATATAATATAAATTTATAGCATCTTCCAATTAGGTGGTTAAAAAGACCCAATGAGAATATTCTACAATATATGTGTGAGTATGACTATGAAATAGATTACTTTTATATAATATAAATATCACAAAAGTATAATGAAATTATTTAGATGATATTAAGGTGATGAATAATAAATTTTATGTTTTATAAGATGAAGTTAAATGAAAATGAATTTTTTATTTACAAATAACTTTCTTTTCCTCTCGGTATGTTAGTTTTAGGCAGTTATATTTATAATGACCACTTATTGATAATATTACTTATAAAATAAATAATTTATATATAATTAATATAAATAATTTCATAAATGAAATATCTATTCACTAAACCCATTTCTAGAATCATAATTTAAATGTGTGGATGAAAAATAATACATGTCATTCATGGTTATGCTAGTATGTACACACACCAGAGTAAATTTTTAGTTTTTTGATTGAATTAGGGGGGAATAGATAATTGTTATACCAAAAATATAATTAAATATAATTATATTATTTATAATTATTAAATATTTATATGGTTATATTTTTGTAGGTTGTTAGATGATAATTATAGAGAAATGAGAAGGGTATGTGAAAAATACATTGAGAATTTATATCTTCTCTTAATGTATCCTTTGGAAATGAAAGACTTGAGGCACTTTTTTGGGGATATAGGATTATAAAAATGTATAGGGGAACTAGAAGAAGTAAATTATAATATTTTAATGGTAATTTTTAACTATACATGTGGATTAATGTTGTCAGAATTGAGATCCTTTTATAAGTGAAAATTAGGGACAGATATTTGATAAAATGTTAGGTAAGGGATAACAATGTAATTTTAAGATACATATGTGAGTTAGGTGGGGAAATTTTAGAGATACACATAGGTATTAATTTTCAATCTATTAAAGGTATTATATAGAGTCTTAGTGTCAAATTTGTTTAGTAACATTCATGTCATATTACATTATCCATTTTAACACTTATTAATCTTGATTAAAATTTATCCCCGGAAATTATTTTATAAATAAGAATATAATATGAATATCCATAAAATTTTTCAATGCGATCAACAATTTTTTTTACTATATTATATTTAAATTTATAAATATGAGATAATTACCTCTAAAATGAAAAAATATGATGTGTTAGAAAATTGTTTATACTGATAAAATTAATTTTATTCATTATGTGTTATAAATAGTATTTGATATTTATTACCAATTAAATGAGTGTTAGTTATAATTTATATTTTTAAAAAAGTCATATTATAGTATTTATTTATAAAATATTAATGTAATTTAAAATATATATATATAATTATTATTATTTCAAAAATATTTTTTTACTGTGGAAACTAATATTTATCCTGGTAACATTATTTTAGGCCAAAAAATGAAATTAATCGAAAACTAAAAAATTATAACTTTATGTTTAATAAAATACAAATAATTTTTTATGATTCAATTTCTAAAATGGATAAAAATAACTTTTAATATAAGAAAATATTTTTTAAGAAACATATATATTTTATGCCTAAAGAAAATTTATTAATTTCATAGTAAGAACAATTACGTAGATGTTAAAATATTATATTTTATATATTATCAATAATTTACCAATAAACTATTATTTAATCATAATATAAAAAACTTCATAGAACATGAAAAGAGGGGAAAGTTTATTAAAAGGTGTGTTTTTTCCTAACATGATTTTATTTTTTATTTAACAAAACTATTAGTATTAAAAAATGAAATTGATTATATATATATATATATTTCATAATTTAGATACCTCTATATTTACTTATGAATTTAACGACTACATTTTAATGGTTATATAATGTTTATTGGTTTTTTTCAGTTCAATGTTCCATGTAAAGCTAGATATTAGAAACAGTATTTATTTATTGAAAATATATAGTTAAATATTAGATTTTTACACCAATATACTCATGATTTTACAAATTAACCAATTACATTTTTATTTTAATAAATTAAAACTAGTATATATCCCCTTGGTTACATAGTTACGAGTAGTTTCATGTGTTTATAAACCACAGGAGGAGTCCCCCATATACTTTGAAAATGGTTCTAACCTAGACCCTTAAAGGAATAGAAACACCCAATCCCTATAGGGAATCCTAATCACAAACCCCAAGTAATTACACACAATAAAATGTATATAGAATGTATGGTGAGTATTAAAATGATCACCTACCATGATGCTAGAGTTACTACTACTTTTTCCACTCTCACCATCCACATTATTGAGCATACCATGATTTTCTAGGCTTTCGAGCCTATATCTCATACAATAAGGCTCCATTAATTAAATAAAAATATTTATAAATAATTTATCTATTTAAACCAAGAATTTCTATTCATTGAAAACTCACTAATCATAAAAAATTCACTGAATCCATGATCAACTGTTCTTTAGAACCCCTTTTAATAAAATATTTATGACACTAAACAAAAACATATTATAATATATCATAAAATTTGGTAAAATATCTTTGAAATTATCTTGAAAAATTACATTAATCCAAATATATAGGAAGGAGTTGTGTCACTATAATTTTATCATCCTATAGCCACCACACCATGGACCGCCATATATGAATTGGATTTCACCATGCTTTAGTGAAATCTTAAATTAAAAATATAACCCAAACAAAGATAAATAAAAAGTGATAATGGGGAAGTACAATGGGGGAACAATTAGGAAAACCTATTAATTTTTGGAGTAGAGAAACAAATGAGATGTAACCTGAATTCATATATGATAAAGGGGAAATAAGAGAGGGGGAGTGGGGTGTGTTGCATATAGTTCATCAAGATAGAGGAGGAGACTAATTAATATATGTGAATCATAGGGTATAAAAATATTCCTCTTATATTTATTTTGAAAAATATAAGACCCATACCTATAAGATACTTGACCAAACCATTCTATGAATTGAATCCCCAAAAGACCACTTAGTGTAGGGTCACTAGTTGGATAGTGAGAAAATACAAGTAATAACCCATTTATATGATTCACTATGTACCTAATTCCCACTATATAGTTACCTAATTCCAACTAGATAGGTACCTAGTGGCTTTAAATAACCAAATTTTGAAGTAGGTACACCTTAACCTTTTTCAAAAACTCTATCAGCCCCTAATACATCTGAACACGAGTAAAAGAAAACCTAGAGATTTATAAACTCTTGGAATTGTAATCCAGATCCCAATTACCAAAGTTCTCCTTATTCTAGATATCAACATTTAAAATTAATTTTAATTCAATGACTCATAACAATGTGGGGTGTTATAAAATTGATGTTTAATTTGTCCTTATTAATTTTTATTATATTTATTATAATTTATTTGGTATGGATATATATCTGTGTGTGTCATTGAGAAAATATAATAACATTATACACCCCTCCTAAATGTGTACTTTTTTGGAAGTGTAGAAATTAGTTTTGTTTATGATGGCATGAAAGGGAATGAGGAATTTATGGATTACTCTTGAGATATTTTTTCAGTATAATATATTTGTTATTTCTCATGTTTATTTTTAAAAACCTAAAGGTATTTATTTTATGAATATAGTTATTTTTAATTAAAGGGGGTTTAAATTATAGTGTTTTATTTTATTATACATTGTTTTATGTATTTGAGAAAAAATCATTCCATAAAAATTTCATTTAATCCCTCAACATTGGTTACAATCCTATCATGAATAATGAATACTCTTAAAGCTATGTGAATTATCAATACATATCATGTATTATAAGATGTCATGTTGGGATATTAAAAAATTATGTCAAAGCATGATTTTATATTGAGTCTTGGGATATTTAGTGGGATTCAAGAATAAGATTGTTGGGACTTGAAATATGCACATAAAATGGTGTGGCTTTCCTATTTTTTGAAATCATTGAGTTACTGAGATATTTGGGTGAAAGTGTTGCCGATGATGAAATTTCTAGATTATTATTTATGCTGCGATAAACCTCTATGGGTTATAACTGGGAAGAGTTTATATATCATGGTAGGTAAGGAATTGAATTTCAACCCATGACCATGTTTTTAAATAATTGTTTTGTCTTGTATGAAAATGAATTTTTAGTAACTCATAAATATTCATTTTTTAAAAGTGAATTTCGAAAAGGGGTCATTTAATTTTTTTTTAAATATTTTGAAAAGGTAGTTGAAAATGGTACATTCTAAGGTGGATAATTTAAATCCACATAGATATAGTGAGGATTAGATTTTTTATGAATATTTGTTGGAGAATAATTTTATTTTAAATGAATTACTTTTTATGTAGTGGCAACAAGTCATTGTAGCGGTGGCAGGGTACTTTTGCAGCGGCGGGTACTGTGCAGTATTGTAGTAGCATGGGTACTATAGTAGTACTATTCACAGAATGGGCCTTGGGCCAAAAAAATGGGCCTACAAGCCATGTAATATGCTAAATTCCCACTAGGCCTTTGGGCTATGTAATGGGTCTCGTTCTACCCAGTTAAAGAGGTCTTTTATTTTCTTTAATAATAAATAAGGCTTCGACCCCAAAAAAATGTAGGAGTGTTTTGTGAGTTACCCAAGCAATGGAAGTTTGTTATATGGATACCCTTCTAGTGAGAATGAATTTTTAGAAAATTTGAGCATTGGATAAGAAAACTAATTATGTTAGGGTAATGTAAACAAAATGGGTATTATAGTTTCATAAGTATATTATACAATTACTTAGAGGTGAATTCAAATCAAATTTGGTAGATTAATGGTTAAATAATATCAAATATATATATTTTTTTTGATTTATAGGGACATTGAATGTAGATTTCATGTATTATATATTGGAATATCTGGATTTTAAATCCTTATAGATGGTTATTGAAGCCTGAATTTATAAGTATCCTAATAAAATGTGTTTATAAAAGATATTAAATAATATATATTTCCATAAAGAGTTGAACCTAGGAATGGATCAATAATTATTAGAGTTTTATAAAGCTAACATGACACTGGTAGAGTGTCCATAAAAACTCACCAAGCTGGTGTAGTATGAGTTAATATTTATAATAAATTAGAACCTTTTAGCTAAAAGGTTCAAGAAATGGTTTTGATTAGAGAAATAGTCAATGGTTATCTTACATAAACTACTTACTTATATAGTGGTTGAAAATAGAGAACATGTGGTAGAGGTAACCATGTCTAGAATGTGGTGTGTGTAATCCATTCTTACTAATTAGAGAGTAGAAAAGAATTCCTTTAGTGGGTAGAAGTGGTAGAAAAATATCTACCATGTTTTTTAAAATCCACCTACTCACTTTTCATAACAGAATAACCCATTTGAGTGATTCTAGTTCTGTTGTGTGGGATATATAATTCCAATGTGTCCAGCACCCAACATCTAGTGTGGGAATGTAAATTGAAGAATAATTATGAATGATTTTCATTGTATAGTAGTGGTATGGTATGAAACCTTATCATGGATCAAGGATGAGTGATTATGGAATGAAAGTAGCACTATCATAGATATATATATGAGTTATGAGGTTTTTTAGTAAGACATATCTACACCACTAAAGGTTTAGGGAAATCTATTCATAGATAAGAATGCATTATATAATGATAAGACCATTATAAGACCTTACAAAATGCAGGGTACCATTATTATTGATTTTAGAACCATTTTTACTTTATGGGTGGATTTGACTTTTTATTTTAGTAAAATGAACAATTTAGTGGGTGAAATAAGTAAGGAAGGGTTTAATTATATATCCAAATTGATTTTTTATTTCTAATATATAAATATCAAGGGACTTATTTCAACTCGAGATTAGAATATATGACTTCATTATAGAGTCGTATTGACCATGTAAATTTAAAAATCAAATTTTCTAATATTGTTAATTTTTTTTCACTAAATGGGACTATCAATACTTTTAAGGGAGAGTGATTTGTTTATATGAGTTAATTATGTCATGAATTGGCCCAAGTCAACATGACATGTCACCCAAATCCCTTAGAAATAAGGCCCAATGTGTGTTCCTAACTACCAAGGTCTAGTGAAAATATCCTGGGTATCACACTATATCCATATAGGAATGGTTTTAACCTTGAATAATAATAATAAAGTTACATAAATTAACTGATAATTTGATATGTTGCACCTATATATTAAATTTACACGTATATAAAATAAATAGATGCATATAATTGAAAAATAAAATAATGGCATAATAAATAATACAAAATGACAAACATACATTAAAAAACTAATTACATAATTATAAGGAATAAATAATAAATACCAATATAAAGGAACAAAAAATTCAATAATGACTATGAATAATTGAATAATAAAGGAATGTTCCAAAAATAAATAAATAACCTGATCCACTACATGGGCATCTTTGTTTGACCTATGGTTACTCACCACAACTATAATATCCATAAATGTATCAAGACAACAAAAAAACATGGGATAATGAACATGGAACCTAAATGAAAGCATAATAGCTACACACACATATAGAGGTGTGTATGTAGGGTTTCATCTAAAGAGTCCCATTATTATTTCACCAAATATTATTTGAAATTCATTTTATAAAACTTCTCATAAATTATGGTTTTAACATCATTTAGAAAATATATTTTTATAAATATAAGGAAAATTAAAACAACTACCATACATATTCCTTTTTTTAAAAACCATAGATAAAAACGTATTAGGAAAACAAATCAAAATTATCCTTTAAATTTATATATTTAAATTAGTAATTATAATAAAAAATTCATTTCAAACTGTAAAAAACTTGGCTTGTTGTACATTGAAATTACATTACTTTTGGGGGATACTTAATAAAGGACACAAATAGATGCCCAAATACCATATTAGTTTAGTGTCTTTGGAAACTTGGAACATAATATTTTAACTTGGAGAAAGATCTTCAATATCTCTCATACATAAATTCCCATTTTGTTTTCCTACTTAAAACCTTTCATTATATCATGGGGAAAAGAAAACATATGAAAAGGGTGAGATTAAATTATTAGTATGGATACACATGGAAAACACCATACATAACATAATCATAAGAATGTAAAAACATGAACATAAATTTCGAAGGTCAAAATCTTGGGTTATGAAATAAATCTTAGAAGTATGTAAGGAAAAGATCATAAAGGAACATTATCCAGGATAAAATAGCATTGACATAAAACATAGAAGTTTGGAAAACAAATAAGATCATAATATTATTTCCATTGTATCCAAGGAATTTCTTCCAAGACCATCATAGTGAAAAATTCTATTACTAAACCGAGTTTATTTGTTGTTCCAACCATGTATTACTGAACCAGATTTACTTGCTGTTCCACCCCTATATTACTGAACTGGATTTACTTTCCATTATTGTTATTTCTATTTCATTAGATACAAATCTTTACCCAATGAATTGGATGGAGATATAGGTTCCACCCATCTCATAATGAAATCACTCTTACATGTTCCACAAAAACATAAATCATTATCATAGCATAACCTATGAAATAAAATGGGTTTCTTAAACATCATTCCATCATAACATAATCAGTAGAAAATATCATTCCATAATTAACACAATCAAATCATAGTAATAATAGGGATATAAACATAAACCCATTTAAAGAGCATCATCTTATATGGAATACAATGTTGATAAAACACTTGACCTTAATTCCTGAGGAAAATATCCTTTCTCCTTAATTTTTTTTCTTTTCTCAAAATGCCATGCTATTTAAAAAGAAAAAAATTTAGTTGAAAATATACTTGAAAAAATGTAGAGTAATATTCATGGATAAAATGTGTTATGAAGATGTAAAAATCCATTCATGCTGTATAAGTAAAAAAAACATTCTCCTCGTACTTTTTTCAGAAGAGTCAAAAAGTACCTCAAATTGAATAACGATAAAAGATTCCTTTTATACAATTTAATAAATATTCACAAAAGGGTAAAATTAACTTTAAAAAATTATATAAGAATATAAATAATATTAAATACTTAGTAAACATGGATGTTGATGATAAATATACCCTAGAAAATTCTTACATATAAACAATATCAGATAAAAATGAGATTGCAAAATTATCCCTTACCTTAGGTCTGATTTCTTCTGTATATGTTCAAAACTCCTATATAGTGGGTTTAAACATATTATTAACATGTAAAAAAACCATAATAATATTTATTATTTCATATATGATTCACTTATGACTTTATATTACCTATTTATTTATCAATTCCATATTAAAGCAATGTTTTGGGTAAAAATCATTTTATTTATTGTACATGTTTTGACTTGTTATTATTTATCTTATTACTTAGATAATGATTTAATTACTTAAAGATTATAAAATATGATTTATATATCATAAATATTCAGTATATAAATATAAATAATAGATAGATAAATGAAATGTAATACACCGTTCATGGAGATGGCAGGCTGTATGTATGCATGAATGTTGTTTTTGTTTCCTTACTAAGTTGAATAGAAGTAAGTAAATGATATATATATATATATAAATAAAGTATAATTATTATGTAATATATTTCATGTTTATTTATTATATATACTTTATAATCATTCTTGAATGTTTAACATAGAGAATGAATCTCATCGCGTCGTGGAGATGGTAAGTTGTATGTATGCATGAGCGACGATATCGTACACTTAATGGTTAAATGGTATAGAATTAAATGGTATATTAATTATAAAAAATAATTATCATGTTATATTAATAATTTAAATCCATTATACTCATCATTATACCCATATAAATTAAGTATTCTTGAATAAAAAATTATACCACGATGTGGAGACAGTAAGTCATACATACACACACATGGTGATATTGTTATTCGTAGGATGGATAAAAGGAGGTATAAGGTTATACCAAAATTTTAATAACATATCATAATTTATAAAATACCATATTTATTACTTTATTGTGAGAAAAACATAATAAAATTAAGTATATGAACAAAATAATTTTGAAAGAGGTGATAAAACAATTACCACTTTTTTGAGTATCTCCTTTTGATTTGCTCAAAAGGTCTCCCTAAGATGGATTTCTGCCCAATGTTTTCCCTCTATAAATAAGGGAGGGATTTTGGGAGATTATTTTATCAGAGGTTGGATGAGCCAAAGGGCTTGAAAGTTGTGAGTATGTGGGTAGAGGTGGTGACCTTTTATAAGGGGAGGGACACTTTAGGAATGTCTTTAAATATTAATTTATTATAAATTTATATTCGGTTTATAATGGTCAAAAACTCATTTATATTGAAGATAAGATAAGTATGTGTCAAAATACTCCCAAAAAATAAAATTTAGACATGTTTTGATATCATTTTAAACCTTATCATTTTGATTTATTCTTATTTAATCTATTTAATTTTATTTGTGGTAACAATATTCTAAATATTAAATGGTTATAAATATTTACTTATGTGCTATAAATTTTCCATAATTGGATACTTTATGATATTATAGACCTTATAATTTTAAAATTAAATTTTTTAAATATTTTTGGGATTTTTAAATAATTAAATAAGATGTTATTTTTATAAAATATCAATAGTGTCAATTTTAACACTATTTATTTATTTGATTTTAAATAAAATCCAAATAGAAGATAAATTTGAACAAAAATATTTAATAAAATCCTAACATTTCATCTTCACCTAGAAAATTCTTTAAGAACATTAATTTGTTCATATTATATTTCTTTTAATATTTTTAAAACAATTTATTTTATATTTCCATTAATAAAATAATTTATACATCACTATTATGTCATAATTAATGGTAACTATTTAATCTATAAAAATTATAAATAAATTCAAATTATTTAGATACTTTCATTATATTTCTGTAGACTATTTATGTTCGAAGTTGTATCAAGTTTATCACTACATTAAAATTATTATACTTATAATATATATGAGAGTGCCATGTTGTCACTTTATTTTATTTTAATTATAATTATATCACTTTCATGGATAAAAGAAAATTAAATGAATTAATTCTGACCCTTAGGTGATATTAGTCTAATTTAATTAATACAATTGTATTTTGGCGGGTGTTAGGGTAATTTTATTATCTTTATCTTATTGTTTGTTACCCTAATTTACCCGATTTACTTTCAACTATGCTAAATAAAAATTACCACAGTTACTATTCATAATATCCAAAAAATAAAAGTAACTTATTAACATAATTTTAATACACTGATTCCAAATATGGAATCCATTTTTCAAAATTCAAAACAAAATTTTCACTAATTAATTTAAAACTAATTCCCATTGTCGAAACCCGAAAGTGATTTTTTAAGAAGTAAAAACTTATCAAAAGATTGACATGTTTTTATATCCAATTTAAAAGTAAAATTACATAAAATGACCAAAATTGAATTAAATGATAAAAAAATAATCCAATTACCTTAATTTTTTTTAAAAAATAATCTAACTATATAAATAAATTAGATGAAAATGCAGTATTTGAATAAAAATACAGTATTTTTCACTAATCATAAAAATATGAATTTCATTATAAAAATAACAAATTTTCGAACGAGGTAAATTTTTACATATCTTTTCCAAATAGGAAGTTTATTATGTTAAACATTACTTATAGAATTTTCAAAAACTATATTTAAAAAGGGTTCTCCATCAAAAGGTGGTAAAACTGTATTTTTTTTGAAAAATAATACTTTTATCTAAAAAATTGAATTTGTTCTAATATCATGTTCTAGAAAAGAAAGAAGATGAATATTAGTGTTATATAAAATTCAAAATTGGATAAATACTACTCATAACATCTATTTTATATCACATTAAATAATAATATTTTAATAATATATCATTGTTTAGAGAAACATGATATTGCGTACAACACAAGCTATCGAAGAAGGTCATTCTTGAGTGTAATGCAAGACAAGTCAGTATTGGGTTTAGTGAAAGCATACTTTTGTGTTCCATTTTCCACATATCAAAATCCAAACATACTTGTTTTATACATTGAACAAAATCTATACTCAGTGCTACGCGTAATTAATTCTATCAAAAGAACTTGAAATTGTGTATAACACAAGCCAAGTATAGTGTTGCATATACTTTAAGCTAACACAGTGTGGTGTATAGCACAAGATAATATTGGTGTAGTGTAAAACACAAGATGTCAAAGAAATTAAACTGAATCTATCTCATAAAATCTTAGGGTGTTACATTATACCCCCCTCAAAATGAATTTCACCTTCGGATTCATTGGGGTTGTAAAAGGTTTACTACTTGAAAGTTTCTTTCATTAAAACCCACATCATAAAAAGGAATAATAAAAATTCATTTTAAAAAGGAAATTTAGAAACATAACGGTTACCCACTGTAAATCATCACTGGGTTTCCACATAGAAGAACATATGTGGGAAGTGAAAACATGGATATAAAAGAAAAATATAACAATCAAGTTGTGATGGATAGTGATAGAGAATAAGGTTTAGAGAAAGTTAATAACCAAAAAGAAATAAGTCTATGATGATTTAGGGGCCATATGATACATCAGATAAGAAGGCACTATGATAAGATTTTTGATTTTGAAGATCATTTTCCAAAAGTTGAATAACATGATAAGAAATACTTATATGATTTAAGTACAATCTCGTCATTGGTCGTTCCTTGAACAATTACCAATTCATCTCTTATTCAAAGAAATGAAGTTGAATTTTTCATTCCTAAAGTGTTAGAAAATCATGCCATCCATAAAGTGAATTATAGGTCATTCCATCTATCTTTATCACAAAAAGGTTAGCACAAGTTATGAAATATACATAAGTCTATCTATAATGATATTAATCATATATAGTTCCAAAAATGGACTTACACTTCATCTATCATACCACTTAAATAAAATAAAACTAATTTATACTAACCAGGGACTTCCCATAGGATAGTGGTAGGCGATAAAGGCCTATAGCACTTTGGTTGTGGGTATGATTCCCCCAGCCTCATCCGATGCGACGAGTTATTTCCCGACCTTGTGGGTTGTCCTTTTTCTAAAACAATAATATTATAAAATTCTAGAAATAATATTGATTTTTTTATCTTTAAACAATACTATCCTATTTCTATCTTAATCTATTCCAACCTTTAGGCTTATCCAAAATACTATTGTCCAAACTCATAGTACAAAAAAAACTATTACAAGAAAGGTCATATAACAAGCATGTGAATACCTTCATTTATACCCCATATATCATAAGATATATCTTGTTAGTCATATTACAAACATTTGAATTACTTCATCATGAAATCTCTGGAGTCATGGTAATAACCTAAATTACCATATATGTTTATAGAAAACATGCATGTTTACTTATTCCAAAACATTTATTGGACATAATCCTTAAGTCCCAAAAGTTTTATACTTTATCCATGATAGCATAACCCACTTATTTAAAAATTCATAACTAGTTCTTAAGAAACCAACATCATCCAATTTAATTATTCAAATACAACATATCTTTATTCAAACACCATCATCTTAACATAAAAGATATATTAAGGGTTATCATCCCCTTAATCATGTGTTCTATAAGTATATCATGTTACCCTTAAATAACTTTCTTCGTCTCCTTATAACTATTCAATATATCCTATAAAATCCTTAATAAAAAACTTATAATGAAATCACTTATATATTTCATGATTCATACATTATAATCTTTAAATTACAAAACATATACACCTCAATCATATAACTTTATTCTTAAAACATTACAGAAGATCCATCATCTTTATTTTTCCTAAAATATGAATCATGTCTTAATGTTTATAAACCTCAGGATTCTTAGATGAAATGTAAACAATATTGGAAGAACATCACATACCATTCACATGTCATTTACAATCTATTTATCCTCAATAGTATGACCAATACTTGTACCATCATCATGATTATATTAATGATATTTTCTCTTAGGAAATCTATCTTCATAATTCCTATACTTACCACATATGAAATAATCAATGGTTAACTTTGTGCTATGTAGTTTGGGATATTGAAAAAGACTAGAAAGTGATGTGTGAGAAGTATATATCAGAGAATTGAAACACATAAGTAAGGGGAATTACTTATAATATTTCAATCTATGATATCTTCAGTTTAACCCTAGGTTAGTCATAATTATCACAATAACCCTAGGATTGTAGCCTATACTTAGATATATCCTTAGGACATCCCTAGAAATATCCTTATAAATATCTTTAGGGATCTAAAAAAGTTTTCTCATCCGAGTTTCCAAAGGTTGACTAAACTTTTTCTCTGATACCAAATATAAAAGACCCAGGATTTATGTACATGGACATTACATTAATTTTTTCTAAATACTTAATACAAGACACAAACAGATGCCGAAATACCATATTAGTTTAGTGTATTTGAAAAAATGGAATATAATCTTCTAAATTTGTTAATGATCTTCAACATCTCCCGTAAAGATCTTTCCCATTTTTTTATAACCTAAAACCTTTCTTTATGTCATGGGGAAAAGAAAAAATATGAAAAGGGGGATCTCAAATGATTAGTAAGGATGAAAATGGAAAACATCATACATATTATAATCATAATAATGTCAAAACATGAACATAACTTTTGAATATCAAAATCTTGAGTTATGAAATAAATCTTGGCAGTACGTAAGGCACTATCGTAAAAGGAACATTATCTATGATAAATAGATTATAATAAAACATGGAATTGTGAAAAAAATAACCAAATAATATGATTTCCATATTATCCAAGGTATGACTTCCAAGACCATTATAGTGGAGAATGTCGATTACTGAACTGGGTTTACTTGCCGTTCCTGCCATGTATTATTGAACCAGATTTACTTATCATTCCAGCCCTGTATTACTAAACCAGATTTACTTGTCATTCCATTAATATCTATATCATGAGATATAAATCATTACCCAATGAATTGTATGGAGATATAGGTCCCACCCATCTCACAATGAAATCATTCTTACATGTTCCACAAAAAACATAAAGAATTCATCATAGCATAACCCAAGAAATAAAATTGGCATCTTAATCATCATTCCATTATAAAACAATATATATAAAATATCATTCCATCATTATCACAATAAAATCATAGTAATAATAGGGATAGAAACATAACCCCATTTAAAGAGCTTCATCTTAGATGGAAGATAATTTTGATAAAACACTTGAACTTAATTCCAAAGGAAAATATCCATTCTTCTCAAAAACATTTTGTTCCCTCAAAATGTGACACAATTTAAAAAGAATATAATTTAGTTGAAAATACAATTGGAACCATTTAGAGGAAGCTTCATGGAAACAAGGTTTTATGAATATGTAAAAATCTGTTCATACTGTATAAGTAAAAAACATTCTCCTCATACTTTTAATGGAAAAGTCAAAAAGTACCTCAAATAGAATAACGACAGAAGACTCCATTCATACTATTTAATAAAAACTCACCGAAGGGGAAAATTAATATTAAAAAAAATATAAGAATATAAATAATATTAAATACTTAGGAAACATGGATGTGGATGTTAAATATACCATAATAAATACATACATATAAATAATCTTGAATAAAAATGAGATTGAAAATTTTCCCTTACCTTAGGTCTGATTTCTTCTGTATGAGTCTAAAACTCTTGTATAGCGGGATTAAACATATTATTAACTTGTAAAAGAACCATAAAAACATTTATGATATCATATATTATTCACTTATAACTTTATATTACCCATTTATTTATCAATTCCATGTTACGGTAACATTTTGGGTAATAATCGTTTTATTTATCGTACGTGTTTTGAATTTTTATTCATGATATTATTACTTAGATAATTTTTTAATTACTAAAAAAATGTAAAAAATTATTTTTATATCATAAATATTCCATATATAAATATATATAATAGATAGATAAATGAAATGTAATACACTATTCATAGAGACGGTAGGCCGTACGTACGCATGAACGATGTTTCCATTTCCTTATTGAATTGAATAGAAGAAAGTAAATGGTATATATATATATTTATATAAATAAATAAATTTGAATTATTATGTCATATATTTCATGATTATTTATTATATATACTTTATAATCATTCTTTAATGGTTAACGTGGAGAATGAATCATATCACATCGTAGAGACGATAAGCCGTACGTACGCACGAGCGACAATATCATTCACTTAATGGTTAAATGGTGTGGAATTGGATGGTATATTAATTATAAAAAATAATTATCATTTTATAATCATTATTTAAATCTATTATAATCATCATTATACCCATTAAAATAAATTATGTTTGAATAAAAAATTACACTACGACGTGGAGACGGTAAGTCGTACGTACACACGCATGGTGATATTGTTATTAGTAGGATGGATAAAAAAAGGTATAAGGTTGTACCAAAATTATAATAACATATCATCATGTATAAGATACTATATTTATTACTTTATTATGAGAACAACATAATAAGAGAATGTATAAGAAGAAAATAATTTAGAAAGAGTTGATAAAACAATTACCTCTTTTTCGAGTGTCCCCTTTTGATTTTCACAAAAGGACTCCCTAAGATGGATTTATGCCATAAATGTACCCTCTAAGAAGAATGGAGGGATGTTGAGAGATTATTTTAGTAGGGTTTGGAAGAGAAAAATGGCTTGAAATGTGTGATTAAGTGTGTAGAGGTGGTGGCCTTTTATAAGAGGGAGGAGGGGCACTTTTGGAAAGTCTTGAAATATTAATTTATTATAAATTGATTTTGGTTTATAATGGTCCCAAACTCATTTATTTCGATGATAATATGGGTATGTTTTGAAATAATCTCACCCAATAAAATTTAGACATGTTTTTATTTTATTTTAAACCATATCATTTTGATTTATCCTTATTTAATCTATTTAATTTTATTTGTTATAATAATATTCAAAATACTAAATGGTTATAAATATTTACTTATGTGTTGTAAATTGTCCATAATTTGATTTGTTAGGATATTTGAGACCTTATAATTCTAAATTTCTAATTTCTAAATAATTTTTTTGATTTTTAAATAATTTAATAATATATTATTTTTATAAAATATCAACTGTCAATTTTGACACAATTTATTTATTTGATTTTAAATAAAATCAAAACAGAAGATAAATTCTAATTTTTTTAATACAGTCCCAACATGTCATAGTCACCTATTAAATTCATAGATTATATTAATTAGTTTGTATTTTATTTCTCATAATATTTTTAAAACCATTTATTTGATATTTCTATTGATAACTTAATTTACACATCACTATTGTGTCATCATTAATGTTAGTTATTTAATCTCTAAAAGTTATAAATAAATTAAAATGATTTATATAATTTTATTATATTTTTGGAGACTATTTATGTTTGAATTTGTATCAGGTTTATCACTACATTAAAATTATTAAACTTATAAGGTATATGAGAGTGATATGTTGTCACTTTATTTTGTTTCAATTATAATTTTATCACTTTCAAGGAAAAAATTAATTAAATGAATTAATTATGAAACTTAGGTGATATTGGTCTAATTTAATTAATCAAATTATATTTTTGAGGTGTTAGAATAATTTTATTATCTTTATCATATTGTTTGTACCCTAATTTACCCAATTTACCTTCAACCGTGGTAAATAAAAATTACCGTAGTTATTATTAATAATATATAAAAAATAGAAGTAAGCCATTAACATAATTTGGATCCACTGATTACAAATATGGAATTAATTTTTCAAAATTCAAAACACAAATTTTTTAGTAATTAATTTAAAATTAATTCATATTGTCAAAACCCAAAAGCGGGTTTTTAAGAAGTAAAAAACTTATCCAAAGATTGACATGTGTTTATATCCAATTCAAATGTAAAATTACTTTTAATGACCAAAATTATATTAAATGATAAGAACATAATCCAATTAAACTTTAAAACCAATTAAAAAGATATTCTAACTATATAAATAAATTATATGAAAAGGCAGTATTGAATTCAAATACAATATTTTCACTATTCATTAAAATAAAACTTTTATCATAAAAATCCCAAAATTTAAACCATGGGAAATTTTGATGTCCCTATTCTAATTAATAAGTATATTATGTCAAATATAACTTATCAAATTGTCCAAAAATAGATTTAAAAAGTGTTAGCCATCAAAAGGCAGTAAAACTGTATTTCTTTTGAAAAATAATTCCTTTATTTGAAAAATTAAGTTAGTTCTTATATCATGTTTTAGAAAATACAAAATATTAATATTAATATTATATAAAATACGAAATGTGATAAATAATATTGATATTTTCTAGTTTATATCACATTAAATAGTAATATTTTAATAATATATTGTTGTTTAGTGAAACACGGTATTGCGTACACTGCAAGCTATCGAAGAATGTCTCTATTTCATGTAATGCATGACAAGTCAGTGTTGCATTTAGTGAAAGAATAATTTTGCGTTCTTTATAACATAATCAAAACATAGTTCTTTTATACATTGAAAAAAATATATACTCGATGCTGTGTGAAATGAATTATGTCAAAAGAACTTGAAATTTTGTATAACACAGGCCAGACATAGTGTTGCGTATACTGCAAGCTAATATGGTGTTGTGTATAGTGAAATCTAATCTTGGTGTAGTGTAAATCACAATACATTAGAGAAATTAAAAAGAATATATCTCATAAAATCTTAGGGTGTTACATTATACCCCCTGAAAATGAATTTCTCCCTCGAAATTCATTAGGGTTATAAAAGTATTACTACTTGAAAGTTTCTTTCATGGAAACCTACATCATAAAAAGGAATACTAGAACATAATTTTAAAAAAGAATGTTATAAAAATAATGGTTACCCAAAGTAACTCATCATTGGGTTTCCACATAGGGGAACAAAGTTGGGAAGTGAAAACATCGATATGAAAGAAAAATATAACCATCAAGTTCTAATGGATAGTGATAGAGAACAATGTTTAGAGAAAGTTAACAACCAGAAAGCCATAAATATGTGAGGATTTGAGGTACCATTTGAATCATAAGATAAGAAGGCACTAGGATAATAATTGTGGTTTTAAAGATCTTTTTCCTAAAGTTAAAGAAAATGAGATGAAATACTTACATGATTTCAGTAAAATATCATCATTGGTTGTGCCTCGAACTATTTAAACTTCATCTATTATTAAAAGAAATGAAGTTGAATTTTTCATTCATAAAGTGTTATATGATCATGCGATCCATAAATTGAATGATAGGTCATTCAATATGTCTTTATCACAAAAAGGCTAGCACAATTTATCAAATATACATAAGTCTATCTATGGTGAGATTAATCATACATGGTTTCAAAAATGGACTTTTACTTAATCTATCATACTAATTAAAAAAAATAAAACACATTTATACTAACCAGGGACTTCTTGTATGCCGGTTTTAGCCAACAAAGGCCTATTGTACTTTGGTTGTTGGTTCGATTCCCACAGCCTTGTCCGACGCGAGGGGTTTTCGCCCATCCCACACATTGTCGTTTTTCTAAAACTATACTATTATAACATTCTAAAAATAATATTAAAAAAAATGTTTTAGCCTTAAACAACACTATCTGATGTCCAACTTAATCCATTCCAACCTTTAGGATTATCCAAAATACTTCTATCTAAACTCATAACACAAAAAAACATATATAAGAAATGTCATATAATAAGCATGTGAATACCTTCATTTATGCCCCATATATCATATGATATATCTTGTTGGTCACATTCCAAACATTCAAATGTCTTAATAATTCATTCAATTAAGTCATTGTAATAACCTAAATTACCAAATATCTTTTTTGAAAACATGTATGTTTCCTTATTCCAATATTTTTTTGATACATTCCTTAAGCCCCAAAAGTTTTATATGTTATCCATGATAGAATAACCATATTTTTGAAAAATACATAATTATTTCTTAAGAAACCAACATCATCCAATTTACTTATTCAAATCCAATATATCTTTATACAAACATCATCATCTTAACATAAGGGACATATTAAGGGTTATCTTCCCTTTAATCATGTGTTATACAAGTATATCATATTACCCTGAAATCAATTTTTCATCACCTTATAAATATTCAAAATATCATTTCCAATCGTTAATGAAAAACTTATAATGAAATCACTTATATATTTCATGATTCATATACCATAATCTTTGAATTCCAAAACATATAAACCTCAATAATCCAACGTTATTATTAAACCATTACTCAGGATCAATCATCTTCATTTGTCCTAAAATATGAATCATGTCTTAAGGTTTTTAAACCTCAATATTCTTATATTTAATGTAAACAATACTGTACGAATATCACATACCTTTTAGATTTTGTTTAAAATATCTTTATCCTCAGTAGTATAACCAATACACGTACTATCGTCATAATTTTCTTAATGATATTTCCTATTAGGTAATTGATATTCATAATTCCAATACTTTCCACATCTGAAACAATCAAGGGTTAACTATGTTCTATATAGTTTTAGATATTTACTAAGACTAGAAAGCGATGTGTGAGAAGTACATATCAGAGAATTGAAACACAGAATTATGTTAAATTACTTATAATATTTCGATCTATGATATCTTAAATTTAACTCTATGTTAGTCATGATTATAAAAAAAACCTAGGATTGTATCCTATACTTAGACATATCCTTAAGAATCCCTAGACATATCATTATAAATATCTCTAGGGATCTAACTAATGTTTTCACATCCTAGTTTCCAAGGTTGAATAAAACGTTGCTCTGATACCAACTATAATGACCCATTCTTGATGTAGATGTACATTACATTACTTTTATAAAATACTTAATACATGAAAAAAATGATTCCAAAATATAATATTAGTTTAGTTTATTTGTAAATTTGGAATATAATCTCATAACTTGGTGAATGGTCTTCAAAATTTCCCATAAAGATCTTCACCTTTTGTTTTCCTACCTAAAACATTTATTTATATCACGGGGAAAAGAAAACATATGAAAAGGGTGAGATAAAATGCTCAGTAAGGATAAGCATTGAAAAAATCATACATAACATAATTATAATAATATAAAAACATGAACATAACTTTATAATATCAAAATCTTGAGTTATTAAATAAATCATGGTAGTATGTAAGATACCGATCATAAAGAAATATTATCCAAGATAAAATAGCATTGGAATAAATCATACAATTATATAAATCAAATAACCACATACTATTATTTCTATAGTAGCCACGACATTTCTGCCAAGACCATCATAGTGGACAAATTCCATTACTAAACCTAGTTTACTTGCCGTTCCATCCATATATTACTGAACTAGATTTACATGCTGTTCTAGACCTATATTACTAAACCAAACATAATTTCCATTACATCCACGTCTATATAATAAGATCAAAATCTTTACCCGAAGCATTGGAGGAAGATATAGGTCCCACCCATCTCATAATGAAACCATTATTATATATTCCACAAAAACATAAAGCATTCATCATAACATAACCCAAGAAAGAAAATGGGTTTCTTAAACATCATTACATCATAACACAATCCATATAAAATTTTATCCCATCATTATCACAATACATTTATAGTAATAATAGGGATATATAAATAACACAATTTAAAGAGAATCATCTTATATGGAAAATAATTTTTATTAAACACTTGAACTTAATTCTTGAGGAAAATATCCATTCTTCTTTAGAAACTTTTTCTTTTATCAAAATGCTGTTAAATTTTAAAAGAAAATAATTTAGTTTAAAATAAACTTGAAATCATGTAGAGGAATATTCATGGAAACAAGGTGTTATGAATATGTACAAATCTGTTCATTCCTTATAAGAAAAAAAAACATTCTACACGTACTTTTACCGGAAAAGTAAAAAAGTTCCTCAAATCAAATAACAACAGAAGATTCATTTCATACCATAAAATAAAAATTCAAAAAAAGGTAAAATTAACATTAAAAAATTGTATAAGAATATATATAATATTAAATACTTAGGAATAAAGGATGTGGATTGTAAATATACCCCAATAAATACTTACATATAAATAATCATAGATGAAAATTGGATTGAAAAATTATCCCTTACCTTATGTCTGATTTCTTTTGTATGTATCTGAGACTCCTGTATAGTGGGTTTAAACATATTATTAACTTGTAATAGAACTATAATAATATTTATGATCATATTATTCACTTATGAATTTATATTACCCATTTATTTATTAATTTTAGGTTAAATTAATGTTTTTGGTAAAAATGGTTTTATTTATCATACATGTTTTGACTTGTTATTCTTGATATTATTACATAGATCGTTATTTAATTAATTAAAAAATGTAAAAAATGATTTATATATCATAAATATTTAGTATATAAATATATATAATATATCTATAAATGAAATTGAATGCACCATTCATGGAGACGGTAGGCCGTACGTACGCATGAACACTGTTTCCGTTTCCTTATTGAATTGAATGGAAGCAAGTAAATGATATATATTTATATATATACATACATACATACATACATAAATATAATAGAATTTTTATTTCATATATTTCATGATTATTTATTATATATACTTTATAATCATTTTTGAATGGTTAACATGGAAAATGAATCTCATCACGTCGTGGATATGGTAAGCCGTAAGTACGCACGAGCGATGATATCATTCACTTAATGGTTAAATGGTATGAAATTTGACGGTATATTAATTATAAAAAAACAATTATCATGTTATAATTATTATTTAAATCCATTATACTAATCATTATACCCATCCAAATTATGTATTTTTGAATAACAAATTACACCATGTCATGGAGACGGTAAGCCTTGCATATGCACGCATGGTGATATTGTTATTTGTAGGATGGATAAAAGAAGATATAAGGTTGTCCCAAAATTATAATAAAATTTCATCATGTAGAATATAATTTATTTTTTACTTTAGTATGATAACAACATAATAAGTGTATGTAGAAGAAGAAAATAATTTTTAAAGTGGTGATAAAACAATTACATCTTTTTCGAGTATCTTCTTTTGATTTTCAAAAAAGGTCTCCCTAAGATGGATTTATGCAAAAACGTGTGACCTTTAGGAGGAAGGTAGGGATGTTGTCAGATTATTGGAGTTGAGTTGGAACAATCCAATGGGCTTTAATGGTGTAAATAAGTGGGTAGAGGTGGTGGCCTTTTATTAGAGGGAGGAGGGACACTTTAGGAATGTCTCGAAATATAAATTTATTATAAATTTATTTTCGGTTTATAATGGTTTAAAAATCATTTATTTAGAATATAATATGAGTATATATCAAAATAATCTTAACCAATAAAGTTTGGACATGTTTTCATTTTATTTTAAACCTTATCATTTTGATTTATCCTTAATTAATCTATTTAATTTTATTTGTGGTAATAATATTCTAAATGTTAAATGGTTATAAATATTTACTTATGTGATGAAAATTGTCCATAATTAGATACTTTATGACATTTTAGACCTTATTATTTTAACTTTATAATTTTTTAATATTTTTTTGATTTTTAAATAATTTAATAATATTTTATTTTTATAAAATATCAATAGTTTCAATTTAGACACTATTGATTTATTAGATTTTAAATAAAATAAAAATAGAAGATAAATTTGAAATTTTTTTAATACACTCATAACATGTCATAGTAACCTAGAAAATTCTTTGAGAACATTAATTAGTTCATATTATATTTATTTTAATATTTTTAAAACCATTTGTTTGATATTTCTATTAATAAAATAATTTATACATCACTATTGTGTTATCATTAATGGTAATTATTTAATCTCTAAAAATTCTAAATAAATTCAAATAATGTAGATAATTTCATTATATTTCTAGAAGTTATTTATTTTCTATGTTTTATCAAGTTCATCACTACAATAAAAATTATTATACTTATATTATATATGAGAGTGACATGTTGTCACTTTCTTTTGTTTTAATTATAATTACATCACTTTCATGGAAAAAAGTAAATTAAATGAATAAAGTATGAACTTTATGTGATATTGGTATAATTTAATTCATCCAATTATATTTTTTCTAGTTTTAAGGTAATTTTATTATCTTTATCATGTTGTTTGTTACCCTAATTTACCCGATTTACCTTCAACCATGGTAAATAAAAATTACAATAGTTACTATTCATAATTTCCAAAGAATAAAAGTAACATATTAAAATAATTTGGACCCACTTATTCCAAATATATAATCACTTTTTCAAAACTGAAAACATAAATTTTTCATTAATTAATTTAAAATTAATTCTCATTATCAAAACACGAAAGTGAGTTTTTAATAAGTAAAACCTTATCAAAAGATTGACATGTGTTTATGTCCAATTTAAATGTAAAATTAATTCTAATGACCAAAATTGGAATAAATTATAAAAACATAATCTAATTACACTTTAAAACCAATTAAAATGATAATCTATCTATATAAATAAATTATATTAAAAGGGAGTTTTGAATTAAAATACAATATTTTTCACTATTAATTAAAATAATAATTTCATTAAAAAAATACCAAAATTTCAACAAAGAATTTTTTTATTTCATGCTTTCAAATAAGATGTTTATTATGTCAAATAAAACTTCTAAAATTTTGAAAAACTATATTTAAAGAGGGTTCTTCATCAAAAGTCGGTAAAACTGTATTTTTTTTAAAATACTTTTTTTTATCTAAAAAAATGAGTTTGTTCTTATATAATATTCTAGAAAATAAAGAAGATTCATTTTAATGTTATATAAAATTCAGCATGTGGGTAAAACTATTCATAACATCTATTTTATATTGCATTAAATAATAATAATTTAATAATTTATCATTGTTTAGTGAAACACAGTTTTGCGTACAACACAAGCTATCAAATAAGGTCTCTCTTATGTGTAATGCAAGACAAGTCAGTGTTTTGTTTAGTGCAAGCATACATTGGTGTTCCGTATATAATAATACAAACATATTTCTTTTATACATTGAACAAAATCTATAGTTTCTGTTGCATGAAATAAATTTTATCAAAAGAACACGAAATTGTTTATAACATAAGCCAAGTATGGCGTTACATATTCTGTAATCTAATACAGTGTTGTGTATAGCACAAGATAATAATTGTGTAGTGTAAAACACAAGACATCCAAAAAATTCAAAAAAAAAATTATCTCATAAAATCTTATGGTGTTACAGAAACTCTTTTTCGAATCCACATTTTCATAAACAAAGGCGTATAATAAACCATTAAAAATGAAAAATGATTTAAAATACTAAAATTTTAGACCTTTATGTTTATGAACCAAAACAAAATCATTTTCCTTCACTAAAAACATTTTACTATAAAAACATTTTCCAAACAAAATTTTAAATCTAAATCACATCATATAGAATGAAGACATATAATTAATGTTCACAATAAAGTAAATAATATTAATAAAAATAATCAGTTGTATTGTTACTTGTGAAACTTGTATAAATAAACTTAAGGAGAATACACATGAAGTACACAACAAGAATCCAACATGTAATACAATCATAAAATAAATATTCATTATGGGAAA
This sequence comes from Viscum album, assembly GCA_963277665.1. Taxonomy (NCBI): domain Eukaryota; kingdom Viridiplantae; phylum Streptophyta; class Magnoliopsida; order Santalales; family Viscaceae; genus Viscum; species Viscum album. The sequence goes on from OY728128.1 coordinate 718,568,794, forward strand.
AATTCTAGTAACTAAAATAAAAAAAATCCTATACATCACTAAAAAAAATTTGAATTAGTTGACCTATTATGAATATGTAAGGACCAACCTCAACATGACATCTTAACCATAACATGTGTTAACCTCTAGCTAGAGAAAAATCTAAACTAAGAAATAATAGGATCTTAATCTAAACTATGTTAGATTATAAAAATCATCGGTTTAGATTCTCAGTATTCCCATGACATCAATCAATGTTAAGGTGAGGAAAAAAAGCCATATAATCATCACAATAATCAATAAATAAACATTAAAAATAGATCTCATCTCACATAAAAAACCCTCACAAGAAACATCCCCTATCACATAATACACGAATCAAATAATATTGACTACTTCATATCACATAAATTAGTTAAAAGTTATATGATAAATACAACTAAAGAGGATCTTACTATGGGTGTATATTAAAAAATGAAAAACTATTTTTACAAAGTTCAATTAAATAATTTAAAAAAAACATAGAAATCATCTTATAAAATATCATTTGAGACACACATATATCCATCAAATAAAAAATGTTTTATTACTTTCAAAACCAAAAATTACCTCCCTTATGATTAACATAAAAATAAAATAACCATTTCCTTTAAAATGACAATTTATATGCATGATAAAGTTCTTGGAAATTAAAATACGGTCAAAACCGTTCTTGAAAAATCCAATTTATTATAAAAAAGACTCTTTATAATTTTAACAACACATTTCATGTGTACAAAATTTTCTTTAGATATATTGAACTAAAATGAATGAAAATCCTTTTCTCTATGAATGGAAATTATGGAAAACACTTTACAGGACTATCATATGTACCACATATAGGTTTAAATTTGATAGAAATGAATTTAAGAAACCTAATCATTTAATGACATGTTTAATACTATAATTTCACAATAACGATACATATATCTAGAGGAAACCCCTCAAGTTTGATGGGAGAAGCACAACATCAAAAGGAAACAACCTCAATAATCCTAATACATCTAAATCCATTAATAATAAAACAAATATAATATTTATTCCTTATGTCCATTATGGTTTATGTAAGGGAAATATGTTTTAGGGGAATGGAAAAAGGGATAATTGGGTAGGAATAAGCTGATGAGAGAAGATTTTACCTTCTAAAACCCACTTAAAATAGATGGATGAGGAATATAGATGCAAGAGGGAATACGGGATGTGATCTTCTATAGGATGACCAAACCAAATTGGATAAATTAGTGGTCTAAATCAATAATATAAAAAAGGTGGAAAATTGAATTTCACATTTTAATGAACAAAGTTAGGTAACATAGTTTGGTCATATGGTTCACCAAACTATGCACTAACCATGAAGATCCACCCCCCACACACACATACATATATATTTATATATATATATATATATCATTGTTCACAAAATATAATATATCGATCATTCTCCATGTTACCAAAGGTCTCTCACCTGGTTTCCCTTTATCTAAATGTCACCTAGACATTTTCCCAAGAATGTAAGGTTTTCAAAATGGTTTCCCCTTAATATTTAATTACCATGAAACATAGGAAAGCCATTTCAAATTTTAATTTATAATAAAACCCACCCAAAATTTAATGTAATCCATAGTTAAATAATATATAATACAACTGTGATAATTGGGTGTTACAATTCTCCCAATAATTATCTTTAGAATGTCATAAAAATTATAATAATGGGAAAATGAAAACCTCACCACTCAAAATAAGAGGTGGGGTTGGGGAAAAAATATGTCCAGTGATATTAGAGAACTTTAAAATAGAATAATTCACAATATACATGAATCTAATCCCCAAAAACCATTAAATATCTCCAATCATAATCCAGGATACATCCAAGACGTATGAAACCTATGATCACAAAGCCCTATGATAGGTATTCCCACCATTTACAATAGATCTAAAATAGTGAGAATGTGGATTAAATACTCCAATGAGATATGTATCATTTAAATAATCACATATTCACAAAATACCAATGGTACAATAATACTCTATCAATTAGAACAAACCACTTATGAAAATAGCTTGGAATTGTAGAAGAGTATAGTATATAATAAGATTCCTAATTGACCAAAAAACAATTTAAAAAATCCATCCTCATCCCATAAACATAGAAATAGAAAAGATAAATAAATTAAAAAAATACTCAATAATTAACACCATCATATCTAACCATGGGTTGGAGGTTGAAATGGATGAAAACATGGGTCCAAACTCTCAGAAAACCAACCCATGGTGAACTAGATAGAATAAACAATGTACCATCTATATTCTTGGGTGAAACTCATTTCAGCTATTGAAACACACACCTCTAAGTATTTCCATTAGTAGAACAACTAAATTCATACCCCATCATATAGTTAGCATAAAATAAAAATAGAAAAAGGTATAACCAAACAATGGGGTAATATTATAAACAAAATAAACCAAAATATTAAGAAACCACTCAAGTATATTCTCAATGAATACCTCAACATGGAATTTCCTCAAAATCTCAATATTAATTAATCTCAAAGATAACATGTTACAAAAAATCCCCACAATAAAATCCTCGATTACACCATCGAATTCTTATTACAATATATCAACATATATAACAATTATAGATGAACCAAACTACTACATTGAAGATATGTCCCCAAAGATATCCAGTATAAGGTCTTGAAAGGAATGGTTGTCCCATATAAGAAAAACATGAGATATATATTCTTCTCATGGGGATTAAAAAGTCCCTATGCATATTGACCCTTGATAGACAATCCAAGTCTTAGAAGAATATTTTTCACAATGACATGAAAATCTATAAAGTACTCAATGATAATCTTAGTAGTAAATAATATTAACTCTAAGAAGAAAGAGAATTGTGGAATTCACTTATGAAATTCAAGAGTTTATAGGGAATTAAATTTTTTATTAATCCACTTTAACCACCCCATCACCTAGGGAAGTCCATGATTATCACAAAAAGATGAAACTAATTAATCTTGATGTTTTGATCATAAAAGGATTTCACACTATCACTCTATTATGAGTCTGAGATGGGAATTTAATGATAAGAATTACACCTTACCAACAAGTTTAATCACCATGAGGATCATCTATAGAGATATAATTTCTAAATCCCATTATATTTTTTAGATTATTATTCTAAATGAAACAAAACATCAACCCACCCCATTCATGATTCATAAAATAAATCAAACAATCCATATATAACAATGGGATTTAAAATAAAAGCATAAAAACCCTAATAAAATACATAATAAATATATATATTCTTTAAAATCATTCCAATTTAAAAAAAGAGTCTGTAAAACAATTTTTAAAAAATCACACCCACTTGAAAAAATTTCACTTCATTTGGAATACTATGTAAATACCATTTTCACATCATTTCCAAGAGTTATAACACTGACTTCACTAATAAAGAATTTAAAAAAGTATATAAAAATATAATATCATTTGTAAATACTTTATTTATATTTATAATAAATTAAACCACTTAACATGAGAACCTATTCGATTTGAAAAGGTTCTTTCAGATTAGTAACTCATTAGGTGTCCAACACTAACTGCCTATATATTGCCTAAATAAAATTTGTGGATGAGTTCTCTTTCTCATGAAAACTCTCATGGTAAATTTATATGTATGGTAAAATGGATCATAAAAGGTGGCCATTGATGAGTTGGGGTGATGAGTGTGGATTGATATTATTGATAGAGTTTATTGATACTAGCTATAGCTGAAAGGTTTATCACAGGTGAGAAATAGGCTTGTGGTGTTTTTTTCACAAGAGGTAGGCATAGGGGGGCATCGACAATGTTAGATGTAGGTGAGTGGGGGGGGGGAGGGGCTGAAGGTGTGCCGTTAGTGAGTTGGTGGTAGCTAACACACAATAATGGTTGGAATGATATAATAGAATATATATTATATTTATATATATGGAGTCATTTGGAGCATGTTTTTTCATTTTTTTTCACTGGGAATTCAGGCCACCACTGAAGGCCCTGGGCCACTGGGACATCATGTCATGCGAAGGGTTACCTATAAACCTAGTTAAAAATAGGGTTTCTTTCTTAAATAAAAAAGATATGTTTACCCCAATAATGAAAAAAATATGTAGTAAACCACTTCTTGAAATAATTCCATAATTGTCAAAATACATTTTTCTAATAAACCACCCAACTAAATTTTTAATTAGAAAATTTTCCAAAAATCATATTTTCTACCCCAAAAAATATATTCAAACATAAGGATAAACAATGTAATTAACGAAATGAAAAACTTAACTTCATCCCATATAATATTTACACATTAAATATCCTCTTTGATTAATATTTGACAAGTGGAAATCACATTAGAAATAATTGGATATCAAAAGAGGTCTAAAAAATAATTTCAGGTAGGGTATAGACCTACCCATGGTTTGACTAAATGGTTTTTACAACCATGTTTCAACCATGTGTAATCCTATGATAATATTCAAAAAAAACATATTCATGTGCTTTACATGGTTTAATAGACTATGAAATCTAGTCATGCAATAGTTCTTCCTCCTTTATTTTTATCGAAAAAAATAAAGGTACCACCAAAGTATTTGATAATCACAATAAGGATGAAAAATATATAAAACATAGTCATTAATGAAATTAAAATTATAGTCTCAAACCCTTATTACCCTTGAAAATTTATGTTTCTTCATGAAATATGGTGATTTGGAACCTAATCATGACCTGACCCAAGATGACCTGACACACCACCCAGAACATTCCTCCATTATACCTAAAGTACATTATTTGTTTCAATGGGCTTGAAAAAAGGAATAAATTATTAAACTATATCCAATCGGTAATGGTTTTACCGTTGAATAATAATAAAAAATTAATAGAAAATAAAAATGATTTGAAATAGTATATCTGTAAATTTTACTTCCACACATAAAAATTAAAAATATCCAAATAACTAAATAATTAAAAAATGGAATAAATAAAAATAAACAACAATAACTCACATTCCTAAAATAAATACAACATCCATAATGATTACATAATAAGGACCCAAAATAAAGGAAACCAAATTAAAATAAAGAGATGGATAGATTAGTCGATACGACATCATCCAAAAATTAAATTAATTTACTTATACAACACTCCAACGTCTTCATTTGACCCATGGTCACTCACCACATCAAAAATGTTTATCAAATGGCCTTGAAAACATCAACCAAAACAGGATCATAAATAGGAACCTGATAAAAATATAACACACACACAAACATGTTTGTATGTTGGTTGTGTGAAAAATATGCCTTATAGGATTTCCCAAATATGTTTATGTAATTTCTTTTTGAAACATATCATAAATATTAGTGTGAAAATCATTTAGAAAATATTATTTTCAATCATAGGTCATAAGGAAAAACTATTGTCTATAATAATTTTTTTCAAAAACTAGTAGTAAAAACATTTTTTGGGAAAAAATATCAACCATACATTGACATGATATCATTATTATTGTAATGAAAAAAATATTACTTCGAAATTCATTTTCAAAATTCATTTTTATCAGCCAAGGGGTGTAATCCAAATTTTAAAATAGAAACCACTTTAAAATAATAAAATAGTGTACTTACTTATTTTTTAAGTAAAAATAAATCATTTTTTTATTTCAAAATATTTTACCAAAATATTATTTTCAAGACTATTTTTAAAGAAAAATAATATCATAGAGAAATATATATTATAATCAATGGTCACAATTATACCAAAAATCACAATTAAAATAAAAAATAATAGTTTATATGGTACCACTAGTCGAAATGAACACAATGGAAATTAGTATAATGTACATAGTGAGAATCCAAATGATAATACCATTATGAAACAAACAGGAATCATAGGAATATTTCTAGGAACTAATGTAAAATAATCCTATACCTCACTATAAGATCTCTTATGATTTGCACAACCTCTTGTAAACCAATCAGAACAAACCCTGAATTTCCATAATTGTTTTACCAGGTATCAATCTCAATCAAAAGAACAGTATAAAATATGGACTAGAAAGTGAACAATCTAAACTACTATAGTATATATATATATATATATATATATATCATAGCTACCCAAGGATCCCATGAAATCAATCAAAGTAGAGTTAAGGAAAATTTGTTATATGATTATCATATGTACTAATAATAAATTATAAACAATTAACCTCATATCACATAAAAATCCATCCCAAGAAATGACCCCTTTCATTACAGACAAACATAAAATATTATAAATTAATTCAAAAAATGGGTAAAAATCTATAAAATACATACATCTAAACGGTCCCATAATAGGGGTATAAAATAATTAAAAAATATTTGTACAAATTACAAATAATGATTTTTAAAAAACATCAAACCCATGTTATAATGAATAATTTATGAAATATAAAGAATAAATTATTTATAAAAAACATTTAACACGTTCAAAACTAATGTTTCCTCCCATATCAATAACCTAAAAGCCAAATTTTATTCAAAATGAACATTAAAAAAATGGGTTATTTTTTTAATTACAAAAATGGATAAAAAATTCATTAAACTTAAAATTCATTTAAATTAATCTTATAAGATATTTCCTTAAAATTTCAAATTTTTTTTATAAATTAAGAACTAAATACCATGAATTTCTTTTACAAAAAGTATGGAATTCATAAAAATAATTTACAAACCCAACATATCTATCGTATATAGGTATAAATTTAATAAAAAATAAATTTAAAAAGCCTAATAATTTTATAACTTGTTTTAGAAAATACTTCCATAAAAACACATACCTTAATCAAGTGGAAACCCTTCTCCTTTGATATTGGAAGGAATAAATCACAATTATATGACCTCAAAACTCCCTAAAAATACAAATACCTAAATTTTAAACCACTTAGACATTATATTTTTCCACCATAACCATTAAGGATTATGAGAGAAAAATAAATCAAGGTGGAATGTTAAAACGGGGAAGGAGAAAGGAAGAATGATTGGAATATAGGAGTTTACCTTCCAAAAAACACTTCAAATTGAAGGTGAAAAAATATGGAACCAATATGAATGATGGTAGGATCCCCTACATGTTGGATGGAAAAAATTATTGGAAAAATGTATCCAAAATAGTTATGTCAATTTGGTGAAAATAATATTTAAAAAAAAACTAGTGAAGTTCGTATGATTTGGCCACATGGATTTCCAAACCATTCACTATGTATATAGACGCAACTATATGTAATTTTAAACCCCCACATATTTTTTATCTATATATATATTGCCATGATATTATCTAACCATGAATTTCACCCCCATGCATATGGTTTTTTCTCATGCGTTTCCCTACAAAGCACACTAACCATTCTCTATTAAATGTATAATTTATCAAACAATTTCCCCTTAGTTAAAAATTAGATTCATGTTTTTTCCAGGAATTTAAGTTTATTTAAATTTTGTTTACAACTATGTGGTAATCTATAAAATATTAAAACATCTAATTATTAAAATTCAAATATAAATCACCCAATATTTTGAAGAAATCCATAATTAATTAATATTTAATTGAATTTTAACAAGGGGTGTCATAGAGAATTTATAATGGTGAGTGATGTGTGATAATTATCATATCAATTAGAAGGTCTAGTACTTGGATAAATGTATCATCTCCCACTTCTAATGGTGAAATATTTCTATCTAAATATTTTATCAAAGGATTTTTCTATATTACCTCTTATGAGATCTAAATAATTTTCTATAGACCTAGTGACTTGAATGAATTATATGAATCAACATTATTATCTTATAAAATCATTATAATTAAATTAGATTATGATGTATTAGACTGATCATATGAATACAATATTGATAAGTCTAAGTGTTTCTCCTTTAGAAACAATGGTTCCATCTTCCATGAATATTGAAAGTTGCGTGTGTTTATGTATAGAATATTATTAGAAAAACTAAGTGAATGTAAATAATAAATATACCTTATCCAAAACTAATGTTCTATTTTAAAAACATAAATGTGGTTTTTGGTTTTCTTGGATCAACCATTAGTTTTGATATATTCAGTTAAGGGTACAAGAATCAGTTATTATAAAAATTATATTTTTATATTGATATAGAATTATAAGTATTTGATCATATTTTTTGGTGTCACTAGAAAAATTAATTTTTATCCCATTAGTGAATTGAATCTTCCATTTTTTTTCTATACCATTTTTATGGTGTTCATCGATGAAATTTTAATATAATCCAAAACATAGGTGAAACTTAAGAAGAAGATGATGATGGTTTTCAAAACTTTACACAAGAATATGTTGTATGGAAAGTTTTAAATGATTCATTTATGGATTATATAATTTAAATTTATAGGTTAACTGATTTATGGTAAAGGAATAATTATTTATCCCAAAAATCTAAAATTGGCGATGTCATAAGAGATTCCTATAAATGTATTTAAAAAATGTAGTTATCTAGGATTAGATGTATATTAAGAGATATTAATTCATGTTTTTCCCAAAATAAATTCTTCAATAATATCTATAATATGAAAAGAACATAATTTTAATTAGATTGAGAAGTACCATATGGAAATTGAGGAATGAAAGAAGAAACTTAACTCATATCTAGTCTTTATTCTTTGGGAGACATGATTTGGAAATGAAATGTATATTTATACATAAGGAATGATATTATCATATATTTGTATAAAAGGATGAAGGTATGTGGAACATGATTCAAAAAAATATATAAACTAAAAAATAATTACCCTACACTAAATATATATCTAGTTTTTATTGTTCATGTTTTAAATACATGTAAGCATTACCATTTTGTAATATATTTATTCTGTATATATATCATTAGAGTATAATGTATATTTTCCCAAATAATGATCTTATTATAAGATAAAATCGGTCATTATTGTATATAAAAACTTTTGATTTTGAACTTATATATACACAGGGTAAAGGAAATGCGATAAAAATTTATTTGTGTAGGAATACCACTACTCAAGTATTTTAGGAAAGTAAAAATAATGATAGTTAATGGGGTTATTAGCTGAACTTCACAAGGAGGTAGAGGAAATTATTAATAATGTATTTATCCGTAGTGTTAATTTAAATTATATTTATTTTCTGTATGTAAATTAAAAAGTTGTTCAATTATGAATGTAAGTTGACAAAGGATTCCTTACTGAGTGGGGAAATCATTTATTAATAGTCTATTGCACTTTATTTCTTAACTAATTTCAAATTAGTGGTCGCGGTTCTTATCGAACTGAAGAATGATTTTTTATAAATTTTTATCTATATGATTTATCCTACAAATCTCATAAATTAAATAATGTATCATGACAATATATACTGATTTTGGTTGTTAAGAGTGAAGAAAGTCATTAAAAAATTGTTTATTATTGTTTAGTTTCTCAATGGGTAGTGGAAGAGTAATAACGAGTGGTAAAATTATTATATAAATTACGCTTTCCCAAATATAAGTTAAAAGATATTTATATGTATTTAATTATTAGGATTAAAATTTCATAAAAAATTAATGATAGTGTTTATATAGTAGTAGATTTTCCCACAAAATTAGTGCATTTATTTATTATCTGAGAAACAAATTCTTTAGTTAGACATGGTAAGATATATATGAAATAAATAATTAGATTTCATTGATATTATAATGTTGTTATCATAGAGTGTCATTAAAGGTTTCTATTTATATTCTAAAAGGATCCATATAATTCTATAGGGAAACTATTGAGGATGAGTGAGAATTACCACCTCAAATTGATGAAAAAACTGATTCAGTTATTTGGATTCTATAGGATATGAACTAATCATGTGAGTTTCACTTTAAAATATCATAGGAATATCACATATAATATAGGAATTTTTTTATTCCAATGGTTATCAATCAATAATGAATATTACACCATTTGACGTTTGATATGGTTAACTTATGCTTGATTGATATAGGTAAATGTAATATTTTGGAACCTAGTTCAATGAATGAGATACTGGTAAAATATAAATTAATTTAAATATTTATGGTTCGAAATTATATTAGAATAAATTATTACATAAATCATCGAAGATGGACCATGATATTTTATTATTGGAATTGTGTATTTGTAAAAGTTTCTCTCAGGTTAGGAAACCAACTATTAAGAAAATAATGATAATTAATAAAATGATATATGTATCCTTTTTAGGTAATAGAATATATTATTTAATTATCTTTAAATTTTCCATTAAAATAATGTTTTTCATCAATTCATAATTTTTTTTATTTTTCTTAATTGGAGAAGTAATTTTGTAATGAATCTCAGGTTTTTAATTAGGATATGATTGTGTTAGAAAATGATTTTTCCTATATGGAATGATTGATTTTGATTTCATATCACAGAGAAAACATCCTCATATTATATAGTATCACTTTCATTAGGTTGTTATGGAATCATGGATTGATTTAAGAGGTATATTTGGAAAGATAATCTCAAATGAAACTGGATTTTATAAAGCGATTCAATAATAAAGTTACACAGTGACATTTTGGGGATAAAAAACCTTATGGTGGCAGGAATTATATCACCCTTATTTTTTTTTAATTTTTTCAATTACAAGGATAATTTATTTATTGAATTATTATTGGCATTGAAATGTTATTATATATTATTATTTAATAAGAAGGTATTAATTTTTTTCTTGTGACTAATTATATATTAATTAGACATAGAGAATTAATTTATATGAATTAAATTGAATATTTTTAGTTGAAATATTTATCTAAGAAATTATTCTCATCAATTATATTGAATTATAGGTTTGATGAAGATTTTTAATGGTGGAGGCCCACTATATATTTAATTTTAATGGAAATATAAATTAAAATAGAGATTTCAGTTTGGATTGTAATGGAAATTTAAAATGTATTGTGACTTATACAAATCATTGTTTCCCATAGTGATCCATTAGTGGAATTAGATTTATTTATCTATAAATATAGTATTGGATTGAGATATTCTTATATATAATATTTCTTGACATTATATATATATTTTATTTTAATTATCGATAGTGTTTAGTGAAATTCTATTAACTTAGAATCCTTATTTTCGATTTTATATTGATTAAAGTTGTTCAAATAGGTTTTTAACATTTAGTATGGGGCCATTCTACTTTTTAGATTTCCCTATATAACTTTTCTTCTTTTATACCTCAAAAATAGTGAGTTATATTGGGTCCATTCAACATTTAAGGATGAATATGCCACTCATTACAGGCATGAGTCCTGGAATGATTGTATATATCCATATAAAATGTGCATTGTGTATGAAAAATTACTCTATAATAAGGGTTGTATTATTTAGATAATAGTTTTTAAACTATAGTATAATTTTGTCAATAGAAATAGTGGTTTAACTTGAAAGGGTCATAAATTTTGGAATCTATGGAGACTCTATGGAATGATCTTCATGGTAGGTGGATTTTTTACGTTTTAGGATATTGGATATTCCATTATTTATACATTGATTGATTTCCATATAATAAATTGTTTTAATAGTTTTATGAGATATCATAATTTTGATTAAAAAATTTAAATTTTTATGAATAATATTTTATGAAAACAACATTAAGAAGTGTAAGATTTTAAAAATTGGTCTGGATGTGTTTTATTTAGAAAATTCTTAAATGGAATGTGTATATAAAAATAGTTTTAGTTTGATCTATTTTTTGAAACATAAATGATTTATCCATATTAATGTGAATACTTAGAGTGTGTTTATTAAGGTGAGAAATGGATGTAATGAACAAGGGTGAACTATGATAGATCACTCCTAATCATATTAAAGTATATGGTTTAATGTTTATAGGAATATGTATTCAATTTATTTATATATCAGGATTTTATAAGTGATAATTTTATTCCAACTGTGTATGTGGTGGTTCATTCTAGGTAACTAGCTAGTATTGGACTGAATTTATTAGATTATACTCTATATTGACATAACATCATTGAATTTTAAAAAAATGATGAGTTTACAAAGGTTCGTGGAAATAAGGAGTTTCCATTGGAATTTGGGAAGACAAGTAAATTTTTTAATGGATGTTTTAAAGAGAAGTTATGGTTTTAAAAATTGAATTGAAATTAAGGTTGTATTCTATAGTTTTTTCTATAATTTCTTTTCTTTTTAGATAAATATATATTTAGGGATTTGATATCACAAAAATTAAATTTTAATTATAATTTAATGTTTTTGAATGAATTTTTTTATTCTTCATCATTATTTAATTTTCCATATATTGTATTTTCTCAGGCATAGATATTTATTGGATTAATTGGGGGAAATCTTGTTGAGTTTATACATTCACCTTACATATATACTTTAGTATAAATGTATATGTTATTATAATTATTGTACTAAAAGGGAAATGTTTATACTTATTAAATAGTGAGATATATATCCATGTTGGATATGAGTTGAGAGAAGTTTTTGGATTAACCATTAGTGAATTTTATTTATTGGTGTTAGTATACAGTCTTTGGTATTTCTCCTAGGGTTGGATTAGTAAAAAAATATTTTTTTCCATTTAAAATTTTATTATTTTAGTAAAAATGTTTAACAAAAAAATATTTATTTAGTTATACTTGGTTTTATTTCATTGATGTAGAATTATTCATAAATTGGTTTATTTTATTCTCTAACATTATTCTATAGCCTATATTAATTGAGGAACATTCTTGAGCCGTAGTGTCACTCCACTTTGGGTATAAAATTGTGAGGTCATGTGTTAAGGTTTAATATAGTGGTTCTTAAGAGACTCTAAACTCTATAGGTATCCATTAACTAGATGAATCTCTATGAATCCTTATTAGAATGATTTCATAAACACCCATGGTCTTCTAGAATATTTTTATTAAAATGATATTTGAAATAGTTAGTTTTAAATAGCTTGAGGGTTTATAGATATTGAGTATCTTACATCCAATTTTTTTCCTATAGTCATCCTTCATTTGTAAATATCATGTATTTCACTTAATGAACCATTATATTATTACCCCTTTCATAAAAAATTTATTTACAATTAAGATCATTATTATAAATTTTTCTCTATTTTTTTAAATTATAAATCTTACTAAAGACACATTTTAGTGTTCAATCAATGAAAAATGAAAAATTTATCACATAATAATTTCATAAAGCTCTATTAATCATTATCACATAATATTTATAACCAATATATGACTTATTTTAATGAACAAATCTAGAGTTAAATGATTGATATCACATAGCACATGTCAATTTTGGATAATTCCATAGGCACTATACTAGCTTTATATTAAAGATATGAATAAGAACCACATAGATAATGTTAATAGTATAAATCTACTCACTCTATGTTATTTAGTGTAGAAAATTCATAAATATCCTACTGTAAAAATGTTACCTAAATTTATGAACATTATTCTAATACGTAATTATATAAATAATTTTATGAAATCATGTCCAAAATTATTTTTGAATATTTTCTAAAAATATTTTTTAGAATTTATCCTAATTTTCATATTTTTTTAGACAATTTATTTAAAAAATAATTATTGAAAAGATGAATCCTTGTATAAAAATCATTTGTGAAACCATGTGGTTATTTTTATAATTCAAAATAATTATGAACTATCTAATATATAATATTAAGAAAAGTGGAAATTATTGAAAATAATTATTTCCTCTAAATATAAATGTATATTTGGAGAGATATCAGTAAAACACATGTATATCAATAACTATTATAACAATCCTTGCTGTTACGAGTTATGAATTTTAGAGGGAATTTTTAATTTTACTCTAGTTAATGGATCATTAATGGAAATATGTGTTGAATAGAGATTAATGATATGTAAAAATACTAAAAAGTATTTTTTTAATTGATATAATCCTCATTGGGACACTCATAGCTCAAGTAACTTATGGAGGAGGTAGGGAATAGACGAGAACACTGATGCAACCACTAGCTAGCCAGTGGGGTTAGTAAAAGAACCATATCCTATATGGAATCACCAACCAACTAGTGGAATTTTCCCCAATGGCTAGATGGTATACCCTAAGTAACTAGTTGGTGGGGTTTTTTTGGGTGGCATTTAATTAGGGTATTTTTGTCTTTTTGAAAAATGATGCCCCTCAGGATTTTTTTCATGGATCAAATTTCTGAGATCTATCCAGCTAGGGTATTTTATCTTACCTCCTCTATGAGGTCACCTTGATTGAAGATGGATCTATATGTTATTCATTGGTAAATCCATGCGAGGTCCTTAATTATTCTTTGATCTTGACCCCTTATTCCTAGAGTGGTGTGAAATCATTGTGCTTTTTTTCATGGATGATTCATTATAGTGAGTTATGACATTTTTGATCTTTTGATGTCTCAATTATCTTCCAATACTATTCTCCTTGACCATATTGACTGTAAATTTATCCTTATATTTAATACAATTAGATAACTAGATGAAAATTCCACCATATATAGGTGTAATTGTATAAGAATGATGAGAACATAGATTAACATTCCTAGAGGATTTATCATGATGAATGCATGATTTTTTTAGAATTTATAAAACATGTATCTGCTAGCAACATTCTTCTAGATATTTCTATTTAATTATATAAAATTGATTTTTTTTGTTTCCATATAACAGGGATTTATGATGGAATGATGTTGTTGTAGTGGTGTATAACTTCTATAGATGGCTTGATGTGGTTCCGACTAGGTGGTGATTTGTGATAAGTCTTTGATAAAGTACTACATTTTCCTATAGTTATAAAATTTCTTTTTTTGATTAATTAATTATAATTCTATTATAATTAATTAAGTTATAATACTTTAAAATGAGTTAGGACCTAATGGAAATTGATAGATTTTCTTTGATTGGATTCGACTTTTTTTAAGAATGTGGTCATGTGTACACTTCCCTATGTAATTATGCACGAGTTATTTTTATGTAGTTTGAGGTTTAAACCTTGAGAAATGACCCTTAATTCATATGTGTGATAATACTTTCTTGTAATGATTAATTAGTTAATTATATTTCAGTCTTAACTAATTAGAGGAATGATGTGTAATGTAGATGAAAAAGGATCCATGGGCTATGAAGAGCCCCTCTCCATGGGTTTGATGTTATCCGTTGATGGTCAAGGATTGGTCACTTGTACATGTGTCTACTCTACGAGAACCATGTTTAACACTGATCACATGTATATGCATGTGCAACCAATGATAGATTCCAAAATCATATTCATTAATGGAAATGACATTGATATTATTTTTATAATGCAACCAAATGTTTTTGAGGATCTAAATAGTACAAAAATATTATACAACTTCGAATGATCCATTTATAGATTGAAGTAACCATCAATGATTTAGAATTTTAATTTTGATGATACAGTCAATGAGTTTCATTTAATAAAAAATGGAGGTCAATATTGAGTACATATGTGATTTAGTTGTAGAACATTCATATTTGTGGTATTGTATGTGAATGACATATAATTCATCAAAAATGGTATATCTACCTTAAAATTTTCAATGGATTAGATATGAAAATAATTATTAATGAAAAGAATAGGTAAAGTGGTGTAACAACCCCAATAATTTTAGAATAAATAATTATCATGTTTTATGAATATTAATTAATTATTTTTTATAAAGATATATTGACTATATGAATATTATTTAATTTCTTAGTCAAAAGGAAATAGTTTTATTCTTACTAAATTTTCTTAAAAATATTAGATGGTTTCATTTAAATGTTTAATTTTTAAATTTATTGAATTTTAATTTGAAAAAATGAATTATATATTTGAAATAAAAATATAAAAATTATCTTAGAGTGAAGTTTTGATAATTTTCCAAAAAGATTATTTTTTCAATGAATAATGAGAAATATTGTTATGATAGTAAACTATATTTTTTGTTCAAGTATATAAAAAGTAAAATTATATTTTTTACTAGTTTTAAATTTTCATTAATTGTTTTTGTTGAAAATAATATAATTATGTTATTTAAAATAAATTTTATACTTGAATTTGGTATAGACACATTTTTTATAATTAAAAACATTTTTTTGAAAAACAGTTTACCTTGTGTTTTTTATGTTTAATTTGAAATTAAATTCAACAACATATAAAAAATAAATATTAAAAAGTTTATTCCATACCTTGAATCATGAATTAATTTTTTTTATATAGTTCCCTTAAATTATTAGTAATTATAAATAGTAACCATAGTAAATTTTTCTTACCATAGTAAGGGTAAAATGGTTTCATTCGGGTTAAAACTAAGCTGATAAGGATTAAAATTATTCAAACACTTGCCTCTATTTCATTGGATGATCCTATTTTATCTATAATCATCAAAATTTCAAAAATATAGTTTTTTCCTTTATATTTGATTTTTATATTAATAATATTTAAGTAAAGATAATTTCAAAAGTTTAATTCTCTTGAATTTAATATCAATAATATTTTCTAACATAGATAAAAAAATATTAAGTTCAGTTGTAAATGGTTATTTGAAATAAAAATAAATATCTTTAATATGTTAATTTATTTTTTATTTTTAGTGATGAAACAATTATCTTAACAACTTATATGGCATTGACTTAGTTCTTATACGAGTAGAAGAAAAATCATGTTAATGATTTTAAAAAATATTAAATTAATATTGTTTGGGTGAGTTATATAATCCCATTAATTTTATAGATAAAAATAAAATATTAGGTATTTTTTAAATGGATAATATTATAATTTAATTTTTATATTGTTTTCATTGTCAAATGAATTGAATAGTTCCAAAGATAACATTTATAATATTTTATAATAAATAATATTTTATTCATTGATTTAAAATTAATAAATATAATTTATTCAAACAAGTGAAAGGTATATTATATAAAATATCAACTATGGTCTATTTATTAGTCACTTAACATTTATAGTAACTTTCATGACCCTAATGTATATAAAATTTTAATATCACGATAATTATCAAAAGGGTTAATTGAGGGTTAAAACAAAGAGATAAGAGTGAAAAATCACTTAAACATGTAAAAATTTTATTGTATGAGATTATTTAGATGAATAATAATAATATATTATAATTATATCCATTTTAATCCATTTTTACCTGAAACATAATTTATATTAATTTATTACTTTAGGAAATTCTGAGAGCACTGCTCCCCTATTTATAATGGGGAACCTCCTCTCATATCTTCCTCAAACCTTTTAGCATTTTATATCAGCAATGAACTTCCCAAATCCATAATTAATGTCTCTAAACACATACTAGAGTCTCTGTTTTAATTATAAAACCAACATATGAATTATTTATGTATAAACCAGAAGTGGTTTTCTTTAGAAGATGTATAGCTCTTACCATAATATTTTCATTTTATTTCTTATTCAACATTCGTAAAATATTATTTAAGAATGAATAAATAATTAAATAAATAAATTAAATATAATTATAATTTTTAATTTTTATATAATAACTTATATCCATCTCCTCTTCTATCAAATGAGAAATGAAAACATCATTCATTTGTACTCTGGACGACCACCTCATGAACCAATGCAATTCATTTTTAACAACTGCTTAACCAGACTGGTTATTATTAAGGATTAAATATTTAAATAAGATATTAATGACTTATTAATAATTTTTTAAATATAATGTATCAACAAATTTCTTGCATTTCCATGCATTGAAAAACTACAACGTTATTTATGCATACGTGTAGATTACCACCTCTACAAAGCATTGCGATTTGTTTTTCATAACCACATCACATGGATACTATAAAAAATTATATTTAAATAAATAATATGATATTTATGATATAATCATAATTATATAAAGATAAAATGATACTTAATTTATTTCCACAATTTTCTTTCAAAATTGGAAACTTTTCTAATGTGTACATACGACCTACTGTCTCCATGATTGTAACGTAATTAATTTTTCATAACCATATTACATTGTTAGTTTGAAAATTATAATTAATATAGAAAAATTATAATTATTTTTTGATTATTTTTGTAGAGATTATGGAATAGTGACCTCTTTGACTGTAGTCAACTTACCAAATTCATTTTGAACATATAAATCGAATATCCTCAAAACATCCAACATGAACTTAATTAATTATGTAATTATTCAATACATTGTAATGAATAAAATAAATGGAATAATAATCACAAAAAGGTTATTTGTTAAGTAAATATTTAATATAATAATATTATTAATTATTATAAAGAATAAACTCGAGGATTCATACTTGAGGTAATGCACACATTACTATTAAAACTTCATTTTAAATGTTTTCAAGATTTATTTTCTAAATAAATTTTTGAATGCACATATTTTTATAATTATTATAGGGATTTATTTATAAGATAAGAAGGTAATTTTAAAAAACATTTATTTTCACATTTTTATTTCATTCAATGGTTTCCAATAGTAGTCATTTAACATAATTTATATTGAATGATTTGGAAAAAAGGAAAAATTAATGTTCTATTTTAATGTATATGACATCAAATGTTTTTCCTACCTATGTAACCATTATTTATGAATGGATTACTCTTAAATATTTAATTTTTTTTTCAAATAAAAATCCCTCTTCTCTATGTTGTTGGTATTTTCAAAAAATGTTTTTAAATGGAATGGATATTTTATTATCTAAAAATGATTTTCTTATGGGTGAAAAAAATATTTTTATACATGATTTAATGTGTCATGATTATGTTATGGTTCTTTGAAATTTATTATGGCAATATTTTTTTCCATTATAAACCATGGAAATATGGTCTCATTATAAATTATGGGCAGGAAGTTTCGTTAAAAACTAATGATGGGAAATTCTTTTATTAACCCAGAATGGGTGAACCCGATATAACTCTCTAATTCATTTGGTATTTTTAAGAGTTATTATAAGATTTTTATGAAATTTTTTATCCCAATTAGGTTAAATAAACTAATGGGTGGGTAAATTATGGTACAAAAAATTAAAACTTCTACTGCTTCAGATCTTTTTTCGTTTTTAAACAAAATACTATTCCCTATATTTCCCATAGCATTGTATGAATAGAATTGAAATAATGCATAAGACACACCAATTTTAATTTGTTAACTCTCACTCGGCTATGTAAAAGAGGCATAAAACAACAATGTGCTGATTGTACCAAATCCAATAAGGATCACTTCCAAGAATAGTGGTTCGGGCTAGATCTTATCTATACCCAAGCTCACTACCTTTAGAAGGTTTAGGGTCTGCTCATTGAATTTCCAAGGATCACTACCTATGTCTCTTTCTCTAGATCATTACAAGTGGAAAGGATCACCACCTTTCTCTTCCTTCGTTATTTGATCTTGGTAGGGATTCACCCATTGTTTATAGACCCGTAAGTCCCTTCATTATATCTAATGAATATATACTCATTTATAGATTGATGCTTTTTTGATGCCCCATATTCATCCACTGATAAATACCATTTATTCATAGTTTTACTAGGAAATTCCTTCTAAACAATTTTCATGATGCTCACTACCTTTGTAAAGCTCCTCTTTCATGAAGATCAAATAGCCTTCATGAAGCACATTCCTTTCATGAATCTTACCTATCCTTCACGAAGAACACTTATTTTGTGAAGCTCAAATAGCCTTCATGAATCTATTTACTTTCATGAATCTTACTTAGACTTCACAAATTTACTTACTTTCACTATACTCATAGAATTTGGTTAGATTTTATAACATTCGTGAATTTCTTCTCATAAACTTCCTTCATGAACTACCTTCTCGATTATAGAGAATTAATATTTTCATCAAGTCACACTACTTTTCTAAAGGGGGTATATGCCTATTTATAAGCATTTATATTGATTCTAGAACCTTCTATCCACATCATCACCATTTCATGGAGCTCACTCTTTTCCACTACGCTGCTCCATTTTTCACGATGCTCTATGGAAGTTTTCCATTCGTGATGTTTTTTGTAATTGTGGATATCACCATAAAAATATTCATGCCATCGAGATGTATCACTCATGATGCTCCTCACCATCGCTGTCCATGATGCTCATTATACTTGTAGATATCGCCATTATAATCTTCATGCCTTCATGAAACACCCTTATCAAAGCACTTTTATTTGATCAATTAATGTCTTTTCCATATTTTCATAAGGCCTTCAAGGAAATCCACTTTGCACGATGATTTCCAAACTCAACATTCTAGACCCCAAAAAATTTGGCAAACATTGGGAAAGAGTGTCACCTTGTGTACAATATTTTCTATAACACTTCCAAGGAATCTATTCCTCTATCTTGGATATTTTTTGACATTCGTAGTCAAAAATATTTCTGGACTCCCAAACTATCCTAGGAAACCATCTTTGTCAAAAAACACAATCAACCCAAAAATACTAGAATGTTACCTTGATGGATTTTCCCAACAATCTCCCCATTTGGGTATTTTTGACAATTACACACATTTTAAAACCTCATTGATGCTTATTCCATCCATTAATAATATTAGATTCATGTAATTATAATAGAAATCAAAGATTTACTCATCACACAATCTAAGCCCACAAGATCTATGCTCGGTGTGAGAAACAAGAGTATCATGAAAAGTGTATCAAATAATCACTTCATTACAAAACCTCTAAACTAATTTCATCATGAAATATATCAGTAATAATATATATACTTTGATCAATCTCCTTTAGAATCATTAGATTTAATACTCCCCTTATCTCACTGCTCCACCCGTCATCTTCTTCCCATTTCATCATTAAAACATTTTCTCCCATTTTATTTCCATAATTTATCGCCCATTGATAACGAACCTGAAGTTCAGTCCACTGTAGTCTGCAATAGGGTAAATACCACATATCATCACATTCAAGAAAAAAAATCATACCTCAGGGGAGGGTGTACCACATCAACACTTTTTCATGTGTGGGGAGTCAACTAAACTCCAAGAATCAGTTCATGTCGTTAAAATGATTCTTTAGGTAAGGCCTTTTTCAGAATATATGAAACCTAATGTTCTGAAGGAACATACTACAACTTTACAAGCCCTTTATTAACATTCTCCTTGATAAATTGATACTTGATTTCAATTTTATTTTTCCTTGAGTTATGGAATGGGTTTTTGCTCAGATTTATAAAACATAAATTATCGCAATTGATTCTAATTGGAGACTTCACATCAACTCCCATATCATCAAGTTGTTTCTTCATCCACAATAACTACATGAAAACTTGAGTAGTCACAATATATTAAATTTATACCATTATCAATGAAATGAAATATTGTTTCATTATTATCAAATAAATACAAATACCATCAAGATAAAATGCACCACCTGATGTTGTTTTTCCTTCATCTGCTAATCCTGCCCAATCTGCATCTGTATATCCCAATAACTCCTGCTGAGATTTTTCATTGTACATCAACTGAATTCCACCATGCCATTGATATAATTAAGTATTATTTTCACTATAATAAAGTGATTTTTCTGGTATTTTTTATACCGAGATACTGGAAACGTGGAAAAAACAACATCTCGTTATATCACAGTTAAGTACAACATGCTTCTAATGACTTTCCTATATTCGGTGACATTAGCTACTTTGTCTTCATCATCCTGTGACAGTTTCATCTGGGAATCCACCAGAGTCTTCTTATCCTTAGAATTATCAATTCCAAATACTCTCAAAACCACCATGGAATATTTATATTAATAAATAAATGTCTAATTATTTTCATGTGTTACCTGTAAATGAAGGAAAAATGTTAGTTCACCAATCATTGACCTCTAAAACTCACTTTTTATGACTTCAGAAAACTATATGCACTAAGATTCATTTGATACAATTAATATTATGCCATCAAAATACACCAGAACCATCATCCTTTGATTACTATCATTATTGAAATAGATATTTTAATCAACTATACCACGCTGAAAACCGATATTCTCAAAAAACGGATCGAGTCTTAAATACCACACTCTTGGTGCTTGGTTCAACCCATAATGTGACTTATTCACCTAAAAAACTCTATTCTCATCTTCACGAATGATAAAAACATATGGATTATATATATGGACCTCTTCTTCCAAAACCCCATTCAAAAATGCTAACTTTACATCAGTCTAAAAAAACCATGAACTTTCATTGCACTACTATGGACATGAATAATCTAATTGTCTCTATCCTCGTAGTAGGTGAAAATGTCTCATAAACATATATTTCCTCTATCTAGGAGTACCCTATGAACACTATTCATGATTTATTTTTAATCACTACACCAACTTCATTCATCTTATTGTAAAAGTCACATTTAGTCTCATTGAAATTCTTACCTATTGGCCTCAAAAAATATCCCTTGTCTGATTATTTTTTATTTGGTAAAAATCATTGTTCATAGCCTAAACCTAGTTCTCATATCCCTCTACTTCCTAATATTCATCATCAATATCTTCTGATGAATCATTATTTTCCACTTCAACTCCCTATGAGTTTCTTACCTTCTTATCACTATCTTTAGGAAACTATTCACTATGTTGTGGAAGATTATGATAATTATCTACTATAGTGAAATCACTAATTTCAAATACTTTCCAAACCTATTTGTTGAACCATTTAAAATATTCTATCATAGCCTCTTAGTATCCTCAGAATAGTCAATTAATACCATATTTTTAGAAAAAAATAGATAATCATAAAATACATGAGTTTTGTTGCTTCTCCCCAAATTAGTCTTCATGATTTCATACAACTTAAACATTCATCCTTTATATCCAATTGAGATATTTCATTTATTTAGAGTTTTAATGGACCCTCCTATGATGTAAAAATCTTCATATTTTTGGTCTTCTTATTTAGACCCATAAACATTCTTCTTCTTCAGCATAATTTATTCTCATGTGGCATTTTTCATTTATCCATCAACATAACCTCTTATTATACCGAGTCAATACTCGATGTATGAAACAAGAGATAAATTTAATAACCAAATAACTGTCTATTATACACAATTACTTTCATACATTACAATAATCCATAAACCATTAACTATTTTCAAGGAATTATTCCAGATTAATTCTTAAACTCTTGTGGTTGATTTGAGTTAGTTGAAATTTTGGGGCACACCACATCACCATTTTTCATCTTTTTATGCCACTTCTCCTTGAATTGTATTTCCCTAATACCTTAAACACATAGATCAATAGTTTATAGAATTTATACACATTGGGAGAGGATATCCATTGGGATTCTCAAGAATAAGATTGTGGTCAATTATGTTTGATCAACCCTTTGATACATTCTTACAATGGATTATACTGTTTTTGTGATTGCACCAACTGACCAGCTAACTTGAACTATTTATTCCATATGACTAATCATTATATGCCCACATTTTATGTCTTATTATGATATTTGGGTTCTATTGGATTGACCTTTTTCAAAATTTGGGGTTTCCATATAATTCTACCAATTTTATTCTTTGATGCTCCACCTGAATGCCATTTTTTAAGACTCTTTTTCTAAGAAGGAATCTCTCCAATAGTATTTTGCTCTTAATTATTCTCCCATTGGAGGGCTCTTTCCATTGACTTCAATTTTCACCTTTTTTTCATGACATGTGAATTTATCAAGACATTCTTTATTAATTTTTCTTTCATAAGATAGCTGAGTTAAATTACTCAAATGTAGTGGGAGTGATTCCTTAACTAAATGAACATTATAATCTCTCAGAACCGGAGTAGCTCCTCCCATTTTCTTTTAGATTTGTTCACATTAATTTAAATAATGATGTTGTGAATGAAATACAGGAGTTGATTGATACACATTTTTTTTGAGTTTCTTGTGTATCCCATGAAAAGTTAAACCTATTTTTGACTTATTATGTTAGATTCTGGGATGTACTTTTGAGTTCCTTTTTCTTCCCTAATTTATACTTTCTACAGTATCTTTCTTGGTTCCCATTATTATAACATATAAAACATATCTGATTAAAAACATATATTGTGTCATAATTTCTCGATAGAGATGTTGATATAGCTTGTGTTTTTTTCCTGACATTTAGCTCATGCGATTCTTGACACATACTCATGGTGTGTCCCATTCTTCCAAAAGAGTATCATTTCATGGATACTTTCTTATGAGATACTCATATTTTATAATTATCAAAACTCTTCTACTTATTCTTAGATTTAGAAATATTTATATCTTCACAGCATGAAATATATACCAAATTATCTGATAAAAAACTGTATATATGACAATAAATCCCTCAGAAATAGCACATGTTATCATTAATTCCTATAAAAACATTTTTAGTTTGGTTTCTGGTATCTATAAGATATTTACTATTTCTCGAACTGTTCACAACTTCCATCTTATCATGAATGGGAGAGGGTTCATCATATCAAACACCGATTTTTTTAAACTCTATGACCTTTGAGATGAGAAAATATGTTATTTTTTATCCTCAATAATAGAATATTTTATTTTCATTTCATCATTACCTTCCAAATTATAATCAAATCATAAGTTTAAATCATCCTTTAATTTAGGCTTACCTTTGGCATTAAATTTCTACAATTATTTCTTCATTATTTTGAGCTCTTCTCATAGTTGTTAAATCTTCATATCCCTTGTTTAATGTTGATAATTAATTTTTGTCTTGAGATTCTACCCACTACTCATCTTATATTCCAATTATCAGATGAACTTATCTATAATGTCACCTTGATCCTTTAATTTAAATTTTTCACGAGCAATAAAATCAGAAAAACATACATTCTCTTGTTGTAGCCTTTGGTTCTCCTGAACTAGTCCAGATAGCTATATAGAAAGATCATCATTTATAGATATGAGATTATGAATTTATTTTGAGACTATATTCTTCCCCTTATCATTATATTTTAGTTTTTTTATCTTTGCAGACATTTTTTGCAGTTCTTTAGCTTTGGAATCATTCTTCTCCATCTTACCGATATCTAGTTTTAGAATTATTTAATTTAAACCTTTAAAATTTTTGATTTCAATTTCTTGTACTTGGATATGGATATCTTTATTTTTATTTTCTTTATCCATTTTCTGATCCAATTTATTTTTTTTGTGGAAAACTTACACTTTTTATCTTCTTTAAATTTCATCACCATCATCAGTGGTACCAACATCACATGGAATTTCATTTTAATCTCTCATTACTTCAGCATAAATTTATGAGTGAATAGATTCATTGTTAGATTAATTCATGCCTTTACAAGGTTTAAGGTCTTCTTACAACATTCCCTCGGGTCACTCCCTATGTCTATTTATCTGGATTACTATTGGGGGAAAGGATCACTATCTTTCTCTTCCTTTGATCACTGATTTTGAAAGGGATTCACCCATAGTTTATGGAATTAGTGGTCCCTCCATGATATCTAATTTATATATACTCAATTATAGATAGATTCTTTGTTGATTCCCAACATTAATCCGTTGATGAATACTATTTTATGACAGTTTTACCGAGAAATTCCTTCTAAATAGCTTTTTCGATTCTCATTTCCTTCACGAAGATCCTATTTCACGAAGATCAAATAGACTTCATAAAGCTCCTTCCTTTTGTGAAGCTCTCCTATCCTTCATGTCACAAATCAGATCTGGTCACCACCAATACCAGCACCAAACCCAGCCCATGACAAGGCCCGAAGGGTATTCCGTATCTCCACAGACTGGCACAAGTGCCTGGGTATCAAAAAAATCTGGTTTGGGAATGATTTACCAGAGTATGAAAGCATAAAAAAACAATCAATAATAAGAATTTAAAAATTTTCATGCTAAACAATTCTTAACAAAACCAGATCTGAATACATTTGTTTAAAGACCCTACAAGTGGTCCAAATACAAATAATGACAAAATCAAGACATCCCCAAGGACTCCACATGACAATGGGGTCATCACCCGTAAGCCGTCTCCACAACTCCGCCCCAACGATGGGGACTAACACCCTGAACTACGATCACCCTTAACCTTCCCTTCACCCGAGTCAAGCATAATAAGGTCTACTTACACCCAAGGGGTGTAAGTAGGATGTGAGACTGAGCCCAATAGAATACCACTAGATTATTCCAAAGATAATTCAATACAATGTGAACAAAACAAGCAATTTTAATACACAAGGTGAAACGATGTTAAAATTCCAAGAAATGCAACTTTCAATTGAAAACATTTTTCAATATGAGAATTTCATAATGTTAACACATTAAAATAAAAATGTTAGATACTATAATGTACTTATAAACACACCCTAGTATATGGGAAAATACCACAAATCTAATGAGCAACAAAATCGAGAACACCCCTAGGCACTAGGTTGTCTCGGGCCCTATGTACCTCGTACCTCGGTGTAAAGTAACCATAGAAAAATATGTTCTCATGAACGAGCCACTAGTAGGGAACATACCCATAACCCAGTGGTCCCCAATCATCATCCACATAGTTTATTTAGAGTTGTCGTTATCCAAGTGCTAGGTGAAATAGGGAAAAAACTCATCCGATCCACTTGTCGTACTAGTACACATCCACCCCACCTAGGTACCCGGGCTTCCCCTTTTGTGCTCAATAAATTTCATCATGAAACATAAATCTATTTTCATATAAAACACCAGTACTGGTCACACACAAATAATACAGTAGATATCAAATTTTATACCACTTAAAACACACAAAAAAACTTTTTTATTTTCCATAAAATAATTTCTCAAAAACCCACATTGTTTTGCACCCAACACTCCTTGAAAAACCCACTTTGCACACTATATGCACACCTATAAGTTACCAAAATGGAAAAGGCATCCCTATAAATTTCACTGAAACCTACAAATCAATTTTAGGTAGCCCCATGTGAACCAAGAAATGTAATCTTTGTAAAACTTCCATTTTTAAACAAACATGACACTTAAAGTTCACAAGTTCCACAACACCATTAAAACCAACTTTCACAGCAACAAAAAAAGGGATAAACATTAAAAACAGTATTTTCACCCCTAATACATCCCAATAAAATAAAAATAAGTAGTGATAGGGCAGCCCCAAAAGAACCAACAAGAGACTTCCACGAAACCCCCCCAATTTCACCTAAAATTGGCATTAAAATATCATTTTCATTACAAAAACCACTTAAACTATTTTTTGCAGAAACCATAAAATTAAATGAAAATGAAAATATCATAAAAAAAGAAAGTCAATTCACAGATATTTCATACATATGGAATCCCCTACCAAATTAGTTAAAACCTTGAATCCTTTGTGCGAAAATCAAATCGCACCACCACCGCACCAAGAGGGACCTAGATCAAACCTAAAATCACAAGAAAAGACCTAGAAAACCCAAGTTTAAACCCTACGTTCGAAACCCTACCCGCTGGTCATTTTTCACTTCAAGGAGAAGTAAATAAACCCTAAACAAATAGAATGAAACCCTAAGCAATTTGAAAGGGGAATGAAATGGACTAACTTACTTGAAAAATATTGAATGAATCTTCCCAAACCACTAGTATATAAATTTAAAACGGACATAATTTAGGGGTTGTTAGAACAAGATTTAGGACGTAATTTAGGAACTAGAATAGAGGGAAAAGAGTAAGAATTGAGAGAGTTAAGAAGGGATGAAGTTACCTCTTCCATTCTGGCCGACTTGAGACACCCTATGATGTTCTGCACTAATTCGAGATTTCAAAGAGATCCAAGGAGGGGGGAAAGGAAATGGGAGCGCGCCTGGGATTTTTAGGGTCGAAAGGGAGGTTGAATCACTAAAAAATTCATTATAATTAATAAGATATTAAAACATTAATGAAAGAATTTAAAACTAGAAAATGGGCTTTCGGGTTGGCCCAATTCTTAAATAAAAACCCAAATTCCCCATTGTTATGGATTTATAAGGGGTCCAAATTTCATTTTTTGTGTTAAAAGGTCAGTGGAGGATATTTGGAAGTAGAATGGGTGAAAAATATTTAAAAATAAAATAGTTATAAAATAATCAAAATCGGTTTTTAAATCCGGAAATGGGCTCTCGATTTGGCCCAAATCATGAAAACTCACCCTTTCCTCCAGAAATGAATGGGAAACCCCTAAAACAAAGAATTAATGGAAATTAAATGATATTTTACTTTAAAATAAGTTATGTATATGGAAATTCTCCCCACCATGAAAGACTTTCCACCCGGGAAAGTTAACATGAAGCATGATTTGAAAACAGGAATGGGTACTCTTCCTCGACACATGAATTCCGCTCCCATGTCTCATGAGTATCACTACCATGATGCCAATGAACCCAGACCAGCAGAATGGACTTCACTCAAAGAACCATGTCACGGGAGTCCACTATTTTCACCGGCCTCTCTACAATAGACAAGTTAAGCTCTATCTCCAATTCTTCCCAACTCAGCACATGGGACGGATCCGGGTTGTATTTTTTCAATTGGGAGACATGGAAGATGTCGTGGATGGACGTTAACTGAGAAGGTAAGGCCAAATTGTATGCCAGATTTCCAATACACCTGGTGATCTCAAAGGGACCGACATACTACGACATTAACTTACCTTGCTTCCCCAATCGACGATGGCCCAGACGAGGGGCCACTTTCAAGAATACCCTATCACCCACAGAAAACACTAGGTATCGATGCCTTCAGTTAGCATAAGATTTATGACGACTCTGAGCTATCAATAAACATTTCTGGATTAATTTTACCTTCGCAGATGTCTCCTGCACCAGACTCGGCCCTAGTAGTGAGGTCTCACCTACCTCATCCCAACACAGGGGGGACCGACAAGGCTGACCATATAGTGCCTCAAAAGGAGACATTCTAATCGAGTATTGGTAACTATTATTATAATAAAACTCAACTAGTCCAAAATGGGTATCCCAGGAACCTCCAAAGTCTAGGACACATGCACGGAGCATGTCCTCCAAAATATGATTCGCCTGCTCAGTCTGACCATCCGTATGAGGATGGTATGCTGTGCTCATCTTAATTTGGGACCCCAGGGCCTTCTGAAGGCCATCCCAAAATCAAGAAGTGAAGCAGGGGTCTCTATCTGAGTCAACTGCTGATGGTACGCCATGGAGTCTCACCACTTGTTGAAGATACAAATGGCCCAACTCATCCACTTTAGTTTTATCTTTTATCGGAATGAAGTGGGTGGATTTTTTCAGACAATTAATCACTACCCAAATGGAAATCTTACCTCGAGGTGTACGAGGTAAGCCAACAATGAAGTCAATGGTGACCTCATCCCACTTCTAGGCAGGAATGGGTAGTGGTTGGAGAAAACATGAAGGCCTTTGGTGCTCTAATTTCACCTACTGGCATGTGTAGCATCTTGACACAAAGTGCGCTTTGTCCCGTCTCATACCAGGCCTCAAAAACTGCCGATGGGCATCATAATACATCTTAGTGGCACCTGGATGGATAGCTCACTAAGACTGGTGTCTATCCTGCATCATCACCTTCCGTAGAGATAACGACACTACTGAACGGCCCTTGTATCACAGGATGCCCTCGAGATACGATGACTAATCAGAGGATGTCTCCCCACCATTAAGAAACTACTTTGACCACTGACAAAGATCATCAATTTGACAACTTGGCCCCGGTGACAGAACAACCACCCCGCCTTAATATGGTCATCAGGTCCTGGCCCACCAGGTACCACCAGTTGCCCCGCAGACACGTGGGGCCCACCCCAGGGTCCACCCACATGCCTGAACGGGTCATCTGACTAATGATAGTCCCCACAAGCCAACACATGTCCTTTCCAGTGTGCTTTTTCCTCACTCACACACACCCTGGGAAACTTCCCAGAGGGTCACCCATCCTGATCACTACTCCAGGCCAAGCACGCCCGGTGACAGCACAACTACCCCGCCTTAACATGGTTGTCGGGTCCTAGCCCACCAGGTACCACCAGTTTCCCCCTAGACACGTGGGGCCCACCCCAGGGTCCACCCACATGCCTGAATGGGTCATCTGACTAATGATAGTCCCCACAAACCAACACCTGTCCTTTCCAGTGTGCTTTTTCCTCACTCACACACACCCTGGTAAACTTCCCAGAGGGTCACCCATCCTGATCACTACTCCA
This sequence comes from Viscum album, assembly GCA_963277665.1. Taxonomy (NCBI): domain Eukaryota; kingdom Viridiplantae; phylum Streptophyta; class Magnoliopsida; order Santalales; family Viscaceae; genus Viscum; species Viscum album. Next base: position 718,599,113 of record OY728128.1, read on the forward strand.
GGCCAAGCATGCACGGTGACAGCACAGTCACCCCACCTTAACATGGTCATCGGGTCCTGGCCCACCAGGTACAACCAGTTGCCCCACAGACACGTGGGACCCTTCCTAGGGTCCACCCTCATGCCTGAACGGGTCATCTGACTAATGATAGTCACCACAAGCCAACACATGTCCTTTCCAGTGTGCTTTGTCCTCACTCACACACACCCTTGGAAACTTCCAAGAGGGTCACCCATCCTGATCACTACTCCAGGCCAAGCACACAAAACTACCGACATACATCATAATACATCTTAGTGGCACCTGGATGGATAGCTCACTAAGACTGGTGGCTATCCTGCATCATCACCTTCCAGAGAGACAATGACACTACTGAATGGCCCATGAAGCACAAGATGCCCTCGAGATACAACGAATAATCAGAGGATGTCTCCCCACCATTAAGATACTACTTTGACCACTGACAAAGATCATCAATGTGACAACTGGGCCCCGGTGATAGCACAACCACCCCGCCTTAACATGGTCGTCGGCTCCTGGACCAACAGGTACCACCAATTGCCCCGCAGAGACGTGAGGCCCACCCCAGGGTTCACCCACATTCCTGAACGGGTCATCTGACTAATGATAGTCCCCACAAGCACAAGATGCCCTTAGGATATCATGCATCATCACCTTCTAGAGAGACAACGACACTACTGAATGGCCCATGAAGCACAAGATTCCCTCGGGATACAACGACTAATCAGAGGATGTCTCCCCACCATTAAGATACTACTTTGACCACTAACAATGATCATCAATGTGACAACTGGGCCCCGATGACAGCACAACCACCCTACCTTAACATGGTCGTCGGGTCCTGGCCCAACAGGTACCACCAGTTGCCCCGCAAACACGTGAGGCCCACCCCATGGTTCACCCACATTCCTGAACGGGTCATCTGACTGATGATAGTACCCACAAGCCAACACATGTCCTTTCCAGTGTGATTTGTCCTCACTCACACACACCCTGGGAAACTTCAAAGAGGGTCACCCATCCTGATCACTACTTCAGGCCAAGCACGTTTAACTGTTGAGTTCTAATCAAGTAGGCTCCTGAAAAGGAAGGTGCACCTTGATGACAAGAGTCTTATCATTAATCCATTTAACCCTTTATCATTTTGGGGTGTTACAATCACCCCCCCTTTAGAGCACAATGCCCTCGTTGTGGGCCCTACATCTCAACCCAAGCAGTGCACCACACTTAAGGTTGGGTACCACCTCTGATACCAAATGTGAAAACTGGGCCCCGGTGACAGCACATCCACCCCACCTTAGCATGGTCGTCGGGTCCTGGCCCACCAGGTACCACCAGTTGCCCCACAGACATGTGGGGCCCACCCAAGGGTCCACCCACATGCCTGAACGAGTCATCTGACTAATGATAGACCCCACAAGCCAACACATGTCCTTTGCAGTGTGCTTTTTCCTCACTCACACACACCCTGGGAAACTTCCCAGAGGGTCACCCATCCTGATCACTACTCGAGGCCAAGCACACATAACTGTGGATTTCTAATCAGGTACGCTCCCAAATAGGAAGGTGCACCTTGTTGACACGAGTCTTATCATTAATCCATTTAAACCTTTATCATTTTGGGGTGTTACAATCACCCCCCCTATAGAGCACAATGCCCTCATTGTGGGCCCTACATCTCAACACAAGCAGTGAACCACACTTAAGGTTGGGTACCACCTCTGATACCAAATGTGACAACTGGGCCCCGGTGACAGCACAACCACCCCCTCCTTAACATGGTCATCTGACTAATGATTGTCCCCACAAGCCAACACATGTCCTTTCCAGCGTGCTTTGTCCTCACTCACACACACCCTGGGAAACTTCCCAGAGGGTCACCCATCCTGATCACTACTCCAGGCCAAGCCCACATAACTGTGGATTTCTAATCAGGTAGGCTCCCGAAAAGGAAGGTGCACCTTGTTGACACGAGTCTTATCATTAAGACATTTAACCCTTTATCATTTTGGGGTGTTACAATCACCACCCCCTATAGAGAACAACACCCTCGTTGTGGGCCCTACATCTCAACCCAAGCAGTGCACCACACTTAAGGTTGGGTACCACCTCTGATACCAAATGTGACAACTGGGCCCCGGTGACAGCACATCCACCCCCGCCTTAACATGGTCATCTGACTAAAGATAGTCCCCACAAGCCAACACATGTCCTTTCTAGTGTGATTTTTCCTCACTCACACACACCCTAGGAAACTTCCTAGAGGGTCACCCATCCTAATCACTACTCCAGGCCAATCCAACATAACTGTGGATTTCTAATCAGGTAGGCTCCCGAAAAGGAAGGTGCACCTTATTGACACGAGTCTTATCATTAATCCATTTAACCCTTTATCATTTTGGGGTGTTACAATCACCCCCTATAGATCACAATGCCCTCGCTGTGGGACCTACATCTCAACCAAAGGAGTGCACCACACTTAAGGTTGGGTACCACCTCTGATACCAAATGCGACAACTGGGCCCCGGTGACAGCACAACCACCCCGCCTTAACATGGTCATCGGGTCCTGGCCCACCAGGTACCACCAGTTGCCCCGCAGACACGTGGGGCCCACCCCAGAGTCCACCCACATGCCTGAATGGGTCATCTAACTAATGATAGTCCCCACAAGCCAACACATGTTCATTCCAGTGTGCTTTTTCCTCACTCACACACACCCTGAGAAACTTCCCAGAGGGTCATCCGTCCTGATCACTACTCCAGGCCAAGCACGCTTAACTGTGGAGTTCTAATCAGGTAGGCTCTCGAAAAGGAAGGTGCACCTTGTTGACACGAGTCTTATCATTAAGCCATTTAACCCTTTATCATTTTGGGGTCTTACAATCACCCCCCCTTTAGAGCACAATGCCCTCGTTGTGGGCCCTACATCTCAACCCAAGCAGTTCACCACACTTAAGGTTGGGTACCACCTCTGATACCAAATGTGACAACTGGGCCTCAGTGACAGCACAGCCACCCCGCCTTAACATGTTCGTCGGGTCCTGGCCCACCAGGTACCACTAGTTGCCCCGCAGACATGTGGGGCCTGCCCCAGGGTTCACCCACATTCCTGAACGGGTCATCTGACTAATGATAGTCCCCACAAGCCAACACATGTCCTTTACAGTGTTCTTTGTCCTCACTCACACTCACCTTGGGAAACTTCCCAGAGGGTCACCCATCCTGATCACTACTCCAGGACAAGAACGCTTAACTGTGGAGTTCGAATCAGGTAGGTTCCCGAAAAAAAAGGTTCACCTTGTTGACATGAGTCTTATCATTAAGCCATTTAACCCTTTATCATTTTGGGGTGTTACAATCACCCCCCTTTAGAGCACAACGCCCTCGTTGTGGGCCCTACATCTCAACCCAAGCAGTGCACCGCACTTAAGGTTGGGTACCACCTATGATACCAAATGTGACAACTGGGCCCCGGTGACATCACAACAACCCCGCCTTAACATGGTTGTCGGGTTCTGGCCCACCAGGTACCACCAGTTGCCCCGAAGACACGTGGGACCCACCCCAGGGTCCACCCACATGCCTGAACGGGTCATCTGACTAATGATAGTCTCCACAAGCCAACACATGTCCTTTCCAGTGTGCTTTTTCCCCACTCACACACACCCTAGGAAACTTTCCAGAGGGTCACCCATCCTGATCACTACTCCAGGCCAAGAACTCTTAACTGTGAAGTTCTAATCAGGTAGGCTCCCGAAAAGTAAGGTGCACCTTGTTGACATGAGTCTTATCATTAATCCATTTAACCCTTTATCATTTTGGGGTGTTACAATCACTGCGATGTTCCTGCTGAATCAACTTCAATAGAGAAGGAGTCAACTGGACGCTCGCCCAAAATGCCCCTCCACTGTGTTCCCTGGTCTCCACATGTATCTGAGAAAAGAGCCCCATCAATGTCCACTCATCACTAGAATTCCTCAAAGCCTACACTGGAACTGTTCTGCTCAAAGCGTCGACCACCACATTACCCTTTCTAGGGGTATAGACAATGTCAAAGTTGAACCCCTACAAGTACTCGGTCCAGCGACACTGCCTCAAGTTGAGGTCCTTCTGCGAGAAGATATAGGCTAAGATTTTGTGATTAGAGTAGACCACAAACTTATCCCCAAAGAGGTAGTGATGCCAAGTCTTCAAAGCTTGCATCATCGCTGCCATCTCCAAGTCATGGTTAGGGTATTTCTTTTCATGTGGTCGGATTTGGCGAGAGCCATAATCCACCATGTGATCATCCTGCATAAGCCCGCAGCCAAGACCCATACTTGAAGAATCACAATAGACCACATATCCCTTTCCAACTTCTTGAAAAATCAGCATGGGGGCGGTAGTCAACCGCCTCTTCAACTCCTCGAATGATTCCTGACATTCTGGAACCCATAACCCCTTTCCGGGTGAGCTCTATCATCGGTGAAACAAGCTGAGAGAAATCCTAAACGAATCACCTATGATAACCAACCAGGCCAAGGAAACTCCTGATCTCGAACACATTGTTTGGATGCTCCCATGACATAACTACACTTATCTTCTCAGGGTCCAATGAAAACCCCTGCTCAGAGATCACATGCCCAATAAATTTCACCTCCCTGACACAGAAAGTGCACTTTGACAACTTTTCATAGAGGCGGTAATCCCGTAATGTACCCAAAACGATCCTAAAGTGATGTTCGTGTTCCTCCTCAGAGATAGAGTATACCAGAATGTCATCCAAAAACACCACAAAAATGAATCAAGGTACTGATGAAACACCCTATTCATAAGTTCCATAAAGACCGCTGGAGCCTTGGTCAATCTGAAGGGCATGGCCAAATACTCAAAGTGGCCATACCTGATTTGGAAGGCTGTCTTTGGGATATCTGACTCCTTCACCCTGAGTTGATGATACCTTGAACACAAGTATATCTTTGAGAACCACTTTTCCCCCTTCAAATGATCATAAAAATCATCTATTCTGGGAAAAGGGTATTTGTTTTTAATTGTTACCTTATCCAGCTTCCGGTAGTCAATGCACAACCGGAGGGATCCATCATCCTTTTTCACGAACAACATAGGAGTAGCCTAACGAGAGACGCTCGGGAGAATGAATCCTTTGGATTCTAAGTCATCCAACTGTATATTTAATTCCCTTAGCTCGGTGGGGGCCATGCAATAAGAGGGAAGAGATATCAACTGTGTTCCCGGTGCCAGATAAATCGAAAACTCCACAACCCGCTCTGGGGGAAAACCAGAAAAATCATCCTGGAATACCTACAGAAACTCATTCAGTACATGAGGTAGTGAACCTTTAGGGGAAAGACCATACTCTATCACAAGCAAAGATAACTGGAAGATAACACTTCCCAACTCTAGGAGTGGAGGCCCTGCACGACCTGACCAATGATCCCATTCTCCACAAAAAACCTGACAACTCCCATAAGGTGCCGTGAAACTCACACGCCATATGTTGCAATAGATGTGTGCCTGGAAGTGTACTAGACAATCCATTCCAAGTATGATGTAAAACAGTTCCATATTTAGAACCAGGAGGTCCCACTCCATCTCAACCCCTGACACGGAAAGTGCACACGAGGGGAACCTGAGGCCCTGCTCCTTTTTTCCCAGTGGTGTCACCAACTCCATCGCGAAAGACATCAACTCAATTGGCAAATTCAGCATGTCCACAAAATGGGCAGAAATAAACGGAACAGATGTTCCAGTATCAAAAAGAGCAGTATCTATAGAAGATGCAATCAGAACGGTACCTCGAACTATCGACGGTCCCACCTATGATCCTACTGGTGCCTGATCCAATGCATGAAGATGTCCAGTATCTACCTGAGGATGACCGCTAGTATGTGGCTATGCCCTAAACTGGATCTTCCTATAAGATTATCCAGCTCTACCTCCATGACTTCCAAATCGAGATCCCCTAGTCCTCAACGACTCAGACTGTGCTGGCACTCCTCTTGAAGCCACTGAACCTGCCCCACTCGGAAGTGGACGTGCCACACCGCAGAAGCACTGTAAATGACCCATTCATCCACACTAGTAACAAGGCTTCCGAAGAAGTGGGCATGCTGGTCAGATGTGACATGGCTTCCCACATTGGTGGCACATGAACGATCTCACATCATAAGACGCAGAAGAAAACTGCCTGGAAGAGTGGACTGAACTGCCACCTCCTTTCTTCACATGATCCTCCCGCTTCATTTTCTTCTCTGAGGAGCTTCCACTTCCCACTGCTAATACTGAACCATAGAAACTATCCCTACCTTCCCTATAAATCTCCACCATGCATGCCCGATCAATGACCTCAGTATAGGTCCTCATCTTAAACAAGAAAACCTGGGAGTATATCTCTGGTCGTAAGACTTTCTCAAACCTCTGGGCCTTTGCCTACTCATTAGAGAAAATTTATAGATCATACCAAACCAACTCAGCAAAACGAGTGGCATAATCCATCACAGATATATTCCCCTAAACAAGTTCCAAGAACTCTCTAGACCTAGCATAAGCCAACACCTCAGGGCAATAATGTTCATTGAAGAAAACCTTGAAATCTCCCCAGCGCATCTACTCATTCTTCCCAACCTGAAGCACTGACTCCCACCACTTACGGCTATGAATCTCCAATAGAAATGATGCATACTTCACCCTGAGCTCCATGGGTGTTCCCAGGAACTCAAACATATGCTCGATCTTCAAGAGCCATTCTTCTGCTTCCTCGGGTTCTGAGCTACCTCAGAAGGAAGGAGGATTTTTTTCAGAAACTATTGTGATTTATCTTTTCTAGGTCCTTTCTCTTCTACCCTAATAGGAATAGGAGCAAGATCTGGTCCCTGTCCCAAATCTTGGATAGCCCAAACCATAGCCTCCATGAGCCTCTGATCAATCAGTGTGGGAGAACTCTCTCCAGCTTCCTCCTGTGGGCGCATGGGAGATTTCCAGGGAGGCATGTTGCTAAAAAATGCAACAGTAACGAAACAATAATCAATACCACAATTATGAAAATTTTAATAAAATACATAAAATATAAATAAACTAATCACATTTCAGTAATAAAAGAAACAACTACCCTACATCCTCCTGATGTCCACATGTGGTCTGCAGTCCACACGTCACACCTAGAGGTGAAGTAAATCCGTAAATTCCAACATCCCCTGGTGACTCAAGGTCTTCCATGAGAGGTGCGGTCCAAACACCCTACTCACAACCAAAACCCTGAGCCTGGACAGTCCTAGCTCATGTCTATCCCGACTCATCCCAAAATAGAAATATAACCCAAAAACTTTAACCTCCTTTGATACCATTTTTTCATGAACCAGATCTGGTCACCACCAATACCAGCACCAAACCAAGCCCATGACAAGGCCTGAAGGGCATTCCATATCCCCACGGGCTGGCACAAGTGCCCGAGAATAAAAAAAATCTGCTTTGGGAACAATTTACCCGAGTATGAAAGCATAAAAAAACAATCAATAATAAGAATCTGAAATTTTCATGCTAAACAATTCTTAACAAAACCAGATGTGAATACATTTGTTTAAAGACACTAAAAGTGGTAAAAATACAAATAATGAAAACTGAAAGAAATCCCCAAGGACTCCACATGACAATGGGGTCATCACCCACAAGCCGTCTCCACAACTCCGCCCCAACGATGGGGACTAACGCCCTGAACTACCATCACCCTTAGCCTTCCCTTTATCTGAGTCAAGCATAATAAGGTCTAATTACACCCAAGGGGTGTAAGTAGGGTGTGAACCTAAGACCAATAGGATACCACTATATTATTCCCAAGAGCATGCAATACAATGTGAACAAAACAAGCAATTTTAAAACACAAGGTGAAACAGTGTTAAAATTCCAAGAAATGAAACTTTCAATTGAAAATAGATTTCAATCCGAGAATTTTAGAATGTTAACACATTAAAATAAAAATGTTAGCTACTGTAATGTACTTCCAAACACACCCTAGTTTATGGGTAAATACCACAAATCCAATGTGCAACAAAATCAGGAACAACCCTGGGAACTAGGTTGTCTCGGGCCCTATGTACCTCGTACCTCGGTGTAAAGTAACCATAAGAAAATCCATTCTAGTGAAAGATATACTAGTAGGGAACATACCCATAACATAGTGGTACCCAATCATCATTCACATAGTTTAGTTAGAGTTGTCGTTATCCAAATGAAAGTTGAAACAGAGACAAAACCCATCCGGTCCACTAGCCATACTAGTACACATCCGCCCAACCTTGGTACCTGGGCTTCCCCTTTTGTACTTAATCAATTTCATCATGAAAAATAAATCTATTTTCATATAAAACACTACTATTGGTAACATGAAAATAATACAGTAGATATCACATCTTATACCACTTAAAACACACAACAAAACACTTTGATTTTCCATAAAAAAATTTCTCAAAAACCCACATTGTTTTGCACCAAACACTCCCTGAAAACCCCACATTGCACACTATATACACACCTATAAGTTACCAAAATAGAAAAGGGATCCCTAAAAATTTCAATGAAACCAAAAAATCAATTTTAAGGAAGCACCATGTGAACCAAGAAATGTAATCTTTGTAAAACTGCCATTTTTAAACAAACATGGCACTTAAAGTTCACAAGTTCCACAACACCATTAAAACCAACTTTCACAGCAACAAAATAAGGGATAAACATTAAAAACATTATTTTCATCCATAATACATCCCAATAAAATAATATAAGTAGTGATAGGGCATCCCCAGAACAACCAACAAGAGACTTCCATGAAAACCCCCAATTTCACCTAAAATTGGCATTAAAAATTCATTTGCATTACAAAAACCACTAAAACTATTTTTTGCAGAAACCATAAAATTAAATTAACATGAAACTATCATAAAAAAATCAATTCAATTCACATAGTTTTCATACATATGGAATCACCTACCAAATTAGTTAAAACCTTGAATCCTTTATGCGAAAATCAAATCGCACCACTGCCACACCCAGAGGGGCCTAGATCAAACCTAAAACCACAATAAAAGACCAAGAAAACCCAAGGTTAAACCCTAGGTTCAAAACCCTACCCAATAGTCATTTTTTAATTCAATTATAAGGGAGTAAACTCTAAACAAATAGAATGGAACCCTCAGAAATTTGAAAGGGGAATGAAATGAACTAACTTACTTGAGAAATCTTGAATTAATCTTCCTAAACATTAGTAGCTAAAATTGAAAATGGCCACAATTCAGGGGTTGTTCGAACAAGATTTAGGAGGTCATTTAGGAACTGTAATGGAGGTAAAAGAGTAATAATTGAGAGATTTAATAAGGGATGAAGTTACCTCTTCAATTCTGGCCAATTTGTGACACCCTATGATGTTCTTCCCTAATTCGAGATTTCAAAGAGCTCTAAGGAGGGGAGTAATTAAATGGGAGAGCACCTGGGATTCTTAGGGTAGAATGGGAGGTGGAATAACCGAAAAATTCATTATAATGTATATGATATTAAAAAATTAAAGAAACAATTTAAAATCGGAAAATGGGCTTTTGGGTTGGCCCTATTCTTAAATAAAAACCCAAATACCCCATTGTTATGGATTCCTAAGGGGTCCAAATTGATTTTTTGGTGTTAAAAGGTCAGTGGAGGATATTTTGGAAGTGGAATGAGTGAAAAATATTTAAAAATGAAATAGTTATAAAATAATAAATATCGGTTTTTAAATATGGAAATGGGCTCTTGATTTGGCCCAAATCATAAAAGCTCACCCTTTCCTCCAGAAATGAATGGGAAACCCCTAAAACAAAGAATTAATGGAAATTAAATGAAATTTTCCTTAAAAATATGTTATGTTTGTGGAACTTCATAAATAACACCACTTTCTTAAATCTCAACTAAACTTCATGCAACTATTTACTCTTGCGAAGCTTACTTAGCCTTTGCGAATTTATTTACTTTTGCGATGCTCAGAATATTTGGTTTGCTTTTATAGCCATTGTGAATTTATTCACCTGAAAATCCTATTTTATTTTGGGACCTTAATATTTTTATTAAGTTTTCCTACTTTTATTAAGGGGGTAGAGGCCAATTTATAATAATTTACACCAATTTCAGTAACTTCTGGCCACATCAGCACCATTTCACGATGCCCCCTCTTCTCTGATGTGATGATCCATTTTTCACGATGCTCTATGGAAATTTTACATTCACGATTATTTTAATAATCAAAGAGATCAAATTAAAACTATTCACGCTGTCATGATGCTCCACTCATGATTCTCCTCACCTTCACCATTTACGATGCTTCTCTTACTCACAGAGCTCACTGTCAGAATATTTTCACCTTAGAGAAATACTCTTCAGGAAGCCCATTATTCAAAAAATTAATGTATTTTCCATATTTTCATAATGCCTTCAAGGAAATCCACTTTGAGTGACTCTATCCAAACTCCAAATTTTGGACCCCAAAAATTTGGAAAACACAGAGAAATGGTCACTTAATGTACTTAACTTTCTACACCCCATCCATAGAATCCATTCCTCTATCTTGGATCTCTGCCAAAATTCCTAGTCAACAAAATATCTATACTCCACAACTATCCTTATAATCCCGCTTTGTAAACAAACACAATCAAACCAATAATATTACAATGTTTCCTTAAGGTATTTTTTCCAAAAAAAAGATGTACCAATATAACTACATGAATTCTCTATTATTTTATTGGTTTTAATGAAAATATTATTATTTTACAAGTTATTAAATTGAGATAATGTTTAAAGGAATATATATGACAGTTGATAAGGGTAAAATATATAACATTTTTTTGAAAAATCTTTCATATGTTTTTCTTGATTGAAAAGAAAAATTTATGAGCTTTATTTTTCATTTATCATTTCTTATTAAATTATTATTTTTAAATATTTGGGAAGGTATGTTGATGTATTGGGGAAGAAAAAGTTTATTATAAGTTCAATGTTTATTTTGATAAAAGTGAATTCTTATGAGTATTAATGGATTGAATGTTTTATTTATTCCATTATTTATTTTTATATATCCCTTATTGATATTTTTATTCTCATATAACATTTTTAAATGTTTTTCATAGTGATTTAAGAATTATTAGGTAGAAGGATGTGGATAAGATGAAAATTATGATGATATTTCATGAAAAGAAAACCTATCATATATTTAATGTTTTTTTATTGTGAAGAAAGGATACTAAGTGGAAGTGTACATTTTGTGATGTAATATATATTTATATAATGGCAATGAACTATTCAAATAAAAATATAAAATAAAAAAATCTTTATGAATATAAGAAAATGAATTTTTTTTAACGATACAATTTATATATTGTTTACGATTGATTCCTTATAGTATGAATTAGAGTGAAGGTTTAAATAATTTAAAGGTTAGGATAATTTATATAAATACCCTTATGATATTATAATTTATTGTCATCATGATATCGAATTTTATAATTACCATGTTTCTTCATTTAAATTATATTTTTTAGAAAGGTTTTTCACATAGTAAATAGGGAAGTTGAAGTATGAAGGTACCAAGAGGAGAATATCCTTCCAAGTAAACAACTTCAAATGTTTGGAATTACAACTAAGTAGTTTTTTTATTTGATGGATCAGTTGAAATAGGCTACAATTAGTATTTTAATCTATGTTAGAGAGGAACCAGTTCTACTATAGAGAAATATGTCGATAATGGATCATTTAATGATAAAAAACCCTAAGAGATTAATTGTATATTTTGACTTAGTGGTAGATAAGGTATGTATTATAGACTTATAAAAGGAATTTTAAGTTATGCGTTATTAATATCATTAAAAGGTAACTCATTATATTTACTATTTTGAAGCTGAATTTTAACAATTATGGTCAATATTTAATAATACTAGAGAAATAGAAGAGATTCACATATTATAATGAGGCACATCTATAAATATTTTCCTTTGAAAAATATTTTCCAATGGTTATTAAACATAATATGGGAAAATAATTATTATAATTATAGAAAAATTAAGAATATTTAGTGAACAAATATGAATAAAAATTCACCCAATTGGGTTGGTATACACCAAAATTTATCGAATATATTTTTAGTAAAATTAATTTGTTTTACTCAGGATTGAATCAAATATATCATAGGGTATTGTATTCCCATGAATTAAAAAGTTATGAGAATCTTATTTGATGTAATTCGATGGTAGAAATGAAGTTTGGCGATGATAAGGTGTTTTTGGACACTAAGAAAAAAAGAGTTCCAAATAGAAAAAATTGGAAAGAATCCATTAAGAAAATATGAAGGTAAGAAATTCACATTTCTAGTTTTTTATAAGTTTGGTAAAAAGAACCCTAGTATTTTTTTATGAAATATGGTAAGTGAATATGATGTGGAAGATTTTTAAATATTGTTATTTCATACAAAAATATCTCGGTGGCAGTAAGAAAAATATTAAAAAATAGGATATAAGGTGTTTTAAATGTAATGAGACGGGTCATTATGTGTATGTGTGTATTAAGAAGAGAATAAATAATGGGAAAATATAATAATATAAGCATAATGATGTGATGAAATCATTTTAAAATACTTCCGTAGATATAGGGACATAAAATGATGTGGTAACAACTGCACAAATATTTGTAATTTTCAAAGGTTGATCAATGTTCTAGGTACCATAAATTAAATTTTAAAGAGTATAATATTCCAGAAAATAATAGTTATTACTCTGTATAGGCATTATGAGTTAGTTATTATTCCCTTTGGCTTGAAAAATTCTCCAACTATATTGATATATCCTATGAATATAGTTTTCAGGAATATTTAGATAAGTTTTTGGTTGTGTATATTGATGGAAATTATGTTTATTATAAAATTTTTGAGGATCATGAAAAACATTTAAGTAATCTTATGCAAACTTTCAAATAATAAAAGTCATATATAAAATTTAAAAAATGTGAATTTTAATTACATCATATTTCATTCCTAGTATATATCTTAAATAGAGAAGCTATAACAATTATTATACTAAAAAATAGTTGATGAATGGCCAAGAATATAAAGGGTTACTGAGATTTGTAGTTTTTTTGGTTTAAAACTAATATTTATGGTTTTTTGAAAACATTTCATGTGTATCTATCCCACTATCCATGATTACTTAGAAAACGAGTTAGGTTTATAAAGATAAAGAAAAGTGTTGAATGTTTCCATAAATTAAAAGGCATATTTTTTAATGCACAATATCTGGCCTTACTATCTAGAAACAATGACTTTTTATCCATGTAAATCTTTAATTGGAGAGACTGGGTTATGTTTTAATAAATAATGATTGGGTAAATTCTTATTCTTCACTTCTATTGAAACCTAATGACAAAAATTTTCCTACCTATAACCTAGAACTACAGGTTATAATTTTTTATTTAAAAAATTTAAGACATCATTTATATGGATTAAAGTATGAAATATATACTAATAATAAATGTTTTAAGTATATATTAACTCAGAATGTGTTTAAAATTAGGTATAAGAGATGCCTACAATTGATAATGGATTATGACTTCATGATTCATTACCATAGAGGTAAATAAAATAGAGTAGCTAATGTTTTGATTTGGAAAGATAATTTATAATTTAATAGGTTATTTATAGAACATGTTCCTTAGGTTAATGAATCGATAAAATATAGATTAGAAATTATGATTTTTGTAACTCCCTATGTTTTGTTTCAGGTTCTAACACAATATCCTTTATCAGATATGATTAAGTAATCTCATAAGGAAGATAATGTTTTACATGAAAAGGTATAATTTGTTAGGAAATGTAAGTTTACTTTATTCAATATTGAAAAATAACGTGTTTTGAGATTCATTTTTTATATATTTCATGTGACCCACAGTTTAAAAAAGTACTATTGAGTGAAGATCATAGATCTCCATTTTTGATTCATCCTGGATACACAAAAATGTATAGAGACCATAAAGAACATTTATGGTTGGATAGAATAAGGAAATAAATTTATTATTTTACTATGAAATGTTTTACCTTTCAAAAAGATAAAGAATAATTACTATTAGGAAAGGGGATGATTCATCCTTTTCCAATGTAGGAATGGAAATTGGTTAATATATCCATGGATTATATGGTTAGATTACAAAATACATCTCTAGGTAATAATTTGATTTGGGTAATTATTGATCTAATAACTAAACCATCTAAATTTATTCAAATTAAATAAAATATTTCTTTGGATAAACTTTCTCATCTTTATGATAATTAGATAATTAAATTATATGGTGTTCTTATTTCTATTATATCTAATTATGATCCTAGATTCACTCATAATTTTTGGAAAGGATTTTAGATGACTTTGGGTAGTGAATTAAATTTTAATACAACCATTCATCCTCAATATGATGGATAGTCAGAGTGGATGATTCATAATATAGTGGATATGCTTCAAACATGTTCAATAGATTATCAGGGATATTTAGACTATCAATTTTCTTTTGTTTATTTTTCTTATAATAACAGTTTTCATTTTAGTATACAGATGGAATCTTTTAATGATTAATATAGAAACGATGTTAGACTCCACCATGTTGGGATGAATCTGGTGACTGAAACTTGTTGGAAATATAATTATTATATGAAATGGTTGATAAGGTGAATATGATTTAGTGGAACATGAGGATGGATCAGAGTTAGATTTTTTTTGTGGATAACTAGAGGAATGTTCTTTCTTTTGAGGTTGGTGATCATGTTTTTATAAATGTATCTACATGGAAAAGTGTTATGAATTATGGTATAGATGGAAATTTAATTCAAAAAATCATTGGACCGTATGAAGTCATGGGTAATGTTGTATCATTTTTAGATCAAGTTTCCTTGACTATAAGTTTATCTTAGGTATATGGCATATTATTTATTTATTTATTAAGAAAATATGGGTTGGGATCATTTCATTTTTTGATACCTAAGGTGAATCAATTAGAAGAAAAACTTTATTATGAGGATCTATAAATATAAATTCTTTCCTATAGAGATACAGTGTTGTGGAATATAATAATTCACAAAGTTGATGTTTTGTTTTGGAAAAATCATGTGGTTGATGAATAAACATGGGAATAAAAACATGTTGTTAAATAAAAATATCCCCAATTCTTTAAGTAATGAATTAAATTATGAGGATACAATTTACAAAGTGGGGAACAATTTAACAAAATAATTAATTTTAGAATAAGTCATCTTTATTTCATAAAAATATTCTATAATTACATTTTGTGGAGATATATTCACTATATTCATATTAATTAATTTTCTACAAAAAATGAAATAGTTTTCTTCATTATAAACTTTTGACATATATTATATGGTTTTACTTAAAGGAATTATTTATCATTTTATAAATTTTTATTTTTAAAAAATGTTTATATTTTTTTATCATCATATCAAAATTATCTTAGGGTTAATATTTAATAATTTTTTTGAAAGTTTTCATTTTTTCAGTGAATATAGAAAAATGATGATTTTGTTGCAAACTATATTTTATTTTCAAGTACTTACAGATATAAATTATATTTTGGGTTATGTTTTAAAATTTAATTAGTTAATTTTTAATAAAAATATTCCAATATTGTTTTATAATAAATTTTATAAGTGAATTTGGTACGAGAAATTTTTTATACAGAAATGGTATTTTTCTGAAATACTGTTTTCAATTTGTTTGTGGGTTCAATATTAAATTAAATTATTCCAATTCTAGAAATTGAATCTCAAAAAATAGATTCCATATTCATATTCATGTGGTCTAAATTTGGTAATTAGGTCCCTTTTATTTTTTGTCATTATGAATGGTCAACATAGTATAATATTTTACCATGGTAACAATATAATGGCTTAGTTATGCTTAAAAATAATTTTATAAGGGTTAAAATATGTTTCAAAAACATTATTTTTTACATTTACTGATTATATTTCATCCAAAATTATCTAAAAATAAAAATATAACCTTTTGTTTCTATTTAGCATTTATATTGGACTATATAATATTTAAAGATAACGTAAAAAATGCCCCTCTCCGACTTTTAAAATATATATTATTTTATGGCAGGGATAAATATTTTTTTAGATTAAAAATGGTTATTTGAAACATGAATAAATATTTTCTATCATGTTAATTTATTTTTAATTTTTAGTGATGTAATAATTATCTTATGTGCTTATACAACATTGAATCAGTGCTTGTGCAAGAAGTAAAAAAATCATGTAAATGGAGTTAAAAACACTAGATGTAATAACTTTTGGGTGAGTTATGGTTTACCAATAATTTTATAGACAAAAAATATCCGGGATGTATGAATGTATTCTATTTTAATTATTTTTTTGCATGTTTTTTCATAGTTAAATTAATTTAATAGTTTTAAAAAAATAAATTAATGATATTCTAAATTAAAAATGTTATATTAAACGAATTAAATTTACTAAAAATGATATATTTATACAAGTTAATGCGTGAGGGTTGGAAATATCAACCATTTTACATTTATTAGTCAGTTTTCCTTTTATAGTAACTTTCTTGACCCTAAAGTGTAATTTTTTTATCATTATAATTGTCAAAAGGGTTAACAGGGGGTTAATATAAAAAGATAAGTGAGAAAATAAGACCTAAACTAATAAAAATATTATTGGATGAGATGATTTCATCTCATCCTAATATTATCTATGGATTATTTAATTTAGAGTAATTTTTCCTTGTATATTAATTAATATTAATTTAATACATTAACAAAATCCATGAGTTCCTCTCCCCAAACTTATAAAAAAGAACCTCCTCCCCCTCATTCTAAAACCTTTTGAAAACTACATCTTATCTAATATATAAAAATATTCCTTACAAACATATATAGATGCAACTTTTAGGACCTAGTTTGATTAGAAAACCAACCTAGGAAGATATTAGGTATAATCCAAAAGAGGTTGTCTGACGAAGAGGTATAGTTCTTAGTATAATGTTTTCATTTTCTTTATTATACCTCATTAATATCCTCTTATACCATGATGAAATAAAAACATTAGTATATTTTATATACTAATATTTTATTATGTGAATGGAATAAACTATATCTATATCCTCTTCCATCAAATAGTAAACAAAACCACTATTCATGTATATGGCATACTACCACCACATGAGCCTATGTAATTCATTTATCATCACAACTTATCACTACCAGTTATAATCATAAATTCATTCATATTAAGGTACACTCTTTTATTATTTAACAATGTGTTTTTTAGATTCATAATTTTTTTGGATGTTTTTTGCAGAATCTTAAGTTGGGAACTACCTACCCGACATTTTTACATCATAAGATTGTATCATTTGACATAAATATTGTGGGGAAGGTCAGGAAATAAAATAATTTTATGGATTAAAAATATACTTTACATCCTTAAATATTTTTTCATTATTTTTAACCCCGGTAATTTTATTTTTCAACTCATGTGGATTATAGGGATCTCACACTATAAATCCTAGGTTTACGACATAAATCCCTTCATACCATCAGGTTTTTTCCTCCACTAATGTAACTTCACCTCTTATATTGATATATAAACAATGTTCTTGAACCCTAGGTAGTTATAGGTGGATTTTGGGTGTATCCTATACTTCTAGACTGATTCATTCAGCATTAGATCTTTAGTGTGGTTTTGTATCTTCTCTTTGGTAAGAAAACTTTATGCTTCTTCGTTGCCATGTTACAAAAGTAGTTTCAAATTTATTTTGTGGATTCATCGACCTTGTGGTGATATTTTTGGGATCATTTTTATATCTATTATATGATCTTATCCTATTGTATGACCCTTTTGTTGGTTGTAGTGTCGTGGTTGTGTTTATGGAGGTATGTGTGATCCAAACTCTCTTATAGAACTTATTTGTTATAGAATACGATTATGAGATATTGAAACCATTATTAGGGTCACTGTTTTTGTAACATCTTTCTTTCCCATGTTGTTTGATCCCACTGTGGGTAGGTTTTCATCTGATATTGAGGTAGGTAGTTTGGTCTCAATCCTATGTTTGATGAACCATTTTTATATGGTTTTAAAAATTGATTTATAAATAATTTTTCATGATTTATTTGTGTGCATAAATGAATTACTATTAAAAAATGTTTTATTCCCTTGTTTTTATAAAAGAAAAGGGTTTTCAATGAATTTTGAAATGGATTAATAAATTGGTATTCAATTTATTTTTTTAATAGAATAAAGGGTTTTTTGAAAATGTGGGGAAATAGGAATCCCATTGAAATGTTGTGAGAAATGTAGTGAAAGGGATACCTTAGGTACTTATGTGGAAGGCGTAGCTTCAAGCCATCACCAATTTTGTTGTCACAAGGATCACTCATAGGGTGTTTCTTTGCTCCCTAGACCTATTTTATATGGGCTTGCTATTGGAATTGTTAGAGGGTTCACTCATGGGTTGTTCATATGCTCATTAGAAATTTTTTCTAAGGACTTGGGTCCACACTAGTAATTAATTGTGGTATAAGTAGTCTGTTATATTGGAAAATTTTTATCCTTGTATTATTTACTACTGGTCCTCTCTTGTACTATTTTTACTTTGATATACATGATTTGAATTTTGATAAAATGTTTATGTAAATTTATTCATTGAAACTATTTTACCTAACTTTTTTTATACAGGAAAAGGGGAATTTTTTTACCATTTCTTTGATATAATTTTTTTTAATGCTTATCAAACTATATTTTATTTAAAATGTGTTTAAAGGTATTATTTTACACACTTTAAATAGAATAACTATCAGGATTCTACTAAGCCTATTTATCTCACACCTTCCACACACCTTTAATGGTGTGTATACATGGTTATGCCTTTTGATATAGGGAAATGAAAGGCAATACATTAAGGTGTTAAGGTTTCTATTAGGTGGGTTTTAGTGAATAGTGATAAGATGGTGTGAGATTTACCACATATCATATGAGTATTTTTATTCTATTTTGGTTGTAAGTTTGATTTTTGGATATTTAACTTTTATTTTTTTTGAGATTTATGACTACAAGTATTTTATTGTATTAGTTGTTCATATTTCTTTTGGATTTATTCCAATTTTATTTATATTATAGATATATATTCTATATAACTTGTTTACTTGGGGAGATATCATTACCTCAGGTTATTATTTAATTCCCAAGTGATAGTCGCAAGCCTATGTGGATAGAGAATTCCATTCAAGTATGTTGTAGATTAGCTCAGTTACCAATTTATGAAGGTAACCTTGGTCAGTTCATTAATTATTTGTGTCATAGGCCAGTTTTCTTTAGGATTCCTTATCTTGGAACATTTTTTAGACTATATATAGGATTTTCAAAACATGATATGTAGGTTATAGTGAGTTTTTGACCAGCTCTTAGCATGACACAACTCATGATACCATGGGATGTGGGGATGTGTGTCTCCTATTTTGAGTCCTTGATCTTAATCATATTTTTTTATTATGGTTTTTTAGTTTGAACTCAGATTATCCCATTTTCTTATCATTTCTTCGGTTGTTGGTGCACAATTGTATACCTCTAAGACATCTTACATGAGTCCCACTAGAGGGTACAATGGATTATCCTCAAGGGAATCATCCTTTGGATTTTAATGATAAAGAGGATATTATATAAACAATTCATTATATGGACCAAAATGTATATCATATACAGAACTGAGTTGTTGAGGTATATCCAGGAGTTGGAAGAGATAAGGATTGATCTTGAGATTTATAATATGAGAATCCCCTATACATTATGGATACTATTTCGTCATAAGAGGATTAGGAATGAGTAGAAAAGATATATCAGATATTAAACTTATTGGATACACCTGAAACCATCAAGGTGGATTGTGGAGAAAATGGGGTCAAGGGTCCTAACAAGAGATAATGGGATTCTATGGTATAGGTGGATATGAATGTAGTCTTATATTGGCAGGGTTTCAAGACACTCTTCCTTTATCCTTTCTTCCAATAGTCTGTGATAATAAAAAAGTATATAGGGTTTCTATATTTTTAGTTTGAAGAGAATTCAGTGTTGTTTTACATTAGTTAGTTTGTGAAGATACTTCATTTTTCTCCATAGGTGTTAAATTAGGATCATATGATAACTCAAAAGTACCTTTAGGGGTTGTGAATGAATATATGATTGACGGTATATATATCGAATCATTCTATATATATAGAGATAGTATATAGAACTATGATGAATAAAATATATATGGAATGAATTATTTGTTATTCTACACATTCTCTTCCATTTAGTTGAAGCTTCAGAGGCACATAGGAAAAGAAAAGTAAGTTTTATGATCATCAAAAGAGTGCTGGAGGTGGTTCTTAGCAGTAGGCTTCCTCTGCACCACTAGTTGTACCTAGTGGTGTGCCACTAACATGCTACCAATTTGGATTTTTTGGGAACAAAAAAAATTATTATCCATCAACTATGAAGATTTTCAATGATTTTGGAATTTATATACATCTATAGAGTTTCTTCCAAACTTTTTTTATGTCTCTCTATAGTGAAAGATCATCAGATCCAAAGGCCTCTACGTTGTAGTTTAAAACATGAAATTCCATTGGGCTCCATCCACAAGCATAAAGATTCATAAACATTCACGAAATGGATGAGTCTCTAGAGGAGGTTATCATGGGTATGATGATAGTGAAAGGTACCATCATCATTGAATATTATATAATGATTTCTCTATTTGATACAGGTGCCTCATACTAATTTAAATCTTCATGTTTTTTTCATGTGTTGAATATTTTAAAGGAGATCATGTCCATTATTACGGAGTGAGTGGAACCTATTTAAAAGATGAAAGAGAATTTATTTAAGTTTTGTTCTTATTTTCTATAGATCACTGATGTGGAGATAGTTTGGTATTTCCTAATTCTTGATATGTATTTATTTGACATCATTATGAGGATGGATTAGATTGTTCCTCATCATGATGAGATTGATTAATATCATTGAAATGTCATGTTTCTTATTGTCTATGTGATATCTCAGGTGTTTTAGGATAGTGGGACTGAGGTCTTGTCATACAGGACCATCTCACCCATAGCTCAGAAGGTTGTTTTCTACTATTGAGTTTGATCCTGATGTGGTTTTTTCTCTTGTTGATATTCATGCAGTTTTTGGTAATTTACTAACTTTTTCTTAGACAACATCTGTGGAATTCCTCCAGAGAGATATGTGGAGCTTTCTATTTCTTTATTGTTAGGAACATAACTAATATAGATACCATCATATTACATTACACCAGGGGGTATGAAATATATCATGATTTAGTTGGATGATATGATAGTGAATAGTTTCATTGGCCCATGTTTTTTTCCATGGGAACCACTAGTGATCTTTATTTATAAGTTATTTGGCTCACTTAAATTATGTGTAATCTATCTAAAGTTGAACTAGGTAAAAAATAAGAATATATATCTCTTAACCCATGTTGGTGATTTTTTAACAATTAAATGGGTTGTAGTGGTTATAAGAAATCATTATTTGGTTAGGTTATCATCAGTTCTATTTTTGGGAGTCTGATATAATGAAGAAATAATTTTGGAGAACATGTGGCCATTATGAATATATTATGATGAATTTTGGTCTGAATAACACTTTTATATTCTTTATAGATCTAATAAATCAGATATCCCATCAGTATCTCGATAGCATTTTTTTTGTATTTGTTGATGAAATTTTGGTGTATTAGAGGTCCAAGTGTGAGTATTAAAAACATATGAATTTGGTTTTATAAATCCTAAGGAGACTCAGTATATTTTAAATGATTTCAAAATTCAGATTTTGGATCCAATGAGTGAATTTCTTTGGGAATGTGATTTATGAGAACAGATTGTTAGTCGTTCTAGAGAAAGTAATGGTTGTTCTGTCATTAGAAGAGCCACAGAATGCATTTGAGATACATAGATTCCATGGTTTGGATTAACAATTTTAGTTATTCATCAAGGATTTCTCATAGTTGTCACCAAACTTGATTTATATTATTAATAAGGGGATTAAATTCACATGGGATGATAAATTTCATTCTTGCATTGATGAGTTTCAATGTCTTATAACATTGGAACCTATTTTTCTCTAACATGAGCCTACTAAGGGGTATGTGGTATACTATGATTGATATGGTGTTTTTATAGGTTTCATTCTTATGCAGGATGATCACATTGTGGCCTATGGTTCTCATCATCTTTATCAACATGAGAAGAATTACCCCACTCATCATTTATATCTTGTCGCAGATACAATTTTTTTTATGTTTTTTTAAGAATTATCGTTTTGGGGATAGATTCATAGTCTTTTATGAACATAACATATTGAGTTATATATTTTCTTAGAAGGAATTTAATCTTATATAGAGGTGGTATGTGGAGTACCATTAAACATTCAATTTAAAGATCACCGACACCCTAGGTAATGGAAATTTCATCATAGATTCTCCCTTTAATAATGTAACATCATAGACTCTCTTAGAATTGAAGGATTAATGAGAACTTATAGGGCTCTTCACTTAGTTTCTTGTGGACACTCATAAGGATGATTCAGGTATGGTTGTGACCAATGTTCAATTATTAATATCCCTACCCAATTCTATACTACATGGTCAATGGTACGTTAATGAGTTCATACAAATTATATAAACCATATATGATGGGGAAATCACTTCTATTTGGTCTCTCTATTCAGATGGTATTATGTGATTTGGGAATCAGTTTTTCATCACAGTATCTGTGCGGATTTTAGTTTTTTGTACTATCATAGTTTTTCATGCGTCATTCATAAATCCACTAAAAAGATGTATTATGACATGAGATGATGATTCTGGTGGGAGGGTATGAAGTGTGACATTGACTTTTTTATCTCACTATTACACCTTCCAATAGATAAAGGTAGAGAATATAAAATCTTCTTGTTTAATATATCCTCTTTTAGTTCTATTTTGGAAATAGAGAGAGAAGTTAATGAACTTATTTATGGGATTGCAATGGAATCCCCAATGTTTGAATTCTAATTGGTAATTAGTTGATTGATTAAAGATATAGTCCCATTTCATTGTGATTTGGAAAACCACTAAAGATGAATATCTTGGTATGATTCATGTGTTGGATATTGTGAGGTTACATGGGGATCTCTATTATGTTGTCCTAGATAGGGATCCTAGGTTTACCTCCTTGTTTTGTAAGATTCTACAAGATTCAATGGGGACTTAGTTTAGGTTGAGTACAACTTACCATCCCCAAATAGATAGTTAGATGGGGAATTCTATTTAAATCACTTAGGATATTATCTATTCTTATTTCATTGATTTCGGTGTATTTAAGGATACCTATCTAATATTGGTTGATTTTACTTAAAAAAATATTTACTACTAAATGATCAGAATGTCTCCATTTGAGGATTTGTGTGGTATCCCATGTAGATAACTCTTTTTTGGGAAGAGGTGTGTGATACCTCTATTATTGGACTGAGTCTCTTATAGGTATTTAAATTAAAATTAAGGAAATACATTGATATATTTTATTATTTTAGAGTTTATATAAATTGTATATGGATCTTTGATGCCACATTTCAGAGTTTTCCATTGGTGGATCGGTTTTCTTGAAATTGTATCCTTAGTTGAGTCACCTATTTCTTTAAAAATATGGGAATATGGATCCAAAAAATGATTTATCATTTTAGGTCACTAAGTTGATTGGTAAGACTACTTATCGATTGGAATTTCTAACTGATATGATATGAATTTATGTTGGTTCCACATATCCGAGATCAGGAAGTGCAATCAGCATTCCCCTAATGTTCTATGTTGGAAATTGATCGAGTTGGATTCAGATGTTTTAGTAGTGAAAAAACTAGTATAGATAATGGGTTATTATGTTAAAGTCTTTCATGGGAGATTTATCTCATTGGTAATACTATTATGGTGACATGTATTAGATTCTCATGAGACTGGGCACTTGATTTTTCAGTGAGGGAGAAGTGGTTCCACCTCATTCATGAGCACCCTTCTTATGTATAACTTCTTAGGTATGAAATATACTATGGTGGGGAGATTTTAAAATCATGGATTTTAAGGTATGATATTTTCATTTTTAAGAGTGTTTTTTTGGGTTTGGATATGTTTTAGGAGTTTCAACAGGAGTCTGGTCTAGACACTACCGATCAAGAATTTTTAAATCGTAAGATTGTATCTTAAGACATAAATGTTGTGGGTGAAGCCATAAAACCATTTTTCTATTAAATAATTTTACAATGTCAATATATATTTTACTTTATAAAATATTCATTTGGGATTTTTAACCTAAGTGATGTATTTTTCACTGTATGTGGATTAAATTGATTTCACACCATAAATACATAGTTTTTGAAATAATTACCTTCAATCTAGTATGTTTTATCTACCACTCACTTAAATTCCAATACCATATCAATGTATAGTTATTGGTCTCATACAATTGGTAGTTATAGGGAGTTTTTTGGTTATCATCCTCTTATGGACCACTTCATTTAGCATTCAATATTCAACTTAGGTGTGTTACTTCTCTCTATAATGTAGCCTTTATTCTTATTTGTTTCTATGTTTTGTTAGAAGTGTTGTTATGTGTTTCTAGATTCATCAAACTTGTGAAGATTTTTGTTTGATTCTTTTTATATTCATTATAGTGGAAAACCCTCATGTTTTTTTGTAGTGAGATGGGTGTGTTTATCGAGGTGTGTGATCTAACCCATCTATTAAATCTTGTCTGTAATTGAATGTGATTCTATGATATGAGTATCACTATTAGGGCCTCTATTTTTTGTATCTTCATTCCTTCCATTGTTGGTGGATCACATTATGGGTGTTTTTCGTCTGAAGTTTGAGGTAGGTGGTTTTGTCTCTAGCCTATGTTGGATGAACCACATTTCTCTAGATTTATAAATGTTTTCAAAAAATAAATTGTAATGATTTATTTGTGTGAATAAATGGATTAGTGATAAAATATGGTTTTTACATTGTTCTGGTAAAATAGAAAGTGTTTTCAAATAATCCTAAAATGTATTAAGAAATGGGGTTACAAAGAATGTTTTTGAAAAAATCAATGGTTGCATGAATATTTTGTGAAATGTGAATCTCTTTAAAATGATTTGAGAAACTCAACAACCTTGAGTACATAGGTAGATGGTGTAGAATAAGGACATATTCCATGTTATTATTGGTATTTTCACTCATGGGGTGTTCCTATACTTCGTAGTATTTTTGTTCTAGGGGATTTCAATTATCATTGATGGGGGGTTGGGGGGTTCACTCATTAGGTATTCCTATACTCCATAGGACTATGTTCTAAGGACTTGGGTGCACACTAGTCATTTATTGCGGTATGAGTAGTATGTTAGCATGAACTATTGTGATCATTTTTCTATTTACCATTTTTCATGGATTGTTATATTTAGTCTTTAATATACATGATTTTGATTTTGATAAAATGGTTATAGAAATTCATAATTTGAAACTATTTCTCCTGACTTATTATAGGACTATAGAAAAGGGGAAGTTGTTTACTCTGATATTTATATAAAACTATTTTACTTATTATCATTTTATATTTTCTATAAAAGGATCATACTGAGATTATTTTATAGAGATATGATATGGAAATAATCAATGGGATCATACTAATCCTATTTATCTGGAACCCTTCACACCCATCTGGTGGCATGTAGACCTGGTTTTGTATTTTGAAGTAGGTAATTTTAGGGAACTAGAGTGAGGATTTGAGGTTTATGTTAGTTGTTTTTGGGTATCTAGTAATGAGATGATAGGAGATTTCTGACACATCACTGGAGTAGTTTTATTCTCTTTTTCTTAATTTGGTTTTGTTGGATATATACATTATCATTTTTATTTAGTTTGTGAGTTGTATTTCTACCGATGTTTTCTTTTAGTTATAGAATTTATTTTTTATGGTTTTATTTTCAATGTTATTTATTCCATGTATATACATTACATGCATCTTTATAAGTTTGGGAAAAATAATTCCCTCAATATTTTGGTTTATGTTTGGATGTTAGAAACTATGTCATGGGAATCGGGAACACCCTTAAGGTTTGTGTCTGATAATCTAAGTTACCAGTTTATCAGGGAAACATAGGTCAGTTCATTACAATAATTATGGATTAATTGTTTATATATAATTTTAATGATATATTTTTTATTATTAAAATATAATATATCATTTAATTTTCTTACATTTTCATCATTAATAGGTGTGTATTACCATAATTATGAAGCAACATGATTCATTTTTCATGACCACATCACATGGATACATTATATAAGTATATTTAAAGAAATATTTTTTATTTAATATATAATCATCATTTTTAAAGATAAATTGAAACTTACTTTATTTTTATCATGTTCTTTTCAAAAATGGAAATTCTACTCATGTGGACATACAACCTACCATCTACATGGTTTTAATTTAATTCATTTTTCACAACCATCCCTAGTACAAAACCTTTTTTTACGTCAGTTATTTAACAACTGATGTTAAAAATGGGTTTTTATGGTTTTTAACATCGATTTAAAAAAAAACTAATGTGTAAGACCATCTGGAAATGACATTAAAAATCCATTTTTATGTTGATTTTTAAAAAACCAACATTAAAAGTCATTTTTTATATCCTTTTTAAAAACCGACATTAAAAGTCCCTTTAATGTTAGTTTTTAAATAACCGAAAAAATGTGTACCAACTTGTAGAAAATTTCATGAGATTTGATTTTATAGGTAGTAGAGCTCAAATGGAGTTATAGATCAAAAGTTATGACCATCAGAATTTTGATATTTTTTTGAGGAAAGATCGAATGAGCCAACCGTAACTTCATCTTAGAAGGTATTTTAGAATATAAAGAAGGATTTTTAGTTTTACCATGATATAAATCATTATACATCATTATAATAAAATAATAATCATTAAATGGTATATTAATGAAGAAAACTACTCATAAAAAAATAAATCATGGAAAAATAATTACAAATAACTTAGAGAGATCCCGAAAAGAAGAAATAATGGATTCACGTGGAAGATAAAAAATGTCGAGTCAGTGGAACGGTGATGGTTGAAATAAATTATCATTAAATGATATATTAATTAAGAAAAGAAATCATAAAAACCGTATATCATGGATAAATAATTATAAATACCTTTACGAGATCACAGAAAAAAATTGACTCGCGTTAAATATAGAAAAATTCGAGTTGGGGGAACGATTTTGGTTGAATGAAAAGTCAGTTAAATTTGGATATGTGTATAATGAAAACATATAATTTATATGATAAAAGAAAACAAGGTATTTAAAATTTTAGGTGGCAATTAGAAATTTCAATGTCGCGATGTAAGAAAATTGAAATTTTGAATTGGTGAGATATTAAAATTATCTTTCGTGCCGGTTTTATGATAACCTTCATGAAAAGATATTAAATTTTTTGCTGATTTTTCAAATCGGTTATATAAGAACCGACATGAAAAGTCATTTTTCATGACTTTTTCATGTTGGTTAATTAATAACTGACATTAAAAATTATTTTTTACATTGGTTATTTAATAACCGACATAATTTTTTTTAAAACATGTAGTTCATTTCCCAAGATTCGATTTGACATGTCACGATGCCCAAATGGAGTTACAGATCAAAATTTATGGCCATCAAAAATTGTCCTTCCCTAAGAGTTCATTTAGAGATTATCCACTTCTAATAACCATAAGTTTCGATCCGTAACTTCGTTTGAGATCTGTGACCTATAAAATCGAAGCTTGGTAAATGAAATAATTTTTTGTAAACATTTTTCAGATTGTTTATTAAATAACCATGGTGAAAAATAATTTTTAACGTTGGTTATTAAATAATCTATGTGAAAAAGTCAAGAAATTGTTTTTTCATGTCGGTTATTTAGAACCGACATGAAAAATATTGGAAAATCAATTTTTCACATCAGTTATTATATAACAGACATGAAAAATTAGAAAAAATGTATTTTTCATGTCGTTTCTTATATAACCGACATGAAAAATCAGCGAAAATGGATTTTCAAGTTGGTTATATAATAACCAGTGTAAAAAAACAAATTTCAAAGATTTTCACGTCGGTTCTAAAAAACCGACGTCAAAAAAGGCAACGTTAAAAATAGTTTTTGTACTGTTGCATCATTCATGGTAGGATTTAAATGTTGTAGGAAATTATAAATGTGATAATTATTTATTTTTTATTATTTTTGGGATGATGGAATAATGACCAATTTCACTATAGACAACTTTGAAATATCATTTTGAACATACAATATAAATATCATCAAAACATCCAATGTGAACTTAATTAATTAAGTAATTATATATAATATATGAATAGATAAAAAATAAGGAACACTAAACTTTAAAAATATACATAATTAGTTAAATAATTAATATAGTTTTATTATTCAAGAATATAATGAAGTTACACAATGAGTTAGACTTGAGGAAAGAGAAATTTTAATTTTAAAACCTTGTTTTAAATGTTTCCAAGATTTACTTTAAAAATAATTTTCTTCCATATCCATGTTATACAAAATATTTCATTAATGTATTTTTATAGAAATTCATTAATTAAAAAATATATTTCATTTCAATTTTATCTTTCTTCCAAATGTTTTCAAAAGTAATATATTTACTTATTTTATACCGAATATTTTCACATAGAAAAAAAGGATTGTTCTATTTTAATGTAAACATAATCAATGGTTTTTACCACCATCATTAATACTATTTTATTATTTTATTTCCTTAAAATTTTTAATTTTTTATTCAAATAAAAACCCTCATTCAATATATTCTTGGTATTTTCAAAATTTGTTTTAAATGGGATAGCTATTTAAATTTCTAAAAATATCTTTCTTATGAGTGGAAAGAATATTTTTATTCAAGATTTTAAGTAATATGATTATGTTATGGTTCCGGTGAATTAATTTTAATGATGGGTGGTTCCATTATAAACCATGTATGGGTGGTTCCATTATAAATGAAGAATGAGTGAGCCCTATATAGCTCCCCAATGCATTGGGTGTTTGTAAAAGTGATAAGAAAATGATGTCCCACATTACATACACTATTTATCAATTAATTTAATGGGGTTTAATGAAAATATTATTATTTAAAGAGGTAATATATTTATACTTTGTTTAAATAAAATTATATTTTATTTATAAAGGTTTAAATATATATATATTTTTAAATTTCATATGTTTTTTAGGATTGAAAAGAATCCTTTATGAGTAATATTTTTAATTTAATATTTTTTATGAAATGTTTCATGTAATTTTTTGGGAAGATAAGTTTATTTCTTGGGTAAGATAATATTTATAGAGATTACATTTTATTTTGAAAAATGAAATTTCTTATGACTATTCATGTAATACCCAGTTCTTTTCTTTCTTTCATTTTTTTATATTTCCCTTACTATAATTTGTGTCCTTATCCCATGTTTTCAAAAAAAAAATTAAATTGTTTTTGGAATAATCAGTGACATTAATGAGGTCAATATGAAAATTTTTGTGATATGTGATAAGAATAAAACTTTTTATATAGTAAGAGTTTTGTATTGTGGAAAAAATGGACACTGAGTGGAAATGTTCATTTCGTGATGTAATATCTTTCAATGTAAGTGTAATGAACTAATTATATAAATAGATAAACACAAAATATATTTTTTAATGAAAGGGAATGAATTATTTTCTAAAGGTACAATTTACATTTTTTTATATCTGGGTACTTATAAGTGGCTTTTGTATGGTGTGTGGAAATACACAAATATAAAACTATAAGGTCTCTTAATATGTGTTAGAACATATATATTGGTAAAGTGTAAAAGTGACGTGACTCAAAAAATTAAAAAACCAGGATTATAAATTTGTTTCATTGTGTGATTAATATGACTTCATATTGTACTTCCACTACGATTGAAGGAAAACACACAAATGAGTTTCATAGTTCTTTGATAAAAAAATAATCTTGTGTGAAATTTTATATATTCAGTATAATATATCATATTACTTCAGATTAAATATTTTTTCCTAATAAAACACTTATGAATATGTAGTATTAACATGAGTAATATCGTTAAATACTTCATAATAACTAATAATTTATTATTATTAATTATAGGATATAATTAGATTATTTTGGAAGTGTAGTATGATACAATTTTACAAATCAATAATGATGATTAAAGTCAAAAATATTAAATTTGTTTTCTTGTTAATATATTATTCTTTATCTAATAGAGTTTAAATCAACAAATTGTGTCTAATTCTATAATTAAAGGAGACCACAATGTTATATTGTATTCTATAATGTAATTTTTCAAGAAAAATATTTTTATAAATGAAAAAATAATTCTCCTATGGAAACTAGGGAGACATGATCTCACTAAAAAATTAAAAAATGATTTAAAATAACATCCCATTAGTAAAATCAAGGAAATTGGTGATGTATAATTTTTTTGAGAGAATATAGTGGATAATATAGAAGATTAATTAACAAAACTATTACCACAATAAAATCCCAAAAATTATTTAATTTCCATGGGTATTAAATACCATGATGAGTGGTTATAATGAGTTATATTTTGGTATATAATAAAATGTAATCAAATAATATAAATACTAAGATTATAAAATGTGTCCTGGTTGTACTACTAGTAGAAATTTCTATTTTATCATTAATTTATAGAGACTACTTTTATTACATATGATAGGAAAGATAATTAAACACTAAGGGGTTATAACTATGTTTTCTCTAATAAATGATTTTAATATGAATTCATAAGTTGTGATAAAATGTTAATAATAGTGTAATTATGGTTTTCTATATAGATTAAAATCTCGCTGCTTATGTTTTATAATTTTATAGGAACCCAAGATTTTCATACCTAAATATTATAGATTTTTAGATGAACATTAAATACATAACATTGTGATCAATGAAAAAACTATAATGGTTTATTAACATTGGATACTGGATACGTAAAAAATATCATTTAGTTAAAATTTTCACCATCTCACATAAATTTCTTCTCACTTTATACCCTTCATGACATAAAATACATAAAAACTTTCTTCATAACCTATGGAAATGAAATATAAGAAAGGGTAAGATTAGGTTCTCAGTAAGGGTAAACACAAGAGGTATAAATTTATAAAAATATAAAGTGATGAAATAAGTTTAATTGCATGATATCAGGACCAAAAATTACATGGTTCAAACCCAATCTACCCAAGATAATAAACACGAGTCATAAATAAACATTTTAAATTAAAAAGAAATGAACCATAAGAGTGAGTAATCTTCATAATTATTTCATGAACCATAAATCCATATCATTAGAATAATTTTTTTTAAAATAGTGTGGCACCGTCATATTTATATAAATAAATTCATATTTAATGTTTAATTACTAATAATATTAAATTGTATTGGATTGAGTATCAACCCCCTTTTCCCATATCATAATGGACCAATCATCATAAACTATTTCGCATATTTGATCATCATCCCATACTTATTTCCCATTATGGATCAATCACATCAAATTGTTTACCATAATAATCACATGATATTTAGAAATTTACCAAATGGAGTAGGGAATATTTAATTTTGGTCCACCCATCATATAATTAAAACCATGCATATTTTTGCTAAAATATCATAAAATATTCATCATATAATAATAAAATAACCCATGAAAATAAGAATATATTCATAAAAATTTTATAATTTCATAAATTAATAAACCATAAAAAATGGGTTTTGTGAAAATATAATCATCATAATCATAAACCATATAGAGAAATAATATGGTTTTTATCATTTAATAATATACCTAGTAAATAATAATTGACATAAAATAATGTTAATATAGATGAAAAATAATTTAAAATATTCCTATAATATTTTATGAGGAAAATACCCTTTTAATTTTTAAATAACGTATTTAAAATATAAAAAATTCCAAATTTTTTGGGAAAACATTTTCTTTGATAATAAAAATAGATGCTTGTATAGGAAGATTCCACAATTTGAGCTATCCTGATAATATGAAATTCTATTTAAGTTGTGTATATTGAAACAAATATTCCTTTAACATTTTTTATAGAAACCCTTGTTCAGAAAACAAAAAGAATATTCCTTTTAAAAAAATTATTAAAAATTAAAACATGGGTAAAATTGATTTTTAAAAATAATTGGATTATAAATATAAATATATTATACATTTATTCCAAAATAATACTAATATATTTTGTTCTATATATGATTTACATATAATATCTTATCACCTGTTTATTAACAATTGTTTATTAAAATAATTGTTCCAGGGGATAACTACATCATTTTTTAAGTTTTCTTTGCTTAGCCAGTCCCAGTCCTTGTACTATGAATGTGGTTCCACAATATCCAAAATTTTATCAATGATTTAAAGATAATATGTATTCACTAAATGTATATATATATATATATATATTATGTCATCCATAAAAGGTATATATTGAAAAATGAATTACACAGTTCATGGAGAAGGTGGGTTGTACATACTCATGGATGTTGTTTCCATTTTTCAACAGATGAAAATACAGAAAGATAAATGATAGTTAAACTTTATATAAAAATTATCATATCATATATACGATATATATTTATTAATTTTATCATTATTTCCATCCATGTAAAAGGGAAGCGAAAAATGAATCACATCACTTTGTGGAGGTGGTAGTCCACAAATATGAACGAGCGAAATTATCATTTTACAAAAGATGAAATGGATTTGGATAATGTTTGGTAAATAATAATAATAAATATTCAGCATATTTAATATATTTAAGTAATTATTTTATATTGGAAAACATATAATTTATGATTTTCAATAATAAATAAAATTAGAAGTGCTCAGTTAAGAGTTATACCTCTTTGTTGAGAAACCTTCTTTTTCATGCTCTTTAAGCCTTAAATGGATTTTATTTGGTAAATTAAAAAATCTATATAATTTGGTTATTGAATATGGGAAGATATTATAGTTGGTATTGTCTGATATAGAAGGCTCAAACAATACGAATAATAAAGGATAAAAAGTTTCCTTTTATAAGTGAGCATAGGGCCACTCATGGATTTACATAAAGTAATATATTAATATAAATAAATTTTTAATGGTATATGCATTTAAATTGATATTATTTAAAGATTATATGATTATAATTTGAAATAAACTCATATAATAAAATTTTAATAGTTTTTTTACTTTGTTTTTACCCTTATCTCGTAATTTAAAACTCTTATTATCCATATATCTGATTATCAAAATATCAAAGTTTAATATTATTTAAGCATTATTTATGTTACTATAAAATGAAAAGTAACTCATAAATGGTACATGGTTGATATATTAAACATTATCAAATTAAATTGGATGTAGATACTATTTTTATGAATGTTAAATAATTTAATAATATATTATTATTATAAAATATCATTAAAGTCATTTTGGAGCTATTTATTTAATTTGACATTGAAACCAACATGACAGAAAATAAATTCAAATATAAACCTTTAAAATAGCTCTAATATGTAATATATATCTAATTAAATAGTTTGAAAAAAAAAATTATCAAAATATTATTACTTTTAATATTTTTAAAATCATTAATTTCATTTTTCTATTAATTGAATAAATATAGTGTCGATGTTGTGTGGAATTATTGGTAATTATTTTATCACTAAAAATTAAAAATATATTACCATGATAAAAAAATTAATTAATATTTCAAATGAACATTTATAACCAAAATTATAATCTTTGTACCATTATGAAAAAAATTATATATATTTAATCAAGAGAGTGATATTTTGTATTTATTCTTTCCTTAAATTCATATAAATTTAATAATAAAAAAATGCCATCATGTGGCCATATATTTGAGACATGGATGGAAATAGCCAAGATACACTCATTAAATAGGATAAAGGTAAGTTTTGTTTAATGAATTTGAATCCTTATCACATTATTTTTAACCCTAATAAACCCATTTTACCTGTACCGTGGTAAAAAAATTACCAATGCTGACTATTCATATTAAGAAAAAATAAAAGAGACATATTTGAAAAATTTAGACCACATAATTAAAAATATTTAATATATTTTCAAGATTAAATTTCTATAATTGGTGGAAAATGAATTAAGATAAAAACATAAAAATATATGAAAAATAAATTTCTAATATTTTTTTATGTTTATAATATTTTTATACCAAATTCATCTATAAATTGTATTAAAATGAACATAATTATATTTTTAAAAATATAATAGAGAAAATCTCACTTTTACATCATTTCAAAAAAATTATCTTTGTGTATACTTGAAAAAAATAGTTTTCAATATAAATCAATAATTTTCACTATTTATTAGAAAATTGATCTTTGTCGAAAAATGACAAAAAATCTCCATAAGATAATTTTTATATGTTTATCTCAAGAATTATAAACTTTTATAAAATAAAATTTCTTAATTGTTTATAATTTTATTATAATATTTTCTCAAAAAATAAGCTAAAAATATTTTTGAATAAAATATTTTTTGAATAAAATATTTTTTTGAATACAACTAATTTTTTTGGGAATAAAATTATTTCAATAAATCTTTTTGGTTATTCATTAATAAATTTTAATTTATTAAGAAATTTATATATATTTCATAATGTGATTAATCTTATTCATACCCCCAATTGTTGTCTAGGTGATAACTTTCACATTAAAAAATAATATTTCAAGATTATGATGTAGTTTATTTAAAATTGGTGTTGTGTGTAAAGAAATATTTCAAAGAAATAATATTTATTGATAGAGAATTATATCATAAAATCTATGGGTGTTACATTATACCCCCCATTAAATTAATTTCACCATCTAAATTCTTCCACACCAATAAAAATAATTGAGTATATCTATGTTTCATTATATCCTCAGGTTCCTAAGTAGCTTCCGTAAATTTATGGTTTCACCAAAAAATGTTAACCATGTTAGAAATATTTTTTTTACAAACTTATCTCTATAGTCTGAAATCTCAAATATATTTTCCTCAAAAGAGATATCTTTCTCCTATAGTACAACATCTAAGTGTAGTACATGTGAAGTATTAGGTATATACTTCCCTAAGACAGATACATGGAACACATCATGAACATGATAGATATTTATTTGAAGTTTCAAATGATAAGATACTATCAAAATAAAATTAAGAATTTCAAAGGGACTAATACATATAGGGGTCGTCTTTCCATTCGTTCTAAATCTCATGGCCTTCCTAAAAAGGAATATTCAAAGGAATATGTTTTCACCAACTTCAAACTATTATATTTCAAAAATTATTATCAGCATAACTTTTTTATAGATTCTTTTCTACCCCTATATGATTCTGAATGGATTTTATTTTTTCTATCACCTCCATATCTAGCTTAGGTCCCAATAGATTTATTTTTCTAACATTATCCCATGATGATTGATTTATAAACATCCTATCAGTTAAAAATTCACAATGAGCCATCTTTATACTCAAGTGAATGATATTTTTAATGAAAACTTGAATAGATGATGGTGTTCATCACAATCACTTTTGAAATACATAGAAAAATATTTGTATATTTTTTCCAGGTATTGAATGGTTATCTCAGGTTGAACATTTATATGAGGGTGATAAGAAGTATTGAAAATCATATGTGAGTCATGATCTTGTTGAATAATTTTCTAGAACATCATGGTAAACCTCAAATCTCAATCAGATATAATAGAAAGTAGTACTCCATAAAATCTCACCACCTCCTTAATGTATAAATTAGAAATCATATGAAGAGATAAATATAACATAATGGGAAAAAGTGTGATAAAATTTTAAGGTGATAAACTAAAAAAATAGATATGTTCCCTTTATATGTTTTATTGAGTCCGATGAAAAAATCAGTGGTAGTGTTTTCCAATTTCCATTCAGGTATGGGTGATGGTCTTATTATCCCCTTAGAATTATATCACTCATCCTTAGCATACTGATATACCATGAGTCGAGATATATAATCAATAATATCCCTTTTAATGGTGTACCAACAAAAATATTCTGGTATATTTCTATAAATATTTTTCTTCTAGGATGTATATAGAATTTCAAACTATGAGATACATCTAACAGTTCCTTCTTTAATTTATGTATTGGAAGGGCACAAACTTTACTCTTGTTTCTTATCTTCTCACCAGTATCATGGTTGATGTAACAACCCATTACTTTAAAATATTTTCATTTATGAATATATTTAATTTTTTACTATCTTTATTTATACACAACACCATGTTATGCTTATACTACACACAACAATTAGTTGTATTGCGTTACATGTAAGACCAAGTTTTACTGAACAATAATATATTATTAAATTATTATTAATTAATATAATTAGATATAATCTAGCCATTAAGTTGGAAATTTTGAATAGTATTAAATAACTTATGAAAATATATGGTTTAATTCATTGTTTAACTATTTATTATAAATTATTATATGAACAAATTTAATATAATTAGAATGTTTTTATAAAAATTATTTTTATGCTCACAAAGTAATTTTATCCTAATAAATTAAATTAATTACAATTGGTGAATGATATTAATGAAATATAAATTTTATATATTAAATAATATATTTTTGACATTAATAGAATATATTTAATAGGAAAAAGATAGGAACAAACCAAATATTACACATAAAAACCAATATTTTTATAAAGGCGGTTTTACTGCCTATTGATGGAGAACCAATTTTAAATCCAATTTTTGAAATTTTATAAATTATATTTGAAAAAAATAGCTTCATATTTTAATGTGTAACAAAATAATTTTATTTGATTTAATTTTTGGTTTTTTTCTGACATGTTTTATGTTTTGATGAATAATGATAAAATATTGCATTTTAATTAAAAATAGTTTTTTCAAGTAAATAATTTATACTATGGAATAATATTTTTGATTTCTTTGAAATTATAATTAATTCAATTTTATATTAGTGAATACAATTTAGGTCTTTAGAATCAATTTTACATTGAATATGAATATAAACACATAACAATATTTTGTACGTTTTCACTTTAATAATCTGTTTCTCATTCCCCAATGGAAATTTTTTTAATTAATTACTACAAATTTATTGATTGAAATTTTAAAAATTGGAATAAATATTTTTCTTCAGTGAGTATAAATTATGTACGTATGGTTCTTTTATTTTTGGGCATATGAATAGTAAATTTAGTAATATTTTAATTTCAATGGTTAATGTTAAATCAAGTAATTATGTGTAAAAATAATATTATAAGTTTTATAAAATTTCCATAACACTTGTCCTAGTTTCATTAGATGAGATATTTTATACCTAAATCATCATTGGGCTGATATTATGGTATCTTGGTTCCACTTGGATGACTTTAAGACATTTATAGTATTTTAATCTAAGTAATGCCCAATAAGTCACACTCTTATTTTTAATAGGAATTACATTTTTCATATATGGTTATAATTACAGGATACCATATGCTATAAATATTAATTTAAAATATAATATTCTAATCTTCATCATGATAATTTATTTTAAATTTATAGGGAATATTTAATTTATTTAAAGGCTTTCATAATAATGATGTAGTATTTCATTAATTAATGGACATATCAAATTAATGTTACTAAAAATATTAAAATAACTATAAAATGATATAATTTATGTCATACACGAATTCTATATATTAACTAGACATATTAGGGTTATATTAAACGTTTTTTTGAATTTATATTGTGTATTGTTATTTTTTAAAATGTTAAGAAATGAATAATATCAAAATTATCATTAATAATATTTTAAAATGAATAATATTTTATTAAATGATATAGAATTCATAAAATATAAAAATTTGGAAAAATATCAGGATAAAGTTTAAAATTTCATCAATCAATCATTTATAGTTCTTTTGGAATTTTATAGTAACTATATTAACCATTAAAGAGTAAAAATCCATGTTGTCATGGTAAGAGTTAAAGGGTTTAACTAAGGGTTAAATCCAAAAGATAAGGGTAAGAATGAGACATAACCATGTTTAAAAAATATTTGTTGAGATTATTTCAACCCATAATCATATTAAAATATAAATAACTAACTTTAGAGACATTTTAAATAAAAAATTAATTTATATTAATTTATTTTTTCAGTGTTTCCAATTGTGAAAATCACCTCAATTATAAAAGGAAACCTCCTCCCTCACTTCCTCACACCTCTCAAGACACTTTGGGAAAACTGAGGTCTTAAAAAATATCTCCTATGAATCCCTCCCTACATCCATGAAGCCTATATTTGGGTATAAATCTATCTAAGGATGCCCTTTGGTGAAAATCAAAAGGAGTTACCCAATGAAGAGGATACATCTTTCCTCAAGATCTTGAGTTTTATTTCCATTATCCACCCCCTAAACTCTCTTTAATACATGAATATTTAAAAACACCAGTATCCTAAATATAATGAATTGTTTTTTATTCTTAACATTTCACCTTAAAATACACATAATTATGTCTAGTGGGCAATGAACATTCTGTTTATCTCTACGAAAAACTACCACCTCATGAAATGATGATTGCTCATTTTTTCCATTACAACCTTTCATGGTTGGGAATTATGATGGAAAATCTGTTAAGAAATGTTATATAAGATATTTATTATGTATTTATTCTTCTTTAATTATTTTATAACACATACCCTTATGATTTTCATTTTTTATAATTATGATAACATCGTTTGTTAAATTGTGGACTACCGCCTCCTCAAAGCGATGTGATTCATTCACGTTATACATAGAATGTTTAAATAATGATTTTAATATAAATATGTGATATATTACATATATATGATACTATAATTATAGTACACATATATATCATTTAATTTTCATTCTTTTAATATGAAAAATAAATGGAAGTAGTGTTCATGTGTACGTACGACCTACCATCTCCATGAACGATGCATTTCATTTTTATCTCCAAATATGATATATTATTATAAATAAATATATACTTGATATAAATCATAATTAAATCATGGATTTTAATTTTTATACGGTAAAATCATTATCTAATTAATGGGATCAACAGGTAACTTTTCAAAACATACTCGAAAACATGGAAATTAACACCTAAAATATAAAAGATAATGAAAGATTACAAAAAATGGTTAATAAGATATTATAAGAGGATAATATATGATATTATGAATATAATTATGGTTCTATTAAAATTTAATGACATTCTTAAGTCCATTAAACATTAGGTTAATGGATATTCACAAAAAATAAAGCACAAGGTAAGATATTTCGTCTCAATTTCATTTTATTGAGACATATTGTAATGTTTTAAAGCTAGTTTTTATGTGGTGTATATAATTCACTTTGACATGTTATATCTTTAATATACATATTTTAATGATATTATAAGTTAAATTTAATTTTATTACTTAATGGAAATTATTATTCAAGTGTTTCAAAGTTGTATGGGACAGTTTGGAATGTTTTAAGATTATTTTCCTTAAGAATATTTTTAATGATATTTCAGTAATATTTCCATTCATCAACATTAAAAACCCTTATTGTTAGTTATCATCTACAGGTGAATTATTGATAAAATCAAAATTCTTTATTCAATAAAGATATTTTAAATGGCATATTAATTAATAAATTACCCCAATTACTCAATATGGGGATTGATTTGGAATAGAAATGATAGGTGGGGCCTAAACATTATTTATCCCCATCAGTTCATCAATAGGTTATCATGCGACAAATATGTTAGAAAAATTAAATTGGTTTCTACCTATGGATTTAAACTATCTTGTGAACGGTATTGACGGTATACATTTTCATGTACCTTAGACACGACATCTAATAATTGATCATTTCCTTCATAGATATTTCAGTCATAACTATTATTTATCCATGAAATATTGTGTTGCTATATCTGTGGATGCATTTAATTCTCATTTTATTGATTAAATGACATGTGTTATCAATTATTTACCTTTCTATATTGATTATTCCATATCCAGTTTTTTAAATGACATGTGTTACCTATTATTTAACTTTTAATATAGATTTATTATCATTGATTCATCATTTCTTCTAATGTACTTATCCTTAATAAGAATTTGAGATCAACCTTATTCTGTTACATTTCCCTAGGATATGAAGAAGAAAATTTTGAATTAGATTTCAAGGAAATTGATATTTTACTTATCTTATTCTTTATTTTCTATTACTAATGTATTATAGTATCATGTATGTAATCTAGATTTATAAAACTACTAAACTGATCGGCCCTTCAAGATTTGATTCCCTGTAACCATGAAAATATAAAAAAATAATGCACCGACTCTGAGTTTATAGGGTTGGGGTGTTATAGATGGTATCAAAGAAATGTTTATAGAAACCTTAGAAACATGATTTAGAAAAAATATATTAGGTAAAATAACCCTAAGATAGACATTAAAGGTAAGTATAGAAGAACATCTAATAATTTTAGAAAGGTATATATTATTTGTGAATTCTTAGAAATACATACATGTTTTGAAACTACATGTTGGAATGGTTCTAGAACAAATGTATCTAGGAGTAACAACTCTGAAAAGGTTTGTCAGGCCTGACTCGGTGTAACTTAGTACATGAAAACAATCCTTACTAAGCACCCAATTTTATACTCTGAGGGGATAAGATTTGGGTAATTTTCATTTTCATTACAGACCATTATGATATATTTTAAAGTAAAGATATCCCTAAAAAACTGTTATTATTATTATGAGATTAGTAGAATATAACCTTTTCAATTTATGTCGGTTATTTCACTAGTTTTGAGATTAAACATTATGTTTCATAATGATAAAAACTAATTTAGTCCATGTTTTTGTTTAGAAAAGTCACATAGAAGAAGGAATGAGAACCTCAATAATGAACAAAATCAATTGAGTAAGAATGATTATTTATTTTATGGTCTTAATCCAGTCATTTTAAGGGAACTAATCTCTAAAAAAAATTCATCATATAAGGACATAATATCATTTTTTTACGAGGAAGAGAAATAATTATATATGTATCATGGATTCTGATGGAATGAAGAGAACTATAGGAAGACAAGGAAAAATATAGATAATAGGAAGAAGGGAAATAAGAATCTTACCTGATGTGATAACTATGGAAAGAATCACCCTGGTAAATGCTTGAAAGGATTGGTAGTATGTTATAAGTTCATAGAGAAAGGTAAACCAAAAAATTAATGTAAAGGGAAGAAGTATATGTTATTAGCACAACCTAAGTGAAATGATTAATGTGCTTAAATATTTGGATCTAAAAAATATGGTTTAAAATTATTTTATTAATGATGGTCTCAACATATGAATTATAAAATTTATAAATATTATAATGAAGTAATTTTTTGTTAAGGATTTGAGATCATATTTTGAATGGTACCAAGAAAAATGACTTGGTAGTAAGTTAAATACTTTAGAAAACACATTATTAGAAAAAGATAAAACATAACTTGTTTCTGATAATGAGTTAATGATGTTAGATAAAGAGATAATTTACATGGATGAAGTAAATTGGATACTAATAACTACCATTAAAATGATTATAATTTTTTGGATAATGATCATTTGGAAAGGATAACCATTTATAAAATGGTTTATGTTTAAATTTGGATTTGGTTATAGAGGTTAATGATTTACTTCACTATATGATTCTACCTATATTAATGTATGAAGTATAAATAGATCAAGGAACAATAAATGGTTAAGATTGAGTTTATAGAAATGTGTTATGTAATTATATTTCCTTATATGCTTATATAGTGAATTAATTTCTCAACTCTATGAAAAGGGTCTTGAAACAAACATATTCCCATCTTATATTATTTTTTGATTATATCCTGCCTGAATGGCCCGAAGGCCTTATTATTTATTGATTTTTGACAAAACCCCTTTCAAGGAATGAGGGGAAACCCTCACAAGGTCTGTAGGCTTAGAGATTAAATTACTCTTAGGCTTAATACATTATAGGACTAGTAGGTCTTAAATAAATCCAACAGACTATGATTACTTGAATCCGCCTCTCCCTAGCATTTGCATCGTGATTAGCTCTGCACCTTTGCATGGATGTTTGGCTAGATGTCATGTTCAGAGATGCATAGGCTCAGTACTGATGATAAATTACATACCCTCTCATTCTTCCAAATCTATTCGCCCTTCTCTGGTTTATGGTTTTGTGGTCAATAGCTTTCTCATAAACATGTTGTCTATCACTCTACATCAGAACTTCATGGTTATATTTTTCTTCTATATCCACATTTTCTCTAATTTTATCCTTCTTGAAAGCCTAGTTTTGTGGTAACTTTCACATTTTATTTTTAATATTATTAATAATATGGATTATTCAAATTATTTTTTACATGGGTTATTCCAAAAAATGATTATTTTAAAATATAAAACCCTAGACTACGGAGATCAATTTTAAATTATGAGAATAAAATTTAATT
The DNA here is from genome assembly GCA_963277665.1 of Viscum album. Classification (NCBI taxonomy): domain Eukaryota; kingdom Viridiplantae; phylum Streptophyta; class Magnoliopsida; order Santalales; family Viscaceae; genus Viscum; species Viscum album. Next base: position 718,641,908 of record OY728128.1, read on the forward strand.
AAGGTGGGGAGAATTTAACACCCCAAAATATTACAATATTTTTTTATTTTTTAATAAATTTAATTTTTTTATATAATTACTCATACACAACAGAATTTTATTCTTTCACAACACACAATAATGATTTGGCTTGTTTTATAATCAAGGAGGAGTTTTATTGAACAAAAATATATTAGTAAAATATTATTATTTGATATAATATCATAAATCCAAGTTTTTAAGTTGGAAATTATGAATAATATTTATTAACTTAGTAAAATATATAGTTTAATTCATTGGTTTCCAATTTTATAAAAATTAATATAAGAACCAATTGAATATAATGAGAATGTTTTTTTAAAAACAATTTTTTATGCTCAGAAGGAATTTCATCCTAGTATATTAAATTAAATACTATTGGTGAAAGATATTAATGAAATATAAATTTTATATATTCAATAAAATATTTTATACATTATTAGAATATATTTTATAGGCATAAGATATGAACAAACCCAATATTACACATAAAGACCTATATTTTTATAAAGGTAGTTTTGCCACCTTTTGATAGAGAACTTATTTTAAATCCAATTTTGACCCTTTTAAATATTATATTGTAGAGAATAAAAATATTATTTTAAATACTAATATTAAACTTTACTTTGATTAAAATTTTTCTTTTTTTTTTGATAAGATTCATATTTTGATGAATCGTGATAAAAATATTTCATTTTAATAGAAAATAGTTTTTTGTCTATATAATTATAATGTTAAATTATATTTTTGTTTAGTTTTAAAGTATAATTAGATAAATTTTATATCATTTAATAAAAGTTTGGTCATTGAAATCAATTTTACAATGAATATAAATTATAAAAACATTACCATATATTATATGTTTTCACATTAATAAACAATTTTTTCATTCCGTCCACGGGATTAATTTTAAATTAATTATTGAAACATCTATGTTTCGAATTTGGAAAAAAATGGATTCAATAATTGGAATCAGTGGTTCCATGTTATGTAAATAGATTTCTTTTATTTTTGGGACTATGAATAGTAAATTTAGTTATATTTTAATTACCACAGTTAAGGGTAAATCAAGTAATTAAGGGTAAAAATAATATTATAAGTATTATAAAATTACCCTAACACTAGTTATTATTTTGTTTAATGAGATAGGTTCAACCAAAATCATCATTTGGACGATTTTGTGGCCTCTTTTAGCCACTTTGATTACTTTAAGCCTTTTAAAGTATTTTATTCAATGGGAAGTCCAATATGTCGCACTCTTGTTTTTAATAGGGATTACATTTTTCATATATGGTTATATAGAAGATATATTTTCCTATAAATATAAATTTAAAACATAAATTTTTTATGTTTATTATGATAATTTATTTTTAATTTTTAGGGAATTTATTATTAAATTAATGGCTTGCAAAATGATGATGTAATAATTTTTTAATTAGTGGACATGTCAAATATATATTTTTTCAAATATTAAAATAATTATAATTTTAAATAATTTATGTCATCCAAAAATTTTACAGATTACCTAGACCTATTATAGATGTATTAATGGGTTTTTTGAATTTATATTGTCTATAAATGTTTTTTTAAAAGTTCAAAAATGAGTAGCGTCAAAATTGACATTAATTATATTTTTAAATAAATAATATTTTATTAAATTATATAAAATTTATAAAATATATAAAATTTTGGAAAATGATTTTTATAAATTTGAAAATTTCTCCAATGACTCATTTATGTTTTTCTTGTAATTTTATAGTAACTATATTAAACCTTATAGCGTAAAAATCCAAGTTGTCATGGTAAGAGTTAAAGGGTTTAACTAGGGATAAAACAAAAAGATATGGGTAATAGCGAGACATAGACATGTATAAAAATTATTGGTTGAGTTGTTTTAGACCCATATTCATATTATATTATAAATAACTCACTTTTTATCCATTTATAATTTATAATTAATTTATATTAAAATAATATTTTGAGAGTTTCCAAAAGTAACCCTCACCTCAATTATAAAATGGAACCTCCTCCCTTACTTCCTTACACCTGTCAAGCCACTTTGGCTTGAACAAGATCTTCTCAAATAGATATTTAAATCAATTCTATTATCCTAAAATCCCCTATTTTTACAAAAATCCATATATGGAATCCCTTTACTGCAAAGCAAAAGGAGTTACCTAAAGAAGAAATAACATCTTTCCACAAGCTCTTTAGTAATATCTCTATTACCCACCCCATAAACTATCCTTATTTCATGATTATATAAAAAAAAATTATCCTCAATATACTAATATTTTTTAATTATAATGGTTTCACTTATAATTACACACAATTCCATCTGATGGGTAACGAACATACTATTTATGTGCACGACAAACTACCGCCTCACAAAATGATGATTGTTCATTTTTTCTTTACAACCTTTCATGGTTGGTAATTATGATGGAATATATATATATGATATTTATTATTTATTTATTCTTGTTTAATTGTTTTATAACACATACACTTATCCTTTACATTTTGTGTCAATATGATAATATCATTTGTGGAAGTGTGGACTACCGCATCCTCAAAGCGATGTGATTCAGTTGTGCTATACATGTAACACATAAAGGATAGTTTTAATATAAATATGTGATATATATTAAATTTATATAATACTAGAGTTATAATATATATATATATATCAGTTTAATTTAATATGATAAGGAAATGAAAGTATCATTCATGCGTACGTATGGCCTACCATCTCCATAAACTATTCATTTCATTTCATATATTCAAATATTCTGGATTATTATAAATAGATATATACTAGATATATATAATAATTACATCATGGTTTATACTATGCAGATAATTAAATCATTATCTAATTAATGGGATCAACAAGTAACAGTCAAAGCATACTAGAAAAACTAAGAAATTAATCCCAAAATATTGAAAATAATGAATGATTACTAACAAATGGGTAATAAGATATTATAAAAAGATAATATATTATATAATAAAAATAATTATGGTTTTGGTACAAGTTAATTACATACTTAAAACCATAATTTTTGATATTAAAGGACTTTCAACAAAAAATAAAATTCAAGATAAGGTATTTTGTCTGAATTTCAATCCATTGATACATAATGTAATGTTATGCACCTAGTTTATTTTATATGGTGTATATAATTCCACTTTAAATTTTCTGTCATGAATATCCATATTTTCATGATATTATAAGTTACATTTAATGTTATTATTTCATGGGAATTATGATTCAAATGATTCAATGTGGTATGAGACATTTTGGAATGTTTAAATATTATTTCCCTTAAGAATATTTTAATGATATTTTAGTAATATTAGCATTCATTGAAATCAAAAAACGTTGTTGTTAATTATCCTCCACTAGGAAATTATTGATAAATTCTATATTGTTTATTCAATATGGATATTTGATAAGTTCTGTTAATTATTAAATTAAATTGATTACTCTATATGAGGAATGCTTTTCATTTGCAATGACGGGTGAGGCCCATACATTATATACACCCTCGATGCATCAAAATGTTCTCATGATACAAATAATTTAGAAAAATTAAATGTGTTTCTACCTATGGTTTTAAACCATCTTGTGAAATGTCTTGTCTCCATTGGTTTTCGTGTGCCTCAAACATGAAGCCTAAAAATTAATCATTTCGTTCATAGATATTTCACTTATCATTATTATTTTTCCATGATATTTTGCATTGAAATATATATGGATTCATTTAATTCTAATTTTATAGATTAAATGGAATGTGTTCTTAGGTATTTACTTTTCCATATTGATTATGCCTTATTTAGTTATTTAAAGGGAATGCATTCTCTGTTATTTACCTTTACACATAGATTTATTTTCACCGATTCATTATTAAATTCACTATACTTACCCTTATTGATAATTTTATCTCACCTTATTATGTTTTATTTCCCTAATATATGAAGAATAAATTTTGAATGATCTTTCAAGGCTATCAAAATTTTACTTATGTTATGATTTATTTTATTTTCCCAATGTATTATGGTCATCATGTATGTAATATGGATTTGAAAAACTACTAAACTAATCACTTATTCGGGATTTTATTCCTTGTAATCATGATAATGAAATAAAATAATGTACCACCTACGGGATTATGGGGTTAGAGCATTAATGTTGAACTGAGGAAAAAATAATTACTTTCTTATTAAATTATGAATCCTCCCTCTATGCCTATGTAATAATAACATAAATGGATGGTTGAACATTTTTCTAAGAATGATAGGATCTATCCCCTTTCCAAAAGACATCATTTTATATCATCTAAAAATCATTAAATATTTGACCTATTTCAATCCTCTTCATGGAAAAATGAGCACGGTCATTCCAAATCAAAGCATCAGCCACCTTGTTTTCATTCCCAAGGTGGTGGTGTAGTAAAAAGTCATAATCATTAATAAATTTCAATAATATTCACTAGCACATATTCAACTATTTTTGCATAAAGATATTCCTAAAACCTTTATGATCTAAATATAAGTCACACTTGTCATTATAATGATAATAACTCCATATCTTAGACATAAAAATTACTACTTCCAGATCCAAATCATGTATTGGGTAATTTTTATCATTTATTTTCAATTGGAAGGAGGAATAGGCTATCACCATATCATTCCACATGGGGAAACATATCATTACCTTCTTTGACGCATCACTATAAATTACAACCCCTTATCCATTGCAGGCTAGTGTGAGAACAATTATAATAACCCACCTTCTATTTAGTTCCTTGAAATTCTATTCACATTCATCTATCCACAAGAACTCATCCTCCATAAAAGTCCACCTAGGAGTGGATACACTATTTCTGAAGAATATCTCACAAAAAATCATTAATATCCATCAAACCTTTGAAAAATATTGATTTTACTTATCCTGGTTGGTCTAAGACATTTCTCAATAACTTCCATCTTTGAAGGATCTATCAATATACCATCACTTTACATTATATGATCCTATAATGAAACTTTATAAATCCAAAAGTCACACTTGGTAAATTTTTCATATAGATTCTCCTTCATTTGGGACTTAACCACAATTCTCAAATGATCTTCTGCTATTCCTTTCTCCTTAAATATATAATAACATTAATTTTAATTTCTTCCATAAAAAGTTCAATGTAATATCAAAATACACTACTAGTTAAATACATAAATATTTTAGGGCATTAGTAAGTCCATTCAACATAATTATAAATGTGTAATGCCCATAGTTCTGTACAAAAGGCTATCTTGGTTATATCCTCCTTAAAAATCAATTGATGATATCTAGAATGAATTTTAATCTTGGAAAATTATTTGAAACTTAAAAATTTACAAATGAAATCATCGATATTGGGTAGAGGATACTTGTCCTTAATAGTTATATTTTTATGTAATGACCTTCTTATTGACATTAACATGAGAATACAATGAATCATTAATGGGAATTAAGAGATATACCCAAGATGAAAAAGGCTGGAAATAAATGATGAAGGAATTTAAATACAATTGGGGGATGATTTACCATTTAATAATAAAACCATTAACTCAACAAACCATTAATAGAAATCTCACTATAATATGAATGAGAAAAATGAAAGACTACTTAACCACTTTATTTATCTCAAAACCACCTCAAGGTGTACCATAGCGGAAGACAAAGAAACTATCAAAGTAAACTTCAGAAGAGAAACTAAAGACTCTAAGAGGACCACAAGAATACATTCTCCACAATATCCAAGCTCTATAATTACTAAAAAACCCGTGTATCATGAGGTGGTGCTAAAAACATGTGATACTTTACGTTTCCCCTTATCCGGGAAGATAACATCTACAAAACCAGAAAAGTTCTAAAGAAGGGGTGAGTATAAAACTCCATAGGTTTTCCTAAATGAATTCTCTACTCACACCACTGGTATAGAAAAGTTATACAAATTTATATAAAATAGTTCATACAAAAAAATTTCTTGAAAAATAGTTTATATCAAAATATAATCTAAATTTATAGTAAACATATTTCCAATTAGAGAACATAAATAATCAATTATATAATTTGACATTCTATTTTGTGTAAACATTCCACCTATCCAAAAGATCGACTGTGCATGAAACCTAGAATATGGGGAAATCCTTAACCTTTATCCATCCTAATAATGCTGGGGGAAAATTCTTACCCTTATCCGACTCAAATGCACATGAATGTTTGATTGGGGATAACCTTGACCCTTATCCATCCAAAAAATGATTCTGATAATCCTAACCCTTATTTGTCCAGGATTCACATGAATGTTTCACAGGAGATATCCCAGACCCTTAACCATCCCATCGGTGATGGGGGAGACTCCCGACCCTTATCTGTCCTAAATTAACATGAACACGCACAACCATTATACTGTTAAGAAATGCCAAAAAAATGTTCATCCATTTCAATAAAACTATTCTTTTATTGAAAACCATTAAACAACCCAATTTAAATAAAACATTTCATTTAATTAAAACCATTACTTTTATTTAAAACACTTTAATTAAATCTAGTTACCACAATTCTAGAAATTCCAATTTTAAAATCCACATTTCAAAATAAATAACTACAGCGTATTACAAGAACGCCAATGTTCCATATTTCCACAATTTACCAAACCATCACAAAAGTGGGTTTCCAACAATTCTTAAATGGAAAAAATTAAATTCATCACAAAGATATCAATTTTAAATCATTCCAATGAGTTCTAGAAATAGGAGTTTAGAGTGAATCCACTTACCTCAAAGGTTTTGGAGAAAACCAACAACGACTGAAGAATGATCACAAAATCGGGTTGAAATTCCTCAAAACAACCTTAGATATCTTATAATACTAAAAAACCCCCAAATATGATCATATTTTGAATCCCCCAACACATATCTATCCATAACATGTGTATATTTTTAATAGAATTAGGAGATGAGAAGTATATCACAGTAGATCTATGAAACAATATAAGAACGGTGAATAACATCGCTTACCATGAGAATTTGGCTTGAAAATGCTAAAATAGGGCTCTATATTGGATCCAAAATGATTTGGAGAGTTTTAAAAACCTTCAATGGAGAGAAATTTTGAATTAGGGTCATTTATGAGAAAAAACAAGAAAGTAGAAGAAAAAATGAGTAAGATCCTAAAAAATAGGATCTTACTTCTTCGCCACGCATGTTTAGTCCTAAAGGTTAGACAAAACATAAGGTAACCATGAATTTGATACTACCTTAAGAAATATCTTGCACAAAATCCACGTTTGGTCTCACTAACCGCGCTCAAACTATGCTATTGTTACTGCCTCAAAACTGCAACTGTGCATAGTTTCTCCTAGGATATCCGCATGGTTTAGACAAACCGTGCGTAGCCCGTGAACATCAACTTTTTCCCCTAAAACGTTTTGAAAGATTACTAAACTCTCCCACCCATCACCACTACATAAAAATAATCAAGTAATGGTTACATAAAAAAAACTAGTGGTACTACATTCTCCCCACCATTGTTCTTTCCAACCTCAGAAATTATAAAACCCTCACTGACCTAAAAGAGTTCCAACCATAGATCTTTCGTTTCCTTCTTTGGTTCCCAAGTCTCTTCATGAATCTGACCATGTTTCAATAAAAACAACACTAGACCAATTCTTTTTTCATGAAATACTTTCTCTTGGCTATCCAGAATCCGTACTGAGATATATACCAATGGATAATCCAACTCTAGGTCAATGAGATCCCATCTAATCACATGGTCAGGATCAGGATGAGACTTTTGCAACTATGATACCTGTAACACATTATGTACCAAACTGAAATGTGGTGGTAATGCTAACCGGTATGTCACCCCAACATGTTCCAGTGTCTCTCAATGGCCAATATATCTTAGAGATAAATTTCCTTACTTCCTAAAATGATGATGTCCAATCCTTGGAGAGATCTAAAAAAACTTCTGACAACTCACAGAAAATGACAACGGTCATCGACTATGATCTGCATAATATTTCTGATAACTCTAAGCCGTCTCCATCCTCTTTCTGATCTGATGAATCTTATCCATTATTTCTTGGACAAGGATCGGCCCGACAAGTTATGTTTCACCTATTTACACCCAGAACATTGTAGAATGATAAGGACACCTATACAATGTTTCAATTAGAGCCATATGTATCAAGGCCTGATAGTTATTATTATATGTAAACTCTAATAAGGGTAAGTGATCCTCCCAGGAGAAACCAAAATCTATTACACAAGTCGAAAACATTTCTTTCATCATCAATATCATCCATTCAGATTTACCGTCCATCTAAGGATGATACACCATGCTCATATTCAAGTGTGTGCCAATGGATTTCTGTAAGGATTTCTAAAAACGAGATGTGAACCTCGTATCTCTATCTGAGACTATTAACACTGGTACACCATGCCTTTTTACCACTTCGTGGATATATATTTTGGATAGATCCTCCACTATATGAGTTTCACAAATCAGGATGAAATGGGATGACTTTGTAAGTTGGTCCCCTATCACCTATATGGAATTATGATTTTAGACCGTTCATGGGAGAACTATAACAAAATCTATATCTATCAGCTCCCATTTAGACACTAGAATCGGTAAAGACTAAAACATACCAACTAGTCTCTGATTCTATGCATCAACCTTCTAAAACGTTAAGCACAACGAGAAAAACTTGACCACCTTTCTTTTCATTCCTCTCCAGCAAAACACAACCATTAATGTCGTATACACAATCTGTATTCCTAGATGTACACCACATCTCTAAAGGTGGTAATCATGAAGGAGTTGTTCCAGAAAAGCCATAGGTATAACCCTCCGATATGTGAAACAAAAAATTGAACATCGATTAAGTTTCCATCCCTCAATGGTCTCCCCACCATTGAGTTTTTATCTCATAACTAGGAATTTTGCATTAGATGTTTGTACCTATTTGGACATATTTACCAAATCATGAACAAGATTAGCTAGAAATAAAACCATAACATCACCTTGGTCTTCACATTCCACATGCATTTCAGCTAGGACCGACCTGAACTTCCATTCATCAGAATCTTCTTTCACCAACTGAGTATATTAGTTTCTGCTCAATGCATCTGCTACGAAATTCCGTTTTATTGGTGCATACATCAATTCAAAGTCAAACATTTGGAGATACTACATCCATTTCCTTTACCTCAGATTAATATCTCACTGTGAGAAAATTGGTTTCAAGCTTTTATGATCCATAAATATAGTGAATATATCACCAAATAGATAATAACGTTATGTCTTCAAAGCATGGACGACTGAAGCTAGCTTCAAATCACGTGTTTGGTAATTATTCGCATGCACTCTCAATTTACATGAACCATAAGCCACAACATAGTTTCCATGCATAAAAAAATATCCCAACCCCAATTCCTAATTATCACAGTACACCACATATAACCGTCCTAATTTTGGAAAAATCAAGATAGGTACCGAGGTAAGATGAAATTTCACCTCCTAGAAAGAAATCACACATTCCCCTATCCATTGGAATGTATAATTATTCTATATCAATGCTGTCATTGGTGAGGCTATCCATGAGATTTCATGACCAAAACATTGGTAATAACTAGCTAGACTATAAGAACTTCATGTCTCAATGACATTCTTTGGTGGTTTCCACGAGATCACAACTTCTATATTTCCAAGATCAATCAAAACACATTTTTCAAAAATAGATATCCAAGAATGCGTACATAATATATCCAAAAATCACACTTAGAGAGTTTGGCATAGAAATGGTGATCTTTCAATATTTGTAACACTCCCGATAGGTGTTCCTCATGATCATACATTTTCATATAATAGGCTAAGATGATGTTCATAAAAACCACAACAAAAGAGTCCAAGTATCGTTGAAATATATTTTTCATCAAAGTCATGAAGACTGCTGGTGTATATGTTAGAGTGAAAGGTATGAATATATATTTGCAGTGTCCATATCTGCTTCTTTAGGCTTTCTTTGGAATGACTTCCTTTTGAACTCATAGTTGATGATATCCTAATCACAAGTCAATTTTAGAGAACCACTGAGCTCCCATCAATTGATCCAATTGATCATCAATGCGTGGAAGTGGATAATGATTTTTTTCATAACTTAGTTAAGCTTAAAAAAATCGACGCACAATCGAAGAGTTTTGTCATCTTTCTTCACGAACAAGATCGGTGCTGCCCACAGAGACGTACTTGGAAGAATGAAAAATTTTCTTTCCAATTAATCCAAATGCACCCTCAATTCCCATAATTTTTTTAGTACCATCTGACAAGATAGAAGTGAAATAGGAATAGTCCCCAGAAATAGATCAATCGTAAACTCCACTTCCCTTATAGGTAGTAACCCAAAAATGTTCTTAGGAAAGACATCAAGAAATTGATCCACCATTATTGGAAAACTAATAACCTGGATCTATTCCATCGATGCGAAATTCAACCCCACTAACTAGTAAGAGATACTTCCCACCATTGGTTCCAAAAAACCCATTGCACCTTTCTTCACAACCATCTATTCTCGGAAGAGATACTCGATGCCATCCTCATATGTGAAACTAACTATTATCCTATAAATGTCGATGCGAGCCTTGAAAATTGTCAACCAATCCATACCTATGATTATATCATTGAAATCCATCTCCAACTCCGAGAAGTCCCATTTTAGCTTAGCTGAATCAATAGTTATAGAACATGCTCTACATAAAAGGCTTGCCATTCTCTTTCACTAAGGGGAGTTTACAGTTTTAACAGAGAAGGCATCATTTCTAGTTTTAAACATAGTTGGTCAAAAAAATGAGAACCAATGATGGAATGTGATTCACCCGTATCAAACAACACATGCATAAAGGTATAATTCAAAAGAATCAAACCTCTCCCCATGGATGGTCCAGTCTAATCATTGATAATCATCTACTTAGCCACACACAATTGTTTTATTGCTGAAATCTGCTATTTATTCCCTTGTCATGATTTCCCTTATTGAGGATTCATGGTATTCAGAGAATAACCATGGCTAGCTCCGCTCTGCTGGTGAGACTGATTCTACTATCTTTTATTTTTCGAAGAATTTTGAGGCTATGATATTGTAGAAGTATCCCTAACACCTGACCTTGGAGCTACGCTACAATAGCATTTAAGATTTCCCATCTTGTTACAATTGTAGAATGCTCTTAGTTGTACTATTCAATCCCACTTTTTGTGACTCAGTGAACCGCACTAAAAACATCCAAGAATGATCTTGGGTCTTTTCGGAAGGATATTTGCTTTTGCGTTCTGATTCTGATGTTTTCCACCTTTTTGAGAATAGGCGCCCCACCTCTTATTCATGTTAGTGCTAGAGTTTTTAGATCCTCTAGTGATGACAATCGTACTTCCTCTACTTGGTTTTTTAGTAGTGACATATATCATAAATAGAGAATCTAATTGCAGTCCCAACTCAATTTTTTGAAAATACTCTATGATGTTTTGGACCAACTATTGGTTCACCTGTGGCTCAGGTGCAACCACATTCTCAATGGCCTCTTCCAAATGGTTCCTATTATTCCTACTAAGTTCCTTTTTCTAAACAGAAAAAAAACTCGGTATGTATCACTCCCTAGAAACTGATGGATTATCATTTCAAATTCTCTCACACAAACTATTACACATTTTTTTTTTCAAAAAACAACCTCTTCCATGTTCAACCATTTTGTAAAAAATATCATTTTTTATTATAAAAATCATAAAATTTTCAAAATACATCTATCATGTCATTTTTTTAATTATTTCATTTGAAAACAATTTCTACATTTTTTAAAAATATACATCTTTTCATAAAATCATAAATCATTACTCAAAATGAAATATGTAACCCTATTGGGAAGTCATTCCTCTGAAATGCATGTCTCTCTCATATCATTGTCAAAACCCATGAAAATTTGATTCTAGTATCCTATAAGTGTCTCCAAAACACTTATGTATCCAATACCCACGTGAAATGAAGTTCAACATAAACGGGTTAACAACATCCTTTTATGTTGTACATTTCTTGTTCCCACAATCTTACTCCTTTCTAAGATCACAAACCAAGGAATAGACATGACAAAATTTCAATTCCATGACCAAGAAAAATGAATACCACTTGTTAGGAAAGAACTTAACAAGCTAATACAATTTTCAATAACCTTCTTATTCCAACTATCTTGAGAATACAACAAATCATTACTAGTCCTTAAGAGACATCCCCAAGATGCCAAAGGCAATAAATAAATGTCGATGAATTTTAAATAAATATGGGGGATGATTTACAATTTATTAATAAAACCATTAAATAAACAAACCATAACCAAACAACTCACTATATAATGGATGGACAAATGAAAGAAAACTCAACCACTTCATTTATCTCAAAACTGCATCAAAGTGTACCACATCAGAAGAAAAAGAAACTACAAAATTTAAAAATGTAAGAAAAACTAAAGAATCCAAGAATATCAAAAGACTCCATGATCTATAATTTTCATTCTCCACAATCACTAAATATCCCATGTATCATTATATTTTTCTAAAAACATGTGATACTTTACCATTTCCCATGTCCTAGAAGATAGCATCTGCAAAAGCACCCAAGTGCCAAAGAAGAGGTGAGTATAATACTCAGTAGGGTTTCTCTGATGACGTACCTAATCACGTGACTAAGATAGAGGAGTTATCCACATTTATATAAAATAGTTAATATAAAAAAATTTCTAAAAAACTTATTTATATCAAAATATAAACTAAATTCATAGTTAACATATTTCCAATGAAAGAACATAAATAATAATTTAAATCATTTAAAATTATATTTTGTGTAACCATTCCAAATATCCACACGAATGACCATGAATAATACCTAGAAGAGAGGGAAGGACCTGACCCTTATCCATCCCAACAATTATGGGGGATACTTCTTACATTTATTTGACCTGAATGTACATGAATGTTTGACGGGGGATAGCCCATGCCCTTATCTATCCCAGTAATAATGGGGGAGAATCCTTACCCTTATCCACCCAAAACGCACATGATGTTTGAAGAGGGATATACCTAACCCTTATACATCAAAAAAATGATAGGGGAGACTCCTAACCCTTATCTATCCTGAATTCAAATGAACATACACAACCACTATTCCGTTAACCACTATCAAACCAAACATTCATCTATTTTAATAAAACTATTATTTAATTGAAAACCATTAAACAAACCAATTTAAACCAACCATTTAATTTCAATAAAACCATTACATTAATTGAAACACTTTTATTAAATCCAGTTACCAAAATCCTAGAAATTCCTCATTTTAAAATCCACATTTTAAAATCAATAACCAAAGCATATTATAAAGAACACCAATTTTCCATATTTACATAATTTACCAAACCATCATAAACGAGGGATTCCAAAATTTTTTTAATGGACAAATCAAAATCAATTCATCACAAATAAATAAATTTGAAAGTATTCTAATCTGTTCTAGAAAGAGGATTCAAGATTGAAGCCACCTACCTTAAAGATTTTGCTGGAAACTGAAAACAGTTGAAGAACGCTCACACAACCAGATTAAAAATCACCTAATGATGATAGATATATTCTCCTACCAAAAAAACCAAAATCGCATATTATTTGGAATCCCCCAACATATATCTACCATTAAATGGTGTAGATCTGAAAAATAAAGAGGAGGAGAGAAGTAGATCTTAGTAGATCTAAGAAACGAGACATGAACGATGAATATTGTCACTTACCATGAAAATTGGTCTTGAAAATCCAAGGGAGGGCTCCATATCTATTCCAAAATGCTTGGGATAGGTTTCACAACCTTAAATGGAGAGAAATATTGAATTAAGGCTGTTTAGGAGAAAAAACAAGAAAGTAGGAGCAAAAATGAGAAAGATCATAAAAATATAGGATCTTACCTTTTTCCCGTGCATGGTTAGTCCATAAAGTTAGACAAACCATGTGATAACTATACGTTAGCTACATCCTTAAAGAAACCCTTGAATTTCCTCTTCACATGGTCTCCCTAATCATGCTCAAACTGTACTGAAGCTACTACCTCAAAACATTAACTATGCATAGTTTCTCTTAAGAAATTTTTACTGTTTATACAACCCATGTATGGCCCATGCACATCTACTTTATCCCCAAAAAACCGATTAAAATTTTAACAAACACTCAAAACCTTCACCCTTACATTAAAATAATTAATTAAGTGTTACGTAATAGAAACTAGGGCTAATACATTTTATGTTCTTGATAATAAATAAAAAACACACTGAAAAATATCTCTTCTTGAAAAAAATAATAGGAACACCCCATGGTGATACACTAGTGTGTATGAATACCTTATCAATATTATATTATATTTTATTCTTCGACTCCTTAAACTCCATTTGGTCCATTCTCTAAGGATTCTTTGAAATTAGTTCCACAAAATGTGTGATTTCTATTGAAAAATCAGGTTCACAAATTGGATGAAGACTATAAAATTATTCTAGAAAGTGATCAATGAACTCATGTACAATAGCAGCATCCTCAAAGTTATGTTTCTCCCCAACCATCTGAGATAAATACCCTTCATGGGTAGGAATTAAAACCCATAAGATAGAATTAATTTCCATTGAATGTTTGTATTCATCATCACACTAATAAATGATCATAAGTTCATTTTGAATATGAAATGTGACTTTACTTTCTCATAAATTTATGTGGTATCAATATAATGAAAGCCAGTCCACAATGAGAATCACATAAAATTCAACTAGGGGAATAATCACAAGATATTCCTTGAGGATGTTCCTAATATATAATAATTTATATAACTGATCCCAAATAGGTTAATTAATTATTTGAGGATACTTATTACAACCTCAACTTCATTATTCTATCTCTGATCCCATACTAAAACCAAAATGGATAGCACGATAATAAATCACTGTTAATCAGACTGATTAATCATGTAATCATTAAAAATCATTCATAGAATGTATAAATCATGAAACCATATTCTCACTCAATGGAACCTTATGTTTAACCTAGGTTATCCACAGTAATTATAAAAAATATTATAATTGTATCATATACTTAGACTTATCAATGAGGTTTCCACAAATTGTTTTAACCCCAATCTCCAATGATTAACTAAACATGACTATAATACCAACTATAGGGACCAAATAATTTCATATATAAATATTACATCCTTTTAGATTAATATTAAATAAATAACATTACTATCCATGATAGAACCATAATGGTATAGTGTCTTTGTATACTAGATACATAATCATATTATTGAGATACATTCTTCCTAATATCTAATATTGTTATTATCAATTTTTACTCTTCTTGTAATACCCTAATTGAAACCATTATTCATAACCATTGGAATATAAATATAAGAAATTTTGAGCTCACCTGCTCTATAAGGGATAACATGGAAGATATTAATTGATGATTTTATGAAATTTTTAGATAAGAATAATGGTTTGAGATCATGATATTAATATAAAATTTCATACTCAATATTTCATAGATCATAAACATGATTCATGGAATAAAAAAATATCATTTAAAAATACATGAATCATAAGAATGAAGAATCATAATAAATATATCATGAAATATAACTTTATATCATAAGCATAAAAACCCAATCATAAGAGTGTTGCACCATCATAGATATATAAACCATTTAATATGTCAATGTTAACTGCCAAGACCATAAAATCAGAGTGGATGAAGCATCAAAACCTCTTTATTATATCATAAAAGATTAGGTATTATCACATATTATTGATATTGTATCTAATAACCCTATGTGTTTCCAAGAGCAGACCAATCACATTGACATGTTTCTCATAATTATTTCTTGATATTTGAAACATTACCTAATGTATTACAGGGAAATATAAATTTCAGAACATCCACCAGATAATGAAAACCATACATATGTCTTCTATAATATTATAATATATTTATCATGCCATTATAACATATCATGTGGAAATAAAATGGGTTTCATAAAAATTTAATCATTTCATTATAGCATAACTCAAGGAAAATAAAAACGTTTCATAAAAATATTATCATTATCATAATAATAAACCATACAAAAAAATAATAAGGATGGTATTATAGGATTATGTACCTATTAAATCAAAACTATTATCAAAGGATGTTATCCTATATGAAAATTTTATTAAAATATCTCTGGAATATTTCTTGAGGAAAATAAACATTTCATTTTGAAATTTATTATTTAAAAAAGAAAATTTTCAAAAATATTATGAAAAAAATTATCTACAAATATCCATGAAAACATTTAAAGGAATCATCAATTCTTTTACTAGTCATTCCAATGCGAAATTTTGATCATGATGTGTTCGTTAACAAAAATAATCCTTTCATATTTTTGGTAAAAATTCTAATTTTAATATGATAATAATATTCCATTAATTTTTTTAATAAAAATTCAAACATGAGAAAAAATTTATTTAGAAATTTATTTTTGAATAATCTAAATCATTCTTGAAAACATTCTAAATAAAACATAGACATGGAACAAGAAAAGTACCGGCCAAGTAGTAAAACATAATCAGTTTTTGTTCAAAACATTATTTCTGTATCTTGAGTCCTTAATGTGAGAAAAATAAAAGAAAATAATTTATTCCACAAAAATAAACAAAGGATATAGAATATGAATGGGTCTTAGAAGATAAGGATTATATAATTTCCTCAATGGAAATTCAAGCATAATTTTTTTGAATAAAATGTGATTGAGATGTAAATCACTTACCATATGTATTGTATTTATTCCTATGCATTAAAATATCTAATATAATAAATATCTCATTATTATCAATATATTAACGAATAATATTCATACATATCAGAGAATATGTTATTTATTTATAACATCCTATCACCAGTTTATTAACAAATTGTTATTAAAATCACTATCACGGGTGATAACTTCTTCATTTTTCATGTATGTTTGGGTTTGGAAATCATGATGCTTCTACATTGATCATGGTTACATCAATAATATAATTTTAAATAATATACATATATATATATATATATAATTTATATTCATTATATATATATGGAGTCATCCATAAAAGGTAGATATTGAAACATGAATTACACTGTTCATGATGAGGGTAGGATATACGTATGTTTGAACACGGTTTCCATTTTTTATGGATAAAAAGAAGGAAAGGTAAATAATAATTTAAAATTATAGAATAATTATTATATATTACATATCTTATATATTTTTTAATTTTATCCTTATTACCATCTATATAAAATGGAACAGAAAAACTACTTGCATCACTCCGTGGAGGTGGTAGTGAACATGTAAGCATGAGAGACGTTATCATTTTCCAAGAGATGGTAAGAAGGTTTATAAGGGTTGTTACATAATCATAATAAAAATTAATTATATTTGATATACTGAAGTATTTTATCTAGAATGTATACTATATATTTAAATGAGGTATTGTAAGAATTAAAAATTTAAAATACCTAATTATGAGTTAAACCTCTTCATTGAGAAACATTATCTATATTACACCTTAATCCATGAAAAGATGGTCTTTTGAAAAGACCATAAGATCTAGGATATTGTTAAGGAATCATGGATGATATTATGGTAGGGATTGGCAGAGCTAAAAACTCAAATATTGTGAATTATGAAGAAGGGGAGGTTCACTTTTATGTGTGAGGGAGGGGAACTCATGGAATTACATAAAATATTAAGTTAATATAAATTAATTTTTGAAGATAAATGGATCAAAATTGATATAATTAAAAGTTATGTATTAGTTTTAATCATATAAACCAATAAAATTTGAATAAGTTTTGGTTATTTTTTACCCTTATCTCTTATTTTTAAACCCATGTTAACCCTTTTGACTATTATCAAAATATCAATGTTTTTTACTCTTTAAGGGTTATGAATTAGACCAAAAAAGAACAATGACTCATAAATGAACCATGGTTGATATTTTCAAGAATAGACCATTCACATGTACAGATAATGTTTTTTATTTTTTGAATCATTTAATATATGATTATTTATTATATAATATCATTAATTTCATTTTTAAAAATATTTTTTAATTTGACTTTGAGAAAAACATGACAGAGAAAAAATTAGAATATAAACCTTTTAAAAATACCTAATTTTTTTTTATTTTTATAAATTAATGGAAAATAACAATTCAAAAAATTTCATTAGTTTTAATAAATTAAAAATCATTTATTTTATTTTTCTATTAATTTAAAAAAATATCTGTTCAGCAGTTCGTAAAACAGTAAAGTAATTATTCAATCACTCAAAATAAAAAATAAATAAGAATGAAATTAAAAATTTGTTCATATTTTATATAAACATTTATAACAAAACATATCCTATTTTTATCTATATGAAATTTTTATGGTGATATTTAAGTTAGGAGTGTGATATTTTTTATTTATTCTTTTCTTAAATTCATATAAAGGTTATAATTAAAGAAACATTGCACCAAGTTGACATATATTAGAGACTTGTATCGATATAGTAGAAAATTACTGATAAAATAGGATAAAGGAAAGTACTTAAATGAATTTTAAGCCCTATAGAATTAGTTTTAACCAAAATTAAATCATTTTACCTTTACCGTTGTAACCAAAATTTACAATGGTTACTATTAATATTGAAAAAACATAGTTTAATATTTATAAAATTTGGACTTTCCAATTCCAGATATTTAATCTAATTTTCGTGGTTTATTTTTTAAAATTTTTTAAAAATAATTTAAGATAAAAACACAAAATACTATGAGAAATAGTTTTTTCAAAAAATGTTATTTTAAGTATAAAAAAGTTTTTATATAAAATTCAACCAAAAAATTGATTATAATGAACTTAAATAGATTATAAATAATATAATAAAACTAATTTTATTTTAAAAAAATTGTAAAAAATGGAACTTTTTAAATGGTTGAAAAAATACAGTTTTCAATAAAAATCAATATTTTCCACTATTCACTAGAAAATCAATATTGTTCTTTAAAATAAAAAAAATTCATCTAAAGATAATTATTATATGTTAATTTAAATAATTATAACATTTTTACCAAATAAAATTTATAATTTTTCAAGAAATTAATTATAATATTCCCTCACAAAAGGAAATTAAAACCATTTTTAAAGATAAAATTATTTTTTATGAATAAAATGACATTATTAGAAAATAATTGAATATTAATTAAAAAAAATATTGGGTTAGAAAAATATATATATTTCATAATATGGTTAATCATATTCATACCCTCCAATTAAACACCGAGGATATAAATATCAAATTAAATAATAATATTTCAATAGCATAACTTGGTTTCTTTGAACTCGATGTTGCATGTAAAGAAAGATATCAAAGAAATAAAAATTATTTATAAATAAATATATCATAAAATATTTTGGTGTTATATTTGTATTTTTTTAGACTTCCCCACTAAAATATATTACATTTAATATCTAATATAATCCCTTTTATATACTTAATGTTTTTTAATATTTATTAAAATCCATAAAAAATGTTTTTAATAAGGTACCTTACATGTAAAATATTATACATTGATACCTTTAATATTAAAATAATAATTATAATAAAATTTATGTTTGTTGGGTGTTTTTATAATCATTCATCAATAGTTTCTTAATAATGACGATACTTCCCCTACTATATATTAATTTTTCTGCCCCCATTAAATTAGATTGAGGAAATTTATATTTTTGAAAATTTGAGTGACCTATGATGTGATAATATATCATCATGAATGAAATATAATTTATGCATATGAATTAGTCATTTTTATTTCATGGGAATTGATAATTTTTATGTTTTACTATATGAGATTGATATGTACTATGCATATGATTCATGATTATAAATTTGGTTGACATGTTCATATATGGATAAATGTTTTTATGGAGATAACATGAAATACCATTATAGATTATGTAGTAATGGTAAATTGGTTAAGAAAAATATTTACTTATGGTTATGAATTGGGAATTCATAATGGTTGTTAGTGTAATAATGGTTGTCAGGGTTATACAAATACTATGGTATGGGATTTTTTTTGGAATAACTTTTTTGTCTAATATATAATTGTTTATAGTAGTTTATCTAAAAGAGTTTGGATATGAATTCACAAGTTATATTGAAATATTAATTTTTTTTAAGTATTTTAATATATTTTGGGGATTGAATGATGTGGATTAAAGTCATTTATTACAGTCGATGATATGTTTATATTTTCCCATGATATATGTTGCATTGTGATAAATATAAGTGTTATAAGATATGAGTGGTACACTATTTTTTTCCTTCCATACGAGTTATCAAATTGTTGAAATTATATTAAATTCAATATTAAATTTTCTAATTTGAAACTTATATAAAATTTTTATAGAGTTTAATACTAATTTTTTTATATGAAGTATATATTATAAATGTGTAATATAATTTTTAAGATTTGATTGAGAATTTATGTAGCACATGAAATAAAAGGGTCCCCATCAATAGTTAAGGTTATATATAATATATATTCCTTGAATTACCTATAAAATACATGTATATAATATAATTAATGAAACATTATTCCCTTTTTATGCATTAATTAAGGGAATCCTAACATACTTTTATAAATTTAAGAAGATCCTTAGAAATTTGGTTAGAGATTCAATTTCCAATGGATCTAATATAGATAAAAGAACATATTATTTGTTTCTAAGTGGTCATCCTTAACCATAAGAGTTCAAAATCAGAAGATATAATGTATTACATTTTTTATATAATGTCATACATTCTACTTTGCTTCCACAAAAATGTATTGTTTTTGGGTTTTATGTTTTCTCTATGTTTTGACATTAGAGATGTCATTAAAACCAATTAGAATGAACTTAAACTCCCATTTTTTTCATTTAATTACCCTTTTATTATCATATATTTAGATGTTATAGTATTTTACCATTTTTTATTAAGTAATGTGATGGGTACTAAAACCTCTATTATTTCATTAAAGAATTATTTTGAGTTTTTATATCTATGTTATAGGTAATATTCTTTATTCATAACTCATTATTATGAGATTTCATTTTTATCCATATGATATTGAAATAAAAACAAGATAGAAACATTATATAGAAAGAATATGATTCTTATGATTAGTACAATAAGTTAATATAAAAGATAATAATTTTGAGAACTAATGGATAACCGAAAAATTCCATATTTTCACTGGATTAAAAAAAACACCTTATTATCTAATAATATAATAGATAAAATAAATTTTTAATAAGTAATAAAATTTAAATTAAAAATAAAATAAAAACTAAAATAGTGTATTTGATTTTAAACTCTCACAGATCACATTCTCCAAAAAGATTCTTGGCTATACGAATCGAGTTTAAAATAAAAAACTATTATCTTTAGAGTAAAAATACTCTTGATAAAATAAAAAATGATTTTCATTTGAAATAATTAGAATATTGATTTTATGGGGTGTATATTAGAGGTATTATATAACATGTGGGAATATATTAGGAGTTATATGACTATTTAAATAAAAGTTAGCTATTACAATAGATCATTAGTATAATTACTTATAAATTAGTAACATTTCATTGCAAAATTTATGAACAAAGGAGAAACTAAAAAATTTAGTCATTGAAATGATATGTATCGTAGAATTATATAAGTATCCATAATTAAATAGACTAAAAAATTATTCATAGAAGGATTAAATGTAATTTCAAATTATATAAGTATATTGAAAAATAAAAAATAATTAATTATAAATATAAGGACTTAATGTTTTTTGAAATAATTAGAACTCTTATTAATTAAATCATGAAATCCTTTGAAGAAAGAGAATATTACAATGATGGAATATGAATTATTTATATTGACCACACCTAATTAGTCCATTACATTTTTGTACTCATGATATATTATACACACCCATTTCAGCGTCACCTAAAACACAATACTTATTTATTAGTCTAAAATTTTAACCTATTTATTTACAATGATCATTGATATATATTATCCAACACAACATAACTAGTTTCAATTAATTGGGTTTTTAGTATTGTTCATTTTTTTTAATTTCCAACGAAAGTGAGATATCAATAAGGTGAGATTTTACATTTTAAAAATATAAAAATTAGCGAATAATGATAGGGGATATATAATTTAGTAAAAAGTATTAAAACATATAAAATAAAAGGATAATTTTTTTGGAAACACATTTACCAATTCCAGTATGTTTCTGCTAATAGTTTACCATCATAAAATATAGTGTTATTTTAAATATATCAATGATTCCTTTATTTTTTACTTCATGGAATAATTTTTTATGAGCATTTAATGTTATAATTACATTGGTTTTTATCAACCATTATTGGATTATTTTAAATAAGTAATTAAAATATGAAAAAATCATGTTTGAAATGGTTCATACTCATCAATTAAATAAATTAAAATTTTAATTTGATGGATAAATTTATAACATTATTTAAAATTTTCTTATATAAAAATATGAACTCTAATTGGTGGAAGATTATAGATTACATCAAAAAAATTCACTACAATAACATGATGTAGAAAAGGGTATTATAAAAAGAGAATAAACAAAAATCATGAAAAGATTTGGTGTATGTCTGAAATTTTTAGAATTAATAACCCTTATGATTTTTATATTACCATACGAATATATTATAGAAATAAAAAACTAAAAAAATAATAATTTTTTTTATTAAAATATAATAATACAATTTATTTCCCAAATATTACAATCCTTGAACTCCAAATGAGTAAATTCCCATAATTTTTTTTCTCAGTGATCAGGAATACATGATAGAAAATAAGAACAATAAATATAATGGAAAACAATAAAACTATTAAACATATATAAATAGACTAATGATGTAGATAATAAGAAATTGTATGATTTTATATAATATATTTTTTATATTAGATCACAAAAAAGAAAATATTTACATAGGTTTGGTCAATTTCCCTTGATTTTTCTATGCAATTATATATAAATTTCTGAAAGACCTCATTAGTGATATGATATAGAATTTTATTTTATTTTATTTTTAGGGATTTTAAGTATAATTCAATTATAATTTTAACCAACCAAATTAGATATTATAAGTCCATTCTCAAAAATATTTATCATAGGTGTAATTATTATTTTTGACTTTAATTTCTTTATTTTTATAAATCTATTAATATTTAACATATTTCACTATTGTTTTGATATATTTGATTGAATTATATCCCTATAAACTATTAATCTCATATAAAAATTAGATTTTCACCTGGTACCATTGAAGATAATGTCATGTTAAAAATAAAAAATGACTCCAAATTAGGTTAATTTGTAAAAAAAATTATTTTTTATGATGCAAAACAGTTCAAACATCCAAAACTATCTATCTAAAAAAATTAAAGGTAATAAATGTATATTATAATTCATAAATAATAGGCACACAATAAATGTTCTCAAAACTTATTATCACTTTAGAGAGAAACTACTCCTTGATGTCAAAAAAACTGAACAAAATATATGGAAATGAATTTAAATTTCAATATTCTCACATAAAAATTAATTCATCATAAAAATATAATATCAAAATCATCATATTTGAAACAAAAAACTAATTATGATAGTGATGTTACTATAAATTTTTTAAAATCATTCAAGAAATAAGAAATTCGTTATTTCTTATTGAAAACGACCACTCTTTAATCATATTATTAGTTTTGTAAGATATATTAGTATTAGTATGATCTTATTTCCCCAAATTTGTCAAAAATAATATTTTTAATCATTTAAAATGTATTTTAATAACTTATTTAATCATTCTTTTAAGTCAAGCATGAATAACTCATCAATATGTAATGCTGTGATTTTTTTGAGTTTTTTGTTATTTTTATTTAATTTTATGCTTTTTTATAACTTCAGAAATCAGCTACATGACCATAGATAATTTTTATGTAATTATGATGTTTATAAATATATGTAATTAATAGTGGGAAACCATTTTGAATGATAAAAAATTATTTATAAAAATCTGTATGTATCAAAACATTTGTGAAGTCAACTCTCTAATTATGATAAAGTGTATGGTGTATATAGTTCAAATGAAATTGATCAACCGTAATGAAATCCTAGTAATCAATAAAATTCTCAAAATTATTTTGGAAAATAGGAAATAGATATATTATCTATAAAACATCCATGATTCCACAATAATCATGAAAATTTAATGAATAAATTTATAATTTTTTATAAATGATAATATCCATGATAATGATTGTAAAATATCAAATAGACATTCATTTAGAATGTATTTCATAATAACTAGAAAATGATGATTATAATTGTAACAACCCAAGGTTTTTAAAATAAATATTGAATGCATGAAATAACAAGACCCTATAAAACAACACATTTTACAATCTAGCCGTTAAACACAACTTTACCTCTTCTATATTTTGAATTTCAAAAATTGAACAATTAGAGTTGTGATCAGTAAGTCATTTAGAGTCTGATAGAACATAATTATTTTTTAGTGAATAGTAACATACCCTTATGAATAGTAATATAACCCATATTAATATTAAATAATGATATTATTTTATTTTCTTAAGGTAATAAGATAATGAGATATCAATTAATTTTTCAATGTGATATAAAACTAATTATACCTTAAAAATAATTATATTTCGAATTAACTATGATTTTATTTAAAAATTAAATTAATAATATTTATAAAATTATTTTTAAAAAATAGATTTCATTTTTTAATTCTACCTATTGGAAAATGGTTGGGGTTAATATTTGGATTTTTTCTGAAATTTTTGAATTTTTGATGAATAGTGAAATACTGTAAAATACCATATATAAAAATTATCAGTTAAATACACTATTTATGAAATCATGAGTGATTAAAGTCCACTTGGTTTATAATCACATACACTTATTACTATTAGGGGTCACGTGAAACAACACTATTGCTTGTCATGAGGGATGTAATAAAATAGTGAGTAAAATATTCAAAATTCACTCCTCTCCTCCACTATAAACCCCCATCACTCCCTCTTCTCTTCACTCATCTAAGCATTGAATCTCATCATCTTTCCTCCGAAATACCCTTCCCTAGTCACTCCCAATGTCCAAGAATCTCTTGTTATTTGAAAAAGACCAAAACCCCTTTCTTTAAGGTGGTTCTCAAGAAGGTTATTTCAAGAGGCAAAACACCCTTCTTTTTCATTTAGTTTCATTTCAATTTATCTTCTTTTGTTATCTTATCCTAACATCCTCTATCCAGATGACCATGGTAACTCTATTTTCATCTATATACTATAATTATATCATGTTAATGGAATAACCATCATCAATATTATTACTCTCTCCCTTTTATTTTATAAACAAAATCAACGTCCATGATGTCCCAATTTATAACCTTCTTGGATGAAGAAGTTTATTTCTTAAATTTCTCCAAAATTACTGGTCATGAAACCATTTTTATTATTAAAACAGACTATAATATATTTATTATAGTCTAATTAATATCCATGAACCATTATATGTACATATTATTAAATCATATGACCAAACTAGTTTCTAATAATCAAAATACCACTAAAATAATCTAAGTGAGTCTCATTAATATTTCATCTAATGATTCATCCTCATTCCATGTAACCAAATGATATAAAATTCCATTAAAAATTATATATATTTATAATTATGTGTAAATTAAATTTTTTATATTTACAACCATTCCACATGAACTTCATTACTTAAAAATAAGTGAACCAGTTATGAAAATCAAGAAAACAAACACTCCAAAACGCCGGAATACGATATTATAACTTATCAATAAGGACATAAATGAACTAAAAATAATTATGACAAACTAAATAAATTTATAATTGGTTTCTTAATTAAGTTATTAATAATCCTAATTTCGTATTCCAAGACCTTAAGTTCAAGAGAAGAACAAACCCATACTTAAGGTAAGGGTTTTTCCACCTGAAATTCCATTTTCATTTGGGTTGCTTTTATTGTCTAATTACCTCAATGAATCTCTTGTTTATTATTATTTAATCTTAAAATATTATTTATGAGTGTTCTATATATGTTTAAAACCCATATTCTTTCCTTATTTTATTTATAGTTATACATTTTAAAAGGAACTTTAAAAATTGATTCTCAAATACAAGCCTGATTCAAAAGAATTTCTCAAATTCTTACCTATTTTCAAGTACACTATATAATATTTGTTTGGAAAAAATTATGTTTATTAAATAAATAGTTTTATTATTAAAATACTATCTTACTTCACTTTGGGTTTTATACAATGATTTTTTCAAAAGAATTGTTCTTTTCAAAGTAAAAGAGTATTTATGTCAATTACTCGAAGATTTCATAAGAGCATCTTCATCTATTTCAACACTCTTATTGATTATTATGCAATTTTAGGATTAATATTTCCTAATATAATATACCATATTTAATTTAAGGTTTTAGGATTATTTTGTCTTTGGATTTTCTATCTTAAAACCTTTCACCAATTCACTCTAAATGGTTAGTGTTTATGCTTAATGTTCGGGGAAAGTTATTTACATTTCATATATTAGTTTAGATATGAATGTATATGTTTTTTATATTTATCACCATTCATATGAGGAATTAATTGGACATAGAAAGTGTCAGGTGGGTCCCTCTACATTCCCTCAGTGCATCGGTAGGTCTCATGAGACAGACTACGGTCTTGGCACAAGGCCTTGACAAAATGATTATTTATGGTCTTGGCATGAGCCCTTGATAGTATGGTTGTTATGTCCTGAATTATGTATTCCATCATTATGAAAATAGTATTTAGGGTTCATGTGGTTATTTGACTAGTAGAATACCAATTATTATGTGATTATTTATTCTGCTCTTATTCCTGCCAAAACGTCTTCAAGTTTTTATTAAAGGAATGTGTTTTTAGTTATTCAACATGCCTAATGTTTATGTTAAGATATATTCCACTATATTTATTACCCTTACTGAGCATTTGATCTCAACCCTTTCTTATATTTCATTTTCTCAGGACATGAATAATTTTATTATAAATGACATTCTGAAAAAACCTAGGAGATATAAATGTTATCAAAGAAATTTTAATATTGTATTTATTTTCAAGTTGTAATGATGAACTTATGTATATATATTGTTTCCAATAATACTAAATTATTCAGTACTTTGGGATACATATTATTTTTTTATATTCCAATCTAATCCAATAAGAAACTGGTTCCTTGAAACTTGGGTCGGGTCCTTACAATAAATTTTTCCCATGAGATTTAACACACAAGAAGAATGAATATTTTCTTGAAAATAATTTTAGATGGAAAATAAAGATAAATAAAAAAACTAAATTAAGAATAATAATGAATTATAATAAAAATAAGAGAAAAAATTAAATAAATGAATGAAATAGCAGACCTATGTTATAGGCATCTATTCATCCACTGCTTTTTCAATAAAATTCTAAATAAAGAACATAATTCTTAGTGATAGTATGTTTGTATTCATTTCTAAATTTCATGAAAAAATCTAGAAAAAATTAGTAATATTATTTAGTTTTAACTAAAATGATATATTATACATGATAAATTCCCTCCCATCTAAAATTTATTATATATCATCTTATGATGACAAACAAACATTTTCTTAACTTCATAAATCCAATAGTTTCTATATGAATCATTAATAAATTCCTCTATATACTAAATTTTATTTTTTTGATGACTAACATCATAATGTAAATTTAAATAAACTTATATGATAGAACGATGTGCATTATTCTCAATGATGACATGATAGTGAAAATACATGAAAATAACCAATTTGAATGGATACATTCTAATAAAGATTAAAGGTTTTTTGATACTCCCATAATTGTTATTCTAATTAATTGATTAAATATTTACATTTATGCTAAAAAAATTGTTTTTCAATATTTTTTAACCTTACTATTATATTAATGATCACTATCCTTGTTTCTCGGATAATGTTTTTGTATAGAAAAGATTTATAGTGAAAAAATGAAAATATACTCTCATAATCTGATTATAATTATAAAAGTACTATTATATTATTATTCAAATAGGAAAATTTAAATCTATAATTGATATGGGATCTAAAATAGAAATTAGGACTCATTATTAATTGGTTTCATTAACCAATACTCATTTGAGACATATTAAATGTAAAATATAATTTATATGAATAAAAATGAACTAGAAAATGGTCATATGAATTAAATATATAAATCTAAAACAACTTATAGAAGAGTATGTGTTTTACAGAATCTCATTCCTTCTAGAACATTTTTTGATATATTTGTCACATACAAATGTATTCTAAAATAATGAGTATTTTATAATGACATGGGATTGTAATAATTGGATTTTAGGATCCTTCATGAAATTAAATAGTCACTAAACTAGCTCTCATAATCAAGAGTATTTCTGAATCTGAGGACAAATAATAACCTATGATTAAGTACACATAGTAATGTGACTTCGTCACTTTAATGATCCCTATTAATCTTAAATCATATTTCCTATGAAATGATAGCATAAGTATATAGTTGTATCCTCATATTTAGAGACACCGATGAGAAATTACAATGGTATAATATATATCATTATGGGATGATTCACATTAAAATAAAATAATATTTAAAAATATTTTTTGGTATATTTTGGATGTACTATTAGAGGATACATAAGGCCTAAAGTTGACTTCATTAAAGCTAATTGTTGCTTGGATTCTCTATTGGCTGCATCATAGCTAGAGCACCGAGAGATGAAGTTATCCCTACATATACCAATGACCACTCTATAAGGGTTACTAGGTCTTATGATTCTTGTAATGACTTATAATGAAGAATCTTTTATAGAGAGAGTCAATCAAAATTATAACTCCAACAAAAGGGACTCATATGGAGTATGATAATCATCTACAAAAATTCAATTATAAATGATTTTTTATTTTTATTATTTTTATTTTTCTTAATATTTGAACTAATTAAAATTGAAGTTAAACAAATACTCAAGTAAAATAGAAAACAATTATGGTTTGAAATAAAGTGGAGTTGGTAGAGTAGCATTGAGTTCCTAGTAGAATTTTTCAAGGTATCTGATATGGGACTATATATTATTAGTGTAGTCATTTTATAAGTAGACTTATAAGTATTATTATTTTTAAAAATAGGGTAAAACCGACTCTTCAACTTATAATTATAACCACTTTAATCCTTTCAGATGGTGTTTATACTCTCTAAATCAGATATATCTTTTTTTCAATGTTATATCCCCCTTTATCTTCTTACTCAATATGATCTAAGCCTCATTGTATTATAATATCATTCCTAATCATCCAATGGACTCATCATTAATAAAGGTAAGGTTGGAAAAAACTATCATATTTATTTTTGCTAGTACATAATGGAAGTAGACTCAATAAATCTTTATCATATTTGTGGATTTTGAAAACCTTCATTACTTTTTGGGTTACATTGATCATGTTATGGTGAGATCTAATCCCAAGTAAATATTTTGAAATTCCTAAATTTTCCTTTCAGAATTTATTTTATTTTTCTAGGAAACTAGTCAATCCCTATATTAATTTTCTTTAGATTTTTCAAATACTTTGAGGTGTGGTATGCCTTATTCTACAATTTTTTATATCATAGTTCATTAATCATATTGAAAAGTGACCTATCCTCCCTCATATATTATCATATATTATGGTTTTTAGTGAAAAGGTTTTTATTGAGAGTCAACCCAAAAAAATGTTTTTTCTTCAATGTATTTATTTTCTAAAAAACACATTAATGTATTTTTTATCTCATTGATTTATTGTTCCCTTGATAACAATTATAATTGATTTCTCTCCTTCCACTTAGTTTTCAGGCGTAGTAATATTGGTTATTACATATTGGTTATGTAAATTTCATTAAATAATTATAGATGTTTTTGTATTGGTTTTATGGGTATATTTATGGAATTGTTAGTTGCTTATTAATATGTGGTATGGTGATGATAATATTATAAATTTTTATAGTTCCATAGGAAAATTATGGTGGATATATTAGATTATATAATGATATCACAGGTACTTGATAAGTTATTTCCCTTCCCTTATATAGTTTTCAAGTCCGCACATGATTAATCTATCCCATTTCATATAGAAATGTTCTTTTTTCTTATTATTAATGTGGTTTCTATGTATTCTATTGAAAACAACTTAATTATCATTGGTAGATTGGTATTTTTTTACATGAGTGCATTATGATCATAGTTTGATGTAGGAAGTGTCATTTTTCATTATAGTTTAACTTTAACATCAAAATGAACATCAATGGTGAGATATTTAATCAATTTAATCTATAATTAATGCATTAGATTTGGTTTTATAATTATATCTTCCTGTAATATGTTTCTTTTGTATATGATTAATCATTTATTGGATATATAGAGGTTGGTGGACACTATATACTAGGTATAATGTAGTCAATACATACACATATACCCATGGGTTACATGTAAACTATCTTTCTTGTGATCCAATAAAAGAAAAACTACTCACTAGTGGGATATCCTAGGGTTTGGTGATGGGGTTCATTGTATAACTTCTATATTTTTTGATGGAGAACTTGAGTAGGGATATCTTGGGCTTTTTTTATTCCATTTTGGAGGTATCTTATTAGAATCCTCTCATTACTCATCTTTGATTATATTTTTTTAACATTTGATTTATATATATTTATGTCAGTTAATTTATAGTTATGTATGACTATGAGATTGAATGCATGCTTCACTTATGTTGGTATGTTGTTTTATTTATATAGTTTGATATATATATATTATTGTACACGTATAATTGGTATATTTAGATGACCAATTTCTAATGTTTGTATTATAAATCCAATGAATGGTTTACAATAATTTTACTATTAAATATTATATTGAAAAATGTTAATTAAAGACATGTAAAATCACTTTCTACATCTCCCTATTTATTCCTCGATGTTTATTCTAGACTCTAAGAATCTAGTAATATGTTTAAGGTATTGTGGTGATTTATATAAGACCCTTAGAATACAAACTACGTCATTATAAAATGGTTTTAAATCCCATTTATGGAAGTGAGGCTTAATATTATCTAGGATATATGATAGTTAAGACTCAAAAAGTAAGCAAGAAATATTCTTAACAAATATAAATATAGTGTAAAATTGTGTTTTCAGGATACTATTTGTTTCATTTTTAGTATCACTATGATTCAAATTTATTTAGTCGAGTCTCATGCATCATGATTAGGAATTTATAGGAATGAACTTTTAGGAATGAATGCCATATCATATTCTTATGCATATTTTTTATAAAAATATTCAATTGATGTTTTATATTAAGTGAAATATAAATATAAAATAAAACATGTTTAGAAAATTATTTATTTGTAATAGTATATTAATATAGAATTGTAGATGATTTATTTTATTTAGAAAACTATAATTATTATTATTAATCGATATAATTTCATGATTATGTGTTTAGATTATGTTTTTATATCTTTAGAATTGATATTTATATTATTTAATAAATTTATATAAGGGAATAAGTTAGAGAAGGTTAAGGTTTTTACATAACAGTAACTATTATATAATAATATATGATGTTATATATTCTTGGGAAAAAAATTATAATGTGATTTTATTCTTCAATTTTGGGTAATCGACTTAATTAAACACCCATATCATTTTATGTTGAATTTGGAATAAATCATTGCCCTACTGGGCCAATAGTTGATCTAAAAATCAGTGAGTGGTTGGTATAGTTTTATTAGAATATATGATAGCGATCTCCTCATAGGGGCCTACTACAATTATTATCATGGGGACTCTCTATTTCATCCCACTAACTTTTTTGGTGATTATTTATAGTAAGAATCACAAGAGCGAAAATATTATATGAATCACATATTCATGTGCATCAAGACCCCTAAGAATCATATGGTTCATTTAGAAACTTTTATGGTTATAAGGTATATAAATCATTTGTGGGTTTCCATACTAGAATCTAAGAAGGATAATGATTTGACATGGAAGGGAATCCAAGGTTTATCCCCTATCTATCCTACCTTGATATTATTTTTTAGGTGGAAATTATAATTTTATATAACTCTAGCCAAGAATAATGATAATAATTTAGTATGTGTAAAAATATATTGATCTTATCTGTTTTAGAACTTACTTATATTGGGATATATAATTTTAAACTCAATTATTAGGAATGGGATTTTGAGAACCCTTCTATCCATGGGTGATTATTTTTTGTCTGGATACATTCCCTAATATAGTAAAGAATATTTTTCAAGATGAGAAAAGTTCATGGGAGGTACCTGGGTTACTATTACACTTCCTGAATAAATTATAGGTGAGGTATCATCCCTTGGGAAGAAGTTATGTGAAAAGAAAATGAGTAGTGGTGGAATATTTCAAATTAGTGTTGGTGGTAGTTCTCATCCTAGTCCCAGCTCACCGAGAACTTTAGTATGAATTTATAGTTTAAGTTACCCTAATAAAATAATCCTTCCTATACATATGAAGAGAAGTAAACTCACCTATATAGTTAGTGTGGGTATCTCTATTGATTTTCAAGATGAATCTATTTAATATAATTGTTTAGTGGGCTTAATATACCTAAGTATCTCATGAAATGTTAGGTGGATTATAACATAATAACCCCTAATAACCTAAAATGTCACCCAAGTTTCCATGCCACATGTCTTTGAAACCATTCTTAGTCAACATGGTGTGCCGAAAAGAACAAAAATATCATACAGTGAAATAATAGAATAATGTTACCCTAAAATAAAAATATGATAAAAATAATAATAACAAAACAGATATCCAAGAATATATCATATTTCAAAACAACTAAACTATAAAGGTATCACCCAACAATGGGGAAAATGGTCTAAATGAACAACTAAAATACCAAAAATATAGAATCTAAAGAAACCTAGTTGTCCATATCCACACAAACATATATCACCACCATCCCGACCAACTATAATGAAACATAATACATGAGAGTCTTCTACTACACAATGATCACCAATTTTATTTTATCCTATAAAACCAAGTATATAAATTCCCAAAGGAAAATTTTGGGTGAGAACAATAAAGCTCATTAGGATACAAAAAATAAATATATGCAATGTCTATCCACATGAATCCATTAGTACATCTACAAAATATACTTCAACACTATTTATTAATAATTAATTGTATATATATAATCATCATTTGGATTTATTTCCAAAAACATTTTAATATTATGATAAACAACGATTTATGAAACATCACATATCTATGAGAACTAAGAATTTGAATAAACTGGTTTTGAAGATTAAATATTAGAAACAAGTTATAAAATAGTTATATCAAATTAAAATTCAAAAAATGTATGCAAAAATTACCAAAGTGAAATCAATGAAACGAGGGAGTATACAATTAAGACACACAATAGGATACTAGCACACATAAGTGAACTATAAGTATGTAATCCTCAATTCCATTGAAATTCTATCCACTGGAAACCATGGAATCAAGATCGTCTCCCTTAGTGATATATAACACAACTATGGATCATCTACTTTTATTTTTTCCCAATAACCTAAGGTCTTACCAAAGCAATATTATATAATCATTGCATTAAAGAAACAAAATCAATTTTCCAGAGAAATTTCTAATGAAATACAATTCAAAAAAAAATTAAACAAGGAAAATACACATTCATTTTCATGCCCACAATTTCATAATTTATTTATATATTTATTACACAACACATCCATTCATGAAAATACCATTTCCAATTTAGAAATATATTTGAGGAATTTTATCAAATACATCATTAGCATAAAATCTATTTTTTATGAATTTTTTTTTGAAAACAGTTTCCATTTCCATCAATGATCAAGTCCATTATCAATATTATATTTTATAAATCCAAACTAATAAAAAATTAGTATAATATAGGGATAACCAATGGGTAGACCATAAAATAAAGAAACATACCTAAATATCATTGAAAATAATGTTTCTTTATAGACCATTGATGGGACAGGAGAAGATTAGATTAATAAAAACATAGATATGATGGAAAAAAGGTCAAATATCCATTTACATAATAGATATTGTGATATCTTATTATAAGGCATCAATGGAATTTAGAAGAAAATAACAAAACATATTACAAACCATCCACTTAATGGATAATACCCATGAGAGATCCAAGCTTCCAACTGGAATGAAGTTCTCCCAATAGGAAGATAGAGAGATATAAAATCCTCATTGAGGAGAAAATAAACTAAATTAATTTGAGTTAGGTTCAAGCATGTATGATTAAAGGGGTTAAGTCATTATTTTTGGGAAAAATTACATTTTATCCATTACTAAACTACACACATAGCAGAATAATTGGATCACCACTGGGTAACACCAATTGGATGGTGATGGCCCACTGACTAGCCAGTGGGTGTATGAATTGATATTGTACACTCCAACTAACTACCGGTGAGCCTGTGGGAGTCCATCATCTAGTTTATGGCACCTGTAGATATGTAGGAATTCTATCCACTCGAACTAGTTTGTTAGTGGACCACACTAACTTGTTGGTGGCCACCTACTATTAGCAAAAAACCAATAAAATTCCTTGTAACAATAAATGGATCATAAATGTAATATAAAAAATCACATGAGATTTCATTCCTGATTCCATGTACCGAGGGTTGACAATTCTCTGCAACAAAAAATTATTTTGTCCCCAGAAAGGCTTTGGATCATAATCTGGAGAAATAATAAGGCCATTAATACTTCATCAAGGCCTCACACCCCCATTTAAAATGGATATCCATGAAACACTACTATATCAATCAAACCAATGTTATTTTCTTGACACACAACACCATATCATATAGGTTAAAAATTTATCCATTCCTTTCAATCAATGAGATGTCTGGTTTAATTTCAACATCCTCCCACTCAATCATGTGAGATAAATCTAGTTTATGCCTCTATAGTTGGGAATCATATAACAAATAATGGATAGAATTAAAATTATCATGTAATTATAATAAATAATACACCTTTTTGAGTCACTTCACAATCTCAAACTAGTGGACATAATGAGTTGTTACCTTACCCTTGTTCCCAAAATGTCTTTGTCTAATACGTGATGAAACTCAGATGAAAAACTGATCACCGACCTCAAAATCAAATAGATTATTACATATATTAGCATAATACATATGATGACTTAGTTCTATCACTGATATTTTACTAATAAAATGAATAACATATGCCTTGTCCAAATTGATACTCAGTCTATCCAAGAACATTTATCCAACCTCTTCCAAGAAAAGAGGTAGTCAATAAGGCCACCCATACAATGCCTCAAGTAGAACCATCTTAATCAATTAATGATAACAATTTTTACAGTAAAATTAATCTAATGGAAAATTTTTCTCCCAATACCCCCTAGTGTCACACACGCATGCCCGAAGAAAGTCCTCAACAATCTATATGACTTAATCATAATGTCCATCCATATGGGGATGATATACCATGATTAAAAGTAAATGAGAATGCATAATTACCTATAATACACTCTAGAACTATGATGTGATGTAAGGGTACCAGTCTAAAATGATAGTCTACAGAACACCATGAATTGATAAAATGTCCCACACATATAGTTTCCAAAGATATTCTACCTTTAATGACTCCTTTATAGGTATGAAATGTGATAATTTTGTGAGTCAATCAATAATCACCCATATTGAATCCTTAACACTATAAGTCCTTGGTATCATAATCATGAAGCTCATAGATATCTCAACCCATTTCTATACTAAAAAAGGTAATGGTTATATAAAACTAGTTGTCCTATGATATTTCCCTTAATTTATAATAATTAAGACATCAATACATAAAATACATAATTGAC
This sequence comes from Viscum album, assembly GCA_963277665.1. Taxonomy (NCBI): domain Eukaryota; kingdom Viridiplantae; phylum Streptophyta; class Magnoliopsida; order Santalales; family Viscaceae; genus Viscum; species Viscum album. The sequence continues at coordinate 718,678,201 of OY728128.1, forward strand.
CATGTTATTCCCGAACACTATTAATGAATTTTATGTTCATGATACATCATGGTAGATCCATAGTGAACATACCAATTAGAATTGTGTCAATCATCTACTAACTCCTGTCTAAAATCTATTAGAATAACCATCCTCCTTAAAAAGTTAAAAACCCCATTGAGATAATGAGACTGATCACCTTTGGTCTCTCTACAAAAAAGACTCCTACTAAAGCACTGTCACTCTAATTACTAATCCTCTCAAAGTCAAATTTGATCATTTATAGGTGATCCATCATATGTGAAAGATAGGAATAATTACTTGTTAGCTCCCCTTTATCTGAGTGCATATTAGAAAACAAAATCATTATGCACTATTCTTCGACTGATTCATTAACTACCTGAGTCAGTAACCATCTACTCACAGTGTTTATAACACCATTTCCTATTGATGATCTGATGGTACTATACCCAACATAATTATCTGATGTTTAGATACCTCTAAGTGAAAATATAATTATAACTCTAATTTAATTACTAAATTTTAATCCTTTACCCAAATAGGTAGTGGTGCCAAGTCCTAAGAGCATTTATCACAACCTCAAACAAAATATAATGAACAATATAGTTCTTCTCATTATGGAATAAAAAAAATAAATTCAGAAGATACTACATATATCCCCTTAACTGGAACCAAACCCAAACGTATATATGAGGAATCAAAATGGGAATAATATCTGAACCCCATCATAGGAAGGATCAAGACTGGAGATGAAGTCAATCTCATATTCAAGTCCCCAAAATATTTTTGGAACTGATTTATCTAAAAAAAACATCATACCCTCATAGGTTAACACAATCGTGGGTAATGCACCATTGGACAAGTCCCAAAAAAGTGTCTATAATATCCAGCTAATCCCTAATATATATATATATATATAAATATTCATAGGACACTATTATAATATCATGACTTAAACTTTTTCATGGTCCAAAAATATACCCTTCCTTGAAACCACAGAGACTATAAATTTCACCTCCCGAGTCTAGAAATATCATTTATATATATTACCATAAATAAAATTCTATTTTGATATTCCAAGTAAAATATTTGAATTATCAACATGATCATGCTCTAATATGGAATAAACAAGGATATTATCAACTAAATCAACATCAAAATAATCTAAGAACTGATGGAGGATGGGATTCATCAAATTAATAAGCACCTAAAGAGTATTATTATGTCGAAACATCATGACTATATAATAATAATTCCCATACCTTCTCCAGAATGTCACCATAGGAATATATTCCTCTTGGACCCCTAGCTGATAGCACCCCAATCACAGATCCATATTTGAAAACCATCGGGATCCCATGAGTCTATAAAAAGGTTTATGAATCCTAGGAAATTGATACTTGATCATAAAATCCACCTGGTTAGGTTTATGATAATCAAGAAAAAGTAAAATAATCCCATATTCCTTGTTTTTAAAGAGTACTAGTGAATCCATAGGTGAGAAAAAATGACAAATAAATCACTTAGCCTAAAAATCATCAATATGAACCTTTATTTCATTCAATTCGATGGGTTCCATATGGTATGAAGGTAAAGTGGTGAGTCTAATCCATGGAAGTAAGTATATAGAAATATTTTCTACCCTCTGGGGTAGAAACCCAATGAAATATTCTGAAAAAAAATTAGGATACTCACTCACCCCTGAAGGAAGAATGTAACTAATATATAGATGAGTATAATAAAGAAACACCTCTAAAAAAGGAATAATATCATATCAGTAATGGGAGTAATGAGAAACATTCTCCCAAACCTAGGATCTCACTCACTCTAAAAGTCATCATTAAATCCATCATAATAGATAAATTATATTCAGTTATGATAGAAACCGATATGGGATTTATAGATAATCACCCAATCTATGCCAATGATAAGATTAAAGATGTCAATATCATGAAATGGAAATTTTTAGAAGGCTTTGTCGTTAAAAATCAGTACCCGACACTCATTACATTTATTTCCATAATATGGATTCATTCTAAATGGATTGGAAAGTGTCTTCATGAATGAAATAATCTCTAAATTTAATCTTAACACATTTATAAAATTAAAAGAAATAAAGTAATGAGTTTCACCATTATAAATAAAGACACAATCATATAAGATTTAATAAACACCCTACTTCTCATGGTACATGGTCTTACCTCTGACTTTTATGGTGAACACTCTTCAATATTGAAATTTCTAGCCTCATCCTACCATTTCATGGAAACTTGAGCTTCACTATTGGAATGAGGTTTATATTACACCCCTTTTCCTATTTCAAATCTAAATTGATATAACTTAGTGAATGTGGATCTAGCTCTACAACCATGTGATTCAATTTCATAGAAATGTTAATGATGACTAGACTCCCCACACGTGTGGCACACCATGGGTGCTTCCATACAATCAAATTTAAAGTTTTACCTTCTACCACACCGGTAACATAACAACAAACTATTCCTTGACATCTACTACACTTCCATACCACTACCTCAATGCTAGTCACCCTACTTATTATTTTGGGTAGAAAAAAAATTCTTGATACCTAATGTTGTTGTTGAACCTCCTTATAACTATTTCTTCGCATTTCAGTATTCCTAAACCATTGTTTCCTTGTCCATAACCTCCATGATGGTGGGTAGGAACATAAGTATCAATATATTAAATATACTAGGCTCCAAACCCATATTGAATATTTGTATCTTAAGATGGTAATTGGAAAAAATAATTAGCAATTGGTTTACTAAATCAACCAATCAAGTAGTATACTCTATGATAGAAATATCTCCCCACTACAAAGTAATTCTCTCTCAAGGCTTTTCCATTATTAGTGTCTCAGGATAAAACTGTTGATTGAAGTATTTTTTGAAAGAATCCAACGATATAAATAAATGAAACTAGGATTGAATAAGGGATTCAGAGCACATAATTCCTAGCATTTCAATTATATAAGTGTATAAAACAAAATTAGAGTCTCTAGAGTATTACAAATGTGAAAAATCCTCTAAATTTTCTCGATAAATCATTTCAATTCCCAGGGTCCCATGTCACCATGAAATATCAGTGGATGCTATTTAGTAAACAATAAATAATGATATACACTATATTCTTGATCAATAAAATCCACTTGTCCCATAGAATAGATCATTCAGACTATAGTTTCCAATAACATGATGTTAAACATAGGATTTTCCAATAGGATCACTCCACAGTTTCCTCACTAGAATATAAAGGTGACCTTCTTGTATGAGACATATTTTACAAAAAAAATATAATGAACACTATTAAGAAAAAATGTTTTCCTTTATCAGAAACCAAATTTTGAATAACTAAATCCAAAAATGATAAAACTATAATTAATTATACTAAATAAACCAGGACACCCCATTGTAACATCATAATTGTCATGAAAGTGATATGGCCAAGAACACTCCCATAATGACACCCAAGTTTTATAATTCCAATCTTTAGTCTACCAATTATCTCCAGACATAAGGGTGTGAAACACATATATAAAAATATGAATTAGTGATAACCTGACCCTTTGATACTAATTTGTTAAAAACTAACCCATTTGAATTATTTATGTCACCCCACTTTTCATGCAACAATATCTGAAGCGCATTCCTGATCAACACAGGCTAGCGACAAACACCATGATATCATAAAATAATACAAGGGAATGTTTTCACCCTCAAATAGAAATATAAAAAAAATAAAAATAGTGTAATAAAATATATATGGATGAATATAACATATTAAAAAAACCTAAAATATTAAGGTATCATCCAACAACATGATAAGAAGGAATCCACAAACAAATAAAATACCAAAAAATAGAATTCAAATTAATCCACGTGCCGAACTCTATGTGACCATATGTCACCTCAATATCAACCCATTATAATGTAACACTCTCTAAAAAATTATACATCTACATTATTCTATTGTATTTATCTATATTCTACAAAACCAAGTGTAAAAATACAAAAAGGAAAATAGTTGGGTGTGAGAACTAAATATCAGTAAGATACTATCACATAATCTATAAAATTTCTATCCACATTAATATATTAGTCCTTTTAGAAAATATATTTCAAATTCATTTCATATGAAATAATTTTCCATATAAATATAGCCTTCTTTTTCTATTCAAAATAATTCTAGATTTTGATAAACAAAAAAATATGACAAAAAATATATCCATGATGTATAAGAAGATGATTAAAATAGTTTTAAATCATCAATATCTACAAAAAGTGGGAAAATAATGATACCAAAAAAACATACACAAAAGTTATCCAATGTGAACCAAAGGTAAACCCAGTACACAAGGGTGTACAAAACTAACGAACACAATGGAACAATATCCAACATATGTAAACTCTAATTTTGATAACCTTAGTACCCTAGAAAGGCTACCCACTAAAATCTATGGAATCATGGGAAACTCCCCTAGAAAAATCTAACACCACTAGGTCTTACCTGTATTGAGTTTCCCCCCATACACGAAGGTATTAAAAAATGGATATTGCGTCCTCGTTACATTCATGAAACCAAATCCATTTTTCATAATCATTTAATGAGGAAAGATAATTTGATAAAAATTTACCAAGGAAATACTCTCTCATTTTCATGCCCAAATTTTTAAAGAACATTTTTTGTAGTGATGATACAAATATTAAATGATTTGAGAACCATTTATAATTGATGACTATATTTGAGAGATTTTTTCAATGAAGTCATTGACATAAAATCTTGCATTAAATGTGAACCTCGGCTTGAAAACAATATCCACTTCCACCAAAGTAAATTTCCATAATTAATATAAAATTTTATAAATTAAGGAAAATAAAATTATAAGAACATATGGATCACCATATGATAGATACACCTACCATGAGATCGATTAAAACAATATTGTCTTCTATAACAGTGATAGAAGAGGAAGAGATTCGATAGTCAAGAACCTAAATCTAATAGAAAAATATATATTCTACAACAATTATATAACTAGTTATTTAGTATCATAAGGAATCAAATTAATGGATAATAAAAGAAGATAACAGATTAGAATGAGTCATCTTACCGGATCACACACAAGGGAGATCCAAACTTCCAACCGGCATGAAGAACTAACAATGGGAAGAGGGAGAGTTCCAAAATAATCACCAAAAAAACTATAAAAAAAGTAAATTTAATTACTCATAAGGGTGGATGATTAATAGTTCTATGTAATTATTTGACACTAAAATGACGTTTTATATCATAATAAAATGCACGCCTAGTGGCATCACTGGAAAACTGTTGGGCATCACATACACACCAATGGTCAACCAGCTAACCGGTAAGGGCCCAAAAACTAGTATATGCGTACATGGAGTTATCCTATACACCTAGTCCTATAAAATATATTTGATAGGATTTCACCTGAAGACCAAGGGCTTCCAAATCCATGTGGGCCTTTTTCTACATGAATTTCCATGTTGGTGGCCCTTATAGGCTAACTAGTGAACACTTTCCTCTAACAACAATTCAAAATAATTCCCACAACATATAAATGAATCATAAGTCAAAAAATAAAAATGTTCTCTACAACTAATTATGTTTGCTGATGTGTCACATAGATAACATATTGGAGTAATTTGACTTTGTAGGGGTAAAATTTATAGGTGTGGAAAGAGGGGAGGCCATTGTTTACCATTAGTTTCACATAAATTTGGAAAGTGTTCTTAGTAATAAGTTCAACTTGGGGTAATATAAAAATATATATTGTTTAATACACTATTATTGATAGTATAATTGGAGTTTCTACTTTGATAGGTACTTTTTAGTGTCATGTACACTAATTTTTTATTTATTAGACACATTTTCCACTCATTATCCTATATTTTTGAAACAGATGTAATTTTTTTTATTTAAAGTAGAGATGTATTCAATTGTTATGGTCTATAATCCTTTCCTGGGAACGAATGCTGAAAGGTGTAAATTTTTTTTCATTTTGGGCTATAGTAGTAATGACTTATATGTATCAGTAGGATTAATTTTCCATCAATATAAATACCAAAGATTTTAATTTTAATATTTACTAGTTACTTCACTTCCATGAAAATATTTATTATTTTTTATTATGGGAATATTTATTATATCTAACTGGTATTCATTAAATGTTTATTTTCATATGAAATTTTGAAACTTGTTTGGATAGACCTAATTAGGTAAAAATGTGAACTACTACAATATAAATGTAGAAATTGACACATTGTGTTGTTGATGCTATGAAGAATAGAAAATTTACCCCAATGATGGATAATTTCCCTCATATTTTTTTTTAAAATTATTAGATATTCTTCTAATAAAATATGAAGAATTTTTAATAGAATTTATTCATTTATTATAATATATTATTATTCAACCATATCATATAATGTGATGAAAATAAAGGTAGTCAAAACATTAACTATAAGAGCTAATGGTATTTGGGTTTATTATTTATAGAACCTCTCCTTAGGGTTATATATTACTTTTCCATTAAAGGTTATGGAGTCTATGTTTAGTTTTGGACTATTGAATGTTTAATTGAGAAATTGTAATGAACCACCATATAGTACCACATATTGAAAATATATATGATCATCTAATGTGGGATAAGAGGTTTTTAAAAATTTATTTTTATGTTGAGTATCATTAGATATGAGTTATGAAACAAATATTTTGAAGACATATTTTTTGAAATTTACATGTCAACATTTAGTATTTATTTATTCTTTTTGTATTAATTAATTCCCTAATAATGTTCATGACCTTAATTAAAAGTATATCCCATTGATCATTACAGTCATTTTTGGAATTATTTGTGTATGATATAACTATTTACATGAAATTTCAGGATAATAATTGAATATAACTTTGAATATAATTACAAAACATCGTGATGTAACTAAACTAGAAACAAATGAATCAAAATATACATTATATATACAGGTAATTAATTTATCTTAGGATTTGATCTCTAAAAATAGAATATATATAAATCCAAATAATATAAAGGTTTTTATTTATTTGAATGTTATTTTTTTTATTTGGGATACAAATTTTTCTTGTTTTTTTAAGAAATTACCATAACATCATTTAATATTTTTCATGGTTAATTTATCAGAATAAGAATCAGTCCATTTTCATCTAGAATGGTCCTTATGATACAATATTCTATGTGTTTTTTAGGAGGTTTAAAATTTATCTTATAATAATATTACATTAGGAAAGAGATTTTTTTTTGAGTTTTATTGTGATGTTTTTTTACAGGGTTTGGGTTTTGGATTCATAAAAATTCACTATATAATGGCCTTGAATTTTAGGTAACTTTAGTCACATAAAAATACTGATCCAACCCATGACCTTGAATTAGACACTATAGTGTATTCCTTAAATTTGTCAAGGAATGATATTTTTTTCAATATATTCAAAGTAAACACCAATAATAAATGTATTAAGTATATCCTTTTCTACTGTTAATAAAAATTTACTTTTCTTCCATGAGATTAATACCACTTATCATTTGATTATTAGATCTTGCATGTATTGGGGAAGTGTAATATTGATGCATATTTTCCTAAACAAAATACCAAACCTTAAAAAGTTTAATATTGAAATTAAAATGTATAATAATATACTTAATATATGATATTTAATTTTTAAAACTAAGGATTAAGATGAGATGAAATTAATCCACATTGATATTTCAAAATCCATTTGAATTGATTCAAGGAAACCAATATATCTTACATTAATTTTATCATTTTTCATGAAAAAAATATACTGTTGAGATTATTAAAGGTTGTTCTTTGGATTACCATGATTTATTATGGTTCATTGGATTTTCATGGTTTAAATCATGTCAATGAAGTATGTGACAAAATAATATCACTCATCTAGGTTAATTTTTTATATCCATGTGATAAATTATTATAGTGATATTTATAGGAAATTCTGGTCTCCTAGAAAGTAAAGGGATATCATTAGTTTCACTTCCCATTAACTTTAATGTAAATAAGTAAAATTAAAATATAATTGTCCCATTAGTTTCTCACAATATATTTAACTAATAGTGTGGAAATGATATGATCTCATGATGGGTTTTATGACAATATGTTTAGTATTTTTCAATGATTGAGACACTCATTAGAAGATTTTTTCCCAAAATACCATGAAAACTAATGTTTTCTCAATCCAGAAAGTGTTTTAATAGAGAGATTTAGGAATTTTAAATTTTTGGGATATCATAAAGCTTAATTGGAATCCAATAAGTACAGTTTCTAATCAAGAAATAAGGTTCAAATCATGGTTCAATTAATGTTTTTACTAGTTTTTTAACATTTAGGTATAACTGAGTACAATATATGAACCTCAGATGGATGGAAAGTAATATTATACCACATATATGATTTAAGATATCATACATATCTATATTATTCCCTTTGTAATATCTTTATAGATTCACCTAACAATAATTATGTTTTCTTAGAAAAAAGATATAATATATTTATTAAAATTGATCCTATTGAAGCTATTTATATTTGGAGTTATCATTCTCTATTTTGTAGTCTATAAATTGGTAGATAATCCTTGATTAATACAATCATTAATCAGAAGGTGGATGAGTGCAAAAAATTGATTTGGAAACTATTAAACACAACTCAAAGTCTCTAAATATTCTATACAGATAATAAATGACCATAATATTTCCTTTTAATTGATCACATTATTTTCTAATACTATGAAGGATTAGGTCATTGGAGTATGGGTATGTATGGAAAGCAAACTCAAATGTTTTTTGGACAATAAAAAATCATGGAGTGTATCAAAGAAAATTGTTATATAATTCATTTTTCTCTTTCATTCAATTATATAAATGATTTATTTCATTATATACAACTAAGAGTATAGGAACATGGCCCTACTCATGTTATCTATATTGATGAAATAGAGTTAGGGGTTGATACTTCATATCAAGAGAATCCTTTTTACTTTGTTGGCCAGAGTGACAATGTTTTATGTTGGAATTTCATTTATCTTTTAAATGTGAATTGGAAACATTGGGGTATCCACAATGAATTTTTTGAATTAGAGGATGGAATAGATTATTAATGACCATGTATGTTTCCTCATCAATCTTCTTGAAGATTCTTTGAGATGAGAATCATAATGGTGGTGATTTTTTAACATCCCCCAACATTCCTAATTAGTTATTGTCCTTTAAATTATTAATAGGTTCATGTAAATTTATGGTAGATACATAAGATTATATGGGAATAATAATGTACATTGTTTAATTTTTCTATTTCCCTTATGGGTGTCTATTTTGGCACCTAATTAATAAATCAAATTCCCTATATATATGTTCCTAGTGAATATAATTAATGATGTTTCCGGGAATTATATGGATATTTTTTTTAATTATAGATAGGTTATTTTCTCTTAATGTGGATTCAAATCATAGACTAAATTAAGTTAAGTTATATTAAATTGTTTTCTTTTTGGCATATAGTGATCAAAATCAATGATAAAATATATTATTTATTTTATTAGATATTGAAAACATTGAATTTGCTTCTATATTTCTTATTAAACTACATTTAGTAGTTACAACGTATATTTAGTTTTATATTACATAGGTAGGGGATGAGTGGTGATAGACTACCCAATTTTATTTATTCACATCCTAAATGTGTCCCCATAGCATGTGAGTGGAACTTCTAGTTCATGTTTTAGAAAACATGGAAGCAAGAATGAATGAGAGATTTTTGGGCTTAGTGATCAGAGTTTCAGTGTACCAGCATGAGTTTTTTATGGATAAATCGAGTATCTAGTGATGACTAATGATCCTATCCCTCCTATAATGGAGGTCGGAGATACACAATTGATACTTTATTGGATCTCCTTTGGGCCTTAATTGATTTCAAAGTACTACATCTACCCTCTTATAATTTATGAGTATTTCTATTTTCTAAGGGGTTTTCTTTTCTGACGATCTCATATCCATGATTTGTATCCCTCCATTTGAGATATGAGAATATTTATAACTTATTAAACACCATTTTTTAATTTATTTAGATTTTTTAAATCCTAATTATATTAATTTTAAGAATTTATCTTGGAATATTTAATATTTTGAGAGAACACAATCATTGGGAATATAAGCCCCTGAAAATATTTGATTTAATTATCTCCCAAAGGTGATCATTTTATAGCATGGTTCAGTTATTAAAAATTCATCAATATATTTATCTTCTCCCAATTTTGGTGATCTTATGAAATTATTTTGAGGTGTTGTCTCTCAATGATGACCCTTTGGATTTTACAAAAGATTTTCCCATTTGAAATCTATCAAACCTCATGCTTTTAGGGACTTATATTAGAGGATATATGTTTTTAGATAGTAGAACTAAATTACTATATCGAAGAATCACCCCTCACATTAGTTTTGAAGTAGATATCTCAAAAACTATGGTGTAAGATTACAATATTAAGAATGAATATTAATACCACTATAAGATAGATGTGTGATTTGAATCATTGGTTGATTTTTTATTTTCTTCCAATAGGCTGGGAAATCATCACTATGTCTACTGATGTTGATATATTGATAAAATAGGTGGATATCAAGATTTTTTTTCAATATTTAGATATAATGTAGTCCAACGTGTAAATATTTATATCTCATTCACCTAATACATTTAAATTATACATAACCAATTTCATAGATGAGCTTGAATAAAATTGATAGGGATACATTGATAGAGTTATTGAGGTAGGTGTGATTGTGGATTAAAGAGATGAGTATCTATGTGAAGTGGATACTTAAGTAGTTAAAGGGATATTAAGAAATGAGGACTAGAATTATGCTTCTACATTAAAATGAAACTCTAGAGGAGGTAATGATTAATTTTATCCAGATTGTATTTTAAGATGTGGACTCATGATTGAATATATAGAGTTGATCATGGGTCATGGTGGACATTTCTAAAGTTACATGGTTAAATAGAGTGTTGATACCATTGAGAAAACAATATAAAACTAGTTTCAACATGTACATTAGGTGCTTATTGATCCTGATTATCATTATCTATATAGGAAATAATCCATGAAATATCCTAATCTATTTGAATTTCCTCTTAGATTCATTTCGATATGATTATGAATTATTGGATAAATATTTATTCTGATCTGGAAGGAGGAACATAAAAAATGAGTGGTTGATAATAGAATATTTTCATTATATATAAGGAAAAAGACCAAACAACCCAAATATTTTTCCTATCTACCAAAATTTACAAAGACAAGATTATTGGGGAAACCAATCAGGTCTAAAAATAGTTGTAAAAAATACAAAGCTGGGAACTAAGACCTTAACTATTATATAATAACCTGTAAATCTAAGGAGTAGGGACATCTTCCCATAAAAATTTTAAGACAAAATGAAACACATCTATTTTAGGTAAAAAAATTCAGAGGAAGAATTCAAAAAAGAAAAAGTTATTTGACATTGATTTGACACCAAAGGCAATCATAATAGTATAGAAACAACTTCTAAATGTCCTAAATAAATATAGAGTGAAGAGTCTCTTTGAATAACTAAATGATTGTATTATGGATTTTGATATTGATTTTTTCTCATTCGATGAATATGGTATGGTTTTAGATTTCATAATCCGTAATATTGAAGACCATATTCATCTAAATCCATGCCATGATATTAAAAACTTGAATTTTAAAAATCGTGATAACTCTTTTGGATCATAAATAGTTTCCCGTAAATGATGGTTTGATTCATGTTTTTAAAAAACTAGTTTATCAACAGTTTTAGTGCTGATATTGATGAATTTTCCATAGGGGTTGAAACTAAAAAAAAAATATCTTCAGAAATAGAAATTACTATTTATTTGATAGATAGATCATGTTGGGAAATAATAGGCTTCTTTTGGTTAATTTTTAGGATATCATAGGAATATTTTCTTGTAATAATCATATGTGGTTTTTTTTCATTTCAATTTCATTTCAATATTTTTATTTATTTTTATATATCTTCTTCAGTTGAATTATATTGATGTTTGAGATTGTTTTATTGAGGTTACATATATGTATCATTAAATATATATATATATATATATATATATATATATTTATAAGTACCATTTTCAACCCATATAGATAAGATTATAAAATTTAGAATTTCAATTTTATCAGTGGGCCTTGGTGGTTTCTAATTTAATCCCAGTGTGACTTAGTTAAATTCAAGGAAGATAAAATCACTTTCCAAATTATCCCATTTATCCATCATCATTTTTGTCACAATTTAGAGATCATAAACCATGAGTAAAGTATTTTGGTGATTCATATTACACCCTTAAAATCTAAACCTGGTTATTATGAAAAAGAATAATTGGTGGAAGATGATTTTACATTTTTAGATAATGAGGTTCACCCTATTGAAGTATTCAAAGGTATTTGAATTCATATAAATGGAACTAACTATTGAAGAGGTTCACTGCATATGGGAGGACTACAGATTTCGGAAGGGCATACCTCTATATCAGAATTCCTATAAAAAATTCATTTATTTTAGATGGAAATTTTCTATAGAATAATACATTTGAAAGAACATACCAATAGAAGAAGATGACTTGTACATAGATATGGAGGGAGAATCAAATATAGAGGAGGATTTATCCAAGAGGACAGGTTTTCATAATTATCTAATTGATAGAGGAATCCCCAAGGATGGGGTAAGAAGTGTTTCTATTTGAAGCATGGTTGTTGAAATCCCTAATTCATGATAAATAAATAAAAAATATCTAAGGGAAGGAATTTGACCCTCAACCATATGAATTATAAACCAAACCCCATTCCATAGTGATAATCATCTAATGGCAATTAAAATTTAATTATTGAAAAACTAGTTTTTTAAAAAATAATAATAAAATAAGTAAATAACTAAACTAAATGACCTTTAAATTATCTTGATGTAAACAATATGCTGTGTATACCTCTACAAATTCCCATAATATGTGAAATAAATATTTAAATATATCTACTATCATTTTAAAATCATTTTAAAATAACCATCCATCCATGTATTTTTCCTAAATGTGATATAAAAAAAATATTATAATCAATTTGATAAATTATATTTAAAATAAAATAAGCAAAAACATGGTTCTCCAACCGTCCATAAATAAACTTGACATCAATTTTGAGTCATGTATACATATCCAACATCCAACTGCTAATTCATTTTACTAACTATCCCTTGATACTTTTTTCATATATTTATAATGATATAAAAATTCTTCACACACACATATGATTGATATATATATACGGTGTGATTATGATCTAATCAGTGAAATGTTATAACAAGACATAAACCAACCCTATATGAAAATTAATGTTTTACCTAAAGTAGTTTTCACAACTTATATGTATAAATATAGTCATAATACATCCTGATAAAATACAATAGATATACAATTAAAAAATTAGGCAAATAATCCCATCCTATAACACATGGAGTGTGAAAAATAATTAATAAGATAATAAATAAAATAATATACATAAAATATTTCCCATATCACACCACCATAAAGACATACCATATCATTCAATTTTTTCATACATGTGATCCACACTATGTCAATATGATGTTATGTCAATATTGTCCACCATTTTAGATGCATGAAATTGTGCTAATAGGAACTCCCCTTATGTAGTCAATTTTCATCATTGTAGATTATTCTATATTTGGATTACAAGTGTCTTTAGGGTGTTAATTATTGATTAAATTTTCAATTTATATCTTATAAAAACATTAAATAAAATATTTATTATATATTCTAAAAATGATATTTTTATCTTGTGTAATGTGATCAGAAATAAGAAAAAATTAAAACATAGACATTATCATATACAAGGTTCACCCAAAACAAGTAATGGGTAAATAATTGGAATGAAATGGAATAATGAATTTTCATAAAACTAACTAGTATCACATTATCATCATAATGTTAAGTGTATATGTAATGACCCCCTCCACACAAAGTGTACCCCTCCTATGCCGGTGATGTGGGAAGGGAGATAGTGACACCCGAGTCCTACCTCAAGTTGGCCCTGGGTTAGCGACTAACCCCGAGGGTATAATAATCACATAGACGGGAGGCATTACCCTCTAAGAGAACACATGCGAAAGATAGAGATAATATAGAAACTAACCAACTCTATCTCATAATTCAATATAAAAATAAACCCAAGTACACATATGTAATTTCATGAGAAGACTACTACAAATTAAAAAGAAAAAATACAAGTACCAAATGAAAGTGAAACAGTAGCGGCCACAAAGCCCGAATAGCTCATGCAATCCCAATCTAGTAGTAACTAGCCTAATCTCCATCATGCTCCAAGTGACTTGAAAACAAAATAGTTGTATATACGTAGGGTGAGTATAACAATATACTCAGTAAGATCCTTCCTAGTTCTTCATGTGTAAAATTAACAAAATCTTGCTAAAGAAAAGTGAACAAAAAGTAAAACTAACTCTCCACCTAAATAGGCATACTATGTTCCCATCCTCACCATGAACACTCTCATCAAGTATCGAAAACAAGAGTATATATTATAATAAGGAATATCAAGGGTACACCACTACCACTTCACCAATGGTTACCACTTTTTCCCAACATCACATGTCCTAAGCATCTCTCTCCAAAAATCTTTCCCACATATACTTGGGAATCACATGGAGTTCTATTCCTTCAATGCATAACAAAACCATGTCCAAAACTTTTCTGAAATCTTTCATCAGCATTTCATCCCAGAAATCTCCAAACCCATGGGTTAACATCATTTATTCAATATTTTTTTAATAAAATTATTACTTTCCCATAATTCCAGGCATTCTAAAAAAGAAAAACTAAGCTACCAAACACTAGTGGCTTAACATGATGAGTAGATGGACTACTTTTTAAGACTTTTCCACCTATAGAAGGAGCATAGAACCATCCATCATCAAGAAGCTAAACACAAAAATAATATGTCATACCCTACATGTCTTCGCCTCCTTTGGAAGGAGGGTTAGTAAGAACAACTACATTAAGCAGTGTGGAATGTAAAGAAGATGAACAACCAATAAGATTCATAAAGAATACAACATTATTAACTGACCTATTTCATCATCTCTGGTGTCCTCCCCAACACCCACATGCATAAACCAATGCATCTTTCCACTATAGGCATCAACTATTTCCCCAACCACAAGGCCTCCTTACCCCACATATCAAATTCCTCACAGGCTCAGCCATCCCAGGATCACACCACAACATATGCAGTAGAAAAACAATAAACAAGAAACTTAGATCTTGGCCCCATGTAAGGAATCTAGCCTTCACACACAATGATAACTCACGACTCCAAGCATAAGGCTCTTGGACTTCATAAGAAACAATGTAGCTCAGAACCCTAAAAGGAATTGTATTTTATCAAACAACATGTTATTTAATCCATTTTGATTTATTCGGTTCATTTAAACATGTATAAATGCTTCCATTCGATTATCAATAGTTTACCACAACAACAACCTGATTCAAAAAAGACGCCTCTTTATCTTTACCCAATTAATTTACAATTAATCAAATCTTTACACTATTTACCAATTTCCTCCAATAAAGACCTCTTAAACAAGGAAAGCATAAATATCACACTATCTTTCAAAAACAAGAGGCAACAAAATATGATTGATACCAATTTATTCATCCGATTAAAATATTTATTATGTCAATTACATTGTGATGTGGTTGGCTAAAACAAGATAACTCTACAATTTCATGTAAATGAAAATAAAATCCATGATTCCCCTAATTTAATAGGTTTCAGATGTTCTTTTCATAAGAATGACCAACACAATAGATCACGATCACCTTTCCTAGAAGACTGCATCCACCCGAGGATGCAAAGACACTGTCACACCAACCAAAATCCAAGAAAACTCCATTAGAAACCCAGATATCACATGAAATAACATTGAAAGGAGGAACATAAAGAGAGTAACCCATAAGAATGGTGGTAAAACATACATTATATTGAAGACAAATCAATACTTCATGGTTGCACCAAAATAGGGGGCATGCATGCAGTAGGAAAAAACTCTTGGGAAGACGTGATCTAAGGCTAAAACAATATACATGACTCCTATAGGAAGGAAGGAAAGGATCAATTGTCTCGCACCAGAGAACTACAAGGAATAATGAAGGAGGAAGATATATTGTCCCTTTAGAAGATTCAATGGAGCAACGGTTTAAGATACACTCGATTATCTGTTAAGATCAAATCTATCAAAGACCACATGTTTTGACCGAGTAAAGGGTTCCTGACTATTATAGATAAATTAAGATAGGAGTTATGGGCTTTGAATCGGCCTTAAATCCCTTAAAATAAGTCCTTGAAGGAATTTTACATCAATGGAAATATAAAAAGGGAGAAAATGTAGGAAATATGAAAAAATATTGAAATTTTATATAGGAAATGAAAAATTTATAGAAACACTATTCATGACACCATTTCGATGCCTCTATTTCTATGCCACCCTTTTAGTGACACAGTTTTGGTTCCACCATTTCTGTTCTAGCCTTTCGGTTCCAAAATTTCGATGCCACAATTTTGGTGCCACTATTTCTATGCCATTGTTTTGGTGCCACCATTTTAGTGACACTATTTCTATGCCACCATTTTGGAAACTTGTTAAAGGAAGAGACAAAGTTCTGGGAACAATGTTCATAGAAATAAAAATATTTAGAAAAGTGTTAGGGATATGTCATCTTGAATTCCCCTAACACCTCCAACACCCTATTTTAGCAACAGATTGGATTAGATAGGTCTGAGAAATTACATTAGATATGTCTCAAAACAATATCACCCCTGAGAATCCAAGACCAATGTAAATAAGAAACAGAAAAAGGGGTCCAAGATACCACACTTCAAGATACCTCTTAAGGCTCTCTCCACCAAAAGAGCTCAACTACTTCAAAAAGGAACACACAAAACCATATGACACACACAACCAGATTCTAAAAACTCTCCGAGGGGAGATACCTCTCAAAAGAGAGTAGGCCACACAAGTAATAAGTGAAAGACAACTCATAACCAGGAAAGGTCTACAACTACAAACCAAACATTATTATAATGAAAGAGTTAACCATTAAACAACTCTGGTTATTGAGCATGTATCTGCAACTCAAATTCCTATGTACACTCATCCTTTCCACTATACAACTACAAGATATGAACCAAGGGAATAACATAACCATGAAACACCTTATACTTATGGTCTTGGATCTCAACAGGATGCTCCTCAATGGTCGTATCATCATCAACATCGATCTCACCCAAATCAATGATGTGAGAGTCATCATGATGATAAAAATAGAGCTATGGCACATGGAAAACATCGGGTATCTAGTTCATCTATGGGGGGAAGTGATACCTGATACACCACAACTCCAACACAAGCCAACACCTCAAAATATAAAAATACATGGAGAAATATTACTCCCATGACCAAACCATCACTATCCATGAAGGGGAGTCAAATTTAGAAAAATGTAATCCCCACTATAAAAATACATTGGTATCCTCCTATGATCAGCATATGATTTATGATGATGTTTCACTTCCTTCATCCTCTTGAGAATTACCTAAACCATCTTCATTGTATTCTGTACTTGATACGGCCTGAAAATTGATGACTCTTCGACCCGAGTCTGACAAGATGGAGAACAGAAAGGTCATCCATACAAGGCTTGAAATGGAACCATACTATTGGTGGAGTTGAAACTATTATTTTAATAGAACTCTTCCATGGGAAAGATCCTTATCCACGAAACTCCAAAATCTAGGACATAAGAGCGCAACATATCTTCAAGAGTCTGGATGGTCCGCTATGTCTGCCTCCCATCTGCGGATGAAAATTATTGCTAAGGCATACCTGAGAACCAAAATCATGCTAGAGACCACTCCACATCTTACACCCTAGAGGTATAATGGGGGTCTTGATCAGAAATTATCATCCTCGAGACCCTATGGAGTCTCAACACCTCCTCTAGATACTGTGTCGACAAAACCTCCACTATTCTCTACTCCTTGATCTCTATGAAGTAAGATGAATTTTTCAATAAATCCATTACCACCCATATAGAGTCATAGCCTCCCTAGGATCAAGGTAAACCAGTAACAATTTCCATTGATATGTCCTCCCAATTCCACTTAGGGACATCCAACAGATAAAGAAACCCACTAGGAGCATGGTGCTCGACCTTCATCTTCTATCAGACTAATCATTGGTTACCAGTTCTCCTTAAATCGCATTTGATAAATACAAAAAAAAAAATGATTTTCTGGATGCCTATCAGACTAAACATCAAGACACAAAATCTATAATTGCACACATTAACCCAAGCCATCAAAATTAACTCATCAAGGCATGGTACATTTTTATCATGCCAGGATGTACCACTAAGGGAGAATGATGAAACTCCATGAGAACCATCTCACACAT
Organism: Viscum album; assembly: GCA_963277665.1. Lineage (NCBI taxonomy): Eukaryota > Viridiplantae > Streptophyta > Magnoliopsida > Santalales > Viscaceae > Viscum > Viscum album. The sequence continues at coordinate 718,696,847 of OY728128.1, forward strand.
TGCCAAAGGAACAAAAAGCCTTTCTAGAAACAACACTCGGTGTTGTTCATCCTCCGAACAACCATCAAGGGATTCAACACAAAAAACTCAGTCTCCCAAAACCTCTACCTCAAGATACCCCAACTGGGAGTCTTCTACCTGCTGCACCATAGATTATTACACCATCATCTAAAAAAGACAACCATCACCCTGACTTCTCCCATATTCATATGAAATACTAAAAACTCTTCCATCACTCTCCCAAAATCATCATATTCATGCACTGCATCACTAATCGAATTCTTGATCAACACATCAGCTATAACATTCCCTTTAATAGGTGTGTAAAAATATCTGATATCATAATCCTATAATAACTCCATCCACCTATGCTGTCACAAGTTTAAGTCACACTTGGAGAAAACATAACTCAGGATCTTATGTTCGATGAAAACAATAAATCATTCACCGATAAGGTAATGTCTCCACCACTTCAGAGCGAGTACCACTCCCACCAACCCAAGATCATGGGTGGAATAGTTATGTTCACGAGGACAAAACTACCAAGACCTATTAGAAATGACTGATCTCTGCTGCAGCATAACACAACCTGACCCAAGACACGATGCATGGTAGAAAACATCAAACTGAACTCCCTCTACTGGCATAAAAAGAACCGGAGCACTGAATAAATTATCCTCTAGATAATCTAAAGCTACCTAACACTGATCAATCCACATGAATGCATGATCCTTCTTAGTCAACGCTTTCAAAGGAGTTAAAATCCAAGAGAAATCGACCACGTACCTCTTGTAATATCCTTCTATTCCAAGGAAACTTTTTACCTCTACCACTATCTTGGGGGATTCCCAAGACACAACTGCTTCTATATTCTATGGATCCACATCTATGACCTATTGGGATACAGCATAACCCAAGAAACAGACTTCTTGAGCCCAAAAATCTCACTTTTAAAACATCCCAAATAGCTGTTGTCGACGAAGAACTCCCAAAACAGCATGCAGATGCTATGCATGCTCCTCCTCAGACACAGATTACACAAGGATGTCATCGATGAAAACCACCATGGAATTATCAAAGAACTCATAGAATATATAATTCATCAACACCATGAAAACATCTATATAATTTGTCACACCTAATGGAATCACCATGAAAACATAATGCCCATGACGACAACGGGAAGTGGTCTTTTGGAATATCCTCATCCTTCACTTGAATCTGATGATACCCAAACATAAAATCTAACTTTGAGAAATAAGTCTCACCCTTGAGTTGATCGAATAAATCATCAATTTGTAGGAGAGGATAATGATTCTTCACTATCACTTTCTTCAAGTGACGATAATTAATACACAACCGTAAACTTCCATCAGCCATCTTCATGCAAAAAACTGGTGCACAACATGGTGACACACTCAGACAAACTAAATTGAACTACAACTGAACATAGAGATATATACATAGCTCTCATAACTCAGAAGGGGACATCCTATACAGATACATAGATACAGGAGACACTCCTGGCTATATGTCAATCTTGAAATCAATCTCTCATCGAGGGGGTAATTCTATAACCACTTCTGAAAAGACATGAGGGAACTATTCAATGACCCTGGGAAAAACTGACTGCAAAACCTCCAATGAACTCAACATTATTTCATCCATCAAGGATGACAAAGAGGGAATACGCCTCTAACCCATTTGAGGGTCTTTCTTGCCAACAAACACTGTTGTCTCTTCACCAACATCAAGGGACACCACCTTCCTTCAGAAGCAATCCAAAATAGCCTACACCAAATACAAGCATTAATTGCTAAGGATGACATCATATGGTAGTATTCATAAACAAAGGAAATCTCCCCAAGAGTGGTGCTTCCCCAGCACTATCTCACAGTCTCTACATACATCAAACAAGTCATACTGATCTAAAATTGGTGTAGTCTACACCAAGGGCACTAGAAGCCTCTCTACCTCAAGTACAAAATCCTGGAAAAGGGTTTGTGATATGAAGGATTGTGTGGATTATAAGTCAAAAAAGGCATACACCTGAGTATAAAACAAGAAAAGGGTACCTCGAACGACATCTGGCTCACCTGGTGCTGGTAATGCTAAAGCATGAAGCTAACCACAACCTACTCCATGACCTCTCTGAACCTAATGAAGACCACCACTGTGGACACACTATTCTCTTAGAGGACGAGGAGAATCCTAGGGATATCCTCTTCCCACCACATCTGCTATCTTCTGATCCAAAACTGGTGCAACCTGCTACTGCTTCCTTGGCTAGAACTACCTCAATAGAGGAACCTAGATTAAAAAACTTGGTGCACTCTGATCTCTCTAAATGGTTGGTCACTCTCTCTAATAATGATAACAAAATTTATAATAAAAAATATATATTGATCCATTGTAATAGGCCTAAGGGCCACCTCCCCCAGATAAATGAGTTACTGAGGGCTGGGACCTACCCCCCACCAAATGGAAACTCTTCTTCCCTTAAAACTAGGAACCTCAGACCGCAACTTTGCTTCACGAGGAATCCTGATGACTCCCCTCTCATGAAGATCTAGTTTTGGATAAAATTATCTCAATGAACTCTTCCTTCACAAGCACTTTAAGATATTTCTTTAGAAAAAACGTTTTGACCTGGTGTTGGATCTCATGACGAAAAGCCTCCTCGAAATACTGTCCCCTGGCCTCCTCATTTTGAAATAGGTTCGAAGCATATCGTAAAAGGTTCCTTTAATGGATTCCAAACTCTCTAAAATTGGATCTACCATGTCAAAGGGTAAGCAGCTCCTGGACACTGGACGCCATCACAGTCAAAGAAAGAAACTAAACTCAAAACTTATCTCAGAACACCTCCCATGAGATCGCCGACTCATCGCGATCTCTGGGGAATAAGAACCACCACTGCCTCACTGCCACATGCATCATCATCAAAACCAACGATACCTAGTGTTCCATCCGAGCATGGATCGAGCTAAAATCGATCTAAACCTCCTCTAACCAGTCTTTCATGACTGCATCTAAAATGGATCCCTCATACTTCTGTAGACTCTAGTACTGAAACTCTGGGAGTGTCCTCCTCCATGTGTTGTCGACATTGACCTACACTCAATGATGATATGCTGGCCCATCCTGCTGGACATCTTCTGTGCAAACCTGATGAGGATGTCGATCTAGATACATACCAACAAAATTAATAATAGTTAGAGCTCCTGAACTTGGAATATGGAAGACTCAACATTAATTAATTAATTGTCTTTTTTATTCATTATAGGCTAACTTATCCCAAGTATTACCCATTCCAACATAGGCATAGGGAAGAATGATGCATGATCCTTTCATAGGTATCTACCCGGAAATCAATATCACCTCATTTAGTAGCCACTATAAACTTAAAGCTCCATGCATCAGATCACAAGGGGCCCAAAATAACCATGTCTCAGCTAGTCTCCAGTGTTTATGGCACTTGCTAAACTTGAAAAACATAGTTTCCCTACCAACCCATGCAACCTCACCTATGCCTAACTCCAAACTCTATCTTATCTTTCAAATAGAGCTATGATACCACTATGTCATGACCACCTCCCCACAAAGTGTACCCCTATTGGGTCGGCATTATGAGAAGGGAGATAATGATACCCACGTCCCACCTCTAGTAGGCCCCAGGATGGAAACTAGCACTGAGGGTATAATAATCACACAGATTGGAGGCATTTCCCTCTAAGAGAACTTGTGAGAAAGAGAGAGATAAGATAGATAACAACCAAATCCACCTAATACTATAGTATAAAAAGATAGACAAGTACACATATGTAATTTCATGCACCAACTACTAAAACTGAAAAGAAAAAACTGCAGGTACCAAAAGGAAGTAAAACAGTAGCGACCACGAAGACCGAATGTCTCCTGCAACCCCAAGCTTGTAGTAACCAACCAGATCTCCAACATGATGCTAGTGAACTAATAAACTATTGTATATATGTAGTGTTATTATAATAGTATACTCAGTAGGATCCTCTTTGGTGCCTCTCGTGCAAAAGTAATGAAATCATGCTAAAGCACATTGAAGAACAAGTGAAACTAACTCTCTACCTAAATAGGTATAATATGTTCCCAACCTCACCATGGAATCTTTCACCAAGTATCGCTTACAAGAATATTTAATAGAATAAGGAATATCAAGGATACCTCACTATCACTTCCCTAATGGTTTTCTTCTTTTCCCCAACGTCGCACATCCTAAGAATCTCTCTAAAAAAATGCTTGCCCACAAACACATGGGCATAGCACCACAACATGCACCTGATGCAATACCACAACTATTTCCAAATTACCAAAGTAACCTGGTAGTTTTTAAAATCCACAAAAACTCACATAATGTGTATCATACGTCAGAGATTATACCTCAAGCCATTATAGCCCATATGCTGAGTAAGGATCCTCAAGTCATCACAGTCTGTACACGTTACACCTATAGTAGTCCAAAGGAAACTATATTCAGAATATATATCTGTGAATAACCACAAGCCAATAAATCCCTCTACACACATATGTGGGGAAAACTAACCATTTTTCTTACCATCACAAGTAACTAAGAAGTGAAGAGAGCGGGTCCAAAGAGGGTAGTCATCCATCCATCCTCATACCAAAATGTTGGGGAAAACACCCCCGGGGTCAAAATCCTTGAGGTGTCAGTTTTCCTAACTGATAGGTGGGTAACATATAAAAACACAAAAATTATAGAATATAATACAGTTAACAACCACACTATGGAAAAAAACCCAGTCTTTGAATCAACTACAGCTAACGTCTCTTGGACTCCCAACTACCACTTTTATGATTAGATATCCTATAAACATATAACCATTTAAAGAGATATATTAAGTTAATTATCCATATTTATAAATTTTACTCTATGTAATTAATTATTTAACCATTAATTAACCATTATTAATTCCAAATTACATTTAATATGCATCACACAATGTTCAATGCCCTCCAAGCATAACCAAACCAAGTCCACTACATCTTAGAAATACTGCCTCAGTATTTCACCCTTGCAAGATCCAACCTCATGGGTTATCATCATTTATTCAATCATTTATTAATTGTACAATTACTTTTACAAAATTATTGGCATTCGAGAAAATAAAAACTAAGCTACCAAACCCAAGGGAATAAAAACAACTATCCATATGATATATTTAGTACTTAAAGTTCAAAAAGAGTTAGAACAATCAAAATGAAATCCAAAACATATATTCCTAGGATCTGAATAAAAATATGAATATAATGAATCAAAAACCATCCATGATTTTGAATACTCTAGATGTTTGATCTATAATTTTTTTTTAAAATACTGAGTATACAAATTAATTTCGTCTTTAGTCTTAGATGATATGATTAATCTTAGTAACCATGGCTTCAATGGAAAATAATGCAATGGATTTGTGCTAGTTTTCTTCTTATGCTTCTTTCGAGTATTTATTTTCTTTAATTTAATTATTTCTCATCAAATTCCGTATACATATATGAAATCTTATGCAGTTTATTTATCAGACTATTCTCTCAAATAAAGCATTCAATCAATAAAGAATTTATTTATCTTTGTATAATTATGTTCAATTTTGTTAATAATTTCATTTATATCATATAATGATGCATGGATATTAGCATTAATTAACACATCATGAAGAATGTCTAAAATCATGGAAACATATTTTTTAGTAATTCTATAGAGACACTTGATATGGTACAACTTATGTACAAATTAAGGATTTGAATACTTATCACACCATTTATAAAGTTATTTTTTTTTCATTTTCAACTAATTCACAGAACCTATTTTTTGGTAATTGATGTTCTGAGAAATATGGACCTACTTAGGATCAAGTGAAGGTTCTATTGATCTATTTAAATCTAATAATTATTATCATGAAAATAAAAATGTTTCATTTATCATGTGTTGAATAGAATTCAACTTTGGTGGGTCACATAGTGTTTTATTGATGGGATAATCACTATTTTGACTTTCCATAAATTTTTATTTTACATTCCAAATCCAATATAAATATCTATAATGAAACTATTTCAATATCAAGGGATAATATAATTAGTTTTTATCCAACTATCTATTGAATTTATAATCAAGGCACTAGTATTTTATTCTACCATCCACTGATCAATTTGAAATTATATAATCTAAATATTATTCCAAACACATGTCATATTGAAGAGTGTTTTGAAGTAAATTAATCTAATTTTTTTCTAAAGGAATTATATTACCACTCTTATACCTGTAAATTCAAATATAAAGATATAAATGTTTATTCAAACAAGTATAATAAATTTTTAACACCACCCAACTTTGTTATTGATAAGGGTAGGGACTTGATTTGAAAGAACAAAAATTCAACATGAGAAAACTATAATAATAAAGGAATAAATATTATACCTCAAAATAAAAGGGGTGTATTTTATAGAATAAGATCAATAATGTGAGAATACAGAAATACACAGTAGTGAGTTTGGGGATATGAGCCCAAAATCATCTAAAATTTGTATAAACAAGAGTAGATGAAATATTGGAGACATGGAGGAGGAAAAGTTCATGGGGAATGGGATATGGCTTGAGAATTGGGGGGAGGAGGTGTCCAAAAAAATGATAAATAAGGGCATCTTTCATGAGGATAAGATTCCTTGGGCGGGGCATCACCGTGGTTGGCATTGAGGGTTGGTGGGGGTTAGTGGTATACATTGAGGGGGGGGGGGGGGGTAGATGATGGTGAGTGTAAATACCCCAAGTATAGTAGGATGGAGTTTGTGGTTACATTATTAAATTTGTACTAGATACATGTGATTGAATCCCAATGGACTAAATAGTTTACTAGTATTGGAAAACTAGATACATAATTGAATTTCACATTACATTTGAAAACATGAAATATAATCTATTATTTTATTTGAGAATAAAAATATTTCCTTTAGAATATCCATCAATATCTATCATAATAAATTTACTAGAATCCTAGGGAAAAGAAACATAAGAAAGTGGTGAGATCATATGCTCAGTTTTGGTATGCGTACCATGAATGATTTCATGAATTAATAATGATTAATCAGTATGGAAAAGTGTATTTCTAAAAACATATTTCATTTAATCAATAAATTTTCCATGATGAATACTATTATAGGTATAAATGATAATAAAATAATTAAATATAAAAAAACATAAGAAGGAAACATTTCCATGTATATCAAAACTAATCAAATTATCGCATGGACATCAATAACTAAACTCATAATGGGGGAATACATAATGTAAAATATCATAAAGATTTCATCAAGGCATTATGCCAAAACATCTTACATAAATTGTAAGAACCTGGTTCCTATTCTTAAGATACAGGTTTCTTCTTTTCTCTTTTCCTTAATTATTTTAGAGAAAATAAGGAAAATGGGAAAAGAATCCCAAATTTTAGGGGTGCACGCCGTATAATTTTCCACACGCAGTGTACTTTGGACGTGTGGGATGAGTACACAGGGCGTGTAGGACTACCAGCGATGAAGGATGTAGAAACTAACTACACGCCATGTACTAGGTATTTAAACACCATGTAATCAGTCGGTTGGTGAACAGTAAGGCGGTGGAGGCAACTGCCAGCTAAGCGACATCACATGTCGTGTAATAAAAAATACATGCCATGTACTCATGTTGGAAAGTGAACAATGCCATGGTAAAAAGTAGCTGCCAAAGGAACAGTTAAATCATGAAACGTACATGTCGTGTACTTGAGAGTACACGCTGTGTAGTTTGTTTTTTTTTCTTAAAACGGGATGTAGCCTTCTATTTGGATAGAATAAGATTAGAACGCCGGAGGAGCTTATGAGAGGAGACCAGATCTTGGTAGAGCTCCTGAACGCACACCGGGAACCCGATTCCAATGCCGTCGATCTCCTTTGAACTGAACGGGTAAGCACTTTCTTGTCCTTGAGTAGTTCTTACCAATTATTTCCAGAGGGAAATCTATTTTAGGTTGAATGTGTGAGCATTAATCCAAGATCTACATCATTCATGGGAGTTTCGAGAGGCGTCGTTCACGTATATCGATCAGGGGCGATCGAGGTAGGTGGTATGGTGTTTATTTCCAACCGTTGAGTTAAATTTGTGTAGCATTGTGCTACGAGCCCATGGTTGGTGTGTTGTATGGCTGAGGCCTTTGCTGAAAGGATATCTAGAATTGTATAGATAACCTAATGATAAGTTAAACTGCTTTTGGGATCACTGCTTGGATCCAAGACCACCCTGGGGGTGTGTTCCTTTGTTTATCCATTTGTCCCAGATACCTGAGGGTATGCCATGATTATATTGTGTAATTTATTTTCTTCAGTGAAAATTTATATAATTTGATTGTTTATTCTTGGGGCTCGGCCTAGTTCCTTGAGCCCGAGGGCAGTGTTTTGTTTTTCCTGTTTGAAAGTGTTTGACTATCCTGAGGGCAAGTGTTTCATTTAGTCTAAGAGAAAAGTTTCATATGCCTGATGGTAGTTGTTTTCATTCCTGAGGGAATTATCTCGTACACCTGAGGGAAATATTCATTATGCCTGAGGGAAATAACCTGAGGGTGTGATTCTATTTAGCCTAAGGGCATGATTCTGATTAGCCTGAGGGTGTGGTTCTGTTAGCCCGAGGGAAAGATTCTGATTACCTAAGGGTAAGGTTTGGAATGTTTGAGGACACTGTTTATTTCATATATTCTCTGTGGTAATTTTCGATGTTGTACCTTCCGAGCTAAAGCACAATCTTTGTGGTGATAAGTAATAATTAAAATGGAAATGAACTGGTAGTGATAGTTACATTTGAGTACTTACTAGTTTACTGCATTTTACTTTTGCACACTACTATTTCATATTTTCACTGACAGTTGGGCACAGGCCTTTGGTGGGTGCCTACTGAGATTTATTTCTCAAACCCTGTTTGGGTCATGTCTTCAGCCCAAAAAGACTATATTACTGCATGTGTCAATAGGGGAAAGGGCCCCTATACAGGTACATGATTGTAGTAGAGGAGTAGGAGAGCATGGGACCGAGCTTAGGCTTGCGATGCTACTGCGTTCTGTTCACTTTGCTTTGTTCTATTTTTTTGTACCCTATACTCTAAGATGTATTTTATTGTATTGAAGTATATCATGTTCTAGCTATTTTCATAGAATTAGTGACATGTCGAATCTTTATATATATATATGACTACTAGTTCTCTTTTACTTTAGTTGTCCATTCAATTGTATATTTTTTACTACATTTTCTATTGTATGTTATATTTATTTTCCACTATGCAACACTTTGAAAAATGTGGTCATACTTTCCCCACTAACAGAATTTGGCCCTCCCTGCTAGTTGGAAGCCTCTGGCGTTTGGGGAAATGCGCTTGAGGTCATGTGACCAACCGGGTTTGGGGCACCCAATGTGTGGCACCCAGATCTGGGATATTACAAAGTGGTATCAAAGGAGTTATTTTGTTTGACTTACTATTTTGAGCCTTAGTCAGGGATATGACAGAAAGAGAGGTTGGTAATAAGCTGTGCTGGGAGTAGCTAACCCGTGTACAGGGAAAAGCCAGTCTACTTCATTTATTGCATTTTTTTTGATTTTTCAAATTTGACAATTGACTTTATTTTCACTGTAGATGACGCAATTGCGATTGTGCTATTTATATGTTATACGTGGGTTCTATTTTAGTTGAAACCTAATGAGATGAGGGTATTCCATCTCATGAATCATTTAGGAACGTGCTATAAATCACATTTCATGCATCCCTTCCATGCCATATATGTGCATTAGAGATTTCTTGTTGTTGTGATAATTGTTGTGCTAGAAAATCATGTTGTTGTGATAGCTTCTTTGATAAATACCTACTATTTAATAGAGTATGGTTATGTGTGCTAAAGTAGAATGAACGCCAAAATTTGTTTTCTGAGGAGTATGGGCCCCCATTGATAGGAATTTGGTGGCTCATTGACTGTTTACTTGTTATAACATGTATAAGATTCCAAACTTTGATTCACGAAAAGTATGGGCCCTCATGGATCAGAATTTGGAACATAGGTGTCGTTTTCTGTGATTTTCTGGGCTTTGGAGTAGTTTCGAAGGCTTACTGTTCGAAAAAACCTAGATTACGCACCATGTAGTTTTGATTACATGCCTTTTAATCTTCTGTTCGAGAAGAAAAGGGAAATTTTTAAGTACATGACATGTACGCTCAGTACACGCCGTGTAGTCTCTTCCCATGTCATAGGCCATGTGGGTGAGGACATGAAGTGGGGAATGGCTTGGGGGAAACACGCCGTGTACCAATTGTACACACTATGGAGTGTTGACCCGGTGTCCACCGTATAACTAACAACACGGGCAGAGAAATCTTACTATATACACATTGTTTCAATTATGAACATGTCGAGTAGTTAGACATGGGGACTCATCCATGTAACTAACAAACACTGGTTGATGTTACCTCTTCTAGTACACACCGTGTGCCTGTGGGACATGTCGTGTAGTCTTGACCGGTGAGATACCATGTAGACTTGACCACGTGGTTGAGAAAATGGGTTGGTGTACATGCCTTGTGCGGGTGTAACATGTCGTGTGGTTCTAGATGAGTAGCCAGCCATGTCACTAACAACACGGGTCCGTGTCATCATTCCAAGTACACGCTGTGTGCCTCTAGGACATTCCATGTAGTTTTGTTTTAGCAGAGTCATGTGGCTTAAGCCATGTAGAAGGACTCGGGAAGGGAAGAAGGATTCAATTACATGTCATGTGTTAAGACAACACGTCCTGTAGTTGGGGTGTTACACGACCAGTTTAAACTAGAGTGCACACCCATGTGATGGCTTGTGAGAACATGTCGTGTAGTATTTATACACGCTATGTAGTAATGTTTGGTAAATCTTGAATGCTTTCCTTATCCTATTCCTTTCTTGGTCTTCTAGTTTTCATTCTTGGATACATTTTGATCTAATGGGGGACTTGACCTTGTAGAGTCATGCCACCGAGATGACCACCGGTTGTTCTCCAAGAGAGAGAAAACGATTATACTCATGAGATGGTAGGCCATGGGCTACCAGTGGATCCTCCAGAAAGGCCAGATGCAGTGTCAGCCGTTATACCAGACATAGGAACTGATGTGCAGTTCCATGAAGGCTTTATGCGGTTTATGCAGACCTTTCAGGGAGCATTGCTGGTTGCCACATCTATGGCAGAGATGACTCGTATCTTCCAACAACAATAGACGCCGATGTTTTCAGGGGATGGCAGACCACAGGATGTAGAGTCATGGCTTGGTTCTATGCAGACTATTTTCGAGCATCTAGATATGGCTCTTGGGAGGAGGGTCAAGCTCGCTACACACATGATGCGTGATTCTGCCAAGTGGTGGTGGGATGCTACCACTCAGTTTGATCATTACTGAGACATGGTATGGGATGATTTTCAGGTAGCCTTCTATGACTTCTTATTCCCATAGAAACTACGGGAAGATCAAGCTCAAGAGTTCATGAATCCGTAGCAGGGTTCCATGCTAGTGATGGATTATTCTACTCGCTTCATCGAGCTTCAGCGTTTTGAACCCGTTCTAAAGGGTGATGAGGCATTGAGGGCTAGACGCTTTGAGGACGGTCTTCAATATGACATCTGAGTGTTGGTAAACGTTTTTAAGTTTCCTACCATGCATGCTATTGTGAACCAGGCACTAATTATAGAGCAGAACCTGCAGGATGCTAGTGGTGTGGGCCAGGGCAGTTCGACACCAGTTTCTGGTACTATTTCTACTGGTAAGAGGATACGAGAGTTGGATTTCTTTCATGGTGGAAGTACTAGCTAGAATAATTCTACAGGTGACCCTTTTATTTGCTACCAGTGTTGTAAGGAGGGGCACAAGATACCTCTATGTCAGTGTGAACCAATGGCATGCCGATCTTATGGAAAGATGGGTCATCTCCAGCGTTTTTGCAGGGCGTTTCCACTAGTGGCTAGTAAGAGGGGTTCTGTGCAGACTCCGCGTGCGGGAGTAGGACCATCAACTTCTTACCAATCGGGAAACTGGAATACGTCAGGGCATGCAGGTAGAAATGGTGGTCGTGGCCGTGGTAGCCAGACACCAGGATCTCAGAGGCAGCAGGGCAGGTCAGCTAAGGGTAGCCAGGCTGTGTCGCAGGGCCGTGACACTGAGCAGGCATATGCGGTGCAATAGACCAAATAAGAGTAGGATCCCAGACATTCAACTGTCAGAGGTACTATTCTAGTAGCTTCTGTTCTATCTTCAGTACTTTTTGATACAGGTGCTACACATAGATTTATATCTGTTCCCATTATTGAGAGACTTGGGCTCGATGTTTCTTCTTCTTCTGATATCATGACGCTAGAGACACCGTTGGGAACTAGAACGATCGATATGAATCAGTACAGGGAGTGACCCCTAGATGTTGGTGGGTGTCACTTTTCATGGGACCTCTATGTCTTAGAGATGATGAGTTATGATGTCATTCTTGGGTTGGACTGGTTGGTACCCTTTTGACCCTTGTAGATTGCTACCACCATAGGGTGAGTTTCACATCACAAGAGGGTAGAGAGTTTCTATACAAGGGCGAGTGGGATGTCCAGGCGAGCCGAGCTAGACCCGAGTATCGTGGGATAGGTAGAGTCACGGTCCAGATTGCAAGTTTATATCTTGATGATCAGGGGACTTATCAGAAGTATTTCCCTCCAGTAGTTGACCGTTTCAGGGATGTTTTCCCAGATGACTTTTCAGGTCTTCCTCTAGAGAAAGAGGTGGATTTCTCTATTGATCTTGTGCCAGGAGTGACACCATTATCTATTCATCCTTATAGGATAACCACACCTAAGTTTCCGAAGCTCAAGAGGAAGTTAGAGGAGTTTCAGGTAAAGGGTTTTATTCGACCTAGTACTTCTCCTTGGGGTTCACCTATCCTGTTTTCTAAGAAGACAGATGGTACCCTCAGACTCTGTGTGGATTATCAGAAGCTGAACCAGCTGACGGCCAAGAACCGATATCCCTTACCATGGATTGCTGATCTTTTTGATCAACTTATGGGAGCACAAGTGTTCTCGAAGATTGACTTGAGATCCGGATATCATCAGTTACCACCGGTATACCGCTTATAGATTTTCGAAGCAGATATGGTCTATATGAGTACTTGGTTATAACGTTAGAACTCACGAACGTGCCATCAGTTTTCGTGGCTCTGATGAATCATGTGTTCCATCATTATCTGGATTATTTTGTGGTAGTCTTCATGGACGATATCTTGGTGTACTCCCACACTCGACACAACCGTGCCACCCATCTTGAGATCGTATTGAGTTCACTGAGGGAGCATCAGCTGTATTCTAAGCTCTCAAAGTGTCACTTTTGGATGGATCAGATTCACTTCCTGGGTCATATTATCTCAGAGGCAGGAGTTTCAGTAGACCCAGAGAAGGTGAGAGCAGTAGTTTACTAAGAGAATCCTAAGAACGTGTTTGAGATACGAAGTTTATTGGGGCTGGTTGGTTACTAAAGATACTTTATATAGAACTTCTCTTGCTTAGAAACACTGTTGACATGTTTGACTAAGAAGGGCGTGAAGTTCGTTTAGTCAGAAGCTTGCGAGACAGCCTTTTAAGAGCTGAAGGTAAGTTTGACATCAGAACCAGTCCTGATACTTCTAGAGTAGGGGAAGAGCAATACAGTTTACTATGATGCATTAGTTATTGGGATAGGAGTATTGTTGATGCAGGGAAATAGAGTTTTGGCATACGGGTCTTGATAGGTGAGGCCACATGAGAGGAATTACCCGACACATGACCTCGAGTTGGCTGCAGTTGTTCATGCATTACGCTGTGGGAGACATTACCTATTGGGATATTTTTTTAGTGTTTACAGACCACAAAAGTCTCAAGTATATCTTTAACCAGTGTGACTTGAACCTGAGATAGTGAAGGTTGGATGAATGCATTCAGTCCTTCGACTTCGAGCTTGCCTATACACCTGTTAAGGGTAACGCAGTTGCTGAAGCACTGAGCAGGAAGACTCAGATACAAACAGTTCATGAGGCTAGTAGTGAGTGACAGCTTATGGATTTGTTCTCTGAGATTCATTTGGAGGCGTACTATAATCAAGGTAAAACCTATATTTCTTCCTTAGATGTGACTTCTACCCTCCTGGATAAAGTGAGGATGAGAAAACTATGGGATTCAGAAGGCATATTTTTACGAGAGTTGGTGGCAAGTGAAGACCCTCCTCCTGGATGGACGATAGGTGATGATGAGGTACTGCATATCCATGGAAGAGTGTGGGTTCCAAGAGTTATACACAAGGAGTTGATTTGGGAGTTTCATGCTTCAGCTTAGGTAGTTCATCCCGAAGTTACCAAAATGTACCGTGACTTGAGACATCAGTATTGGTGGCCGGGTATGAAAAGTGAGGTAGCTGGTTTTGTTACGAGATGTTCCACCTATCAGAAGGTGAAGGCGGAGCATCAGAGGCCAGCCGTACTGTTACAAAATTTACCCATTCCTAAATGGAAATGGGATGATTCCATGATGGATTTCGTGACTGGGTTGCCAAGGTCCCCTTAATGTAGTGATGCCATGTGAGTTGTTGTGGACAGACTTACAAAGGTAGCTCCCTTTTTTTCAATCAAGGATACCTTCGGTGTTGACGAGCTCGAGAAGTTGTATATCCAAGAGGTAGTTATTCTTCATGGGGTCCCACGTTCTATGGTTTCAGATAGGGAATCTCTCTTTACGTCTTGTTTCTGGCAGAGTTTTCAGAGGGCACTAGAGACACAGGTGCTTCTGAGCACAGCTTACCACCCTCAGACCGATGGCCAATCAGAGCATATGATACAGGTGCTTGAGGACATGCTACGTGCGTTCATCCTAGACTTTGGGGGTTCTTGGGAGATGCTCATACCCCTAGTCGTGTTTTCCTACAATAATAGTTTTCAGGAAACTATTGAGATGGAACCTTACAAGGATTTATATGATAGGTCATGCCGATCACCTTTGTGTTGGATAGAGGCAAGTGAGGTAGCTTTACTGGGACTGCGTCTCATGCAGGAGACTACAGAGTAGTTCCAGTTGATTCACAAGTGGATGGCTACCACACATTCTTGTCATAAATATTATGCTGATAACCGCAGATGACCTTTGGAGTTCATGGTCGGGGATCAGGTGTTTCTGTGTGTTTCGCCGAGGTTGGGACACAGGAAGATCAGGATACATGGAAAACTTTCACCGAGGTATGTAGGGCCATTTGAGATTCTGGAGATAGTCAGGTCAGTTGCCTATCGGTTGCAGTTACCACAGATGCACCAGACCATGCATGATGTCTTCCATGTATCTCAGCTGCACCGTTATCATTCAGACTCGTCCCACGTTTTTCAGCTTGAGGAGGTTGAGCTTCAGGTTGATGCATCATTTGAAGAGAATCTGATTCGTATTGTTGATAGGATCACGAAGGTTATTCGAGGATGGTCAGTTCCTCTCGTACGGGTTCTATGGAAGTATGGCTGAGTGCATGACAAAACTTGGAAGCGGGAGACCGACATACGTGCTCAGTGGACGAAGTTGTTCACAAAATTATCTTCACTACCCTTGGAAGGGAAATTCGGGGATGAATTTCTTTAAGGGGGGAAGTTTGTAAGAACCTGATGCTTATTATTGAAGTACGGGTTTCTTTGTTTCCCTTTTCCTTATGTGTTTTTGAGAAAATAAGGAAAATGGGAAAAAATCCCAAATTTTATGGGTACACGCCGTGTACTTTGCCACACGCCATGTACTTTGGCAGTGTGGGATGAGTACATAGGGCGTGTAGGACTGCCGACGATGAAGGGTGTAGAAACTGACTACACGCCGTGTAATAGGTATTTACACGCCGTGTAATCAGTCAGAAGGTGAACAGTAACGCAGCGGAGGTAGCTGCTAGCTGAGCGACATTACACACCGTGTAATCAGAAATACATGCCGTGTACTCATGTTGGCAAATGAACAGTGTCACGGTGAAAAGTAGTCGCCAGAAGAACAGTTAAATGATGAAAAGTACATGCCATGTACTTGAGAGTACATGCTGTGTAGTTTGTTTTTTTATTAAAATGGTCAGTAGCCTCCTCTTTGGATAGAGGAAGCTTAGAATGCCAGAGGAGCTCAAGAGAGGAGGTCAGATCTTGGGAGATCTCCCGACCGCACACCGGGAACCCGATTCAAACGTCATCGATCTACTTTGAACCACACGAGTAAGCCCTTCATTCTCCTTGAGTAGTTCTTACCAATTATTTCTTGAGGGAATGTTATTTGATTTTGAATGTGTGAGCATTAATCCTAGATCAACATTGTTCACGGGTGTTTCTGGAGGCGTCGTTCACGAATATCGATCCAGGGCGATCCAGGTAGGTGGTCTGGTGTTTATTTCCAACTGTTGAGTTGAATGTGTGTACTGTTGTGCTATGATCCCATGGTTGAGGTGTTGTATGGATGAGGCCTTTTCTGAAAGCATATCTAGAATTGTATAGATAACCTAATGATAAGTCAAACTGCTTTTTGGGATCGCTTCTTTGATCCAGGACCACCCCGGGGGTGCATTCCTCTGTTTAGCTGTTTGGCCAGGATACCTGAGGGTATTCCATGATTATATTGTGTAATGAATTTTCTTGAGAAAAAGTTTATATAAATTTATTGTTTATGGTTGGGTCTTGGCCCAGTTCCTTTCAATTGAGGGAAATGTTTTGTTTAGACTGAGGGAAAGTGTTTGTCTATCCTGAGGGAAAGTGTTTCATTTAGCATGAGGGAAAAGTTTCATATGCATGAGGGCAGTTGTTTCCATTCCTGAGGGAATTATCTCATACACCTGAGGGAAATATTCGTTATGCCTAAGGAAAATCGCTTGTGGGAGGGATTCTGTTTAGCCTAAGGGAGTGATTCTGATTAGCCTGAGGGCGTGGTTCTGTTAGCCAGTGGGCAAGATTCTGATTACCTGAGGGTAAGGTTTGGCATGTCTGAGGACACTGTTTATTTTGTATATTCACTGTGGTAATTATCGATGTTGTACCTTCTGAGTTGAAGCACAATCTTGGAGGTGATAAGTAACAATTATAATGGCAAAGAACTGGTAGTGATAGTTACTTTTGAGTACTTACTAGTTTACTGAATTTTACTTTTGCACACTACTATTGCATATTTTCACTGATAGTTGGGCACAAGCTTTTGGTGGGTGCCTATTGGGATTTATTTCTCACACCCTATTTGGGTCATGTCTTTGGCCCAAACAGACTATATTGCTGTAGGTGTCGACATGGGAAAGGGCCCCTATATAGGTATAGGATTTTAATAGAGGAGTAGGAGAGCATGTGACCAAGCTTAGGCTTGCGATGCTGTGGTGTTCTGTTCACTCTGCTTTGTTCTGTTTTTTTGTACCCTGTACTTTGAGTTGTATTGCATTGTATTGAAATGTATCCTGTTCTAGCTATTTTCATAGAATTAGTGACATGCTGCATCTTTATATATATATGACTGCTGGTTCTCTTTTACTTCAGTTGTCCATTCAGTTGTATATTGTTTAATACTTCCGCTTTTGTATGTTATATTCCTTTTCCGCTGCGCTATACTTAAAAAAACGAGGTAATAGATTCCCCACTATCAGACCTGGGCCCTCGCTGCTAGTCGGCATCCTCTAGCATTTGGGGAAATGTGCTTGAGGTCATGTGACCAACCAGGTTCGGGGCACCCGTTGTGTGACACACGGATCCGGGAAGTTACATAAATGGGCATTTCCTTGGCCAAATACCTACTCTATTTTGTCAAATGAGACCTATCGATGCATCGAGGGTCTATAGTGGGACCTACTCATCACATACTATGTCCAATTCATTCCTCATATGAATGTGTTGAAACATAATCAATGATGGAATTTGTATTGAAAAACTAGAATATGAAATGTTAATAATTTATATAATTAATAAAAATAATCATAAACCATCTAGAGTAATAAGACATATGGTATCAGAATAATACATCCCCAATAAAGCTTAATATTCACCAAATTAGTTTTACATATATGAATATACTTTAAAAATATAACTGGAAAATTTCTTGAGGAAAATACTCATTTCACATTGAAATGGTTTATTTAAAGAATAAAACACTTTATAGATATTATAGAAAAAAATTCCGTTAAAATGGAATTTTAAAAATGTGATGTAATATTCATGGTAATTAATGGTCCTGATGGTGGGTAATTCTCTATATTTTGTATAACTTATAAAAAAAACCCTTTCACTCTATTCTGAAAAGGTAAAAAAGTACCTCGTTTAGAAAAAGAAAAGAAAATTATATTTAAACCATTTTATAAAAATTAAGTAATGGGTAAATGTTTTTCAATAAATCACTGGAGAATTTAAAAACATCATTTTATTAATTTTAAGGAAAATATGGTCACAAAATGAAAATATTCTAGGTAAAATCAAAAAAATAATGTCAGTTCTCCTTAAAAATATTATTTTCGTATCATAAATTCTTAAAGAGAGGAAATTTAAAAGAACAATTTATTTTATCAGAATACCCATAGTGGAGTAAAATATAATAGTTTTAGGATTTAAATAGAAAACAACTTCCTTAGTTGAGAGATAAATATAAACAATCCCAAATAATGATGAGATTGTGAACTAAACTGTTACCACAAGTTCAGAATATTTCATATGTGTATTAACCTCTTATATAATAAATGTATATTTATTATAAATCTATTATTTTATATTAAACATATATATCACATCTTATATGATGTACTTTTAATATTTTAGCATCATTTTGTTAACAATATTTTGTTGAAATCCTTGTTTCAGTTAGTTACTACTATGTTTTCAGGTATGTTTTGGTCTAGTTATTTTGGTCCATGTAATTTGATCAGGGTACCATCATCTAAATATTCTTATAAATAATATTAATATCATATATATTTATTTAAACAATTATAGTTAATCATCCATAATTGTTAGAGTTAGAAAAAAATAGTTACACTATTCATTGAGACGGTTGGCCTTACGTACGGATGAATGTTGTATTCTTTTTTTTATGGATAGAATGAAAGAAAAGTAAATAATAATTCACATATAAATAATAATTACCATATCATATATATAATATACATTCATCAAAACCACCGTTAGAATAATTAATTTCAAAATAAAATGAAAAACGAATCATGTCGCTTCATGGAGGAAATAATCACATGTACGCACATGCAACATTATTGTTATCCAATGGATTGGATGGTCATAAGGTATAATTGATATTATCATTATAGGATTATAATTATGTCATAAAACAATATATATATTAAATCATTCATTATATATAGCTATGAGATGTGGTGATGGAAAATGAATTACATCAGTTTGCGAGGTTGTAGTCCACCATCAACAAGATCATAAGCTTTGTTTCTCATTTGATATAAGGGGACATGGATATAGGTTATTACATAAACATAATAAACTATTATTACATTTTATATACTATTTTTATTAAATTTTAATTATTAGTACATTAATGAATGTGGTAAGAGAACAAGTAAAAAAAGGTCTTAGTGAATACCATTAACTTTTCATAGAAAAAACTTATTTGGATGTTGTATTAAGGACCCTATGGTTTGAATTTTGAGAGAACCATTTGTTATATAAATTTTATAATAATTTTTAGGAGATATTATGGTAGGGTTTTTTCATGATAAATGGCATAATATTTGTGAATAAGTGAGGGGAGAAGGTTCCCTTTTATAATTGAGGAGTTGTATTTTTGTAAATACTAAAAAATATTCAGTAATTGGAGGTCAATATTAAGAAAAGTTCCTAAAAAATTATTAAATAATAGAGTTGAGGGAATTTAATATATATCCATTACTTTATCAAAAGAAAATAATTTTGTTAAAAAATTTATTACCTTAAACTCTATGGTTAGTTACTTTTACCATTTCAAATTTCACCATGATAACTTTTTAATTTACCTAGGTAATTTATCATTGAAGACATAAATTAATTGATTCTTCTTAATTATTTTTATACCCCTGATTATAATTATAAAATTAAATTTATAAAATAAATTTCCACTATGTGTGTAAATTTTGTTTAACACAGAATCGTGTAACATGAAAAACCATGCTGTAACCTTAACCACGATAATTCATTTTTAATATATTTACAATTCATTATGGACAAAGGGTAATATAAAAATATTTAAAAAAATTAATTATTCTTATTCTAGATATATATCCATAAAACTATATTCAATTCAGTGAAGTTTAAAAATTTAATTTAAAATTATACCCATAAGCACGACTAAAAAATGGTTTTCCAAAGAAAAAGTTTTCTAAAGTATAAAACAATTTAATTACAAATTCAACATAAAATTGATTCCAATGAACTAAATTGGATTATTAATAATATTTTTCAACTAATTTTAACTTCAAATTTTTCTAAAACAAAATTTATCTTTATATATTATTTTAATAAAAAGGCAGTTTTCAATAAAATTCTTTATTTTTCACTATTCATTGAAAGAATTAATATTTTCAGAATATTCTAAAAAATTGACTCTATGATAATTTTTACATGATTATTTAAAATATTATCTTAATTATTTAAAATAAATATTCTAAAATAGGTAAAAAATTAATTTTAAAATAAGTGCGAAAAACATGATGAAACAACTTTTTAGAAAAAAACAATGTTTTTAGTATAAAATTATGTTTATTCTTATCTCATGTCTAGAAAAAATATTATATGAATGATAAAACATTTTATTGAACATAGAATATGTTATTTTCATTTAAATCATACACCAATTTCTATTAATTTAATTTATTCTGATAAAAACATATTGCACACATAAACTAGTTTTTCAGAAAAACATTTGTTTTACTTTTAGAAGATTTTTATTTTAAGGTATAATATTTTAATAAATAAATAAATAATTTAATACATATCTAAAACATATAATTTCATTATTTTATTATTTCTATCCATTAACTAAAATTTAACAATTATGTTATAACAGTATACTATATTATGGTTCATTAGGGGTGCATGTGTCACAAGATATTGAAGAGATAAAATTTATTTAAAATGAAATATATCATAAAATATCAGGGCATTAAATTCATCCCTCCTTAAAAAATTTAATAATTTAAATTTCTAGAATTAGACATCATGATCATATTTTGGTATTTCTTCCACATAATTTCTTTAGGTTCCCATGTCACTTCTTATATATTATGATTTCTCCAAAGTACATTTACCAGTCAAGTAATCCAATTCCTCAACACTTATACAATAGTATCTATAATTGGGATAGTGTATTCATAGTAAGACAGATCATGTTCCACATCTATTTCTTTATATTTGATAACATGTGCTAGATCTGGAATTTACTTACTTAAAAATGATATATGGAACACAAAATGTACTTTAGAGAGACTTGGTGTCATTACTAATTGGTAAGAAACACCTCCAATTCATTCTAGGATTTAAAAAGTTCATATGTATCTTAGGCTCATTTGACCTTTCATACTAAACATTATAAAACACTTCTATGGAGATACATTAAAGAAAACATTATATCCCACTTGAAATTCTAAACCTTTCATTGTGTTATCAATATATATATTTTCACGATTTGATTTAACTTGATATAACTTTGAATAATATTTAGATTTTACGTTGTATCCTCCATAAGTTTTTGGACTATAGGATTCCTTTAACCAAATTCATCCCAACAAGTTGGAGTAAAAAAATATTGTTCTATATAATGATTTATATGAAGGCATTTGAATACTTGAGTAAAAGTTATTATTATTGGTTAACTCCACTGAAGGTAAATACTGACCCCACATACCATGAAAGTCAATTGAGCAGAACCTCAACATGTATTCTAATTTTTGGACAGTCCTTTCTGACTACCCATCAATTTGAGTATGATAAGAAGGTCTCAAGTGAATCTAAATACTATAATCCTTCTAAAGACATTTCCAAAATTTTAATGTAAATCAAGGTTTATGATCAGACACAATTGAAAGAGGTGTGACATGATGTCTTACAAATTCATTAATATAGAGTCATTCATGTCACTCTTTAGGTAAATCTTCTCTTATAGTAAGCAAATGGGTATATTTGGAAATGAAATCAATAATATCTCATATTGAATCATTCTACCTTGGAGAAATTAAAAATCAGGTCACAAAGTCCATTTAAATTTTATTCCATTTACACATAGGAATAGATAAATATGGAAATACCTCTATAGGAAGTTGTCTCTTAGCCTTCATAATTCAAAAAACATATCATCTTAACATCTAATAAACAATTTACCACTTTATATTATCCAAAAAAAAGTTTTTTAAAATTTATATACATCATGGTGCTACTTAGGTGTATAAAGAAATAAAATCTATGAGAATTATACAAAACTTCTATCTTCAAATAAGATATATATGGAACACATATTCTCTTTTCCACTTTCACAACGCAATCTTTGCAAACAAAGTCTTCCAGTTTTCCTTCATTCAAACAATAACTTTCTTCTAAAAATTTTCATCATCAGGTTGCAAATATTTTATCTTTTACAAAATATATTATTTGGAAATAATTTCAAAAGGAGTGATGTATCCCATTATATAATAAATATCATATCCATCATTACTATATCCATTAATATAAGCTTCTTATCGATCATTATTTTGTTCTCAACTCCATGATCTTTAATACTTAAGGCATTTGATACCTTATTTTCCATTCCTTGGTGGAAGTGTATTGACCAATAATAATCCTTAAGTAGATCAATTCATCACATTTTACTCATATTGAGATCTTTCTATGATAGTATTTATTTCATACTCTTATTATCAATGTATATCTCACATCTTTCATCATAGAGATAATTTATCCATATATTCAGGGAATCTATTATGACTGCCAACTCAAGAACCTGGGTTTGATACATTTTTTTCATGAACACTTAACTACCTTAATGTATAGTAAATACCTTTATCATTATATATAAGGAATCAACTAAGTTTCTTCTTCGATTTATCTTTATATATCACAAATATATCATTTCTGTAACACCCTATGATATAATGAGATTGATTTTTTTTAATTTCTATGTTGTCTTGTGTTGTATGCTACACCAATATTATTATACGCTATACGCAACACCATATTATCTTTTAGTATACATAGAAATATTCTTGGCTTGTGTTACATATAAGAGAAACCTTCCTCTATAGCTTGAGTTGTATGCAATACCAAGTTTTACTAAAGAATGATATATGATTAAAATATTATTATTTAATGTGATATAAACTAGACTTTATGATATTATTAACCAAAATTTTAATTTTATACAACAATAAAATTAATCTAATGTATTTTCTTGACATGATATAAGAATAAATTCAATTTTGAAGATAAAATATGTATGTTTCAAAAATAAAGTTTTGCCACCTTTTGATGGAACACCGATTTTAAATCTAGTTTTTAACACTTTTATATATTCTATTTGATGAAATAAATTCTTATTTTGAATTGGGAAATTAAAATTAATTTTTGATGAATTTTTTCTATTTTTATGATAAAATTTATATTTTAATGAATAGTGAAAATACTGTATTTTAATTCCAAACTGTATTTTCATATAATTTATTTATATAGCTAGATTAAAATTTTAATTTCTTTTAAAGTTTAATTCGATTATGTTTTTATAATTTAATAAAATTTTGGCCATTGGAAGTAATTTCATATATAAATTGGACATAAACACATGAAAATCTTTTGATAAGTTTTTACTTCTTAAAAAATGAATTTTTGGTTTTTGACAACGGTAATTAATTTTAAATTAATTTCAAACAATTTTGTGTTTTATATTATGAAAAATGGATTTCATATTTTGAATTAGTGGGTTCAAATTATGTCAATAATTTACTTTTTTTTGGATTTTATGAATAGTATCTATGGTGATTTTTATTTAACGCTGTTAAAGGTAAATCAGGTAAATTAGTGTAACAAATAATATGATAAAGAGAATAAAATGATCCTAAAAACATGTAACAATAAAATTGGATGAATAAAATTATACCCTTAACATATTAGGTTTTAAAATTAGTCATCTAAGGGCCACTTGACAATGAAAATGACATAAATACTAATAAAGCCAATGAAAGTGACAAAAATGTCAAACTCACATTTCTTATAATTATAATAATTTTAATATAGGAATAACCAGGAGATATCATCAAACACAAATATTAAATGGAAATAGAAAAGAATTAAATCATCCATGTTAATTTATATTTAATTTTTAAGAAATTAATAATTACTTTTATGTCTTATTCTTTGATGATGTAAAAATTAATTAATTGATGAGAAATACAAAAAATATTTTTTTAAATACTAATAACCATAAAAGGCCTAAACACATGAAAAAAATCATATTCTCCGATTATATCTAAACAATAAGCATCAAATTACTAAGAAAGTAACCATTTGGAGCTTTATAGAAGAGATTATGACATTTATTTTATTTTATTTAAAGTGATGTTAAAATTGACACATTCCTACTTTAATAATTAATACATTTTTAATGTTATATTTTCCAAAATATGATTTTGAATACATATATTATTATTAATTTTAGTAAATTTATTTTCATAAATGTATTTTATTTCAAATTTTTATTCTAAAATAAGCCTATTAAATAATTAAACAATATTCAAGTGGTGATTATTTTAATAATGAAGATATAAAATAAATTTTATTAAAAATATTAAAATAAATATAATTTGAGCTAATTAATTTTCCAATGAATTTTATAGATTACCTTGACCCATTAGGGTATAATAAATGTTTTGGTTTTACGATAAAACCTCATCTGGATATTTCTAAAAATATATGAAATGAATAGTGTCAAAATTGAAACAATTGATATTTTGTTAATATAATGTTTTATAAAATTATTTAAATATCATAAACCAATTTTAAAATATATATAATAATTATGATATGGTCTAAAATTTTCTAAATTTTTCATTTATGGTATAATTTAAATCAAATAAGTAAATATTTCACCCTTTTAATACTGAAACATTTGTTATCTTAATTAAAATTAAATAGAATAACTAATTGTTATTTAAAATGATAATGTTTAAATTAACATAAAAAACTATCTAAATTTTATAGGTTTATTATATTTAAATCTTATAATATATTATATTAAAATATATCCCATTTTGAGGTATATGAATCGATTTTAAAATTATTATAAATTAATTGTTTTTGAAATTCCAAAAGTGTCCCTCAACCCAATTATAAAAGGAAACCTCCTCCCTCATTTATTCACAACTCATTAAGCCTTAAATTTAGTCTATAACCTTACCATTTCTCTTCTAAAACTTCCTAGTTACAATATAGAGGTTCTGGTATTCTCAAAAGACCAACTCCTATGCCATCAAGAGGAGATCTAAAGGGAGAACTTCAAAGAATAGGTAATATCCTCTACCGATTCATTCAATATTTTATTTCTTATCCTACTTTCAATTCATTAGTGGTTTAAATATAAAGTAATAAATAAAATATAATTTATATACTCAGATGTTATTAAAATTATGAAACAACTATATTCTATCTTCTATTTGTCTTCCAAAAAATGAAATCACCACACGTGTGTATGTACGACTTACTGTCTCCACGTTGTGGTGTACTCTATTTTTCACCACCACCTTAATTAAATGGATATAATTATGGAAGTAATAACTATATATTATTATTATAAAATCATATTATTTCTGAAATTTTATTCACCATCCACTTAAAACCCATTCTACAACTATTTGAATGATATCGTCGCTCGTGCGTACGTACGGTCTACCGTCTCCATGATGTAATGTGATCCATTCTACATGATATTCATTAGAACAAGATTATATAAATGTAAATAATGAATAAATATGGTATCTATTATTTTAATATCATTTTATAATTATATAAATATTACCAAAGAAGGAGAACCAGAACTTTTTCAACAAAACATGCATAAGAACACAAAGTAGTTAACACCCGAATAACGAGTAACAATGAAATATTACTAAAAAATGATAATATGATCATATATTTTATCATAAAAATGACTATGATATTGAAATAAGTTAATAACAATATTTAAATCATTATAGAGGATGTTAAGATACATAGGAATCATATCGGACCTAAGGTAAGCGATTATTTTTTTATCACTTTTATTTCTATGGGACATATGCCTTATCCACCATCTAATTATTTTGTGTAGTGTTTATGTTACCCATGAATGTTTTTATTATTATTATTAGGTTCATGATATTTATATATGCATATAAATGTTTTTATTTTATGAGGCATACAATTCAACCGATTATAAATTGGTAAGGGATAACTTTACAAATCTCATTTTTATCCGAGATTTTTTTTTCGTAAGTATTTATTGGGGTATATTTATCATTCACATCCATGTTTTCTAATTTTTTTCATAAAATGTGTACTATTATTATAATTATATTTAAAGTCATTTTTACCCATCTTTTTACTTTTACTATATGGTTTGGAAGGAATAATTATTTTGTTTACTATACAAGGTATTTTTTGATTTTTTAGTAAAAGTACAAGGAGAATTCTTTTTTAAATTATATGTCATGATCAGATTTTTACATCTTCACAAAGCTTTATTTCTATGAAGATTCATTTATGTGATTTCAATTTTATTTTCTACTAAATTATTTTCTTTTAAAATGGAAAGGGATTTTGAGAATAGAAAATGTTTTTGAAGAAGAAAGGATATTTTCCTCAAGAATTAAGCTCATGTGTTTTATCAAAAATAATTTTCATATAATATGACATAGGGTTATGTTTATATCCTTGTTATTACATTGTTTTGATTCTATTTATTATTGAAATATGTGTATGAAATCCATTTATAACGACCCACACTTTACATACATTGTTAATACTTCAAAATTGAAGCACACTTATTTCAACATATGACAAAACCACAAAGGACCGTATAGGTATAGTGTCTTTAGAAACTGGGAAACATAAACAACTGGTTCATAAATCTTCTACAGTGTCTCCAATTTATTTCATCATATCTAGGGTCCCTTTTAGCATATTCTACTTAATATCCATCTTCCTGACCTGGGGAAAAGAAAACATAAAAGGGTGAGCTCAAATGCTCAGCAAGGGAAAATAAAGGAAATAAAAATCATATCATATCTTTTTGAAAATCAAAACCTGCAAAATAGATCATAATATCTTAACATGGAATAAATCATAGAAGTGAAAATGAGATCCCCATAATCATAACATAAAACTTGAAACTTTGTGGCATGCACACATAATCATGGAAAATCATTTCTTGTTAGTCATGACTCATTGCCAAGACTATCTTAGTGGACAAAGTCCCTTTCTGAACCGAGTTCACTCCTCGTTTCAGTCCTGTATCACTGAACCGAAATAACCTTCCGTTCCAGCCATGTCTATCTCATGAGATATAAATCTTTACCCAATGAATTGGAGGGAGATATAGGTCCCACCCATATTATGATGAATCCTTTCTTATGTGTGCCACATAATCATAAATCATACATCATCGCATAACACATGTAACAAAAATGGGATTCTTGAAACATCATGACATCATAAAACAAATCATATAAGGCAAATGACTTCATAAAAATAATTCCCTCACAACATAATCAAATCAATGTAATTAAAGGGATAAAAACAGAACCCTTTATTATCTTAGATGGAAAATAATTTTGATAAAACACTTGAACTCCATTCTTGAGGAAAATATCCTTTATTTTTCAAAAACACTTTTCTTTTCTTAACATGTCATACAATTATAAACAATAAGAAGTTGATTAAAAATAAACTTGAAAAATTGTAAAGGAAGCTTCTTGGAAATAATGTTTTAAAAATCCATTCATGCCGTATGTAACACCCCAAGCTTCTATGGTACGTTTCCCTTCGAATAATGCGATAGCGTGTGTTGTACGCAACCTCGAGTTCTAACACACACCACAACTAATTAAACTAGCCGTTGTGAATAGTAATACCTACTTTTTGAAATCATATATATTCTATATTTCAAAATGGACTTCATTTTTGGATTCGGAATATCAAAATTAGCCTAGGGTGAAATTTTGGTACATTTCGGATAACTTTCATATTTTGATGAATAGTGAAAATTACTAAATTTTAATTAAAAACAACTTTTTTAATCAAAATAATTAATAGTGATAAATTGTGAATTTGAGTGGTTTTAAAGTATATTTAGAATATATTTTTACTATTTAATATAATGTTGGTCATTGGACATGATTTTACAGTTAAACCGAACATAAACAAGTGTCAATCTTTTGATAGTTATTATCTCTTAAAAACACGCTTTTTGTTTTGACAGCGGGAATTAATTTTAAATTAATTTCTGCCACTTCTGTGTTTAGAATTTAGGAAAATGGATTCCATATTTGGAATCAGGATGTTCAAATTGTGTAAATAGGTAACTTTTATTTTTAGACATTTTGAATAATTACTGCGGTAAATATTTTATTTACCATGGTTAAGGGTAAATCCGGTAAATAAGGGTTAAAAAAGTAATATTATAATAATACTAAATTACCCTAAAACGTGTCTTAACCCTATTGGTTGATAAATGGTCGAACATGGGCATCTTTGTGTCAATTTTGGGACCCCATGGATCCACTTGTAAGTGATAATGACACTTTATTTTAATTAAGTCAAAATGAATACAAAAATGACACAAGCATATATCTTTTAGAAAAACAATTGTTACATAGAGTTATATAAGTTGGATTTTCGATTATAAATATTCATTAGAAAGATAAAAAGATTTCCTGAATAATGATATTTTATTTATAATTTTTAGACATTAAATAATATATTTTATTTATGACACAATGATGATGCAGTAATTACTATAATAGTGAAAAATTAAAATAATTGATATTATAAATACCCAAATAAATATAATA
Source organism: Viscum album (assembly GCA_963277665.1). Lineage (NCBI taxonomy): Eukaryota > Viridiplantae > Streptophyta > Magnoliopsida > Santalales > Viscaceae > Viscum > Viscum album. Next base: position 718,725,981 of record OY728128.1, read on the forward strand.
TGAAACTTTTAATGAATTAAACTAATTTTCTAGGATAATATGATATATTATGATTGATTTAATTGACTTTTTTCTAAGTAATCAATCTGTTATGAGTTTCACAAAAATCAACTATTGAATAGTGTCAAAATTGACATAAAAGAGTTCTTAAAACAAATATTATATTATTAATTGATATTAAATTCCTAAAAATCTAAGGTTCGGTCAAGAGACTTATATTATGATATGTTAATCATTAATGGACCACTTGGGGGTCGCTTGGATGTATATAGTAAGTTTATTAACCATATTATATAAAAATACAAAGAGACATTGTAAAAGTGAAACTAATTAACTTAGAGTTAATACTTAACGATAAGGTTAATATAAGTACCCAAACCTGTCTAAATTCTATTGGTTGAGTGGTTTTCGACCTATCCCCACCTTAACCTTTGAATAATCAACTTTGGAGCCTTTAGAAACCGAATATGAATTTATTATAAATTAATATTTCTAACTTTTCCAAAGGTGCCCCTCACCCCTCTTATAAAAGGGCACTCCTCCTTTTCATTTCTTCACACCTTCAAAGCCTTTTGGTTCGGCTAAACTCTGCCCAAATACTCTCCCAACATCTCTCACTACAACCTAGAGGCCTTAGTTTGATCAGAAAGCCAACCTAAGGAGCCCTTTTGATCAAATCAAAAGGAAGAACCCGAAGAAGAGGTAATGATTTCACCACCCTTCTCCAAGTTCATTTCTTCTTCCACTTCTTCTTCCTTTGTTCTTACCATTCTAAAATAATAACTCCAGTATCTCACATATACTGTGATGTTATTATAAATATGGTACAATCATATTCAGTATTCTATCCACCCTTTGAATAACATGTCACCATACGTGCGTACGTACGGCTTACCGTCTCCAAGTCGTGGTGTAATTGTTATTCAATATAATATTATTTGGATGGGTATAATAATGATGTGTAACTCATGTAAATAATAAATATAACATGTTAATGATTCTGTATATATGATATACCATCCATTTATATATTATTTTAATATCAAAAGAATGATATTGTCGCTCGTGCGTACGTACGGACTACCGTCTCCACGAACGCGATGAGATTCATTCTCCATCGTATCCATTCAAGTATAATTATCATTTGATGATTTAAAAATGATGTTTAAGGACTGTATATCATTCTGGATATGAATAATATACAACAACCATGGCTTATGTAACAAAACATATAAAAGAAAATGAGTAAGTTAACTCCCGAAACGACGATAATTCTAAGATATTATTAACAAATCAATGTTAAAAGATCATATATGATATCATATTAATATATATGATTCTTGTATAATTTAATAACAACTATTTCACCATTATACAGGAGGTTAACCTACCCCAACCAAGGAAAAGTACAAGGTAAGGGTTATTTCACAATCTCTTCATTATCCGAGGTTGTATATACGTAATAATCTACTGGGATCTCTTTATCATCCACATCCATGTTTTCTTAAAAATGTATTTCAAAACATTTTTACTATTTACAAGAATATGGGTTAAAGTCATTTATACCCTTGTTTGACTTTTTATAAGTGGTTTATAAAGGAATCTTTCGGTCGTTTTCAAAACAAGGTCCTTTTTAACCTTTTAGACAGAATTGAGGTAAGAATGTTTTTTTAACTTATACGGCGGGTGCGGTTATTTTCCGCCGTTATAAAATCGTCGAAGCTTTCCATACAAGCTTATAAGAATATTTTCAAAGAAAATGTTTTATTTTATATGGATCTTAAATGATTTCAAAATAAAAGGAGATACTTCTTTAAAAATAATTTTGATTTCATCTATGTCAACATCCTTTGATGGATTTTAAGATTATTTGAAGTTGATTTATTATGATACAAAACTTCTATATTGTATTGAAGGTTTTGTGATATGTTTGACTGTGGATGTGCTATTTTATACCATTCATAGTTTATGGTGAAACTATTGACATTTCGTATGCTAGTTTTAACCCGAATGTTTATATTATATTTCAAACTTTTCTTCAGATGAATGTGCTAAACAAGTATGTTCCGGGTTGGGGACCGGTAAAAGTAAGCCCTCCAGGTTGGGGACCGGTAAAAGTAAGCCCTCCAGGTTGGGGACTGGTTAAAGTAAGCCCTCCAGGTTAGGGACTGGTAAAAGTATGCCCTCCGGGTTGGTGTCTGGTTATTAGAGGCACTCCGGGTTGGTGTCCGGTTATTAGAGGCACTCCGGGTTGGTGTCCGGTTATTAGAGGCACTCCGGGTTGGTGTCCGGTTATTAGAGGCACTCCGGGTTGGGTTCTGGTTAGAAGTAACCCCTAGGTCTTGGGATGAGGCCTAGACAAAGAAATTAACGTTTAGCATTATGCATTCCAACATTATGAAAGTGGTTATTGATATTTCATGTGATTATTCGATTAGTATAATATCCATGTGAACAAGTAAATGGCATTATTTCATTTTACTTTTGCCATACTATGTTGAAGTTCAATTTTAAAAGGCTTTTGTTTTAGTAATTCATTGCCTTAAATGTTTATGCTTATTTTGAATGTTCCGCTATATTGTTATCCTTACTCGGCATTTGAGCTCACCCCTTTTCTATGTTTTATTTTTCCCAGGTAGTGAAGAAGTAAATTATGAATGACTTGCAGGGATATTATGAGGGGTTAATAGTGTGGATATGATGACTTTGTTGTTGTAGTAGTTTTTCACTTTGAAATGTAATGTAAAACTTTATGATTATATCTAGTGTTTCCAAGGCTACTAAACCAATCGGTCTTTCGAGATTTGATCTTCTTGTGATCATGCCAATGTTATGTAATTAATGCACCGACTCTGGGTAGCTGGGGTCGGGGCGTTACAGTTGGTATCAGAGGAAGTTTAGTACAAACCTTGGAAGCTAGATTTAGATAAACTCTGATTAGAGCACGTAGACCTAAGATGAACTTTGAGGATTAGTATAGAAGAACTTCCTAGAATTTTGGTATTGTAGAGATTTTGTGAGTTTTCCGAGCAATACATCCCTGTCTGGATACGAGCAGGTAGAGGCGGCTCTGGCACAGATGTACCTAGGGGTAAAACCCGAAAACACCGCTTTGAGCTAGACTCGAACGGGAACTGGTGCACGACAACGGGCCTTGCTGCACTCTTGGTTACGACACTCCCGGGGGATATGCTTAGGATAACTCTCATTTTCTTTACAAATAATTATGAAGGGTTTATGAGTATATACTTCCTCAAAGAAAACATTTTTATGATTATGGATTATATCCATAAATAGTTCAATTTATGTTAAGTGTTTTGTAAGTATGGGATTATGTATTTTAATTCATAAACTGATCTAGTGTATGCCATTGTTTAGAAATGGCGCCCAGTAGAAGGAATGAGACCTCTAGAAATGCACATGATCCAAAGAGAAGGAAGGATCATATCTTTCCTGGTCTTAAGCTAGAATTTATAAGAGAAATAGTCTCCCATGTATTATCATCACATGAAGAAATAATATCATGTGTTGATAAGATAAGTAAAGAGTTTACTGAGTCCTATGGCTTTGAAGGGAAGCAAGAGAAGAAAAGGATGGAAGAGAGAAAAATGGATAAAGGGAAGAGGGAAAAGAAGAATTTTCCCATATGTGGTAACTGTGGGAAGAAACACCCTGGAACTTGCCTGAAAGGAATGGGAGTTTGTTATAAGTGTGGAGGAAAAGGGCACAAAGTACGTGACTGCAAGGGTGAGAAAATGGTTTCAAATGTACAATGCTTCATTTGCAAGGAGTTTGGACACTACGCCAACCTATGTCCCAGTCATCAGACTATGCCGCAAATGATGTTATTGGATAATAATCAAGTTATGATACTACCACAGATGAAGAGGAATGATTAGAGTTCTTATGTTGATTATGTCAATTGAGTGTTGTATCAACAATGTACTTGTTATAATAATTATGGAGTATATAAGGATTGTACTGCAGTACTATTTCATTAAGGACTTGAGATTGTGTGGAACAACGAAAAGTGACTCAATAGCAGGATAAATTTTTGGAAAATATATGGTTGAGAGAATGATAAATCATAATATAATTCTGATACTGAGGTAGTGATTTTGGAATAATACATGATTATTTTGGAAAAAAATATATTGGATATTCTTGAATACCTTGGAACTGATTAATGATTTGTATATTCCATCATTGTTGGGGTTTAAAACATTTTTGGATTGATGAAGTATATCCAGCATTCTATATGGAATAAGGGAGCATGAATGAAATCAATAAGGAATATGGTAATACATGATGAAGGTATTCATATGATATTACGGGGTAAAAAGGATCTATATTATGTTTACCTTCCTTATAAATGTTAGACTGTGAGTTTGGACAGAATTATTTTGGATAGTTCTCGTTTGGATTATTTTGGATTTCCATAAAAGGACAACCAGGAGGTCGGGCGGCAACCCGTCGCGTCCGACAAGGCTGCGAGACTTGAACCCGCAACCGAAGGGCGTCAAGGGTGTATCACCTACCACTGTCCCACGAGATGTCCTGAATTAAATAATGTAGTTTTTTTAAAAGATCTGGTAGATGAATTATAATTCATTTATTTTGGAAACCTGTACGAATAGTATAAATAGAAAAAAAAAATTACGTTCTATTATCTTTTAGAATGAAAGATGAGTTTGTGGTAGAAATTTATTAATGGGTAAAATTCTAATTATAAAGTAAGTATATCTCCTTATTATCTTATCCAATCTCATAAATAAATTCCTCAACATTAATAATAGAAACTTAGAACAAAAATGTTGTCCTAGATGGTAACTTAAATCATCACAAATTTATGGCTTTGGTATTGTTGGCCTTTTCATAGCCATGTTCTCTACCACTCTCCATCAGATAATTGATGGTTAGATTTCTCTTCCATATCCATATTTTCCTACATGGAACCCTAGTATGTGTTATTTTCGGTAATCTTCATACTTTCGACTCTTTATTTTAAATAGAGGCCTCATTAATTCATTTTTCGATGTGGGATTTCAACTAGGATACTTTGAAACGTCAAAAATGTGTTATCCTAATACCCTATGTTTTGTTGAACCGATGGTATTTCAATTCATCATAGATTGATGAATTTAAGGACCTCAATTTTATACTTGTTTGTGATTGATGACCTCAATCACTACCTATAAATATTTACGTTTTTCCTCCGATTATATGTCTCCAATTTCCACCAATGTTCTCCTAATCGAGATCATAATTTGGTGGTGACCCTTTGATTTCTCTTTTCCTCATATTAAGACTAAATTTTAGTAACCCAATTTCCGATGTGGGTTTTCCCACAAATATATTTTCTACTTTCAATATTTTATTTTCGAAGAACAATTTCAAATTGCGAGGACGCAATTATTTGAAGGAGGGTAGAATGTAACACCCCAAGCTTCTATGGTACGTTTCCCTTCGAATAATGCGATAGCGTGTGTTGTACGCAACCTCGAGTTCTAACACACACCACAACTAATTAAACTAGCCGTTGTGAATAGTAATACCTACTTTTTGAAATCATATATATTCTATATTTCAAAATGGACTTCATTTTTGGATTCGGAATATCAAAATTAGCCTAGGGTGAAATTTTGGTACATTTCGGATAACTTTCATATTTTGATGAATAGTGAAAATTACTAAATTTTAATTAAAAACAACTTTTTTAATAAAAATAATTAATAGTGATAAATTGTGAATTTGAGTGGTTTTAAAGTATATTTAGAATATATTTTTACTATTTAATATAATGTTGGTCATTGGACATGATTTTACAGTTAAACCGAACATAAACAAGTGTCAATCTTTTGATAGTTATTATCTCTTAAAAACACGCTTTTTGTTTTGACAGCGGGAATTAATTTTAAATTAATTTCTGCCACTTCTGTGTTTAGAATTTAGGAAAATGGATTCCATATTTGGAATCAGGATGTTCAAATTGTGTAAATAGGTAACTTTTATTTTTAGACATTTTGAATAATTACTGCGGTAAATATTTTATTTACCATGGTTAAGGGTAAATCCGGTAAATAAGGGTTAAAAAAGTAATATTATAATAATACTAAATTACCCTAAAACGTGTCTTAACCCTATTGGTTGATAAATGGTCGACCATGGGCATCTTTGTGTCAATTTTGGGACCCCATGGATCCACTTGTAAGTGATAATGACACTTTATTTTAATTAAGTCAAAATGAATACAAAAATGACACAAGCATATATCTTTTAGAAAAACAATTGTTACATAGAGTTATATAAGTTGGATTTTCGATTATAAATATTCATTAGAAAGATAAAAAGATTTCCTGCATAATGATATTTTATTTATAATTTTTAGACATTAAATAATATATTTTATTTATGACACAATGATGATGCAGTAATTACTATAATAGTGAAAAATTAAAATAATTGATATTATAAATACCCAAATAAATATAATATGAAACTTTTAATGAATTAAACTAATTTTCTAGGATAATATGATATATTATGATTGATTTAATTGACTTTGTTCTAAGTAATCAATCTGTTATGAGTTTCACAAAAATCAACTATTGAATAGTGTCAAAATTGACATAAAAGAGTTCTTAAAACAAATATTATATTATTAATTGATATTAAATTCCTAAAAATCTAAGGTTCGGTCAAGAGACTTATATTATGATAGGTTAATCATTAATGGACCACTTGGGGGTCGCTTGGATGTATATAGTAAGTTTATTAACCATATTATATAAAAATACAAAGAGACATTGTAAAAGTGAAACTAATTAACTTAGAGTTAATACTTAACGATAAGGTTAATATAAGTACCCAAACCTGTCTAAATTCTATTGGTTGAGTGGTTTTCGACCTATCCCCACCTTAACCTTTGAATAATCAACTTTGGAGCCTTTAGAAACCGAATATGAATTTATTATAAATTAATATTTCTAACTTTTCCAAAGGTACCCCTCACCCCTCTTATAAAAGGGCACTCCTCCTTTTCATTTCTTCACACCTTCAAAGCCTTTTGGTTCTGCCAAACTCTGCCCAAATACTCTCCCAACATCTCTCACTACATCCTAGAGGCATTAGTTTGATCAGAAAGCCAACCTAAGGATCCCTTTTGATCAAATCAAAAGGAAGAACCCGAAGAAGAGGTAATGATTTCACCACCCTTCTCCAAGTTCATTTCTTCTTCCACTTCTTCTTCCTTTGTTCTTACCATTCTAAAATAATAACTCCAGTATCTCACATATACTGTGATGTTATTATAAATATGGTACAATCATATTCAGTATTCTATCCACCCTTTGAATAACATGTCACCATACGTGCGTACGTATGGCTTACCGTCTCCAAGTCGTGGTGTAATTGTTATTCAATATAATATTATTTGGATGGGTATAATAATGATGTGTAACTCATGTAAATAATAAATATAACATGTTAATGATTCTGTATATATGATATACCATCCATTTATATATTATTTTAATATCAAAAGAATGATATTGTCGCTCGTGCGTACGTACGGACTACCGTCTCCACGAACGCGATGAGATTCATTCTCCATCGTATCCATTCAAGTATAATTATCATTTGATGATTTAAAAATGATGTTTAAGGACTGTATATAATTCTGGATATGAATAAGATACAACAACCATGGCTTATGTAACAAAACATATAAAAGAAAATGAGTAAGTTAACTCCCGAAACGACGATAATTCTAAGATATTATTAACAAATCAATGTTAAAAGATCATATATGATATCATATTAATATATATGATTCTTGTATAATTTAATAACAACTATTTCACCATTATACAGGAGGTTAACCTACCCCAACCAAGGAAAAGTACAAGGTAAGGGTTATTTCACAATCTCTTCATTATCCGAGGTTGTATATACGTAATAATCTACTGGGATCTCTTTATCATCCACATCCATGTTTTCTTAAAAATGTATTTCAAAACATTTTTACTATTTACAAGAATATGGGTTAAAGTCATTTATACCCTTGTTTGACTTTTTATAAGTGGTTTATAAAGGAATCTTTCGGTCGTTTTCAAAACAAGGTCCTTTTTAACCTTTTAGACAGAATTGAGGTAAGAATGTTTTTTTTAACTTATACGGCGGGTGCGGTTATTTTCCGCCGTTATAAAATCGTCGAAGCTTTCCATACAAGCTTATAAGAATATTTTCAAAGAAAATGTTTTATTTTATATGGATCTTAAATGATTTCAAAATAAAAGGAGATACTTCTTTAAAAATAATTTTGATTTCATCTATGTCAACATCCTTTGATGGATTTTAAGATTATTTGAAGTTGATTTATTATGATACAAAACTTCTATATTGTATTGAAGGTTTTGTGATATGTTTGACTGTGGATGTGCTATTTTATACCATTCATAGTTTATGGTGAAACTATTGACATTTCGTATGCTAGTTTTAACCCGAATGTTTATATTATATTTCAAACTTTTCTTCAGATGAATGTGCTAAACAAGTATGTTCCGGGTTGGGGACCGGTAAAAGTAAGCCCTCCAGGTTGGGGACCGGTAAAAGTAAGCCCTCCAGGTTGGGGACTGGTTAAAGTAAGCCCTCCAGGTTAGGGACTGGTAAAAGTATGCCCTTCGGGTTGGTGTCCGGTTATTAGAGGCACTCCGGGTTGGTGTCCGGTTATTAGAGGCACTCCGGGTTGGTGTCCGGTTATTAGAGGCACTCCGGGTTGGTGTCCGGTTATTAGAGGCACTCCGGGTTGGGTTCCGGTTAGAAGTAACCCCTAGGTCTTGGGATGAGGCCTAGACAAAGAAATTAACGTTTAGCATTATGCATTCCAACATTATGAAAGTGGTTATTGATATTTCATGTGATTATTCGATTAGTAGAATATCCATGTGAACAAGTAAATGGCATTATTTCATTTTACTTTTTCCATACTATGTTGAAGTTCAATTTTAAAAGGCTTTTGTTTTAGTAATTCATTGCCTTAAATGTTTATGCTTATTTTGAATGTTCCGCTATATTGTTATCCTTACTGGGCATTTGAGCTCACCCCTTTTCTATGTTTTATTTTTCCCAGGTAGTGAAGAAGTAAATTATGAATGACTTGCAGGGATATTATGAGGGGTTAATAGTGTGGATATGATGACTTTGTTGTTGTAGTAGTTTTTCACTTTGAAATGTAATGTAAAACTTTATGATTATATCTAGTGTTTCCAAGGCTACTAAACCAATCGGTCTTTCGAGATTTGATCTTCTTGTGATCATGCCAATGTTATGTAATTATTGCACCGACTCTGGGTAGCTCGGGTCGGGGCGTTACACCGTATAAGTTAAAAAAAACATTCTTCGTACTTTTGTCAGAAAAGTGAAAAAGTACCTCGTATGGAAAACGACAAAAGATTCCTTTCATTTCTTTTACTAAAAACTCACCAAAGGGTAAAGTTGGATTTAAAAAATTGTATTTGGATGGAAATAATATTACATATTTATGAAACATGGATGTGGATGATAAAATACACCCCAGTAAATACTTACGAATAAACAATCTCGGATAAAAATGAGATTGTGATATTTCCCTTACCATAGGTCCGATTTGCTTTGTTCGTGTCCGAAGCTCCTGTATAATGGTTTAAATAATGTTATTGACTTATTCCAGAATCATACATATTGATATGATATCATATATGGTCATATTATTAGCTTCTTGTTAGTAATATTTCATTGTTACTTGTTACTCGGGTCTTTATAACTTTTTGTTCTTATGCGTGTTTTGTCGAATAAATTCTTATTCTTATCTTTAGGTTATAGATAATTCATTTCCAGAATGGTATTAGTGTAGTATATACCATATTCATTCATTCAATTCATTTATATAATCATTATGAAATGAAGATCATGTAGAACGAGTCGCATCACATCGTGGAGACGGTATTCCGTACGTACGCACGAGTGATGATATCATTCCTATGATCGTGGAACTGTATTGGAGTATATATATATTATTTCAGTATCAATATTACTTCATAATAATCATATATAGTTACTCATTACACCATTATACCCATCCTTGTAAGGTGATGGTGGAAAAATAGATTACACCACGGCGTAGAGACGGTATTCCGTACGTACGCACGCGCGGTGATTTCATTTTTCCGTAGGATGGATAGAAGGTGAATTAGGGTTGTTTCATATTTATAATAACATATAAGTATGTAAGTAATACTGATGTTATTACTTTATCATGAAACAACTAAAGAAGAAGAAGTTGAAGAAGAAAGAAATTGAAAAGATCGGTAATGGATATTACCTCTTCTTTGGAACGCCTCTTTGAATCCTCTACTAAGGGAACTAATATTGGTCTTTGAAGAATACCAGGACCTCTAGGATTATTCTAGGGAAGTGGAGAGGAGAAAATGGCAGGGGTTGGCCGAGCTTGAGTGCTCAAATTGGTGTGAGGAGGAGGGGGAGGAGGTGCCCTTTTATAAGGGAGGAGAGGGGCACCTTAGGAATATCTCAAAATATTATTTTATATTAAAGTCAAAATCGGTTTATAATGGCTCCAAAGGGTCTTATTTTGAAGATAAAGTGGGGAAGGGTCGAAATCCTATCAAACAATAGGATTTAAACAAGTTTAGGGTATTATTTTAACCTTATCAATTAGATTTAACTCTAAGTTAATTAATTTAACTTTTACCGTGTCTTTTTGTTTTCTTTCACTATATGGTTAATAAACTTACTATAACATGCCAAAAGAACCCCAAATTGTTTATTATTAATATATATATCCTTATCTAAGTCATTTGGCAGAACCTTAGATTTTTAGGAATAAAATAACAATTAATAATATAATATTTGATTTAAAAACTATTTTGTGTCAATTTTGACACTATTTGATATATGATTTTTGTGAAAGTCATAACAGAATTATATGTTCGAACCAAGTTGATTAAATCAACACTAATATATCATAGTAACCTAGAAAATTAGTGGAATTCATAAAAAGTATCAAATTACATTTATTTTGGTGTTTATAACATCAATTATATCAATATTTCATTAATAATATAATTACTGCATCATCATTGTTTCATAAATAAATTAAATTATTTAATGTCTAAAAATTACAAATAAAATATCATTATGTAGGAAATCTTTTTATCTTTCTAATGAATATTTATAGTCGAATTTATCTTATGTATAACCCCATATTAAAAATGATTTACTTATTAAACTTTGATTTTAACTATTTTAACCCTTCTTTAAATAAATTAATAATAAATGTCCTAATCTAATCCAAGTGGGCCTAAATGGTCATATTTTATTCCTATGTTTGTTTTTGGTCGAATTACACTTGTCCAATAGAATTAGGACATGTGTTAGGGTAATATTGATATCATATTTACCCTTAGTTACCCTATTTACTATTAACCGCGGTAAAAATAGTAAAAAGTTACTATTCACCAAAAAATTATTTTCATCTCATTGAACCACATTTTAGTCCTTGATATTAACCATGTATCTTGGATTTTTGAAATTCCATTCACAGAAGCGGTAAAATTAAGTTTTATGCAAAATTCAGTTTTTAACCTACCACTTAGTTGTTTCACTCTTCATCAAAAATTGAAAGTTTTCAGAAAAATACCAAAATTTCACCCTAGGCTAATTTCGATATTCTGAGTCCAAAAATGAAGTCCATTTTGAAAAATAAAATTTATAAAATTTCAAAAAGTGGTTATTACTATTCATAACGGCTAGTTTTAATAGCATATTGTTGTTTAGTGAAACTCGGTATTGCGTACGACGCAAGCTATCGAGGAAGGTCGCGATTGCGTGTAAAGCAAGCCAAGCAAGTGTTGTGTAGAAAAAGATTCCTTTGATGATTTATATAACATAAAAGTCTCGGGTGTTACATTCTACCCCCCTTAAAAAGAATTTCTCCCTCGAAATTCGTCACTTTGTAACAAACAGATGAGGATAATTCTCCCTCATCATATCCTCAAGCTCCCATGTAGATTCTTCAAGTTGGTGGTTCCTCCATAAAACCTTCACCAAGCGAGTGGTCTTGTTTCGTAGGACTTTTTCGCTACGATCCAGAATCTCTATCGGCTGTTCTTCATAAGAAAGATCTTGCTCCAGCGGTACAACTTCTGAGCTGAGTACATGTGAAGGATCTGGTATGTACTTTCTCAGAAGAGATACGTGGAACACATCGTGAACTTGAGAGAGATTCGGTGGAAGCGCCAATCGGTAAGCTACCTTCCCAACACGATCCAGTATTTCGAAAGGACCGATATATCTAGGGCTCAACTTCCCCTTCTTTCCAAATCTCATAACCCTCTTCCAGGGAGATATTCGTAAGAACACTTTATCACCCACTTCAAACTCTAGGTCTTTTCTTCGGTTGTCGGCATAACTTTTCTGTCGACTCTGAGCTGCTCTTATGTGTTGTTGAATAGATCTAACCTTTTCTGCCATTTCATCAACCAGATCAGGTCCTAATAGCTTTCTTTCTCCAACTTCATCCCAGAAAGTTGGAGTCCTGCATTTCTTTCCATAGAGAGCTTCATAAGGAGCCATCTGAATACTGGAGTGAGAGCTATTATTATAAGAAAATTCCACCAAAGGTAGGTGTTGATCCCAACCTCCTTTGAAATCCATAGAGCAAGCTCTCAACACAATTCTAGGGTTTGAATTGTTCTCTCAGACTGACCGTCTGTCTGGGGATGATAACCAGTGATGAAACTCAACTCTGTATCCAGAGTATGCTGAAGACTTCGCCAGAACTTCGAGGTAAATCTCGGATCCCGATCAGATATAATAGAAAGTGGTACTCCATGCAATCTTACCACTTCCTTTACATATATCCTGGCAAGCTGATCTAGAGAGAAATCCTCTCTAAAAGGAATGAAGTGTGCAGACTTTGTAAGACGATCAACTATGACCCAGATAGCATTATTGCCTTTGGATGTTTTAGGAAGTCCTGTGACAAAGTCCATAGTGATGTTTTCCCATTTCCATTCGGGTATGGGTAATGGTTGTAACATCCCCTTAGACTTCTGTCTCTCAGCTTTAACTTGTTGACAAACCAAGCATCGAGAGACATATTCAGCAACATCTCTTTTCATGCCATCCCACCAGAAGTACTCTTTCAGGTCCCTATACATCTTCGTGCTTCCAGGATGAATAGAGAATGATGAACTATGAGCCTCATCCAGCAGCTCATTCTTTAATTCGAGGATGGGAGGAACGCAAACCCGATTCCTGAACTTTATTATCCCATCACAATCAAGGTTGAATTCAGGAACATTTCTCACCTTCTTTTGTAACTCGACATCTTCTTTCTGTGCCTCTTTAATCTTCACATGTATAGATGGTTGAACATTCATTTGAGAAAGATAAGATTTTTCCCCTTCCATTATAATTCCAAGATCCATCCTTTGTAAATCCATAAATATTGGATCTTTTGTGATCCTCATCATGGATAAACTAGCATGGTCTTGTCTACTTAATGCATCTGCCACCTTGTTTGCTTTCCCAGGGTGGTAATGGATTGAGCAGTCATAATCCTTAATCAGCTCCAACCATCTTCTTTGGCGCATATTCAGCTCCTTTTGTGTGAAAATATACTTTAAACTTTTATGATCAGTATAAATATCACACCTTTCACCATAAAGGTAATGCCTCCAAATATTTAATGCAAAGATTACCGCAGCCAACTCCAAATCATGTGTTGGGTAATTTTTCTCATGGATTTTCAACTGTCGTGAGGCATAAGCTATCACCATATCATTTTGCATAAGAACACACCCCAATCCCTTCTTGGATGCATCACTGTAGATCACAAACCTTTCTCCACTACAAGGCAGTGTGAGCACAGGTGCACTGGATAACCTTCTTTTCAACTCCTTGAAATTCTCTTCACATTCCTCTGTCTAGACAAACTTAACTCCTTTCCGAGTCAACTTGGTGAGTGGATTAGATAATCGTGAAAAATATTTTACAAAACGTCGATAATATCCAGCCAAACCAAGAAAACTTCGGATCTCAGTTACTGTTGTTGGTCTTGACCATCTTTCGATAACCTCTGTTTTTGCTGGATCCACAGATATCCCCTCTTTTGAGATTATGTGACCCAAAAATGCAACTTTTTGAAGCCAAAATTCACACTTGGTAAATTTAGCATAAAGCTTCTCCTTTCTCAGGGTCTTCAATATAATTCTCAAGTGATCTTCATGCTCTTCCTTGATCTTTGAATAGACAAGAATATCGTCTATAAAGACTACCACAAATTGATCAATATAGTCTCTAAAGACTCTATTCATTAGATCCATGAAGATAGCAGGGGCATTAGTAAGACCAAATGGCATCACTATAAATGCATAGTGTCCATACCTTGTACGGAAATCCATCTTTGGTATATCCTCCCTTTTGACCCTTAATTGATGATACCCTGAACGAAGATCAATCTTGGAAAAGTATTGAGCTCCGTGTAGTTGGTCAAATAAGTCATCAATGCGTGGGAGAGGATATTTGTTCTTGATAGTGATCTTGTTAAGTTCTCGATAATCAATGCAGAGTCTCATTGATCCATCTTTCTTCTTAACAAATAGAACAGGTGCTCCCCAAGGTGACGCAATAGGGCGTATGAATCCCTTATCAAGATTCTCTTGGAGTTGCTTCTTCAATTCCTGCAACTCAATTGGGGCCATTCTATAAGGTGTCTTTGAAATAGGCAAAGCACCCGATACGAGTTCTATTGAAAACTCAACTTCACGATTTGGTGGAAGACCCAGTAATTCCTCCGGAAAGACATCATCAAACTCCCGTACAATGGGCATATTCTTAATCATGAGTTTCTCACCAACCATTTGAGATAAATAACCTTCATTTAGTGGAATCAATACCCATAAGATGGAAGAAATTTCCACTGGAAGGTTATGTTCATCCTTGCATTGGTATACGATTGTAGATTGATCTGGAATATGAAATGTGACTTCCCTTCTTTGGCAATTGATATGAGCTCCATGTAGAGAAAGCCAATCCATGCCAAGAATCACTTCAAACTCCACTAAAGGAAGGATCACAAGATTTTCAGGAAGCACTTTCCCACAAACTTCGATCGGAGAAGAATTATAAACTTTTGATGCGATTGATGTGCCATTAGGTGTTGTCACAGCTAACTCAACATCTAATTGTTGAGGTAATACGGTGATACCCTTAGAAAATTTTTCAGAAATAAAAGAGTGGGTGGATCCAGAATCAAATAAAACATTTGCTACTTTAGAGTGGATGGTAAGTGTACCTTTCACCACATCGTTATCGTACTCCACATCGCTGATAGAAATTGCATGTGACTTTCCTTTGTCTTTAGCCTTAAGAGTTTGTTGACGTCGACCATCATCATCAACCCTTGGATTTGGGCATTGATTGGCATAATGCCCCATCTCCTTTCACTTGAAACATTGAAGTGTAGTAGGTTCATTCTGTGTATCCCTTCCTTTGTTTGCGTCATTAGACATCTTCTTCCCATTATCACAGCATTCAAATGCCCGATGACCTTCTTTTGCACATTTAAAACATTTACTTGTCCCTTTAAGACAACTCCCTCCATGTTTCTTTCCACACTTTGAGAATAAGGAAAATCTCATCTTCTTTTCCGTGTGCTCTTTAGTTTTTTCTTTGAATTCCATCTTCCTCTTCTTATCAAACCCATGTGACTGATGGGTTACTCCAATCTCCATCTCGACTTTGAGAGCACATCGAACGATTTCTTCGTAGCTATTGAAGTCCCTTATGGCTAACGCCCTTCGAAGACTTGGTTTTAAGCCACTAAAGAATCGATCGATCTTACTCTCAGGTTGGATAATAATACCAGAAGCGTACCTTGCAAGTCTGGTAAAATTTGCTTCATAGGTACCAACAGATTCATCATCCCTTTGCTTCAGTTCAAGAAACTCTTTCTCCATCTTTGTTCGGAGAATACGAGGGAAGTACTTATTGAAAAATAAGTTCTTGAACTCGTCCCATTCCATAGAATCAATTTCATCCATTTTCCTCGTATTCTTAACAAGATTCCACCATTGATCCACATCTCCTTCCAAACGATACGCTGGTAGGATGACTTTATCATGCTCAGAACATTGAAGAACTGAAAATATCTTTTCAGTAGTACTAATCCATTGTTCAGTAACTAATGGATCAGTAGACCCGCTGAAAGAAGGTGGACGCTGCCTCATGAAGGATTCAACAGAATGTTTCTCCCTCCTTTGCTCGTTTGGAAATCCTACATGATTCATAGCTTGAGAAAGTTGTGTGAGCATGGCTACAAGATTTTGCATTCCAGCTCCCATATCGTTTGGTTGCTCAGGGGGACAATCATTGCATTGCCCATTGCATTCCGCATTAACACGGTTCCTTCGGGTTCCAACCATTGACTAAATCCAAGAAGAATAGTGTGAGCAACACTAATTATAATAGGAAACCACATAATTCAAGAATAAAATTTTCATGCTTATGGTCTTATCCTAGGTTATTCATGGCCATTTCTAAGACTGTGTTCTATGCTTAGACTTATCCTTAGGGTTCTTACTAAGGCTTTCACATCCTAGTTTCCAAAGGTTGACTATACCTTTCCTCTGATACCAACTATAACGACCCACACTTTACATACATTGTTAATACTTCAAAATTGAAGCACACTTATTTCAACATATGACAAAACCACAAAGGACCGTATAGGTATAGTGTCTTTAGAAACTGGGAAACATAAACAACTGGTTCATAAATCTTCTACAGTGTCTCCCATTTATTTCATCATATCTAGGGTCCCTTTTAGCATATTCTACTTAATATCCATCTTCCTGACCTGGGGAAATGAAAACATAAAAGGGTGAGCTCAAATGCTCAATAAGGGCAAATAAAGGAAATAAAAATCATATCATATCTTTTTGAAAATCAAAACCTGCAAAAGAGATCATAATATCTTAACATGAAATAAATCATAGAAGTGAAAATGAGATCCCCATAATCATAACATAAAACTTGAAACTTTGTGGCATGCACACATAATCATGGAAAATCATTTCTTGTTAGTCATGACTCATTGCCAAGACTATCTTAGTGGACAAAGTCCCTTTCTGAACCGAGTTCACTCCTCATTTCAGTCCTGTATCACTGAACCGAAATAACCTTCCGTTCCAGCCATGTCTATCTCATGAGATATAAATCTTTACCCAATGCATTGGAGGGAGATATAGGTCCCACCCATCTTATAATGAATCCTTTCTTATGTGTGCCACATAATCATAAATCATACATCATCGCATAACACATGTAACAAAAATGGGATTCTTGAAACATCATGACATCATAAAACAAATCATATAAGGCAAATGACTTCATAAAAATAACTCCCTCACAACATAATCAAATCAATGTAATTAAAGGGATAAAAACAGAACCATTTATTATCTTAGATGGAAAATAATTTTGATAAAACACTTGAACTCCATTCTTGAGGAAAATATCCTTTCTTTTTCAAAAACACTTTTCTTTTCTTAACATGTCATACAATTATAAACAATAAGAAGTTGATTAAAAATAAACTTGAAAACTTGTAAAGGAATCTTCTTGGAAATAATGTTTTAAAAATCCATTCATGCCGTATAAGTTAAAAAAAACATTCTTCGTACTTTTGTCGGAAAAGTCAAAAAGTACCTCGTATGGAAAACGACAAAAGATTCCTTTCATTTCTTTTACTAAAAACTCACCAAAGGGTAAAATTGGATTTAAAAAATTGTAGTTGGATGGAAATAATATTACATATTTATGAAACATGGATGTGGATGATAAAATACACCCCACTAAATACTTACGAATAAACAATCTCGGATAAAAATGAGATTGTGATATTTCCCTTACCTTAGGTCCGATTTGCTTTGTTTGTGTCCGAAGCTCCTGTATAATGGTTTATATAATGTTATTGACTTATTCCAGAATCATAGATATTGATATGATATCATATATGGTCATATTATTAGCTTCTTGTTAGTAATATTTCATTGTTACTTGTTACTCGGGTCTTTATAACTTTTTGTTCTTATGCGTGTTTTGTCGAATAAATTATTATTCTTATCTTTAGGTTATAGATAATTCATTTCCAGAATGGTATTAGTGTAGTATATACCATATTCATTCATTCAATTCATTTATATAATCATTATGAAATGAAGATCATGTAGAACGAGTCGCATCACATCGTGGAGACGGTATTCCGTACGTACACACGAGTGATGATATCGTTCCTATGATCGTGGAACTGTATTGGAGTATATATATATTATTTCAGTATCAATATTACTTCATAATAATCATATATAGTTACTCATTACACCATTATACCCATCCTTGTAAGGTGATGGTGGAAAAATAGATTACACCACGGCGTGGAGACAGTATTCCGTACGTACGCACGCGCGGTGATTTCATTTTTCTGTAGGATGGATATAAGGTGAATTAGGGTTGTTTCATATTTATAATAACATATAAGTATGTAAGTAATACTTATGTTATTACTTTATCATGAAACAACTAAATAAGAAGAAGTTGAAGAAGAAAGAAATTGAAAAGATCGGTAATGGATATTACCTCTTCTTTGGAAAGCCTCTTTGAATACTCTACTAAGGGAACTAAGATTGGTCTTTGAAGAAGACCAGGACCTCTAGGATTATTCTAGGGAAGTGTAGAGGAGAAAATGGCAGGGGTTGGCCGAGCTTGAGTGCTCAAATTGGTGTGAGGAGGAGGGGGAGGAGGTGCCCTTTTATAAGGGAGGAGAGGGGCACCTTAGGAATATCTCAAAATATTATTTTATATTAAAGTAAAAATCGGTTTATAATGGCTCCAAAGGGTCTTATTTCGAAGCTAAAGTGGGGAAGGGTCGAAATCCTATCAACCAATAGGATTTAAACAAGTTTAGGGTATTATTTTAACCTTATCAATTAGATTTAACTCTAAGTTAATTAATTTAACTTTTACCGTGTCTTTTTGTTTTCTTTCACTATATGGTTAATACACTTACTATAACATGCCAAAAGAACCCCAAATTGTTTATTATTAATATATATATCCTTATATAAGTCATTTGGCCGAACCTTATATTTTTAGGAATAAAATAACAATTAATAATATAATATTTTATTTAAAAACTATTTTGTGTCAATTTTGACACTATTTGATATATGATTTTTGTGAAAGTCATAACAGAATTATATGTTCGAACCAAGTTGATTAAATCAACACTAATATATCATAGTAACCTAGAAAATTAGTGGAATTCATAAAAAGTCTCAAATTACATTTATTTTGGTGTTTATAACATCAATTATATCAATATTTCATTAATAAGATAATTACTGCATCATCATTGTGTCATAAATAAATTAAATTATTTAATGTCTAAAAATTACAAATAAAATATCATTATGTAGGAAATCTTTTTAGCTTTCTAATGAATATTTATAGTCGAATTTATCTTATGTATAACCCCATATTAAAAATGATTTACTTATTAAACTTTGATTTTAACTATTTTAACCCTTCTTTAAATAAATTAATAATAAATGTCCTAATCTAATCCAAGTGGGCCTAAATGGTCATATTTTATTCCTAAGTTTGTTTTTGGTCGAATTAAACTTGTCCAATATAATTAGTACATGTTTTAGGGTAATATTGATATCATATTTACCCTTAGTTACCCTATTTACTATTAACCGCGGTAAAAATAGTAAAAAGTTACTATTCACCAAAAAATTATTTTCATCTCATTGAACCACATTTTAGTCCTTGATATTAACCGTGTCTCTCGGATTTTTGAAATTCCATTCACATAAGCGGTAAAATTAAGTTTTATGCAAAATTCAGTTTTTAACCTACCACTTAGTGGTTTCACTCTTCATCAAAAATTGAAAGTTTTCAGAAAAATACCAAAATTTCACCCTAGGCTAATTTCGATATTCTGAGTCCAAAAATGAAGTCCATTTTGAAAAATAAAATTTATAAAATTTCAAAAAGTGGTTATTACTATTCATAACGGCTAGTTTTAATAGGATATTATTGTTTAGTGAAACTCGGTATTGCGTACGACGCAAGCTATCGAGGAAGGTCGCGATTGCGTGTAAAGCAAGCCAAGCAAGTGTTGTGTAGAAAAAGATTCCTTTGATGATTTATATAACATAAAAGTCTCGGGTGTTACACCATTTATATTTTATGAAATATGTTATGATGGATTGATGTTCAAGAAAACTATTTTATTTCATGGGTTATAGTATGATGAATGATTTATGTTTTTGTGGAACATGTAATACTGATTTCATTATGTGGTTGGTGTTACCTATATATCCCTCTAATGCATTGGGTAAATAATTATATCTAATGAGATAAACATTACTAGAACAAAAAGTAAATCTAGTTCAGTAATATAGGGCTGGATCGACATGTAAATCTAGTTTAGTAATACATGGCTAGAACGACAAGTAAACCCAGTTTAGTAATGTACTTTATCCACTATGATGGTCTTGGTAGCACTTACTTGGCTACTATGGAAATTATGTTATGTGATTATTTTTTTCCCACATTTCCATGTTCTATACCAATTCTATTTTATCATGGTTAATGTTCCTTTATGATCTATGCCTTATGTACTGCCATGTTTTATTTCAATACCCAAGATATTTATATTTAATAATTATGTTCATGTTTTTAAATTCTTATGTTTATGGTTTGTTCAATGATCTCAATGTTTTACATTATTGATCATTTGAGCTCACCCTTTTCAGGTTTTCTTTTCAAAAGGATATAAATAAATATTTTAGTTAGGAAAACACAAGGGGAAGATCTTTATTGGAGATGTTGAATATCTTTCACCAAGATAGAAGATTATGGTCCATGTTTCCAAATAAAATAAACTAATACAGTCTTTGGGCATCTGTTTGATTAATGTATTATGTATTACTCAAATGTAATGTAATATTCATGTACATCAGGCCTGGGTTATTAGAGTTGGTATTAGAGAAAAGGTTTATTCATCCTTTGGAAACTAGGATGTGAAAACTTTTGTGAGATCCCTAGAAATATTTCTATGGTATGTCTAGGGATGTATCTAAGGGTAAGTCTAATGATAGATTACAATCATGTAATTATGGTAATGATAATGAATAATCCAATGATTAAACCTAAGATGTTTGATATTGAAATTACTTCCCCTTGATTATGTTGTTTTCCTAGTATGATTTTTTCCTCTCACAATATTGATTTTGGGTTTCAGAAAATGGATAGAACCTGATGGAACTGTGTTAATGATCAATGCACTAGGAAATGAAATGATTTTACTCTTCAACAACCAAATGTTATGAGAGATGAAATGAAAAATCTTATTTCTATACTTACATAAGATATGAATCATTCTGGACATCTAAATTAGCAGAGAAGGAAACACAATTATATTGAGTCCTTCATGAAGCAACATCCCCCTTATTTTAGTGGGTCTTTAGATCCACCTGTTGCTGAACAATTGATTAGTACCTTTGAAAATATATTTTACATCCATCGCTATTTGGAACATGAAAAAATTATTTTGGATGTTTTGACATTTAGAAGGTGAAGCAGACCAGTTGTAGACTCTAATTAAGAATACAAGTAAGAAAGATGAAATCGAATGCATGGAATGTGATTAGTTCAAGAAATTATTTTTCAATAAGTAGTGTCCTTATATTCTTTGAACAAATATATAAAACGAGTTCCTTGAGTTTAATCAATAGGATGATGAATCTATTGGTACATATGAGGAAAATTTTTCAAGACTTATATGGCATGCTTCTGTTTTTATCATCCAAATTGAATGTAAAGTTGATATATTCCTTAGTGTCTTAAAACCATGTCTTCAAAGAGAATTATATATAAGGCACTTTAGTAGCTATGAATATATTTTTTCATTGTTATACCAAGTTTGAAATGGATATTGGTGTTATATATCAATATCATGATTTTGACAGGAAATGAAAGATGGTGTTTAAGGTAAAATCTCAAAAAAATGGTGAAAAGAGAATGAATGTTTCCTTATGCTCAATGTTTGGAATGAATAATAGTGGATATTCTCTTAAAGGGACTAGAAAATGTTTTAAGTGTGGAAAATAAGGTCATCAAGTAGTTGAGTTTCAAAGTAATAGTAAAAAGGTTACTAATGATGTGAATAGTAAAAAGACTATAAAGAATTCACCACCGACACTTCAATGCTACAAGTGAAAGAAAATGGGGAATTATTCTAACCAATTCCCAAATCCAAGGGTTAATGGTGATGATCAACATTTGGAACCTCTTAAGGAAAAATACAAAGTCCAATCACATGTGATTACAATTGGTGATGTTGAGTATGACAATGAAGTCATGGAATGACTAAGTGTTTATATAATGGGATTCCAAAATATTGTTGTAGAATCTCTTTTATGGTTTTTTGGAGTATTGTAATATCTAAGTATTGGTCCGTTGTGGTTTTCCACGAGTATATAGTATCAGTAACCAAGAATATTGATTGAAATATTTTTGGAAAGAACATGATATGCACATAATGAATGGATAAGGAGTTAATGAGATGTTTGATAGTATTAATGAACTCATGACTGTTATGAGGAGAAGGTGATATCATGGTTTGGGTATATAGATTTTTAGTTTTTTTGGTGTGTGGGAAAAGTTAATTTTAACAAAATTCATGTTTTTATTAAGGTTATATGAAAATTCATATTTCAAGAGAATACATTATTAAGGTATTCACATGTTTGGAATACGATAACCAAGAACTAATTTATGAGATATATGAGATAAATGTTAAGTCTATTTAGTCTATATCCTTATAAAGTTTTATATTTTAATCATTTGAAATAATTTCAATGTTATCCATTTATCGATAGTATAAGTTATATTCCATTTTACGTTTGTTAGATTAATGTATTATCTCACTATAAGTGGCCTTATCCATATTTAAATACCTTTTCTAACCTTTTTGTTGAGACCGATGGAATGATCTTTCATTCAATTTCACGATCTTCTAACAGTTCACGAATGAGAAATTTAACTTCATTACATTAAATATTAGATTAATTGGAAAATTTTTAAGGCATGAATAATGGTGAGATTGTACCAAATTAAGAAATTATTTATTCTCATGAAAAATTATTAAACTTTAGGAAAAGGATCATGAAAACAAAAAATGTTATCCTAGTACCTTCTTATCTGATGAATCAGATGGTCCCTTAAATCATCATATATTTATGGCTTTCTGGTAGTTAAATTTCCCAAAACCTTATTCGCTATCACTATCCATCAGAATATGATGGTTAGATTTTTATTCCATACCCTTGTTTTCAGTTCCCACCTATGTTATCCTATTTGGAAACCTAGTGATGAGTTACTTTCAGTAACAATTATGTTTTTAACTTTCAGTTATAAACTGAAGTTTTAGTAATCCCTTATTAAAATGTGGGTATCAATGAATGAAAACTAAAAGTATTAAACCTTATATAACCCCAACTAATTTCGAGGGAGAAATTCATTTTAGGGGGGGGGGGGTATAATTTAACACCCTGATATTTCCTAAGATAATTTTTTTTAATTTCCTTAATGTTTTCTATTGTACGCTACACCAATATGATCTTGCCCTATATGTAACACCATATTAGCTTGAAGTTTATAAAACACTATTCTTAGCTTGTGTTATATGCATGAGTGACCTTCCTCGATAGCTTGAATTGTATGCAATATCGAGTTTCACTAAGCAACAATATATTATTAAAATATTATTATTTAATGTGATATAAACTAGACTTTATTAATAATATTAACCACAATTTTAATTTTATATAACATTAACATTCATATAAGGTATTTTATAGACATGATATAAGAAAAAATCCATTTTTTGCGGATAACAGAAGTACTTTCCAAAAAATGATGTTTTGCCACCTTTTGTTGGCACACCCAATTTAAATATTGTTTTTAACACTTTTATATATTATAGTTGACATAATACACTTATTCTTTGAAATCAAAGCATAAAAATTTATTTTGGTGTATTTTTTTTATTTTTCAGGTAAAATTCATATTTTAATGAATAATGACTAAAGATGTATTTTAATTTAAAACTGCCTTTTCATATAATTAATTTATATAGTTAGATTATAATTTTAATTTATTTTAATGTGTAATTTGATTAATTTTTTTTATTTAATAAAATTTTGGTCATTGGAAGTAATTTCAAATTTAAATTGGACATAAACACATGACAATCATTTGATAATTTTTTACTTCTTAAAAACCCGCTTCTTGGTTTTTGACCACATGAATTAATTTTAATCTAATTTCTGCCAGTTCTGTATTTTTTATTATGAAAAATGGATTCCATATTTGGAATCAATGTGTCCAAATTAGGGTAATTAGTTACTTTTATTTTTTTTGTATTTTTGAATAGTAACTATAATAATTTTTATTCAACACAATTAATGGTAAATCGGGTAAATTAGTGTAACAAATAATATGATAAAAAAATAAAATGATCCTAAAAACCTTCCGAAATTCTATTGGATGAAAAAAAATTATACCTTTAACATTTTAGGTTCAAAACTCATTCATTTAAGGGACACTTGACCATGAAAAGACAAAGATATTAATAAAACCAATGTATGTGACAATATGTCAAACTCACATTTATTATAAATATAATAATTTTAATATAGTGATAGCCTGGTGGTATCTTCGAACATTAATATTAAATGTAAATATAAACGAACAACCTAAATCATGGTATTTATTTTTAGTTTTTAGGAAATTAATAATTACCCTGAAATCTTATACTTTTTTGATGTAAAAATTAATTAAATGATGACAAATATATACAATTTTTTAATTAAAAAATAAATAACAATAAAAATTCATAAACACAGTAACATATCTTATTGGCCAAGTATATATCGACTATAACCATCAATGTGCTAACTGGGATTAGGATGACTATAATCCTATTAGTTTTGATTACCAAAATTCTTTTTTTAGTAAGGGAATTTGGTCGTGTATGACCCCATTGATCTCCCTATGTCTTACTTCCTCATTTTATTTAATATAGAGGCATTGCCTCAGATTTCTTAAATTTTTTTTGTCACATTCATACTTTAATAAGTACAACATTTTTAATATTTCCTTTTCTAGAAGATAAATTCAAGTACATATATTCTTATGAAAGTTAGTAATTTTTTTCGCCAAAGAATTTAATTTCAAATTTTATTCTAAAAATAATAATATTAAATAATTACACAATATTCATGTAGTGATTATTTTAATAATAGATATATCTAATAAATTTTATTAAAGATATTAAAATAAATATAATTTGGGAAAATTAATTTGTCCAATGAATTTGATAAATGAACTTGACCCACTAATGATAAAATAAATTATTTGGTTTTTGGATAACACCATACCTTGATATTTCTAAAAATCCATGAAATGAATAGTTTCAAAATTGACACAATTGATATTTTGTTAAAATAATGTATTATTAAATTATTGAAAATCATAAAGCAATTTTAAAAATATTTAATAATAAATATATGGTCTAAAATGTTAAAAATTATTATTTTATGGTATAATTGAAATAAAATATGTAAATATTTTACCCTTTTAATATAGAAACATTTGTTATCTTAATTAAAATTATATAGAATAACTAATTGTTAATTAAAATGAAAATGTTTAAATTGGCATAAAAACTTGTATAGATTTTATTGGTTAATGAGATTAAAATGTTATAATATCTTATATTTGAATATATCTCATTTTGGAGGTATTTGGTTTGATTTTCAAATTATTATAAATTAATAGTTTTAGAAATTCCAAAAGTTTTCCTCACCCCAATTATAAAAGGACACCTCCCCCCACATTTCCCCACAACTCATGAATCCTTAAAGTTAATATATACCCTTCCCATATATCTTATTAAACTAACTTGTTAAAATCTTGAGGGTTTTGTATTCTCAAAAGACCAACTCTAGTGTCATCAAGAGGAGATCTAAAGGGGGGGAACGTCAAAGAAGAGGTAATCTCCTCTACCGATTCATTCAATCTTTTTTCTTTTTATGCTTCCACTTCATTAGTTGTTTCATTATAAAGGTTAAAATATAGTATCATTTATATACTGATATGTTATTATAATTATGAAAAAATTATATTCCACCTTCTATCCATCTTATGAAAAATGAAATCACCCCTTGTGCGTACATACACCTTACCGTCTCCACGCCGTGGTGTACTCTGTTTTTCACCTCCACTTTACTTGGATGGGTATAATGATGGAAGTAACCTCAATATATTATTATAATAACTTGATATTTATCCTATAATGGTATACACCATTCACATAAAAACCATTCAACAACTATTCGAATGAAATCATTGCTCATGCATACGTATGACCTACCGTCTCCACGATGTGGTGTGATTCATTCTACATGATCTTCATTAAAGAATGATTATATAAATGTAAATAATGAATAAATATGGTATCTATTATGTTAATAGAATTTTATAATGATATAACTATGACTTAATATGGAAAAATGTAACTTATTTGACAAAACCTGCATAATAATATAATGTAGTTAACACCTGAATAGTGAGTAATAATGAAATATTACTAAAAAAATGATAATATGATCTTATATGATATCATAAAAATTAATCTGATTCTGGAAGAAATTAATAAAATTATTTAAATAATTATACTATAGTTTCAGATACATAGAAGCATATCAGAGCTATTATAAGGTACTATTTTGTCTCACTTTTATTTCTAGGGGATATATTCCTTATACACCATCTAATTTTTTAGTGTGGTGTTTATGTTACCCATGAATATTATTATTATTATTAATATTGAGGTTATTATAATTATATATGCATATATGTTTCTTTATTTTATGAGTCATATAATTCGATTGATTACAAATTGGTAAGGGATAACATTGAAAATCACTTTTTTATCTGAGATTATTTATTCTTAAGTATTTATTGGTGTATATTTGTCATCCATGTCCACGTTTTTTTAAAATTTATTCATAAAATATTTAATATTATTATACTTATGTTTAAATTATTTTTTATCCATTTTTTAATTTTACTACATGGTTTGGGAGGAATATTTATTTTATTTACCATACGAGGTACTCTTTAACTTTTTTCGACAAAAGTACGGGGAGAATGTTTTTTTAACCTATAAAACATGAATTTTTTTTACATATTTATAAATCCTTATTTACATGAAGATTCCTTTAAACTATTTCAATTTTATTTTCTTCTAAATTTTTATCTTTTAAAATTGAATGTAAATTTGAGAATAGAAAATGTTTTTTGATAAAGGAAGGATATTATTCTCCAGAATTAATCTCATGTGTTTTGTCAAAATTATTTTCCATATAAGATGACATAAGGTTATGTTTATGTCCCTATTATTACATTTATTTTATAGTTTTTATGATGGAATTATTTTTATGAAAAAAATTTATATTTTATGGATTTTTTTATGAAGGAATGATGTTTAAGAAACCCATTTTTTTCTTGGGTTATGTTATGATGAACGATTTCTGTTTTTGTGGAAAATGTAAGAATGATTTAATTATGAGATGGGTGGGACCTATATCTCCATCCAATGAATTGGATAATGATTTATATCTCATGAGATAGAAATGACTAGAATGGATGTAAATATGGTTCAGGAATACATGGATGGAAGGACAAGTAAATCTAGTTCAGTAATACATGGTTGGAATTGCATGTAAACCTAGTTTAGTAAAGGACTTTTTCCAGTAGGATGGTCTTGGTATAAATTCCTTATCTACTTCGGAAATCCTTTTATGTGATTATTTTTTTCTACAATTCCATGTTTTATACCAATTCTATTTTATCATGGATAATGTTATTTTATGATCTATGACTTACGTACTGCCAAGATTAATTTCATAACCCATGATTTTTATATTTAAACTTTATGTTCATGTTTTAAAATTCATATGTTTATGGTTTGTTCTATGATATCAATGTTTACCATTAATGATAATTTGAGCTCACCCTTCTTATTTGTTATTTCCCCCATGATATAAAGAAAGGATTTAGGTAGGAAAACAAAATGGGATGATCTTTGTGGGAGATATTGAAGATCTTCCACCAAGTTAGAAGATTATGGTCCATGTTTCCAAAGACACTAAATTAATACAGTATTTGGGAATATTTTTGTGTCATTTATTAATTATTCCTCAAAATTAATGTAACGTCCATGTACATCAAGCTTGTGTAGTTATAATTTCTTAATGGTAGAGTCTAAATCGAAGAATTGACTAATATCCTCTTAAAATTTTCAAAAACTTCTTCACATTCATTTATCCAAATGAAATTAACCCCTTTATAAGTATGATTGGTTAACTGGTTAGTTAATCAAGAATTGTTTTAAACTAATCACTTATAGTATTATATGAAAAAAATGAAACTATGTACCTTGATTATTTTCATTGGTGTAGGCCATTCTTGGACTACCATTTTCTTCCTAGGATTAACTGAGATCCCATATTTAGATGCAATATGGATTTGAAAAAAACACGCTCAAGATATAATATATACATTTTAAATTTCCTATATAATAATTTTATTTTGAGAGACCCAAGGGTGATTTATAAGTGATTATCATGGTTCTTATAACTCTTAGAGTACAAGAAATTAAGATCAATAAATACCACACAAAAATTATTTCAACATTATGAGAAGACTCTATTATTTTTATTTATAAAAAGGTGGGTTCATTATTCAATAAAAATGGAATTATTATAAACTCATAATTTCTATACCTTATAACAAATGTTGTCTAATAAAAGTTTGTTTTCTATACCTGTAATTGATGATAATAAGAACGATGTTCAATTATTTTAAAATATTTAGGTATGTGAAGTTGATCAAATAAGTCATCAATTAAAGACCGATGATACTCTTTATTTATCTTAAGACCATTGTTTTGGCTATAATCAATGAAAAACTTCATTTATTCATCATTAATCGTATATAAATGAATAGGGTCTCTCTAAGGAGAAACACAAGGGAATATAAATCTCTTATAACACAAATCCTCTAGTTTTTCCACAAATCCACTAATTCCATAGTGTTCATTCTATATGGATTATTTAATAGATGTCTTGTATTAGGGATTAAATCAATGAAAAAAAATCAAATTCACACTATGGGGGATGTACAAGTAGTTACTCAATAAATAATTCATTGTATTCTATATAATTGTTACACCCTTAATTTGAATATTACCATTTCCATCTATATATTTTGTTTTCTATTATTTCCCAAGAAACTCATTCATAAGGGATACATAGGGTGGATATAAACATGCATAAAATGATGGATACTCCCCTATAATATATGTAATTCCACATGTTTATAAAAAACCAAAATTTAATTTTTTTTCATCATATTTTCAATGCCAGTCCATTGCAATGATTATATAAGAATAAATCATAAGTATAATATTGAATTCAAAAAATAAGGAGGATTTATTTGTCATAATGGGAACTAACTGAAAAATTCTTATTACCGAAAGAATTCCACTCAGAGTCTTTCTTGATAACTCTCTTCTTAAGGTACTAGGGAAATTTCTAATTTTCAGAGAAAACATGGATGATGTAAAAGAGTGTGAATATATATAATTAAACATTTCATTATCTAAATTTGATGATATGATTAATTTACCTACCACTAAATCCTTATGTACTTTAGCCTTAGTTATTGTGATCATAAAAGCTTTGCCTTTCTCTAATGGCATTTTACAGGTGAAATTTCCTTGATTACTTTGAATATCATTGTCACTGTTCCCCATATAATTATAGTTGAATCATTTAATATTGGTAGATTTTTTATTTTCCTTAAAATTGATATCCTAATGGAATTTTTCTCTACACTTATAGTAAAATCACATTCCCAGCAATCACATTCCATAGAGTTTCATTTTATATTTATAAAAAAATTAAAATTCTACAATTCCCTTCTTCCTTTTTTTTGTGTTTCCTTTTACATAGTATTCATCTATCATTTTATTATCATAAATTACTTAGATGTCATAAGATGTGGAGAGATATTTATCTATATTAATATCATATGATACTATGTTCTCATATAATGAGAATGTTTGAGAGACTATTTCCCTTAAAAGGATTGGCTTTAGCGCATCAAAGTGATGATCAATATTAGTATTTTTGTTTACATTAGTATTCATACAAAAGTATTCCAAACCAAATAAATTTATATTTATACATAGCTATATATTCATATTCCTTTTTTCTTAGTCTCAAGAATTTTCCCTCAAAATATTCACGTTGTTCATGAGGAAAAAATTTTTCCTAGAAAACTTCCGTAAAATAATTATATTACATGATCTCTATTTTCTAATCATCCTTAGTGTATTGAATAAATGACCACCATTGATTTGATTCCCTAGAGAGAATATGAATTACAATAAAAACCATCTCCCTTTCATTAATTCCCATAGATAGAAATATATTCTCTAAGGAACTTATCCCGTGATCCATTAAAAATGGATTTATAGACTCACTAAATAATTATTTTTTAATGTATGAAGTAGTTTAACACTGTTACACCACAATATGGATTATTATTCTTCTTTATACAAGAAATTTTATTATAGATAACTAGATTCATATGTCCTTGTATAGTTTTAATTTGTTTAGCTTCAACTACAAATCCAGAACCGACATCATTATCTTTCCCTAGGGTGAAATCCCTACATGAATTACACACTTTAGTTTGATTTTCAATAATTTAACCAGGATCCATTTATAAATAATAGAATAGAATATATTATATCATAAATTATGAATCATAATGTATAATTTCAAGACCAATGAAACACTTAACATAAATTTAAAATTAATGTAAAATTAATCTCAAAGTCATAAACATGGTATCATTGGGAATATTCTAATGTAACGAAAATATTATTAAGTCAACAAATATGGGTTTTCATGAAAATATGAATTAATCAACTAATACCCATCAAGAGTTTAAAACCATGTACATAGTAGGGCCTATTATCATGAACTAGGTTAAAATTGAGTCAATATCCAATGAAATTTTTTTTGGGTTATTTAACATCGGTACAACTATGCCAGCTCCAAATCTAATTATAATATCCAGATAGGAATTTATTTCTAGGAAAACCATATAATATCTACCTTACCAAAACATTAGGATGTTATTGTAACACCTGATATTTTTATGAGAAATATTTTCTTTTTATGTTATATACATCATCAAAGGAATCTTTCACTACAAAAAACACTAGCTTGGCTTTCTTTACACACAATCGTGACCTTCCTCGATAACTTGCATTGTACGCAATACCAAGTTTCACTAAACAACAACATGCTATTAAAATATTATTAAAACTAGATGTTATGAATAGTAATAACCAATTTTTTTAATTTTATAAGTTTTATCTTTCAAAATGGACTTCATTTCAGGATTCAGAATATCGAAATTAGCCTCGGGTGAAATTTTGGTATTTTTCTGAAAACATTCAATTTTTGATGAATAGTGAAAATACTGGGTTACTATTTAAAAACCGACTTTTTATTTAAATAATTATTTATTTTATTTAAATTTATTATATGTTAAAATTGATACATAATACCTATATAAGTTCAATGTAATTCATTGGAATAATTTTATAATAATTTTAGATATATAAAAATTTTATTGAACTTTTCACCGTCTTTTACCCACCTCCTAGGAGAGTTTGAAAATTTAGATAAAACTTAATTTTACCGCTTATGTGAGTATAATTTAGAAAATCGGAGATACACGGTTAATATCAAGGAGTAAAATGTGGTTCAATTAGATAAAAATAATTTTTGGTGAATTGTAACTTTTTACTTTTATTTACCACGATTAAAAGTAAATTGGATAATTAAGGGTAAAATTGTTATTATTATTACCCTAACACATGTCCTAATTCTATTGGATAAGTTTAATTCGACCAAAAACAACCTTAGGAATAAAATATGACCATTTAGGTCCACTTGGATTAGATTAAGACATTTAATATTATTTTATTTAAAGAAGAGTTAAAATAGTTAAAATCAAAGTTTAATAACTAAATTTTTTTTAATACAGGGTTATAAATAAGATAAATTAGACTATAAATATTCATTAGAAAGATAAAAAGATTTCCTACATAATGGTATTTTATTTATAATTTTTACAGTTTAGATAATCTAATTTATTTATGACACAATGATGATGTAGTAATTACCCTATTAAGGAAATATGAACATAATTGATATTATAAATACCCAAATAAATACAATTTGAGACTTTTAATGAATTAAACTAATTTTATAGGTTAATATGACATAGTATTATTGATTAAATTAACTTTTTTCTAACTAATCATACTGTTATAATTTTCAAAAAAATCAATTACCAAATAGTGTCAAAATTAACATAAAATGGTTTTTAAAACAAATATTATATCATTAATTGTAATTTTATTCCTAAAAATCTAAGGTTCGGCCAAATGACTTAGATAAGGTTATATATATTAATAATTAACCACTTGGGGTTCGTTTGGCTTGTTATAGTAAGTTTATTAGCCATATAGTGTAAGGAAACAAGAAGACACGGTAAAAGTTAAATTATTTAACTTAGAGTTAAAGCTAAATGATAAGGTTAACATAGTAACATAAACTTGTCTAAAACCTATTTTGAGAGGATTTAGACCCATACCCACCTTATCTTCTAAATAAATAAATTTTGATCTATTAAAAACCGAATATGACTTTATTATGTAATGATATTTTATGTTTTTACTAAGGTGACCCTCTCCTCCCTTATAAAAGGGCACCTCCTCCCTCTCCTCATCACACCACTTTGAGCCTCAAAGCTCTACCAACCACTGCCAATTTATATTATACACTTCCCTAAAAACATCCTAGAGTTCCTGGTCTACTTCAAAGACCATATTTAGTCCCCTAAGAGAAGGTTAAGAAGAGGCGCTTCAAAGAAGAGGTAATATCCGTTACCAATTCCTTCAACATCATTTCTTCTTCTAATTCTTCTTCTTTAGTTGTTTCATTATGAATTAATAACATAAGTATCAATAATATACTAATATGTTATTATAAACATGAAGAAAAACTATTTCACCTTCTATCCATCCTACGGAAAATGAAATCACCGCCCATGCGTACGTACGGAATACCGTCTCCACGCCGTGGTGTAGTATGTTTTCCACCACCACCTTACTTGGATGGGTGTAATGGTGTAAATAATAACTATATATGATTATTTTAAAGTGATATTGATTCTGAAATAGTATAAATACACTTCAAT
The DNA here is from genome assembly GCA_963277665.1 of Viscum album. Classification (NCBI taxonomy): domain Eukaryota; kingdom Viridiplantae; phylum Streptophyta; class Magnoliopsida; order Santalales; family Viscaceae; genus Viscum; species Viscum album. The sequence goes on from OY728128.1 coordinate 718,759,527, forward strand.
ACAATTCCACGATCCTGGGAATGATATCATCGCTTGTGCATACATACGGCCTACCGTCTCCACGATGTAATGTGACTCGTTCTACATGATCTTCATTGACTAATGATTATATAAATGAATTTAATGAATAAATATGATATATATTACACTAATAACATTATGGAAATGAGTTATCTATAACCCAAAAAGAAGAATAAGAATTTATTCGACAAAACACGCATAAGAACAAAAAGCAATAAACACCTGAATCACAAGTAGCAACGAAATATTACTAATAAAAAGTTAATAATATGACAATATATGATATCATAACAGTTAGTAAGATTCTGTAATAAGTCAATAAAATTATTTAAATCATTATACAAAAGGTTCAGACACATACGAATCAAATCAGACAAAATGTAAGGGAAAATCTCGCAATCTCAATTTTTATCCGAGACTGTTTATACTTCAGTAATTACTGGGGAATATTTATCATCCACATCCATGTTTAGTAAATATGTAATATAATTTCTATCCTCCTACAATTGTTTAAATCCAATTTTACCCATTGGTGAGTTTTTAGTAAAAGATATGAAAGGAATCTTTTGTTGTTTTTAGAACGAGTTACTTTTTGATTTTTCGGGCCAATGTACGAGAAGAATGTTTTTTTAACTTATACGGAATGAATGGATTCGTAGTACATTATTTACATAAAGCATCCTTTACAAGTTTTCAAGTTTATTTTTAATCAACTTCTTTTAGTTTAAAATTTTATGACATGCTAAGAAAGGAAAAATGCTTTTGAAGTAGAAAGGATATTTTCCTCAATAATGAAGTTTAAGTGTTTTATCAAAATTATTTTCCATCTAAGATAATATAGGGTTATGTTTCTATACCTATTTTGAAATTGATTTGATTATGTTATGATGGAATTATTTTTATGATATACTTTTATCTTATATGGATTATGTTATGATGGAATGATGTTTAGGAATCCCATTTTTATTACATGGGTTATGTTATGATGTATGATTTATGATCTTGTGGAACACATAATAATGGTATCATTATGAGATGGATGGGACCTATATCTCCCTCCAATGCATTGTGTAAATATTTATATCTCATGAGATAGACATTGCTGGAATGGTAGATTAATCCGGTTCAGTGATACAGGACTGAAACAAGGAGTGAACTCGGTTCAGAAATGGACTTTGTCTCCTAGGATAGTCTTGGAAATGAGTCTTGACTAAGAAATGAATCTCTATGATTATGTCTGTATTCCACAAAGTTTCATGTTATGATTATTGGCATTATATTTCACTACTATAATTTATCCCATGTTATGAAATTATGATCTCTTTTGCATGTTACGATTTCCAAAATGTTATGTTCTTATGAATATGATGTGATTGATATTTCTTTTATTTACACTTAATGAGCATTTGAGCTCACCCTTTTGTATGTTTTCTTTTCCCCAGGTTAGGAAGAAGGGTATTAAGTAAGATATTCCAAAAGGGAATCTTGATATGATAAAATAAAAGGGACACAGTGTATATGATTTATGAATCGGTTGTTTATGTTTCCCAGTTTCTAAAGACACTATACCTATATGGTCCTTTCTTGGTTTTGTTATATGTTGTAATAAGTGTGCTTCAATTTTGAAGTAATAACAATTTATGTAAAGTATGGGTCGTTATAGTTGGTATCAGAGGAAAGGTATAGTCAACCTTTGGGAAGTAGGATGTGAAAGCCTTAGTAAGAACCCTAAGTATATGTCTAAGCATAGAACACAATCTTAGTGTTTTATAAATGGCCATGAAAAACCTATGATAAAACCTTAAGTGTGAAATTTTATTCTTGATTATGTGGTTTTTCTATTATAATTAGTGTTTCTCACACTATTCTTCTTGGTTTTAGTCAATGGCTGGAACCCGAAGGAACCATGTTAATGCTGAATGTGACGGGCAATGAAATGATTGTACCCCTGAGCAACAAAACGTTATGGGAGATGGAATGAAAAATCTTGTAGCCATGATCACACTAATTTCTCAAGCTATGAATCATACAGGACTTCCAACCGAACAAAGGAAGGAGCAACGTTCTATTGAATCCTTAATGAGGAAGCGCCCACCCTCATTCAGTGGGTCTACTGATCCATTAGTGGATGAACAATGGATTAGTACCACTGAAAAGATATTTTCAGTTCTTTAATGTTCTAAACAAGATAAAGTCATCTTAGCAGTATATCATTTGGAAGGTGAGGCTAATCAAAGTTGGAATCTTATTAAGAATACGAGGCAAAGGGATGAAATTGAGTCCATGGAATGGGACAAGTTCAAGAACTTATTTTTCAATAAGTAATTCCCTCGTATTCTTTGAACAAAGATGGAGAAGGAGTTTCTCGAACTAAAGAAAAAGGATGATGAATCATTTGGTACCTATGAAGCAAATTTTACAAGACTTGCATGGTATGCTTCTGGGATTATTATCCAACATGAGAGTAAGATCGATCAATTCTTTAGTCACATAAAACTAAGTCTTTGAAGGGTGTTAGCCATAATAGAATTCCATAGCTACGAGGAAATCGTTTGATGTGCTCTCAAGGTTGAGATAGATATTGGAGTAACCCATCAGTCATATGGGTTTGATAAGAAGTGGAAAATGGAATTCAAAAGGAAATCTAAAGAGCACACTGAAAAGAAGATGAGTTTTCCCTTATGCTCAAAGTGTGGAAAGAAACATGGAGGGAGTTGTCTTAAAGGGACAAGTAAATGTTTCAAAAGTGGAAAGGAAGGTCATCGGGCATTTGAATGCCGCAATGATGGGAAGAAGATTTCTAGTGATGCGAACAAAGAAAAGGCTACACAGAGTGCACCTCCTACACTTTAATGTTACAAGTGAAAGGAATTGAGGAATTATGCCAATCAATTAACTAATACAAGAGTTGTTGATGATGATTGACGTCAAAAAACTCTTAAGGCCAAAGACAAATGAAATTCACATGCATTTACTATCAGCGATGTGGAGTATGATAACGAAGTGGTGAAAGGTATACTTACCATCCACTCTAAAGTAGTAAATGTTTTATTTGATTTTGGTATCCACCCACTCTTTTATTTATTATGAATTTTCTAAGGGTATCGCCGTACTACCTCAATAATTAGATGTTGAGTTAGCCGTGAAAAAACCTAATGGCACAACAATCGCATCAAATGTTTACAATTCTTCTCCGATTGAAGTTTGTGGGAAAGTGCTTCCTGAAAATCTTGTGATCCTTCCTATAGTGGAATTTTATGTGATTCTTTTCATGTATTGGAATTATTTATATGGAGGTAATATCAATTTCCAATGAAGGGAATTCACATTTCATATTCTAGATCAATCTATGATCGTCTATCGATGCAAGGTTGAACATAACCTTACAGTGTAAATTTCATCCATCCTATGGGTCTTGATTCCACTGAATTAAGGTTATTTATCTCAAATGGTTGGACAGAAACTCACGATTAAGAATATTCCCATTGTACAAGAGTTTGATGATGTTGTTCTAGAGGAATTTCCAGGTCTTCCACCAAATCGTGAAGTTGGGTTTTCAATAGAACTCATACTGGGTGCTATGCCTATTTCAAAGACACCTTATAGAATGTACCCAATTGAGTTGCAGGAATTGAAGAAGCAACTCCAAGAGAATCTTGATAAGGGATTCATACGCCCTAGTGCATCAACTTGGGGAGAACCTATTCTATTTGTTAAGAAGAAAGATGGATCAATGAGACTCTACATTGATTATCTAGAACTTAACAAGATCACCATCAAGAAAAAATATCCTCTCCCACGCATTGATGACTTATTCGACCAACTACGCGGAGCTCAATACTTTTCCAAGATTGATCTTCGTTCAAGGTATCATCAATTAAGGATCAAAATGGAGGATATACCAAATATGACTTTTCGTACAGGGTATGGACACTATGAATTTATAGTGATGCCATTTGGTCTTACTATTTCCCCTGCTATCTTCATGGATCTAATGAATAGAGTCTTTAGAGACTATATTGATCAGTTTGTGGTAGTCTTTATAGATGATATTATTGTCTATTCAAAGATCAAGGAAGAACATGAAGATCACATGAGAATTGTATTGAAGACCCTGAGAAAGGAGAAACTTTATGAAAAATTCATCAAGTGTGAATTTTGGCTTCAAAAAGTTGCATTTTTGGGACCCATAATCTCAAAAGAGGGGATATCTGTAGATCTAGAAAAAAAAGAGGTTATCGAAAAATGGTCGAGACCAACAACAGTAACTAAGATATGAAGTTTTCTTGGTTTGGATGGATATTATCGATGTTTTGTGAAAGTTTTTTCCTGATTATCTAATCCACTCACCAGGTTGACCCGAAAAGGAGTTAAGTTCTCTTGAATAGTGAAGTGTGAAGAGAATTTCATGGAGTTAAAAAGAAGGTTATCCAGTGCACCTGTTCTCACACTGCCTTGTAGTGGATAAAGGTTTGTGATCTATAGTGATGCATCCCTGAAGGTATTGGGGTGTTTTCTCATGAAAAACGATATGGTGATAGCGTATGCCTCATGACAGTTGAAAATCAATGAGAAAAATTACCCAACTCATGATTTGGAGTTAGTTGCGGTAATCTTTGCATTAAAAAAATGGAGGCATTATCTTTAGGGTGAAAGGTGTGATATTTATACTGATCATAAAAGTTTAAAGTATATTTTCACACAAAAGGAGCTGAATATGTGCCAAATAAGATTGTTGTAGTTGATTAAGGACTACGACTACTCAATTAATTATCACCCTAGGTAAGCAAACAAGGAGGAAGATGCATTAAGTCGACAAGACTATGCTAGCTTATCCATGATGAGGATCACAAAAGATCCAATATTTATGGATTTAAAGAGGATGGATCTTGTAATTATAATGGATGGGTAAAAATCTTATCCTTCTCAAATGAATGTTTAGCCTTTTATACATGTGAATATTAAATAGGTACAAAAAGAAGATGTAGAGTTACAAAACAAGGTGAGAAATGTTCTTGAATTCAACCTTGATTGTGATGGGATAATAAGGATCAGGAATCGGGTTTGTGTTCCTCCCATACTAGAATTAAATAAGGAGCTGCTGGATGAGGCTCATAGTTCTTCATTCTCTATTCATCCTGGAAGCACAAAGATGTATAGGGGCCTGAAAGAGTACTTATGGTGGGATGACATGAAAAGAGATGTTACGGAATATCTCTCTCGATGCTTAGTTTGTCAGCAAGTTAAAGCTGAGAGATAGAAGTCTAAGGGGATGTTACAACCATTACCCATACCCGAATGGAAATGGGAAAACATCACTATGGACTTTGTCACCAGACTACCTAAAACATACAAAGGAAATAATGCTATCTGAGTCATAGTTCATCGTCTTACGAAGTCGGCACACTTCATTGCTATTGGAGAAGATTTCTCCCTGAATCAGCTTTCCAGGATATATGTAAAAGAAGTGGTAATATTTCATGGAGTACCACTTTCCATTATATCTGATCGGGATCCAAGTTTTACCTCGATGTTTTGGAAAAGTCTTCAGCATAGTTTAGATACAGAGTTAAGTTTCAGCACTGCTTATCATCCTCAGACAGATGGTCAGTCTGAGAGAACAATTCAAACTCTAGATGATATGTTAAGAGCTTTCTCTATGAATTTCAAATGTGGTTGGGATCAACACCTACCTTTGGTGGAATTTTCTTATAATAATATCTTTCACTCTAGTATTCAGATGGATCCTTATGAAGCTCTCTATGGAAAGAAATGCCGAACTCCAACTTTCTGGGATGAAGTTGGGGAAAGAAAGCTATTAGGACCTGATCTTATTGATGAGATGGCAGAAAAGGTACGATCTAGTAAAAAACACATAAGATCATGTCAGAGTCGACAAAAAACTTATGCCGATAACCGAAGAAAAGACCTAGAGTTTGAAGTGGGTGATAAAATGTTCTTACGAATATCTCCTTGGAAGAGAGTAATGAGATTTGGAAAGAAGGGAAAGCTGATCCCTAGGTATATCGCTCCTTTCGAAATACTGGATCATGTTGGGAAGGTAGCTTACCGATTGGCACTTCCACAAAATCTCTTTCAAGTTCACGATGTGTTCCATGTATCTCTCCTGAGAAAGTACATAACCGATCCTTCACATGTACTCAGCTCAGAAGTTGTACCGCTGGAGTAAGATCTTTCTTATGAAGAACAGCCGATAGAGATTCTGGATAGTAGTGAAAAAGTCCTATGGAAAAATACCACTTTCTTGGTGAATGTTTTATGGAGGAACCACCAATTATAATAAGCTACATGGGAGCTTGAGGATATGATGAGGGAGAAGTATCCTCATCTGTTTGTTACAAAGTGACGAATTTTGAGGGCGAAATTCATTTTAAGGGGGTTAGAATGTAACACCTGAGATTTTTATGAGAAATATTTTGTTTTTATGTTATATACATCATCAAATGAATCTTTCAGTACACACAAAACTAGCTTGGCTTGCTTTAAACGCAATCACGACCTTCCTCAATAGCTTGCATTGTGCGCAATACCGAGTTTCACTAAACAACGATATGCTATTAAAATATTATTAAAACTAGCCGTTATGAATAGTAATAACCACTTTTTGAAATTTTATAAATTTTATATTTCAAAATGGACTTCATTTCTAGATTCGAAATATTGAAATTAGCCTATGGTGAATTTTTGGTATTTTTCTGAAAACGTTCAATTTTTGACGAATAATGAAAACACATGATTACTATTTAAAAACAGACTTTTTATTTAAATAATTATTTATTTTATTTAAATTTATTTTAGGTTAAAATTGATACATAATACCTATATATGTTCAAATTAATTCATTGGAGTCATTTTATAATAATTTTAGATATATAAAAATGTAATTGAACTTTTCACCGTCTTTTACCCATCTCCTAGGAGAGTTTGAAAATTTAGATAAAACCTAATTTTACCTCTTCTGTGAGTATAATTTAGAAAATACAAGAGACATAGTTAATATCAAGGAGTAAAATGTGGTTCAATAAGATAAAAATAATTTTTGGTGAATAGTAAATTTTTACTTTTATTTACAATGGTTAAAAGTAAATAGGGCAATTAAGGGTAAAAATGGTATTATTATTACCCTATAACATGTGCTAATTCTATTGGATAAGTTTAATTCGACCAAAAAAAACCTTAGAAATAAAATATGGCCATTTAGGTACACTTGGATTAGATTAGGACATTTAATATTATTTTATTTAAAGAAGAGTTAAAATAGTTAAAATCAAAGTTTAATGACTAAAACAATTTTAATACAGGGTTATAAATAAGATAAATTTGACTATAAATATTCATTAGAAATATAAAAATATTTCCTACATAATGGTATTTTATTTATAATTTTTAGACTTTAAATAATTTAATTTATTTATGACACAATGATGATGCAGTAATTACCTTATTAAGGAAATATTAACATAATTGATTTTATATATACTTAAATAAATTAAATTTGAGACTTTTCATGAATTACAATAATTTTATAGGTAAATATGACATATTTTTATTTATTTAATTAACTTTGTTCGAACTAATCATGCTATTATGATTTTCAAAAAAATCAATTACCAAATAGTTTCAAAATTGACATAAAATTGTTTTAAAAAATATATTATATTATTAATTGTTATTTTATTCCTAAAAATATAAGGTTAATCCAAATGTCTTAGATAAGGTTATATATATATATATTAATAATGAACCACTTTTGGTTCTTTTGTCTTGTTATTGTAGGTTTATTAATCATATAGTGTAAGAAAACAAGAAGACATGGTAAAAGTTAAATTATTTAACTTATAGTAAAATCTAAATGATAAGGTTATAATAGTAACCTAAAATTATCTAAAATCTATTGGTTGAGATTATTTAGACCCATACCCACCTTATATTAGAAATAAATCAATTTGGAGCTATTAAAAACAGAATATGGCTTTATTATAAAATAATATTTTACATTTTTCCTAAGGTGCCCCTCTCCTCCCTTATAAAAGGGAACCTCCTCCCTCTCCTCCTCACACCACTTTGTGCCTTCATGCTCAGCCAAAACTTTCCAATTTCTCTTCTACACTTCCCTAGAAACATCCTAGAGGTCCTGGTCTTCTTCAAAGACATCTTTAGTGCCCAAATAAAAGGTTTATAAGAGGTACTTTAAAGAAGAGGTAATGTCTGTTACCGATTCTTTCAACTTTATTTCTTCTTCTACTTCTTCTTATTTAGTTGTTTCATTATGAAGTAATAACATTAGTATAAATAATATACTGATATTTTATTATAAATATGAAACAACCCTATTTCACCTTCTATCCATCCTATGGAAAATGAAATCACCGCGTGTGTGTACGTACAAAATACCATCTCCACGCCGTGGTGTAATCTGTTTTCCACCACCACATTACTTGGATGGGTATAATGGTGTAAATAATAACTATATATGATTATTTTAAACTGATATCGATTATGAAAAAGTATACATACACTTCAATACAATTCCACGATCATGGGAATGATATCATCGCTCGTGCGTACGTACGACCTACCGTCTCCACGATGTGATGCGACTCGTTCTACATGATCTTAATTGCATAATGATTATATAAATGAACTGAATGAATAAATATGATATAGATTACAATAATACCATTCTATAAATGATTTATCTATATCCTAAAAATAATAATAATAATTTATTTGACAAAACACGCATAAGAACAAAAAGCAATAAACACCCGAATCACAAGTAGAAATAAACTATTACTAATATGAAGCTATTAATATGACCATATATGATATCATAACAATGAGTACAATTATGTAATAAGTCTATAACATTATTTAAATCATTATACATGAGGTTCAGACACATACAAAGCCAATCAGACCTAATGTAAGGGAAAATATTGCAATTTCAATTTTTATCCGAGATTTTTTATACTTCGGTAATTATTGGGACATATTTATCATCCACATACATGTTTCGTCAATATATAATTTTATTTCTATCCTCTTAAAAATTTTTAAATCCAATTTTACCCCTTTTTGAGTTTTTATTAAAATATTTGAGTGGGTTTTATTTTTCGTTTTTAGAACAAGGTACTTTTTGAATTTTTTGGCCAAAGTTCAAGAAGAATGTTTTTTAACGTATACAGAATGAATGGATTCATAGAACATTATTTACATAAATATTAATTTACAAGTTTTCAATATTATTCTTAATCAACTTCTTTTAGTATAAATTTTTTTGACATGTTAAGAAAGGAAAACATGATTTTGAAGTAGAAAGGATATTTTCTTCAAGAATGAAGTTCAAGTGTTTTATCAAAATTATTTTCCAGCTAAGATAATATAGGGTTATGTTTCTATCCCTATTTTTACATTTATTTGATTATTTTATGATGTAATTATTTTTATGATGTCCTTTTATCTTATATGGATTATGTTATGATGGCATGATGTTTAAGAATCCCATTTTTATTACATGGGTTATATTATGATGTATGATTTATGATCTTGTGGTACACATAAGAATGGTATCATTATGAGATGGGTGGGACCTATATCTCCCTACAATGCATTTGGTAAAGTTTTATATCTCATGAGATAGACATGGCTAGAACGACAGGTTAATCCGGTTCAGTGATACATGACTGAAACGAGGAGTGAACTCGGATTAGAAATGGACTTTGTCCATTAGAATAGTCTTGGAAATTAGTCTTGACTACTAAGAAATGATTCTCTATGATTATGTGTGTATGCCACATAGTTTCATGTTATGATTATTGGGATTAAATTTCACTACTATTATTTGTCCCATGTTATGAAATTACGATCTCTTTTGCAGGTTACGATTTCCAAAATGTTATGTTCTTATGAATATGATGTGATTGATATTTCTTTTGTTTACCCTTACTAAGAATTTGAGCTCACCCTTTTGTATGTTTTCTTTTACCCAGGTCAGGAAGAAGGGTATTAAGTAAGATATGCCAAAAGGGTCTCTAGATATGATAAAATAAAAGGTAGAAAGTGTAGATGATTTATGATCCAGTTTTTTATGTTTCCCAGTTTCTAAAGACACTATACCTATACGGTCCTTTATTGGTATTGTTATATGTTGTAATAAGTGTGCTTAAATTTTAATTTTAGAACAATGTATGTAAAGTATGGGCCGTTATAGTTATCTTATACTCAAACTTATCCACAACATCAATCATATGCCTATATTCCCTGATCAAAGTTTTCCTAAATCTAGATCTAAAGGATTATACTAAACTCGCATCTAACACCAACTATAATGACCCCAAACCTAGTATCCTAGAGTCAGTGCTATCATTATAACATTAGTATAAGATACAAGCGATCACATACCAAATGACTGAATAGTTTAACAGGATTGAAAAAATAGATACATAGTTGAATTCCACATTACATAGGAAAACATAAAAAATATAGTATTTTATTTGATAACATGACAATTACATTTAAAATATCCCTAAATATTAATCGAAATAAATTTATCATAATAATAGGGAAATAATCATAAGATAGGGGAAACATCAAATTCCTATTGAAGGTACGCATACAAGGGAATTTATCATGAATAAATAAGGAATAATCAATATGGAAAGGTAAATATCTAAAAAAACATTACATACAATTAATAACTTAACAATGAAAGATAATGTGGTAGAAAAATGATGATCATATAATTAAATATAAATTATCATGTAATACTGAAACTTATCCATAGATATCATCAATAATAAAATAATCACATGAAATTCAATAACTAATGTCAAAATGAGGGAAATCATAATTCCAAATGTCATAAACATACTTTCGAGGCATTATGGAAAGGAATATTATATAAATGGGAAAGGAATAAAAAATAACCAATATAGTATGTCTCATGAGACCTATTGATTTATCAATTGGTTATAGTGAGACCTGTCGATTCCTTACTATATCTAATTAATTACTCATTTTTGTGGGGTGAAACATTACCAATGTAAACATTAATATTAAATAAATAGCATATGAAATGATAACAACTTATCCAATAAGTAAAAAAATCATAAACCATACAGAGTATGATCAAATGTGGTATTAGAATATTAAATCCCTAGTAAATAATAATATTCTCTAATGAATGTTGACATAGACGAATATACTTTAAAAATAACACTATAAAATTTCTTGATTAAAATAAAAATTTCCCTTTGAAATCAATTTTTTAAAGTCTAAAATAATTGAAAAATATTAATAAAAACATTTCATTTGAAATAAAAATTAGAAAATTATAAAATAATATTCAATTATATGAGTGTTCATAATGGTGGGAAATTCTATACATGATGTAGAAGTTAAAAAAACATTCCTTTCACAATATTGTGAAAAGGTAAAAAAACACCACATTTCGAAAATGAAAAGAAGATTCCTTTTAAAACATTTTATAAAAGTAAAAAATGGGTAATACTTTTTATAATAAATCATTTTATAATTTAAAAAACATCCTTCATGTTTTGTTTTGTAAAATATGGAAAAATAAGGGAAAGATTCCTAACCGGGTAGAAAAATAATGTCAGCTTTCCTTAAAAACAATATTTTTTGTATTTTGAGTACTTAAAAAGAGGGGATTGAATGAAAATATATTAATTTATTTTAATACCCATATTAAAGGAGACTATATTGGGTTTTACATATATATATATATGTATGTATAATTATTTTCCTAGTGGATATATAAACATAAAGAATCTGGAATAATGGAGAGATTGTGAAATAAACCTTTACTATATGTTCGACTTCCTTTTATATGTGTCTAAAAATATTATATAATAAATATATATTTATTTTATATATATACATATATATATAAATAACTATACTCATATATATCACACCTTATTTTATTTATTTAAAATCTATTATCAGCAGTTTATTAACAATTATTTGATAAAATCATTGTTTCCAGTAATAAAAACATTGTTTTTCATTTATGTTTTTGATTGGTAGTTTTGGTGCTTGTAATTTTATCATGGTTAAATAATATATAGATGTTTAAAATGAATTAAATATATTATAATATATATATAATATATATAATTATTTATTGTACTCCATAAAAGTTAGATAAAGAAAAATGAGTTACACCATTAATGGAGATGGTTGGCCCTACGTACGCATGAGTATTATTTTAACATTTAAAATAAAATGTTAAAACATAAAACATTTTTTAAAATACTTATGTTGAAAATAAAATTGTATTATTATAATTGAATCATTAATTATTATTTAAATCATTTTTTTGGAAAACAATCTTTTCACCTCGAAAATTTCTTTTTAAAATATAATACATTTTCAAAATCATCTTCATTGAAAATAACCATGGAAACTTATAACCGAATATTTAAATATGAATTTAAATTTTTTGTGGAAAATAATATTTTTAATTTTAAAGTGGTTTTTTTTAAATAGAAAAAATTTCAAAAAACAATTTTTTAAAAAATAACATTTGAAGCTTATAATAGAAGCTTTAATGATTATTTAAAACATTTCATGAGGGAAATTAACATTCCTTGAAAATCAGTTCTCAAAATAAAAAATAATATAATATTTTATAAATATATTTATTTGAAAATAATTTATGAAAATTCGAAAAGAATATTTAAAACATTAAGTGTTCATGATGGTGGAAAATTTCGTTCATGATTTATATGTTAAAATAAATATTTCTTCCACGTTTTGAGTAAAATGTTAAATGATCCATGTTTGGAAAACAACATGAATATTACCATTTTATAACATTATAAAAATTAAAACAAGGGTAATAATGAATTTATTAAATCCTTTGAATAATTTTAGAAAAAATTCAACACATTTTCAGAAGACATGAATAAGGAAGAAAAATGATTTTTACCATAGAGTGAAATAAAAATGATTTATCATAAAACAATTATTTGGGCCTCATTAATAATTTAAGAGGAAAATTAATGGTAAAAATGAATCCTTCCTAAATAACTATATGTTACAATAATGAATGAGTTTTTGAGAGGTATATCATATTTTTTCATCATAAAAAACTTAATCATAAACAACATCGATTAATAATGATATTTTAAAATTAAACCTTTACCACTTATTCATCTTTTGAATCATAAGACACATTAAATAATAACATAAAAAGAAATTTTAAATATGTTTTAAATAATTATATTCATGATATAAAATGTTAAAGTGGTAGTATATACACCTCAATGAGGAATATAGGTGCATAACAAAACATATGTCCCAAATAAATAACTTTGAGATAAAAATACCATACCATGTTGGAAACTTTTGAATCATAAGACACATTAAATAATAACATTAAATAAAACATTAAATATGATTAAAATATTCAAATTAATAAAATTAAATTTTAATGGGTAAGTATATAAAACACACAAAAGAAACAAGTGGTGAGAGGGGAATACGTATCCTAGAAATAACAGAGAGACTAAGAATCCCTTTCCATAAGTATTGTCTTCTTTAAGACTTGTTAAAACCTCCTATATAATAAATATTGTTTTATTATACATATATTATAGAACAATTATCATATATATAATACCATATATTATTTACTTATGACCATGAATTACCTATTTATAAATAATTTGTTGTTAAAAAAACATTTGAATTAATAATTGCTTTGTTTATCAGGTATTTTTTGATTTGGTAGTTTTTTACTTTTAATTTTATCGTGGTTCCATAATCAAAATAACTTTAAAAATTATGTAAATATAATATATATTCATTGTATATGTATTTAGGGTAATCCATAAACATTAAAAATGGAAAATAAAATATACAGTTCATGGAGACAGTAGGCCGTATATACACATGAACTTTGTTTCCCTTTTCTTGATTGATAAAATGAAAGAAAGGTAAATAAAATATTACCCCTAAATAATAGTTATTATTTCATATATATAACATATTTATTTTAAAAGTATCTCTATTAACTTACATGTAAAGCGTAGGTGAGGAATGAATCACATCGCTTTATGAGGTGGTAGTTCTCCCTACACACAAGCAACAATATCATATTCCCAAAAAAATGGAAATTAATATGATATATGTGATATTATAATTACATAAGTATAATAATACCATAAATATATTATATAAGACATAAATACATCATTATATCCACCTATTAGAGGTGGTGATGGAAAACAAATTACAACAGTTTGGGAAGAGGTAGTCGATCATACACATGATCAACATTTTCATTTTCCATTCGATAGAAGAGGATATAAATATAGGTTATTCGATAAAAAATAACATTATATTTAATATAATGGTGTTATTATATTTTAAATAATATAACCTTAATGAATTTGGAAGGATAATATTTAAAAATAAAAAAGTTTATTGAAGACAATTACCTTTTCTTAGAACAACACAATTTGGATATCTTATTTAGGACTATAGGGTTGGTATTTTTGAATGAAAGACAACTATATTACAACTATATTTATGTTTATAAGTATTTTTAAGGTTTCATTGATACAATTGGATTATGGGGTGTGAGGAAGTGAGGGGAGTAAGTGACCTTTTATAATGGGGACACAATGAAATATTTTTAAATAACAAAAAAATATTCAATAATGGGAAGTCACTTTCACCCCATGTACCTCAAAATTTGACAAGTAATGTATTTTTGGGATGATATAGTCTATTAATACCTAAAAAATAGAAAATAACATGATTTAAACATGTTATTACTTAGACTTTATGTTTTCATAATTTTATAATTTTATTTTTCACCATAGTAACATATTTGGTTTTATTTACCAAGTTAATTTATCCAATAATAATAACATCATAATATTTTCTATTAGATAATTTTACCCAATAATTCTATGTTTGAAGTAAAATTTATTAATAAAAAATTTTATGTGTGTGTAAAATTAATTTTTTACACAGGTGCATGTAATGCATAAAACCCCATATAAACCATAATTGAGGTAATTAATTTTTTATTGTATTTTTTAATATTTATGATTAGAATTTTTTTGAACATATTATATAACATAAATTATTTTGATTCTAAATATGGCATGAATTCTTCCTAATAACATTCAAAAAAATTGTAAATTTTAATTTAAAATTAAACCCACAAACATGACAAAAGAGTGGATTTCCAATGAGAAAATTTTTCAAAGTTGATTAATTATTTATATCAAAAAAACATCATAATATTTACTAAAATGTAAAAAATTACATTAATAAATATATAATTTAACTAATTATAATTTAAATCCATATAAGAATATAATTTCTCTTGTAAATTCTTTGAATGAAAATATAGTTTTTAATAAAAACCAGTATTTTTCTCTATTCACTAAAAAATATATTTTAAGATAAGTCTCAAAAATTTAATTTAATATTATTTTTAAATTATTATTTCAAAAATTAATTTTATTTTTTCAAATATTTTTGTACATTGTAAAATATTATTTTTAAAATGAGCACGCAAAATACACCAAACAACATTTTAGAAAAAATACAATTTTTAAGTGTAAAAATGGATTTAATATTATTTCATGTATAGAAAACACCTAAATTGAATGTTGAAAATTTAATTTAATAAATACTATATAAATTACATTAACATTATTCAAGAAATGTGATTTTAATAATTTGTTGTGGAAAAATGTGTTTGTGGGACGATGTTTTTTTTCATAAAAATATTTCCTTTATTTCCAATTAATTTTTATTTTTATTTATATTTAAATAGTCAATAATGAATTAATTTTTTATTCATTTATAAACCATATATTTTAAAAATTTAGTTAATAATATTCATAACTTCCATTACAATTTCTAGATGATAAAGATCATTTTAAATAATAATAATTTTATAGTAAGTCGCATTTTGTTAAAACTCATGGTGGTGTAACTTTCAAAGAAATTAAATTTAATCAAAAAAAATTCATAAAATCCAATGCTGTCACATTCGTGATGTATAAAAATATTGAAATTCTAATTTTTTTATTGATGTTATAAAAGTCAAAGTAAATTAATAGTTCTAAAATTGACATTATTGATAATTTATTAGAATAATATTTTATTAAATGACATAAAATTCCTAAAAATCCTATATTTTTCAAAGTGATTAAGAGATAGTTTAAATATCATCCATGGTCCATTTATTGATCATTTATGCATTTATAGTAAATATGATGGCCATCAATGTTTAAGAAATAGTATTGTAATGGTAAGTGTGTAAAAGGATAATGAAGGGTTAAAACAAATAATATTGAAAATATTTGATCCAAACTTGTAAAAATTTCATTGTGAAAGAGGATTTAGATTAATAATCGTCTTAAATTATAATATTATCAATTTGGAGCCATTTCTACATTAATTTTAATTAAAATTAATTTAATATTTTAATAAATTCGAAGAGTTCCCCTCATCTCATTTATAAAATGAAACATTTTCTTCTCATTTAATTACCGTTCAAAAACATTTTATAGGAAACTATCTATCTTAATACCTTCCCAAAATCCCTCATTACATCCTTGAAGATTTTTTACCTTTAAACCAACCTAAAAAATCATTTTTTGTAATACTTAAGAGATTTTCCAAAGAAGATATATTGTACTTAACTGAGTGTTTTTGTTTAATTTATTCTTACACCTCCTTTAAATCATCTTTATCTATGATGAAATAAAAAAATATTTTCTTATATATTATTTGGTGTGTTTATGTTAATTTCACAACTTATATCCAACTCCAATTCCATAAAATGAGAAAAAAACAATCATTCGTGTGTACAACAGATTACCGCCTCACATACTATTTTAATTTATTTTCCATCAACATATATCATGAATTGTTATAAGGATGGAATTAATTTATATACATGATATAAATGAAATATTTATAATTCCACAAAAAAAATATATCATTTACATTCTTACTATTTCATTCCTTGAAAATTGATAACGTCGTTCGTACGTACATGTGGATACCCCCTCCTCAAAGAGACATAATACATTTTTCAGAACCATATCACATGGATGATATATATATATATATATAAGTATTTTAAAATATATAACATGGTATTTATGAAAAAATATCAATTTTTGAAAGATAAAATAATACATACCTTCTTTCGGTATTGATCATTGAAAAATGGAAATGTTACTCATGCATACATATGGCCTACCCTCCCCATGATTATAACATAGTTGATTTTTCATAACCATATTTAATGATTTGATTTAAAATTAGTATTAAATATTAAAAATTATAATTATTTAATTATTATTATTATGTAGATGATGGAGTAATGACCTTTTTTATGATAGTCAGCCCACTGAAGCCATTTTGGACTTATGAACAGAATATCATCCAAACATCAAACATAACCTTAAATCATTATTTAATTAAATATGACATGGTCATAAATGAAATAAATGGAATAATAAACTTTAAAAAGGTTATCAAGAAATTAAATAAATAAAATTATTTCACTATTTTCAAAGATTAAAAACATATGTGACGAGTCTGACCCGTGGTATGGGACACTTTAACATAAAACCTCATTTTAAATTCCATAATGATTTATTTCCAAAATATTTTTCTTCAATGTATATATTTTTAACGTTATTTTATGAATGTATTTCGTTTTAAGTAAATTAAATATTATGGGAATTTTATGATTATATATTTTAATGGTTTTAAAAAAGGGATCATTTTATAGAATGTTTGAATTTCATTACAATCGAAAAAATGAATGTTCTAGTTTAATGTATACAGTGACAATGAATTTTCATTCTATTGTATCCATTATTTTATTATTGGATTCCTTTGTAAGATTTCAAGTTTTCCTTAAAAGAAATCCCACGTTTTCTTTTTTATTCTGGTATTTTTGTAATGAAAATGGTGGTTTTAGAGAAAAGTGTATTTTAATTTATTAAATTGATTTGGAAATATATTTTAAATAGTTTTTAAAGGTTTTTATTCATGATATGGTCCATAGAAACTATTTCCAAAGTTTTAGCCTCATTATAGTTTACGTGTGATCTCGATACAACATACATGATGGGTTAAGCATCATTATATTTCACATGTTATCTTGATATAGATTATACGATTGGTGAACCTTGTTAGAGATCCAATGAATTAGATAATGTTTATGTTATATGTAGAGTTATATTGGAATTCAACCATATGTCAAATGTCTCAGACATGGATTCCACTGAACGGTGCCCTAATCCTAGCTGGTCACATTGCCTCAAGCACATATCCCAAAACACCAGAGGATTCTGAATAGATTTTAGGGCCTAGGGTGTCTCTATGGGGAGACTACTCCCTCTTATCATAGTAAAAATCAGAATTTGAATTCATTCATATCAAGAGAGAAATCATTATAATAACTGGATAAGAAATAATCATCCTAAGGACAGATATTTAAAAAAATTCTTGAAGTAACCTCATATACAATGATGATCATGTCATGTATCTAAAATGTATCCTAAACTGTTATATAGGAATAAAATCCGTACATATATCATTATAAAAATTAGAACTAAAAGTATTACATCCAAATTTGATCATGAGACTCATCTTGGTTCTGTGATCCCTTTCTTATATACATGGAACAAGGTCACGAATCGAAATGTGGGCACTTTCCCCCGTCACTACCCACATACAAATTTTCTTTCTTGGTACCCAACGATGGACCAAATATGTTGTGAGATTTAATCCCAGTATATCACAACCCAATACATTTATAATAAAATGTTGTTGTAAAATATAAGTGAAATCAAAGTTTAAGGTTTATAACTGATATGTAAATAATACAAGTGTGATTACCATGGAAAATATATAGTTGCAAAGTGATACTGTCAATAAAAACAAGGATCCCTACAAAAAAATGTCAAGCACTTATAAAAATTCATCAGTATGAAAAAGGAAGTAAACACCCAAGCCATGTCATACACACAGCATATAATATCATCCATGACCTTGTCATATAATCTGTATAACAAATAAACCAAAACCCTCTCCATATAACCATAAGTGTCCCATTTACCATGAAAGAGCTATATAATCAATCATGATGCCTTTACAATGACTGTTCCATATAATAAAAAACTCCATACCCCTCAGGGCCAGATCCAAGGTTTATTGAACCATGTATTCCTAGTTAAGTACTAGAAGCATGTTTATGGAAACTAAGTCAGTATTGAATTAGGGAATAAGGATAATTTCAATATACCATGACCAATATAATCCCAAAAACAATTCAGATCCAATACGGGGCAAGGCCCAAGGCACCCCACAGAATCATGATCCAAGAATCATTATAGGTCCAAGGCATCTAATACCATTTCCATGAACCATAGCGTAACACACTCATAAGGTCCCACATAATCATTCAATATTCAAAACATTTATCATTTAAAAAACCCACATTCATTGAGTTTAACCACTCATTCCCAATTCTCATTCAATTTCATTCCATTATTTCCCAACTCATATTACAATTCCATATAATCCAATAATGAAAAGTATCAACATGAAAAGGTGGAAAGATATATCTCTTAATAATAAATTCAAATAAAAAATTTATAAACAGACTTATTATAAATAGGAAAGCATGAACCCACCCTATAGGTGGATAAATCAATTAATAGGAAATGAAAATTTACATGGAACATCCCATGGGTTTCCTTGGTTGAGGAAAAAAAATCCAACACAACTTAATAGAACTAAAGGGAATACCTAACATGTTCTATGATGTTAAATTCAATTATTCAATTATTTTTCTATGCCACACCGAAAAGTTTGGCCGGAAAAAAATGGAAACAAGCTCTATAAAGTATCAAACCACATATGAAATGTATAGAACAACCACCGTTAGTCCGTAGTAGAGTTCTCATCTGGTTTCAACTTCTGATTCAACATAGATCATAATAAAATTGAAGAATGAATGCAGAACCTAGAAATAGGGAAAATTATTGTGCACATAAAGACTGTAGCAGATACAAAAAATAATGCATAATGACATAAAGGTAATTGAGTACACATCAGTGTGGATCTAATGAGATGAACGATGCTCAATTCTAAGATCAGATTAAAAAATAGGATGAAATCCTAATATTAGGATTTTGAAATAACACTATACTATCCAATGTTTTCTAACATAGGAAACGAAATAAGGATTTAGGTTTAATATATTTCTATTGGAAAATAGTTATTTCCCCAAAAAATCCTAGTCCACACAGTTCGCCAACTCATCCACCAACCCGACACCGTTCACTATACTAAGGGGGAACCTGCATTGTCAATGTGCATAGTTCGACTAACCATGTGAAAACTATGCCAAAAACCTATTCCAAAAACCATAGGTTTTCCTATATAAGCGTATGTCTCCTTCCGCCTAGTTTTTCGAAAGCATACGGCCTATAGCTACCCTATGTCAAGCCTTTCACGGTTAGTAGTAACTTTATAGCCTACCTTATTTTTCCAAAAGGTGTGTTCTAGGATTTGGACAATCCCCATACACTCTTTATACCCCCATAACCTCCAAGGGTATTCACAAAATGGTATAAAAAAGCATTTAAAAAAAAGATACATACCTTTTAATAAAGACTAGGATCTTACAACCATCCCTATTAAATCAATTCATCCATCAATATCCCTCTACAAGGGTGGTCAAGAATCGCCAGAGAATAAATTTGGCCACTGATCACATACATTAGACACCCACTCCTAGGTCTCATCCTGTAAATGATCATGATTTCATTGCACCCATACTAATGGAAATGACCCGCCTCCGGGGACCTTCATACTCTTATTAACAATATGAATTTAGATTCTCCTCAAAGGACACATCTATCTATAACTCCACCTTATCTGTGATATGGTTTTGAGTGATAATGTACCAACTGAAATATATAGAATACATCATTCAGTGCCTCATACCTATGAAGTAACTATAACCAATAGTCCACCCATCCCATTATCTCTTGAATTTCAAAAGAAATGACATATTGCTTTGAAGGATCACCATATCTCCTGATGTGTATTTTTTCTAGATTTGATGAGATATTTAAAAAGAAATAATCCTAGACCTCAAACTCAAAAGTTCATTTTACACTATTAATATATGATTTATTTTGAGACTATGTAGTATTCATACACTACTGGATCTATTTTACCTTCTCATAAATATATTGCATGAGACACGGTCCCATTAAAACCGCCTCACTAGCCTATAACCAGTACTATGGTGATCAACATGGCATAATGTAAAAAGCCTCATAAGGATACATCTGTATAGTTTCATGGTATCTGTAATTGTTGGTGAACTCAAATTGGGATATATGCCTTATAACGACCCATACTTTACATACATTGTTAATACTTCAAAATTGAAGGACACTTATTACAACACATGACAAAACCACAAAAGACCATATAGGTATAGTGTCTTTAGAAACTGGGAAACATAAATAACTGGTTCATAAATCTTCTACAGTGTCTCCCATTTATTTCATCATATCTAGGGTCCCTTTTAGCATATTCTACTTAATATCCATCTTCCTGACCTGGGGAAAAGAAAACATAAAAGGGTGAGCTCAAATGCTCAGCAAGGGAAAATAAAGGAAATAAAAATCATATCATATCTTTTTGAAAATCAAAACCTGCAAAAGAGATCATAATATCTTAACATGGAATAAATCATAGAAGTGAAAATGAGATCCCCATAATCATAACATAAAACTTGAAACTTTGTGTCATGCACACATAATCATGGAAAATCATTTCTTGTTAGTCATGACTCATTTCCAAGACTATCTTAGTGGACAAAGTCCCTTTCTGAACCGAGTCAACCTCGTTCCAGTCCTGTTTCACTGAACCGGTATAACCTACCGTTCCAGCCATGTCTATCTCATGAGATATAAAATCTTTACCCAATGCATTGGAGGGAGATATAGGTCCCACCCATCTCATAATGATACCATTCTTATGTTTGCCACAAAATCATAAATCATACATCATTTCATAACCCATTTAGAAAAAATGGGATTCGTAAACATCGTGACATCATAAAACAATTCATATAAGATAAAGGAATTCATAAAAATAGTTCCATCACAACATAACCAAATCAATTTAATAATAGGGATAGAAACAGAAACCTATGTTATCTTAGATGGAAAATAATTTTGATAAAACACTTAAAATGAATTCTTGAGGAAAATATCCTTTCTTCTTCAAAATCAATTTCTTTTCACAAAACGTCATGCAATTTTAAAAGAAATAGATTTTATTGAAAATAGTCATGAAATATTTTTTGAGGACGCTTTATGAAAATAAGGCTTTATAAAACCGTAAAAATCAGTTCGTGCCGTATAAGTTATAAAAACATTCTTCTCGTACTTTTGTCGGAAAAGTCAAAAAGTACCTCGTACGAAAAAGAAAAAAGATTCTTTTCATATCTTTTACAAAAACTCACCGAAGGGTAAAATTGGATATAAACTATTGTAGAAGGATGGAAATAATATTACATATTGAGGGAACATGGATGTGGATGATAAAATACACCCCAGTAATTACCAAAGTAAAAACAATCTCGGATAAAAGTGAGATTGTGATATTTCCCTTACCTTAGGTCCAATTTGCTTTGTACGTGTCCGAAGCTCCTGTATAATGGTTTAAATAATGTTATTGACTTATTCCAGAATCATACATATTGATATGATATCATATATGGTCATATTCTTAGCTTCTTATTAGTAATATTTCATTGTTACTTGTTACTCGGGTCTTTATTGCCTTTTGTTCTTATGCGTGTTTTGTTGAATAAATTCTTATTCTTCTTTTAAGGTTATAGATACCTTATATAGATAATGGTATTAGTGTAACATATATCATATTTATTTATTCAATTCATTTATATAATTACTATGTAATGATGATCATGTAGAACGAGTCGCATCACATCGTGGAGACGGTATTCCGTACGTACGCACGAGTGATGATATCATTCCTATGATCGTGGAATTGTATTGGATTATATATATATTATTTCAGTATCAATATTACTTAATAATAATCATAAATAGTTACTCATTACACCATTATACCCATCCTTGTAAAGTGATGGTGGAAAATAGATTACACCACAGCGTGGAGACGGTATTCCGTACGTACGCACGCGCGGTGATTTCATTTTTTCCGTAGGATGGATAGAAGGTGAATTAGGGTTGTTTCATATTTATAATAACATATCAGTATGTAAGTAATACTGATGTTATTACTTTATCATGAAACAACTAAAGAAGAAGAAGTTGAAGAAGAAAGAAATTGAAAAGATCGGTAATGGATATTACCTCTTCTTTGGAACGCCTCTTTGAATCCTCCACTTAGGGAACTAAGATTGGTCTTTGAAGAAGACCAGGACCTCTAGTATTATTCTAGGGAAGTGGATAGGAGAAAATGGCAGGGGTTTTCCGAGCTTGATTTCTCAAATTGGTGTGAGGAGGAGGGGGAGGAGGTGCCCTTTTATAAGGGAGGAGAGGGGCACCTTAGGAATATCTCAAAATATTATTTTATATTAAAGTCAAAATCGGTTTATAATGGTTCCAAAGGGTCTTATTTCGAAGCTAAAGTGGGGATAGGTCGAAATCCTATCAACCAATAGGATTTAGACAAGTTTAGGGAATTATTTTAACCTTATCAATTAGATTTAACTCTAAGTTAAATAATTTAACTTTTACCGTGTCTTTTTGTTTTCTTTCACTATATGGTTAATACACTTAATATAACATGCCAAAAGAACCCCAAATTGTTTATTACTAATATATATATCCTTATCTAAGTCATTTGGCCGAACCTTAGATTTTTAGGAATAAAATAACAATTAATAATATAATATTTGATTTAAAAACTATTTTGTGTCAATTTTGACACTATTTGATATATGATTTTTGTGAAAGTCATAAAGAATTATATGTTCGAACCAAGTTTATTAAATCAACACTAATATATCATAGTAACCTAGAAAATTAGTGTAATTCATAAAAAGTCTCAAATTACATTTATTTTGGTGTTTATAACATCAATTATGTCAATATTTCATTAATAAGATAATTACTGCATCATCATTGTGTCATAAATAAATTAAATTATTTAATGTCTAAAAATTACAAATAAAATACCATTATTTAGGAAATCTTATTAGATTTCTAATGAATATTTATAGTTGAATTTATCTTATGTATAACCCCATATTAAAAATGATTTACTTATTAAACTTTGATTTTAACTATTTTAACCCTTCTTTAAATAAATTAATAATAAATGTCCTAATCTATTCCAAGTGGGCCTAAATGGTCATATTTTATTCATAAGGTTGTTTTTGGTCGAATTACACTTGTCCAATAGAATTAGGACACGTCTTAGGGTAATATTGATATCATATTTACCCTTAGTTACCCTATTTACTATTAACCGCGGTAAAAAGGTAAAAAGTTACTATTCACCAAAAATTATTTTTATCTCATTGAACCACATTTTACTTACTGATATCAACCGTGTCTGTCGGATTTTCGAAATTCCATTCACAGAAGCAGTAAAATTATGTTTTATGCAAAATTCAGTTTTTAACCTACCACTTAGTGGTTTCACTATTCATCAAAAATTGAAAGTTTTCAGAAAAATACCAAAATTTCACCCTAGGCTAGTTTCGATATTCTGAGTCCAAAAATGATGTCCATTTTGAAAAATAAAATTTAAAAAATTTCAAAAAGTGGTTATTACTATTCATAACGGCTAGTTTTAATAGCATATTGTTGTTTAGTGAAACTCGGTATTGCGTACGACGCAAGCTATCGAGGAAGGTCGCGATTGCGTGTAAAGCAAGCCAAGCAAGTGTTTTGTAGAAAAATATTCCTTTTATGATTTATATAACATAAAAGTCTCGGGTGTTACATTCTACCCCCCTTAAAAAGAATTTTTCCCTCGAAATTCGTCACTTTGTAACAAACAGATGAGGATACTTCTCCCTCATCATATCCTCAAGCTCCCATGTAGCTTATTATAATTGGTGGTTCCTCCATAAAACTTTCACCAAGAAAGTGGTATTGTTCCGTAGGACTTTTTCACTACTATCCAGAATCTCTATCGGCTGTTCTTCATAAGAAAGATCTTGCTCCAGCGGTACAACTTCTGAGCTGAGTACATGTGAAGGATCTGGTATGTACTTTCTCAGGAGAGATATATGGAACACATTGTAAACTTGAGAGAGATTCGGTGGAAGCGCCAATCAGTAAGCTACCTTCCCAACATGATCCAGTATTTCGAAAGGACCGATATATGTAGGGCTCAACTTCCCCTTCTTTCCAAATCTCATAACCCTCTTCCAGGGAGATATTCGTAAGAACACTTTACCACCCACTTCACACTCTAGGTCTTTTCTTCGGTTGTCGGCATAACTTTTCTGTCGACTCTAAGCTGCGCTTATGTGTTATTGAATAGATCTGACCTTTTCTGCCATTTCATCAACGAGATCATGTCCTAATAGCTTTCTTTCCCCAACTTCATCCCAGCAAGTTGGAGTCCTGCATTTCTTTCCATAGAGAGCTTCATAAGGAGCCATCTGAATACTGGAGTGAAAGATATTATTATAAGAAAATTCCACCAAAGGTAGGTGTTGATCTCAACCTCCTTTGAAATCCATAGAGCAATCTCTCAACATATCTTCTAGGGTTTGAATTGTTCTTTCAGACTGACCGTCTGTCTGGGGATGATAAGCAGTACTGAAACTCAACTCTGTATCCAGAGTATGCTGAAGACTTCTCCAGAACTTCGAGGTAAATCTCGGATCCCAATCAGATATAATAGAAAGTGGTAATCCATGAAATCTTACCACTTCCTTTACATATATCCTGGCAAGCTGATCTAGAGAGAAATCCTCTCTAATAGGAATGAAGTGTGCAGACTTTGTAAGACGATCAACTATGACCCAGATAGCATTATTGCCTTTGGATGTTTTAGGAAGTCCTGTGACAAAGTCCATAGTGATGTTTTCCCATTTCCATTCGGGTATGGGTAATGGTTGTAACATCCCCTTAGACTTCTGTCTCTCAGCTTTAACTTGTTGACAAACCAAGCATCGAGAGACATATTCAGCAACATCTCTTTTCATGCCATCCCACCAGAAGTACTCTTTCAGGTCCCTATACATCTTCGTGCTTCCAGGATGAATAGAGAATGAAGAACTATGAACCTCATCCAGCAGCTCCTTCTTTAATTCGGGGATGGAAGGAACACAAACCCGATTCCTGAACTTTATTATCCCATCACAATCAAGGTTGAATTCAGGAACATTTCTCACCTTCTTTTGTAACTCGACATCTTCTTTCTGTGCCTCTTTAATCTTCACATGTATAGATGGTTGAACATTCATTTGAGAAAGATAAGATTTTTCCCCTTCCATTATAATTCCAAGATCCATCCTTTGTAAATCCATAAATATTGGATCTTTTGTGATCCTCATCATGGATAAACTAGCATGGTCTTGTCGACTTAATGCATCTGCCACCTTGTTTGCTTTCCCAGGGTGGTAATGGATTGAGCAGTCATAATCCTTAATCATCTCCAACCATCTTCTTTGGCGCATATTCAGCTCCTTTGGTGTGAAAATATACTTTAAACTTTTATGATCAGTATAAATATCACACCTTTCACCATAAAGGTAATTCCTCCAAATCTTTAATGCAAAGATTACCGCAGCCAACTCCAAATCATGTGTTGGGTAATTTTGCTCATGGATTTTCAACTGTCGTGAGGCATAAGCTATCACCATATCATTTGGCATAAGAACACACCACAATCCCTTCTTGGATGCATCACTGTAGATCACAAACCTTTCTCCACTACAAGGCAGTGTGAGTGCAGGTGCACTGGATAACCTTCTTTTCAACTCCTTGAAATTCTCTTCACATTCCTCTGTCCAGACAAACTTAACTCCTTTTCGAGTCAACTTGGTGAGTGCATTAGATAATCGTGAAAAATCTTTTACAAAACGTCGATAATATCCATCCAAACCAAGAAAACTTCGAATCTCAGTTACTGTTGTTGGTCTCGACCATCTTTCGATAACCTCTATTTTTGCTGGATCCACACATATCCCCTATTTTGAGATTATGTGACCCAAAATTGCAACTTTATGAAGCCAAATTTCACACTTGGTAAATTTGGCATAAAGCTTCTCCTTTCTCAGGGTCTTCAATATAATTCTCAAGTGATCTTCATGCTCTTCCTTGCTCTTTGAATAGACAAGAATATCGTCTATAAAGACTTCCACAAATTCATCAAGATAGTCTCTAAAGACTCTATTCATTAGATCCATGAAGATAGCAGGGGAATTAGTAAGACCAAATGGCATCACTATAAATTCATAGTGTCCATACCTTGTACGGAAAGCCGTCTTTGGTATATCCTCCCTTTTGACCCTTAATTGATGATACCCTGAACGAAGATCAATCTTGGAAAAGTATTGAGCTCCGCGTAGTTGGTCAAATAAGTCATCAATGCGTGGGAGAGGATATTTGTTCTTGATAGTGATCTTGTTAAGTTCTCGATAATCAATGCAGAGTCTCATTGATCCATCTTTCTTCTTAACAAATAGAACAGGTGCTCCCCAAGGTGACGCACTAGGGCGTATGAATCCCTTATCAAGATTCTCTTGGAGTTGCTTCTTCAATTCCTGCAACTCAATTGGGGCCATTCTATAAGGTGTCTTTGAAATTGGCAAAGCGCCCGGTACGAGTTCTATTGAAAACTCAACTTCACGATTTGGTGGAAGACCCGGTAATTCCTCCGGAAATACATCATCAAACTCCCGTACAATGGGCATATTCTTAATCGTGAGTTTCTCACCAACCATTTGAGATAAATAACCTTCATTTAGTGGAATCAAGACCCATAAGATGGAAGAAATTTCCACTGGAAGGTTATGTTCATCCTTGCATTGATAGACGATCGTAGATTGATCTGGAATATGAAATGTGACTTCCCTTATTTGGAAATTGATATGAGCTCCATGTAGAGAAAGCCAATCCATGCCAAGAATCACATCAAATTCCACTAAAGGAAGGATCACAAGATTTGCAGGAAGCACTTTCCCACAAACTTCGATCGGAGAAGAATTATAAACTTTTGATGCGACTGTTGTGCCATTAGGTGTTGTCACAGCTAACTCAACATCTAATTGTTGAGGTAATACGGTGATACCCTTAGAAAATTATTTAGAAATAAAAGAGTGGGTGGATCCAGAATCAAATAAAACATTTGCTACTTTAGAGTGGATGATAAGTGTACCTTTCACCACTTCGTTATCGTACTCCACATCGCTGATAGAAATTGCATGTGACTTTCCTTTGTCTTTAGCCTTAATATTTTTTTGACGTCGACCATCATCATCAACCCTTGGATTTGGGCATTGATTGGCATAATGCCCCATCTCCTTGCACTTGAAACATTGAAGTGTAGTAGGTTCATTCTGTGTATCCCTTCTTTTGTTTGCATCATTAGACATCTTCTTCCCATTATCACGGCATTCAAATGCCCGATGACCTTCCTTTCCACATTTAAAACATTTACTTGTCCCTTTAAGACAACTCCCTCCATGTTTCATTCCACACTTTGAGCATAAGGGAAAGTTCATCTTCTTTTCAGTGTGCTCTTTAGATTTTCCTTTGAATTCCATCTTCCTCTTCTTATCAAACCCATGTGACTGATGGGTTACTCCAATCTCCATCTCGACTTTGAGAGCACATCAAACGATTTCCTCGTAGCTATTGAAGTCCCTTATGTCTAACGCCCTTCGAAGACTTGGTTTTAAGCCACTAAAGAATCGATTGATCTTACTCTCAGGTTGGATAATAATACCAGAAGCGTACCTTGCAAGTCTTGTAAAATTTGCTTCATAGGTACCAACAGATTCATCATCCCTTTGCTTCAGTTCAAGGAACTCTTTTTCCATCTTTGTTCGGAGAATACGAGGGAAGTACTTATTGAAAAATAAGTTCTTGAACTCGTCCCATTCCATAGACAAAATTTCATCCCTTTGCCTCATATTCTTAATAAGATTCCACCATTGATCAGCATCTCCTTCCAAACGATACAATGCTAGGATGACTTTATCATGTTCAGAACATTGATGAACTGAAAATATCTTTTTAGTAGTACTAATCCATTGTTCAGCAACTAATGGATCAGTAGACCCACTGAAAGAAGGTGGACGCTGCCTCATGAAGGATTCAACAGAATGTTGCTCCTTCCTTTGCTCGTTTGGAAGTCCTGCATGATTCATAGAATGAGAAAGTTGTGTGAGCATGGCTACAAGATTTTTCATTCCAGCTCCCATATCGTTTGGTTGCTCAGGGGGACAATCATTGCATTGCCCATCGCATTCCGCATTAACACGGTTCCTTCGGGTTCCAGCCATTGACTAAAACCAAGAAGAATAGTGTGAGCAACACTAATTATAATAGGAAAACCACATAATTCAAGAATAAAATTTTCATGCTTAAGGTCTTATCCTAGGTTATTCATGGCCATTTCTAAAACACTAAGATTGTGTTCTATACTTAGACTTATCCTTAGGGTTCTTACTAAGGCTTTCACATCATAGTTTCCAAAGGATGACTATACCTTTCCTCTGATACCAACTATAAAGACCCATACTTTACATACATTGTTAATACTTCAAAATTGAAACACACTTATTACAACATATGACAAAACCACAAAGGACCGTATAGGTATAGTGTCTTTAGAAACTGGGAAACATAAATAACTGGTTCATAAATCTTCTACAGTGTCTCCCATTTATTTCATCATATCTAGGGTCCCTTTTAGAATATTCTACTCAATATCCATCTTCCTGAACTGGGGAAAAGAAAACATAAAAGGGTGAGCTCAAATGCTCAGCAAGGGCAAATAAAGGAAATAAAAATCATATCATATCTTTTTGAAAATCAAAACCTGCAAAAGAGATCATAATATCTTAACATGGAATAAATCATAGAAGTGAAAATGAGATCCCCATAATCATAACATAAAACTTGAAACTTTGTGGCATGCACACATAATCATGGAAAATAATTTCTTGTTAGTTATGACTCATTGCCAAGACTATCTTAGTGGACAAAGTCCCTTTCTGAACCGAGTCACCCTCGTTCCAGTCCTGTTTCACTGAACCGGTATAACCTACCGTTCCAGCCATGTCTATCTCATGAGATATAAAATCTTTACCCAATGCATTGGAGGGAGATATATATCCCACCCATCTCATAATGATACCATTATTATGTGTGCCACAAAATCATAAATCATACATCATTTCATAACCCATGTAGTAAAAATGGGATTCGTAAACATCGTGACATCATAAAACAATTCATATAAGATAAAGGAATTCATAAAAATAGTTCCATCACAACATAACCAAATCAATGTAATAATAGGAATAGAAATAGAACCCTATGTTATCTTAGATGGAAAATAATTTTGATAAAACACTTAAAATGAATTCTTGAGGAAAATATCCTTTCTTCTTCAAAATCAATTTCTTTTCACAAAACATCATGCAATTTTAAAAGAAATAGATTTTATTGAAAATAGTCATGAAATATTTTTGGAGGAAGATTTATGAAAATAAGGCTTTATAAAACCGTAAAAATCCGTTCGTGCCGTATAAGTTAGAAAAACATTCTTCTCGTACTTTTGTCGGAAAAGTCAAAAAGTACCTCGTACGAAAACGACAAAAGATTCTTTTCATATCTTTTACAAAAAATCACCGATGGGTAAAATTGGATATAAACTATTATAGAAGGATGAAAATAATATTACATATTGAGGGAACATGGATGTGGATGATAAAATACACCCCAGTAATTACCAAAGTAAAAACAATCTCAGATAAAAGTGAGATTGTGATATTTCCCTTACCTTAGGTAAAATTTGCTTTGTACGTGTCCAAAGCTCCTGTATAATGGTTTAAATAATGTTATTGACTTATTCCAGAATCATACATATTGATATGATATCATATATGGTCATATTCTTAGCTTCTTATTAGTAATATTTCATTGTTACTTGTTACTCGGGTCATTATTGCCTTTTGTTCTTATGCGTGTTTTGTTGAATAAATTCTTATTCTTATTTTAAGGTTATAGATACCTTATATACATAATGGTATTAGTGTAACATATATCATATTTATTTATTCAATTCATTTATATAATTACTATGTAATGATGATCACGTAGAACGAGTCGCATCACATCGTGGAGACGGTATTCCGTACGTACGCACGAGTGATGATATCATTCCTATGATCGTGGAATTGTATTGGAGTATATATATATTATTTCAGTATCAATATTACTTAATAATAATCATAAATAGTTACTCATCACACCATTATACCCATCCTTGTAAAGTGATGGTGGAAAATAGATTACACCACGGCGTGGTGACGGTATTCCGTACGTACGCACGCGCGGTGATTTCATTTTTTCCGTAGGATGGATAGAAGGTGAATTAGGGTTGTTTCATATTTATAATAACATATAAGTATGTAAGTAATACTGATGTTATTACTTTATCATGAAACAACTAAAGAAGAAGAAGTTGAAGAAGAAAGAAATTGAAAAGATCGGTAATGGATATTACCTCTTCTTTGGAACGCCTCTTTGAATCCTCCACTTAGGGAACTAAGATTGGTCTTTGAAGAAGACCAGGACCTCTAGGATTATTCTAGGGAATTGGAGAGGAGAAAATGTCAGGGGTTGGCCGAGCTTGAGTGCTCAAATTGGTGTGAGGAGGAGGGGGAGGAGGTGCCCTTTTATAAGGGAGGAGAGGGGCACCTTAGGAATATCTCAAAATATTATTTTATATTAAAGTCAAAATCGGTTTATAATGGTTCCAAAGGGTCTTATTTAGAAGATAAAGTGGGGATAGGTAGAAATCCTATCAACCAATAGGATTTAGACAAGTTTAGGGAATTATTTTAACCTTATCAATTAGATTTAACTCTAAGTTAAATAATTTAACTTTTACCGTGTCTTTTTGTTTTCTTTCACTATATGGTTAATACACTTACTATAACATGCCAAACGAACCCAAAATTGTTTATTACTAATATATATATCTTTATCTAAGTCATTTGGCCGAACCTTAGATTTTTAGGAATAAAATAACAATTAATAATATAATATTTGATTTAAAAACTATTTTGTGTCAATTTTGACACTATTTGATATATGATTTTTGTGAAAGTCATAACAGAATTATATGTTCGAACCAAGATGGTTAAATCAACACTAATATATCATAGTAACCTATAAAATTAGTGTAATTCATAAAAAGTCTCAAATTACATTTATTTTGGTGTTTATAACATCAATTATGTCAATATTTCATTAATAAGATAATTACTGCATCATCATTGTGTCATAAATAAATTAAATTATTTAATGTCTAAAAATTACAAATAAAATACCATTATGTAGGAAATATTTTTATCTTTATAATTAATATTTATAGTCGAATTTATCTTATGTATAACTCCATATTAAAAATGATTTACTTATTAAACATTGATTTTAACTATTTTAACCCTTCTTTAAATAAATTAATAATAAATGTCCTAATCTAATCCAAGTGGGCCTAAATGCTCATTTTTTATTCATAAGGTTTTTTTTGGTCGAATTACACTTGTCCAATAGAATTAGGACATGTGTTAGGGTAATATTGATATCATATTTACCCTTAGTTACCCTATTTACTATTAACCGCGGTAAAAAAGGTAAAAAGTTACTATTCACCAAAAATTATTTTTATCTCATTGAACCACATTTTACTTACTGATATCAACCGTGTCTGTCGGATTTTCGAAATTCCATTCACAGAAGCAGTAAGATTAAGTTTTATGCAAAATTCAGTTTTTAACGTACCACTTAGTGGTTTCACTATTCATCAAAAATTGAAAGTTTTCAGAAAAATACCAAAATTTCACCCTAGGCTAATTTCGATATTCTGAGTCCAAAAATGAAGTCCATTTTGAAAAATAAAATTTATAAAATTTCAAAAAGTGGTTATTACTATTCATAACGGCTAGTTTTAATAGCATATTGTTGTTTAGTGAAACTCGGTATTGCGTACGACGCAAGCTATCGAGGAAGGTCGCGATTGCGTGTAAAGCAAGCCAAGCAAGTGTTGTGTAGAAAAAGATTCCTTTGATGATTTATATAACATAAAAGTCTCGGGTGTTACATGCCTCTCCCAAAATCCCCTAAAATCTAAGGTGCATGATCACAACATGTCATCAATCACTTGAATAATATGGAATGACTGGCCACTAGTCAAAGGGTGGTGTGTTTTACTTAGTAGCACCTATGTACCCACTTACCTATAGGAACTCTACCAGAATGATATATAAAATACGTATCCCTATATGAAATGATAGTGTAAATGACCCCATATAGTCATACTATCTCACAAACATTCAACTTTACTAGATCATCTACACTGAAGGTATCCATGATTAATAGAAACTGTTAAACCTTCATGAGAATGTCCATAAAAACCCATAAAAAATTTATTCCTCGAAGTGAATTTGAAAAAATAGTCCTGAAATTCATTTTGACATCATCCCATTTCCACATGGGCATATGTAACTTCTATAAAATTTAGGCTGGTCACTAATGTTTCTCGTTCACCTAATGACAGGTGGAAAATCTCATTACAAAACTAGCTACGACTCTTTTCATACCTAGCCACCAGTACTCATAGCATATGTCACAGTACGTCATGGTCACACCGATGCACACTATCCATAAAGAGGCATGAAACTACAACAACATATCCTCATGTAGTTATATTAGAACCCATACGCGGCCATGGATACACATAACCTCATCATCTCTTATATTCTATCTAGGATGTGGATTTTCATCTTTAACACTCAATCATAGGATAAGGACCTAGGAATCTAATAGGTGCATCATCCTAACTCTATCCAATAAGGTAGAGGTCACAACTAAGGATAAAAGAAAATTATACATATGAATGTCCTTCACCTCCAAGTGAATCATAGTGAACAAATCCATAAGCTTCCACTCACTACACGCCTCTTTAACTACCTATATCTGAGCCATTCTACTCTGTGCATCAACCACTGCATTTCCCTTTAAATGAATATAGGAAATCTCGATGTTTAAAGAATGTAGGTATTCAACCCACCTTTGGTTCCTTATATTCAGATCATGCTATGTAAATATGTACTTTAGGATTTTGTGGTATGTTTACACCGCCAAAACACTATCATAATAAGTAATATCTCCAAAAACGTAATGCATAAAAAACTACAGCTAGCTCGAGAACATGTGTTAGATTGTACCTATTGTGTGACCTTAGTTTCCTAATACCAGATGCCACGACTCTATATCCATGCACCATTACTACTCCTAGCCCAATACCAAATGTGATGCAATACATAGTGTAGTTCATTCCCTAATCTTGCAGAATTAGGACCGACGGAGAAGTCAGTCTCCCATTAATCTCCTGAAATGCTATCTCACAGGTATCTATCCATAAAAACATAACACCATTCTTAGTCAAGTCCATAAGAATCACTTATAGGTGAGATAATTACCATATGAAATTCCTCAAATATCCAAAAATCCCAAACAAACTATGTTTATAAATGTTGTTTTTGTGATGCTCCCAGGAAACTACAACTCTCATCTTATTGGGGACAACTGTTACCCATATCTAAAAGGCAATATGACCCAGGAAGTGAATTTTATTTACATATATGTGGCACTTTGTGAGATTAGTATATAATTGCTTCTCTCTTACTATCTCCAAAATTATCTCAATACATTTGGAATGATCGCATCGATGGTGTGAATACACTAGGATATCTTCCATGAAAACTAATATGAAAGAATCCAGATAATGATGGAAAACATGGTTCATCAAGACCATGAAAACCAAAAGATAATTCATGAGAAAAAATGGCATAAAAAGATACTTATATAGGCAATAACAGCTATGAAAATATATACAAGGAATTTCTACAGGTCTAACAGTCACCTGATGATATCCACATCTCAAATCAATTTTCATGAATACATGATATCCTTGAATCTAATAAAAAATATCATCTATCCATGACAAAGGTTATTAGCTCATAAACATCAAATGGATCAATTTTTATTAATCCATGCCATGCCTAAGGTTTTCATCCACCTTTTTCACAAAAATGACCTGCGAACCCCATAGAGATATATTGGGTCCTATAAACCCATTTTCCCCAAATCATCTATATACCTTTTGAGCTCATGAAACTCTATAGTATCAATCCTATAAGGAGTAATGGATTTCGGTGTAGATCCCAGAATAATCTTCCTGGGGAATTCCATCATTATCTTAGGAGTTATCACAGAAATGACATTTGAGAGAATTTCCCTGAATTTATCATCCACTAGAGGAAAGTCTATCTGAATTGAACAATGATCATCCAGAAATAAACTAGAAATATGGGATGTCATTCTTCCCAACCCATGATTCTACAGTCCAACTCATATAACCCATAAATCCCATTCAATAGTGTGATTATATATTGTTCCCTCTGGTGATGTAAAGGTCACCCTCCAAAAATAGCATTCAATGAAATCTTTAAAAGTTACTAGCTAGTCCATCTCGAGTATATCGGCAAACCCGGTCATCTCGAGGAAAATAATATTCTAGACAAAGTTACACCCACCAACCCTAAGGGGAAATCCCTAGACTGACATACATCATCTGTTCTAATACCCAATGGAGTTTCATGTATAATAACACACTTAGAAAATAGAATCATGATCCCAAGGATCTCCACAATAGGTAAGTATATAAAAATATGAGATGCAGTTTTATAAAAGAGATAAGATTCAATAGTAGATGCTACCAAGATCATACTTCTTGACATTGATGGTCTGGAAACCTGATCCTTCGGTGTAGGTTGTACAGAATAGATCTAACAAGAACCATGGCCCTATGATACAACCTGAATATCTGGATAGGCTCAATCTATTATATTGGTACAACAAGTTTTTGGATTCTACATCCTTGACCACCACCACCTTATCTGGAATGATTAGTAATACTCTTTCTCATATCCTAATATAGAGCTATGAAACCCACTCCTAAACCTAGTGTCATACATGACCCGAACCTCTCACTAATGGAGGGAAGGTTCAGAAGAAACATTACATGTCGCCCATCCTTCCTCAATCTCAACACCCGAATGGATCACGATATCACCGATTCCTCACATTTCTCCATTTTACAAACTCATGACAGGAAAATTCACTACCAATACTAATGTCTTTGGTGGTGATCATCTCATGAGAAGCCTCAAAACATCGCTTTCTACCACAGGAAGTTGAACCACTAGGTTGAGAGATTACCATGCTCTACACTGTTCCCCTAGCTTCCCCCAAGTTTGACTCTATAATCATCACATGAGATACAATCTCCTTAATCATCATCAACCTCAACACATTGATCTAGGATCAGATGACATGTTGGAGACCTTCCTTGATGTTTCTCACCCTCGATAACTCATCATCAAGGTATGCCGATTAAAAATTCAAAATCGCTATGAAGAAATTTGAATACTCCATAATCATTATAGCGCCCTTATCCATATGCACAAACTCGTAGAACCTCTCTTCCTTTAGAGGCTTAAGGTAAAATTAGTCATTGAACAAAGTTTTTAAATTAACCCAAACCATATCTCATAGCCTGTCATCCTGGTTCAGAAGACCCCACCAACACTTCACTTTTCCATGAATCATATAATTCATGATCTTCACTATCCTCTAAAAAGGTGTATCTAGATGCTCAATGATCAGTAGAGTGGCCTCAAACTGCAACACAACATCATGTGTAACACCATCCCCAAATACGTGTGAGAATGCTTATACTGGAACACACCCATAAGCTTAGAATTAGACAAGTTAGGTTGCAGTGCTCCCTGAAAAATCTACATGAAATAGAAAAACCCCTTTTGGAACTATTCCTGAGAACCTGTGTTCGGTAAAACCACTAGTACCGAAACATGAACCATTAGAGGATCCACTGGTATCCCATGACATACAACCTCTTGGGGATGGTCGTATCCACCCTCCTGGAATACGACTGGAGGTCATCATGGTGACATTTCTCTATAAATACAAACACATTCATCATAAAATAATGACATCTAAAGTTCATACGTTAAAGTGTAGGATAGGTCAAAAAAATCCTATAATTAGGTCGTACAACACAAGCATCTCCTAAATCTAGGACTGGTAGAAAGAAACAGTCCCAAACATCACCAGAGAAACATCAATAAGCTCAGTCAAAAGTCGGGTCCAGGTCAGGTCACTATTTAACAGTTTTAAATTAAAATTTAAATTAAAATTTATATACCATTTCATTTTAAATGTTTGAACCAAATGGTTCACTACTTTTGATCCATAAGGTCCCATACACCTTAATAAAATCTACACCATAACATGTTCTGGTCTATATGACTGTTGATCTATCACTCAACATTCCATAATTGGCTGCTTAAGGTGTCTGTTGTAGCTTTATCTGGAAGGAACTACAAAGGTTTCGATGTGAACTCTATACATCAGCCATTTTTTCCAAACCACTACACAAATCATTTATCAAATCAGCAGGATTATCTATCACGACACATATCACAACATCATGAATACAAGTGATGCATCATATATGGAATTGAATAATGCATGGTATATGATTCCTGTAAGGTGACTAAAATGATGCATGAGATTCCATACCCTCAACTCATCAAGCTGAAAAAATAGATCCCTAAATCATATAAATGATAAAATCATAATTCAATTTCATCACCTAGCTGTATAATCAAACCAACTCTAATGGTCAAAATCCAAAAAACAATTATTTCTATTTTAGGAAATGTGGGTTTTTTAGTATATAGGTTATCTACTCCTAGGAACTGCTCATTACCAAATTATAATTCTTTCTTATACCATTTATATTATCTTGAAATAGAAATTATAGAAAAGAAACCATGTTGATACCCCTATGTAACATCCTATACTCAGATGCCACTAAATAGTTTCTCGATCCTAGTTGATCACATGGCCTCAAGTGTATCTCCCCAAATGTCAGAGGATACTGGTTAGAAGCGAGGGCCTAGAGTGTGTCTGTGGGGAGACTATTCCCTATTTTCAAATTGAAATGTTGTAGTAGCAATCATACAGATCAATAAAAGAATAATAATATTAAATTAATAATATGTAAACATCCAAATTAAAAATATATACAACAATTCCATAATAAATCACAAATATAATGATGATCATGTCATGTATCTAAAAAAATATCCAAAACAGGTATGTAGGAATTATATTAGTATATTTATCAAAATACCAAAAATAACAAATTTACTATCTCCAGATAGCATCACAAATATCAACTCAATACCATTCTCCCAAACTCTCAACCATGGCACAAAGTCAAGCATCAAAATATGGGTGCTTTCCCTTGTCCCTACCTACATCCAAATAGACTTTTCGGGTACCCAATGACATCCCTAATTGGGTGTGAGATATAGACCCTAGATGTCACCACCCAATGTGTCTATAAAAAATCATGTATATCCAATATAATCTATATCATAATGAATGGTATATAATAGATATGATAGTAATACACGTAAAATGACCATCGAAAAAGTATATCTATAATGTGATACTGTCAATCCAAACAAGGATACCTATAAAAAAAGTTTCAAGATCTTATAATAATGAAGCATTATAAATAATTAAGTAAACAAGATGAGCGTACCATACACAAAACTTATCATATCACCCATGGAATTTCCATATTATAAATATATCAAATAAACCATGGAACCACCATATATCCATAAGTTTCATATTTACCAGAGCCGAGTCGTATAATCAAAGAGTCACCTTTACCACTGATGTAATGTATAATAAATTTTTTTAGACCCCTTGAGGCTAGATTCATGGTGTAGTGAACCAATATATCCTTGTCGAGTCCCCTAAGAAACCTGAGGGAAACCTGGTTAGACTTGAATTTGTGTCTAAATAGCATGTAAAAAGACCATTCCCAATGTGATCCAAAAAAAGTTGGATCCATGGGGTATCAAGGCCCAAAGAATCCCATATAATCAAGATAGAAAGAGAATTATAGGTCCAAGGATTCTAATACCATATCCATAACCCATGATAAATGAAACTCATAGAGTCCTATGTTACCATTCAACATTTAAATCATTTTTCATTTGAACAATCCATATTCAATTAGTTTGCCCGCTCATATCACAATTCACATTTAATTTCATTTCACGAGTCTAAACACTAATAGAAAAATTATATATAAACCATGTAATTTAAAACATAAACAAGAAAATGATACAATATCTAACCCATAACAATAAATTTAATTCAATGATTTATTAATAGGATTCCACTTACTAAGCAAGAGCTTACTCACACCATGGGAAGTTTTATAATAGAATATGAAAAGGAAATTCACATGGCACACCCCATAAGTGGAATTAGTCATAGAAACAACCTCTAACACATATAAATAGAACTAAAGGGAATCTCTAACATGTTCCATTATGTTCATTTTAAATATTTAATTCATTTTTGAGTCCACAATGGAATATTTGATAGGTGGCACAATGTCAAATAGATTTATAAATCATTAAAACACTCATGATAATTATAAACCACCAAAATTAGGTATATAGTAGAGTTTCCATATAGTATAAACATTGGATTTGAATCATATGAGAACAAAAATGAAGAATAGAAAAGGAACCTGAAAATAGAGAAAATTATCTTTCACCTAAATTATATAGGCGATGCTGAGAAGAATAAAGAATGAAAAAAAGGAAATTAGTACTCATCAACATGGATCCAATGAGTTGATCAATGAGCTATTCCAAGATTAGATGAAGAAACAAGATCAGATCATAAGATTTTTCTTTTGAAAGAGATCTCTATGATCCACTACAACCTAACAGAGTAAAAGAAACAATGTTTTTGTTTTACTTTATTTTTAAGGGAAAATGACAAATTTCACAAAAATTTCTAAGAATAAAAATTTTAAAAGTCATTCACCCTTTTCCATACTAATGGGGAACCCACATGGTCACTATGCGTGGTTTAACTAGCCATATGCAAACCATACAGAACACCTCTATCAAAAATTGTAGGTACTCTTGCATGGGTGTGTGCCTCTATCTACATGGTTTCCTCAAATTGTGAGGCATGTATCTTCCCATTATCATTCCTCAAACAGTTAGTAGTAATCGTTCGACCAATCCTGTATACTTTTCAGTAACTATTTGGCCTGCCTTATTTTTCCAAAAGGAAGGATTTGAGCTATGAAAAATCCCTAGAAACCCCCAATACCCCACATAAACTCAAAGCATATTCATAAAAGTATCTAAAGAAGCATTTAAATTGAAAAAAAGTTATATAACTCATAAAAAACCAAGTATCATACTATATGGTTATTAAAATGATATTTTTTTGTATGAGTTTTAAGATAATGAAGGCATAAGTCATTTAAATAAATTTTCTATGATTCCAAACAAGTTTTCATAGAAATAATTTTACCTCAAAAGGTAATATTGTGATCTTTTTAAGGGAAAATGATGTAATTTTTAGATAAAAATGTATGTTCTTATGAAAATTATGTTCATGTATTATCATATTTTTCACTCATCTAATTGATTTCATCTTTTTATATCCCATATTGAGCTTATTGTTATAATCCCATGTTTTAAAAATATTTTGATAGGGATTTATGGTTGATTAGGTATAAGGATGAAGTCACAATCAAATTTTTGAAGATATGTCATGAAAAGGAAAAATGAAACTTTTCAAAAGTATTTTTTAGTGGGGAAAATGGATACTAAGTAGAAATTTCATGTTTATAATATATGGTATCTTAATTGAAGACTTATGACCTAAATATCTAAACCTATAACCATAAAAGATCATTGGGAATGAAAAATTGTTAATTCTAATTTAAAGTCACTAGAATATGCAATTTTTATAATTGGTTCCTTATAGTTGGTTTCAGTGAAAATGTTTAGAAAACATTATGTTTTAAGATAATGAAAATAGAATACCCATAGAATATTTTACCTAATGGGTATTTTGTAATGATATAGAATTTAAAGATTACCATGTTTCTTCAACTAATATTGGTTTATTCAGAATGGTTTTCCAAAGTAGAAACACAGTGACTATAGTAAGAAGGAAACAAGAGGATTATATCATTGCAAATCAGTAGACACAAATGGTTGGAATTGGAAATGGGTAGTTTTTTACTATGATATATCAGATGATATGAGCTATAAATGGTGGCAGAATCCATTCTAGAGAGAAACCAGATATTCCATAGAGAAACATGACGATAGTGAAGAAATTTATGAGACAGAAACCTCCAACATTAAATGGATCTTCATTCCTAGTGTTATCCGAAGGTTCGGTCAATTTCATGAAGAATATATTTTTAGTCATGGGGTGTTTTGAACATGAATAGGTAACCCTTTCCATTTAACATTTTGAAGGTGAATCTTTTTGATGGAGGTCTTTTATTAAGAATAATAAATTTAAATATAATATTTATTCCTTGTAATGAGATGCATATAAGAATATATTCCTTGAAAAATATCTCCCTATGGGTTTTTAACCTAGGATGGTGAAACAATTCTTGGAATTGCGGAAAAGGGAAAAAGATTATATATCTATGTATGGAGAAAATTTTACAAAATTGTCCAAGTATGTTCATGATTTTATCTTGGATATTTATAGTAATATAAATAGGTTTTACTCAAGTTTGAAACCA
Source organism: Viscum album (assembly GCA_963277665.1). Lineage (NCBI taxonomy): Eukaryota > Viridiplantae > Streptophyta > Magnoliopsida > Santalales > Viscaceae > Viscum > Viscum album. The sequence continues at coordinate 718,801,617 of OY728128.1, forward strand.
AGATATCATAGTGAATAATCATTCCATGAATTAAAATGTTATGAGAAACTTGTTCGGTGTTGCAGGAATGTAGAAATGGAGTTCACTAATGATCATGTATTCCATGAGAACAAGCCAAAAAAGTATTGTATAGAAGGAGGGAATAATTCATCAAAGAAACTTATAGGTGAGAAATTAAACATATCATATTGTTATAAGGGTATTAAAAATTATCAAGGGTAGCGTCTGGTAAATAATATAAAGTGTTACTAGTGTGGTGAGTTTGGTAACATGGCTCTTGACTACAAAGAAAATAGTCACGAATAATAAATGAATGGGGTTAATGATATCCATTTATCATTAATATATTTTAGTTTCTATTATTTGGGAAATTATACTAACATGTGTCTAAATTTATTTACTCGATATGAATGTCATCAAGAATAAAAGTTGAATGTTGGGGTGAAATTTTTTTCTACTACTACGGTTAATGGAAGGAAATATAATGATGTGAGAATATGTATGTTACTTTTTTATTCAAAATATTTTAATACCCAATTTGACTCTAGATCTCCATATTCCTTCATTTATAAGAAATTATCATGGAAATTTAGAGTATCACTTCATGAAAGTAAGATAAAAAATTTGGTAAAAACTACATGTTGAAGTTTCGAAGAAACCATGATTTGTATGTATATTATTAATTTTATTTTTGGGATGATATTTCCAAAAAAATAATTCTAAAAATACAATGGTATATTTGATATTATTTTTGGTATGAATTGGCCATTAGTTTATCAGGATATGATAGATTACAAATCTAAGAATATTTTTTTAATGATATTATACCTTATATAATATATCATAAAGGTAAGAAATTGATTAAGGATGTTAGTGAAAGTTACATTTTTCATATTCTTGAAAATAAATAATCTATCAAATTAGTGATGTACCAGAAGTGAATGAATATATGGATATTTTTCTTAATGATTTACATTTATTTTTTCCTCATGGAGAGGTTCAATTTAATATTTTCTTAGTTATTCATGATATGAATTTTTCAAAACTCCCTTATCGAATGGATCATGTCGAAAATTTATAATTGAAAATGTAACCACAAGAGATGCTAGATAAATGTTTCATCCATCCTAGCACTACACCATGAGGCATTAATTTTTTTTATAAAAAAAATATTGTTCAATGATACTTTTAATTTAGTATAGATCCTCGAGAAACATCACATTCAAGAACAAGTAACCTCTTACATATATTGAGGATTTGTTCTATCAGCTCTAGGGGGAACAATGTTTTTGAGGATTGATATTAGGTAAGGGTACTATCAGTTAAATGTGAAGGATGAAGTATCCCAAATAATATATTTTCTTTTAGATTTGGTCATTCTGATTTTTTGTTAATAAATTTAGGATGATTAATAATACAAATATATTTATGGATCTAATGAATTGAGTTTTCCATAATTTCATTGACAAGGTTATTTTTGTATTTATTGTTGATATATTGGTATATTCTAAATTTCTTAAGGATCATGAATGAAACATAAGGATTTTCATTCAAACCTAAATAGAAAGGAAACTATATATAAAATTTAGTAAGTGTCATTTTTTTGCAATAAATTCCTCTCCTTGGACATATTTCTTATATATATATAATTACTATTTACCTTACTGAAACTAAAGTTGTTAAATAGTTCCCAAAACCTACCAATATCACATAGATTCTTACTTTTCTATGTTTATAAGTTTATTACTTGTTGTTTTTGATAAAAATTGATCAGTTTTCTATTAAAATGACTATGTTAACTAAAAAAGGTGTTAAGACCATCTGGAAAAAAGAATATGATGATTTTTTGGGGCCTAAAAATAAGAAAAATGAAGCTCTAGGTTCGAGATTTCCCTCCAGAAGTGGTGAATTTATCAACTCAAGTGACAAATATTTAAAGGGACTTGTTTATGTCTTAATATAGAATAATTAGATAATTTATTGTGCTTTATGAAAACTGAAACCTCATGAGTTAAATTATCCTATACATGACCTAGAATTAGATATTATAGTAATTCATTTAAAAAGTATGAGGCCTCATTTTTGTTGATAAATGTATCAAATATATAACAATCATAAAATTTTGATCTATATATTCAATTAGAAAGAGTTGAACATGATACAAATAAAAAAACATGAACTAATCAGGGATTCTAATTTTATAATCCATTATCATATTGGAAAAGAATAAAAATGGGGTGATTATTCGATTCAAATGCATGAAACATGTTATATTTGGAACATAAACCTTTGTTTAATGATATTATGAATTTTATAATATAATTTATTGATGAAGAAACATCCTCTATATTTTTAGGTGTCAATAAAATAATATTTAATAGAAATAATTAAGCAACATCAGAAGGAAGAACATAGGTTATAGGGAAAGGTGTAACTTGTTAATAAGGGTGTGTTTACTAAAATTAATTTTGAAAATTGGTGTTTTGAGGTTTGTAAAGATATTATGTTTCCTTGTAATCTCTAGTTATAGATATATAAATTGATTGAAGTTCATTGATCACCATTTTAATTTCCTCTAGAAAGCACTAAGATGTATTGAGGTGTGTGTGAGTATTACAGGTAGGCGGGAATGAAAAGAGGTGTTGAGGAATTTACCATGAAACTTTTGACCTATCAATAGGTTAAATCAGAATGAAAATTAATGAATGGGATGTTTTTGATTTTTCCAAATCCAGAGTGTAAATGGGAAGATGTATCCATGTATTTAATAGTGGGATTTCAATATACATCATGTGGTAATAATAGAATTTGGGTTATTTTTGATCGATTAATTAAATTTATGAATTTACTTCCCATTAGAGATACTACATATTTGGATCAAAATATTTTGACTGTACATCAAGGAAATTGTCAATATACATGGATTTACTCTCCCTATTGTATAAGAACATGATCTTAGGTTTACTTCAAATTTTATGAAATGTATTTAGTAGTTATTGGGTACTAATTTTTTTTCCAGTACTATTTTTTATCCCTAATATGAAATATAATTCAATCAAATGACTAAAGAATTATAAGACATAATTCATTATTATTGAATGGATTAATATAAAATTCGGTATTAATATATTTCATTAGTTTAGTTTTCTTATAATTACAGTTTTCGTTCAAGTATATAGGTTGATCCTTTTAAAGCATTATATGGAAAGAAATGCCAGACTCCATATTTTTGGGATGAGGTATATTAAAGGAATTTGATGGGAACATAATTGTTAGATGAAATGGTTAATAATGTGGAGGTAATTTAATAAAAAATGAGTACATCTCATAAATGTTATAAAATTTTTTGATAACAAGAGGAACAGTATTTTTTTCAAGGTAGATTATAATGTTTTTCTAAATGGATATCCATGGAAAAGTGATATGTGTTTTGGTAAAATGGGGAATATAATTCCTTGGTTCATTGGAACATATAAAATCCTAGATAAATTTATATTAGTTTCTTACCAAGTATCCCTGCCTCCTATTTGATCTCATATATATAATTTTTTTCCTTATTTCAATGTTAAGAAAGTATATTCCATATTAATCTCATGTTTGATCCCTAAGGTTGGTTAGTTGGATGAAAATATATCATATGATGAACCACTAGTTCAGATTCATGACCATAGATATCATGTTTTTCGAAATAAGGGAGTTCATTAAGTAAAAGTTTTTTAGAAAACCCATATGGTTAAAGAAGGAACATGAGAATCTAAAAATGCTATGAGGCTGAGATATACCCACTTGTTTAATAGGTGAATAAAATTTCAAGGATGAAATTTATTGAATGGGGAAGAATGTAAAAAAATAATGATAGAATTAATAATTTTTATATTTGTAGGATGCATGAATTAGATAGTTGTATTCATTTTAAAACTAAAAATAAATTTTTAAATCAAAAAGGAAATAGATTAAATAAACTATTTTCTAAAAAGATTTTATTTATATGTTTAATTTTAAAATTTTAAAATTTTAATTTTAAGAAATGAATTTTATTCATAAAATTAGCATGTAATTTTTTAAGGCATGTTTTTGAGAATTTTCTAAAAGGATTATTTTTAGTAAATATTGAAAAATACTGACTTTGTTATTAAAAATTGTTGTTATTATAAATTATTTAAAAATTAAAATTATATTTTTGATGATTTTTAAAATTTAATTACTTTATTCATATATAAAATGATTCAATTATAGTTTTTAAAATTAACTTTCTTCATGATGTCAGTATAAATCATATTATACTAAAAATATGGTTTTTTTTCTAAAAACCCAATTTCATCATATTTTTTGAGTTTATTTTTTCAATTAAATTCTACCACTTATATGTTTTGAAAATTTAAAAATAATTCTATGTTTGGAATCAATGGGAAATTTTTTTTAAATAGGTCTCTTTTGTTTTTGACCAATATAAATAGAACACTATTAATTTTTTAACCACGATAAAGGGTAAATGAGGTAATTGAAGTATAAAAATTGATAAGGACTAAACAGTGACCCTAACACTTGAAATAATTTTTTTGGATAGGTAAATATAATCCATAATCATAAAAAGCTATAATATATAGCCTTTTGTTCCATTTTACTGTGATTATGACATTTATAATATTTTATGTAAATAAAAGTAAAAAATTTAATTCTTTTGTTTTTTATAACTCAAATATTTTTAACATGGGTATAACCAGAGGAAATGTTCGGTGAAAAACCATCTATAGAAATAAAATTTATATATCTTCAACATAAAAATTTATGATTAATTTTTAGTAAATATTGAATTACTTTAAATTCATACACAGCACTGACACAATAAATATTCAACTATTTGAAAAAAAAAACAAATGATATACAAAATATAAAAAGAAGTATAATTTGAAATAAATAATATGGAAAATTATTTTTTTATATATAGAAATCATGTTATGGATGTAAAAAATATTTTGTTTAATTCTATTTTTAAAAAAACTCAATGTAAATTAATAAATCTAAAATAAACATTAATGATATTTTATGAAGATAATATTTTATTAAATGATATCAAAATTTTTTAAAAATATCTTTATACAAGTAATAATTAATTTTTTTTAAATTATCAAACATGTTATATTTATGGTTTTTTATATTTATTGTAACTATTATAACCCTCAATGAGTAAAAAACCTTGTTGTTTTTCACGGTAAGTGTTAAAATGGCTAACAAATGGTTTAAATGAAAAGATTAGGATAAAAATATGTTTCAAACATGTAAAATATATTTTTTGTACGATATGATTTCTTATCATACTCATTTTAACTTCTAATATTTTTATTTTGAATCCATTTTGACAACAAATATAATTTATATTAATTTAATATTTTAAGAAAATCTAAGAGTGGCTCTCCCCCATCTTATAAATGTGAGCCTCTTCTTATTTATTATCATGTAAAAAACCCTTTCAGTTTGGGGAAAAATTTCTCAAATATATTACATAATCCCAGACTCAATTTCTAGAGGCTTCAATTTTTTATATAAACTAACCTTGGAATTCTTTTACTTTAATGGTTATGAGATTGTCCGAAGAAGAGGTATCGTTCATAACTGAGTTTTTTTATTATATTTATTCACCCACCTCCTTCAAATATTATTTAAAAATGATGAAATAATAACAATAGTATCATATATATACTTAGGAGTTATTAAATTAAGGAAACCACCTATACCCACCACCTCTAATATCCAATGGGAAAAGAAATCATCATCTGTGTGAACGGTGGTCTACCAGCTCATGAACAAATGTAATTTATTTTCCATCACTTTATCTCACAGATAGTTATAATTATTTAATTAACGTATACATATATATATATATATATATTATATTATATTAATGGAATATTTATCATTCATAAATGATAATACATTATCTACTTTGTTAGCATTCCATTCAATGAATAATTGTAACATCGTTCATGCATATGTGCATGATTCCACCTCCACAAAGTTATGTGATTCATTATTCACCTCCACATCACATTGATGATATATATAAGTATATTTAAAGAGATAATATGTTATATATAATATATTTATAATTATATAAAGTCAAAGTAATACTTAACTTATTTTCATAATTATCATTGAAAAATGGAAATGTAACTCATGCGTATGTATGACATACCATCTCCATGATTTCTTCATAGTTCAATTTTTGAATCCATACCCCATGATTGGTTTTAAAATTATAGTTTCTTTGTTATTATAATAATTATTTAATTATTTTTATTATGTAGATGATGAAATTATAAACTCTCTTACCATTTTTAACCCATCGAATACATTTTGGACATATGGACCAAATATCGTCAAAACTTCCAACATAAAATTATTAGATGAGTAATTGTATATGAAATGGTAGAAAATGATATAAAGGGAATAATAAAATTGAGAAATTTTTTACTAAAATTATATAATTATCATGAGTTTATTTTTTATGATGATAAAGAATATACATAATGAATCAGACTCAAGGCAAGGGACACATTAACGTAAAACCTCTAATTAATTGTTATAATGATTTATTTCCAGAATAATTATCTTCCATGACAATGTTTATGAAATTATTTTATGAACGTATTTCTATAGAACTAAAATTACTTTAAATGGAATAATATGATTATTTCATCAAAAGGTTCTCAAAAAGGAAACTTTTTATGGAATATTTGACTTTCTTTATGGAATATCGACATTTCTCACGATCACAAAAATTATTTTATTTTTTTCTTACATTACAAGATTTCATAATTTATTTTAATAAAAACCCTCTTTTCTTTATTTTGATATTTTGGTATTGAAAATGAGTTGTCTTAGAGAGAATGTAATTTTGATAACCAAGATTGTATTGATCATGGGTTTAAAAGAGTTTTTCAAGGGATTCATTCAAGATATGGTCCTTGGGCATTGTTTTATGAAGGGTTGGGCCCCATTATAACTCATGGATGAGTCTGATACAACCTATATGAAGGTTTTATTCCCATTATAGCTCATGGGTGACCCCAATATAAAATATATTATGGGTGGACCCAGATAACACCCCGATACATTGGGCAATGATTATGTTTTCTTGAGAATTATATTGGAATTTGGCTATATGGTTATTCAATTTTTAAGGGTATTTTATGATTTTTTAGATGATGATTTCCAAGGAACGAACATGAGGTTTCTATGATTTCTAACAAGTTTTCATGAAAATCTTTTAATGTAAAAATTTGTGATAATAATAATTTTAAAAAATTATATTCTTTTCAGAAAAAATTGTGTATTTTGATGAAATTGTTTTTCAGGGTTTTTCATTTTTTTCCACTAGACTAATGGATTTCATAATTTTTATGGTCCTTATATTTCTTCTTATTCTCATGCTACATTTTAAAATGTTTTTCACAGGGTTTTAAGGATGATTAGGGACAAGGATGATGTCGACATAAAATTTGAGAAAAAATTTCATGAAAAGAAAAAATTCTTATTTTTAAAAGTATTTTTTTTGTGGGAAAATGGACACTGAGTGGATTCATACACATTTTAATATTGGTATTTTTATGAAAGCGTTATGATCTAACTATCTAAAACTCTAAACCTTAAATATATTGGGGAATGTAAGAAAGTGAATTATAGTTAAAATTCACTAGAATATTTAATGTTTAAGGTTAGTTCCTTATAATAGAGACAATCATATTAAAAAAATAATAAAATGTTAATATTATATATTTTTATGAATATTCGATATTTAATTTATTATATTATTAATTATTATATTTTATTCATTTTTATATTTTTATATAATATATACTATTTATTAATTTTTAATTAATATAGACATGTATATATATCCATATAATAAATTTATTTATATTTTTTTTCTTAATATGATGATAATTTTATTAAATTTTCTAACAACCGAAGACTTTAAAATATATTTCATTTAGAATAAATTTAATATGGCTATTAGCTTGTGATGTACAAAACACCGGGCTTAAATGAAAATAATTTATAAAAATATTATCTAAAAATGACTACTATAAAATTGAAATTAAGTTACAGGGTATGGATTGAAATATTTAATTATAAATATTATGTTAAAATATTGATTAATAATTAAATTAAAATCATTTAAAATAAAATGAAACGTTTTTGAAAAAACAATATTTATTCTGAAGGACGGTTTAGTCATACCTTGTGAAATGAATTTAAATTTAATTATTAACACTTTTAGAAAATTTAATTAACAAAATACAATTCATTTTTAAACAATCATATCAAAAATAGCATTGTGTAATTTTTTTTAATTTCTTTGAAAAGTTTCATTTTTTTGATGAATAGTGAAAATACAAAATTTTCATTTTATTTCAATTAAATGATTTCAAATGTGAAATTTAATATTAAAATTTTTAAAGAAAAATTAGTAAAATTTCATATCAATTAAAAATATTTTGGTCATTGTAATAATATTCATATTTAATTTTTATACAAAACTTATTTAAACATTTGAACATTTTATCCGTAAAAACACTTTCCCCCATCACGTCTTCATGATAATTTTAAACTATATTTTCTGAATCTATTAATAGAATTTTAAGAAATTGTATTGATATATTTAATCACCATAAATTTTATTTTCTCATAATGCCAATTTTTTTTTGAAAAATAATGAATAGTGAAAATAATGAAAATCAATTTCCACAATTAAGGTAAAAATGACTTTAATAGGGTATAAATTATGATGATAAGGATTAAAATAACCTAAAACTTGTATGAAATATATTTAATGTTCATATTTATACTTCATTATGTATAAGTATTGAATATAACCCATTTTTATCTCTATTTCCTATGAAAAATATGGGTACACCATTTTCTTTCCAAAAATTACAAGTGTCCCACACACCTCACCTATAAAAGCACACCCCACTCCTCTCTTCTTAAAACCTCCACAAACATTTGGATCTGATTATCCCTTCCAAAATAACTTCCCAATTTCCATTTTATCATCCTAGAATGCTAATTTTGGGAATAAATCCAACCTTGGAAGGATTTGGTGTGAACTAAAGGTGGATATCCGAAGACGAGGTAACATTCTTCAACAAGTGTTTTTATTTTATTTCACCATCCACCCCATTATGTTATTATTAAATAATAAGGATATAATATCCTTATTATTTTTAATAAAATGTTATATTTTTATTTTAATGTAATTACTTACAACCACCCCCACGTCCATTAAATGGTTTACAAAATCGTCATTCTAGTATATGGAGGACTACCACCTTGTGAATCGAGGTCACTCATTTTTCCATTACCACCTCTCATGGTTGGGTATGATGATGTATATAAAAAATAAATATGATATTTATAACATAATTATACCTTCTTAGTAATTATATCATATATACCTTTTTACATTCAATTCTATAGTAGATACAATAACGTCGTTCGTGTCTAAGACATACTACTGCCTCATTAAGCGATGTGATTTTTCTTTCACTAACACTTTACATGAAAGGTGATAAGGATATAATTAATGATTATATGTGATATAAATGGCATAATTATTATATTCATTACTTATTTATAAATTATAAAAGATAATATATATCTTTTTATTTATTATGTTTTCACATAATGAAAGATGATCACGTCGTTCGTGTATGTATGGACTACCACCTTCATGAAATGATGTTAATATATTTTAATCAACACACCAAATTGGTGATTTATATATGTATATAATATGGTAATTATGATATTATTATCATTATTTAAATATAATATATTACTTACCTTTTTTCCATAATGATCATTGGAAAATGGAAATGTTACTCAAGCATACGTACGACTTACCATCTCCATGATCATAACATACTTCATTTGTCAAATACATATTTAATAATTGGTATTAAAACTATAATTTATTTATAATTATTACAACTATTGAATTATTATAATTCTATAGATGATGAAACTATATAGTATACACAAGAAAGAAAACTTTCATGTAAAAGAACAAACGAGAAAACAAGGAAATTAACACCCAAAATAATGAAAATAATGAATGATTATTAATGAATGAGTGATAAGATGTTATAAAATGATCACATATTATATTATAAATTTTAATATTGTTCTATAATAACTTAATAAATTTTTCAAAACAACAATATAGTATGGTAAATAATGTTCAACTAAAAGGAAGTGTGAGGTAATGGATTTCACCTCAACTTAAATTCCATTAAGCCTTATTTTTTATTAAGAAACAATTTAGTTTTATATTGTGTATATTATATGACTTTGAAATGTAATATCAGGAATCACTCATAGATCATGGTACTTTTTTTTCACTTTTAATCATTTCATCCAAGGGTATTTGACATGAGATGTACAAAATGGTAAACGTTATTATATAATCTCAATTTCATTTGTGATTGTTAAATTCTCTTGAAAAAATCAGATTCTTATAATAAATCCGAATTGGAAATTAAATTTTCATAAAATATAAATATTATTTAATTATGGATATGATTATTTCCTAAACCATAAATATTTTTTACATATGGTGTTTACATTCATAGTTATTTGATTGAATGTGGAAATACTGAGAAATCTATATCTGTTACTCAATATAAATATTTGAGGATAATGAAAATTATTCATAAATTAAATAGATTATTATATATATGTGTAATGATTAGGATAGGAATACATGGGTGTGTCTTGATTATAGATATCCCTTCGATGCATTGATATGTCTCACGTGACAAACTATTTGGCCAAAGTAGTTGGGTTTTCACCTAGTAGTTTTAAACTGTCTTGAGGATTGATCTTGATGGTATAGGTATCATGTTATAGAGACATTAAATACAATAATTAAAAAAAATCATTGGGAATTAAATTATTATTATTATCCATGAGATTTTCATAATGTTATTATCTCCATAATCATTTCATTCTCAGATTTTGATTAAATGGCATGTGTGTTTAGTTATGTACTTTTCTATATTGATTACGAACTATCTATCCGTGAAGTCGAGTTATTTAAATGGTATGTGTGTTTAGTTATTTAACATTATATATTTGATATGCATTATTTATTCTTGATATATTTCGTTATATGAAACCCTTACTGAGCATTTGATATCACCATTATTTTTCTTCTTTTCCTTAGGATATGAAGAAGAGATCTTTGAATGAGTTTTCAAGGATGAAGTTAATTTTTTGTTATTTATTATGTTTTGTTTTATATTCCCAATGTAAAATGTGTATCATGTTGTTATCTATAACATCTAAACTGACAGGTACTTCTATATTTTAACATGTATATATATTCCAATGTAATAAATTAGGAACCAGCTCCGAGTTACTAGGGTCGAGGTCATTATAGTTGGTATCATATGATGTTTAGTAGAAACGAAGGGAACTAAATTTAGGAACACATAGATTATGAGAAATTTGTAATTATTTGGAGCTTTTGTCCTGCTAGATTTCTAAAAAACTAATGTTTGAGGTGTTCTATGGCAGTCCATGGTTTTTTGGGACATGTGAGTCATTACAACACTGGGGAATTTAGTTTTTTTTTGAAAATTTATAGTTTTTTAATAGTGATTTATCATGGTAGTTAATTGTATAGCTATGACTCATCTGGTGGTGACTCATCTGCTGGTGACTCTTTTGGAATTGAATCCTCATGTGGTGACTCATCTTAAAGTGACTCGTCTTTTAGTTACTAATCTAGCGATGAATCATCTGGTAGTGACTCGTCTGAGGGTGACTCGTTTGGTGGTGGATTCTCTAGCATTGAGTATTCCAGGTGGTGACCCTTCAAGCAGTGAATCGTATGGTAGTGAATTGTCCAGTGGTGACTCATCTAGTGGTGACTCATCCTGGTGGTTATGTATCCGGGATTGAATCTTTTGGCGGTGACTCATCTACTGGTGAATCATCCAGGTGATGAATCATTTCAGAAGTTTTCCATTTTTGCAGAATTTTACAGTTTTTCCATTTTTAAATCCATTTTAAAGATAAATGTGTTTAATGAACTCATTAATGATATTTAAGACCATCTAAAAAGGGATTATGCGTGTCTTTAATTTTATCAATGTTCAGAATCCATATAAATGTTTAAAACGCATGATCATGATGGGATCAACATTATTGGAAATTCAAAACTTTATCTAATTTCAAATGTTCTGGATATAATATTTATATAGAAAAGATTCTTCCTTCTCTCTTTTGGTATGGATTTCTCTTGAGACCGGACATCCCAAATCCTTAATCACCGGAGTTGAGTAAACTTGTTGTTATAGTTAGTTGGTGTTTCACTATAGTGTTTCTTTCTATACGCACACCACTATTTTTAGTGCAACAAGCCTGTGTTGATCATCTTTCTTCTAGGTAGGATTTCCTTTGTCTTTCTTAATTGTGTATCATGCAGTGTCGGTTTATTATTTTCTTCTCCTGTGAACAGAGTTGATTCTAGATTTTTAAATAAAATGAACTTCATTAAATTAAATATAAATGGGAAGTGGAATGTGATAAATGATCTTATGTTTTCTTTGTTATTTTTTGATGTTATGAATTTTATGGGATAATTACCCACTAAAATAGTGGTCATTGGTGGTCCTTCCTTGCACTTCTATTTTGTGAACTCTAGAACACATATGTTTTGGTTGCGGACAAACACATTATATGTAATTGGCTATTAATGTATACTCAGTTAATGAATTAAATTCATCAGGATATAATATATTATGTCATAAAACCCCTAAATGTGGAATTGAAAATGAATGAGAGATCCTTTAAAAAATCTAAATGCATATTGCACTGTGATATATGATTTGATGTGTGGAATGTTTGTGGTTTCTCAATGTGGTAATGATGTTTTGTGTAGTGGATGTATTGTTACGTTTGTGGGGGAAGTGGATGAGATGTGGTTATGAAATGGTTCTATGATGGTGGTTGTGGTATGGTTATGTGGTGGGGATGAAAATGTTAATATGGTAGTGAAATGATGTGGATGTGGCAGTTGGTCTGTGGTGTTGTGTATATTTGGATTGTGATTGGTTATGTTATATTTACAAAATTATTAATGGAATTAATATTTCTTGTTAATAATTTGAACGGGGTATGTTTAATAAGGGTATTTGTGATGGGTTTTTGGGATTAAATGTTTAATGTTTATATACAGTCTAATGGAATAGAAATATAAAATAAGTTGTCTTTTTAAATTAAATGGGATTCTAAAGAATGTTGTGTTATAAAATATAAGAGGCTATTAAAGTATAATTCATTGAAAAAATAGAGAATCTATAAAAGGATTAATATATATATATAAATTATTTATTCTATTTTGTTTGTGTGATGTTATGCATTTAGAGGTGGAAGTGATCTTACATGGGTTCTGTGAGATGTTTAGTTCTTTTTATAAACACCTTGGATGGGCTTGTATGTTATAACTCTATATGTATATATACTACGTGTTCTTGTGATTTAAATATTAAACACACCCCTGTTGATAACTATGTGATGACACCCACATAGTCACATGGGGTGGTGTCTTTCCAAACATCCCTTTGGGAGGAAGGATGGCTGGACACTCGATCTTCCCTCCCGGCCCTTCCAGGTGATAGTGGCCTAGGTTTCTTTGGGTGAGTAGTGAAGTTTTTCCTAGGTGTCTTGAGGATGAGTTGTGGTGTGTGGTCCCATGTTTCTTTGGGATGAATTGTGGTGCGCTGACCCTGGTGTTTTTGGGATGAGTTATGCGGTGTGGTCCTAGGTGTGTTTGGGATGAGTAATGGTTTTCTTTATCAGTTTCCTTTAGGATGAGATGTGATGTATTTTGAAGGACTAGGTGTTTTGTGATTACAATGAGATGTGTTGTGAGGACACAGATGTTTTAGGAAATGATGTGAAGTGATGTGATGAGTGGCCCAGTTGTCTGCTGACTAGATGTGATGTGATATCTTCAGAAGAGGTGGGAGTAGTAGGATTTTTTAATGGGGGAGTGAGACTAGTAAATTAGTGGTAAAGTGGTGAAGGGTAACCTATAAAATAAGTGATTCATATTACATAGTATTATATTTGGATACATTATTTGGTGAGTGAGCCTTGGTGTGGTTGGGGTGTTGATTAGAATAATTGTTTAGGTGCTGTTTGGTTCTACTACTTTCACATGGGTAGATTAGTATGGTTTTTTCACTTGTGCATAAGATACATTGGTTTCCTTACTACGTACCACTTTATTCTTACCCTATGTGTATAAAATATTATTCTTATTCTCTTAGGACCACTTTATTGAGCGTTTTTTAAATTTATATTTCAGACCTTTGGAGCTGTTGTTGTGTTGCTTCCTTACCTTTTACTATTTTTGTATTTCTTATTTTAGAATTTTATATGTATGAGGTTTGATTTATACATGCATTCATGGATGGTTTTTTGTTTTCATATATATATGTCATGGAGTTGATTATGGTTGATTCATTATATATCCTGATCATGTTTCCTTATAAAGGGTAATGCCTCCCATATTGAGAGATTTGTATACCCTTGGTGCTAGTCACCAACTCGGGGCCTACTAGAGTCAGGGATCGAGGGCCAATATCTCTCTCCCCTCATTACTGTGTCATTGGTGGGATGGGGTTTTGATAACATAACCCTACAATATACATTTAGGATAAGTATATAATAACATCATAAATTTACATTAATGAAGAGATTATGTGGTTTTTTTTAAAATAAACCCTTGTATAGATACTATAAGAGGTAATTGTTCTAGAATAAAGGTACCTAGGGATAATAACTCTGAAAAGGGAACATTGTTATAGATTCAATGATCACCTAGTGCATGAAAACAGACCTTACTACACAATTGGATTGAAACTACTATGGGATATGCATATGATAATTCACATTTTATTCACATCCAATTAGGAATTATATAAAAAAATACATCCCCAATGAAACATTGTTAATATTTATGAGATTAACAAGGAATAAATTTAATTATTTAATAAGTGTTACAATATATTTATAATTATAAATTATGATTTAGAATTAATTATTTAATGAACAAATTCAATACATTCCATTATTTAGAAATGGTGTCTCGAAGGAATAAGGGTATCAATACTCATGGACAATGTAGATATTTTTCTATTCAGGAAGCCGATATAACTGGTATTGTAACTATGAAAAATACGAATATATTTGGGTATCTTAATTTGGTTATGATAAATAAACATGGTTAGATGGAGAAACCTATTCCATAGTGATATTATCTTATTCTATATCACTTAATGTGATAAAATCCCCTATAATTTGTGGTACTACTAATCTAATTCTAGATAAGCAATATATTAAGTCTTTAGAGAATATATTTATTGCATTGGGATGTGGTGAAAAGGAAAATGTTACACTTTCATTGTATTTTATCATATGTGACACTAATTAATGGTGGTTTTTGATCCATAATTATTGGGGGAAGAAGAAATAGAACTCATGGAATAAAAATATTTTAAAGAGTCATTTCTCAAAAAATATTTCCCTCATGAAGAAAAAATTGAAAGGAAGATAAAATTTATTAGATTAAAGAAAAAGGAAGGAAAGTTATTCTTGAGTATAATGCTACCTTTACAATGTTAACTAGGTATCCTAGGGATTATATAGGCAACACAATGTTCTATATTTACCATTTAATTAAAGGGATTAATCCATATCTTCGAAGAGCGTTGTTATCTATTTTTTTTCAAATGATGATATAGTTTTTTGTGCCATCAAAATAGATAATGGATTCCATAGATCTTACATACTCAAGGTATTTTAATAGAAAGGAGGCAATCTAAACACCATGAAAAATGGAATACATGAAATAACAAGAATATAATACCAAAATTTCAATCTAGTGAAAACTAGGGAAAGAATATCCTTGGGGAATGATTGAAGGTATTATGAGTTTTTTTATAAGTTCAGTGATTCGGGTCACCAGAAAAAAGAATACATTGAGAAGAATTAAGATACTGATATTTAGTGTTTCAACTATAGGGATATAGAAAACTACACAAACAAATGTCCCAAGCATCATGGTAATCCACCATTTTAACATCCCGACCCAAACCATCAGGTCCATGCATGATGCTATGTGACCTCATGCATGCCTCTTCACATGAAAGTGGTTTCCCACTAGAATTATGGGTCTCAAGTGAATCATTGGGGAGACTATACCCTCTTTATCATGTTATAGGATCGATAATCAACACCAAAAATTTAAATAATCAGTGTAAATATGCAGAAATGTAAAGATGGTATACCATTCATAGAATAAAATGGTTCCCAATGAGGCAATCAAAACTAGATTATAATAAGCAGGTAAATACAATTAAAGTAAATAAACAAATATCTATGGGGGTACTTCAGTGAGTATCCTAGTCTACCCTATCTCTATAATCTATTTCTTAACCATCCACCATAGGTCCCTTGACCTCTGTTGGATCTCTAGCCATGAATCTAAAAGCACAACAAAATTCTCGAATAGGGTGTGGGTATAAGACTTAGTAGGACTCCACCAATGTGTCCATAACATAAGTGAAAAACAATATATAAGAGTGTATATCATGATATAACTGAATTCTCAATAAACGTACAGGTTTTGAGTCATCTTGTGCTAAGAAAGCCTCCATGAACCCAAGGAAAATCTGATTCAGTGCATCGCTAGTAATGATGTCATGAAGTAATGTATATACACCAAGGTAAAAAATCTCACCCCACCCCAATGGTCATTTTTACTGGAACACTGTATGTTCTATCAAGATGATCTTTGGCCTTCTTAGACTTTTTAAAAACCCATCACCCAAGTCCATATGAATCCATGACCAATATCTGTCATTTGATATCTATGAATCCGCATCCCATTTTAACTTTTTAAACACCCATTTCCCATGTCCATAGGTATCCATGACCAATATTTTCCAACTAGCTACTATGCCTCCCTGACCGACTTAACCTTTCTAAACACCCACATCCTATGTTCGTAGGAATCCATGACCAATGTCTTCATTCTGGAAACTATTCATCCCCAACCCACTTAACCTTTTTAAACACCCATGAAACAAGTCCTTAGGATTCCATGATCGAAATATCTGAGCTATCTACTTATTTTTCTCCTCTTTTGGGGTAGTTATGTTCACGATTAAAGATGTAAGTACTATGTCGGGTTGGGTAACCAGCCATTGAGCCACATAACTACAAACCTCAAGGATCCACTTAATTATCCTGGTACCTATAACATAAATAAATAGTCTATGAAGTACACAACAATATATTTCATAACAAGGAATGATAAACCACACTAAGATCAAAGTCAGGATAATCATACAAAAACAAGTACACCCATGGATACTCAAAAACCAATATTCAATTCATCACAACCATGGGTTATTCAAAAAATAACATCAAATCATGATAAAATCATATATATACATGTTCCAAAATAGAATGTAACCTCTTACGTAAATTTCGTTAACGTCAATGTAAATTTTCTATGAAGGTGTAATCACCTGAACTGAATTCACACACAAACCAGATATACGAAGACATTCCAATGAATGATCACAACCTTAAAAAATCATAGGAATAAATTTCTAATCACTAAGATGAATCCAAAAAAAACTGACAGTTCATTAATCCAATCAACATCGATAGAGATATTGCAGAGATAACATTATAAGAATAAAATAAAAATAGAAGTGAGAGAGAGAGAGAGTAAAAGAGAGGGGAGAGGCATGAACAATAATACGATTCCTACCCCTACCATGTTAACCTACCCAAATAATATTTATAATACATTTTCATTAATTTAAAACATTTATTATTTTCATCACTTATTTATCGATTTCTCATATTAATTTCATGTTCCAACCCCATCATCATATTGGGTGCTTTGTGGACCTTCATCACAATCCTGAATTAAATATCCAAAAATGTTCTTGAAATGGCCTCATTGATTCCAGGGTAATGTTTCCACTAATGGTGTCTGAATCCAACACCATATGAATGAGTTATGAATGAAATAGTGTTTTGAAAAGAAATAAAATATTTTGTAACATGTTAATAATAATAATAATAATTTTTATGATTATTAAATATCTCACATTAATAATAATATTTATAACAATGTTATATTATTAAATAACTTTTATAATTTCCACAATTAATATTAATATCCATATTTAATGTTAATAATAAAAAAATATTTATTATTATTACTAAATATCTCACTTTTTTTCCGAAATTAAGATTTTAAATAAAAACCTTCATTAAATAATGAGTTTTCAATAAAATTATATTAACCAAACAACTGAATTTATGTGAGACAATTAATAATATAACTCTGCAATAAATAACCACCCATGGAAAAACATAATACATTAATTAAGTGAATTTAATTACACATATAATTTCCATTTTAATTTTATGAACCCAAAAAGTAGAATAAATATATTTAAATCTTATTATGATTATTATAATTATTTTAATTTCCTAACAAAATATTGAAATTCAAAATTAATTAAATGTCCGAAACACAGAAAATTAATACCACTAATAGGGTAAACCCCACATTCCATACCTGAAGGTGGTATCATATTTCTCATATGTCACGTCATTTTGGAGATATTAATTATTTATTACTAAAAAATTGGAATAAATATTTAATTAAATAAAAAATAGGGTTTCAGGGTGTGCGATGTTGCCAAACACCCAACACATACAATCTTTATACGTTTCCAAGGGTAAATCCCATGTTCCGAACCCGAAAGTGGTATCATATTTTTCAAATGAAATATCATTTGGATGATATTAAACTATTTTAAAAAAATATAATAAAAATTATGAAATAATTTATTCTCACAAGAGATCCATCCAAACATCTGAGGATTACAAATTTTATACCTTGCCTAGGGCAAAAACCACATCCCAGACCTAACAATGGTCTCAATTTTATCATACGAGACACCATTTAAGATTTATTAAATTATTTTGAATAAAAAATGTGTTCTAAATATATAATATGTAATATTTTTATTCCATCTATGCTGAGGATTTGTGGGCCTCAGAACCTCGCAATATCTTAGTGTCCAAATCCAATAATATTCCATAGAATATTCCAAGGTGCTAATAGTAATTTTAACCTTTCCCAAGATCTTTAAAACATTTATTAAGTTCTTTTCATTGAAAAATTTTATTTTCCCTTAAAATAACTTATTAACTATCAACAAGTGGGTTTTTATTATTTTAAAAAAATTCAATATTTTACAATTCTCCCCCTCAATCGACATATCAACATCCTTGAAAACAATCCCTAGGGGACTTTCTCAAACAAATCAGACCACTGATCTCAAACATCATACTCCCTCTTTCACATCTATGTAACATGAGTAACATTAGGAACATAACAAGTTTAACCAATATATGGGATCATACAAAGGCTTCCCTAGGATTCTACCTGCAACCCAAATTATAACCCTCTTAACCCTAACCCTTGTCTCCATCCATGTACGTTAGTAAAAATTTTCATATATATATACATATATATACACACACACACACACACTAACACTACAACATGCTTAGTTCAACTGATTAATGCTAATAAAGATATATCAAAAATGATGGAAACAAAGATATATCACACTGAACAAACTATCCTGAATAGATATCAAAAATCAAGGTATATAATTAATGAACTATTATACAACACAACAATAGGTTTATATATGGAATATCGACCTACGTGCCTAGTCATGATGCATGAACATACAAAAAATATCATAAATCACATATGACATCATGTGAATCACCCATGATGAATTTAATCAATAGTAATATCATATCATAAATTCCACTGTATGGAGACTCGGAGGTCCACTATTTAGTGTTGTCCTAACAATGACATAGTTCCCACACCTGAGGCTCAATGAACAATATAATATCTAACATATCCCAAAACAAGACAATAGGAAAATAATTTAGTAAATCCTAGTGCATCGATACAATTTTTTAACATCTTGACCTAAACCACCAGGTCCACGCTAGATGCTATATGACATCATGCGAACCTCCCCGTACCTAGGAGGTTTTCGACTAGTAACAAGGGTCTCATGTGAATCATTTAAGAGACTGTACCCTGTATATCATGTTATAGGATCAATAATCGACAACAATAATATAAATAATTAGAGTAAAGACGTGGAAATTTAAATATGGTATATAATTCAAACAATAAAACAACTTGTAATGTGGAAAGAAAAATGAGTGTATGAGTAGTAGGTAAATAAAAGGAAAGTAAGTAAAAAATATCAGTCAGGGTAGTCCAGTTTCTATCCCGGTCCCTGCCAGCTCCATATTCCACTGCTAAACCATCCACTATATGGCCCTTTCCATTCACTCTATTGGTGGTAAAGAATTATACAAGCACACCAAAATACCTGAGTAGCGTGTCAGTACAAGACTCAGTAGGACACCACCAATGCATCCATACCATAAGTGCACAAAATTTATGTAACAGTGTATATCATGATATAACAAAATTCTAAGTAAACATACATGTTCCAAGTAATCATGATATTACCAAAATTCCATAAACCCCGACCCCACGTGCTTCGACTCATTGCTGGAAAGAATGTCATGAAGTTACTGAACTCCAATCAGGTAGAAAAGATCCGCCACCCTATTGGCTATTGTTACCAAAACCACACATGTTCTATTAAAATAATCCCTAACCTACATAATCATTATAAAAACCCACATCCCAAGTCCATAGAATCAATGACCCATATCTTACGGTTGACCACTATACATCAGTGACCCATATAACGTTTTTAAACAACCATAACCCATATTTGCAGGAATTTAGGAACAATATATTTCAGTACGAAACTATGCTTCCCTAACATTCTTAATCTTTTTAAAAAACCATGACCCAAGTCTTTAGGAAGACAGGTCTGATATATTGCAGCTAGTTACTATGATTCCCAGCCCAGTTAACCTTTTTATGCACCCAAGACCTGATTATATAGAAATCCATGATTAGTAACTTCTAGCTAGCTATTATGTTTCCTCTTTTCTGGGGTAGCCACACCTACCTTTAAGGACATTCGTACTATGTTAGGTTGGGTAACCGGCCACTGAGCCACATAACTCCCAACCTCCATGCTCCACCTGAGGATATTTTTACCTACAACACAAATCCATAGGCTATGAAAAACACAAATATATGTGTCATAGTAAGGAACGATAAGCCACACCAAGGTCAATGTCCGGTCAGTCTCTCAAAAACAAGTACGCCCATGGAAACTCAAATGCCAACTTGACAATTCTTCATAATCATGGGTTAGTCCTATATGAACCTCACATAATGATGAAATAATATATATACATGGAAAAATATTGAAGGCATCCTCCCACCTAAATGTCTTCAATGTCAACAACAATGTTCTTCGAAGGTGTCTTCACCCGAACCGTGTTCGCACACCAACCAAAAAAAGTTAACACACCAAAGAATCACCCCCAAATTAATTTAAGAAGGGTATTTTCAATTAAAACTATAAGGGGAAGTCTCACTACAATAAAGATATGTTAGAAAGACCTAGTTATGAAACATATACATGCTTTATTTTATGACCTTATTATCATACCCACAGTTGACTTTTATGTAGTCCTTAGTATGGACTAGATTTCAAAAAATGATGGAAAAATTTATTTCAAAAAGGGGATTACAATTTTTGGGGAAGTTAGAGAATTTATTATCTTTAGAGAAAATTATTCATCATATCATTCATATATGGATCCACTATAAGTAGATTTACTATATGATATTCTTATGTAATAAGAGGAAAAAAATCTAGGGATGGAGAAAATAATATTCAAATTGACGTTATTATTACTATATAGGATACATTTTTGTGTTTACTAGGGAATTATATGGATACCCCCTATAGCGTGAAGTTGAGTTTTCCATTGATTTAATCCTTAACTCCAGACCAATATCAACAACACTCCATTGAATGACTATTATAGAATTATTTGAGTTCAAGAAACAACTAGAGGAGTTGGGTGACAAGTGATTTATTTACCCTAGTATTTCACTAATATGGATCCCATATTCAGCTCACTAAATATAAAGATGGATCTATAAGGAGGAACATTTATTATATTGGAATCAATTCTATTACAATAAAGAAAAAGTATCACATGCCTCAAATTGATGACTTCTTTGATCAACATCACAGAGTCTAATATTTTCAAAAGACTGAACTTCATTCTAAGTATCATAAATTGTAGGTAATAATGGAAGACATTCAAAATATATCTTTTCAAATGATCTATGGATATTTATTCTTTACAATAAATTCATTTATATAGGCTAACGTACCCTATGTTTTTATAGTTCTAATGAATAGAGTATTCAAGTAATATCTTGATGACATTGTTGTATTAATTAATGATATTTTTGTGAATTATCAATGCTATGGGGACCATGATTATCACTTGAGGAGAATTCATAATTATATAATATGTAATGTGTTATATATAAAATTTAGTAAGTGTGAATTCTAAATGCAAGAAGTTTCTTTTCTTGGTTATATTATCTTCAAGGGTAGAATTTCAGTTGATCCTGTAAATAAAAAGGTTGTTAGATAATATCCTAAAGAAATTAACATATCTGAGGTACATAATTTCATTAGTTTGGTAGGTTACTATTAGTGAATACATCATAGTTTTTCATGATTATCTTACCCATTAACCAAGATTACTCACAAAGGGGTTATATTTTTCTTGTAAAAAATTAATGTAAATAATGTTTTAATGAACTAAATAAGAGATTTTTCAATGATTTTATTTTGAATATACAATATGGAAATAATGGATTTGTTATTTATAATGATGTGTTGAAGTATAGACTTGGTTTTTTATTAGTAAAAAATGATAATGTTATTGAATATATATTAGGAAAATTAACGACTTGTAAAAAAATCTTTCGAACCCATGATCCAGAGTGGTAATATATAATATTTTCATTGAATATATGCTGACATTAACTATATGGTGAATGATGTGATATACACATGGACCATAAGAGGTTAAAATGCATATTTTCATAAAAATAGATCAACATGAGGGAATATAAATGGCTTTACCTACTCAGGGATTATGATTTCTCAATACACTACCACCAAGGGAAAAATATGGTAGATGATGAATTGAGTAGGAATGATCATATAGTTCTCACCCAAATGTGTATTGAGAGGGATCGTATATTAATGGATCATGAAAATATGAATATGGTAATGATTATAGAAGGGGATACATTAATCAATATTAAATTTATTTTAAAATCAACTTTATTAGAAAAGATAAAAATTTCTCAATCTAATAATGAGAAATTTCAGAAGGAAATTAATGACGCGAATGATGAGAAATTAGTATACTTAATTTGGGAAGATGGTGTTATGAAATTTGGAAATAGATTATGTCTTACATATATACCTAAGCTAAAAGGATAATTATCCATTGATACTCATAGTTCAAATTTATTGATATACACAAGTAGCACAAATATGTATATTGATTTTAGGGAACGTTTTTGTTGGGATATCAGGAAGTGGGAAATCAGTGATTATGTATCTATATGTTTAGTTTTTCAAAAAGTGAATTAAATGAGACCTCATCCAGGAGGAGTCATGAAATAATTTTCTATTCTTATGTGTAAATTAGAGGAAATTATAATATAATTTATCAATGGAATATCAAAGACTCCTTTAAAGAATAATGAAATATAAGTTATCGTTGATCATCAATTTTTTCTTCAAATTTCTAGTTATAAGTGAAGATTTAAATATTTAGCGCATTATAAGGATACATATTAATTATATTGTGCGACGTTATAGAACAACTATTTAATTTTTTTTTATCAGGATTATTATTTTACATTGAAATTATTGAGGAGTCTTTGAAGGATCTTAATACGGAGCTTCATTTGATCACCAAATACCATCCTCAAACTAATGGGTAGTCCAGAAGGATGATTCATGTAATAGAATATATATTATATCATGCCCTCTTCAATTTCAATGTATGTGTGATTAGTATTTAACTTCGGTAGAGTTTTCCTATAATAATAATTTTCATTTATCTATTAAAATAGCATAATACGAAGCATTATATAGAAATATATGTCATAATAAAACTTGTTGGGATGAATTTGGTGAAAGGAAACACATTGAACCAGAATTTAGTGAAGATATAACAAAACAATTAAATGTTATTCAGGCTCATATCAAAACATCTCAAGGTAGGAAAAATAGTTATGCTGATAACCCGAGGAAATATTTGGAATTCAAAGTGGGTGATCATGTTTTCTTGAATGTGTATCCATGTAAAGGTATTATATAATTTGATAATAAATGGAAACTGATCCCCAGGTACGTCAGAACCATTGAAATTATTTAATGAATTCGATCTATTTCCTATGATTTGACAATGCCACCAAATCTCACAAAAGTACAAGATGTGTTCCATATATCATTGTTAATGAAGTACATGATAGACCCAATGCATGTTCTCACCTCCGATGAAATATAATTAGAATCTTATATGTCATACTATGATGTGACCATAAATATTATTGATAATATAGAGTAAGTATTGAGGAATCAGATGACACACCTAGTAAAAGTACTTTTAAAAAATCACAGAATAGAGGAATAAACATGTGAACTAATAGATATTATGAAGAAGAACTACAATCATTTATTTATAAGGTAATATCTAGGAAATTACAGGGAAAAAATATTTTTAGTATGGAATAATGTAACACCCCAATAATTTATAATATATTTATTTTAGAAGAAATTTAATTTCATTAATAGCTTCTGATTTAAGAAACATCAGGCTTAAATGAGAATAGTCTACAAAAATATTATTTAAATAATACCATTAAAATATTGAGTACAATTTGTAAGGTATTAATATTACTAACTAATTATAAAAATTATTATTACATATTGATTATAAATAGAATAATAATCATTTAATAGAAAATAAATGTTTTCAGAAAAATTGTATTTTCTCTAAAGGGTTGTTTAGTCACGGTATAAACACATAATTTAAAATTAATTTTCAAAACATTTATAAAATTTATTTGAAAAAATAAAGTTAGATATAAAATTAATCATATAAAAATTATATTAGTGTGATATTTTTGGGATTTCCCTAAAATGTGTCTTTTTTAGATAAATAGTGAAAATAATCAAATTTTATTGAAAACTACCTTTTCAATTAAATAATTTATTATGATATATTATATTTTTTAATTAAAATTAGTTAAATTTTAAATATATTAATCTAATTTAGTTCATTATAATAATTTTCATATGGAATTTTGAAAAAAAAAACTATTTATGGATTTCCGGCCAGCATAAGGTCTTCCAGCCACCTCAAGGCCTTCGGGCCACCTAATATGAAAATTCTATAAGAAAGATTATACAAGCAAAAATCCATAGAAAAGGAATAGAGAATGGTGAAATATCCATAGTATACTTAATATATTTTTAATAATTAGGGGGTATGAAATTTTCTATTGGTACCAAGCCTCTGCACCTTGACACATGATAACTAGTCATACAACACTGTGAAGGTGGAGAGTTGATCAGGATGCAGACCTTGGGGGGGAGGGAAGTGTCAAGTAGTCATAGTCTATAATTAATGAATTAATTTAATATCTTCAAGTCCTATAATTTCAAGGGTTCCCCTTCAACCCTTAAAAGGAAGGTTATTATAAATGAATAAAAAATGATGGCATTCAGGGAATTCCGGTAACCTTCTTTCTCATTGCACCCGCATGATTAATTTTAAATTAAAGTTTTGAACTTATGTGAATGGAATATATAAAAATAGATTAAATATTTATAATCACAATTATTTATATTATCTAAATCTTCAGGTTAATTTTTTACAAAAAAATAATGAAAATAGTAAAAACAAAATACCACAATTAAAGTAAAATGGATTTAATGGGGGATAAACTAAGAAGATATTGGTTAAAATGACAGAAAAACTATTATAAAATATATTTCATGGCCATATTGAAACCTTATTATGTATAATTATTTTTAATAATCCATTTTAATCCCCTTTTCATGAGAAAAATGTGGGCAGACCTTTTTTATTATAAAAATTACAAGTGTGCCACTCACATCAATTACAAAGGGCCACCGGATCTACTCCCTTATTCACACATTAAAACCATTTTATATAAGAAACCCTCTACCAAAATACAAAATAATATTCCATCCTATAATCATATAGTTCTTATTTTTGGAATAATTCCATCTTAGGAGGGCTTCAGTTCAATCCTTAGGAGGGTATCTGAAGAAGACGTAACATTCCTCAATAAGAATTTTTATTTTATTTCTTCCTCCACCCTTATAAATTTTTATTAAACCAAAATGATATAATAAAATCATTATATTTAAAATACTTATATTTTTTTTTATCTTCATGTCCTAAAACCAACCCCAAAACCATCAAATGATTTACCGAATCATTATTCATGTGTACGGTGGACTACCACCTCGTGAACCGATGTCATTCATTTTTAATTACCACCTATAATGGATGGGTATGTTAATGTATATAAATTATATATATATATATATATATATATTATATAACATAATTATACCTCTGGGGTCCTAATATTATATATACATTTAAAATTCTATTCTGTAGGATATATGATAACATCCCTCACGTACATGGTGAACTACTGCCTAACGAAGTGATGTGATTTGTATTTCACTAATGCTTTACATTAGTGGTAATAAAGATCACATTAATTATTATATGAGATATATATCAAATAATTATGAAATTAAGGTCATATTTATCATTATATAAATATAATATATACCATTTTTTTACCTTTTCACTCAATAAAATATGATAACATCATTCGTGTATATGTGTACCACTGCCTTCAAGAAATGATGTGAGTCTATTTTCATCAATGAAACACATCAATGATATATATAAGTATATTTAAATAAATAATATGTTATATATGAAATTATTTTCATTATTTAAATATAATATATTACTTACTTTCATTCCAAAATGATCATTATAAATTGGAATGTTAGCCATGCATACGTACGACCTACCGTCTCCACGTTCAAAACACAATTAATTTATCAAATCCATAACTAAAGATAATTTTTAAAAGTATAATTGATTTATAATTATGATAATAATATCATGATATTTATTCTTTAGATGATGAAACTATGTAATATGCACTAGAACTTGAAATTTTCATGTAAAACCATGAATGAAAAAAAGTCAAATAACACCCAAGAAAATGAAAATAATAAAATATTATTAATAAAAGGGTGATAATATGTTTAATAAAAGGATAATATATGATATTATAAATATTAATATGTTTCTAGAATAAGTTAACAACATGTTTTAAAACACTATACATGAGATTAAATAATTTTCAACCAAAAGGAAGTGTGATGTAAGGGATCTTATCTGAATTTACATTCCATTGAGAATTATTTGTTCGTATGAACCAATTCACTTTTAGGTGGGGAATAAACATCCCATTTGACATTTAATATCATAATTAATTCATAATTAATGTTTTATGTTCATTTTTAAGCATTCTACCCAAGGGCATTTGACTTCAAAATTACGAAGTGGTAAAAGTTATTTTACAATCTCACTTTCATTTCTAGTTGTTAAATTTTTCTTGAAAGTATCACGTTATTGTATTATATTTTTATTAAAAAGTTAATTTCTATTAAATATCCATATTCTTGCATGATGGATATGATTATTTCATAAAATATATTCAATTTTTAAATTTGGTATTTACTTAGCATGTTATTTGATAAATCGTGGAAATATTGAAAAATCCATATCCTTTTCACAATATAGATATTTGATGATAAGGAATATTGTTCACGAATAAAATTGATATTCAATATTATAGGATTTCATTGTTTATACAGACATGGCTGGGGCCTAGTTATAGATATCCCCTTGATGCATCTATAAGTATTATGAGACTAATGAGTTGGCCAAATTAGATGGGTTTTCACCAAGTAGTTTTAAAATCACTTGAGGATAGATCTTGATAGTAGATAAATCATGTTCTAGAGAAAGTAAATCTTGTAATTAATAACTTCTTTCATTGATCATTCATTTATTGTTATTATCCATAATATTTTCACAATTATATTATCTCTAGATGTATTTCATTATATGAATTTTATTAAATGGAATATGTGATCAATTATTTACCTTACCATATGATTATAACTTATCTATTCATATAGTAAAGTCATATAAATAGAATTTGTGTTCAATTATTTAACATTCCATATTTATTATTCATCACTCTTTTATGATATTTTTAACTATAATCATACCTTACCGAGCATTTCAGATTACCCAATTGTTTTTCCTTTTCCCAGGATATGAAGAAGAGATATTTGAACGAGTTCTCAAGGATGCAATTTATTTGTTTTGGTTAGGTATTATGTATTATTTTCTATTACAAATGTTAAATGTGTATTATGTATGTATCTATTTCTCCAAAATTACTAAACTAATTGATCTTTCAAGATTTTAACCTTTGTATCTATACCAATGTAATAAAACAAATACCAGCTCTGAGTTACTGGGGTTGTGGTTGTTAAATTTTTTAATATATTTTTAAATGTATTTATTAAAAATTTATATGTTTTT
This sequence comes from Viscum album, assembly GCA_963277665.1. Lineage (NCBI taxonomy): Eukaryota > Viridiplantae > Streptophyta > Magnoliopsida > Santalales > Viscaceae > Viscum > Viscum album. Next base: position 718,830,483 of record OY728128.1, read on the forward strand.
AATAAAGTCTTATTTTACATAATTAATATATTTATTCACTTTCATTTAAACAAATATTAATTTTTTTTATAATTAGTAACACTATTTCATTTTTTAATACTTTTTAAATATATTCATATTTTAATTAAATTTAAGTCATTTAAACATTTATTAATTTAATATTATTTATTAATTAATAATGTTAATAGGTTTTTACTTTTTTTAAAAAATTTATTCATTTTTAATATATAATCATTTAATATATTTGTAATTTATTCATTTTTAATGTTTTTATACATAATTATTCATAAATATATTTAATATAGAAACTTATATATGTATATGTATATATATAAAAATATGTAATATTATCTTGAATATGATTTATATAATTCAAAATAAGTATTTAAATTAAACGATCTATATATTTGATAAAATGGATTATAATTAAAAATTAATATTAATCAAATATTAATTAGTTAGTATCAAGTAATGTACATTTAGTATAATGTCATTTGTTTTTTCAATTTATCATATATCAAACTAGTGTTTTATTAATTTCTCACTAACAAGTAAAAAATAAAAGAAATTTCATATAGTAAAACACACACAAAATATTTATTTAATTTATTCAATTATATATATTCATTATAGAAATTTATTTAATAATATTATATATTTAATATATATTACATTTTTAATCGGTAAATTTTATTCATATTTAAAAGTTTATTAAATATATACTATTTATTAGTTTTTTATATTTTTTAATCTATTCATATTTTAAATAAATTTCACTCATTTTTAACATTCATTCATCTAGTATTATTTATGCATTTAATTTTTTACTTTTATATAAGTCATTCATTTTAAATATATACTCATTGGAATTTTTTGTAATTTATAATTTTACAATGTTTTTTATACATAATTTTTCATTAGTATATTTAAAATTTAAAATTTATAAATATATCCACATATATTTATATATACCAATATGTATAATATTTTTTGAAACATGATTTATATAATACATAATATGTATTTACATTAAATATGTAATATATTTAGCGAAAAATGGTTTAAAATTTAAAAGTAATATTAATTTGAAATGTTGACTACTTTGTGTCAATTATTGTATATTGATGGAATGGACCAAAGGAATTATAATTTTTATTCATTTTTGATAGTCCCCTTTTTAAAGGCTGAGGGGGAACCCTTATAGTGACATAATACATGACTTGAAAGACTTAAAGGGATATATCCCAGAATATAACTGCTTGGAACTACCCCTCCCTATCGTCAATATCATGATGTCAACTCTAAAACTTAGCATGACTATTCAGAATGCTGTATTGTGTAGAAATCCATAGGCTCGATAAAAATGGAAATTTTCATACCCTCTCTTTCAGAAAAATCTGATTAGCTCTGCTCGGTTGAAAATTCCTTCTCTGAATCCTCATTTGGATCATGTTACTTGTAGATTATATTTGGTTTCTTCTACACATCAGGTGGCCTGAAGGTCTTGACATTGATAGATCCATATTGAATCTTTATAAAAGGAAAACTAAAACACCTGACCGACATGAACACCACAAAAAACTCTGATTGGAAAACTCCCAAACCATCAAAACAACACCAAATGAAATGAAAACTAGAACGAAAACCATAAAGAAACACACTAACAATATTGGTTTTAAAGATTCCATTGATGGAGAACCAAAACTAATAAAAATCCAACATTCCATTGATAGGTAGAGGAAAAATAAATCAGAGTAGCTCGAAGTGCATCGTAGAGGAAACTGGAGCAACCGAAATGTGCATCATAGAGGTGACCGGAGAATATGTAAAGTGCATCAGAGAGGCAACTAGAGAAAATAAAGGCGTGCATCGTAGTGGCCTCCAGTGTAGCGTAATAGCATATAATGGGGCTGAAAACCTCTACAACCACTAGGTTCGGTCCCCCATTGAATCCTCAGATAATGAAAACCCACATATAGATTAGGGAAAAAGTTGATGGAGACACTACCTGCCACTATCTCTTGGACTTCCATGCTCTAGAAGTCCTCTAAGAAGGGATCTAAAATGAACCCTTAACCTTCAAAAGATCCCAGAACTCACAAAAGTTTTCAGTTGATTCAGTAGTATCTTTAAAAATGAGGAAGAATAATTGGAATGCTTTGACTCAATGAACATCGTGAACAAAAAATGGATCATCCCCATCCTCTCTTTAACTTTATGAATACAAAACCGACATTAAACAAACATCAAATGCCCGAAAAACCCAAGACGTAAAGAAGGATCTGGAACACTGCTTGAGGCTATAAGTGATTAGAACTAACCCCTTGACACCGTGATTAAAGTTGAAAGCCATCCCCAAATATGGATCTACAAAACTGTTCAAAGTAAAATGTCCAGAATAGATTGATTGTTTCTAAGATTAAATTCAATCCATCTAAATCACCATTGCATGAAACCCTAGCCAATGGTGCCACTGCTAGGAAGAAGAGAGCTGCGACTAAACCCATGACCATTAAGTAATGGATATTCAATAATATTATATTTTTGTTTTCAATTAAATATATATCAAACTTGTGTAATATTATTTTCACACACATAAATGTAATTCATGAAATTTATATAGAAACACAAACAAAACTATTCGATATCTCCCCCTAACTTTTGATTTCAACTTTTTAATTCATTGATGCATTCTCTTTGTTGTGTCTAGCCCTGATTGTGTGGTTCAAACAACATGAAATTTTGGTGTAATATTTCAACCATCTCATCTTTGGATCATGGGGATTACAGGAGAGAGAAACTATAAACATCCTTGATTCCAAGAATATAATTATAAGGTATTCTTCAAAAGATGATCCAGTCTGGGCTTTTTTGAGTGTTCCTCATACCTGAAATGGATCATAGTTTCTTCTATTTTTGTGGACGTATGATTTTCACATGAAGTGAAAATTTCCCACCATGGGGGTATGGTTGATATTTCATGAACTTCCGATTCCTTTTCATAACCCTTACATTATTAGTATGTTAGGAAATCTCGTAGGCCGTTACCTCTGTTTGGATAGTAGGACTAGATCTATGTGCCATCTGATATCACCGAGAAATGTGATGAAGTGGATCTGTTGACATATCATGTTGAATATTTTTGGATTTCTATTGGTGAAGAGTTCCAAAATAAAAAATCGGTTATTTTTTAAAAATGGTGTGATTTCTTCCCTTTGTGCAATAAAATTGGGTCATGCGTCACTAGTATGCAAGTACGGGAAGCCAAGGAAGAATGTTTCTAGTTTAGGTTCAAATTAGATAAATCTGGTTCTAGGTGGGGTGTCTATTGATTGAGACAGTTTAGTGGATGTGTATTTTAATAGATCACATGATAGTAGAGAGCTGAAAACTTTTGACCGGCTTGATAGTTAGGCAGTTGGTCCCGTGATCTCATGTGAAGAAGTCATGGAGATTCAAGAACAAAAAAAAATTTCTTCCCCTTGACAAAAAATTCAATGATATCACTGGTACATTGAAACTGGCTCTAGATATGGTGTGTTATCTAGGGGAAGTAGTGAATCAGGTTCATGTAGTAGTAATCAGTGATAGTTTTGAAGGAGGCGGTGACCCCCCTTTAATTTTAGTTAATTTATCCTATAATAAGGATTAAGGGGAGGATTATGCTAGTTCTATTAGTATAGGGGTATCTTATGATATTTGTTTTAGAATTAAGAAGGGGGAGGCCTCTTTGGGTGATGATCTGAATATGCAGTTGGGTTTACTTAATAAATCTAAGGAAGCTAAGGTGAATTTAGAAGCTTTTGATGATGAAGCTACTTGTGAGGATACCCACTGTGTGGTTTTATAGAACACTAATAAGAAGCCTTAGTTTATGGGGAAAGGATTCAAATATTTGAATGACTCTGATATTCTAGGCCAGGATCCAAAGAATAATGATTTCAGCACTAGTGAAAAAAATATTAATTTTAAGGATGAGATCCAACAAAATTATAACTCTTTCAGAATCTATGATAAATGGGGGAATGTTTCTGAACACACTACTACAAAACTGTTCTTTAAATGTTATATAAATTTCCTTTATTAATGACATAAAAACATTGACTACTTGAGTGAAATTAAAATTCCTTGAATTTTATCAGCACTAAAATAGATCTAATAAAGTGTAAATTTATCAACACTTTAAAAAGTGATGATAATGGTCCCATTTATCAGTTTGTTTTTAAGAAATTCTAAAGGAATCCTTTATTGAATCTTTTATAAGACTTATAAATTAATTTTATCATCTATATCAAAAATGACGATAAATGTGTTTTTATGAGTGATTTTAAAAGTGATGATAAAGGTGATTCTATAGTGTTCTATAACAACACACCCAAAACACCCAAAATAGACCAAATACAAACCAGTTATCAGTAAAACAGGTCCCAATATATAATTTAAATTAAATGAAATTTATAAAACAAATACTAGTTGAAATTACCCACTAGAAACACATCAATTGAGATTACACAGGAACAAGATGACGTCTCGGGCTTCACTATAGTTGTGTATTTTGAATCTTTATCTCATTCTATCAAGACTTTCTCTAGCGGTATGGAGTATTTTTCTGAAAGGAATTTTTGGCAATGGAAGCATCAAGAATGGGTGGTGTTGATAGAGATGACTTACTGAGGGACTATATTAAGAAGATAAGGGAAAAAAAGTTTTCTATCTGAAAAAAGGCATTAAATCCATTGAGAAATGAAATTCATCAGTCGATCAAGATTTTTTCAGTTGAAATATATATCAAATATCTTCACCTAATCATTTATAGGGTCTGTATGTTATTGATAGAATACATATGATAATAATTACCCAGAATAGGATTCCCCATCCCTTCAGTTTGTGGTGACAACATGAGACATTATGGGCACATGAGATTACTGCACTCTTCTCATTTTCAACAATAAGAAGGGGTTTCCCAAAAAAACCTCAATTAAATCTACAACATTGACAGTTCCACTAAGAAAGGAAACATAAAACATTTTAACACTGGTGAAAAGGTGTGAAAATATATTTTATTTGTTATTTATATAGTTTCTTGTTTGGATATTAGAAAATTTGATCTGAAGGATATTTTTTTCGTTTTTATATTTTCCCCCCTTATGGAATTGGTTTAAAAAGTATATTCCTCATCTCATCAATTCCTTACATTTTTAGTAGTGTTTATTAGATACAATTCATTAGGGATCCATGAACTCACTACAATATTAAGTATATTATCCCGGAATGGCTTGAAGATGCTTCCATTTCATCAAACATGCATATTGTTTATGGATCTTCATCCGTTCTTATGAAAACATCATTGGTCCTCCCTTTGAAACCTAATATAGTTGACCAAGTTAAGAGCCAACTTTCATATATTCATTTATAGGTCTTGCACTTTCTCTCAAATATTAATCGATTATCAGTTAGGGAGGACAAGGAGGACCCAAAGGCAAGTCGTACTTTGACTGTTATTTCTATTTTATGTGAAACTGACTTTGTTACGAGAAAAAATATTGATGCTGAATATAAGATAGTTGGTTGTTCACTGGGTCGAATAAATATATGCTATAGAAAGAGGATTTTATTCCAAGTCAACTTTATAGGGATCAAAGGTTTTTCGATAAGCCTTCAAAACTGTGTATATTGATTCCTTATTTGAGGAATATCCTAAACAAATCCCATAGGGATATAATATATATTACTAGCCTTTCATCACATTGAAATAAAAATTCCAAATCCTATTTTCAAAAAAGGAATTTGTTAGTGTTAATAATTATTTAGACATTCAATTTGTTAGTGGTGAGTGGTATGCTAAGTGCATAAAAAATTCAAACCTTCCACATGGTTTCTCTAAAAGTTCTTATTCGGATCGTTTAGAATTTATTGAGGTAAATTATAGTTTTAAATTTTAGAATTCCAGCATGGGGAACATACTATTGACGACATATGTAGATATTAATTTTAAAGTTTCACTTTGCACTATAAATGAATCTGCTTAGGGATGGGGTGAAATCTGTCTATCTATAGATAAATTCTCTTCTAATATTTCATGGCTCATCAATTAGAATCAAGAATTCATGTATGTATTAGAATAGTTTTCTTTACCCCAAGAAACACAAGAGGCCATTTCTTGTTGTTCTTAAAATAATCTACTCTCAAGTTGAAACTCATCTGTAGTGAGGGATTCTAATCATAAAGGATTCAAGTATGATGATATTATAGGTAACCTCATAAACAATGATTTGGAAATTTCTAGTGCATACACTCATTTTTTATAATTATTAGACGAACTAATTTTGGACTGAACGTGAGGTTAGCAGTTTTTGTTGCAAAATGACTATTTTATATGTTCACAGTAATGCTGATATCAAATGAATCGGGGTTATTCTACCAAGTAATCATAGAAAATGGGTATAATTATTTTATTTTAATCCATGGTAAGATGGAGGATACATGTAAATTAAAGAGGATTACTATCATTGTGGTAATTTTTGAGGCATGGACACTTTTGGTGAATATATGATAAATTACTTTAAAAGGAATGTTGGGGCATTTGATATTCCTCTAGGGGAGTTGCGTCAGCAGCGATGAGAATATGAGTTGTATGGTTCGTAACGATAAAAAAATGGAAAATGCGAAACCCAAAAGATCAAATAGTGATATTGGAAAAGTAAAAAAATAACATACCTAGGATTCTATCCTTGATTTGTCTGATAGATCGTAGTGGAGTTGCGCCAGCAACAAGGGAGCTCCGTGAGAGCTTTAGAATCATAATGACTGAGTATGGGTTAGGGTTTTTCAAAATAGATCATGGACACTATTAAAAATTCTTCTATAAAAGATCTAATTAAGTTTACTTTTGTTAGCATTACTTTAACAAGTGTTGATAAATCATGAAATTTATCAGCTATCCAAAAGTTTTGATAAAAAACATCATTATCTACACTAAAAATAAAGTGTTGATAAAGGGTAACATTTATCAGTGCCAAAATAAAGCAATGATATAGTTGAAATATTATCCTTTCTAAACAAGAGGCACTGATAAATGGAATCCTTTATCAGTGCTTTCATTTATCACAGATAAATATGGAATTTCTGAGCACATTTTCTAGCGATGCTAAATTTAGGTGCTGTTGAAGCCCATGAAAAGTAAATAGAAAGTACCCCCTTAAGGATTTTGGTAGTGTTAAAGCCTTATTATAATAAATTATCATGCATGAAATGAAAAATTTTGTTTATAGTGAGGGATTAATCTCTTCCCCTTGAAGAAAAAGCACATGAAGGACTACTGCAACATGCCATAAACTGTTTTTCCAAGATCCTCCTCTAAAGTTCTAGGAAGTGTCAATGCTGAGATTCTTAATATATTCAATAATTTTATTTATCAAACAAAATGGGAATCTTTTGAAGAGTATGATTATGGAAATGATTTTACATACTATGATTTTTAGCTTTTCTTTTGTTGGATGGGGGGAAATTTTTGTCTTCCCTGTATGCTTTCATGGTTGACTTTTTTTAATTTTATTTACAAAATGGTTAGAAGATTTTAATTATTATTAGACTTTACCTATAAATATATTTATCCAATATATACTATGTATATTACATTTTATTATCCTTTAAATTTTTTCATTTTTAACTTTATTTATTCATTGATAATATTAATTTTTTAATTTTTTTATTTATTCATTTCCAAATTTCATTGTTTATAATTTTTTTAATTTTATCCATTATAAATATTTATTTATACATGATTATTCCCTAAAAAATAATTTTTTTCATATGCTTATAATTTATATAATTAATGTGTGATATTATTCATTTTAACATATATTCATTTTAATTTTCTAATAATAGATATAATTAATAAAACACATTCATTTTTTAATATTTTTTTCAATATAGATTATTTAATAAATAAATTTCCCATTTTAACATCATTTTATTTAATATAAATTATTAACTAATAATGTAAAATATTGTTTTACTTTTCTTTTCAGTGAAATCATTTTCAATATTTATTAATCATTTTTTGATAATATAAAAATTTTAATATTTTTAATACATATAAATTCAAAAACCTTTAATTAGTCTTAAATATTATTGTAATTTAAATATTTAATATGAATTTAACTTTATTTTAATTTTTTAAAAAATTGATATAAATAATAAAACATGTTGATTTTATTGTTATTCTTATGCCTATTAAATTTTATTTATTAAATCCCAACCATTTTTAAAATTAAAACATTTAGGATTATTTATTCATTAATAATTTAATTATTAATTATTTATTTTTTATAATATTTTTATTTTTAATATATATATATATATATATTAATTTCTAATTTTCTAATTTATTTTATGTAGTTTTTATCAGTGCTTTCGAAAAGTGGTCATAAAGACAGGTTTGAATCATACTGATAAAACCTATATTTATCTTTTTTTACTCTTAGTACTAACAATGAAATGCCTTTATTAATGCTAAATATCAAAAATAAAGAACCATATTTTTTTAACTATAATAAATAATATTGATAGAAATAGGTTTCATAAACACTTTCAATTGTACTAATAAAACCTATATGTATCTATGATTTTTGGAAATCACTACTAAAATCATTTTTATCTTTTAAATATAACAATAATAGAGATCCAAATTTCTTTCAACATTTAATCTCTCATAGAACTGAAGATTTTCCATCCCTCCTCGCTGAACGTATCAAACAGATCGACACTTTCAAAATCCATGGTATATGGTTTTTTCTAATCCTTTTTAGTCGATCATGCATTTTTTTCGCTATTTTTAGTTATTATTTGTGAGTTTTTAATTTTTTTTAAAAGGTTTGGGAGTGTTGTGTGATCCAAAAAACTCGAATATTCTCAATATCCACTAATCCATAGTGCCTCATTATCCCCACCCTCATGCTTACTTTTATTAATTATGGGACATCCTAATTTTATGTCCTAATTTTATTTGTTTTTGGTTTGGTTTGTGTATCTATGAGGATCCATCCAATGATTTTATCTTTTAGGTTGAGACATCAAAAAAAGAATAGGATTCCAATTTTCAATAGAGTCATTCCAGGATAGATCATTATAGTCTTTACACATTGATTTTTTCTATCCATCAAACATTCTCTTGTATTTTTTACCAAAATAGCATTGAAAATCCTTGTTTTATGTCCATTTTGTAACGACCCAATATTCTTTTCAATGTAATTTCCTTTCTTATAAACATTTAATAATCACATGAAATTACAATATAATGAACTACTAAGTTCTATGTGACCTTTTAACACAAGTTTTTCACTCATGTGATGTGAATTTCGAAAATCTGACATACATGATTGCGATTAGTAAGTTATTTGGAGCCTGATAAGAAAAACATAATTTTTGGTGAATAGTAACCTACCTTTATGAATAGTAACATACCCTTATGAATATTGATATACCCAAATTAATTGTAACATTACCTATTATAGTATATAAATAATATTAATGTTGAAGTACGATATACCTATGTTTTGGAATAAGTAAATAAATGTTTTAAAATTGTTTTTTAGAATAAATTATGATTTTAATTGAATATTAAAATAATCATATTTAAAAATGTTTTTTTTGAAAAATGGAATTCATTTTTGGATTCTAGACATTGAAAAAATTTTGGGGTGAATTTCTGGGATATTTTTTGAAATACTTGAATTTTTGATGAATAGTGACATACAATAATTTTCCAAATAAGAAAATTACACAAATTATTGAGTCATGTATGATGTTATGCAGATGTAAGCCCAATTGATTCAGATTTACATGATATAATTACTATTATTGTTCCTATAAGACTCACTATTCCTTGTCTTGTAGAGAAATAATAAATTAATGAATATAGTACTGAGAAATCCCCTCTCCCCTCCACTATAAAACCCCCCATCACTTCCTCTTACCTACACTATTCTCAAGCCTTGTTCCTTCTCCAAATTCTTTCAAAATATCCTCCCAACCTCCTCTCCAACTTCCATCAAGCATTATTCTCACAAAAATACCAACCCCCCCCCCCCCCTTAAGAAGGCTCTCAACGAAGTTTGGTTCAAGTGGTAAATTCCTCTTTTCAATTATTTGTTTTTCCTTTCAAGTTAATTTGTTTTATTTTTCTATTATTAACTCTCCTTATCTAAAGTTGTGATTAATCTAGTACCATACATGTACTGGAATGTTTTCATGATAGTGTAATAATTTATCATCATCACTTCATTTTACCTTCTTTTTTAATTGTTTCATGAACACTATCTGAGATGTGTCAATTCACCACATTCAAGGACTATGGGCTTTTGATATCTATTATCATTCTCAATTTTGGTCATGAAACCATTATTTTTGTGGTTTAACTAGATTATTATATATGTAATATACCCTATTTAATGTTTTTAAATCCGTTTTTCCAAATTTTGTTAGGTTATAAAGAAAAAATGAGTTCGTTGTAATCAAAACCCACAAATTAACCGAAACAGTTATCATTAATGTTCTATATAATAATTCATCCTCAATCCATGTAAAAAAGTTATATAAATGGACACTAACACATATGTATGATCATAAATAATATGAGAATTCAATTCTGGAGATTTATGTCCATTCCATAGGAACTCCATTACATAAGAACAAGTGAACCAATTATGAAAATAAAGAAAACGAACACTGTAGAACGACGAAATTCAAAATAATAACTTATCAATAAGGGAATAAATGAACTAAAAACAATTATTATAAACTAAATAAATGTCTAACAGGTTCTTAAATAGGTTATTAATAATTATAATTTCATAATCTAGGAGCTTAAGTTCAATAGAAGAACAAGTTCCGATTTAACGTAAGGGTTTTTCCACCCGAACATCCGTTTTCATTGGGGTTACTTTTATTGTATAATTACCTTAATAAAATTCTGGTATATTATTATGTAATCCTCAAAAAATATGTGTAAGTTTTCTATATATTTTTACCAACCAGAACCCATATTTTTTTGGATAGTTATGCATTTTAAAAGGAACATTCAAAATTGTTTTTGAAATATAATCCTGATCCAAGGGAATTTCTATAATTCTTAGCTATTTTCAAGGGCACTCTATAATCTATTTTTGGAAACCATTATCTTTATAAAATTACTCATTTTATTATGAAAATATTATCTTACTTCACTTCTAGTTTTATGAAAATATTTTTCCAAAAGAACTATTCTTTTCAAAGTAAAAGATTATTTATCTCAAGATTTACTCGAAGATTTTATAAGAGTGTCTTCATCTATTTCTACACTCTTGTTAATTATTATTTATTATTAGGATTATTATTAAATTTTATCATCTACCATATTTAATTTAATGGTTTATGATTACTTGGGATATTGATAGTCTATCTTAAAAAAGTCATTAGTTTATTTAAAATGGTTAGTGTTTATGCTTAATGTTCGGGGAAAGCAATTTACATTTCATATATTAGTTTCAATATGAATATTTATGTTGTTTATGTTTATCCCTATTCATATGTGGAATGAATTATACATTTTAAGTGTTAGGTGGGGGCCTCTATATCCCTTCGGTGCTTTAGTAGGTCTCATGAGACAAACTACGGTCATGGTAGAAGGCCTTGAAAAAATGATTATTTATAGTCTTTGCACGAGGCCTTGATGGTATGGTTATGTTGTCCCGCATTATGAATTCACTCATTATGAAAATTGTATTGATGGTTCATGTTGTTATTAAACTATTATAATACCCATGATTATGTTATATTATGTAAATATTTACTCATCTCATATTTCTACCATATTATGTTCAAGTTTATTTTTAAAGGCATGTGTTTTCAATTGTTCAACATGTCTAGTGTTTATGTTATCTTCCACTGTATTGTTTACCCTTACTAATTGTTTGAGCTCACCCCTTTCTTATGTTTCCTTTTCTAAGGAAATGAAGAATCATATTATGAATGGCATGGTGAAATAACATAGGTATTATGGATGTTGTCTAAGGAGTTTCAAAGTTGTTTTTCTTTTCAAGTTGTAATATTTAACTTATGTATGTATCTTTTTTCCAATAATACTTAAATACTTGGTCCTTAGGGATGATTTTTTATTATTTATATTCCAATGTAATCAAATAAGGCACCAGATCTAGGAAACTAGTGTTGGGTCCTTACAGTTGGTATCAAAGGGAGGTTTAGAAGAAAACATGGAAACTAGATTTAGAAAATATAGATTAGATAAGAGTCTTTAAGATAGTATTTGAGGATAAACATACAAGAACGTCCTTGTATTATTGTAAGGAATAGATTATGTGGATATTTCAAGTAATAAATCTCTATTTGGATTTGAGAAAGTAGAGGCGGCTCTGGCACAAATGTACCTAGGAGTGAAAGCTCCAACAAGGAGTATCAGACTTGACCTAGGGTATCCTGGTACACGACAATGGGCCTTGATACACTCTTAGTTATGACACTCCTGGGGGATATGATTAGGATAATTCAAATTTTCTTTACAAGCCATTATTAAGGATTTAAATGTAAATGTTTTCTCAAAGAAACCATGTTTATGATTAAGAAATTAGCTATGCATAGAAATTCGATTTAGGCTATGTATTTTTCTACATTGAGATTATACATTATGATTCATACCCTAATATAGTGTATTCCATTATTTAGAAATGGCATATAGTGGAAGGAATGGAAACTGCACGAATGCGAATATACCTTATAGGGATTTCCAACTGATGCAAGATAATGAGGTTGCCTCTGGTACTGTGACAAGTGCTGAGCAACTTTTAACTATACTGGGACAACTTACTCAGGTTATGAATATTATCCTTACATGTACAGAGCATCTGTATCCACCACATAGATGGGCTATATTAGACCTCTTTATGTGAAAATGGCCTCCATCATTCAATGGGACTACAAACCCATTTGTAGCAGAGTAGTAGATATCTTCCCAAGAGAAGAAATTTCTCTCTTTGGGATGTAACAGAAGAGAGAGGGTGGTCTTGGTAGTTTATCTTCTAATGATAGGTCTAGATTAGTGGTTTTCATTAATCCAAAACACAAATGAGGATAAAGAAATAGAAGAGATGGAATGGAGGGATTTTAAGGAAATCTTCTTAGAAAAATATTTCTCTTGAGAACAATGAGCAGATATGGGGAGGAAATTTTTGAATCTAAGTTAGTAGGAGGATGAAAATGTTTCCATTTATGAAGACAACTTTAAAAGGCTAGCAAGGCATGATGCTGACTACATACATAATCCAAGGAGAAAAATTGATCGATTCTATGATGGTTTGAAACCATTCCTCGGAAGGGCTCCAGTCTCCCAGAATTTATCATCATATAAATAAATAGTTTCACGTGATATAAATATAGAAAATGAATTCTCTAATTCTTATGACTTTAAGGGAAAGCAAGAGAAGAAGAGGGATTTTGAAAACTATGGGAAAGGAAATAAAGAAACACAGGAAAAGGGTAGAGTTGAATTTTCTTCCTGGAGTAGTTTTGGGAAGAAACATCCTAGAACATGCCTAAAGTGAATGAGAGTTTGTTAAAAGTGTGGTGAAAAAGGACACCAAGCTCCTTATTGTAAGGGGAAGGAAGAAGCTACCAAAGTTCAATGCTACAATTTCATGGAGACAAGGAATCATGCACATGAATGTCCTATGTGTTAGGGAATGGTTCCCCAAAGATATCCAAAGGAGAAAGGCCAGGATTATACGGTCACAACCCCAGAGGTTGAATTTCCCAATGAAGTGGTGGAAGGTACGTTGATTGCTTCCTCAAAATTAGGAAATGCTTTATTTTATTCTGGATCTTTACATTCATTTAAAATCTTCCTAGTTTTCCATGAAAATTAGAAATGTGCAATTTGATTTAATAAAGGAGTTATCAGTCAAAACCCCTCACAAATGTATCATTGTAACAAAGTTTTTTCAATTAGTCCCCCCCATTACACATAAATGTACTTTAGTTACTGACCTTATCATCATACCAATTACTGAATATGATATAATATTTTGTATGAATTGGATGTCAAAATATGATGTGAATATCTATTGCAAGAAGAAGGAAGTTACAACTTTTGAGAATGGTGAGGAATCCCTTATCTCTAGGGTAGAAACATCACTATATGATTATTATATAAATCCACCCCCAATATCTCTATTGAATTAAATTATTGGAGAGGAAGGGAATAAAATAACAATGTATGAGGAGAATAATGTACAGATAGAGGATGTACCTATTGTGCAAGAATATGTTGATGTCTTTCCAGAAGATTTACCTGGACATCCTCTAGAGTGAGAAATTGAGTTTTTCGTTGACTTAATTCCTAGTTCAAGGCCCATATCAAAGATCCCTTATAGAATGTCCATTGTGGAGTTAGTGGAACTAAAGAAACAACTAGATGAATTGAGTGATAAAGGATTTATTCTACCTAATGTCTCTCCATGGGGAGCCCCATTCCTCTTTTTCAAGAAGAAAGATGGACCCATGAGGCTATGCATTGATTACAGGGAAATCAATGATATTACAATAATGAATATGTATCCTCTATTATTAATTTATGATTTATTTGATCAAATTCATGAATCCCAACATTTTTTTAAGATTGATATTCGATCCGGATATCATCAGTTTCTCATGAGGAAGGAAGACATTCCAAAAACAACATTCCGAACTAGGTACGGGCATTACGAGTTTACAGTAATGCATTTTGGACTAACTAACACACCATCTATTTTTATGGATATGATGAATAGATTATTTAGAGAATATCTTGATGAGTTTGTGGTGGTGTTTATTGATGATATACTGGTATACTCTAAAATCCATGAAGATCATGAAAATCACTTGTGCACTACTTTGAAGACTCTGAGAAGAAATAAATTATATGGGAAGTTTAGGATGTGTGATTTTTTTCTCTAATGAGTTTCCTTTCTGGCCCACATTATCTCTAAGGATGGAATATCTTGTGAAGAAAAAGTCTATGAAAGAATGGCCTAATCTAATGAACATAATTGAGGTACATAGTTTTATTGGTTTAGTAGGTTATTATCGACATTTCATTCATAACATCTCCCATTTTTCCAACCCAATGACCAAGATCACACGAAAAGAGGTTAAGTTGGTTTGGACAAAGGAATGTGAAGAATTTTTTGAAGAATTGAAGAGGAGGTTAGTGAATGCTTCAATCCTAAACCTAATATCTGGGAATGATGAGTTTGTTATCTATAGTGATGCATCAAAGAAAGGACTTGCTTGTGTCCTTATACAAAATGATCATGTGATTGCATATGCTTCTATGAAGCTAAAATTTCATGAAAAAAACTATTCAACTCATGCTATTGTGTAAGCAGTGGTAATATTTGATTTTCAAATTTCGAGACATTACATATACTGAAACAAATGTGAGATATATATAGATCATAAGAGTTTGAAATATATATGCTCACCAAAAGAACTGTAAACGAGGCAAATGAGATGGATTGAGCTACTCAAAGATTATGACTACAAAAAACACTACCACCTGGGGAAGGAATATAATGTAGAAGATGATTTGAGTAGAAAGGACCACAAAATTAGGAACAAGATGAGAGTTGAAAGGGATCCTATTTTCAATGATCTAGTGAATATGGAACGTTTTCAAATGGTTTACAAACCTTATTTACTGGAAGGGATAAAATGCTCTCACACTGTTGATGGGGAGTCTCAAAAGAAAATTACATCTATAAATGATGGAGAGTTGACTGCCTTCGTATATGATGGTGGCTTTTTGAAATTTGGAAAGAGGCTTTGTGTTCATATTATTCCTGATGTAACACCCCAATCTTCCATGGTACGTTTCCCTTTGAATAATGCAATAAATTGCATTGTACGCAACATCGAGATTCAAACACACAATGACCAATAAAACTAGCCATTATGAATAGTAATACCCACTTTTTAAAATTTTATAAATTTTATCTTTCAAAATGGACTTCATTTTTGGATTCGGAATATTGAAATTAGCCTAGGGTAAAATTTTGGTATTTTTTTTAAAACTTTCAATTTTTGATGAATAGTGAAAACACTGAGTTATAATTTAAAATCGAATTTTTATTTAAATAATTATTTATTTTATTTAAATTTATTTTAGGTAAAAATAGATACATAATACCTATATAAGTTCAATATAATTCATTGGATTCACTTTATAATAATTTTAGATATATAAAAATTTTATTGAGCTTTTCACCGTCTTTTACCCATCTCCTAGGAGAATTTTCAAATTCACATAAAATGTAATTTTACCACTTCTGTGAGTGGAATTTTGAAAATCTGAGAGACACAGTTAATATCAAGGAGTAAAATGTGGTTCAATAAGATAAAAATAATTTTTTATGAATAATAACTTTTTAGTTTTATTTAGCTCGATTAAAAGTAAAAAGGGTAATTAAGGGTAAAAATGATATTATTATTATCCTAACACATGTCCTAATTCTTTTTTCTAAGTATAATTCTACCAAAAACAACATTAGGAATAAAATATGAACCTTTTTGGTCCACTTTTATTAGATTAGGACATTTATTATTAATTAATTCAAAGTAGAGTTAAAAGAGTTAAAATCATAGTTTAATAACTAAAACATTTTTAATATAGGGTTACATATAAGATAAATTTTATTATAAATATTAATTAGAAAGATAATATTATTTCCTACATAATGGTAGTTTATTTAAAATTTTTAGTCATTAAATAATTTAATATATTTATGACACAATGGTGAAGTAGTAATTACCTAATTAATAAAATATTAAAATAATTGGTATTATAAATATCCAAATCAATGTATTTTGAGTCTTTTTATGACTTACAATAATTTTATAGGTTATTATGACATTTTAGTATTTATTAAATGAATTTATTTCTAATTAATAAAGTTTTTAGGACATTAAAAAAATCAATTATTAAATAGTGTCAAAATTGACATAAAGGAGTATTTAAAACAAATATTATATTATTAATTTCTATTATATTCCTAAAAATTTAATTTTTGGAAAAAATGACTTAGAAAAGGCTATATATATTAATAATGAACCACTTGGGGTTCTCTTGACTTTTTATAGTAAGTTTATTAACCATATAATATAAAAATACAAAGAGACATGGTAAATGTTAAACTACTTAACTAAGAGTTAAATATAAATGATAAGGTTAATATAGTGACCCAAACCTATCTAAAATAAATTGGTTGAAAGTATTTCGACCCATCCCCACCTTATCCTTAAAAAAAGTCACTCTAGAGCCATTATAAATCGAATAGGAATTTATTATAAAATAATAGTTTATGTTTTTTCTAAGGTGCCCCTCACCCCACTTATAAAAGGGAACTCCCCCTTCTCTATAATTCACACCTTCAAAGACTCTTGGCTCGAAAAACCCCTGACCAAATATTCTCTCAACTTCCCTAAATTCAACCTAGAGGCCTTAGTTTGATCATAAATCGAACCTAATGAGCCCTTTTGATCAAATCAAAAGTAAGAACCCAAATAAGAGGTAATGTTTTCACCACCCTCATTCAAGTACCTTTCTTGTTCCACTTCTTCTTTCTTTGATATTTCCATTATAAAATAATAAATCCTATAACTTCTATATACTATGATGTTATTATAAATATGGTACAACCATATTCAGTATTCTATCCATCCTTTGAATGACATGTCACCATACGTGCGCACGTACGACTTACCGTCTCCACGTCGTGGTGTAATTGTTTTTCAAAACATTATTATTTGGATGGGTATGATAATGATGTGTAATTTAAGTAATAATAAATATAAAATTATTATGATTCTGTATATATGATATACCATCTAATTATATACCATTTTAATATCAAAATAATGATATTGTCGCTCATGCGTACGTACGAACTACTGTCTACATGAACGCGATGAGATTTATTTCCCATCGTATCCATTCAACAATAATTTTCATTTGATGGTTAAAAATAATGTTTAAAGACTTAATATCATTCTGGATATGAATAAGATACAACCAATCCATTATAAACACGACTTATGTAACAAATCTTATAAAGGAAAACGAATCAGTTAACACCCAAATCAACTATAATAAAAATATATTATTAACAAAGTAATGTTAAAATATCACATAAGATATCATATTAATGTATATGGTTCTTGTATAATTTAATAACAATTATTTCACCATTATAAAGAAGGTTAACCTACCCTCGACCATGGAAAAGTACAAGGTAAGGGTTTATACCACAATCTCTTCATTATCCGAGGTTGTTTATACATAATTACTTACTGGGACCTCTATATCATCAGCATCCATGTTTCTTAAAAATACAATTCAAATCATTCTTACTATTTTACAGATTATGGGTTAAATTCATTTATACCACTGTTTTACTTTTTATAAGATGTTTATAAAGGAATCCTTCTGTCATTTTCCATACAAGGTCCTTTTTAACCTTTTCGACAGAATAAAGGTAAGAATATATATATTTTAACTTATAAGGCGGGTGCGGCTATTTTCCACCGTTATAAAATCTTCAAATCTTCCCTTACAATCTTATAAGTATATTTTCAAAGTAAATGTTTTATTTTAAAATTATGTGACTTTTAAATTATTTCAAAAAAAGAGATATTTCTCTCAAATAGTTTTGATTTCATTTATGTCAACATCCTTTGATGGATTTTAAGCTTATTTGAAGTTGATTTATTATGATACAAAACTTCCATATTTTATTATTGGTTTTGTGAAAATTTTTTATGGATGTGTTATTTTTATACCATTCATGGTTTATGGAGAAAGTTTTGACATTTCGTATGCTAGTTTTAATATGAATGTTTATGTTATGTTTCAACCTATTAATATGAGGAATGCATTGGACTTAATAAGTGATGGGTGGAGCCCGCTATAGCTCCTCAATGCATCAGTAGGTCTCATGAGACAAACTAGTGTCTTGGCACATGGCCTTGACAAAATCTTATTTGTAGTCTTGGAAAAAGGCCTTTACTATGTGGTTATGATAGTTTGGCATTATGAATTCCATCATTATGAATGTGGTTACTGATATTGCATGTGATTATTCGATTAGTAGAATATCCATGTGAATAAGTAAATGGAATTATTTCATTTTTTTTATGCCATATTATGCTAAAGTTCAAGTTTAAAAGGCTTTTTTATTTATACATTGCCTTAAATGTTTATGCTTATTTATGATAGTTTCTACTATATTGTTATCCTTACTAGGCATATGAGATCACCCCTTTCTAGGTTTTATTTCTACCCGAATGTGAAGATTTATTTTATGAATGACCTGTAGGGATATTATGAGGGGATATGAGTGTGTTCTATGGAGACAATATGTTGTTGTAGTTTTACACTTTATGATGTAATGTAAACTTTATGAACGTATCTAGTGATTCCTAGGCTACTAAACTAATCGGTCTTTCGAGACTTGACCTTTTGTGATCATTCCAATGTTATGTAATAATGCACCAACTCTAGGTAACTGGGATCGGGGCATTACAGTTGGTATCAGAGGAAGGTTAGTACAAACCTTGGAAGCTAGATTTAGATAAACTCTGATTAGAGCACATAGCACCAAGATATAGTTTGAGGAATAGTATAGAAAAACTTCCTAGAATTTCCGTATTGTAGAGATTTTGTGACTTTTCCAAGCAATACATCCCTGTCAGGATACGAGCAGGTAGATGTGGCTCTAACACAGATATACCAAGGGGTATAACCCGAAAACACGACTTTGATCTAGACTCGAACAGGAACTGGTGCATGACAATGGGCCTTGCTGCACTCTTGGTTACAACACTCCCAGGGGATATGCTTAGGATAATTCTCATTTTCCTTAAAAACCATTATGAAGGGTTTATGAGTATATACTTCCTCAAATATTTTTAATATTTTTATAAATTATATCCATAAACAGTTTAATTTATGTTAAGCATTTTACAAGTTTGGATTTATTTATTGCGATACATAAATAAATCTGGTGTATGCGATTGTTTAGAAATGGTGCCTTGTGGAAGGAATGGAAACTGTATCAATTCACACACACCATGTAGCGATTGACCTCTTTCTCAAGGTAATTATAGTGGAGCTGGTGATACAACTGGTTCTGATCAGCTTATCACTATACTGGGAAAACTCACTCCGGTTATGAAAAATAACCCTACCCGTATGGAGCACCCTGATCCGCAGTGTGGAGGATCAATGTTAGATCTCCTCATGATGCAACAAACACCAACATTCAATGGGGGTACAAATCCACTATTAGCCGAGAAATGGATAAATTCCTTAGAGAAAATATTCCATGCCTTGGGGAGTAGCGAAAGGGAAAAGGTTGACATGGCAGTTTACCACCTCACTGGAGAAGTTGATCAATGATGGTCATTGATTGAAAACAAGAAGGAAGAAGATGAAGTATCAAATATGGAATGGAGGGAGTCTAAAGATATTTTCATAGACAAATACTTCCTCATGACCATCGAGCAGATATGGAAAGTCAATTTCTTAGTCTAAGGAAAAGGAGGATGAGAATGTTGCGATGTATGAGTCTATCTTTACAAGGTTAGCAACACATGTTGCAGATTATATACGTAACCCAAGAAGTAAGATTGATCGTTTCGTTGATGGGTTAAAACCATTTCTTTGTCAAGAATTTGTCTCACAATCATTCTCTTCGTAGAAAGATATTTTCTCTTGTGCTATCATGATAGAAAAGGAATTATTTAAGTCTTATGACTTTAAAGCAAAGTAAGAGAAGAATAGATCCGCTAATCACTCTGGGAATTGAAATAAGTGGAAGAAAAGAAAATTTGAATATCCAACCTGTAGTAAATGTGGTAAGAAACACTCTGGTACTTTCTTGAAGGGAATGTGAGTCTATTACAAGTGTGGTGAAAAGGCCACCAAGCTCGTGATTGCATGGGGAAGAAAGAAGCTACCGATGTTTAATGCTACAATTTCAGGGAGATGGGACATTATGAAAATGAATGTCCTAAGTGTCATGGGAAATTACCTCAAAAAAGGCCAAGGGATCAAGGCCAAGCATATGCTATCACTACTACTAAGGTAGAATCTCCGAAAGACATGGTGGCAGGTAATTTAATGGTTTCCTCAAGTTTAGCAAATGATTTATTTGATTCTGGATCATCGCATAATTTCATATCTTCCCAGTTTGATAAGAAAATTAAATATTTACAATTTTATTTAACAAGGGAGTTGTCCGTTAAAACTCCAAAGGGAAGTATCATTGCTACAAAGTTCTGTGGATCCGTCCCCATTAGAGTATATAAATGTTCTTTATCTTCTGATCTCATCGTCATACCTATGATTGAGTTTGATATAATCCTGGGTATGGATTGGCTTTCGGACTATGATGCGAAGATTTATTTTAAGAAGAAGGAGGTTACGATTTTTGATGATGATGATAAGGAACACATTATCTTTAGTGCAGAATAATCACCACCTAATTCATATCTAGATCCACCCCCAGTAGCTCAACTAAATTCAATTATTGGGGAGGAAGAGAATGAAATAACTATGGGCGAGGAAAGGAATGTTATAATAGAGGATGTACCTATCATGAGAGAATATGGTGATATTTTTCTAGAGGATTTACATGGACATCCTCCAGAATGGGAAATTGAGTTTTCCATTGATTTAATTCGAGGTTCAATGACTGTATCAAAGACACCTTATAGAATGTCCACTATGGAATTAGTTTAACTAAAGAAAAAACTAGAGGAATTGAGTAAAAAGGGATTTATTCACCCAAGTGTTTCTCCATGGGGATCCCATGTCATTTTTGTTATGTAGAAAGATGAATCTATGAGGTTATGTATCAACTACAGGGAAGTTAATGATATAACAATAAAGAACAAGTATCCCCTACCTCGCATTGATTATTTATTTAACCAACTGCATAGAGATCAATACTTTTCAAAGATTGACCTTCGATCTGGATACCATTAGTTGTGTGTGAAGAAGGAAGACATTCTGAAGACATCATTTCGTACGAGGTAAGAGAATTACGAGTTTACAGTAATGCCTTTTGTATTGACTAATGAACCCTCTCTATTCATGGATATAATGAATAGAGTTTTCAAGGAATATATCTATGATTTTGTAGTGGTATTTATCGATGATATCTTGGTATACTCCAAATGCTATGAAGATCATGAAATTCACTTGCGCATTATCCAGATGACTCTGAGAAGACATGAATTATATTGGAATTTTAGGAAGTGTGAATTCTGGATTCCGGAGATTTCTTTTCTTGGCCATATTTTCTCTAAGGATGGAATTTCCATTGATCCTTCTAAGACAAGAGAAATCTAAGAATGGCCAGCACCAACAAGTATAACCAAGGTACACAGTTTTATTGGTTTAGTAGTTTATTATCAGCATTTCGTCCAGAATTTTCCCCGATTGGCTAACCCATTAACGAAGCTCACACGAAAAGGGGTAAAATTTTTTTTGGACAAAAGAGTGTGAAGAATGTTTTCAAGAACTGAAGAGAAGTTTATTAAATGCTCCTATATTGACTCTACCATCAGGGAATGATGGGTTAGTTATTTATAGTGATGCATCGAAGAAAGGACTTGGTTGTGTCCTTATGCAGAATGATAGGGTTATTTCTTATGAATCATGAAAACTGAAAATTCATGAGAAAAACTATCCTACTCATGATCTTGAGTTAGAAAATGTAATCTTTGCTTTGAAGATTTGGAGAAACTATCTATATGGTGAAAAATTTGAGATATATACCAATCATAATATTTTGAAGTATATTTTCTTATAGAAAGAACTCAACATGAGGAAAAGGAGATGGCTTGAATTACTCAAGGATTATGATTATACGATACACTACCACCCGGGGAAGGAAAATAAGGTGGCATATGCTTTGATTAGAAAGGATCATGGAGTTTTGAACAAGATGAGAGTTGAAAAGGATCCTATATACATGGATCTAATGAAGGTGGTGATGGGAATCACCATGGAAGGTGAAACATCAGTACTTTTTCAAATGGTTGCCAAACCATATTTTCTAGAATAGATTAAGTGTTATCAGACCGATAATGAAGAATTGAAAAAGAAGATTAAAGCTGTGAATGATGGGAGATTAAGAGACTTTGTGTATGAAGAAGGAATTTTGAAATTTGGGAAGATTCTTTGTGTTCTTGATATACCTGATCTAAAAAGGGAATTGTTGGATGATGCTCATAGTTCCAATTTCTCTATACACCCTGGGAGCACCAAAATGAATATAGATTCGAAGGAACATTTTTTGTGGGACAACATGAAGAGGGAGATTGCTGATTTTGTGTCAAGATGTATGGTTTGTCAACAAGTGAATGTTGGAAGGAAACATCCTGGAGGAGTAATGCAACATCTTCCCATACCTGTGTGGAAACGAGATAATATCATGAAGGACTTGGTCACGGGACTACCAAAGACTCCTAGAAGGAATGATGCAATATGAGTCATTGTTGATCATCTTACCAAGTCAGCACATTCTCTTGCTATAAGAGAAGATCTAGCCTTGAAAGTCTAGCAAGAATATATATTAAAGAAGTTACGAGACTTAATGGAGCACCCCTATCGATTGTTTCTGATTGTGATCCCCGTTTTACTTCAAGATTCTGGAAGAGTCTTTAGAAGGCCTTGGATACTAAACTTCGTTTGAGCACTGCCTACCACCCTCAAACATATCGACAATAAGAACAGAGTATTAAAACCTTAGAAGACATGTTGAGATCCTGCTCACATGACTTTCAGGGTATGTGGGATCAATATTTACCTATGGTAGAATTTTCTTATAATAATAGCTTCCATTTAAGTATTCAGATGGCACCATATGTATAGTTATATGGAAAGAGATGTCGCAAACCAACCTGTTGGGATGATATTGGTGAAAGAAAACTCGTAGGCCCAGAACTGGTGGAGGAAATGATGGAAAAGGTGAAGGTAATCCCAATCCACATCAAAGCAGCTCAAAGTAGGCAGAAGAGGTATGATGACAACCGAAGGAAGGATTTGGAATTTCAGGTAGGAGATCATGTTTTCTTGAAGGTGTCTCCAGGGAAGAGAGTTATACGTTTCGACAATAAAGGTAAATTGAGACCCAGGTATACAGGACCTTTCTAAATTCTAGAACGAATTGGGGCTGTAACTTATCGTTTGGAAATGCCATCAAATCTCACCAAATCTCACGATGTGTTCCATGTATCACTGTTAAGAAAATATGTGCCTGACCCAATGCATGTACTCGCTTATGAGGAAGTAGAACTGGACCCCAATTTGTCTTATTGTGAAGAGCCCTTCAGGATTCTTGATATAAGAGAACAAGTTCTGAGAAACCGGACAACTCGTCTGGTAAAATTTCTATGGAAAAACCATAAGATGGAAGATGCAACGTGGGAACCCGATCAACTTATGATGATAAACCACCCGAATATTTTGATGTGTTAGTATTCTAGAAATTTCTAGGACGAAATTATTTGAAGGAGGGGAGAATGTAACACCCCAAGATTTCACGGTACGTTTCCATTTGAATAATGCAATAACTTGCATTGTACACAACTTTGAGATTCTAACACACCGTGACCAATCAAACTAGTCGTTATGAATAGTAATACCCACTTTTTGGAATTTTATAAATCTTACCTTTCAAAATGGACTTTATTTTTGGATTTGGAATATCAAAATTAGCCTAGTGTGAGATTTTAGTATTTTTTTGAAAACTTTCAATTTTTGATGAATAGTGAAAAACAATAAGTTAGAGTTTAAAACCGAATTTTAATTTAAATAATTAATTATTTTATTTAAATTTATTTTTGGTCAAAATAGATACAACGTACCTATATAAGTTCAATGTAATTCATTGGATTCAGTTTATAATAATTTTAGATATATAAAAATTTTATTGAACTTTTCACCGTCTTTTACCCAACTCCTAGGAGAATTTGAAAATTCACATAAAACTTAATTTTACCACTTATGTGAGTGGAATTTAAAAAATATGAGAGACACAGTTAATATCAAGGAGTAAAATTTGGTTCAATAAGATAAAAATAATTTTTGGTGAATAGTAACTTTTTACATTTATTTACCACGGTTAAAAGATAATAGGGTAATTAAGGGTAAAAATGATATTATTATTACCCTAACACATGTACTTATTCTATTGGCTAAGTATAATTCGACCAAAAAAACCTTAGGAATAAAATAAGAACCTCTTTTGTCCACTTAGATTAGATTAGGACATTTATTATTATTTAATTCAAAGAAGAGTTAAAAGAGTTAAAATCAATGTTTAATGATTAAAACATTTTTTAAATAGGCTTACATATAATATAAATTTGATTATAAATATAAATTATAAATATAAAAATATTTACTACATAATATAATTTTTTTTTATAATTTTTAGACATTAAATAATTTAATTTATTTATGACACACTAGTGATGCAGTAATTACCTAATTAATGAAGTATTAAAATAATTGATATTATAAATATCCAAATCAATGTACTTTGAGACTTTTTATGACTTACACTAATTTTATAGGTTACTATGACATGTTAGGATTGATTAAATGAATTTATTTTTAATTAATAAAGTTGTTAGGACTTAAAAAAATATCAATTATTTAATAGTGTCAAAATTGACATAAAGGAGTATTTAAAAAAAATATTATATTATAAATTGATATTATATTCCTAAAAATATATGGATTGAAAAAATGACTTAGATAAGGTTATATATATTAATAATGAACCACTTGGGGTTCTATTGTCTTGTTATAGTATGTTTATTAACCATATAGTATAATTATACACAGAGACATGGTAAATGTTAAACTGCTTAACTAAGAGTAAAATATAAATGATAAGGTTAATAAAGTGACACAAACCTATCTAAAATCTACTGGTTGAAAGTATTTCAACCCATACCCACCTTATCCTCAAAATAAGTCACTTTGGAGCTGTTATAAATCGAATATGAATTAATTATAAAAAAAATATTTTAAGTTTTTCCTAAGGTGCCCCTCACCCCTCTTATAAAAGGGCACTCACCCTTCTCTCTAATTCACACCATCAAAGCCTCTTGGATCAGAAAAACCCTGCCAAAATATTATCTCAACTTCCCTCAATTAAACCTAGAGGCTTTAGTTTGATCAGAAAGCCAACCTAATGAGCCCTTTTGATCAATTCAAAAGGAAGAACCCGAAGAAGAGGTAATGTTTTCACCACCCTCTTTCAAGTTCCTTTCTTCTTCCACTTCTTATTTCACTGATATTTCCATTATAAAATAATAACTCCAGTATCTTCTATATACTGTGATGTTATTATAAATATGGTACAACCATATTCAGTATTATATCCATCCTTTGAATGACATGTCACCACACGTGCGCACGTACAGCTTACCGTCTCCACGTCGTGGTGTAATTGTTATTCAAAACATTTTTATTTGGATGGGTATGATAATGATGTGTAATTGAAGTAAATAATAAATATAACATTATAATTATTCTGTATATATGATATAACATCCAATTATATACAATTTTAATATCAAAAGAATGATATTGTCGCTCATGCGTACGTATGGACTACCGTCTCCACGAACGCGATGAGATTCATTCCCCATCGTATCCATTAAATAATAATTTTTAGTTTATGGTTAAAAATAATCTTTAAATACTTAATATCATTATGGATATGAATAATATACAACCTATCCATAACAAACAAGACTTAAGTAACAAAGAATATAAAGGAAAACAAATCAGTTAACACCCGAAACAGTGATAATACAAATATATTATTAACAATGAAATGTTAGAAGATCAAATATGATACAATATTAATGTATATGATTCCTGTATAATTTAATAACAATTATTTCACCATTATACAGGAGTTTAACCTAACATCGGCCATGGAAAATTACAAGGTAAGAGTTTATTTCACAATCTCTTCATTATCTGAGGTTGTTTATACGTAATTATCTACTGGGACATCATTATCATCCACATCCATGTTTCTTAAAAATGTATTTCAAATCATTATTACTATTTTACAGACTATGGGTTAAAGTCATTTATACCCTTGTTTGAATTTTTATAAGAAGTTTATAAAGGAATCTTTCTGTCATTTTCCAAACAAGTCCTTTTATCCTTTTCGACCGAATTAAGGGAAGAATGTCTTTTTTTAACTTATAAGGTGGGTGCGGCTATTTTACATCATTATAAAATTTTCTAAGCTTACCTTACAAGATTATAAGGATAATTTCAAATTAAATGTTTTATTTTATAATAATTTTACTTTTAAATGATTTTAAAAAAAGATATATTTCTCTCAAATAGTTTTGATTTCATCTATGTCAACATCCTTTGATGGATTTTAAGCTTATTTGAAGTTGATTTATTATGATACAAAACATCCATCTTGTATTGAAGGTTTTTTGATATGTTTGAATATGGATGTGTTATTTTTATACCATTCATGGTTTATAGATAAATTATTGACATTTCGTATGCTAGTTTTAATATGAATGATTATGTTGTGTTTAAACTTGTTTATATGAGGAATGTGTTGGACTTAATAAGTGACGGGTGGATCCCGCTATAGCTACTTGACTCATCATTAGGTCTCATGAGACAAACTAGTGTCTTGGCACAAGGCCTTGAAAAAATCTTATTTTTATTCTTGGCACAAGGCCTTGACTATGTGGTTATGATAGTCTGGCATTATGCATTCCATCATTATGAATGTGGTTATTGATATTGCATGTGATTATTCGATTAGTAGAATATCCATGTGAATAAGTAAATGGAATTACTTCATTTTATTTCTTCCATATTATGCTAAAGTTCATGTTTAAAAGGCTTTTTTTATTTATACATTTCATTAAATTTTTGTGCTTATTTATGATTGTTTCTGCTATATTGTTATCCTTACTAGGCATCGGAGCTCACCCCTTTCTATGTTTTATTTTTACCAGAATGTGAAGATTTATTTTATTAATGACCTGTAGGGATATTATGAGGGGATATGAGTGTGTTCTATGGAGACAATATGTTGTTGTAGTTTTTCACTTTATGATGTAATGTAAACTTTATGAACGTATCTAGTGATTCGTAGGCTACTAAACTAATCGGTCTTTCGAGACATGACCTTTTGTGATCATGCCAATGTTATGTAAATATGCACCGACTCTAGGTAACTGGGGTCGGGGCGTTACAGTTGGACAATCAAAACAGACTATTCAAAACGGACTATTCAAACTTTGGAAGACCTGTTGAGGTTTAGTTCAATTGAATTTCAAGGAATTTGGGATTAGTATTTATCAATCATAGAATTTTCTTATAACATAAACTTCCATTCAAGTATTCAGATGACACCATATGAAGTTTTGTATGGAAAGAGAAATCGTACACCAACTTGGTGGGATGATGTTGGTGAAAGAAAGATCATAGACCCAGAAATTTTTGAGTAAACAATGGCAAAGGTGAAGATTATCCAAACCAATATCAAAATAGCTCAGAGTAAGAAAAACATATATGCTAAAAACCGAAGTATGGTTTTTTAATTTCAAGAAGGGGATCATGTTTTCATAAAGGTATCTCCATTAAAGGGTATTATACGATTCAGTAAGAAAGGGAAATTAAGTCCCCAGTAAATTGGGCCTTTTGAAATTATAGATTGAATTGGAGCCATAGCTTAACATTTGGAAATTCCACCAAGTCTCCCCAAAGTTCACAAAGTGTTCCATGTTCCAATGTTAAGGTAATACGTGCAAGACCCAACACATTTACTCACCTACGAAGAAATAGAACTTGAGCCTAATCTGTCTTATTATGAAGATCCTATCAAGATTCTTGATACCAGAGAACAAGTATTGAGAAATAGAATGAATCTTCTGGTAAATGTTCTTTGGAGGAACCATAATATAGAATAGGCAACATGGGATCCTGTGGAGAATTTGTTGAAAACATACCCAAATCTTTTTAGGTAACAATTTTGTAAATTTTGAGGATGAAATTTTTTTAAGGAGGGAAGAATGAAATGACCCAATATTTTTAATGGAAATTAAAATCTTATAAAAATTTCATAATAACATGAAATCACAATATAATGAACGACTAAGTTCTATATAAACGTTAAACATAAGTTTGTCACTTCTGTGATGTGAATTTTGAAAATCTGACATACACGGTTGTGATTAGTATATTATTTGGAGTCCGATAAGAAAAATGTAATTTGGGTGAATAGTAACCTACCCTTATGAATACAGATATACCCTAATGAATATTAACCTTACCTACGATACTATATAAATAATAATAATGTTTAAGTATGATATACCTATATTTTGCAATAAGTAAATAAATGTTTTAAAACTATTTTTTAGAATAAATTATGATTTTAATTAAATATTAAATTAAATATATTTAAAAAATTATTTTTGAAAAATGGACTTCACTTTTGGATTATAGATTTCAAAAAATGGTTGGGGTGAATTTTTGGGATTTTTTGGAAATACATGAATTTTTGATTTATAGTGACATACCCTAAATTTCAAAATAAGATAATACACTAATTATAGAGTCTTGTATGATGTTAATCTAATGTAAGCCCAATTAATTCATATTCCCATTAAAAAAGTACTATTATTGGTCATGGAAGACTCACTATTCTTTGTATTGTGGAGAAATAATAAATTAACGTATATAGTATTGAGAAATCCCCTCTCCCCTCCACTATAAAACCCCCATCACTCCCTCTTCCCTTCTCTCCTATCAATCCTTGTTCCTTCCCCAAATGCTTTCCAAATATCCTCTAAACCTCCTCTCACACTTCCATAAATACTTGGCCTCACATAAATACCAAAACTTCCCCCTTAAGGAGGTTCTCAAGGAAGTTTGGTTGAAGAGGTAAATTCCTCTTTTCAATTCATTGTTTTTCTTTTAAAGTTCAGTGGTTTTATTTTTCTATTATTACCTCTCATTATCCAAATGTTGTGATGACTCCAGTAACTTAAATTTACTGGAATATTTTCATGATATTTCAATAATTTATCATCATCTATTCCTTTTACCCTCTTTTATACTAGTAGCAAGAAAAACACCCGAGATGTGTCAATTTACCACATTCAAGGATGACGATATTTCGATTTCTATTATCATTCTATATTATGGTCATGAAACCATTGTTGTTATGGTTGAACAGGGTTATTATATATGAAATATACCCTATTTATTGTTCTGTAATCCCTTTGTAAAATGTTATTATGTTATAAAGAAAAATGACTTCGTCATAATCAAAACCCACTAATTAACTGAAACAGTTATCATTAATGTTCTATATAATAATTCATCCTCATTCCATGTAACCAATTTATATAAATGACCACTAACACCTATGTATGATAATAAATAATATGAAAATTCAATTATAGAGACTTAAATTCATTCCACATGAAATCCATTACTTAAGAACATGTTAACCAATTACGAACATAAAGAAAACAAACACTGCAGAACGATAGAATTCAATATAATAACTTATCAATAAGGGAATAAATGAAATAAATAGAATTATGATAAACTAAATACATTTATAATAGGTTATTAAATAAGTTATTAATAAGTATAATCTCATATTCCAGTAGCTTTTGTTCAAGAGAAGAACACATTCAAATTTAAGGTAAGGGTTTTTTTACCCAAAACATCCATTTTCATTTGGGTTACTTTTATTGTCTAATTAACTCAATGAAATTCCGGTATATTATTATTTAATCATCATAAAATCTGTGTGAGTGTTCTATATATTTTTACCAACAATAACCCTTCCTTATTTTGTGAATAGTTTCATGTTTTAAAAGAACTTTCAAAATTGTTTCTGAAATACTAACCCGATCCAAGGAAATTTCCCTAATTCTTACCAATTTTTAAGGTCACTATATAATATGTTTTGGGACACCATTATCTTTATAAAATAACTCATTTTATTATGAAAATACTATCTTAATTCACTTCTGGTTTTATACAAATATTTTTCCAAAACAACACTTCTTTTCAAAGTAAAAGAGTATATATCTCCAGATTTACTCGAAGATTTTATAAGAGTATCTTCATATATTTCAATACTCTTGTTGATAATTATGTATTATTGGGATTATTATTCCATGTTATAATATACCATATTTCATTTAGTGGTTTATTATTTTTTGGCTATTGATGTACTATATTAAAACCATTCATTAGTTTACATTGAATGGTTAATGTTTATGCTTAATGTTTAGAGAAAGATATTTACATTTATGGTCTTGGCACGAGGTCCTTAACAAAATGATTATTTATGGTCTTGGCACAGGTCCTTAACAAAACGATTATTTATGGTCTTGGCACGGGGCCTTGACGGTATGGTTATGTTGTCCCAAATTATGAATTCCCTCATTATAAAAATAGTATTAATGGTACATGTGGATATTAAACAAGTAGAATACCCATGATTATTTTATATTAGGGAAATATTTACTCAGCTCATATTTCTGCCAAATTATGATCAAGTTTATTGTTAAAGGCATGTGTTTTCAATTAATCACCATGTATAATGTTTATGTTATCTTCCATTGTATTTCTTAACCTTACTGAGTTTTTGTGCTCACCCTTTTCTTATGTTTCATTTTCTCAGGACATGAAGAGGTTTATTATGAATGATAGATTGAAATAACCTAGGAGTTATATATTTTTTCAAAGGAGTTTCTATGTTTTTTTCTTTTCATGTCATAATATTGAACTTATGTACATATCTTTTTTCCAATAATACAAAACTACTTGGTCATTCGGGATGCTTGTTCCTTGTTTATATTCCGATGAAATCCAATTAGGCACTAACTCTAGGCAACCGGGGTCGGGTCCATACAATTTTAATTTCCAAAATAAATCAAAATATTATCTCCTATAATCTAAAAAAATGGATAAAATTTGAACAAGTAATTTCATATGAATATAATCTCAAAAATTGAGTATAAAAAAGAAAATTATATTCCATATTATTGAGAATAAAAAGTTAAATTGAGGAAAGACTAGATCACCCTCAACGAGAACTCATACACAGTTGTTATAATTATTTTTTTGACTCTAAACTACTATATAAATATAATGAACAAGGATTAAAATACATGGATATTACATATATTTAAGTTAATATTCATAAAATTACACTAATAAATTTCTGGGGATTGTAATAGTTTAGTGTCTTTAGAAATTTAGAACACATTCTTCTAGTATGGCGGAAGATATTCCAAATCTTCCTTGAAGATATTCCCCTATAGTAATCCTACTTAAAACCTTTCTTCATAACCTAGGTAAATGAAACATAAAAAAGGAACGAGATCAAATGATCAATAAGGGTAAATAAAGGAAATATGTAATCAAAAAATGAATATAGGGGCATGAGAACATGTTCACATCATTAGAATAGCATACCTTGCATATCAAAGATCATAAACGTGAATCATTACATAAAGATAAGCAGTTCATAAAACATGAATCATAATATAATCATGAACATGAGCCATGGAATCATAACATAAGAATAATGTATTTAATTGTGGCATTAACATCAATATAAAACATTACAAACATGTATATGTTGAAACATTTGCACTCATTAAGTTAAGGACTTGAAATCAGGCCCTTGCATAAACTTATTGACATGCAACCAGGTCAACTCATAATGTTGTGAACAAGAATTAAATTTCATGCATAAATATTGAATATTTAATAATATTCACACATAACTCATCGACATGAAACCAAGTCCATGAATAACATTGCGAACTTGTAATAAAGGTAGTAGATAACATTGGAAACATGTAATAAGGTTCAAGCATAACATTGCAAAAATGTAATCAAGTTTACACATTAATTATGGACATGAAACCTGGTTCATGCATAACATGATGAACATGTCATCAGGTTCATGCATAACATTATGAACACATAATAAGGTTCACTCATAACATTGTGAACACATAAGATTGTTCACGTTTAAACTTATGGACATGAAACTAGGTCCACACGTAACCGTGTGAACATATAATCAGGTCCACACATCACATTTATACTACTGAGTCATCCATAGTTAACAAATTCATTGGAGGTAGATATAGGTTTGACTCGTAAAATAATAAAATCATACATACATTTTCTATAAGATAATAAAAATGTCATCATATCATGACCAATAAAAAGTGTTGGGTTTCATAAACTTCAAATAATAACCCATGACATGAAATGGGTATCAAAATCATTTGATAATATCATAAACTATGGAAAAAATATAGGTTTCATAATCATTTCATCCAAAAATAAATCATGTAAGGAAGTGGGTTTTAGAAGAATTTACCATCATATAACCAATTGAAGAGAAATGGGGTTCATAATCATTTATCATGGTATAATACATTGATGATAATGAGGTTTATTAGCATTTATCATGGTATAAACTGCTAAAGAGAAATAGGTTTTCATATATATTATTCCATAAAAACATAAACCATTGAGAAAATAATATTAAAGGAACCTTTGGATCATTTCCTAGAAGGTATTGAGTAACATCAAAGGGTTTTATCTTATATGAGAAATAACTTGAAATGGTCATTTTAAAAACATTTATTGAGTAAAATATACAATATTTAGGAAAACATTTCATTCAAAAAAAGGCCATTATAAAATCTATTTTCTTTTAAAATACTATGGAAAAATAGAATTATTTCTTGAAATAATTTTTAAAACCTTTACCCATCAAAACATGGAAGAGAAACATGAAATTTTTTTGGAAGCCTTTTATTTGAAAATATTTTGAAAACATTGAAATATTTTGTTGGATTCATTTTGAAAAAAATGCCTATTTAAAACTTATAAAAAAAAGAGATAAAACATTTTGAAAGAATTTTTGATTGAAAATAATTTTAAAGTAGTGAAATAAGGCTTGAAATCATTTAAATGACCTTTTCCCTTGAAAACATACAAGAGAACCTTGAATTTTTTTTAAACCCTTTTAATTTGAAAATACCTTGAAAACATATAAAAGAAGATTGAAAATCATTTTAATATTTTTTTTTGAAAAAAACCTTATGGAAACAAGTAAAAGAATTTTTAAAAATCGTTTAAAATACTTTTTAAACATACAACATTTTAAAAAAGATTTTTTATTGAAAAAACGTTAAAATAATGAATTTAAAAAATATTAGTTAACCATTTTCATTTAAATATTAAATTTATAATCTTTTAAAATAGGATTCAAGGGAATGATGTCCATGACTGTGGGTTAAGCCATACATTCTGAACATTTCGTTTGCATCATAAATTGTTTAGAAAAGTGCCTCGAATAAAAAAACAAGAAGGTTAATTTTTAAAAATCCACTTTGTTTAAAAAGGAAAACATGAGTAAAAATGAATTTTAAATATCATATGATATTATTAGAATATTATGGGAACTTTTTTTAGAAAAAATGGTTTTGAAGAAATATGTATTTCCAACTAAATAGAGAGGTAAAGTCATAATTTATTAAAAAAATATTCTTGACAATCTTATGTACCAAAGAGTGGGAAGATCATACCATTACTTCGATATAATATGAATAAAAATATTTTAAGAAAAATCATGATAAATATGGATATATTTATCAAAATATTTCATCAATGGGAGCATAATCATAAACATTTTTGATAAATGGTGAGATTAATGATATAAACCATTACCAATTTGGTAACATTGAATAATAATAAAGTAGAAATAAGAAAATTAAATAAATATTAAAAAATAATTAAAAGAATTATATTCATGATATAATATCTAAAAGGTATTATATACACCCAATATAAAAATCTAGGTTCATAACACTACATGTGTCTCAAAAAAGAAAAATTGATAAAAAAATACTTTACCGATTTGAAAACATTTGAAAAATAAACCCCAGATAATAAATATTATAAAATGGATATGTAAATACCCATAAATTTAATTATAAGAATAAAATAATACATACATGTGATGTATACACACCACACAAAATAAATGAGTAGTGAATAAGGTTTGTATCTTATGATAATAAAAAGTGAGATGAAATTCCCATACTACTTGAGTAACATTAGAATCATGATCCCAAGAGATAATGGCATAAATTAAAGCTTAGAATATCCTTAAATAAGTTAAATTAATGATATTACATTTTATAATGATGTATATAAACCAAAAAAAATAATTTAGGGGTGAAAATTGCATGAATCTCATGAAAATAAAAACTTTGATGAAATAATCTAGATTATGTCATAAATCTCTTTATAATCATTCAAACCTCTGCTATAATTAATATATGTTTATTATGTATATTTTAAAAATTCATATTGTTATATCCTATACCATAAATGGTTTTATTATGAATTTATATTACCCACTTAATAATAATTCTAAGTTAAGGTTTCAGTTCGTGTAATATCCGCTTTATTTTTAGCATCTGTTTTAATTTGTATTATTTTTTGTCCATATATATAAATCAAGATTTATATAATTTAAAAAATGATAAAAATATCATTTATATTCATTATATTTATATATATAATAATATATATAATATATAAATATGAAATGGAAGACACTATTCATGGAGAGGGTAGGACCTACATACACATGAACATTGTTTCTGTTTTTCTTTATAATATAGAATGAAATAGAGTAAATGATATATATATATATATAATTAAATTAAATTATAATTATTATGAAATATGTATCATATTAATTTACCAAAAAAAATTAATAAATCCCATGCATTGTGTGAATGAATCACATCGCTTTGACGAGGCGGTAGTCCACACTTCCACAAACGAAGTTATTATAGTCACGAAAAATGGAAAGAATAAATGTATGCTTTATATAAACATTATATATGAATAGAGACATTATAAATATCTCATATATCATATATAAAAATTTATTCTATCATAATTACTAACCATATATGGTGGTAATGTAAAAAAGAATAACATCATTTCGTGAGGTGATAGTTCTCCGTACACAAGAACGGTAAGTTTGTTTACCCATAAGATGGATGTGTGTGCATGTGAAGATAAAAACCTTATAATAAAAAAATACCAGTATATTTAGTATACCAGTGTCATTATATATTCATATAATAATAATATTTTAGGTGGTGGGTAATGAAAATAAAACAAATGATTTTGGGGGAGGATGTTACCTCTTATTCGGGTAACTCATTTTGGTTTACATCAAAGGGATACCTTGGATAGATTTCTTCCCAGGGGGAGGATTATAAGTTTAGGGGAGGTATTTTTAAAATATATATGGGAATATATTGTCCAATTGAAATTGGTTTGATAGGTGTGGGGATGTGGGATAGGTGGTGTCCTTTTATAAGGGACAGAGGGGGAAAACATGGCATTTTAGAAAACAAGTTTTTTATACCCATGTTTTTAGCTAATAGAGTCATAAAAACCTTAAAAACATAATAATCTATGTTTTAAAGCCTAAATATAGATAAATAATGGTTTTTTAATTGTTGGATATTTCATTTGAGCCCTTATGTTTAAGGTTTAGTCCCATATTAAGCTTAATTTTACCTTAATCACTATAATTAATTTTAATTACTTTCACTATATTTTTGCCCAATTATTAAGATTATATTATCAGAATAACAATATAATACTTATTAAAAGCATTTATGTTTTTATCAACATTAATTTCACAAAATAAGTGTAATTAAGTTTAATGCTAACCCTCTAGACTTGGCGAGAAAGCGTGTTTTTAAAGTGAGAATGTTCAAAAGTTCATTAATATTTTATTCTAAATTCAATATAAATTGGATTCCAATGACCAAAATTTAATTAATATATGTTTAACTTATCTATTTTAAATTTAAAACCAACTTAAAATAAAATTTAACTATATAAATAAATTATATGAAAAAGAATTTTTGAATTTAAATTCTGTATTTTTCATCATTCATCCAAAAATGATGTTTCTTAAAAAAATACCAAAAAATCACCATAATCGAATTATAAAATTATGGAATTAAAAATTATATTTAGTTTATATAATTAAATTTATAAAATTGTAAATAAATAATTTTATTATTGTTCATAGTAGGACATAAAAATTAGTTTTTTTGGGAAAATAATATTTCCAAACATATACAGAATTTACCAGTATTATGTGTTTAATTATCATTATGATTTATTTATATAATACCTTTATAAATAATAATTTAAAAAATATTTGTTTATATTAATATTACTAATTTTATCTATTAGGTTATAACTATCTCATTTAACTAATTATAACAATAAAATTATGTTTTCTAGAAACTCGATGTTGCGTGTAATGCAAGACTAGTTAGTGTTACTTGTAGGGAAAACTAATCTATGTCTTGAGTGTATTATACACAAGACAAATGCAGTAATATATACATATATATATATAACTATATTCAGTATTGTGTGAAATGAAGAATATCAAAAAGATTAAATTAATTTTATAATAATATTTCACAAAAATTCGGGGTATTACATTCATCACCCCTTAAAATGAATTTCACGCTAGTATTTTGGGTTACTAATGTTTTAATACTTGAAAGTTTCTTTTCATATAATACCACATCATAAAAGTGAATATTAAAACATACTTTAAAAATAATGTTGGAAACATAACGGTTACCCAATGTAACATATAACTAGTTTTCCACATAAGAGAGCATATGTGAGAAGTAAAAATAGGGACATCATAGATAAATATTACCATCATGTTCGGAATAAGACTGATAGAGAACATAGTGAGAATAAAGTAAAAAAATACAATGTGATAAATATACAATGATCTAATGGACTATTAGATTCATCTGAAAAGAAGGTTTTAGGATAACGTTTTCAGTTTCTGGATTCATTCCGTAATGTTGAAAAAATTTCATGAGATGCTAAACTCACATGATTTCATTCCCTTTAATTAGTAAAATATCACTTTTTTGGTCATGTCTCGAACAAATTCCACTTCTCAACTTACTAAAAAAATAAAGGAGAATTTTTCATTCCTGAAGCACTAATAAATCAATAGATCCATGATATTACATCTTATATATCATCAGTTTTCAACAACACAATGTTGTTAGAACATGCTATCCAATATGAATAAATAATTATATGGAGGAATAAAACATAAATCTTAGAATCATTATCTAAATTGTCACTTCAACTTTCTATAAATGGTTAACCTTATAACCCTTCCGAAAGATAAAAGTCCAAAACTTTAGAAAGAATGTCATAAAATCATCTTAACATTGATATACCTAATATCAAAGAGTATTTCTTGGTTTTTACATTTAAAACATGATAATAACCTCATCATATTTTCTCTTGAAACATGTTAGTAACCCAAATTACCGTAAATCATTTTAGAAGACATGAATTCCTTTATATTCCAAATATTAATAGATACATTTCATAAATTTAAGAAGTTTTAGTCTTCATCCATGATGACATAAACTAAATTGTCAAAAAATTCTTAATTGGTTCTGAGGTCATTGATACTATCCAATTTACATTATCCAAAACAATCATCTATTTATCAAAGTTATATTTTTATCTGTATCTCGAACACATTAAGGGTTACCTTCCCTTAATAAAAATTTCTTGTTTTAAATAAATAAATTATATATTTCTTTATCACCATTAAAAATATCATTTTCAATACTTAATGAAAAATTAAACATAACATACTTATATATTTCATGATTCATACAACAAGATATTTTAATTCCAAAACATATATACTTCATTCATCAACCTTTATTCTTAAACCATTACCCAGGCATCATCAACAAATTCCTTAACACCTCTTTCCTATAATATTAAATATGAACTAGTTATTAAGGTTACCCATCCTAAATCTAACCATGCTTCTTATTTTTATTGTAAATAATATTGGAAGACCATCACATACCTTTCAAATTTCCTATCAAGTCTATTTATCTTTAGAAGTATAACAAATACTCGTACCACATTCCTGGTTCTCTTTATAAGATTTCCACTTGGGAAAACGATTCAAATAATTCCAATAATTTCCATATCTAAAACATTTAATTTTATCTACGTTCATTCTATTTCTCACCATTGAAAAAAACTAGAAAGAACATGATAAAAAACATAGATCATAGAACAAAAACACTTAATCAAGAAAAATTTCTTAATGGATGTCTATATCATGTAACCTACATTTTAATAGAGGACGGCTTAAGTCTATAATATGATATTCACAGTCACATTATTTTCAAATTCATTAGGATGATTCATAAAGAGTTTGTGAATTTACAAAGAATATCCCCCTGGAGTGTCAAACCATGTGCATAGTAAGGCATGTAAGTGTGT
Organism: Viscum album; assembly: GCA_963277665.1. Lineage (NCBI taxonomy): Eukaryota > Viridiplantae > Streptophyta > Magnoliopsida > Santalales > Viscaceae > Viscum > Viscum album. The sequence goes on from OY728128.1 coordinate 718,870,042, forward strand.
ACAACGTTATGATCGAACCAGGTCCAGCACACATTTTTAGATTTATTACTCCAAGGTATATCTATGATAGAACCATTTCCACTTAAATTATCAATACATGATTAATTATTAGTAAACCACTCATTCGATTCTTTACCAAATTCTAGGACATTTTCCAAAACATTTACTCATCTTTAGACTTATCCTTCATGACACCCAAGATATATCATTATAAATATCCCTAGGGATCTCACTAATGTTTTCTCATCTTAGTTTCCTATGGTTGACCAAACCTTTCATTTTTATACAAACTGTAATGAACTAAACCTAACTTATATGGATATTACATCATTATAGATGAATATTCAGCACAGTACTAGAATATATTCCCGATGACCATAACAATTTAGTATCTTTGGAAACATGAAACAAAATTTTCAAGTATGGTGGAATATCTTAAAAAACAACCTTAAAGATCTTCCCATTCAGTAATCATACATAAAACCATTATTCATAACTTAAGGATAGAAAAGATAAGAAATGGGTGAGGTCAAATCCTCAATGAAGTTAAAAAAAGATATACAAAAGCATGAAATGAAAATAAGTTCATGAGAACATGATCATACAATTATAATTTCATACCAGGAAAATCAGAAATCATAATCATGAATCATGGTTTGAATATTAGCAGTTCATAATAAATGAATCATAAGATAATCTGGAACATAAGACATACAATAATAACATAAGAATAAGACATGGAATTGTGGCGTACACATCAATGTATAAAAGCATGAACATTTATAAGTTGAAACATGTTCATTTATTAAGTTAAGGACCTGAAATCAGGCCCTCGTATAGACATATGAAAATGTATCCAGGTGTATGCATAATGTTGTGAACAAGCAATCAGTATTACGAACAACATTGTGAACATGTAATCAGGTTCACACGTAACATATGGACATGAAACTCGTTGTATGCATAACATTGTGAACATGCAATATGGTTTCCATATAACATTGTGAACATGTAATCATGTTCATGCATAAAATTGGGAACATGTAACCAGGTTCACATATAACTTATGGACATGAAAAATGGTCTACTCATGACATTGTGAACATGTAATCAAGTTCACACAAAACATTATCAACACATAATAATGTTTACTCATAACATTGTGAACATGTAGTCAGTTTCACGCATAAAATTATGGACATGAAAGCAATTCCGTGCATAACATTGTGAACATGTAATCATTTTGATGAATAACATTTATAATCATGAGTCATCCATCATTACCAAGTACATTAAAGGGAGATATAAGTGCAACCCATAACATAATAAAAGTATACAAACATGTTCCTCAAGATAATAAAACATACATCTTATCATGACCCATAAAAAGAGATGGGTTTTATAAACGCCATATCATAACACATGAAATGAATTGGGTATCATAAACATTTAATCATGTCATAATATATGGAAAATATATAGGTTTTATAATCATTTCATCCTAGAATACCCCATAAAATTAAGAGGATTTCATAAGAATTAGTCATTATATAACCCATTAAAGAGAAATGTGTTTTATAAGAATTTACCATGGTATAAACCATTGACGAGAAATGAGTTTCAAAAGAATTTATTGTAACATACCTGGTAAATAAATAATAATATATTTTCATATTTATTAATATTTTCGAATTAAATATTAATTTTACTTTAAAGGGGTTTCTACGTTCGATAGCGTACCCGAAACGCAACAACAAGTTTCTTTGAAATCTTACGTTGTACACTAGTAATATAATTATATTATTTTAAATGGTAGTTAACACGTAGCTGTTGTATTGGTGGGAATGAATAGAAATAACTAGAATATGATTATATATGTTTGTTAAATGTTTTTACATTTATCCAATAAAATATAAAGGCTTAAAATAAGAAAAGATTCAATTTTAGGCACAGATACTCTAATATTTACTAAAAGGTCGACTTATCACCTTTTGATAGAGAACCCTATTTAAATATAGTTTTGTTCACTCATATAAATTTTATTTGACCAAATAAAATTCTTCCTTAGAATCGGAACATCAAAACATACTTTGTGTAATTTTTTTATTTTTTCTGATAAAGTTCATTTTTAATGAATAGTGAAAAATGTTGTATTTTATGTCAAAACCTCTTTTTAATAAAATTTATTTATATGATTATATTATCTTTTGAATTTGTTTTAAAGTGAAATTAGAATATATTTTTACCATTTAATCCAATGGTGGTCATTGGAATTAATTTCACTTTGAAATTGAACTTAAACAAGTGTCAATCTTTTGATAGATATTGCTTCTTAAAAACACGCTATCTGTTTTGACCATGGGAATTAATTATTAAATTACATAATGAAACTTATATGTTTTGAATATTTTAAAATAGAATAATTTTTGAATTCAGAATATCAAATATACCTTAGGGTGATTTTTTGGTATTTTTCTGAAAACATCAATTTTTGATGAATAGTGAAACCACTAAGTGGTAGTTAAAAAACTGATTTTTCATTTAAATGAAACTTTACCACTTCTGTGAATTGAATTTAAAAAATCCGACATACATGGTTGTCATTACGAATTAAATGTGGTTCAATGGGATTAAAATCATCTTTTGGTGAATAGTAACTTTTAAGTTTTATTAATCACGATGAAAGGTAATTAGTGTAATTTAAGGTAAAATTAATGTTATAATAATATGAAATTACCTTGACACATGTCCTACCCTTATTGGATGTGTCATGTCTGATCAAAACAAACCATGGGTCAACTTGGGGACCCCATGGAGCCACTTGGGTAAGAAAATGACATTAATAACTTTTTATTTAAAGTTAAAATAAAAATGTCACAAAAATGTATTGTTTTACTAAAACAATTTTTACACGGGGTTATACAAATCATAGTTTTAAATATTAATATTCATTAGAAATCTGAAAAGATTTCCTACATCATTATATTTTTTTATAATTTTTAGACATTAAATAAATTAAATTATTTATGACACCATGATGATGTAGCGATTACCTCATTATTTAACGATTTAAATAAAATGAAAAGATAATGTAAAATCTAACACTTAAACTTGTAAAAAAACTATTGGATGGATGGATTTCGAAACCCAATCACCTTAGCCTCGAAATATATCCTTTTGGGACCTTTAAAATCCTAAAGGCATTTTATAATAAAGTAACATTTTATAACTTTCCAAGAGTGCCCCTCCTCCCTCTTATAAAAGGACCCCACCTCTACCACCTTACCCACACCTCTCAAGCCATTGGATCGGCCAATATCTTCTCATATTATCTCTCCACATTCCTCTCCTAATCCTAAAAGCCTTAACCTAGGAAGAAATCTCTTTAAAAACCATTTTGGTTCAAACCAATGGGAGTTACCGAATTTAAAGGTAATGTCTTCTCTTATGTGCTTTTGTTTTATTTTACTTCTCCAACCCCCTAAACTGTTTATATTCCTTTATTTTGTAACAAAAACAGTATATAAAATGTACTATAATGTTTTTATGAGATGGATTCTAGCTACACATACACACACCTCCGTCTAATGGTTAAAGAACAAACTGTTTCTGTGGTTGGCGAATTTCTGCCTCACGAAACGATGATTGTTCAATATTCTTTAAAAACCTTTCATGGTGGACATTAAAACGTCACTCTACTTATATATGATATATATTATTTTTATGTTTTCCTTATTCTTATATATTTTTCATTTATGTCATACCTTTATGGTTTCCATTATGGGTAAACACGATAATTTCATTTTAAGAAGTGCAGACTACCGCCCCTCAAAGTGATTTGATTCGTTAATGCCATATGTGGGATGTATAAAGGATGGATTTAATGATATTATATATGATATTATGCTGGAATTATAATATACCTTTATATCATTATGAGTTCACTCCATTAAATACGAAATAGAAATGAATGTAACGTTCATGCGTACGTACGGCTTACCGTCTCCATGAACGGTGCATTTCATTTATTACCTCTAAATGTTATGTACTATTATAAATACATGTATATGCTGGATATTTATGATATATATGATATCCAAATCATGAATATCATTCTGGATATAATGAATCTTTGACCACATGAACAACATGTGATTGTAAGAAGTCCATTTTTTGACTTAAGCACCAAATATCGACAAAATGAACTTTATTAACTTAAATTATTTAATAATCTTTATAACATGGAAATAAGTTATATAAAAGGAAGAATAAACTTGAAAAAGGTTCTTGAGAAAGTAGAAATTAACTTTAGTTTATTATTCAGGAGATTAAAGAGCAATTGAGTCACGTCGGACACGAGGTAAGGGACTTCGTCTCAATCTCCTTTCATTGAGGAATATTTTGTTCTAATACAAGTGTTTCTTTTATACGGTGTATAAACACCTTTTATTTTTAATTTTATACAAAAGGAATCTTTTTCTACGAAGCATTTTACTAAATGACAAAAAAGAATGATTATTTTAACGTACGCGGTGACAACGACCTTTTCTGCTGCTGCGGGTATTATTTGGTCTTTGACTTCCTCAACAAGCCGTAATGTTTTTAAAATGAAATAAATACCATATAATCTTTTATGTATTTTGGTATTGAAAATGGTTTTTATAATGGATTTTTTATGTCAATTTATTTAAGTGATATATTGTTATCGAAATGTGGAAATGTTTTCTTTCCATTATATTTGTTTTATGTATTATGATTTTATAATGGTACTTGGATGTTTGACGGGTGGTTATGTGATAAACCATATGACGAGTGGTGCCGTGAATACCAGGAAGGGTGGTTACGTTATAACCTCCAATGCATTGGGTATGTAAGTCGGCCGTATGGATATTACATTTAGTGATATGTGTGAAAGTTGACCGTATGGTTATTCCATTTAAGTATGTTTATGTCCCAAGTTACCTTTATATGTTATGTGTTTTTTATATGGGATTTATGGTAATCTTTTGGTTACAAAAGGTTAGGTAATGATCTTTTATTTAGTGAAGAGTTTTTACTAATTTATAGAGGTGAAAAGTATTACTTTGATAAAGTATTCATGGTTTACTTGTTGTTTTGAAAAACTAACAATTTTCCTTCTTTGGGTATCCCTTACTGAGATTTTTATAGTCATTCCAAGTTTTTTTGAAATGTTTTTCATAGGACATAATGTGGAATAGGGTCAAGGATGGGATCAAGGAAAAGTCATGCTATGTTAAACATGGAACTAGATATGAATCTTTTTTTTCAAGAGTTCATGTTTTGTAAAAAAAAGGAAACTATGTAGAAGTGTCTATTTGTAAAATTTTGAGATGTAATAGTTATGTCCAAATTATATAAAAATATAAACCTGAAAAGGTCCTCAATGTGAATTATTCATTTAATTAAATATTAAGTAATGTTTAAGGCCGAGGCCTTATAGTTGGTATCAGAGGCCGGTTTAGACAACTTTAGGAGTTAGAAAATTGTTAAATTTATAAATTAATTTATGGTATGATTGAAATGATATAGCATTTAAATATTACCAAGTTGCTTCACCCAAGATATTTTTGTGTTCAAAATGGTTTTCCGCAGAGGAAACAAGGAAGCTATGTTGGGACGACATCAGGAGGAAGACAACCTTCCAAATCAGTAACCTGAGATGGTCAGAATTGGAACTGAACAATTTCTTGCAGTGATGGAACAGTTGACTTAGGCTATAAATGGTGGTGGTATCCATGCATGAGATCTTCCTGATCAACCACAGAGGAACATGTCAATGGTGGAACATTTTATGAGGCAACATCCCCCATCATTCAGAGGATCATTTTACCCTATGCTAGCAGAAGGGAGGATTAAAGCATTGGAGAAGATTTTTGATGTCATGGGGTGTTTAAAACATCAAAAAGCCAGTCTTGTTGTTTAATGTTTTGAAGGTGATGTAGATCAGTGGTTGTCGATGATGAAAAATATCCGGGATAATGATGAGATTGATGATCTTCACTAGGACGAATTCAAAGGTATGTCTCTTGAGAAATATTTTCCTAAGGTGGTTCGTCTTAGGATGGAAAAACAATTCCTATAATTGAGGCAGGAGAATTACTCAGTGGCTGATTTTGAAGCAAATTTCACTCGACTGGCAAGGTATGCTCCAAATTTCATATGAGATCTTGATAGTAAAATCAACTGTTTTTACTCAGGGTTAAATCCAAAGCATCAAAGGGATTTATCTTCTCACGAGTTCAAAATTTATAAAAAACTTTTTTGATGTGCGGAGATGGTGGAAATAGAGTTTTCCAATGATCAGGTGTTCTTTGAAAAACAACAGAATAAGTGGTCCAGTTGGCAGGAAAAGGGGAAGAATTCATCAAAGAAGTAAGGAGGTAAAAAACCCAAATATCCATCCTATGATAAGTTTGGTAAAATGAATAATGGAGAATTTTTATCCAAGTCTGTAAAGTGCTTTCGGTGTGGTAAGTCTGGTCATATTGCTCGTGACTATAAGGAATATGATCAAGCAGGCAATGAAAAGCCAGTGGTAATATGTTTTAAGTGTAATGAAATGGGTCATTATGCAAATGAGTGTCTAACGAAGAACTCAACTGGGGGAAAGCATCTAGAGTACAAGAAAAAAGGGGTGGTGAAATCCTTTGCAACTACTTCAGCAGATGTTGGTCCATCGAATGAAGTAGTATCAGGTACACTGTTTGTTTGTTCAGATTATGCCAATGTGTTGTTTGATTTAGGGTCTACACATTCTTTCATTTCTGAGAAGTTTTCTAGTAAATTGGGAATTCCATCTCAAGATATGAATCCCGAATTTATGGTAAAAACACCCAGAGGGAACGTTGAGACAAAAATAATTTATAAGAACCTTCCTATCCTTGTGTGGAGAAAGAATCTACCTGTAATCCTTATTGTTTTACCTCTAGTAGAGTTTGATGTTATTTTGGGCATGAATTGGATTTCTGTTTATCATGCTAAGATTGACTGCAGAGCTAAAGAGGTTTCTTTTCAGAAAGATTTTCAGTTTGTGTACAAGAATGAACCCTTGATTTTGATAACATGTTAGGAAGTTGAGAAACTAGTAAAATATGGAAATGAATGTTACCTTTCAATTATTTTTGAAATTAAAGGAACTGTTTAGATTAATGATGTTCCAATGGTAAATGAGTATCTTGATGTTTTTTCTGATGAGTTCCCTGGTATTATACATGATCGGGAAGTTGAATTTACTGTTGACTTATTTCATGATTCTAAGCCAATTTCAAAACCCCCTTATCGAATGGCTCATGTTGAAGTTTTAGAGTTAAAGAAGAAATTTCAGGAGTTATTAGATAAAGGTTTCATTTGACCTAGCACATCACCATGGGGTGCTCCTGTCTTGTTTGTTAAAAAGAAAGATGGTTCAATGAGACTTTTCATTGATTATAGAGCCTTGAATAATATCACTGTTAAGAACAAGTATCCTTTTCCTCATATCGATGATTTGTTTGACCAGCTCCAGGGAGCTCAGTATTTTTCGAATATTGACTTGAGGTCGGGGTACCATCAGTTGAAAGTAAAAGAAGAAGACATTTCGAAGACTGTGTTTCATACTAGATAAGGCCATTATGAATTTCTAGTCATGCCTTTTGGGTTAACAAATGCACCTACTCTATTCATGGACCTTATGAATAGAATTTTCCATGAGTTCTTGGATAAGTTTGTGGTTGTTTTCATTGATGATATTTTGGTGTTTTATAAAAGTAAAGAGGAGCATGAAAGTCATATAAGGGTTATCTTTCAAACCTTAAAAGAAAAGAAACTATCTGGAAAATTCAGCAAGTATGAGTTTTGGTTACAACAATTTTCTTTCCTTGGTCACATTGTTTCAAACAATGACATGACTCTTGATCCTACTAAAACAAAAGTTTTTGAAGAATGGAAAAGACCCAAAAATGTAACTGATATTTGTAGTTTTCTTGGTTTGGCAGGTTACTACCGAAAGTTTTTAGAAACTTTTTCATGGTTATCAAGTCCAATGACTAAGCTAACTCGGAAGGGTGTTAAGTTTATCCAGACAAAAGAATTTGATGATTGTTTTCAGGAGTTGAAAAGAAGACTGGTGAATGCTCCAATTTTGGCACTTCCTTCCAGGAATGGTGAGTTTGTTATCTACATTGATGCTTCGTTGAAAGGACTTGGTTGCGTCCTAATGCAGAATGATCACGTAATTTATTATGCTTCATGTCAGTTGAAAACTCATGAGGTAAATTTCCCTACACATGATTCGGAATTAGCTGATGTTGTTTTTTATCTAAAAATTTAGAGGCATCATTTTTATGGAGTAAAGTGTGAAATATATACTTATCAAAAAAGTTTAAAGTATATATTCACTCAGAAAGAATTGAACATGAGACAAAGGAGATGGCTGGAATTAATCAAGGATTACGATTGTACAATTCATTACCATCCTCGAAAAGAAAATAAAGTAGCTGATGATTTGAGTCGAAAAAGTAATGATGCATTAACCATGCTATGTTAGGAACAAGATCCTTTGGTTTTTGATTTGATGAGCTTTGGAATAGAAGTTGTTGGTGGAGGAAGTTCTTCTATTTTGTTTCAGGTGTCAGTGATATCATCTTTATCAGACAGAATTAAGAAAGCGAAGAAGAAAGACAGTGGGTTGCAGAAAAAGGTAGAGATGGTCCAGAAGGGTAAGTTGCCTAAATTTAACACTGATATGTAGGATCGAAATAGTAATGTAGATGCTCAATATACAAGAGGGGGGGTGAATTGTATACTTTAAAAATTCCTTTGGAACCTTTAAAGTTAGTTAAGAATAACTATGTTTTCCTTAAGCAAAGGAAAAGGCTAAGTTTAACAAAGTTAAACTAAGAAAATTCACAACACCTCTTAACACCGAATGCAAACTAGGAAAGAGATTCCGAAGAAGGGTTCCGAAAATATGGTTCCGGAAATTGAATCTTAACAAAAGATTACAATATGAGATTCTACCTTAAAGCGTATAGAATCTAAATGAAACAGAGTACAAATAAGGACGTATAAAAAAGTTATACTTTCCTTATAATACAAAATGCAGCGGAATAGAAACAAGTAGTAGAACTACTAGTAACAAGATATAAGTCTTTGAACCCAAAGAGAAGGGTATCCAACAACCTTGGATAAAGGTCCCTTGATTTATACTTTCAAGCAAGTCTATCTTACCCACACCAGGGTAAGCCCTCAATACGAAGATCGGAGTCTCTGTCTTGCTATCCCCGCAAGCCCTCAACTTCAAGGTAGTTGGCAACCTCTGTCTTCCTCAGCAAGGAAGCCATCGATCTTTAAGGTAGTCGGAACCTCTGTCTTCATATCCCCGGGAGCCCTCGAATGTAATCACCAACATTAGGAGTCGCACGAAGCTTTGAGAGTTAATAAGAGCCTCTCTCTCTAGAAATCACTTCAACAACATGTAGGCACAAAACCAAGTTGTTCATCTGTCATCAGTTTCATCATCGAGCTCTTTAAAATGTGCTCCTATTTATAGGTAAGGTCGACTCCTTCTCCAACGGTCATATTTTCCTTAAAGATCGGAGGGACCTGTACACGTGTCACTTAGACAACGGTTATTTATAACAAAACAGACGACATAGTTTTATAACAAAACAAGTATAACAGAATGTATGACATCGTTTTAACTCTAACATAAATGTTCGGAATGAAAACTTCAGAGTGAAGGTTCAGAGTGTAAAGAACAATAGTAAATAGTAGACAAATTTTAGAAGTGTAAGCAATATAAAAGTTCGGAGTCAAACAAAGATATTTTTCGGAGTCTGAATTAATTCAGAGTGTATAAAACAAAGATACTCAAATTCTGTTTAATAGGTGAATTCGGAATGAGAATTCGGAATAGGAATTCGTCATCAGAAATCGTAATGAGAATTCGTCAACAGAATTCGTAATGATAATTCTTCATTAGAATTCGTAATGAGAATTCGTCATCAGAATTCGTAACGGGAATTCTTTATCAGAATTCGTAATGAGAATTCTTCATCAGAATTCGTAAACAGAATTCGTCATCAGAATTCGTAATGAGAATTAGTCATCAGAATTCGTAATGAGAATTCTTTATCAGAATTCGTAATGAGAATTCGTCATTAGAATTCGTCACGGGAATTCGGAATGAGATTTCTTCATTAGAATTTGTAATGAGAATTCTTTTTCAGAATTCATATCCTGAATCTGGAATAGAACTTAGTCAGAGTTCATATCCGGAATTCGGAATGAAACTTCCTTATAGTTCTTATCCAGAATTCGAATCCTAAAACAGAATGCTTTATATCAAAGTTTCAATGATTCCGAGAAAATGAATCCGAATCTCATACTTAAGAAAAATATGGATGAATATATGATAAGAATAATTTTTCTTATAAAAGCGATTTTCCTTAAGAAAGTATTTTTCCTTATAAAAGCAATTTTCCTTAAGAAAGAAATTTTCCTTATAAAAGAATTTTTCCTTAAGAAAGAAATTTTTCTTAAATATAAGGTGTTTGTGATTTTCAAAACAAGAAGGAATGGAAAAGTCATAAGGAAAACCTTATTGACTCAACAATCTACCCCTTTTTGGAAAGCACAAACATCCTTACGAAAAAAAATTCTAAGAAGAAAGAAACATATTAATGCTTATCTCCCTTGTTTTAAGGATATAGATGAATACGACTAACTCCCCCTTAGGCATTGAAACTCTAAGGATCATATTCATATTTCCGGAGTGATATTTCATAAGAAGGTCTTCTTTAAGAAAAACTCCCCCTTAAACAAACTCTTATTAGAGTTCTTTTTCCTTGGGTATTTTTTCTTTCTCCCCCTTTGATAAACTCTTATTAGAGTTCCTCTTTTTCTTAAGGATCTTTTCCTTCTCCCCCTTTGTGATTTTCAAAAAGAATTGGAGGGAATGGAAAAAAATAACAAAGTACCTGAAAGATTAGTAATGACAACAATGGAAATGAGATACACAATTTTCATTAGATTTGGAATGTCAGTAACAAAAAAGAATACAACAAAAAGATCGGATTTGGTTATTTCAGATCTTTCTCCTTTGACATGAGCCCCTTTAGAATAGTCTTGATCTTATTTAGGTCTTTATGATCTTCTTCAGCTTGCTTCTCTACGGCAACTATTCTTGCGGATTGAGCTTCAATCTTTTCTTCCTGGACTTTCATCTTTTCTTCCTGAACCTTGATCTTTTCGTCCTGAGCCTTCATCCTTTCTTCAAAATCGATCCGATGATCCCTTTCAAATTTCCAGTTCTGAGAAACAGAATTCAGTTTCCCATTCAAATCCCTGACTTCTTGGATCCAGAAGTTATTTTATTCAGTCAGCTTTTCTTCAAAGGAGGAAGTCAGCTCATTTATCTTCTTGTCCTCGGTCTCAAAGGCATCTCTAACATTGTCTTGAAATTCATCGAATAGCCTCATCTCTTCCACAGTCTTCTTAGACCAGCTTGTCATCCTTTTGAAAGATCTTTTATGAGCTTTGTAACCAACAAAGAAGGTTTTGAACTGAGCCTCAATCTCAACGGACTTATCCATAACCATAGATACAGAGTCGGTTTTCTGATTTAACGCATGTTGGAGCATCTGGCATCTTGAGTCAATACTAGAGAAGGTCGGAATGGTTCCCACCAACTTCTTTAAGGACTGAACAACAAAGTCATGCCCCAACGAGGATGACTCCGAATCCGAAACTTTTCTAGGAGAAATTTCTTCTTCAACAAGTTCAAGCTTTCTCTTTGAAGAGCTACCAACTTCCTTTCTCTTCCTTACTTCTGAGCTCGGAGTATCAGCCAGAATTTTCTTTCCCTTGTCTTTTTCCGGAATTGAATCCTGTTCCGGAGTTCTCTTCTCACTATCAGAAACTTGAACAACATTATCTTCCTCATCTGCAACTTACTGAATACCATCCTCTACGTTTTTCATCTGAGAAATATCATGTAAAATTTGTTCTTCTTCTCCATGATAGGCAACTTCTTCTTCTCCTTTCTCTTCTTGCATTGCTGGAGTAACTAGCTTCAAAGATTCATCTTCTGAAGTCCGGAGTGATAAGTGTTCCGAAGGTGTCCCTTTGTAATCATCTACTTGTTTCAGCACATCTCCGGTTTCACCACTTCCTTCAGCACCCTCTTCTACTTGTTCCACTTGTTCAACTTGCTCTACCTCCTCAGTATTCTTAGCAACAGCTTCTTCCGGAGCAACAAGATTTCTTCCTGGAGTCTCAGGTAGAGATTCCAAGGAGAAAGATCTCGGAACTAGAATAGTTGCTGAAACCATTTCATTGAATTTCAATAAAGCCTGAGCTACCTCAGCCTCAGACATCATCTTCTTGAGATTCTTTTGCTTTGCTTGTCTTTCAAGATCATCAACAGTTTTCTCCTTCATGGCCTTAGCCTCCACAGGGTCCAATCCGAACTGTGGATCCCCTTCTTTCCTTTTCTCTTTATCAGCTCTCCACTTTGTAACAACCTCATCAGGATAGGATTTCTTCTTCTTAGGCTTTGGAGGTGCGGAATGGACTTCCTTAGACTTAGGATTCTCTACTTTTACTTCCACTTCTTTCAGCTTTCTCTTCCTTACTGGCTTAGATGATTCCGGTTCAGCAGCTTTTGGAACCGTTTCTTCTTGATTTGGCAAATCGAAGAATTCACCAGTTTCCTTGTTGAAAGCCACATCCATCCTTTTCAGAGTACCATCGCTGACCAGCATGATCTTGCAAACTCTTGGCTTAGATTTGCAAGCCTCCTTGAAAGACTCAAGGCACCGAACAATCAACTTGGAGAGGATTTCTAGATACATAATAATATGAGCTCTCAGATTCCCCTTCTTCAAATTTTCAATAGTAAGAAGAATATGCTTCATTAAGTTAAACTTCCTTCGATTTATCAGGAAATCTAAGATATAGATCTCACTTTTCTTCAAGCTATCTTTATCACCTTTCCTCGGTACGATAAGTCCTTACACCCATAACTCCAGAATCCGGAAGTTTGTAGATAGACTTGCAATCTTCGGAGCCTTGTCATCAGCCAGTCCGAGAGTTTCTAAGGCCTTTTCCTTATTGAAGCTACCCTTAGAGTCTGACAACACATGCGAAATAAACCCGGCTTCTCCTTCATAAGACAACCCTACCAAGCTTTCATCCTTGGTTTGAGAAAGCTTGTAAGTCTTGCCATAAGACTTAAAAGAGAACTTCTCCCTATTATCTTCCTTGAAGAAAGAAACTGACTCATAAAACTCGACAAGTAAGTCTGAATATACTTCATCTTGGTTCCCGATTTTTGATACCGCAACATCTTCCCAGCCATTCAACTTAATATTCTTTGAAATGATAGAATCGTAGTTGCTGAAGAAAACCGGATGGACTAACCTTTCTCTGTAAACTAACCACTGAGAAATAGGCTTAGTGGATGACATTTCTTGAGATGCTAACTCCGCAGACATTCGGATCAGAAGTTCTCTGAGAAGTTCTGAACGGAGACAACTGTAGTTCGGAATGACCTTAAATCAGAAAGGCAAGGATTCAGGACGCGAGAGCTTGAGATCATTGTGAGACGAGTATTTGGGTCCCCTTTATATAGGCAACGAGATGACGGTTCACATTCCACAGTTGATCTAACGGTTGGAATGAGCTGCGATCAGATCTGACGGTTGAAAACTTGAATCCGATCTTTTTGAGGTTTTTATTAAAACAAGGAATTAAGAAAACTATAATCCGAAAACTTAGTACAAGAAAATTCCAGCAAGTAAAATATGACTACGAAAACATGAGGAAGGAAATCATACCTTTCGGATTGGCTTAGGGAATTATTCGTAATGGCCGATTTCTCAAAAAATTTACTATAAAAAATAAACTTAGTACGAAAAACTCATTACGGAAAACTCATTACGGAAAACAAATTTCAGAAAACTCAGTATGAAAAACAAACTTAGTAAGGAAAAAAAACTAAGTACGAAAAATTCATTAAAAAATTTGAAAACGAAAAACTTATTTTGGAAGATTCAGTACGAAAGTTCTGTTATGAAAATACCAGTATGAAAGTTTTCCATTTCGGAAATTTTCAATACGAATACTTCCATTCAAGAAGTATTATATATGAGAATGTTAATTTTGGAAAATTTTAGTTCCGAAATTCCGATTCCGGAAATATTCGTTCCGAAAAGTTTGAAAACAAATTTTGAAAAACTTTGTTAAACAAACAATCAAATGTACTCCCCCTATGAAAAGGAGTGTATTACTGTTAGGAGACTTTTTCAACAGAAAGTTAATTAAGAAAGATTACCTTACGGTTATCATTCCTAACTTCTGTTTAATATATTCAAATCTATCAGAAGGCAAAGATTTTGTGAAAATATCAGCAGTTGATCTTGCGTTCCGATAAACTGAAGAATAATATCTCCTTTAAGTGTGTGATCCCTAAGAAAGTGATGCCTAATATCTATGTGTTTTGCACGAGAGTGATGTGAAGGGTTTTTACTTAGGGCAATGGCACTTGTGTTATCACACAAAATTGGAGTTTTAGTAAAACTCCAGCCATAGTCTGTGAGTGTGTGTTGCATCCACAACACTTGTGCACAACAACTTCCAGCTGCTACATATTCAGCTTCTGCAGGGGAAAGTGCTACAGAATGTTGCTTCTTGCAGGACCAAGAAACTAGAGAATCTCCTAATAAATGAGAAGTTCCGGATGTACTCTTTCTATCCATTCTATATCCACCAAAGTCACCATCAGAAAATCTTTTTAGAACAAAATCATTTCCAGAAGTATAAAATAATCCTAGATCCATGGTTCCCTTAAGGTAGCGAAAAATTCTTTTTACTGCCTTTAAGTGAGATTCCATTAGATAGGATTGATATCTTGCACATAAGCATACTGAAAACATTAAGTCTGGTCGACTAGCTGTTAAGTAAAGTAGACTTCCAATCATACCTCTAAAAGATGTTTGATCTACTGGTTTCCCAACTTCATCAAGATCTAAAGAGTTTGAGGTACCAATGGGATTACTTATACTCTTAGTGTTTTCATAACCATACTTTTTAAGAAGATCTTTAATATACTTATGTTGAGATATGTAGGTTCCTTCTGGTTTTTGAGAAATTTGAAAACCATGGAAAAATGTTAACTCACCCATCATACTCATTTCAAACTCAGATTTCATTAGACTAGCAAAAGAGTCAGTCAGAGATTGCTGAGTTGAACCAAATATAATGTCATCAACATAAATTTGAACAATCAAAACATTTTTCTTATCTTTCTTTATAAAAAGGGTTGGATCTGCATTTCCCTTAAGATAGTTATTTTGAAGCAAAAATCCAGTGAGTCTATCATACCATGGTCGTTGGGCTTGTTTAAGGCCATACAAAGCTTTGGTAAGTCTAAAAGCATGATCAGGATGTTTTGTATCTTCAAAGCCAGGAGGTTGTTCAACAAAAACTTCCTCTTGAACATAACCATTAAGAAAAGCACATTTCACATCCATTTGGAAAAGTTTGAAATTAAATAATGCTGCAAAGGCAAGTAGAATACGGATAGATTCAAGTCTAGCTACTGGAGCATAGGTTTCTTCATAGTCTATTCCTTCTTGCTGATTATAGCCTTTTGCAACAAGTCTAGATTTATTTCTAACAATGACTCCATTTTCATCACATTTATTTCTGAAAACCCATTTTACTCCAATAACATAAGTTTCTTTAGGTCTTTCAACCAAGGTACAAAATTTATTCTTTTCGAACTCATTTAGTTCATCTTTCATGGCTTTAATCCAATCATCATCACCTAAAGCTTCATCTGTTCTTTTAGGTTCTAATTGGGAAAGAAATGCTAGATGTTATACTTCATTTCTTAAAGAACTTCTAGTCCTTACAGGTTGGTTTACATCACCCATGATACTATCACTGGGATGATTCTTAAGAAACACATGATTTGGGTTTTGTAAAACCTGTTCATCAACATAGGGTAGAAAGTCTTCTGTGTTAAATGTTTCAGAAGTATCGTCTAGAACAATTTCCATATCAGAATATTCTTCTATCAAAGGTTGACAATTAGTTTTTGAAAACACATCCGAAGATGTATGTTGAGATGGTTTAAAAAAAAGGATCTGACTCATCAAATTTTACATGTACTGTTTCCTCAACAGTACAAGTATTTTTATTAAAAACACTATAAGCCTTAGAGGTTGTGGAATATCCTAAGAAAATTCCTTCATCAGACTTTGGTGAGAATTTATGTAAGTTATCTTTAGTATTCAAAATGAATACTTTGCAACCAAAAACCTTGAAGTAGGAAAGTCTTGGTTTTCTACCATTCTATAACTCATAAGGAGTTTTATTAAGAAAAGGTCTAATCAAAACTCGATTTATAGTATAACAAGCAGTACTTACAGCTTCAGCCCAGAAATGTCTAGAAATAGAGTATTCACTCAACATGGTTCTAGTTATTTCTTGAAGAATTCTATTTCTTCTTTCAACTACACCATTCTGTTGAGGAGTTCTAGGTGCTGAAAAATTGTGAGTAATACATTTCTTACAACAAAAAGTTTCAAAATCAGAATTTTGAAATTCTCCTCCATGATCACTATGAATAGTTTTCAATGGAAGGTTTTTCTCATTTTTAACTTGAGCTCTAAAACTTTTGAAATAGGAAAAAGCTTCAGATTTCTTTGCTAGAAAATAGACCCAAGTAAATCTAGTGTAATCATCAACTAGAACAAACACATAGTATTTGCCTCCAATACTTCCAGTTTGTGTTGGACCGAAAAGATCCATGTGCACTAACTGTAATGCATCAGTTGTTGAGACTTCACCGATTTACTTAAAACTAGATTTATGTTGCTTACCATATTGACAAGGATCACAAACTTTAGAAGAATCAAATCTAAGCTCTGGTAGATCCTTAACTAGTTTCTTCTTAGAGAGTTTACATAAGTTCCTAAGGTTACAGGGTCCTAATCTTCTATGCCATAACCAGGAATGATCTTCTATTGCACTTAGGCAAGGTATATCTTGGCTTCATAGGTCTTCTAAGTTTAAGGTGTAAACATTCTCTTGCCTGTTGGCTGAGAGAATAAATTCTTCCTTGGAATTGTGAACTAAACACTTATCATTCCTAAAATTCAGAAGGTAACCTTCATCACATAACTGACTTATACTAATGAGGTTGTTCTTAAGCCCCTTAACAAAAAGAACATTTGAAATCAAGGTTTTACCAAGAAAAACAATATTACCAATACCAACAATCTCCCCCTTAGCATTGTCTCCGAAAGCTACCTTTCCTCCTTTCGTTTTGATAATCTTTTCAAAAACGATTTTGTTACCAGTCATGTTCCAGGAACATCCACTATCCATGTACCATGTATTGTTACTGGTACTTTCTTTATTATCTTGAAATCAAGAAGAAAATTAGACTTTCGGAATCCAAACTTGTTTGGATCCGAGATTTCCAGACAATAAAATTTTTGGTACCCACATCTTCTTAGAAAAGTAGGCTTTATGAAATCCTAGAGATTGAGTTTTATTTAAGGAACAATTCTTTTCCCAGTGACCACCACATTGACATTTTGTACAAAATGGGGCACTTTGAGGAACCAAATAATTGTTACTGAAAAGTGGTTTTGCATGGGTATAACCAAATCCAGATTTATTTCTTAATGGTCGTATTTGGGAATACATCTTATCAAAATTTTCTTTACCATGGGTAAATTTTGATAAACACTTCTTTAAGGAAAAAATTTCGGACTTGAGTTTTACACCCAAGTTTTTATCCTTAAAATCATTAGTTTTAGAACTAGAGTTAGGCTCGAAAACATTTTTATTAGAAATTACTTTTTCTAATTCTTTAGAAAGTTTGTTCTTCTCAGAACTTACTTCCTCAAGATTTTTTGAAATACTTTCAAAATCAGCATTTTTCTTATCAAGATCTTTAGAAAGATCTGATATCTCTTTTGTAAGAATAGAATTCCTAGAGTTTGCTTTATCAAGTTTCTTATTGAGTTTGGAATTCTCAATCTCAAGAAGTTCAGCAAATCTAGAGACTTCTTCAAAAGTAGGTAAAGTATTTTCCTCATTAGAAGATGATTCTTCATCAGAAGAGTTATAATACTTACTATCATTAGAATTTAAAGAAACATTGGTCAATGATTCAGCATTTCGTACCTTAGCCATAAGACAATGATTATCAATAGGTAATCTGGCTATAAGACCAAGATTCTTCTGTCCTGAAGATTCATAATCAGAAGATTCATCTGAAGAGTCACCACCACTGGCACTCCAGGTGTCATTAGCTTTCAGAACTTTCTTAGCTTTATCTTTATAATACTTCTTCCTGTTCCTGTCTGAATGTCTTTCCTTCCTTTTTTTCTTTTTGAGCATAGGGAAATCTGGACTAATATGTCCAGCTCTCTTACATTCATAACAAGTAACTTCTCCATATTTCTTATCTTTCCTATCCTTTTTCTTATACATAGATTGAAAATTCCTCTGTCCAGCTATCTTGTTCATCCTTCGAGCAAGATTGGCTAATTCATTTTCTGAGACTTCACTCTCAGTAGATTCGGATTGGAAAATAACTTTCTTAGACTTGGATCTGGTTACTCTCTCAGGAGTCTTAGCTTTCATCTGATTTGAAGTTGTAGTAAAATAAACAGTACCATTTCCATTCTTCTTCTTGATGTTGTCAGCATCTCTCTTCATTCTGGTTTCATGTTGTAGAAGAGTTCCAAATAATTCATCAAGAGTAATTTGAGTGACCTTCTTGTTTTCATCTATAGCTGTTCTCTTGTATTCCCACTCATTGGGCATAATATCAATTATCTTGTCCACAAGAGCTTCATCATCTAAACCTTTCTCTCCCATAGATTGTAGACTGTTGAAAATAGTCATAAATATTTGTTGAACTTTACAGATAGGTTCTCCATAAGGAAAATTGAAGCCATGATATTCAGCTCTAAGAATAGCTCTTCTAGTCTCAATCACCTTGGAAGTCCCAAAGTGTGTAACTTCCAACTTCTTCCATATACAGTTAGCTACTTCACAAGAAGAAATTTGTCTATATATGTTTCTAGTCATTGAACATAGTAAAGTATTGCGTACCATATAGTTGAGTTGATATTCTTGCTTTTCCTGGTTAGTAAAGGTTCTAACTTCCTTGTCAGGAATTTTATAATCACCAGTAAGCATAACAAAGTTGTCTACTCCGGTATTAATAACAAAATTATTCATACGATCTCTCCAGTACTCATAGTCATTACCATCAAATATAGGTGGTATTGTAGGATTCAGATTGTCAATTGATCCAACATTAATTCCTTCCATAATTAATATAACTTTGCACACAAACTTGTTAGCAGCAAAGAATCGTAATAACAAAGTTCGGAATGAGAAAAGTTCGGAATGGAAATTCGGAAGAATAAAGTGAGCAAGAAAAACTTGTATGTGAGTACAAGTATTTCAGTAACCTGCTCTGATACCAAATGTAAGATTGGTATAGAGTAAGAGGTTTCCAAGCTCTGATACCAATTGTAGGATCGAAATAGTAATGTAGATGCTCAATATACAAGAGGGGGGGGGGGGGTGAATTGTATACTTTAAAAATTCCTTTGGAACCTTTAAAGATAGTTAAGAATAACTATGTTTTCCTTAAGAAAAGGAAAAGGCTAAGTTTAAAAAAGTTAAACTAAGAAAATTCACAACACCTCTTAACACAGAATGCAAACTAGGAAAGAGATTCCGAAGAAGGGTTCCGAAAATATGGTTCCGGAAATTGAATCTTAACAAAAGATTACAATATGAGATTCTACCTTAAAGCGTATAGAATCTAAATGAAACAGAGTACAAATAAGGACTTATAAGAAAGTTATACTTTCCTTATAATACAAAATGCAGCGGAATAGAAACAAGTAGTAGAACTACTAGTAACAAGATATAAGTCTTTTAACCCAAAGAGAAGGGTATCCAACAACCTTGGATAAAGGTCCCTTAATTTATAATTTCAAGAAATTCTGTCTTACCCACACCAGGGTAAGCCCTCAATACGAAGATCAGAGTCTCTGTCTTTCTATCCCCGCAAGCCCTCAACTTCAAGGTAGTTGGCAACCTCTGTCTTCCTCAGCAAGGAAGCGCTCGATCTTTAAGGTAGTCGGCACCTCTGTCGTCCTATCCCCGGAAGCCCTCGAATGTAATCACCAAAATTCGGAGTCACACGAAGCTTTGAGAGTTAATAAGAGCCTCTCTCTCTAGAAATCACTTCAACAGCATGTAGGCACAAAACCAAGTTGTTCATCTGTCATCAGTTTCAGCATCGAGCTCTTTCAAATGAGCTCCTATTTGTAGGTAAGGTCGGCTCCTTCTCCAATGGTCAAATTTTCCTTAAATATCAGAGGGACCTGTACACGTGTCACTTAGACAACGGTTAGTTTATAACAAAACAGACGACATCGTTTTATAAAAAAACAAGTATAACAGAATGTACGACATCGTTTTAACTCTAACATAAAAGTTCGGAATGAAAACATCGGAGTGAAGGTTCGGAGTGTAAAGAACAATAGTAAAGAGTAGACAAATTTTAGAAGTGTAAGCAATATAAAAGTTCAGAGTCAAACAAAGATATTTTCCGGAGTCTGAATTAATTCATAGTGTATAAAACAAAGATACTCAAATTCTGTTTAATAGGTGAATTCGGAATGAGAATTCGGAATAGGAATTCGTCATCAGAAATCGTAATGAGAATTCGTCAACAGAATTCGTAATGAGAATTATTCATTAGAATTCATAATGATAATTCGTCATCAGAATTCGTAAGGGGAATTCTTTATCAGAATTCGTAATGAGAATTCTTCATCAGAATTCGTAAAGAGAATTCGTCATCAAAATTCGTAATGAGAATTAGTCATTAGAATTCGTAATGAGAATTCTTTATCTGAATTCGTAATGAGAATTAGTCATTAGAATTCGTAACGGGAATTCAGAATGAGATTTCTTCATTAGAATTCATAATGATAATTCTTCTTCAGAATTCGTATCCTGAATCTGGAATAGAACTTAGTCAGAGTTCATATCCGGAATTCAGAATGAAACTTCCTTATAGTTCTTATCCAGAATCTGAATCCTAAAACAGAATGCTTTATATCAAAGTTTCAATGATTCCGAGAAAATGAATCCGAATCTCATACTTAAGAAAAATATGGATGAATATATGATAAGAATAATTTTTCTTATAAAAGCGATTTTCCTTAAGAAAGTAATTTTCCTTATAAAAGCAATTTTCCTTAAGAAATCAATTTTCCGTATAAAAGCATTTTTCCTTAAGAAAGCAATTTTTCTTAAAGATAAGGTGTTTGTGATTTTCAAAACAAGAAGGAATGGAAAAGTCATAAGGAAAACCTTATTGAATCAACATGATAATGATTGTGTTCTGATGTTTGGTAAGAGATTATGTGTGTCTTGTGATTCACACTTGAAGAATGAGTTGTTATGTGAGGCTCATAGTTCCCCATTTTCAGTTCATCCTGGCAGTACTAAGATGTACCGAGATCTACGGGAGTATTACTGGTGGGATGGAATGAAAAGAGATATTTCTGATTTTACTGTGAAGTGTTTGACTTGTCAGAAGGTTTAAAGAAGAGCGGCAGTTACAGAAAGGGATGCTTCAGTCATTACAGGTGCTAGAGTGGAAATGTGAAAATATATCCATGGATTTTGATGTGGGATTACCAAAGACATCTCGAGGTAATAATGAAATCTGGGTTATTGTTGATCGATTGACTAAATCTGATCATTTCCTACCTATTCGAGATACTTTCTCTCTAGATCAACTTGCTCGATTTTATGATAAAGAGACAGTCAGGTTGCATGGAGTTCCCCTCTCCATTGTATCTGATCGTGATCCAAGGTTTACTTCTAACTTTTGGAAAGACCTTCAAAAGTCATTCGGTACTGAATTAAATTTTAGTACAGCTTTTCATCCTCAATTAGATGGGCAGTCAGAACGATAAATTCATACTTTGGAGGATATGCTACATGCTTGCTCGATGGATTATCATGGAAGTTGGGACCAACGTCTTTCTTTGGTTGAATTTTCATATAATAACAGTTTTCATTCCAGTTTACAAATGGCTCCGTTTGAAGAATTATATGGGAAGCGGTGTCGAACTACAACTTTTTGGGATGAAGTAGGTGAAAGGAAGTTGATGGGACCGGAATTGGTAGAAGATTTGGCAGAAAAAGTTTAGCTGATACAGAAACACATGAGAATAGCTCAGAGCAGGCAGAAAAGTTATGTAGACAACAGGAGAAAGGATCTCTCTTTTGATGTAGGTGATCATGTCTTCCTCAAAGTTTCACCATGGAAAAGTGTGATGCGATTTGGTAAGGAAAGAAAGCTGAGTCCAAGGTTCATTGGATGATATGAAATTCTGGAGAGAGTTGGATCAGTTGGTTACCGAGTGGATTTATCTCCGAGTTTATCTCAGGTACACAATGTTTTTCATGTTTCGATGTTGAGAAAGTATATGCCAGATCCATCTCCTGTTTTGAGCCCAGAGGTAGTTCAGTTGGAGGAGAATCTCTCTTATGAAGAACAACTAGTCCAGATTCTTGACTAAAGAGAGCAAGTGTTGTGAAATAAGGTAATTTATCTGGTGAAGGTTTTATGGAAAAACCATATGGTTGAAGAGGCAAAGTGGGAATCTGAAAATGCTAAGAGGGATAAATACCCCCACTTATTTTAATAAGTGAATAAAATTGCGAGGAAGAAATTATCAAAAGGGTGGAAGAATGTAACATCCCAGGTAAATAAATAATAATACATTTTCATATTTATTAATATTTGTGAATTAAATATTAATTTTACTTTAAAGGGGTTTCTATGTTCGATAGTGTACCTGATACGCAACAACGAGTTTCTTTGAAATCTCACATTGCACACAAGTAATATAATAATATTATTTTAAATGGTTGTTAACATGTAACCATTGTATTGGTGGGAATGAATAGAAATAACTGAAATATGGTTATATATGTTTGTTAAATGTTTTTACATTTATCCAACAAAAAGATAAAGGCTTAAAATAAGAAAAGAATTCAATTTTAGGCATTGATAATCTAATATTCACTAAAAGGATGACTTATCACCTTTTGATGGCGAACCCTCTTTAAATATAGTTTTGGTCACTCAAATACATTTTATTGGAACAAATAAAATTCTTCTTTAGAATCGGGACATCAAAATTTACATTGTGTAAATTTTTGGAATTTTTCCGATAAAGTTCATTTTTAATGAATAGTGAAGAATGTTGTATTTTAATTCAAAACCTATTTTTAAAAAAATTATTTATATTTTTAGATTATCTTTTTAATTGGTTTTAAAGTGAAATTAGAATATATTTTTACCATTTAATCCAATGGTGGTCATTGGAATTAATTTCACTTTGAAATTGGACTTAAACAATTGTCAATCTTTTGATAGATATTGCTTCTTAAAAACACGCTATTTGTTTTGACAACGGGAATTAATTATTAATTTAATTAATGCAACTTATATGTTTTGAATTTTTTAAAATAGACATCATTTTTGAATTTGGAATATCAAATATAGCTTAGGGTGAATTTTTGGTATTTTTCTGAAAAACTTCAATTTTTGATGAATAGTGAAACCACTAACTGGTAGTTTAAAACCTGATTTTTCGTTTAAATGAAACATTACCACTTCTGTGAATTTAATTTCAAAAATATGACATACATGGTAGTCAATAGGAAGTAAAATTTGGTTCAATGGGATTAAAACAATTTTTTGGTGAATAGTAACTTTTAAGTTTTATTAATCGCGATTAAAGGTAATTAGAGTAATTTAAGGTAAAAATAATGTTATAATAATATGAAATTACCTTGACCCATGTCCTACCATTATTGGATGTGTCATGGCCAACCGAAAAAATTCACGGGTCAACTTAGGGACCCCATGGAGCCACTTGGGTAAGAAAATGACATTAATAACTTTTTATTTAAAGTTAAAATAATAATGTCACAAACATGTATTGTTTTAATAAAACAATTTTTACATGGGGTTATACAAGTCATATTTTTGACTATAAATATTCATTAGAAATATAAAAATATTTCCTACATCATTATATTTTTTTATAGTTTTTAGACATTAAATAAATTAAATTATTTATGACATCATGATGATGCAACGATTACCTCATTATTTAACGTTTAAAATAAAATGAAAAGATAATGTAAAATATAAGACATAAACTTGTCAAAAACCTATTGTATGGATGTATTTCGAACCCTTATCACCTTATCCTTGAAATATATCCTTTTGGGACCTTTAAAATCCGAAAATTATTTTATAATAAAGTAACATTTTATAACTTTCCAAGAGTGCCCCTCCTCCCTCTTATAAAAGGCACCCACATCTACCACCTTACCCACACCTCTAAAGCCATTGGCTCGGCCAAGATCTGCTCATATTATCTCTCCACATCCCTATCCTCATCCTAGAATCCTTAAACTAGGCAGAAAGCTCTTTAAGAAACCCTTTTGGTTCAAAACATTGGGAGTTACCACATTTAAAGGGAATGTCTTCTCTTATGTCCTTTTGTTTTATTTTGCTTCTCCAACCACCTAAACTGTTTCTATTCCTTCATTTTGTAACAAAAACAGTATCTCCAATATACTAGGATGATGTTATGATATGTATTCGAGCAACACTTACACAGACCTCTGTCTAATGGTTAAAGAACATACTGTTTCCGTGGTTGGCGAATTTATTCCTCACGAAACGATGATTGTTCAATCTTCTTTTAACACCTTTCATGGTGACCATTAAGATGTCAATCTATTTATATATGATATATATTATGTTTATGTTTTCCTTATTCGTATATATATTTCATTTATGGAATACCTTTATGGTTTCCATTTTGGGTAAACACAATAATTTCATTTTAGGAAGTGCGGACTACCGCCCCCTCAAAGTGATTTGATTCATTAACGCCATATGTGGGATGTATGAAGGATGGAGTTAAAGATATTATATATGATATTATACAGGAATTATAATATACCTTTCTATCATTATGATTTCACTCCATTAAATACGAAATAGAAATTAATGTAGCGTTCATGTGTACGTACGGCTTACCGTCTCCATGAACAGTGCATTTCATTTCTTACCTCTAAATGTTATGTACTATTATAAATACATGTATGTGCTAGATATATATGATATATATGATATCCAAATCATGAATATCATTCTGGATATAATGAATCTTTGACCACATGAACAATATGTGATTGTAAGAAGTTTATTTTTGACTTAAGCACCAAATATCGACAAAACAAACTTTATTAACATAAATTCTTTATTAATGTTTATAACAAGGAAATAATTTATATAAAAGGAATAATAAACTTAAAACAGGTTCTTAAGAAAGTATAAATTAACTTTAGTTTATTATTCAGGAGATTAAAGAGAAATCGAGTCACGTCGGACACGAGGTAAGGGTCTTCGTCTCAATCTCCTTTCATTGAGGAATATTTTTTTTCTAATACAAGACTTTCTTTTATATGGTGTATAAAACCCCTTTACTTTTCATTTTATACAAAAGGAATATTTTTATATAAAGCATTTTAATAAATGAAAAAAAGGAATTGTTATTTTAACGTACGCGGTGACAACGACCTTTCCCGCCGCCACGAGTAATATATTGTCATTGGCTTCCTCAACAAGCAGTAATGTTTTTAAAATAAAATAAACACCATATAATCTTTTATG
The DNA here is from genome assembly GCA_963277665.1 of Viscum album. Taxonomy (NCBI): domain Eukaryota; kingdom Viridiplantae; phylum Streptophyta; class Magnoliopsida; order Santalales; family Viscaceae; genus Viscum; species Viscum album. Next base: position 718,895,873 of record OY728128.1, read on the forward strand.
TATTTTGGTATTGAAAATGGTTTTTATAATGGATTTGTTATGTCAGTATATTTAAGTGATATATTGTGATCGAAATGTGGAAAATTTTTCTTTCCATTATATTTGTTTTATGTCTTATGATTTTATAATGGTACTTGGATGTTTGACGGGTGGTTACGTGATAAACCATATGACGGGTGGTGCCGTGAATACCAGGACGAGTGGTTACGTTACAACCTCCAATTCATTGGGTATGGAAGTCAGCCGTATGGCTATTCCATTTAGTGCTATGTGTGGAAGTCGATCGTATGGTTATTCCATTTAAGTATGTTTATGTCCCAAATTACCTTTATATGTTATGTGTTATTTATATGGGTTTTATGGGAATCTTTTGGTTAAAAATGGATAATTAATGATCTTTTATTCAATGAAGAGTTTTTACTACTTCATAAAGGTGAAAAGTATTACTTTGATAAAGTATTCATGGTTTACTTGTTGTTTTGAAAAACTTACAGTTTTCCTTCTTTGTGTATCCCTTAATGAGCTTTTTATGCTCATCCTAAGTTTTTTTGGAAATGTTTTTCAAAGGACATAATTTGGAATAGGGTCAAGTATGGGATCAAGGAAAATACATGTTGTCTTAAACATGTAACGAGACATGACTCTTTTTTTTCAAGAGTTCATGTTTTGTAAAAAAAAAGAAAACTATATAGAAGTGTCTACTTTGTAAACTTTTGAGATGTAATAGTTATGTCCTAATTCTCTAAAACACTACAACTTAAAAGGTCCTCAATGTGAATTATTCATTTATTTCAATATTAAGTAATGTTTAAGGTCGGGGCATTGTAGTTGGTATCAGAGGTTGGTTTAGACAACTTTATGAGTTATAAAATTGTTAAATTTAGAAATTAATTTATGGTATGAATCAAATGATATGGCATTTAAAGATTACCATGTTGCCTCACCTTTGATATTTCTGTGATCAGAATGTTTTTCAGCAGAGGAAACAAGGTAGCTATGTTGGGAAGACATCAGGAGGAAGACAACCTTCCAAATCCGCAACCTGAGATTGTCGGAATTGGAAGTGAACAATTTGTTGCAGTGATGGCACAATTGACTCAGGCTATAAATGGTGGTGGTATATATGCATGAGATCATTCTGATCAATCATATAGGAACATGTCAGTGGTGGAACATTTCATGAGGCTACATCCCCCATCATTTAGAGGATCATCTAACCCTGTGCTAGAAGAAGGGTGGATTAAAGCACTGGAGAATATTTTTGATGTCATGAGGTGTTCAGAACATCAAAAGGTTAGTCTTGCTGTTTACATTTTTGAAGGTGAAGCAGATCAGCGGTGGTCAACGATGAAAAATATCAGGGATAGTGACGAGATTGATGATCTTAAATGGGACGAATTCTAAGGTATGTTTCTTGAGAAATATTTTCCTATGGTGGTTCGTCTTAGGATGGAAAAGCAATTCCTATAATTGAGGCAGGAGGATGACTCAGTGGCTTCTTATGAATAAATGTTCACTCGACTGTCAAGGTATGCTCCAAATTTCATATGAGATCTTGATAGTAAAATCAACCATTTTTACTCAGGGTTAAAGACAAAGTATCGAAGGGATTTAGCTTCCCATGAGTTCAATGGTTATGAAAAACTTGTTCGATGTGTGGAGAAGGTGGAAATGGAGTTTGCTGATGATCAATTGTTCTTTGAAAAATAACAGAATAAGAGGTCCAGTTGGTAGGGAAAGGGTAAGAATTCATCAAAGAAGCAAGGAGGTAAGAAAACCAAATATTTATCCTATGAGAAGTGTGATAAAATGCATCCTGGAGAATGTTTATCCAAGTCTGGAATGTGATTTCGGTGTGGTAAGTCTGGTCATATTTCTCGTAACATTAAGGAAGATGATCAAGAAGGCAATGAAAAGCCAGTGGTAAGATGTTTTAAGTGTAATTAAATGGGTCATTATGAAAATGAGTGTCTAACGAAGAACTCAACTGGGGGAAAGTGTCCAAACTACCTGTAGAAAGGGGTGGTGAAATCCTTTGCAACTACTTCAGTAGATGTTGGGACATCGAATGAAGTAGTATCGAGTACACTGTTTGTTTGTTCAGATTATGACAATGTGTTGTTTGATTCAGGTTCTACAGATTCATTCATTTATGAGATGTTTTATAGTAAATTGGGAATTCCATCTCAAGATATGAATCCTTAACTTATGGTAAAAACACCCGGAGGGAACGTTGAGACAAAAATAATTTATAAGAACCTTCCTATCCTTGTGTGTGGAAATAATCTACCTGCAAACCTTATTGTTTTACCTCTAGTAGAGTTTGATGATATTTTTGGGCATGGATTGGCTTTCTGTTTATCATGCTAAGATTGACTGTAGAGCTAAATAGGTTTCTTTTCAGAAATATTTTCAGTTTGTGTACAAGAATGAACCCTTGCTTTTGATAACATATCAGGAAGTTGAGAAACTAGTAAAAGATGGAAATGAATGTTACCTTGCCCATATTGTTGAAAATAAAGGAACTATTCAGATTAATGATGTGCCGGTGGTAAATGAGTATATTTATTTTTTTATGATGAGTTTCCTGGTATTATTCATGATCGGGAAGTTGAATTTACTGTTGACTTAGTTCCTGATTCTAAGACAATTTCAAAACCCCCTTATCGAATGGCTCAAGTTGAACTTTTAGAGTTAAAGAAGCAATTGCAAGAGTTATTATATAAACGTTTCATTCGACCTAGCACATAACCATGGGGTGATCCTATCATGTTTGTTAAAAAGAATGATGGTTCAATGAGACTTTGCATTGATTATAGAGCCTTGAATAATATCACTTTTAAGAACAACTATCCTTTTCCTCATATCAATGATTTTTTTGATCAGCTCCAGGGAGATCAGTATTTTTCAAAGATTGACTTGAGGTCGGGGTACCATCAGTTGATAGTAAAAGAATAAGACGTTCCAAAGATCGCATTTCATACTAGATATGGCCATTATGAATTTCTAGTTATGCCTTTTGGGTTAACCAATGCACCTCCTCTATTCACGGACCTTATGAATATTATTTTCCATGAGTTCTTGGATAAGTTTGTGGTTGTTTTCATTGATGAAATTTTTGTGTTTTCTAAATGTAAAGAGGAGCATGAAATTCATTTAAGGGTTACCTTTCAATCCTTAAAAGAAAAGAAACTGTATGGAAAATTCAGCAAGTGTGAGTTTTGGTTACAACAAAATTCTATCCTCGGTCACATTGTTTAAAAAAATGGTATAACTGGTTATCCTTCTAAAACAAAAGTTGTTGAAGAATGTCCAAGACCCAAAAATGTAACCGAGATTCGTAGTTTTCTTGGTTTGGAAGGTTACTACCGAAGGTTTGTTGAAATGTTTTCACAGTTATCTAGTCTAATGACTAAGCTAACTTGGAAGCATGTTAAGTTTATCTGGACAAAAAAATGTGATGATTATTTTCAAGAGTTGAAAAGAAGATTGTTGAATGCTCCAGTTTTGGCACTTCCTTCTAGTAATGGTGAGTTTTTTATCTACAGTGATTCTTCGTTGAAAGGACATGGTTGCATTTTAATGTAGAATGATGATGTAATTTCCTATACTTCACGTCAGTTGAAAACACTTGAGGTAAATTACCCTACACATGATTTGGAATTAGATGCTGTTGTTTTCGATCTAAAAATTTGGAGGCATCATTTGTATGGAGTAAAGTGTGAAATATATACTGATCAAAAAAGTTTAAAGTATATATTCACTCATAAAGAATTGAACATGAGATAGAGGAGATGGCTGGAATTAATCAAGGATTATGATTGTACAATTCATTACTATCCTGGAAAAGAAAAAAAGTAGCTGATGCTTTGAGTCGAAAAAGTTATTCTTCATTAACCATGCTACGTTTGGAACGAGATCCTTTGGTTTTTGATTTGATTAGATTTGGAATAGAAGTTTTTGGTGTAGGAAGTTCTTTTTTTTGTTTCAGGTGTCAGTGAGATCATCTCTATCAGACAGAATTAAGCAAGCGCAGAAGAAAGACAGTGGGTTTCAGAAAAAGGTAGAGCTGGTTCAGAAGGGTAATTTGCCTAAATTTAACACTGATAATGATTTTGTTTTTAGGTTTGGGAAGAGATTATGTGTGCCTTGTGATTCATAGTTAAATAATGAGTTGTTATGTGAGGCTCATAGTTCCCCGTTTTCAGTTCATCCTGATAGTATTAAGATGTACAGAGATCTGCGGGAGTATTGCTGGTGGGATGGAATGAAAAGAGATATTGCTGATTTTACTGTGAAGTGTTTGACTTGTCATAAAGTTAAAGCTGAGCGGCAGATACCGAAAGGGATGCTTCAGTCATTACCGATGCCATAGTGGAAATGGGAAAATATATCAATGGAATTTGTTGTGGGATTACCGAAGATATCTCGAGGTAATAATGCAATCTGGGTTATTGTTGATCGATTGACTAAATCATCCCATTTCCTACCTATTCGAGATACTTTGTCTCGAGATAAACTTGCTCGGTTGTATGTTAAAGAGATAGTCAGGTTGCATGGAGTTCCCCTCTCCATTTTATCTGATCGTGATCTAAGGTTTACTTCTAACATTTGGAAAGTCCTTCAAAAGTCATTAGGTACTAAATTAAATTTTAGTATAGCTTTTCATCCTCAATCAGATGGGAAGTTAGAACGAACAATTCATACTTTGGGGGATATGCTACGTGCTTGCTCGATGGATTATTAGGGAAGTTGGGACCAACATATTTCTTTGGTTGAATTTTCATATAATAACATTTTTCATTCTAGTGTACAGATGGCTCCGTTTGAAGAATTATATAGTAAGTGGTGTCAGAATCTAGATTTTTCGGATGAAGTAGGTGAAAGGAAGTTGATGGGACCAGAATTGGTAGAAGAGTTTGCAGAAAAAGTTCAGCTGATATAGAAACACATGAGAACAGCTCAGAGTAGGCAGAAAAGTTATGTAGAAAACATGAGGAAGGATCTTTCTTTTGAGGTAGGTGATCATGTCTTCCTCAAAGTTTCACCACGGAAAAGTGGGATGCGGTTTGGTAAGAAAGGAAAGATGAGTCAAAGGTTTATTGGAAGATATGAAATTATGGAGAGAGTTGGATCAGTTGCTTACCGAGTGGATTTACCTCCAAGTTTATCTCAGGTACACAATGTTTTTCATGTTTCGATGTTGAGAAAGTATATTCCAGATCCATCTCATGTTTTGAGCCCAGAGGTAGTTCAGTTGGAGGAGAATATCTCTTATGAAGAACAACCAGTCCAGATTCTTGACTGAAGAGAGCAAGTGTTGCGAAATAAGGTAATTTATCAGGTGAAGGTTTTATGGAAAAACCATATGGTTGAAGAGGCAACGTGGGAATATGAAAATGCTATGAGGGATAAATACCCCCACTTATTTTGATAATTGAATAAAATTACGAAGACGCAATTCCCAAAAGGGGGAAGGATGTAACATCCCAGGTAAATAAAGAATAATACAATTTCATATTTATTAATATTTGTGAATTAAATATTAATTTTACTTTAAAGTGGTTTCTATGTTCGATAGCGTACCCGATACGCAACAACGAGTTTCTTTGAAATCTTACATTGCACACTAGTAATATAATAATATTATTTTAAATGGTAGTTAACACGTAGCCATTTTATTGGCGGGAATGAATATAAATAACTAAAATATGATTATATATGTTTGTTAAATGTTTTTAAATTTATCCAATAAAAGATAAAGGCTTAAAATAAGAAAAGAATTCAATTTTAGGCATAGATACTCTAATATTCATTAAAAGGTCAACTTATCGCCTTTTGATGGAGAACCCTCTTTAAATATAGTTTTGGTCACTAATATACATTTTATTAGACCAAATAAAATTCTTCTTTAGAATCGGGACATCAAAATTTACTTTGTGAATATTTTTGGTATTTTGCCGATAAAGTTCATTTTTTAATGAATAGTGAAAAATGATGTATTTTACTTCTAAAACTCTTTTTAATCTAATTTATTTATATGATAATATTATATTTTTAATTGGTTTTAATGTGAAATTAGAATATATTTTTACCATTTAATTATATGGTGGTCATTGGAATTAATTTCACCTTGAAATTGGACTTAAACAAGTGTCAATCTTTTGATAGTTATTGCTTTTTAAAAAAACGCTATTTGTTTTGACAGTGGGAATTAATTATTAAATTAATTAATGAAACTTATATGTTTTGAATTTTGTAAAACAGAAATCATTTTTGAATTTGGAATATCAAATATATCTTAGGGTGAATTTTTTGGTAATTTTCTGAAAAACTTCAATATTTGATGAATAGTGAAACCACTAAGTGGTAGTTAAAAAACTGATTTTTCATTTAAATAAAACTTTACCATTTCTGTGAATTGAATTTCAAAAATCCGACATACATGGTTGTCATTAGGAAGTAAAATGTTGTTCAATGGGATTAAAATAATCTTTTTTGTGAATAGTAACTTTTAAGTTTTTTTAATCGTGATTAAAGGTAATTAGTGTAATTTAAGGTAAAAATAATGTTATAATAATATGAAATTACCTTGACACATGTCCTACCATTATATTATGTGTCATGGACGACCAAAAAAATCCATGGATCAACTTGGGGACCCCATGGAGCCACTTGGGTAAGAAAATGACATTAATAACTTTTTATTTAAAGTTAAAATAAAAATGTCACAAACATGTATTGTTTTACTAAAACAATTTTTACATGGGGTTATACAAGTCATTTTTTGACTATAAATATTCTTTAGAAAGATAAAAAGATTTCCTACACCATTATATTTTTTTATAATTTTTAGACATTATATAAATTAAATTATTAATGACACCATAATGATGCAGCGATTACCTCATTATTTAACAATTTAAATAAAATGAAAAGGTAATGTAAAATATAAGACTTAAAGTTGTCACAAACCTATTGTATGGATGTATTTCAAACCCTTATCACCTTATCCTAGAAATATATCCTTTTGGGACCTTTAAAATCCGAAAATCATTTTATAATAAAGTATCATTTTATAACATTCCAAGAGTGCCCCTCCTCCCTCTTATAAAAGGCCCCCACCTCTACCACATTACCCACACCTATCAAGCCATTGGATTGGAAAATATCTACTCATATTATCTCTCCACATCCCTATCCTCATCATAGAATCCTTACCTTAGGCAGAAAGCTCTTCAAGAAACCCTTTTGGTTCAAACTAAAGGGAGTTACCCGATTTAAAGGTAGTGTCTTCTCTTATGTCCTTTTGTTTTATTTTTCTTCTCCAACCCCCTAAACTATTTCTATTAATTTATTTTGTAACAAAACCAGTATCTCCAATATACTAGGATATTTTTATGATATGTATTAGAGCTACACTTACACACAGCTCCGTCTAATGGTTAAAGAACATACTGTTTCTGTGGTTGGCGAATTTCTACCTCACGAAACGATGATTGTTCAATATTCTTTTAACACCTTTCATGGTGGCCATTAAGACGTAACTTTATTTATATATGATATATATTATGTTTATGTTTTCCTTATGCTTATTTATTTTTCATTTATGGCAGACCTTTACGGTTTCCATTATGGGTAAACACGATAATTTCATTTTAGAAGTGCGGACTACCACCCCCTCAAAGTGATTTGATTCATTAATGCCATATGTGGGATGTATAAAGGATGGAGTTAATGATATTATATATGATATTATACTGGAATTATAATATACCTTTATATCATTATGATTTCACTCCATTAAATAAAAAATAGAAATGAATGTAGCGTTCATGCGTACGTACGACTTACTCTCTCCATGAATGGTGCATTTCATTTCTTACCTCTAAATGTTATGTACTATTAAAAATACACGTATATGATGGATAGATATGATATATTTGATATACAAATAATTAATATCATTCTGGATATAATGAAACTTTGACCACATGAACAACATGTGATTGTAAGAAGTCCATTTTTGACTTAAGCACCAAGTATCGACAAAACAAACTTTATTAACATAAATTATTTAATAATGTTTATAACATGGAAATAAGTTATATAAAAGGAATAATAAACTTGAAAAAGGTTCTTAAGAAATTAGAAATTGAATTTAGTTTATTATTAAGGAGATTAATGAGCAATCGAGTCACGTCGGACACGAGGTAAGGGACTTCGTCTCAATCTCCTTTCATTGAGGCATATTTTGTTCTAATACAATAATTTTTTTATAAGGTGTATAAACCCCTTTTAATTTTAATTTTATAAAAAAGGTATCTTTTTCTATGAATCATTTTACTAAATGAAAAAAAGGAATGTTTATTTTAACATACGTGGTGACAACGACCTTTTCCGCCACCGTGAGTATTATTTGGTCTTTGGATTCCTCAACAAGCCGCAATGTTTTTAAAATGACATAAATACCATATACTCTTTTATGTATTTTGGTATTTAAAATGGTTTTTATAATGGATTTGTTATGTCAATATATTTAAATGATATATTGTGATCGAAATGTGGAAATTTTTTCTTTCCATTATATTTGTTTTATGTTTATGATTTTATAACGGTACTTTGATGTTTGACAGGTGGTTACGTGATAAACCATATGACGGGTGGTGTAATGAATACAAGGAGGAGTGGTTACGTTAGAACCTCCAATGCATTTGTTATGTAAGTAGGCCGTAAGGATATTCCCTTTAGTGATATGTGTGGAAGTCGACCGTATGGTTATTCAATTTAAGTATGTTTTTGTCCCAAGCTAACTTTATATGGTATGTGTTGTTTATATGGGTTTTATGGGAATATTTTGGTTACAAAAGGGTAAGTAATGATCTTTTATTCAGTAAAGAGATTTTACTACTTCGTAAAGGTGAAAAGTATTACTTTGATAAAGTATTCATGATTTACTTATTGTTTGAAAAACCAACAGTTTTCCGTCTTCGTGTAACCGTTACTGAGCTTTTTATACTCATCCCAAGTTTTTTTGAAATGTTTTTCACAGGACATAATATGGAATAGGGTCAAGGATGGGATCAAGGAAAAGTCATGCTGTCTTAAAAATGGAACTAGACATGACCCTTTTTTTTCAAGAGTTCATTTTTTGTAAAAAAAGGAAACTATATAGAAGTGTCTACTTTGTAAACTTTTGAGATGTAATAGTTATGTAATAATTCTCTAAAATTATAAACCTGAAAAGGTCCTCAATGTGAATTACTCATTTAATTCAATATTATGTAACGTTTAGGGCCATGGACTTATATTTATTAAGGTATAACCTATTGAATAGAAATAGGATTTCATAAACATCATGCAATCAAAAAATAAAAAATTGAAAGATAGAATATAAGTGTAACCTTTGGTTCATTTACTAGATGACCATGAGTAACATCAACAGATATAATATTAGGTGGGATATAATTTTGAAATATTCTTTAATAAATATAACATGTGGAAATTACCAATTTTTCCTAAAAAATCTTTTAAATTATAAAATATTTTCTTAAAATCACTTTCTTTGAAAATACTTTGAAAACATAGAATGATGTCTTGATTTAATTTTCAAAAAAAATTCCCATGAAAATCAATAAAAGGATCTTTAAAAAATATTTAAATCCTTTTTCTTTTAAAATCCTTTGAGACGATAGAAATAAGGCTTTAAATCATATTGAAAAAGTTTTCCCCTCAAAACTCATAAATGAATTTTAAAAAAATTTGAAATCATTTTTCTTTGAAAATAGTTTGAAAGAAGAGTAAAGTCTTGAAATCCTTCTGAAAACCATTTCCCTTAAAAACTAATAAAATAATCTTCAAATAATTTTTAAAGGCATTTTTTTCGAAATTACTTGGAAAAAATAAAAAATTAGATTAAAATCATTGAATTCATTTTCTTCCAAAACATTCTTTTGAAAACATATAAAGGAAGTTTTCATAATAATTTATAACACTTTATAAAATAATATTTTTTGAAATACTTTTTCATTGAAACCCAATTTAAAATAATGAATTTACAAAACATTAGGATTTTTTTAAACAAAAAAACTTTTTAATATTGTAAAAGAAGATTTAAGAGAATTATGATCATGAATGGGGTAAATTTGATCATGTTAGACATTCCTTTTGCATTTTAAAAAGTTTTTAAATGTTCCTCAATTGGAAAATGACAAGAATATTCCTTTTTAAAAACCATTTTATTTTAAAATAAAAATAACAGGTAAAATTTTATTTTAATTATCATAGTATAATAGAAGAATATTTTTGGAAATATTTTTTTAGAAAAAATGGGTTTGAAGGAACACATATTTATGACCGAATGGAGAGGTAAATTTGGAATTTATTGAAAAAACATTATTGAACATATTATGTACCAAAGAGTGGGAAAAATATACCATTACTTGTATATAGAAAGAATAAAAATTGGGTAAGAAAAATCAGGATTTTTATTGAGGGGTGGACCATAGGATTTCATCAATGGGAGAAAAATCATATGTAATCTTGATAAAAGGTGACATTGTAGCTATATACCATTACCAAGTTGGTAACATTGAATCGTAATAAAAAGTAAATACTAAAATAAAAATAATCATAAAATTTCATAGAAATAAATATATTCATGATATAACATTTCAATAGTAGTATATAAACATCATGGAAAAATATAGGTGCATTAGATGACATGTGTCTTAAAGAAGGAAAATTGAGACAAAATTACCTTACCGATTTGGTTTCTTTTGAAACATAATACCCCTGGAAAAAATATAATCAAATTTATATATAAATACAAATAAATTTAATTAAAATAATTAAATAATAAAACTGTGGGTATTATATAAAAAAAATGAAATTAATAGTAAATAAGGCATGTATCTCATGAAAATAAAATGTGAGATAAAATTCCCATACTATTTGTGTAAGAATTGAATCATGATCACCATGAATAAATGAAATAATTTAAATACCTAATTATTATTAAATAATTTAAATTTATTATATAAAATTTCATAGGGAAGTATATACACCACACAAGAGAATCTATTGGTGAAAATGGCATGTATCGCACAGAAATAAATAGTAAGATGAAATCCCCTTCACTTATGTATTGATTCTATTAGAACTCATAAAAACCTCATTTATAATAAATATTATTTTACTACACATATTTTAAAGAACCATATTATTATATATAATACCATATATGTTTCCATTGTGACATTATATTACCCTCTTATTAACAATTCCATGTTACAGTTTTGCTTTGGGTAATACCCTCTTTGTTTTGCACATGTGTCTTAATTGGTCATATCTTTGGCCCTCATACTTATATCATTATTTGAAAAATTTATAAAATGATACAAATATCATGTGTATTAATTATGTATTCATTTATAATAATCTATTGAATATATAAATATGAAATGGAATACACTATTCATAGAAACGGTAGGATGTGCGTAAGCATGAACACTGATTCCATTTTTCAATCTAATATTGAATGAAAGGAAGTAAATGATATATATATAGTAACATTAATCTATAATTTTTATGTAATATATATCATATATTTTTACTAAACACATCATTATTTTATCTCGTGAATGTGTGAACGAATCTCAACACTTTGAGGAGGCGGTAGTCCACACTTCTAAAAATGAAGTTATCATAGTCACAAAAATTGGAAGGAATAAAGTTATGTTCTATATAAAAAGTTAAAAAGGATAAATACATTATAAATATCAAATATTTAATATATAAATAACATTCCCATCATAATTTTCAACCATAAAAGGTGGTAAAGTAAAAACGAACAACATCGTTTCGTGAGGCGGTAGTTCACCGTACACAAGAACTGTATGTTCATTACCCATTAGATGTATGTGTGTGTATGTGTAGATATAACCCATATAATAACAAAATATTATTAAATTGAATATTATATTGTTATTATATAATAATTTAATAATAATATTTTAGGTGGTGGAGATAAAATGAAGGATCTTGAGGGATGATGTTGCCTCTAATTCGGTTAACTCATTTTGGTTTGCACCAAAATGCTCATTTGGATGGATTTCTGCCCACTTTCAAGCTTCTAGGTTGCGGGGGGTGATGTAAAGGATATATTTGTACTGATAATGGTTGATAAAAATTATCTTGATTGGCGTGAGGAAGTGGGAGAGGAGGAAGTATTTTATAAGGGAGGGAGGGGGCACACATGGAATTTATTAAAACAAGTTAGTTGTACCCACGTTTTTACCAAAAAAAAAGTCATAAAGCCCAAAAAAATAGAATACTTAAAGTTTTATCACCAATTTATGGGTGAAAAATGGGTTTTTGGAATTTTTCTAGGTCATTTGGGCCCATATGTTTATGGTTTAGTCCCTTATTAACCTTAATTTTACCTTAATCACTATAATTAATTTTAATATCTTTAAATAGTCCTTTTCCTCAAAAATTATGTATATATTATTAAAATATAAATATAATACTTTTTTAAAACATTTATTTCCAATTTTCAAAATTCATGTATCAAAAGTGGGAAAATTAAGTTTAATATAATCCTATAGAGCGGGCGAGAAAGCGTGTTTTTAAAGTGGGAATTTAGAAAAGATAATTAAGCTTTTGTATCTAAAATCAATATAAAAAATTATTCCAATGACATAAATTGAATTAAAATATGTCTAATTGATATATTTTAACTTTAAAACATACCTAAATTACAAATTAACTATATAAATAAATTTGGAGAAAAAGCATCTTTGAATTAAAATTTCAAAATTTTCACTATTCATCTGAAAATAATGTTTCTCAGAAGAATCCCAAAAAATTCACCCTAATATAATTTTGTAATTATGAATTAAAAAGTTATTTTTATTTTTTAGAATTCAATTTATAATATTTTCTACAATTAATTGTATTGTTGTTCACAAAAGGAAATAAAAAGTATATTTTTTGATAAAATAGTATTTTCAAACATATAATTACCTGACCAATATTAAATGTTTATTTGTAATTATGTTTTTTATATAAAAAATAATAATAAATACAATTTTTAAAGAATATTTATTTCTATTCATATTACTATGTTTAATGAATAGGTTATAGTTATCTTTTTTAAATAATTATAATAATAAAATGATGTTTTTTAGAAACTCAGTATTGGCTAAAATGCAAGCCAAGTTGGTGTTACTTGTATTGAAATATAATATAAGTATTGTGTGTAATGAATTAAAGAAAAATGTAGAGATTTCATATCTATATATACACACAAACAACTATATTCATTATTTCATTAAGTATAAAATATAAAAAATATTAAATTAATTTGAAAACAATATTTCACAAAATCTCAGGGTGATACAATAAAAATCCCAATGAAATTTAGGATGCCTAAAAAACATGTTAAACCCATTTATATAATATTTATTAATGTCACAAAAAAATTTGTTCACATGATTTAAATATGGATCACAGTCATGTAATATTAGTATTCTAGTATTAAAAGTACTAAATCTAAGCATCTAAACATTCCTCTTTAATTATGTTAAAGGTAAAAAAGATGGACAAACCCTTTTACAACCAATTCCATTTTCCTCCCTCTAATTCACCAAATATGTATAATTATGCAATATAAATCCTTTAATTTCAATTATATATCAACCCATTTTATAAAGAGTCACATAATAGTAATGTTTTAATAATATTTAGTCATTTATGAAAGAATCCATTGACATGCTTTCTAAATTTATGTTTGGAAATTATATCATTAATTTTTTTAGAAAAAATAAAAATGGTGTTTATGTCAAAAAATCTAATTTAAATAATTTTATGGTGCTCTTTAATAAAAAACCTACTACAACATAAATGCTCTAATTTATTAGAATTTTATTTTCAAATATTTTATTATTATATTTTGTATGGATTAATTTAAATTTATTTATATTGATGCATAATTTTTTTTTAAAAATTTATCTTTATTTTATGAATTTAATTGGATGAGAATGTATTATATAGGACTTTAGATTCCCAATTTGTGAACCCATTTATTTTGGGAAGCTCAGTCGAATCTGATTCCACTTTCTTTGTCGGGCTCATTTATGGGAAGGAAAAATCACCATGCGGGATGGCTTATTTCATTAATAATTTAAAGATTTTTGATAACTAGTGTGTTCTTGTTGGTCACACCTGGAGGGAATGGAACTTTGAGAATGATTATTTGGCTAAAAAAGGGAGTCCAGGAGAGAGAATTATTTTAAATACATGTATGGATTTCATAAAAAATGACTGTAAGAACATTGTTAGAGGTGATTCCCACAGTCTTCATTATTCCTATAGCCCCTGATTTCGGTTATAATTTTATTTTCTTTATTTCTAGATAATAAACAGTTCATTTTCAATAAGAGAATATATCTATTTATATTTTTCAGTAATATAAAAATTACTTGATATTTTTTTCAGGAGACACCAACATGACCTCATATATTCCCAAAATATAAATATTACCCTTAATATCTTCATCACATTGTGTTAGATCATGAAAATACTACATTATTAACATGATACATTGGGAATAAACACAAATATAGCTATATACATATTATTAACATGTGATTTCTTCACATGAATTATTCATATTATTAATTTTATTTTCGAAACAAATTACTCAATAATTTTAATATAGTTCTAACAATTTTTCTCCCAAGGAGGATTCTAATTGAGTATTATATTACATAACTGATTAGTTTATTCAAAATTAATATAATTGTATTCATTTAAAACTGATTTTTTATATAATTCAAAATGGGTCTTTATTGGAAAATGAATGTATAAAAAATGAATTTTGAAGAATGAAAAACAAATGAAAGAGTGGAAGAGGGTTGAAAATGGAATAATTAATATTTTGAGGAATGTGAGAACTAAATATAGAGTAGTGTTCTTATATATGTTTAAGATAAGTAGACATGACCAAACCAAACCGTTAATACAATAACATTAAGATAATTTTTTTACATATAAATATATATATATATATATATATATATTATATGTATAACATATTTTTATTTAATTATTATTTTTTCGAAATAAATATTATTTAATATTATAGGAGGAATATGAATTGAAAATGGATTGATACTAATCATATGAGAAAAGAGTAGGAGTACAGAGTTAAAGAGTTCATTTAGTTTCGAATATAGAATGCATAATATCCATCTCAAATCCATTTTTCATGTTTACATTATTTTTATTCAAGTTTAATTGTTCTGGAAGTGTTACAAAAGAATTTTATTTGTCATGGAATATGTCATAACTATTAATGTTGGACTAAAAATGAGGAAAATATGGCTTTACATAATCACGGGGATGATACTACCTTTTATGGATTTTATTATATGAATACCATGGTAAATGTTGATGAAAATCATATGAAAAAAATAAAAATGGAAATTGAAGATGAATTTAAGGACTGTCCAAAGTTATTTGAGAAGTTAAAAAAAATGAAAAGAGACCATTTTATATCAGTTGTAATAAATAAGAAACATGGTTTTCTATATTGAGGTTTTATAATTTGAATTGTGGAAGTAGATAGAGAGACACTAGTTTTACAAAACTACTTGATGACCTCAATGATACACTACTTAAAAAAAATGGATTCCTAAGAGAACATTTTGTGCTAAGAAAATACTATATTCAATTGGTATGATATATAAAAAATAAATTCCTATATTAATGATTGTATATTGATTCATAAAAACCATCAATCAGTTATAAAATACCATAGGTGTTTCATATATATATATAAGAAAGATGATTCAAGTACTTTAAAAAGTTTATGGTATATTCCTATAATTTCAAGGTTTAATAAACTGTATTAATATTTGGAATCATCTTGAAAATTAACATGGCACACAAATACAAGAATTAATAAAGATAAACTATGTCTCTAAGAGGACTATCCTAGGTTGAAGAAAATTAATTACGAGTGTCCTTAATTTAGTAGAAATACATGAAACCTATATATTGTATTATCTATAAATAAATAAATCATTTTGTTGTACAATGTATTAATCACAATACATGGCCATTTATATTTGTATATTATAACTTCCCACCCTTGTTAGGCATGAACAAAAAATAAATATTTCTCTCTCTTCTTATTGTTGGACAAAAAAAACCAGTTATGAAATTGATGTCTATTTAGATATATTGATTGAAGATTAGAAATTGATGTGGGATTTAAGTGTTACACTGTTTGATTCTCATACAAGTTAGGCGTTCATATTTTCAGCCATCTGGTATGAGTGTATAAATTAATTTTCTACATATGGAAATTTTTTAGGATATAGAATTAAATAATTGTTGGGGTGTCTCTTTTTTTTAATAAGTTATTCACTCAATTAAGTTGTATCCTTCATTAATGATTGTGTCTCTAAGATATCACAAATGTTTTCTCAAATGATAGAAATAATGATCATGGAAAACATTATTTGATGGAAGTACGTAATGAGGTACATCACTATCTCTATTAAAAGGTGATCAACTATTAAAGATAGAAAAATACATTAACACTAATTTTGGTAATACATTTTTAAAAAACCAAAACAAATATGGTTGGAAACGGAGATCAATTTTCATTCGATTTTTTATTAGAATTTTTTAAACATCATATATTTTCTTGATTTCATGAATATATAAAAAAATGTTGGTGACATTGTTATTGGAATGTTTTTAAATATATCAGAAGTTTATAGGATTGTTTTGGGATCATATTTATAAATACATATTAGAAATCTAAATTCAATTTCTAAATGACTTTGTTGGATACTCAGTGGACTAACATTAAATGTTATATTGTTCACAAATTTTTTAATTAATAGTTATAAATTATATATAAAGGAACAACATGAACGCATTATACAACAAAAAATGGAGTTACCCATGTGGTGGAAGCGATGCTTGTTTCTAGGTTTAAGTATAGAACTCCAATTTATGAAAATATATCATATTTCAGTATCATTGAACAAATATATGAGTTATATTATATGACATTTCAAGTGATTATTTTTAATTGTAAATGGGATACAAACAAAAAGGTAGTAAAAGTCGATGAATTAGGATTTTTGAGGGTGAATATCATTATGTAAAGGTGCAATGATAAACCGTTTATAATGGAATCACAAGAAGGAAAAGTATTTTATGTCTTAGATCTTGAAAAAAAGAATTTACCATACAAAAATGAAACACATGATACAGAAGATATGACTCCAATTGAATTTTTTCATTATAAAAGAGTCATTTTAATTTTAAACCTGCATCACATAGCCAAAACTGAGAAAAAAAGATCATATTTTTTTCCAAGAATTAGGAAAACGATCCAAAATTATTTTGAAACATGTAGTAATTGACTGCACATATACACAACATGCAATGTTCCCATTATAACTCAAAGTGTTCGTTTTCAATATTAAGGAGTCATTTTTGTTTAAAACATATGTCACATATCCAAAACTAAGAAAATTATATCGCATTATTTTCATTCTATAAAAAAATGATCCATAATTAATTTATGACATGTTAAAAAATTGGCCAGACATTAATCATACTCATTATTTTTTCATTATTATAGAAAACATTTGTTATCAATAAAAAAGTTCCATTTGTGTAACACACATGTAACAAGCCCAAAATGAGAAAATAAGCTAATATTGTTTTCATACATTACAAAATGATCCCTAATTCATCTGCTGCATATAAGAATTGACCACAAAACAATATGATACATAATACGGAAGGTATGTAATTAAGTGTGTGTCTCTACTATAAATGTGTCATTAAGTATAAAACACACATCACATAGGCAAAAACTTTAAAATGAGATTTTATTATCTTCAAGCATTTGGAAAATTTGGAGTATATGAATTGAACACTCATCAATATGATACGTGATGTGGTCAGTATAACTCTAACTATGTGTTTTAATATAAATTTTATTTTAGTGTAAAACATGCAACACATTTCCAAAACTAAGTGAATGATAATTAATTTTCTTGAAACATTAGGATATAGATCCATAATTCATTTATGGAATGTAATAATTGACCACATGTCAATCAAACACACGATGTGACCGATATGGTTTAAAATGATTTTTTTAATATAAAAGTGTCATTTTAGCTTAACATGTGCTTCATATAGAAAAAACTAAGTAAACATGCTTATATATTCATGACACTTTAGGAAAATAGACCATAATTCATTTTTGGAATATATGAACTGATTTCAGAATCTATTAATATAATTTATATATGTTATTGATTAACATTGTAATTAATAATTCATATTATAATTATTAAATAATATTATAATTAACAATTAATAATTAATTTGAAATTTACAATATAATCTTAATTACAAAATTAATAGTATAACTGATAATACCATTAATATTTATAAAAATAATTGAATTTATCATATGTAAATTATATAACATTAAAATTAATTTTTCATTTACTATCACTAAAATAAACATTGGTTTTATTGCAGGGATAAAATTTTGTAGGAAGATTAATTTTTGGACAAAGTCTACCACAAGAGTTTTTAGCTCGTATATGGGTTGTGATTTTTTTAATAAATTGTAAATATCATATCAATGTAATTATCGTTTTGATAAATTTTTTTTATTGAAATGATAATTCAATGTAATATTTGTATTAAAATCTCATTAATTGTACATTTTTATTTCTATATTTTTTATTTTTATTTTGGTTTGTAGTTATAGGGCCGATGTAGCTCTACAGAAGTCGTATAACCTTCATGATTTCTAAAAGAGAACTTGTACAAGGCCCATTTTTCAGTTATTTTTTTTATAAATGATAAATGGGACCTTTATCCGAAATTTTACTAGTATTGATAAAGGCCAAACCATTTTATCAGCAGTCTGATTTTCAGCACTATTTTTATATTGAAATAGCTTATTTTTCACTTTTATAGGATATGTTTATAGTTTTTATAAGAATCATACTACCAAAAGGCCTTAATGTTGTGATTCCAGTGGTATCTTTAAAAAGAGGTCACTTACCTAGGGAATTGTGTGATGAAGGATTGAGATAATGAACCTTATATTAAAGGGAAAATTCCAAAGAATATTTAGATATGATTAAGGAGAAGAAGGAGGGTGAACACTTTATATAAAAAAGTGGTACATTAGGTTTATAGGTAAGATAAGTTTACTTTTTTACAATTTTCTACATGTTTTTTTAGTTTGAGTTTTGATCCAACTTTTTTCCAAAATTCCTTTTTCATATTGACAATAAGTAATTATAATAGAAATTTGGATTGAAAACATTGTACATCAATGATTTTCAACTTGATAAAATTAGTGTTTAATATTTATAAAATCTCTTGGGTTATTGTGTTTTTTATCTCTATCTATCTCAAACTAAGCTTCTCGGATTTTTTAAAGAGAGTAACCACTAATGGAAATCCAAAAAATAAAGTTAGGATAAGAAGTATAGGATAACATTTTCCAAAAACGGTGGGAAACCCACCATGAAATCATGGGGAAGATTCAATGGAGGAATAGAATCCAAGGGAGAGGGTTTTGGGAGCCCCCTTCATTTTTAAAAACCATCCAAGGAGGAATAAACCTGAAATGGGGTAAAAGGAGGGAAGTAAAAAAGTGGAATTTCCAAATTTTTAATGACATGGAAATATCTAACATGTTGGCCTCACTATTTTACAAATTGTGTGATAACCATTCACACCCTAATGGAGAGAGGAGTCACCATCATGGTTTGTTTTCACAGTTGGGAAAATTATACACCAACCTTGAGACATGGTTTTGTAAAAAATTGTAGTCCCCCTTACACTCCTTCTGCTTGGTTTCCTCTAATCGCGAGCTTGTCGTATCCTAGGCCACATACACAAAAATCAAGCTACACAGTTACTCTTTGGCCCTACACGGAATGGCCCAAACCACGATCAAAACACCCTAGACAAACCATGAATTAATTAATTTAAATGAAAGTACCATTAGGCTCAATATGATGCATCGTTTACCTATAAATCATGCATGAAAAATATTCAATGGGCGAAAAATCACATTAAGTATTCAAAACAAAGAAAATTTCACTAGTAATTCGATCCAAACCTCAATCAAAAATAAAATCTAATAAAAGAATAAAATAAAGGAAAGACTATGGTCGGGGTGTGACACTTACCCCCACCAAAAAAAATTTTTGACCCCAAAAAGACACCCAGCCAAACGAGAACAGAAAATCAGTCATAAAACAGAATAGAGCCAGATAGAATAATGAAATTTTGGGTGACTTTTTTCTCCATAAGTCGCACCTGACTAGCTCCAAGAGAAACAAAAAAAATAAATAAAAACCATATAAATGGTGGAGGGTTTTCCCCACCATAATAATTCAGATATCACCATGACAATCATATGGAAAATCCAACACAAAGAAACAGGGGAACTTCCTGCAAAAACCCACCAGCATAACAACCGAGAACTTCCACATGAAACCCTCTAACATAATGGGAAACCCCACGAGTGGAACCCAAAATCAATCCTAGAGGAAAAATAAATTTCATTAATTCCATACGAAAAAAGAACATTAAAAATGAACACAACCTAAGATGAATCTGGTCCAAAAAAGGGCTAACCACATAAGAGTGTCAGTCATTCAGAGATTCAAATCCCCAAAAAATCACCACTGAACCTACAAGATCACTAAACCATCAATCCTTTTCAATAAAAAAATATTATAAAAAGGAGAGTACAATTAGAATTTTATGAAAAAAGTGAAACTTGAAAACAATGAGAACTATGATAAGGTGATTGGAATGGCATCCACTCCCATAATGGAAAAAACTAGTCCATGTTTCTCCACACACCTAGAATTTATTAACTGTGTGAGAAGATTCACTTCAGGGACTATGGATGCATCGTTGATTTCTGATGTATACACTTCCCCACAGTCTAGATATGACGAAATCTGAGTAATATTCCCTCTTATGATGATACTACTTGAAGAACATCTCTAGATATCCCAAATACCCACATCGCTAGAAATTTTTTACCAAATTTCAACAAGATGGATTTGAATAATCAAAATAACCACACTTGAATCATAAACAATATGTGGTCTTAAACACCTCCCATGTCA
Source organism: Viscum album (assembly GCA_963277665.1). Lineage (NCBI taxonomy): Eukaryota > Viridiplantae > Streptophyta > Magnoliopsida > Santalales > Viscaceae > Viscum > Viscum album. Next base: position 718,917,088 of record OY728128.1, read on the forward strand.
TCCCAACATTCAATGATGCTAGGATTCTCATGTTACACCACTCTAAACTCATACAATCAAATGAATTTATAACAAAAAACTCTTTCTAGCCTCAGTATTTTCCAGAAAACATGAAGATATATTGAGCTTCTCCAATCCACTCAGCTGCTTCTAACAATATTTGATCAAACTAAAAAACAAGAAACAGATGAGATGATATTGAGTCAACCACTCCACTAGGATTTTTGGTAGTGCCAAAAAATGAACAAAACTCACTAGAAACCATTAATACCTTTTTGTGAGGAATACTCTAAAAAAACACAAAACAAAATCAATATCTAACCAAAACTCCTCAAAAAGGGCATCCCCAACCAAAAACAACCACTTGATAATCCAAACGGTACAAACACAACTAAAATATTTTTTTTTCAAAAACCACTCTTTCCATTTCAAATCCAAAACCATCTCATCCCAAATCAACTTTTCAAAATACCTTACCCACCTTTAAAATCCAAACTCAAACACCAAAAACCATATTCAAAACAAAATAATGTCATGAAAACCATTTTCCTTTATAAAATAAACCAACATCGCAAAAAACTAAACCAAAACACAAATCACACTAAACTCTAAGAATATGGAACTGAGGATGATGAAAACCCTAATGACATGGTTAGTGGGACATGCCTCAATAAATAACCAACCACTGGGTGGATGTGGAACAATGAAATCCATCTCCACATGGGTCACTACACCACACAATTCTTCCATACATTAATAGTTAACATTTATTTCTATTCCCTATCCACATGCCAAAAAACTAAAATAATGATTCAAATATCCAAATAGCCTTGGTAAATTGTTGCACAAGATGAGGAAAGAGTTCAAAAATATAATCACTAACCTACCTCCCGAGTTTTGGTAGTCATATTATCTATGTACCTAATTCCCCAAATAACAATGGGATGCTATGATTCCATATTTTCATGAGTCAACCCAGGATGACCTAGAAATCGGTCTCTCGAGATTGCTCGTAACAAGGCCCGAGAGGTGTTTCTTATCCTCCCAGCCTATAAAAAAATATTGGGAATCAATGATATCACAATAGGGAATAATTTAAAACAATACATATTGTAACAGATAGCCAAAACCAAGCACCTAGTGAAACCAAAATATGTGAAAATCAATCCATATAGAACTGATCCAAAAATAAGAACAACTGAATGAAACAAAAACTATAAGATTAAGTTAAAACCAAATTATAATGAACTGATATCTATTTGAACTTTTTCTCACCACCATCCACAAACCAACTGTCTCTATAAGAAAACCTAAACTAGAACATGAACCTATAAAATATCTCGGGTCTATGGACGCTAAGTGGAACAAGTAGGGTGTGAGCATAAACAAATTAGTTGAAAATAACCATATGGTACATGCATTTCTTTTACCAAAAAATTCAATAAACATTATTTTTACATAAATTAATGAAAATAATGTTTTACAATTTTTATTAACTAAATAAAACATTCCAGGAACACCCATTTCAGAAACAATGCACATTTCTTCTCTTTTGAAAATATTATTATATTACAAAACTAATTTGCAAAAAAAAAACAAAAACAAGAATCCATAAAAGATGATAAAAAGTGTCTGTGATAAAAATAAATAAAATATAACATGTATTTAATAATGAATCAATATAAAATAGAACATAAAGATTATAATCATTGTCGTTTCCTAAACATCCCTAGGAGTAATACCTTTATTTACTTATTTAAGACTCACCGACCGACATATGATGTAACTCCTTAGTCAATAACCAAATGGATACTCTAAACATACCAATATAATGGAACATTCCAAATATCCTCTCATTAAATCAAGTGATTACCAAATTATCTAATTAGTGTTCACAAGAAACCGTCACTCAACCCTAGAGATGATTCCCATAAAACTCATGATATTAGTATATAATGAGTGGGGAGGTTGTCACATGCATATCACAACTAAAATTAAAATCCACCATGTTTTTGTATCCCAATCAATAAAACCAAATTTGTGATGAAAATATACTTGGAGGGCCCATTATAGAGGTTCACGTCACCAAAAAACCATCTACGGTTCCAAATCAGTTTGGGTCCCCTCCTTGTTCTCAATGAGCTCGTAGTGGCTGCTCCTTGCTGTAGTGGTTTCCTGTGGATTCATGGGCTTGGCCGCCTCATAATTTTCATTGTTTCTTGCCTAATTCTAGCTCAATTAATTATCACTGGATAGGTATTCCATGGAGGAGTTGTGTTTATCCAATGGTTGAGTACCATATTCCACAGCCTGATGGAACTGCTTCATCTCTAGCAGTATGTTGGGTGGTTTTCATGGTATCTTCAGGGAGCCTGGATGGTGGAGACATGATTTGGGATTGTATTTTTATGGGGTATTTCTATAGGAACACTGGTGATTGTCTCTCATTCATCATTTTTTGTTCTGTTTTTGGTTTTGGTCTGCTTAGTGCCCAGATCTGGGGACGTGTTGCCTCTCAAAGATGATTTGGTTATTGATTCTGTTCATTTAGGACCAATTGATGCTAGGAGTTGGGTTTTTGGGAATGTTTTCCTATGGAATTCATTTATTTTTGTTGATATGTCGGTGTTTGGGTTTATTCAAATTGATTCGTGTTCTGAATCTTTATGTTGTGCGTCTTATGGTGACGAGTGATGGTGAAGTAGTGAAAAAGTTTTGATGAAGGTTGTCTTGATCTATGGAATAATTGGTGTTTTTCCATGGAACTGAAGCACTAGAGTTGATTTAATAGTGATGGAAACTCAAAAGGAATTTAATATTGATCATGGATTTCTGTAGTAAAGGGTTCAGGGGTTTTATCTGGCATTGGATTTTGGATGGCTTCTTCCTGTCATTTAACAAAGAAATTCTCTAGAAATATTTTATTGATTGTTCTTCCACCATGCATGAATATTCATATTTTGAAGTTTGAGAGGGTATGGATCAGCCATCCCGACCAGGCCCATGTATTTCTTCATGGGATAACTAGCTGAAAAATCCTGCATTGTTGGAGGTTTTCCATATAGATGTTGATGCTGGGGAGGGGTATTACTAAGTAGGTTTGTTTTGGTCTTTGACCTTTGAATCATGTAAATTTATCAACATCCTTGAATCCATGTTATGTTTTCCCCCTTTGTTCGTTTAAAGGGTTTTTATTCAAAAAAATAAAAATTTCAGCATTGGGGCTATTTAGTCAGTCATCTAAGGTGTCAAATGGGCCTACACAACATGCCACATTAAAATCAACTTCTTGAAACACTACAAGGTACTAACTGATCCACACACATATAATTAAAATCCATTTATAATACCATTTCCAAAACCAAGATGAAAACGTACAACATGTTCATAAGTTTCCAAAGGGTCCTTTATACCATCTAGTTACAATTCATATCCCAAGACTCAAAAAAGGATATGACATGGAAAACACATTTGGAAATGACATTTGAAATTATCTAGACAAACAAAATAAATTTAGAAAACACTATGTATTTTTTATGAACCTTTTAATAAGAATAGGGTTGTAGAAGAAGAGGAAGAAGGGTAAAGTTATTTTGAAAACCAATGTTTTAACAAGATTCATGATAAATATCCAGTTTAATTTTTATAACTATCAAAATGTGTACCCTGTGAACATATGGATATGACTATATCCAATGTAAAACTCATTGAAATCTATAAAATAATGAAGGTATTAATTTAAAATTCATAACAAGCTCAAAAACACCATTACAAGGGAACATACATACACACCAAGTCATAAATGTCACCAAAATGCACACAAAGAATCAAATTTACCAACAAACCAGGATACCAAAACCTAAGCGAGGATAAAAACAACTCAAAGTAGTCAAATTCATCATTAAGGCCCAAGAAAAATCATATAAACCACTTTAAATAAATAAATTCATAGGCATATATATTAAAACCATTTGAAAACAAATTGACATCCAATTTCCATCATAATAACCAAAACAATTTAAGCTAACACACCCCAAACATGATTATAAAACTTTTAAACTAGTTTAAGATACTCAAACATTACATGGAATGGTCTGTAAAGGAATATATTTTAAATACCTACCTACCTTTAATGCGGATGAGATAAAACTATGAGAGAGGGAAGAACATTACCTAAGAGACAATCCACACACCATAGAATAAGAGGAACACAAGATAAACATAAACCCTAGCTTCTAGGGTTCTTCGAAGAGAGAAACCACTAATGGAAAACCTATACATAAATAAAGAAGAAGAAGAGGATAAGAAAATTGGAGAAAACCTCACTGAAACTCACCCAAAATTCTTGGGGGATCTTCGTTGGAGGAAGAAGTGCCAAGGGGGATGGGTTTGGGATCCCCCTTAGTGTTCGAAATCTGACCAAGGAGGGTGAAATCTGTAATGGGTTAAAAGGACCGAGGGGAAAAATAGTAATTTTCAAAATTTTAATGACATTTTAAAGTTGATTCTTTTGGACACATTTTTTTACAAACCATGATCCAACAATGCACACCATACTGGAGAGAAGGGAGACCCACGTGGTTTGTCCACACAGTCTAGGGAACCAAGCGCAGGTCGTGTCCCATGCCCTTAACACACAAAATTTTTCATAATTACTACTTGGACTTGATGTTTTCTTAAAAACGATTCTCAAACTATTAATAGAAAATAGTCTATGAAAAATTGCAATGAAAACACCCCCATCCCCAAAAGGATGCAGAGTTTACCTATAAACCAGGCACAAAAATAGTGCATGGGGCCAAACCTCACCCACAACATCCAAAAATAATAAATTTTCTCTAGGAACTCAACTTGAACCACAACAAAAAAATCCAAATCCCAGAAAAGAATAAAATAATTGAAAAATTATTGTTGGGGTGTGACAACATTAGATTTTTATTAAGAAATTGAAGAGTACTAATGTTTATAGTTAGAATAAATAACGTTAACTTTATTTAAATATGGTTGTGATATAGATTTGGGGTAAGGTTTTTAAGTATAAGTAATGTTTGAGTTTTATAGAGGAATCATCATGCTCCTAAAGGATTTTGGTAAAAATAATATAAAATTTAAATGAATAACACTAAGCTATAAACAGAAAAACAATGTAATAAGGGTATAATAATGTACTATTAAAGGATACAAATTTTTTATCTGAAATTAACTGTACTATTTATATAGTACATATGACTGTGGATTTTATTTTAATTAATCTACAATAACGTATAAAAGATCATGTAAATACTATAAAGTGACTATCATGAATGGAATTTCTTGAGAGCATTGTCGAGTGAAATTACAATTTTTAATGAATAAATGATGATTAATTTACAAGATACTAGTTAGTTCATCTCGATCAACCTTGAATAGGAAATATGGGAATAGATGAATATAAATTTTTAAATAATTATTTGTAATTCTTACTACTATTAATGGTAATATTAAATAATATATAATTATGAAAGGAAACTATATTCAATGAAAAAAATAATATTGTCTTACTATAGAAGAATAAAGGGTAAATATTTTTGATAAATTAATAAGATAACATGGTTTACCTAATTAATGAAATTAAACAACTCATATTCTAAGGTATATTATATAAGAACGAAGAAAAATTCAATTGTTAGTCTATGTGAGTTTAAATTATAAAAATCTTAGAGGTTGTGATTAGTTAAAGATCACAAGAAATATCCTGATAAAATAGATTGAAATATAAATATAAATATTTATATATATTAATGTATATGTGAATATGTGTATATAAATATATATTAATTTTCAATAAATTATGATATTTTTTTTGTTGTTCAAAAAACATTTGTGTCAAATAATGGATATAAGTGAATTTATATGATTAGATCACCATCACACCATTCTATAAAATTTTGAAATTTCAATTATTCATTTTGAAATTTTATTATTATAATATAAGTACTCAAAAATATGTTTCAGGTAGTCTGAATAGATTATAATACTTCATTTCAATTAAAAAATTTAATTTGAGTGATGAGTGATTTAAGAATGAAAAAAAGTGATTTGTACATACTCGGTGAATTAACCTCTACATTAGAGGGGAAAATCATTTTTGTGTGTAATTTATACAACATTATTTTCTTTTTTAATTATTATCATAATTATTTGAGAATATATTCTATGAAAATGAGGTAAAATGTCCAAAGTGGTGAAATAATGTATAATTTTAAATTCATACACTAATTCAACCCCTATAGAGGTATTTAATCAATTGGAAAAAATTATAAACACCTTATTCTCCTTTATTTTGTATATATACAGATCATTTACATATCTATAAATTTCCACTAACTTGGGAGACATATAATTGATCTTTATATTATACAATTTTATATGGTTTATTGATGCTCGATATTTTCAATGTCGTTATATGTTGTTCTCTATTAAACCTTATACCACGTTCATCATAAAAATATTTAATTATACATTAATATATTTGATCTGAAATGTGAATATTGGTGTCCAAAATAATATAAAGCACCAATGAATTTTCAACTATCATGAGGAAAAACATTAATGTTGTAGTAGTGTACATTCCTTAGTTTTTTTCATGGTGTCTGGTTGTAACTTTATATTTATGATGTAGGGGGTTATAAAACACCAAATTATTTATCATTATTATAGTATCATATTATAGGTCTCATAATTCTATGTTATTTATTTTTTATATCTATAAAACATATTCCATTATAATACATTAATTTATTCATAATAATTATCTATGTTACCTGGAGATTATAAACTCACTACTTTCTTCTATTTCTAAATTTTTATATGAGATCAAGATAAATTTTTTTATTGATAAATCTATAAGGTAATGGTTTTATTTAGTATTTATCTATTAAAAAATTTATCTAATATTCTATGCATTGAAATAAATTTAATGATTATGTATATAAATATACATTCAAAACATACAAATCAATAGATCATGTGTATGATTTTTATATAACATTAGCATGTAATGAAGTATTGAAAGGTCACAGTGATTTAATATTAGTGCTTTATGGTTTTTAAAACACAATAAAAATTTAAAATCATATAAACTAGACTTAAACCATCATTTTTTATTACTGTGGATTTAAATAGAGAAGTTTGGAAGTTCTTGTAATTAATCAAGAATGGAAAGAATATTTAACATACATTTATATGAAATGTAAAATTTAGTAATGATGTGATTAAGATAAATATATTTATATATTGTTTTCAAATTTACTCAGTACATAATCAATAAATTATGTGATTTAAAAAATGTTAAATAATGGTAAAATTTAAACTGTTCTGAAAATAAAATTTTGTATAGAGATTATTTAAAAGAGAATAATAATTATAATAATATGAAGTATAAAGGGATACTTATAACATTGGAAGATATATCACATGACATCAAGAACATACATCACTTAAGAAAGAATACATATTAATTATAAATAACCTCAAATATATATAATATGTTTTATAATTAATTTAAATATAAATTAAAACAAAATTAAAATTTTAAGCATGTTTTTAAATCAAATATGAATGAAACATAATAAAAATAATAATTAATAGTGTCACTAAAAAAAGAAAAATAAATAAGAAAAACCTAACTTTTATCCGTTTTGTATAACATATATCCTTTATCGAATATTTGGATGAACATTTTCATACCACTTCCCCCCCACATCACAAAAAATATTAGAAATTAAGGAACTATAGCTTCAATTTTGAATAATTATGATACTAAAAATCTATATCTACACTATAATATGAATGTAGTGGTGTGAAAAATACTTTCCAATAGGATTTCGTCAAAATAAACCAATATATTTTCATGCAAGAGAATTTGAATTTTTTTTATTATAAATACTTATCTGGATAAAGGGTTAAAGGATTTAACATATGGTTGTTATATATTATATATATATAGATATTCCAAAATTAAAATTCTTCCCTAAGACTAATTAAATTTATATTTTTTATTATGCCAACTTCATATTCTTTAAATAAGTTGATAGGATATTCACTCATTTATATACATCTTTCTATATATTTAGTAGTTTCAATTTTCTTATAATTATACATGTATGATGATAAGTTCATTGTAAATTATTTTATATTTTTTAATCATCTAATCATTTATTATATTCTATGATACATTGCATAATATATTGAGTTCCAATTTCATCATTTATTAATTTAAATCACTTGATCAAAGTAACCAAAATTTGGTGTTGGGGGATTGAACCTCAGGTGTTGTAAAATTATACAATGATATATAATGTCGGTGCTATGTTGGGAAATAATGTTAATGAATATAGTGTCAGTCTTAACCAATTCAGTACCATCATAGTGAGGATAACTCTATGTTTATAACAAACATCTTTATATGTACATATATGCATTTTTTCCTCAATAAGGATAAACAATATTGTATTGGTTAATGATCTTTCAACATATATATTACAGTTGGACCAATAATCAAGTAGAGGTATTAAAAAGGATTAAAAATTATAAACAATAACTCTGTAATTTGGATTATCATTTAATAATAAGTCTATAAGAGTTATATATTCATTATAGTGTATTATGATAAATGTTATAAATTGATCTAAAAACCTATCAAAGGTTACATGTAAAATAAATATAGAGTGAAAAACATTCAAATAAATATTCTTATACAGATAATTACTATAAGAGAAATGAGTTTATATGAAATGTTAATTTATAAATTTATTATAGAAGGATTATTTTGTTGATGATTATTACCTTCATAACATCATATAGATTTTTTATATATATAAGGAACACACAGAACACATCGAGTAAGATATAATAAATTTTATGAACCAAATACAATCATACAATATGTGTAAAAAAATAATTATTATAATATAAGTCGAGGGTATGTCATGTTCCATTATGGTAAATAATTTTTTTTCAAAATCAAGCATTACTAATTGAAAAATAGATAATAATATGATTGTAACACTCTATATAGAAAGTTTATCATGTGGCGAGGAGAAGGGTAGAGTTGAACTCCCATAAGGGAAAACTTATAGTGATATGAAACCCAAAGAGTGTTTTGGGGTCATAAGAATTTGATAAAACTATGAATAATGTTTCTAGAAATTTCAATGATATAATTGAAAAAAAATTACATAAAAATAATTTTTTTAACATTAATGTGAAAATCAACTTTTTTATAGAAGTACACAAGTTTTAATAGAAATTTCATTATAAGAGATATAAGATGAAATTTTAACATAAAATATATGAATAAAAATCCATTAATTATTTAATTAAAATAAAATATTTATTAAATATATAATCAAGAAATTATATATTAAAAAATTATTTATGAGTTAAAATATATTATGTAATAGTAACTGGGAAGAAAATACATTTCTAAATTCAATATAGATTGTGTGTGGAATTTATTAAAAAAATAATACTTATAATGTTTTCTATATAACATTATAATTTATTTCCTATAATATAATTTAAAATATCAGTATCAGAGAGAATAAATGATTATATTTACAAGGTATATATTATTAAAATTATATTAAATGGAGAGATTTATCCACCTGATTGTTTTTTAAACAAATACCATAGTACATTTAAGTGAAATTCATCAATAGTATGTAAGTGATGTGTAAATTATAGAAGATTATAAATATGTACTAATAATAGCCATATACATCATGAATATATATATTTTTTTAATTTTTAACTATTTTTTATAGATTTCCTTTATATTTATGTGTAAAAATCATTATATGTCACCTATTCGATGGAAAATCCATATCAATACCTCCTTAGAATATGGATGAAGAGGGTTTTTCATAGTTGAAAGTGATACTATATAGTTAGTATATAAAATATTCATATGGACCAAAGAATCTCAATGGTGAGTGAAAATAAAATATTTAATGAATAATAATTGTAATTTTGGTTTTGAATTTGTTGTATAGGTAATAATATTTTCTCAATAAATAATGAGTACCCATTACCTAAAATTTAAGAAAAAATTTAAGATTTGTAAGGGGATAAATAATTTTAAAAAATTGATTTTTTGGGTACTTTAATATAATTATAATTAATATGGATATACCAATGGATTTTTATATAATTTACTATCAAAATCAATTAATGGACATGAATTTTTAAATAAATAATACAACCACGATTGTTATGTTTTTAATGAGTATATTTTCAAATAATTGAATAAATGAATTCACAATTTTTATTTTAATAATAACCTCATGTAGTTTATCATTTATTTATAGTGAGTCCTATTCACATACAAAATAGAAAACTAAATATATTGGAAACTGAAAAACTATGATTTATGACGATAATTATTAAGTCACAAAGCCTTTTCACCACAAATGATTACATATTTTTTAGCCTTCATGGATAATGTTAGATAAATAATGAAAAAACATATTTATATAGTATAAACACACAATTTCGATTGGTTAAGTCAATATGATTAGTTTATTTAATATTTATTAATAATGACTTATATGTATACAATGATAATACATAAGGTATTTCAATTTACATGAAAAAAATAATTTGAATAATGTTTTGATGATATGGGGGGTTATTCAATAAAACATATTTATTGATAGTAATAATGGTTATGGACTTTTATTTATTTATAGTAATACATCCTAGTTCTTGATGAATTATAATAAAAATTTTAGGGTTGTTTCTTGTACCTCACAATAATATAATATTCTTGATATGAAATTTTTTTACCTTTGAAATTTATTTGGTAGAAGTAACCATTATGTTGGTGATATAATGGACCTACATATCTTGATATATGTGTGCTATATATGTCAACCACAAAACATTAGATTATATTTTTATATAATTAATTTAAAAATAGGTAAAATAAATGATAACAAATATAATAGTATTTTTATTGTATAGTAAACTATAACACTATAAAATAAAAAACTCAGATAATTCCATGAGCGTGAAGTATCATAGAATTATATCTATGAAAATGGTGGAAACTTTTATAACACTCAATTATTTCATTATAATGTACATAATAATTATAAAATAATGTGAAAAAATAAATTTATCATGAAGTAGACCAATCATATTTATTAGAGTTGATAAAAAGAAACCCAATATAAATAATATCCATTGTAAGAAGATATAATATATAAAATTTTAATGCTTCCAAAGTTCAAAATTGATTAAAATAGGTATTATGGTTTATAAATAGATTATTCTTGACATCATTTTGAGATTTGAATAATTAATTACTAATTTAGTCGTTTAAATAAACTTAATCTATAAATCATGTTAAAAAATACTATATTACAACAATAAAGATTATTTTAGTCCGGGGAACAATAGGTCAGATATTATTGAATATAAAATGTTATTATTATTATATCATCAGTAAAATTAATTGCGAATGTTTTATATGGTTATATATATTCTATCTACACTTGTATCTAGGTTGAATAAAAAGGAAGAAGAATATCTTAGAATTCATCCAAATAGTTCACAAGGGAAGAGTATAGAATGTGATTCTTCAAAGAATCCAAAATATTTTAGTCATTTTTTGGGAGTAATCATTTAGTTAACATTTAAAAATATTCATAATTTCTTAAATACATTACTTATATACCAAAATAACTAATATTCATTAAAAATGGGTTTCATGGCCCTCCCCCATTGGGAACCCCTCTTGGGATAGTAGTGAATATGGGAGTGACCCTTGATGTCTGCTTTAAATAGGCCCTGGGTTAGAGACAATCCTTGAGGCTATATACTATTCAAATGAGTTGCATTACACTATTATATCCTAGGAAAAAGAATATAACCAAAAATGAAAACCATTAAAAATAAACATAAAATCTCATAATAAACCCACAATTCATGAACAAGTTATAAAAATAAACATCCCAAAATAAATTAAAAATGATAACCCTAAGAAGAAATTCCAAACTCAAAGAGAGTTGTATCTAGATTTTTTATGAAAAAATCCATTGAATCCTAAAAAAAGATTATTTATAGGGGTTATCATAACTGATATACTTAGTAGGATCATAATTATGATCAATCATGAAAACATGGAAGGATAACTATAATGAATTATTGAACAAACTGCATAACCAATAATAAATTACATGGTCGACTAATACCTAGCCTTACCCAACCTCACTAATATAATATCATATAAAATATGATAAAATTATACAAATGAATATAATCAATGGTACCTAATATCCAATTTAAAAGAAACACGACACTCTCATACCCCTGCATCAAATATCATTTTCTCAATCCCTGATACACTAATGTGGCTACGGTTTTAACCCAACCTACCCAAACCTACCTCTCATCCTAACTTCTCATGCTGAATTTGTGTACCCATTCGATAACCACAACATATACTTGACATCACATATCCACATCTACAATGCACATGACCACCTCAATATGTATCTATATATGTAGGGAATCATGCACCTGAAGCACATCAACCTTGTTCCCTCCTCTTATAATATATGACCCCACTATATATACCACATAATCATTTCACCCTAATCACATCCTCATCCATAACAGAAGGGTGTATTGAACATTAAGTACATCATACTCATTCAATCATCTTATCATGCATGGAAACAAAAATATAATAATACCGCCATGTTTAAAGATATATGGGAGATCAAGGAAGAGGGGGTAGCTAACCATATTCCCTCACTAACTAGGTTTTTGGGAAAAAACCAGTAACAAAAAATATTTGGGAATCTGTAAGAAAATACAAATCATGTGGGATGTATAAAATAATAATAATGAAACACAACTTAAATATATAAATATATGTATAAATCCATACACTTTCACAAACTGTATGTTTTGCATCAGTACGATACCACCTCAATCTACAATGATCACAACAATATATTCTCCACGTACCAACGAAACTGCCCACTATCACCTCACAAACCAATCAACATTCCCACATTGAACAATCTCTCAAAACAAAAAATTTATACAATTTATCCATACAATAACAGGTTATACTAATGAGCTATTAACCAACCAATTTATGTATATTAAGTTAATTAACTCTATATTTAAAGGACAATTATTAAGAGCTATTATAATAGCTTAAAAAAATGACCATATAAATTAAATGAAATAAAGTAAATAATTCACTAAAATAAAATCTCATTGCCTTTTAGGTTTAGTGTTTTTGAGAATTATGAAAAAAAATTCAAATAAAAAAATCCTGAATTTTTCAACTAATGGATATTTTTCAATGTATTTAAGAATGTTCTTAATCCATAATAAACCTTTAACATATCTAACTAATTTTCTACATAAGTTACCATTCTAAAAATTTCATTCTTTTATTATCTTCATAACCAAGAGAAATAGAAACTTAAAAAGCGGGTGATATCAAATTCATAGTAAGGGAAAACATATGTAATAAAAATAAAAGATCATAAGTGTTCATAAAAGGGTATATTTGTATAATCATGATATATATGAAATGTATACCCAAAAAATAAAAGATCTTAAATCATGTAATAAAAAGAAGTACATTAGGAAAGTTATTCATATTAGAAAAACTGAAAAATTAATAATTACGATGCATCTATAAATATAGAAACCACAATGTAGTGTATCAGGTATCACAAATTATTTCCCCATATAGATCAGGATTCAATAACCCACTTCACTTAGTTGATTAGGATTCAATAACTTGTTTCCCTTGGTGGATCAGGCTATACCCATATGTTTCACGTAGTGAATAAAGTCATCAAAACTCATTTTCCATTATATCCTAACATATAAAATCTTAACTACTTCATTGTAGTCTTATATATAACACCACCCATCACCACCCATAAATTTTTTTCCAAAAAAAATATATCATCATCAAATAATAAAGAACCATTGAATGAAAATTAGATTCATATCACTTTATAACAGAAAAATATTATGAAAAAATTCATAATTACATCAAATAATCATATCATGATATACGTAAGAAAAATATATGATCATCCATATATTTTCATAATACTTATAGGTAAATAAAATTCAAACAAGATAATAAAGAATATGGTACTGACATAATATGGATAATGGGTAAATGATTTAGTCAACAATTTTCACAATAAATTTACATTACATCATCTAGGTTAACATCCTTCATTCATAGAAATTGAATTCTAGGTATTCATAAAGAAATTTATTATAAGAAAAGGTAAGCCTATTCATGGTGGATGGTTTGGAAATTGAATTGTAGAAATGAATCATATCCTTGATAGAGAAGAACATTATATAAGAAATTAATAAAAATAATGCGTATTACTACAAATTAAAATCTAATAGTGTAATAAATTAAATATACAAGGATGTTTAAATAGTTAAAAAAATCCTTACTAAATAATGCATCAAATTGTATCACATAAGAAGGGATTAAGAAATTAATTGTTTGACACCACAAGTTAAACCAACCAAATTATAAATTTGTATATTAATTATTGGATAAATCATGAATCATAAATATCTTGAGTGTAAATTCTTTTGAATATGAAATGTAAAATGGATGTGATAAATTTAATGCCTTTAAATTTTTTTTAAACATTTCTATAAAATACAAATTTACATGTCCCTTTCAAAAGTAAATTCAGAAAAGGTGATGTGAAATATTCAACAACATTTTTTTAAAATAATCATCAATAATTTATCCTTGAAATTTAAAATTTAAAATTTATAATATTAGATCAAATGATAATGCATTTTAAATTTTAATGAAATTTTGTAATACTTTGATATATCCTTTGTTGAAAACCCACATTGTAAAAAGAGTAATAAAAAAGTATTTACATTAATTTTTTTCAAAAAAAAATTGAATTATAATATACTATATAATAATGTTTTAGAGTGGGAGAACCCAATAATGGAATAAAAATGTTCAAGATAAAACATTATAACTCAGAGAAAATATATTTGAGATATCAATATACCTTATGGACAACATACTCCATATGATAAGAAATATTAAAAAATGATCTATATGGTAGGAAAGTAATACCATATAATAATTATAGAGTACCATATAATATATACAAGGTTATAATATATCCAACTTATATAAAATTAGTTCAATATAATAATCAAAACACAATGAACAAAAGTTGAGTTACCAAAAATTCTTATTATGGGGTAATAATTGAATCAAAAACCATTTTAAGAAGGGAATATGATTTGGATTAATATATCCTACAGAATAAAAAATAATTATAAAAAGCTATAGCATGTACTAAAATAGGTGTACAAGGAAAACATGGGGTAAAAATTGCATTATGTCTTAATGAATCAAAATTGAGACCATGATAACCCTTACATCTTGTATCGACATCACCAAATGTACTTTAATATAATGTATATAAAAAATACCTATATGAAATCATTAATTAAAAAACATAATCATATCAATTTTTATTTATAATCTTCATATATTTTAATTATCTATATTAATTCTAATTATTTTACTTCATTTATTATTTTCCTACATTAGGTGTTCACAATTTTGATCGTTTGAAAAAAATTTATAATATAAATGATAGTATTGATTCTTACAAAACATTTAATATTTACCAGGGAATTAAAGTTACTATATTATATGATTTATAATACTTTATAATGTTTTAATTTTATTTCATTAGTGTTTGAGTATTTATCCTTGAAGATGAAATTAATAACAATCGTGTTTCAATGATTCTTGATGACCAAAATGTGCTTTCCTAATTAATGAGTTTAATGATAATGTTTCCAATATTTAAATAATATAATATAATTAATTACATATTTATATCATATAATACCATTAATTATATTCCCATAGTCATCTATGATATCAATTTATAGCATTGTTTATGTAGGTGGTTAAACTGACCAATACATGAACATGTGGGGATTAATGGAGAATTATGTGGTGGTGTAGTTGTAATATAAATAAACTAGGAAAAAACTAATCATATATAGTATTTTTTTGTGATATATATCATAATTATAAGTTATTAAAATAAGTAATGTGTATGGAAATATTACATAACATGAAAAAAATAATATTCATCTCGGCATGCTTGTTTTAAATGATTAAATTAACAATGATCATTTACTGATCACATCATTAATAGGTTCTAAAAATTTCCATAACAGATCCGTAATGATAACATAAAAATAATATTTATACAATAAAATTATTCATAGGCTCTCCCATGAAAGAAGAAAATGCAACGAAAAAGTGAAGATCATGTTGGTGGTTGTCCACACATGTGCATGAACAACATTTTCATTTTTTCAATTGAATGGGAGGACAATGTATAATGGTTATGAAATAAATTTAATAAAAAATCTTTATATTATTTATATTGATTAAATTATAGAAATATTTTTTAAAATGGTTTGGGGGAGGGTGGATGAGAAGGATAATTAAAGGAATTATTGGGTAAGTAATACTTACATTCAGAATTTAGATCCTCTATTGAAGTATCATTTATAAATGAATGCTGTGAAGAAATTTGTTGAGTTTAGAATAATTAAAATGTGTAGTTGGGATCTACAAGTTGTAAATCAGCTATATTTTGAAGATAATTTTGAATTATAGGTGAGTCTTTAAAGAGGCTGGAAGTGATATCCTTTTATAGGTGAAAAAGAGAGACTAATATTTGGAAAATAATGTTAGGTAAAAAATGAGAATAAAATTTCATGACATTTTTGGTGTTTAAATATTTTAAAGACATGTATTTATGAACATATATCCTAAAAAAGGTATTCTCTAAGGCCTATGTGTCATAATTATTTTGTAAAATTCAATCTATATTAGATTACCCATTTTAACACTTCCGAATCCTGGATAGAATTTATCCATATTAATTTTTTTATCAATAAATTTATAATATGGAATATCTCAATAAATTTAAAATAAATGAATATAAATTAAGAATAAATTTAATTTAATTAAATTTTTATGTATAAGATAATGAACATTTAATTTTAAAAAAAAAATGTATTTAAAAACTATTTTTATAGAAAAATTTATTTTTAATCACTATCTATTATTAATCTTATTTAACATTAATTACCATTTAGAATGTTTTTTATTTATTTTTATACATGTTAAAAAATAATATTAGAGTCTAATTTTAAAATAGATCTATTTAATTTAAAAAATAATCAAAATATATAAAATAATAATTATTTAAAATATATACCATTTATAGTTATAACTAGTTTCTTAACTGCGATAATCATTTTTAAGAATAAATATAAAATTGATACCTTTTCTAATTTGAAAATTCAGTTAAAAAAAATATTCAAGTCAAATTATATGATTCAATTTCTAGAAGATATATAAAACTACTTTAACATATTCAAATATAATGAATAAAAAAATATTAAGAAATGTGTATCCTATAAGAATAAAAAATTATTACATTCCTATTAATAACTATTATATGGAAATTTCATTATATAATTGGACATAATATAAAAAAACTAATGTTAAAGAATTTTAACCCTTATATAATAAACATCATAGAACCTTAAAAGGATAATATTATGAAGAAATGAATTACAATTTGTGGGGAAGGTATAGAATTTATTATCTTTAGAGAAAATACTTCATCATATCATTCATATATAGATCCACTATAAGTAGATTTACTATATGAGAATCTTATGTAATAAGAGGAAAAAATCTAGGGATGGAGACAATAATCTTCAAATTGAGGTTATTCTTACTGCATAGGATACATTTTTTTTGTTTACTAGGGAATTATATGGACACCCCTAGATCACAAAGTTGATTTTTCTATTGATTTAATCCATAACTCCAGACCAATATGAACAACATTCTATTGAATGACTATTATAGAATTATTTGAGTTAAAGACACAACTAAAAGAGTTGGGCGACAAGTGATTTATTCTCCCTAGTGTTTCACTAATGTGGATCCCATATTCACCTCACTAAATAGAAAGATGGATCTATTATGAGGTACATTTATTATATTGAAATCAATTCTATTACAATAAATAAAAAAGTATCACATGCCTCACATTGATGACTTGTTTGATCAACTTTACAGAGTATAAATTTTTTAAAATATTGAACTTCATTCTGGGTATAATCTGTTGTAGGTAACAATGGAAGAAATTCCAAAGATATCTTTTCAAATAATCTAAGTATATTTCTTATTTACAGTAAATTCATTTATATTGGCTTATGTACCCTGTGTTTTCATAGTTCTAATTAATAGAGTATTCAAGTAATATCTTGAGGAAATTGTTGTTTTCATTAATGATATTTTTGTGAATTCTCATAGCTACGGGGACCATGATTATCACTTGAGGAGAATTCATAATTCAATAATACAGAACGTGTTATATGTAAAATTTAGCAAGTGTGAATTATAAATGCAAGAAGTTTCTTTTCTTAGTCATATTATCTTCAAGGGTAGAATTTTGGTTGATCCTGTAAATAAAAAGGTTGTTAGAGAATATCCTAAAACAATTAACATAACTGAGGTACATAATTTCATTGATTTGGTAGGTTACTATCAGCGAATACATCATAGTTTTTCATGATTATCTAACCCATTAGCCAAGATTACTCGTAAAGGGGTTATGTTTTTCTTGTAAAAATTGAATGTAAAAAATGTTTTAATGAACTAAATAAAATATTTTTCAATGATTTTATTTTGAATCTACAATATGGAAATAATCGATTGGTTATTTTTAATGATGTGTTGAAGTATAGACTTGGTTTTTTCTGAGTAAAAAATGATAATGTTATTGAATTTATATTATGGAAATTAGAGACTCGTGAAAAAAACTTTCCAACCCATGGTCCTGAGTTGGAATATATAATATGTTCTTTGAATATATGCTGACATTAAATCTATGGTGAATGAAATGATATACACATAGACTAGAAGAGGTCAAAATATATATTTTCAAAAAAATAGATCAACATGAGGGAAAGTAAATGGCTTGATCTACTCAGGGATTATGATTCCTCAATACACTACCAAGAAGGAGAAAAATATGGTGGATGATTAATTGAGTAGGAATGATTATAGAGTTCTCACCAAAATGTGTATTGAGAGGGATCCTATATTAATGGATTATGAAAATATGAATATGGGAATTATTATAGAAGGGGATACATTATTCAATATTAAATTGATTTTAAAATCATATTTACTAGAAAAGATAAAAATTTCTCAATCTAAGAACAAGAACATTCATAAGGAAATTAATGATGCGAATGATGGGAAATTAATATACTTCAGTTTGGGAGATGGTGTTCTGAAATTTTTAAATAGATTATGTCTTACGTATATACCTAATCTAAAAAAATAATTATCCAATGACACTCATAGTTAAAATTTATTTATATACGCAAGTAGCACAAAGATGTATATTGATTTGAGGGAACGTTTTTGGTGGGATATCAGGAAGTGGGAAATTAGTGACTATGTTTCTAGATGTTTAGTTTTTCAAAAAGTGAATTATATGGGACCCTATCCAAGAGGATTCATGAAATATGTTTATATTATTATGTGTAAATGGGAGGAAATTATTATATAATTTATCAATAGAATATAGAAGACTCCTTTAAAGAATAATGAAATATAGGTTATCATTTATCCTTAATTTTTTCTTCAAATTGCATGTTATAAGTGAAGATTTAAATATTTAGCGCATTATAAGGATATATATTAATTATGTTTTATGACATTATAGAACACGTATTTCAATTTTTTTATCGGGATTCTCATTTTACAATGAAATTATCGAGGAGTAATTGAATGATCTTAATACTGAGCTTCATTTGATCACCAAATACCATACTAAAACTAATGGGTAGTTCAAAAGGATGATTCATGTAATGGAAGATATACTGCTATCATGCCCTCTTCAATTCCAAGGTTTGTGTGATTAATATTTAACTTTGGTAGAGTTTTCCTATAACAATATTTTTCATTTATATATTAAAATAGCATAATGTGAAGCATCATATAGAAAGATATGTCATAATACAACTTGTTGGGATGAATTTGGTGAAAGGAAACACATTGAACCAGAAATTATTGAAGATATAACAAAACAATTAAAAGTTATTCAGGCTCATATTAAAACATCTCAAGGTAGGAAAAAAAGTTATGCTGATAACCAGAGGAAATATTTGGAATTAAAAGTGAATGATCATGTTTTATTTAATGTGTATCCATGTAAATATATTATATGGTTTGATAATAAATGGAAAATAATCTCCAAGTACATCAGAACCTTTGAAATTTTTTAATGAATTTGATTTATTTCTTTTGATTTGACAGTGCCACCAAATATCTCAAAAGTACATGATGTGCCATATATCATTGTTAATGAAGTACATGATAGACCCAATGCATGTTCTATCCTCTAATGAAATATAATTGTAAGCTTATCTATCATACTATGATGTGACCATCAAGATTATTGATACAATAAAGTAAGTATTGAGGAATCAGATGACACATATGGTAAAGGCAATTTTTTAAAAATAACAAAATAGAGGAAGAAACATTTAAACCAAAGGATATTGTGAAGAAGAACTACACTCATTTATTTATTAGGTAATATCCATGAAATTACGAGGAAAAAATATTTTTAGGATGGAATAATATAACACCCCAATACTTTATAAAATATTTATTTGGGAAGAAATTTAGTTTAATTAATAGCTTGTGATTTAAGAAACATCAAGCTTAAATGAGAATAGTCTACAAATATATTATTTAAATGAGACCATTAATAAAATGAGTTTAATTTTATGGTATTAATATTAGTAACTAATTATAAAAATTATTATTACATATTGATTATACATAGAATAATAATCATTTAATAGAAAATAAATGTTTTCATAAAAATTTTATTTTTTCTAAAGGGTAGTTTAGTCAACCTATAAACATATAAATTAAAATTAATTTTCACAAGTTTTATAAAATTTATTTGATAAAATGAAGCTAGATATAAAATTAATCATATAAAAATTATATTAGTGTGAATTTTTTTTCGATTTCCCAAAATTGTTTATTTTTTAGATAAATAGTGAAAATACTAAAATTTAAATGAAAACTACCTTTTCATTTTAATAATATATTATGATATATTATATTTCTATTTTTTTAATTAAATTTAGATATGTTTTAAATATATTAATCTAATTTAGTTCATTATAATAATTTTAATATGGATTTTGAAATAAAAAACTTTTTATGGCTTTCTGGGCAGCATAAGGTCTTCAAGCCACCTCAAGGTCTTCAGGCCACCTAATATACAAATGCTAGCAGAAAGATTGTACAAGTAAAAATACATATAAGAAGAATAGATAAAGGTGAAATATCCATAGTATATTTAATATATTTTTAATAATTAGGGGGTATGACACTTTCTATTGGTACCAAGCCTCTGCACCTCGACACAAGACAACTAGTCATACAACCATGCAAAGGTGGAGAGTTGATCAAGATGCAGACCTTGGGGTGGGATTTTCAAGTAGTCATAGTCTATAATTAATTAATTACTTTAATATCTTGAAGTCCTATAATTTCAATGGTTCCCCTTAAAACCTTAAAAGGGATGTTATTATAAATGAATAAAAATGATGGAATTCGGGCCATTCCGGTAACCTTCTTTCTCATTGCACCTACATGAAAAATTTTAAATTAATGTTTTGAAATTATGTGAATTGAATATATAAAAATAGATTAAATATTTATATTAAAAATTATTTATATTATCTAAATTTTTAGGTTAATTGTTTACCCAAAAAAATAGTGAAAATAGTAAAAACAAAACACCACAATTAAAGTAAAATTGATTTAATAGGGGATAAAATATGAATATATGGGTTAAAATGACCAATAAACTATTATAAAATATATTCCATGGAAATATTGAAACCTTATTATGTATAATTATTTGAATAATCCATTTTAATTCCTTTTTCATGGGGAAAATGTGGGCAAACCTTTTTTATTATAAAAATTACAAGTGTTCCACTCACCTGAATTATAAAGGGACACCACATCTACTCCCATCTTCACACCATAAAACCATTTTTATAAGAAACCCCCCTAACCAAATAAAAAATAAAATTCCAACCTATAATCATATAGTTTTTATTTTTAGAATAATTCCAAATTAGGAGGGATTCAGTTCAATCCATAGGAGGGTACCAGAAGAAGATGTAACATTCCCCAACAAGAATTTTTATTTTATTTCTTCCTCCACCCTTAAAATTTTTTATTAAACCAAAATGATATAATAAAATAATTATATTAAAAATACTTATATTTTTTTTATCTTCATGTCTTAAACCCACCCCCAAAACCGTCAAATGATTTACTGAATCATTATTCTTGTGTACGGTGGACTACCACCTCGTGAACCGATGTAATTCATTTTTAATTACCACCTATCATGGATGGGTATGTTGATGTATAAAAAGTATATATATATATTATATAAGATAATTATACCTATGGGGACTTAATATTATATATACATTTATAAATTCCATTCTATTGCATATATGATAACATCCCTCGTGTATATGGTGAACTCCTGCCTCACGAAGTGATGTGATTTGTATTTCACTAACGCTTTACATTAGTGGTAATAAATAAAACATTAATGATTATATAAGATATTTATGAACTAATTATGAAATTAAGGTCATATTTATCATTATATAAATATAATATATACCATTTTCTTTATTACCTTTTTACTCAATAAAATATGATAACATCATTCGTGTATGTGTGTACCACTGCCTTCAAGAAATGATGTGACTCTATTTTCATCAATGAAACACATTAATGATATATATAAGTATATTAAAATAAATAATATGTTATATATGAAATTATTTTCATTATTTAAAGAAAATATATTACTTACTTTCATTCCATAATGATCATTGTATAGTGGAATGTTAGTTATCCATACGTACGACCTACCATCTCCACGATCAAAACACAATTAATTTATAAAATCCATTGCTAAAGATAATTGTAAAAATTATAATTGATTTATAATTAAGATATTAATTTAATGATAGTTATTCTGTAGATGATGAAACTATGTAATATGCACTAGAACTTGAAATATTCATAGAAAAGCATGAATGAGAAAAAAATACAAATAACACCCAAGAAAATAAAAATAATGAAATATTATTAATAAAAGGTGGATAATATGTTTAATAAAATGATAATATATGATATTATAAATATTAATATCTTTCTATAATAAGTTAAAAACATGTTTTAAAACACTATACATGAGATTAAAAAATTTTCAACCAAAAGGAAGTCTGATGTAAGGGATCTTATTTCAATTTACATTCCATTGAGACTTATTTGTTCGTATGAACCAATTCACTTTTAGGTTGCGAATATACATCCACTCTAACATTTAATATCATAATTAATTCATAATTGATGTTATTTTATGTTCATTTTGATTCATTCTACCCAAGGGTATTTGACTTCAAAATTACCAAGTGGTAAAAGTTATTTTACAGTCTCACTTTCATTTGCGGTTGTTAAATTTATCTTGAAAGAATCATGTTATTATATTATATTATCATTAGAAAGTAAATATCTATTAAAAATACATATTCTTGCATGAT
The DNA here is from genome assembly GCA_963277665.1 of Viscum album. NCBI lineage: Eukaryota > Viridiplantae > Streptophyta > Magnoliopsida > Santalales > Viscaceae > Viscum > Viscum album. Next base: position 718,940,899 of record OY728128.1, read on the forward strand.
GGATATAATTATTTCATAAAATATATTAATATTTTTAATTTGGTATTTACTTAGCATGTTATTTGATCAATTGTGGAAATATTGATAAATCTATGTCCTCTGCACAATATAGATATTCGATGATAAGGATTATTGTTCATGAATTAAATTGATAATAAATATTTTATGATTTCATTGGGTATACAGACATGGGTGTGGCCTAGTTATAGATATCCTCTTGATGAATTGAAAAGTCTTATGAGACAAATGAGTTGGCCAAATTAGATGGGTTTTCACCAAGTAGTTTTAAAATCTCTTGAGGATAGATCTTGATGGAAGATGAATCATGCTCTAGTGAAATGAAATCTTGTAATTAAGAACTTATTTCATTGATCATTCATTTATTGTTATTATCCATGATATTTTCAAAATTATATTATCTCTGTATGAATTTCATTCTATGATTTTTATTAAATGGAAGATGTGATCAATTATTTACATTACCATATGATTATAAAATATCCAATCATGTAGTAAAGTTATATAAATAGACATTGTGTTCAATTATTTACCATTCCATATTTATTATTCATCACTCATTTATGGCATCTTTCTCTATAGTCATCCCTTAATGGGCATTTGAGATTACCCAATTGTTTTTCATTTTCCCAGGATATGAAGAAGTGATATTTGAACGACTTCTCAAGGATGCGGTTTATTTTTTTTGGTTATGTATTATATTTTATTTTCCATTCCAAATGTTAAATGTGTTTTATATATGTATCTATTTCTCCAAAACTACTAAACTAATTGATCTTTTAAGATTTTAACCTTTGAATCTATACCAATGTAATAAAACAAATACCAGCTCTGAGTTACTGAGGTTGTGGTTGTTTAAAAGTTTAATATATATTTAAATTTATTTATTAAACATTTATATGTTTTTAATAATGTTTTAATTGACATAATTAATATATTTATTCACATTCATTTAAACATATATTAATTTTTTTTATAAATAGTAACACTATTTCATTTTGTAATACTTTTTAAATATATTCATCTTTTAATTAAATTTATGTCATTTTAACATTTATTCATTTAATATTATTTATTAATTAATAATGTTAATTTGTTTTTACTTTTTTACAAATTTATTCATTTTAAATATATACTCATTTAATATATTTGTAATTTATTCATTTTAATGTTTTTATACATAATTATTCATTAATATATTTAATATATAAACTTATATATGTATATGTATATATATAAACATATGTAATATTATCTTGAATACTATTTATATAATTTAAAATAAATATTTAAATTAAAGCATCCATATATTCGATAAAATGGATTATAATTAGAAATTAATATTAATCAAATATTGATTAATTAATATCAATTAATGTACATTTAGAATAATGTCATTTGGTTTTTCAATTTAACATATATAATACTTGTGTTTCATTAATTTCTCACTAACATGTAAAAAATAAATCAAATTTTATATATTAATACACACACACACAAAATATTTATTTAATTTATTCAATTATAGGTATTCATGATAGAAATTTATTTAATAATATAATATATTTAATATATATTACATTTTTAATCGGAAAATTCTATTCATATTTAAAATTTTATTAAATATATACTATTTATTATTTTTTAATGTTTTTTAATCTATTCATATTTTTAATAAATTTCACTCATTTTTAACATTCAATAATCCAATATTATTTATGCATTTATTTTTTTTACTTTTTTATAAGTCATTCATTTTAAATATATACTCGTTGGATTTTTTTGTAATTTATAACTTTTCAATGTTTTTATACATAATTTTTCATTAGTATATTTAAAATTTAAAATCTATAAATATATTCATATATATTTATATATACCAATATGTATAATATTTTTTGAAACATGATTTATATAATACCAAATATGTATTTACATTAAATATGTAATATATTTAGAGAAAAAAGCTTTAAAATTAAAAAGTAATATTAATTTGAAATATTGAATATTTAGTGTCAATTATTGTATATTAATGGAGTGGCCCAAAGGAATTATATTTTTTATTCATTTTGGATAGTCCCCTTTTAAAAAACTGAGGGGGAACCCTTAGAGTGACATAATACATGACGTGAAAGACTTAGAGGGATTTATCCCAGAATATAACTACTTTGAACTGCCCCTCCCTAGCGTCAATATCATGATGTCAACTCTAAAACGTAGCATGACTATTCAGAATGATGTATTGTGTAGAAATGCATATGCCCGATACAAATGGAAATTTTCATACCCTCTTATTCAGAAAAATCTGATTAGCACTACTCTTTTGAAAATTCCTTCTATGAATCCTCATTTGGATCGTGTTACTTATAGATTATATTTGGTTTCTTCTACACATCAGGTGGCCTGAAGGTCTTTACATTGATAGATCCATATTTAATCTTTATAAAAGGAAAACTAAAACACCTGACCGACATGAACACCACAAAAAACTGTGATTGGAAAACTCCCAAAACATCAAAACAACACCAAATGAAATGAAAACTGGAACGAGAACCATCAGGAAACACACTAAAAATATTTGTTTTAAAGACTCTATTGATGGAGAACCAAAACCAATGAAAATCCAACATTCCATTGATATGTAGAGGCAAAAGGCATCAGAGAAGCTCGAAGCGCATCACAAAGGAAACTAGAGCAACTGAAATGTGCATCGTAGAGGTGAATGTAGAAGATGTAAAGTGCATCAGGGAGGAAACTAGAGAAACTAAATGCGTGCATCGTAGAGGCCTCTAGAGTAGCATAATAGTATATAATGAGGCTGAAAACCTCTACAACCACTGGGTTCGGTCCCCCATTGAAGCCTTAGATGATGAAAACCCACATAAATATTAGGATAGATGTCGATAGAGAAACTACATGCCACTATCTCTTGGCCTTCCATGCTCTATAAGTCTTCTTAGGAGTGATCAAAAATGAACCCTTAACCTTCACAAGCTCCTAGAACTCACAAATGTTTTCAGTTGACAAAGTAGTATCTTTAAAAATGAGGAAGAAAAATTGGAATGCTTCGACTCAATGAACATCGTGAACAAAAAATGGATCGAACCCATCCTCTCTTTCACTTTATGAATACGAAACCGACATCGACCAAACTTCCAACGCTTGAAGAACCCAAGCCAAAAAGATGGATCTGGAACACTACTTGAGGCTAGAAGTGACTAGAACTAACCCCGTGACACCATGATTGAAGCTAAAATCCATTCCCAAATATGGATCTACAATGCTATTCAATGTAAAATGTCCAAATTAGACTCATTGTTTCTAATATTAATTCTAATCCATCTAAATCACCAATGCCTGAAACCCTATCCAAAGGTGTCGCTGCTAGGAAGAAGAGAGTTGCGACTAAATCCATGACCATTGAGTAATGGATATTCAATAATATGATATTTTTATTTTCAATTTAATATATATCAAACTTGTGTAATATTATTTTCACACACATATACGTAATTCAGGTAATTTATATTGGAACACACAGAAAACTATTCGATATATCCCCCTAACTTTCAATTTTAACCTTTTAATTCATTGATGCATTCTCTTTGTTGTGTCTATCCCTGATTGTGTGGTTCAAACAACATCAAATTTTGCTGGAATCCTTCAACCATCTCATATTTGGATCATGTGGATTACAAGAGTGAGCTACTATAAACAACCTTGATTTCAAAAATATAATTATAAGATTTTCTTCAGAAGATGATCTAGTTTGGGTTTTTTGAGAGTTCCTCTTAACTAAAATGGATCCTAGTTTCTTCTATTATTTTGGACATATGATTTTCACATGAAGTGCAACTTTCCAACCATGGGGGTATGTGTTATATTTCATGAACTTACAATTCCATTTCATAACCCTTAAATTACTTGTATGTTAGGAAATATCGTAGTCCATTACCTCTGTTTGGATAGTTGGACTAGATCTATGTTCCATCTGATATCACCGAGATATGTGATGAACTGGATCTATCGAAATATCTTGTTGAATCTTTCTGGATTTCTATTATTGAAGAGTTCCAAAATAAAAAATAGGCTATTTTTTAATAATGGTGTGATTTATTCCCTCTGTGAAATGAAATTTGTCCATACATCACTAGTATGCAGGTATGGGAATCCGAGGAAGAATGATTCTAGTTTAGGTTAAAATCAGATAAATCTGGTTCTAGGTGGGGTGTCTATTGATTGAGACAGTTTTGTGGATGTGGATTTTAATAGATCACATGATAGTAGAGAGATGACAAGTTTTGACCGTCTTGATAGTTAAGCAATTGGTCTCGTGATCTTATGTAAAGTAGTCATGGAGATTCAAGAACAAATGAATGTTCTTCCCCTTGATTATAAAGTCACTGATATCATTGGTTGATTGAAAAATGCTCTAGAGATGGTGTGTTCTCTAGGGGAAGTAGTGAATCAGGTTCATGTAGCAGTAATCAATGATAGTTTTCAAGGAGGAGGTGATCCCCCTTTAATTGTAGTTCATTTATCCTATAATAAGGATTAAGGGGAGGATTATGCTAGTTCTATTAGTATAGGTTTATCTTATGATGTTTGTTTTAGAATTGAGTAGGGGGGGCTTTTTGGGTGATAATCTGAATATGTAGTTGGGTTTACTTAATAAATCGAATGAAGATGAGGTGAATTTAGAAGCTCCTAATGATGAAACTTCATGTGAGGATACCCAGTGTGTGGTTTTATAGAACACTAATAAGCAGCATTTGTATATGGAGAATGTATTAAAACAGTCTAATGACTCTGATATTCTTGGCCAGGATCTGAATGATAATGATTTTATAACTAGTGCAAAAAATATTAATTTTAAGGAGGAGATCCAAAAAAAATTATAACTCTTTCAGAATCTATGATAAATGGGAGAATGTTTCTGAAGACACTACTACAAAACTGTTCTTTAAATTTTATATAAATGGCCTTTATAAATGACATAAAAGCTTTGACTACTCGAGTGAAATTAAAATTCCATGACTTTTATCAGCACTAAAATAGAGCTAATAAAGTGTACATTTATCAACACTTTAAAAAGAGATGATAATGGTCCCATTTATCAGTTCGTTTTTTTTGCACTGCTAAATGAATCCTTTATTAAAAATTTTATAAGACTGATAAAAGAATTTTATCATCTATATAAAAAATGATGACAAATGTGTTTTTTATGAGTGCTTTTAAAAGTGATGATAAAGGCGGTACTATAGTGTGCTATAACAACACACCCAAAACACCCGAAATAGACCAAATACAAACCAGTTATCAGTAAAAACATGTCCCAAAATATAATTTAAATTAAATGAAATTTAAAAAATAAATTCTAGTTGAAATTAACCACCAAAAACACATCAGTTGATATTACAGAGGAAGAAGATGACGTCTCGGGCTGCACTAAAATTGTGTATTTTGAATCTTTTTTCCCTTAACTATCTCATTCTATCTAGACTTTCTCTAGTGGTATAGAGTATTTTTCTAGAAGGCATTTTTTTGCAATGGAAGCATCGAGAATGGGTGTTGTTGATAGAGATGACTTACTGAGGGACTATATTCAAAAGATAAGGAAGGAAAAGTTTTCTGTCTGGAAAAAGGCGTTAAATCCATTGAGGAATGTTCTTTATCAGTCGATCGGGATTTATTCACTAGAAATATATATTTAATATAATCACTTACTCATTTATAGGGTCTGTATGTTATTGATATAATAAATAACATAATAAGTACCCAGAAGATGATTCCCCATCCCTTGAGTTTTTGGTGACAACTTGAGACATTTTGGGTACAGGAGATTACTCCACTCTTCTCGTTTTCATCAATGAGAAGGGGTTTCCCAAAAAAAACATCAATTCAATCTATAACATTGGCAGTTCCACTAAGAAAGAAAATATAAAACATTGTAACACTGTCGAAATAATGTTAAACAACATTATATTTGTTCTTTATATTGTTTCTTGTTTGGATCTTAGAAAAGTTGATCTCAAGGATATTTTTTATTCATTTTTATATTTTACCCTCTTTTGGAATTGGTTTAAAAAGTATATTCCTTATCTCATAAATTACTTACATATTTAGTAGTGGCCATTTGATACAATTCATTGGGGATCCATGAACCCACTACAACATTCAGTATATTATTCCGAAATGGCTTGAAGATGCTTCCATTTCATTAAACATGCATGTTGTTTTTCGATCTTCATCTACCCTTATGAAAACATCATTGGTACTCTATTTGAAACCTAAGATAGTCGACCAAGTGAAGAGCCAACTATCATATATTCATTCATAGGTCATGATCTTTGTCTCAAAGATTAATCGATTATCAGTTAGGGAGGACAAGGCGGACCCAAGGGCCTGTAGTACTTTGACTGCTATTTCTATGTTATGTGAAACCGACTATGTTACAATAAATAATATTGATGATTAATATATGATAGTTGGTTCTTCACTAGTTTGAATAAATCTATTCTATAAAAGGAGGATTTTATTTAATTTCATCTTTTCAGGGATCAAAGGTTTTTCCATAAGCCTTCAAAACTGGGTTGATTGATGCCTTCTTTGGGGAATATCCTAAGAAAATCCCACATATATATAATATATATTCCTATCCTTTCATCACATTGAAATAAAAATGTGAAATCCTCTTTTCAAAAAATGAATTTGTTAGTGTGAATAATTAATTAGACATTCCAATTGTTAGTGGTGAGTGGTATTCTATGTGCATAAAAAATTCAAACCTTCCACACATTTTCTATAAATGTTTTTATTCGGATCTTCATGAATTTTTTGAGGTAAATTACAGTTTCAAATTTAAGAATTATAGCATGGGTAACATACTATTGATGATGTGTGTAGATATTAATTTTATAGTTTCACTTTGCACTTTAAATGAATCTGCTGAGGGAAGGTGTGAAATATGTCTATGTATGGATAAATTCCCATCTAATATTTAATGGCTCATAGATTAGAATAAAGAATTTAATTATGTATTAGAATTTTTTTCTTTACTCCAAGAAATATAAGAGGCCATTTCTTATTATTCTTAAAATAATCATCTCTCAAGTTGGAACTCATCCATAGTGAGGGATTCTAATTATAAAGGCTTCAAGTATGATGATATTATAGGTAACCTCCTCAAAAATTATTTGGAAATTTCTAGTCCATACAATCAATTTTTTTATAATTATTAGAAGAATAAATTTTTGACTGAACATGAGTTTAGTAATTTTTGTTGCAAAATGACTATTTTATATGTTCATAGTAATGTCGATATCAAATGAATCAGGGTTATTCTGCCTAGTAATCATAGAAAATGGGAAGAATAGTTTGATTTTAATCCATGGTAACATGGAGGATAAATGGAAATTAAATAGGATTACTATCATTGTGGTAATTTTTGAGGCATGGACACTTTTGGTGAATATATGATAAATTACCCTAAAAGGAATGTTGGGGCATCAGATATTCTTCTAGGGGAGTTAGGTCAGCAACGATGAGGAGATGAGATGTATGGTTTTTAAGGATAAAAAAATGGAAAATGAGAAACCCAAAAGATCAAACATTGATACCGGAAAAGTAAAAAATATTATACCTTGGATTCTATCCTTGATTCATCCGATAGAACGTAGGGGAGTTGCGTCGGCAACAGGGGAGCTCCACGAGAGCTTTAGAATCATGATGACTGAGTATGGGTTAGGGTTTTTAGAAAAAGATCATGGACACTATTAACAATTCTTCTATAAAATAGCTAATTAAGATTAATTTTGTCAGCATTAATTTAATAAGTGTTGATAAATCGTGATATTTATCAGCTATCCAAAAGAGTTGATAAAAAAAATCTTTATCTACACTAAAAATAAAGTGTTGATAAAGGGTAATATTTATCAGTGCCAAAATAAAACAATGATATAGGTGAAATTTTATTCTTTCTAAACAAGGGGCACTGATAAATGGACTCCTTTATCTGTGATTTCATTTAACACTGATAAATATGGAATTTCTTAGCACATTTTTCTAGCGATGCTAAATTGGGGTTCTACTAAAGCCCATGAAAGTTAAATTGAAATTACCCCCTTAAGGATTTTGGTAATGGTAAATGCTTATTATAATATATTATCATGTATGGAATGAAAAATTTTATTGATAGTGAGGGATTCATCTCTGCCCCTAGAAGAGAAATCACAGGAAGGACTATTGCAACATGCCAAAGACTGTTTCTACTAGATCCTCCACTGAGGTTCTAGTAAGTGTCAATACTGAGATCCTAAAGATATTAAATAATTGTATTTATCAAACTAAATGGGAAAATTTTGAAGAGTACAGTTATGGAAATGATTTTACATACTATGATTTTTAGCTTTTCTTCTGCTGGATGGGGGGAAATTTTTGTCTTCCCTGTCCGCTTTCGTGGTTGAATTTTTTTATTTTATTCACGAAATGGTTAGAAGATTTTAATTATGATTATACTTTACCTATATATATATATTTAGTCAATATATACTATATATATTACATTTTATTATCCTTTAAAATTTTAAATTTTAAATTTTATTTATTCATTGATAATATTAATTTTTTAATTTTTTTATTTATTCATTTCCAAATTTCATTGTATAATATTTTTGTAATTTTATCCATTCTAAATATTTATTTATACATGATTATTCACTAAAAAATAATTTTTTTCATATGTTTGTACTTTATATAATTAATATGTGATATTATTTATTTTAATATATTTTCATTTTAATTTTTTTAATAATAGATATAATTAATAAAAAACATTCATTTTTTTAATATTTTTTCAATAGAGATTATTTAATAAATAAAATTTCATTTTTTAATATTATTTTATTTAATATTATTTATTCACTAATAATGTAAAATATTGTTTTACTTTTTTTTTTCAGTGAAACCATTTTCAATATTTATTTATAATTTTTTATAATATAAGCATTTTAATAATTTTCTATACAAATCTATTCAAAAAAATGTAAATAGTTTTAAATATTTTTATAATTTAAATATTTAATATGAATTCAACTTCATTATAATTTTTTTTATAATTTATATAAATAATAAAACATGTTTATTTTTTTTTATTTTTTATGCCTATTAATTTTTTTTTATTAAATCCCAATCATTTTTAATATTAAAACATTTAAGATTATTTATTTATTAATAATTTAATAATTTTTTTTCTTTTTTATAATATATTTATTATATATAAATATATATATTAATTTCTAATTTTCTAATTTATTTTATGTAGTTTTTATTAGTGATTTCGAAAAGTGATCATAAAGATAGGTTTGAATCGTAATAATAAAACCTATATTTACCTTTTCTTACTCTTAGTACTAACAATTACATGCCTTTATTAATGCTAAAAAGTAAAAATAAAGAACGATTTTTCTAACTATAATAAATAAAATTGATATAAATTGGTTTCATAAACACTTTCAATTGTACCACTAATAAAACCTATATATATCTGTGATTTTTGTAAATCACTACTAAAATTATTTTTATCTTCTAAATTTAAAAATAATAGAGATCCCCATTACTTTCAACATTTAATCTCTCATTGAACTGATGCTTTTCCATCCCTCTCCATCGAACTTATTATAAAAATCAACACTTTCAAAATCCATTGTATGTAGTTATTTCTAATCCTTTTTAGTTGATCGTAATTTTTTTTCGCCATTTATAGTTATTATTTGTGAGTTTTTAATTTTTTCAAAAGGTTTGGGTGTTTTTTGTGATAAAAAAACTCAAATATTCTCAATATCCACTAATCCACAAGCCTCATTATCCCAACCCTCATGCCTACTTTCATTGATTTTGGGACATCATAATCTTAAGTTCTTATTTTATTTGTTTTTGGTTTTGTTTGTGTATCTATGAGGAGCCATCCAATGATGTTATCGTTTAGGTTGAGACATGAAAAAAAGAAAAGGCTTCCAATTTTCAATAGAGTCATTCCAAGATATGACATTATAGTCTTTACCCCATGATTTTTTCTATGCATCAATCATTACCTTGTATTTTTTACCAAAATAGCATTAAAAATCATTGTTTTATGGCCATTTTGTAATGACCCAATATTTTTTTCAATGGAATTTACTTTCTTAAAAACATTTCATAATCACATGAAATCACAATATAATGAACTACTAAGTTTTATTTTACATTTAAACATAACTTTGTCACTTCTGTGATATGAAGTTTGAAAATCTGACATACACGATTGCGATCAGTAAGTAATTTAGAGTCTAATAAGAAAAACATAATTTTTGGTGAATAGTAACTTACCTTTATGAATAGTAACATACCCTTATGAATAGCGATATACCATAATTAATAGTAACATTACCTATGATAGTTTATAAATAATATTAATGTTGAAGTACGATATACCTATGTTTTTGAATAAGTAAATAAATGTTTTAAAACTGTTTTTTAGAATAAATTATAATTATAATTTCATATTAAAATAATCATATATAAAAAAGAATTTTTGAAAAATGGACTTCAATTTTGGGTTCTACATGTTAAAAAATGACTGTGGTGATTTTTTGTGATTTTTTTTGAAATACTTGAATTTTTAATGAATAGTGACATACCATAATTTGCCAAACAAGAAAAATACACTAACTATTGAGTCATGTATGATGTTCTACTGATTTAATCCCAACTGATTCGGATTCACAATATAAAATTATGATTCTTGGTCCTGTAAGACTCATTATTCCTTGTCTTGTAGAGAAATAACAAATTAATGAATATAGTATTGAGAAATCCCATCTCCCCTCCACTATAAAACCCCCCATCACTACCTCTTCCCTACACTCTTCTCATGCCTTGTTCCTTCTCCAAATTCTTTCCAAATATTCTCCCAACCTCCTCTCCCACGTCCATCAAACATTGGTCTCACAAAAAGACCAAAACCACCCCCTTAAGGAGGCTCTCAATGAAGTTTGGTTCAAGAGGTAAATTCGTCTTTTCAATTATTGGTTTTTACTTTCAAGTTAATTTGTTTTCTTTTTCTGTTATTACCACTTCTTATTCGATGTTGTGATTAATCTAGTACCTTACATGTACTAGAATGTTTTCATGACAGTGTAATAATTTATCATCATCACTTCCTTTTACCTTTTTTTCTTCTTGTTGTAAGAACACCATCTGAGATGTGTCAATTCACCACATTCAAGGACTATGGGCTTTTGATATCTATTTTCATTCTCCATTTTGGTCCTGAAACCATTATTGTTATGGTTTAACTAGATTATTATATATGTAGTATACCCTGTGTAAGGTTCTGTAATCCCTTTTTCCAGATGTTTTTATGTTACAAAGAAAAATGAGTACATTGTAATCAAAACCCACAAATTAACCGAAACAATTATCATTTGTGTTGTATATAATAATTCATACTCATTCTAGGTAAAAAAGTTATAGAAATTATCACTGACTTATATGAATGATCAAAAATAATATACAAATTCATTTCTGTCGATTTACATCCATTCCACATGAACTACATTACTTACGAACAAGTGAACCAATTATGAATATAAAGAAAACGAACACTGAAGAACGACAAAATTAAATATAATAACTTATCAATAAGGGAATAAATGAACTAAAAAGAATTAAGATAAACTAAATACATGTCTAACAGGTTCTGAAATAGGTTATTAATAAGTATAATTTTATATTCCAGGATCTGGAGTTCTAGAGCAGAACACATTCATATTTAACGTAAGGGGTTTTCAACCCAAACATCCATTTTAATTCGGGTTAATTCTATTGTATAATTACGTAAATAAAATTATGGTATATTATTATGTAATCCTAAAAAAATATGTGTGAGTGTTCTATATATTTTTACCAACCAGAACCCTTATTTTGTTGATAGTTACACATTTTAAAAGGAACTTTCAAAATTGTTTTCAAAATACAAGCCTGATCAAAGGGAATTTCTATAATTCTTAGCTATTCTCAAGGGCACTCTATAATCTGTTTTTGGAAACCATTATCTTTATAAAATTACTCATTTTATTATGAAAATACTATCTTACTTCACTTTTGGTTTTATAAAAATATTTTTCCAAATGACATATTTTTTTTTCAAAGTAAAAGAGTATTTATCTCAAGATTTACTTGAAGATTTTATAAGAGTATCTTCATCTATTTAAAAAATCCTATTTATTAATATTTATTATTGGTATTAGTATTCCATTTTATCATCTACCATATTTAATTTTATGGTTTATGATTATTTGGCCTATTGATGTGCTATCTTAAAACAACTCATCAGTTTATTTCAAATGGTTAGTGTTTATGCTTAATGATCAGGGGAAGCAATTTACATTTCATATATTAGTTTCAATATGAAGGTTTATGTTGTTTATGTTTATCCTTGTTCATATGTGGAATTAATTAGACATAGTAAGTGTCATTTGGGGGCCTCTATATCCCCTCGGTGCATCGGTAGGTCTCACGAGACAAACTACGGTCATGGCACAAGGCCTTGAAAAAATGATTATTTATAGTCTTGGAACGAGGCCTTGGTGGTATGGTTATGTTGTCCCTCCTTATGGATTAACTCATTATGAAAATAGTATTGATAGTTCATGTGGTTATTGAACTAGTAGAATACCCATTATTATGTTATATTATGGAAATATATACTCAGCTCATATTTCTACCATATTATGTTCATGTTTATTTTTAAAGGCATGTGTTTTCAATTATTCACCATTTGTAATGTTTAAGCTATCTTCCACTGTATTGTTTACCCCTACTAATTGATTGAGCTCACCCCTTTCTTATGTTTCATTTTCTATGGACATGAAGAAGCATATTACGAATGACATGATGAAATAAAAAAGGTATTATGGATGTTGTCTAAGGAGTTTCTAAGTTGTTTTTTTTCAAGTTGTAATATTGAACTTATGTTTGTATCTTGTTTCCAATAATACTAAAATACTCTATCCTTAGGGATGATTTTTACTTGTTTATATTCCAATGTAATCAAATAAGGCACTGTATCTAGGAAACTGGTGTTGGGTCCTTATAGTTGGTATCAAAGGGAGGTTTAGAAGAAAAATTGGAAACTAGATTTAGAAAATGTAGATTAGGGAAGAGTATTTAAGATAGTATTTGAGGATAGACATACAAGAAAGTCCTAGTATTTTTGTAAGGAATAGATTATGTGGATATTTCAAGAAATAAGTATCTATTTCGATATGAGCAAGTAGAGGCGGATCTGGCACAGATGTACTTAGGAGTGAAAGCTCCGACAAGGAGTTTCAGACATGACCCAGGGTATCCTGGTACACAACAAAAGGCCTTGATAAACTCTTAGTTATGTCACTCCTAGGGGATATGATTAGGTTAATTCACATTTTCTTTAGAATCCATTATTAAGGATTTAAATGTAAATGTTTCCTCAAAGATAACATGTTTAGGATTAAAAAATTATCTATGCATAGAAATTCGATTTATAATAAGTATTTTTCTACATTGAGATTATGCATTATGATTCATACCCTAATATAGTATATGCAATTATTTAGAAATGGAGCCTAGTGGAAGAAATGGAAACTGCATGAATGCGAATGTACCCTAAAGGGATTTCCAACTGATGCAAGACAATGATGTTGCCTCTGGTACTATGACTGGTGCTGAGCAACTTTTAACTATAATGGGACAACTTACTCAGGTTATGAATTTTAACCTTACTCAAACGGAGCATCTGGATCCACCACATAAAGGGGCTATGTTAGACCTGTTTATGAAAAAATATCCTCCATCATTCAATAAGACTACAAACCCATTGGTAGAAGAGTAGTGGATATGTTTCCAAGAGAAGATATTTCTCGCTTTGGGATCCAACAGACGAGATAAGGTTGTCATGGTAGTTTATCTTCTAATGAGAGATCTAGATCAATGGTGGTCATTAATCCAAAACACAAAGGAGGATAAAGAAATAGAAGAGATGGAACAGATGGATTTTAAGGAAAACTTCTTAGAAAAATAATTCTCTTGTGAGAAATGAGTATATATAGGGAGGAAATTTTTGAATCTAAGGTAGTAGAAGTATGAAAATGTTGATATGTTAGAATCCAACTTTACAAGGCTGTGAAGGCATCATGCTGGCTACATACGTAATCCAAGGAGAAAAATTGATCGATTCTTTGATTGTTTGAAACCATTCCTCTGAAGGGCTCCAGTCTCCCAACATTTCTCATTATATAAAGACATAGTTTCATGTGATATCAAGATGGTAAAGGAATTCTCTAAGTCTTATGAAATTAAGGGAACAAAAGAGAAGAAGAGGGATTTTGAAAACACTGGGAAAGTAAATAAGGAAACACAGAAAAAGGGAAGAGTTGAATTTCCATCCTCCAGTAATTTTGGGAAGAAACACCCTAGAACATGTTTAAAGGGAATGAGAGTTTGTTACAAGTGTGGCGAAAAATGCCACCAAGCTCATGATTGTAAGGGGAAGAAAGAATCTACCAAATTTCAATGGTTTACTTCCATGGAGATAGGGAATCATGCACATGAATATCCTAAGAGTTAAGGAATTGTTCCCCAAAGAAGGCCAAGGGAGCAAGGCCAGGCTTATGTGGTCACAACCGTAGAGGCTGAATTTCCCAATGAAGTGGTGGCATGTACATTGATAGTTTCCTCAAAATTAGGAAATGATTTTTTTGATTCTGGATCATCTCATTCATTTTTATCATCCTAGTTTTCCATGAAAATTAGATATGTTCCATTTGATTTAATAAAGGAGTTATCAGTCAAAACCCCTAGAAGATGTATCATTGTAACAATGGTTTTTCAATTATTCCCCCACATTACACATAAATTTAATTTAGTTATTGACCTTATCGTCATACCAATTACTAAATTTGATATAATTTTTTGTATGAATTGGATGTCAAAATATGATGCGAATATCTATTGCAAGAAGAAGGAAGTTACGATTTTTGAGAATTGTGTGGAATCCCTTATCTATAGGGTAGAAACATCACTCTATGATTCTTATATAGATCCACCCCCAGTAGCTCTACTAAATTCAATTATTGGGGAGGAAGGGAATAAAATTAAAATGGACGAGGATAAGAATGTACAGATAGATGATGTACCTATTGTGAAAGTATATGTTGATGTCTTTCCAGAGGATTTACCTGGACATCCTCCAGAGTGAGAAATTGAGTTTTCCATTGACTTAATTCGTAGTACAAGGCCCATATCAAAGATCCCATATAGAAAGGCCGTTGTGGAGTTAGTGGAAGTAAATAAAGAACTAAAGGAATTGAGTGATAAAGGATTTATTCTACCTAGTGTCTCTCTATGGGGAACCCCTGTCCTCTTTGTCAAAAAGAAAGATGGACCCATGTGGCTATGCATTGATTACTGGGAAATCAATGATGTTACAATAAATAATAAGTATCCTCTACTACGAATTGATGATTTATTTGATCAAATACATGGATCCCAATATTTTTCGATGATTGATCTTCGATCTGGATGTCATTAGTTTCTTATAAGGAAGAAATACATTCAAAAAACAACATTACGAACTAGGTACGATCTTTACAAGTTTACTGTAATTCCTTTTGGACTAACTAATGAACAAAATATTATTATGGATATGATGAATAGAGTATTATAGAAATATCTTGATGAATTTTTGGTGGTGTTTATTGATGATATACTGGTAGAATCTAAAATCCATGAAGATCATGAAAATAACTTGTGCACTATTTTGATGACTCTAAGAAGAAATAAATTATATTGGAAGTATAGAAAGTGATATTTTTTTCTCCAATTAGTTTTTTTCTAGCCCACATTGTCTCCAAGTATGGAATATCTTATGAAGAAAAAGGCTATGAAAGAATGTCCTACTCCAACAAACATAACTGAGGTACATAGTTTTATTGGTTTAGTAGTTTATTATCGGCATTTCGTTCATAAAATCTCCCATTTAGCCAACCTAATGACCAAGATCACACGAAAAGGGGTTAAGTTGGTTTGTATAAAGGAATGTGAAGAATGTTTTGAAGAATTTAAGAGGAGGTTAGTAAATGATCTGATCCTAAACCTACCATCAATGAATGATGATGTTATTATCTATAGCGATGCATCAAATAAAGGACTTGGTTGTGTCCTTATAAAAAATTATAATGTGATTGCATATGATTCTAAGAAGCTAAAAATTCATGAAAAAAACTATCCAACTCATGATATTGTGTTAGCAGCGGTAATATTTTCTTTGAAGATTTGGAGACATTACATATATGGAAATAATGTGAGATATATATAGATCATAAGAGTTTTAAATATATATGCTCACCGAAAGAACTCAACATGAGACAATGGAGATGGATTGAGCTACTCAAATATTATGACTACAAAATACACTACTACCCGGGGAAGGAATATAAGGTAGAAGATGCTTTGAGTAGATAGGACCACAAAATTATGAACAAGATGGGAGTTGAAAGGGATCCTATGTTCATGGATCTAGTAAAGAAGTATATGGGAATTATCAAGGAAGGTAACACATCACTACATTTTCAAATGGTTTCAAAACCTTATTTACTGGAAAGGATAAAATGTTCTCAGGCTGATGATGGGGAGTTTCAAAAGAAAATTAAATCTATAAATGATGGGAAGTTGACTGACTTCGTATATGAAGGTGGCATTTTGAAATTTGGAAAGAGGCTTTGTGTTCCTACTATTCCCAATCTAAAGAGGAAACTATTGGATGATGCTCATAGATCTAATTTCTCTATACACCCTGGTAGCACAATGATGTATAGAGATATAAAGTAACATTTTTTGGTGGGAAAGCATGAAGAGGTATATTGCTAATTATGTTTCAAGATGTTTGGTGTATCAAAAAGTGAATGCTGGAAGACAACGTCCTAGAGGAGTTATGAAACCTCTTCCTATTCCTATGTGGAAATAGGATGATATTATAATGGACCTTTTCAGGGAGCTACCAAAGTCTCCAAGAAATAATAATGCGATATGGTTCATTATTGATCATCTTACAAAATCAGCATATTTTCTTACAATAAGAGAAGATTTACCACTTGAACGTTTTGCAATACTATATATTAACAAAGTTGTAAGAATCCATGGTGTGACCTTATCAATTGTTTTTGATCATGATCCCCATTTTACATCACAATTATGGAAGATTCTTCAGAAGTACCCAAATACTGTTCTTCGTTTGAGCACAACCTACCACCCACAAACTGATGGACAATCAAATCAAACTATTCAAACTTTGGAAGACTTGTTGAGGTTATGTTCACTTGAATTTCAAGTCATTTGGGTTTAGTATTTAACTATCATATAATTTTCTTTAACATCAGCTTCCATTCAATTATTCAGATGACACCATATGAAGTTTTGTATGGAAAGAGACATCATACACCAACTTTTTGGGATGATGTTGGTGAAAGAAAGATCGTAGACCCAGAAATTTCAGAAGAAACAGTGGAAAAGGTAAAGATTATCCAGACCAATATCAAAATATCTCAAAGTAAGCAAAAAAATCTTTTTTGAAAACCAAAGGAATGTTTTGTAATTTCAATAAGTATATCATGTTTTCATAAAGGTATATCCATGGAAGGGTATAATATGATTCAGTAAGAAAGGAAAATTATGTCTATGGTAAATTGGGACATTTGAAATTCTAGATTGAATTGGAGCCATATCGTTCCGTTTGGAAATGCCACCAAGTCTCCCCAATGTTCACAATGTGTTCCATGTTCCAATGTTAAGGTAATACATGCCAGACCTAACACATGTACTCACCTAAGAAGAAATAGAACTTGAGCCTGATCTATCTTATAATAAAGAGCCTATCAAGATTCTTGATACCAGAGAACAAGTATTGAGAAATTGAACGAATAGTCTGGTAAAGTTTCTTTGGAGGAACCATAAGATGGAATAGGCAACATGGGATCCTGAGGAGTATTTTTTGAAGACATACCCAAATCTCTTTAGGAAATACTTTTCTGAATTTCGAGGATGAAATTTTTGTAAGGAGGGAAGAATGAAATGACCCAACATTTTTTTAATGGAAATTAGTTTCTTATTAAAATTTCATAATAACATGAAATCAAAATATAATTAATGACTAAGTTCTGTGTGACCTTTAAATATAAGTTTGTCACTTCTGTGATGTGAATTTTGAAAATATGACTTACACAGTTACGATTAGTATGTTATTTGGAGTCCGATAAGTAAAACATAATTTGGGTGAATAGTAACCTACCCTTATGAATATAGATATACCTTAATGAATAGTTACCTTACCTATGATATTATATAAATAATAACAATGTTCAAGTATGATATACCTATATTTTGGAATAAGTAAATAAATGTTTGAAAACTATTTTTTAGAATAAATTATGATTTTAATTAAATATTAAATTAACTACATTTATAAAATTATTTGTGAAAAATGGACTTTATTTTTATATTATAGATTTAAAAAAATGTTTGAGGTTAATTTTTGGGATTTTTTTGAAATACATGAATTTTTGATTTATAGTGACATACCATAATTTTCAAAATAGGATAAATAAACTAATTATAGAGTCTTGTATGATTTTCTGCTAATGTAAGCCCAATTAATTCAGATTTACATGACAAAATTACTATTATTGGTCATGAGAGACTCATTATTCCTTGTCTTGTGGAGAAATAATAAATTAATGTATATTGTATTGGGAAATCTCCTCTCCCCTCCACTATAAAACCCCCATCACTCCCTCTTCCCTTCACAACTATAAAGCCTTGTTCCTTCCCCAAATGATTTCCAAATATCTTCCCAACCTCCTGTCCCACATCCAGAATGCCTTGGTCTCACATAAATACCAAAACCTCCCCCTTATGGAGGCTCTCAAAGAAGTTTGGTTCAAGAGGTAAATTCCTCTTTTCAATTCATTGTTTTTCCTTTCATGTTCATTTGTTTTATTTTTCTATTATTACCTATCCTTATCCAAATGTTTTGATGAATCCCATAACTTACATGTACTATAATGTTTTCATGATAGTGGAATAAGTTATCATCATCTTTTCCTTTTACCCTCTTTTATACTAGTAACAAGAACACCATCGGAGATTTGTCAATTTAATACATTCAAAGACGATGAGCTTTCAATTTCTATTATCATTCTATATTCTGGTCATGAAACCATTGTTATTATGGTTAAACCAGGTTATTATATATGTAATATAACCTATTTAAGGTTCTTTAATACCTTTGAAAAAATGTTATTATGTTATAATGAAAAATGAGTTCCTTGTAATCAAAACCCACAAATTAACAGAAACAGTTTTCATTTAAGTTCTATATAATAATTCATCCTCATTCCTTGTAACCAATTTATATAAATTACCACTAACACCATTTTATGATTATAAATAATATGAAAATTCAATTATTAAGACTTACATTCATTCCACATGAAATCCATTACATAAGAACATGTGAACCAATTACGAATATAAAGAAAACGAACATTGCCAAACGAAGAAATTCAATATAATAACTTATCAATAAAGAAATAAATGAACTAAATATAATTTTGATAAACTAAATAAAATTATAATATATTCTCAAATATGTTTTTAATATGTATAATTTCATATTTCTGGAGCTTATGTTCAAGAGCGGAACACATTCAGGTTTAAGGTAAGGGTTTTTCCACCCAAACTTCCATTTTCATTTGGGTTACTTTTATTGTCTAATTACCTCAATGAAATTCTGGTATATTATTATGTAATCATCATAAAATCTGTGAAAGTTTTCTATATATCTTTACAAACCAAAAACCTTCCTTATTTTGTGGATAGTTACATGTTTTAAAAAGAAACCTTCAAAATTGTTTCTGAAATACTAGCCTGATCCAAGGGAATTACTCTAAATCTTACCTATTTTTAATGTCACTATATAATATTTTTTTGGAAACCATTATCTTTATAAAATAACTCATTTTATTATTAAAATACTATCTTAATTCACTTCTAGTTTTATATAAATATTTTCCAAAACAACACTACTTTTGAATGTAAAAGAGTATATCTCTCCAGATTTACTCAAAGATTTTAAAAGAGTATCTTCATCTATTTCAACACTCTTGTTGATAATTATGTATTATTGGGATTGTTAGTCCATGTTATCATCTACCATATTTCATTTAATGGTTTATTATTATTTTTGCTATTGATGTGCTATATTAAAACCATTCATTAGTTTACTTCGAATGGTTAGTGTTTTTGCATAATGTTTGGGGAAAGCTATCTACATTTAATATAATAGTTTCAATATGAATGTGTATGTTGCTTGTGTCTATCCAAATTCATATGTGGAATGAATTGGACACGTTAAGTAACAGGTGGGCCCACTATATCCCCTCGGTGCATCAGTAGGTCTCATGAGACAAACTATGGTCATAGTACAAGGCCTTGGACAAACGATTATTTATGGTCTTGGCACGAGGCCTTGATAGTATGGTAATGTTGTCCCGCATTATGCATTCCCTCATTATAAAAATAGAATTTATGTTACATGTGGATATTCAACAAGAATAATACCCATTATTATTTTATATTATGGAAATATTTACTCACCTCATATTTCTGCTAAATTATGTTGAAGTTTATTTTTAAAGGCATGTGTTTTCAATTATTCACCATGTATAATGTTTATATTATCTTCCATTGTATTTATTACCCTTACTGAGTGTTTTTTCTCACCCATTTCTTATGTTTCGTTTTCTCCAGAAATGAAGAGGTTTATTATGAATAACAGGCTGAAATAAATTAGGATTTATGGATGTTTTCTAAGGAGTTTCTATGTTGTTTTTCATTTCATGTCATAATATTTAAATTATGTATGTATATTTTTTCAAATAATACTAAAATAATTGGTCATTCAGGATGCTTGTTCCTTGTTTATATTCTAATGAAATAAACAAGTCACTGACTCTAGGCAAATGGGTTCGGGTCCTAACAATTTTAATTTCCAAAATCAATCAAAAAATTATCTCATATAATCTAAACAAAATGGATAAAATTTGAAAAAGAACGTTCATATGATTGTAATCTCTAAAATTGAGTAGAGAACAGAAAATTATATTCCATATTAATTAGAATAAAAGGTTCAATAGAGGAAATATTAGATTATCCTCAACGATAACTCATACACAGTTGTTATAATTATTTTTTTGACTCCAAACTACTATATAAATATAATGAACATGGATTAAAATACATGGATATTACATAAATTTAAGTGAATATGCATCACATTATACAAATACATATCCGGGGATTGTAATAGTTTAGTGTCTTTAGAAATTTAGAACACATTATTCTAGTATGGTGACAGATATTCTACATCTTCCATAAAGATATTGCCTTATAGTAATCCTACTTAAAACCTTTCTTCATAACCTAGGTAAATGAAACATAAAAAAGGTCATGAGATCAAATGTTCAATAAGGGTAAATAAAATAAATAAGTAATCATAAAATTAATATAGGGGCATGAGAACATGTTCACATCATTAGAATATCATACCCTACATATCAAAGATCATAAACCTGAATAATTTCATAAAGATATGTAGTTCATAAAACATGAATCATAATATAATCATAAACATGAGCCATGGAATCATAACATATGAATAAGGTATTTAATCGTGGCATTAATGTCAAGATATAACATCGCAAACATGTATATGTTGAAACATGATCACTCATTAAGTGAAGGACTTGAAATCTGGCCCTTGCATATACTAATTGACATGCAAGCAGGTCAACTCATAATGTTGTGAACAAGAAATCAATTTCATGCATAAAATATTCAATATGTAAAAAATTTCACACATAACTCATAGACATGAAACAAAGTCCATATATAACATTGTGAACCTGTAATAAAGGTAAAAGATAACATTGGGAACATGTAATAAGTTTCAATCATAACATTGCGAAAATGTAATCGTGTTCACACATAACTTATGAACATGAAACATGGTTTATGCATAACACGATGAACATATAATCAGGTTCATGCATAACATTATGAATGCATAATAAAGTTCACTCATAACATTGTGAACACGTAAGATGGTTCACGCATAAACTTAGCGGAATGAAACAAGGTCCACACATAACCTTCTGAAGATATAATCAGGTCCACACATCACATTTATACTAATGATTCATCACTAGTTACCCAATGCATTGGAGGTAGATATAGGTCTAACTCGTAAAATAATAAAATCATACATACATTTTCCATAAGATAATAAAACTAGAATCATATCATGACTAATAAAAAGAGTTAGGTTTCATAAACATCAAATAATAACTCATGAAATGAAATGGGTATCATAATCATTTGATAATATCATAACCTATAGAAAAAATATAGGTTTCATAACCATTTCGTCCTAAAATAACCCATGGAAGGAAGTGGGTTTCATAAGAATTTACCATCATATAACCAATTGAAGAGAAATGGGGTTCATAACCATTTATCATGGTTTAATCTATTGAATATAATGTGGTTTATAAGCATTTATCATGAAATAACACGCTAAAGTGAAATAGGTTTTCATATATATTATGCCATCAAAACATAAACCATTGAGAAAATAATATGAAAGCAACTTTTGGATCAGTTCCTAGTAGGGATTGAGTAACATCAAAAGATTTTATCTTAGATGAGAAATAATTTGAAATAATCATTTTAGAAACATTTATTGATTAAAATATACAATTTTTAAGAAAAAATTTCTTTTTAAAAAAGGCCTTTCTGAAATCAATTTTGATTGAAAATACTATGAAAAAATAGAATAATTTATTGAAATAATTTTTTAAACCTTTACCCTTCAAAACATAGAAAAGAAAACTGAAATTTCTTTGGAAGCCTTTTATATGAAAATATTTTGAAATCATTAAAATAAGTCTTGAATTTATTTTAAAAAACAATTCTATTAAAAACTTATAAAAAAGTGATAAAACATTTTGAAATCCATTTTGATTGAAAATAATTTAAAAGTAGATAAATAAGGATTGAAATCGTTTTAATGACATCTTCCGTCAAAAATATACAAAAGAACCATAGAATTTTTTGAAATCAATTTTCTTTGAAAATACCTTGAAAACATATAAAATAAGATTCAAAATAATTTTAATCCTTTTTTTGAAAATAAACATTTGGAAATATGTAAAAGAATTTCTGAAACTCATTTGAAACTCTTTTTAAACATACAACATTTTCGAAATCCTTTTTAATTGAAAAAACATTAAAATAATGAATTTAAAAAATATTAGTAAACCATTTTCATTTAAATATTAAATTTTTAATCTTTTAAAATAGGATTCAAGGGAATCAGGGTCATGATGGTGGGTTAAGACACACATTCTGAACATTTCTTTTGCATCATAAACTATTTAGAAAAGTGCCCCAACCAAAAAAACAAGAAGATTACTTTTTAAAAAACAACTTTGTTTAAAAGGGAAAACATGAGTAAAAATGTATTTTAAATATAATATGATAATATTAGAATATTATGGGAACTTTTTTCATAAAACATGGGTTTGAAGAAACACTTATTTCCAACCAAATAGAGAGGTAAAGTCAATATTTATTAAAAAAAACATTCTTGATCATCTTATGTAACAAAGAGTGAGAAAATCAAAACATTACTTTGATATAATATGAATAAATTTTTTTTAAGAAAAATCAAGAGAAATATGGATATATTTATCATAATATTTCATCAATGGGAGCATAATTATACACATTTTTGATAAATGGTGAGATTAATGATATAAACCGTTACCAATTTGGTAATATTGAATAATAATAAAGTGGAAATAAGAACATTAAATGAAGATTAAAAAATCATTAAAAGAATTATATTCATGATATAATATCTGAAAGGTAGTATATACACAAAATATTAAAATATAGGTTCATAACATGGCATGTGTCACAAAAAAGAAAATTGATAAAAAATTACTTTACTATTTTGAAAACATTTTAAAAATAAACCCCACAAAAGAAACATTAAAAAATGAATATGAAAATACCCATAAATTTAATTATAAGAATAAAATAATACATACATGTGATGTATACACACCACACAATATAAATTAGTGGCGAATAAGGTTTGTATCTCATGAAAATAAAAAGTGAGATGAAATTCCCTTACTACTTGAGTAACGTTAGAATATTGATCCCAAGAGATAATGGAATAAATTAAATATTGGAACATCCTTAAATAAGTGAAATTAATGATATTACATTTCATAATGATGTATATAAAACAAAAAAAGAATTTAGGGGTGAAAATGGCATGAATCTCAGGAAAATAAAAACTTTAATGAAATACTCTAGCTTATGTAATAAATATCTGTATAACCGTTCAAACCTCCGCTATAAATAATATATGTTTATTATGTATATTTTAAAAATTAATATTGATATATATGATACCATATATGGTTTTATTATCAATTTATATTACCCACTTAATAATAATTCTAAGTTAAGGTTCTGGTTCGTGTAATATCCGCTTTATTTTTAGCATCTGTTTTAATTTGTTATATTTGTTTTCCATATATATAAATCAGGATATAAATAATTTAAAAAATGATATAAATATCATTTATATTCATTATATTTATATTTATAATAATATATATAATATATAAATATGAAATGGAATACACTGTTCATGGAGAGGGTATGACCTACACACACAGGAACACTATTTCAGTTTTTCTTTGTAATATAGAATGAAATAGAGTAAATGATATGTATATATATAATTAAATTATGTTAAAATTATTATGAAATATGTATCATATTAATTTACCAAAAAAAATTACTACATCCCATGCATTAGGTGAATGAATCACATCGCTTTGACGAGGTGGTAGTCCACACTTCCACAAACGAAGTTATTATAGTCATGAAAAATGGAAAGAATAAATGTATGCTTTATATAAACATTATATATGAATAGAGTCATTATAAATATATTATATATCATATATATAAATTTATTATATCATAATTACCAACCATTTAAGGTGGTAATGAAAAAAGAACAACATCGTTTCATGAGGCGACAGTTCTCTGTACACAAGAACGGTAAGTTTGTTTACCCATAAGATGGATGTGTGTGCAGGTGAAAATAAAAACCATATAATAACAAAATACCTGTATATTTAGTATACCAGTGTCATTATATATGCATATAATAATAAAATTTTAGGATGTGGATAATGAAAATAAAAAAAATGACTCTGGGGGAGGATGTTACCTCTTATTCGGGTAACTCCTTTTGGTTTACATCAAAGGGATACCTTGGATAGATTACTTCCTAAGGTGAGGCTTACAAGTTTAGGGGAGGTATTTTTAAGATCTATATTGTAATATATTTCTTTATCAAAATTGGTTTGATAGGTGTGGGGATGTGGGAGAGGTGGTGGTATTTTATAAGGGACGGAGGGGGAAAACATGGCATTTTGGAAAACAAGTTTTTTATACGGATGTTTTTACCTAATAAAGTCATAAAAAACCTAAAAAACATAAATAATCAAAGTTTTACAGCCTACATATGGATAACTAATGGGTTTTTAATTGGTGGATATTTTATTTGGGACATTATGTTTAAGGTTTAGTCCCATATTAAGCTTAATTTTACCTTAATCACTATAATTAATTTTAATAACTGTCACTAAATTTTTGACCAATTATTAGGATTATATTATCAAAATACAAATATAATACTTATTAAAAGAATTTATATTTTTATCAACATTAATTTCACAAAATAGGTGTAATTAAGTTTAATGTTACCCCTATAGACATGGTGAGAAAGCTTTTTTTTAAGTGAGAATGTTCAAAAGTTCATTAATATTTTATTCTAAATTCAATATAAAAACGATTAAAATCACCAAAATTTAATTAATATAAGTTTAATTTATCTATTTTAACTTTAAAACCAACTTAAAATACAATCTAACTATATAAATAAATTATATGAAAATGAGTTTTTGAATTAAAATTCTGTATTTTTCATGATTCATCCAAAAATGACGTTTCTTAGAAAAATACCAAAAAATTACAATAATCGAATTATGATTTTATGGAATTAAAAATGATGTTTAATTTATATAATTAAATTTATAATATTTTAAAAAAACAATTTTATTATTATTCATAGTAGGCTATAAAAAGTTGTTTTTTTGAGAGAATAGTATTTCCAAACATGTACAGAATTTACCAATATTATGTGTTTAATTATAATTATGTATTACTTATATAATACAATTATAAAAATTATTTTAAAAAATATTTATTTCTATTAATATTACTAATTTTATCTACTAGGTTATAAAAATCTCATTTAAGTAATTATAACAATAAAATAATGTTTTCTTGAAACTCGATGTTGCGTGTAATGCAAGACTATTCAATGTTACTTGTAGGAAAAACTAATCTATGTCTTCAGTGTATTATACGCAAGAAAAATGTAGTAATATTTATATATAACTATATTCAGTATTGTGTGAAATTAATAATATCCTAAATATTAAATTAATTTTAAAAAAATATTTCACAAAATCTCGGGGTATTACATTCATCACCCCTTAAAATGAATTTCACGCTAAATTGTTTGGGTTATTAATGTTTTAATACTTGAAAGTTCCTTTTATATAATACCACATCATAAAAGTGAATATTAAGACATTATTTAAAAAAGAATTTTGGAAACATAATGGTTACTCAAACTAACATATAACTAGTTTTCTACATAAGAGAGCATATGTGGGAAGTATAAATAGGGACATCATAGATAAATCTTACCATCATGTTCAGATAGAGAGTGAAAGAGAATATGGTTAAGATAAAGTTAAAAAATAAAATTCCATAAATATACAATGATCTAATGGGCCATTAAATTCATCTAAAAAGAAGGTTTTAGGATAACATTTTCAGTTTCATGATTCAGTCTGTAAAGTTGAAAATTTTTCATGGAATGTTATAATTACTTGATTTAATTCCCTTTAATTAGTAAAATCTCACTTTATTGGTCATGTCCTGAAAAATTTCTACTTCTCAACGTACTCAAAAAATAAAGGTGAATTTTTGATTCCTGAAGCACTAATAGATCAAAATATCCTTGATATTACTTCTCATATATCATCAGTTTTCAACAATACAGTGTTGTTATAACATGATATCCAATATGCATAAATACTCATATGGAGGAATAAAACATTAATCTTCGAAAAATTATCTAAATTTTCACTTCATCTTTCTATAAATGTTTAACCTTATAATCCTTCCGGAAGATAAAATTCCAACACTTTAGAAATAATGTCATAAAATTATCTTAACAATGATACCCCTAATATCAATGAGTATTTCTTGGTTTTTACATTTAAAATAAGATAATCCCCCCATCATGTTTTCTCTTGAAACATTTTAGTAACCCAAATTACAATAAATAATTTTAGAAGACATGAATTCCTTTATATTCCTAATATTACTAGATACATTGCATAAATTTAAGAAGTTTTAGACTCCATAAATGATGAAATAGAATACATTGTTGAAAAAATTTTAATTGGTTCTGAGGTCATTGATACTATCCAATTTAATTTATCCAAAAAATCATCTATTTATCAACGTTATATTTTAATCTGTATCTCGAACACATTAAGGGTTACCTTCCCTTTATCATAATTTATTTTTTAAATTAAATCAATTTTATATTTCTTCATCACCATTAAAAATATCATTTTCAATCATTAATGAAAAATTAAATTGAAATTAGATATATATTTAATGATTCATATAACAAAATATTTGAATTCCAAAACATTTATACTTCATTCATCAATCTTTATTCTTAAACCATTACTCAGGCATCAACAACAAATTCTTCAACACTTCTTTCCTAGAATATTAAATATGAACCAGTTATTAAGTTTACCCATCCAAAATCTAACCATGTTTTTTATTTTTAATGTAAATAATATCGGAAGACCATCACATACCTTTCAAATTTCATATCAAGTATATTAATCTTTAAAAGTATAACAAATACTCATACCACCTACCCAGTTCTCTTTATAAGATTTCCACTTGGGAAAACAATTCACATAATTACAATAATTTCCATATCTAAAACATTTAATTTTATCCACGTTCATTCTAGTTCTCACCATTGAAAAAAACTAGAAAGTACACGGTGAAAAACATAGATCGTAGAAGAAAAACACATAACCAAGAAAAATTTCATAATGGATGTCTAAATCATGTAACCTACATTTTAATATATGACACCTTAGGTTTATCCTATGATATTCAAAGTCATATTATTTTCAAATTCATCAGGATGCTTCATAAAGAGTTTGTGAATTTACAAAGAATATCCCCCTGGAGTGTCAAACCATGTGCATGGTAAGGCATGTAGGTGTGTACAAGGTTACGATCAAACCAGGTCCAACAAACGTTTCCAGAGTTATTACTCCAAGGTATATCTATGATACAACCATATCCACATAAATTATACAGACATGATTTATTTCTTGTAAACCACTCATTCTATTCTTTAACAAATTATAGAAAATTTTCCTAAATGTTTACTCATCCTTAGACTTATCCTTCATGACACCCCAAGATATATCCTTATAAATATCCCTAGAGATCTCACTAATGTTTTCTCATCTTAGTTTCCAATGGTTGACTAATCCTTTCATTTTTATACAAACTGTAATGAACTAAACCAAACATACATGGATATTACATGAATATAGATGAATATTCAGCACACTACCATAATATATTCCCAATGACAGTAATAGTTTAGTATATTTGGAAACATGGAACACATTCTTCTAGTATTGTGGAATATCTTAAAAATATTCCTTAAAGATCTCCCCCTTTATTAATCATACATAAAAAATTTATTCATAACTTAAGGATAGAAGAGATAAGAAATGTCTGAGATCAAATCCTCAATAATGTTAAAAAAGGATATACATAAGCATAACATGAAAATAAGTTCATGAGAACATGATCATACCATTATAATTTTATACCAGGCATATCAAAAATCCTAAACATGAATCATGGTTTGAATATTAGCAGTTCATAAAAAATGAATCATAAGATAATCTGTAACATAAGACATACAATAATAACATAGGAATAAGACATGGAATTGCGGCGTACACATCATTGTATAAAATCATGAACATTTATAAGTTGAAACATGTTCAGTTGTTATGTTAAGGAAATGAAATCAGGCCCTCATAAAGACTTAAGAAAATGTATCTAGGTGTATGCATAATGTTTTGAACATGCAATCAGTATTATGAACAACATTGTAAACATGTAATCAGGTTCACACATAACATACATACATGAAACCAGGTGTATGCATAAATTTGTGAACATGCAATATGGTTTCCATATAACATTGTGAACATGTAATCATGGTCATGCATAAAATTGGGAATATGTAACCAAGTTCACAAATAACTTATAGACATGAAACATGGTCTATTAATAACATTGTGAACATGTAATCAAGTTCACACATAACATTATGAACACATAATAATGTTTATTCATTACACTGTGAACACGTAGTCAGTTTCATGCATAAAATTAGGGACATGAAAACAATTCTGTGCATAACATTGTGAAAATGTAATCAGGTTCATGAATAAGACTTATACTCAGGGGCCATCCATTATTACCAAGTATATTAAAGTGAGATATAGGTGAAACCCATAACATAATAAAAGTATATAGACATGTTCCTCAAGATATGAAAACATGCATCTTATTATCACCCATAAAAAGGGATGGGTTTTATAAATGCCATATCATAACACAAGAAATGAATTTGGTATCATAAACATTTAATCATATCATAATATATGGAACATATTTAGGTTTTATAATCATTTCATCCTAGAATAAGTCATAAAAGGAAGAGGGTTTCATAAGCATTAGTCATTATATAACCCATTAAAGAGAAATGTCTTTTATAAGAATTTACCATAGTATAAACCATTGAAGAGAAATGAGTTTCATAAAAATTTATTAAGGTATAACCTATTGAATAGAAAAAAATTCATAAACTTCATGCCATCAAAAAATAAACAATTGAAAAATAGAATATGAGTGTAACCTTTGGTTAATTTACTATATGATCATGATTAACATCAACATAAATAATATCAAGAGGGAAATAATTTGGAAATATTCATTAAAAAATATTACATGTGGAAAATACTGATTGATCCTAAAAAAATTTTTAAATTATAAAATATTTTATTAAAATAACTTTCTTTAAAAATACTTTGAAAACATAGAACAAAGTCTTGATTTCATTTTAAAAAATATTTCCCATGAGGAAATATAAAAGGAGCTTGAATAAATATTAAAACCCTTTTTCTTTGAAAATACTTTGTGAACATAGAAATAAGGCCTTTAAATCATATTGAAAAAAATTTTCCTTCAAAACTCATAAATGAATCTTAAAAAAATTTGAATTCCTTTTTCATTGAAAATAGTTTAAAAGTAGAGTGAAGTCTTGAAATCATTTTGATAACCATTTCACTTAAAAACTAATAAAAGAAGATTAAAATAATTTTTAATGATTTTTTTTGAAAATACATAGAAAACATATAAAATTAGAGTAAAATCATTGAAATCCTTTTCTTCCAAAACTTGCTTTTGAAAACATATAAAGGAAGTTTTCATAATCAATTAAAACACTTTATAAACATAATTGTTTTGAAATAATTTTTCATTGAAAACCAATTTAAAACAAGGAATTTACCAAATATTAGGATTTTTTAAACAAAAAAAACTTTTTTATCATGTAAAATAATCTTTAAGGGAATTATGATCATGAATGGGGTAAATTTGCTCATGGTAAACATTCTGTTTTCATTTTAAAATGTTTAGAAAAGTTCCTCAATTGGAAAATGACAAGAATATTCCTTTTTAAAAACCATTTTATTTAAAAATAGAAATAATAAGTAAAATTGTATTTTAATTATCATAGTATCATAGTAGAATATTTTTGGAAATATTTTTTAGAAAAAATGCGTTTGAAGGAAAACAGATTTATAACCAAATAGAGAGGTAAAATCGGAATTTATTGAATACACTTTCTTGACCATATTCTATACCAAAGAGTGGGGAAATTTACCATTACTTGGATAGAGCATGAATAAAAAGTGGGAAAGAAAAATCATGATATTTATTGAGAGGTGGACCATACGATTTCATAAATGGGAGAAAAATCATATGTAATCTTGATAAAAGGTGACATTGTATCTATATACCGTTACAAAGTTGGTAACATTGAATCATAATAAAATGGAAATAATAAAATAAAACGTATCTTAAAATTTCATATAAATAAATATATTCATGATATAACATTTCAATGGTAGTATATACACCTCATGGAAAAATATAGGTGCATAAGATGGCATGTGTCTTAAAGAAGGAAAATTGAGACAAAATTACCTTACCGATTTGGTATCTTTTGAAACATAATACCCATGAAAAAAATATAATAAAATTTATATAAAAATAAAAATAAATTTAATTAAAATAATAAAATAATATAACCTTGTGCAGTATATACAAAAAAATAAATTATTAGTAAATAAGGCATGTATCTCATGAAAATAAAATGCTAGATGAAATTCACTTACAATTTGTGTAAGAATCGAATCATGATCACCATGAATAAATGAACTAAATTAAACACTTTAATATTATTAAATAATTTAAATTTATTATATAAAATTTCATAGGGATGTATATACACCACACAAGAGAATCTAGTGGTGAAAATGGCACGTATCGAACAAAAATAAATAATAAGATGAAATACCCTTCACTTATGTATTGAATCTATTCGAACTCATAAAATCCTCATTCATAATAAATATTATTTATTAAAAATATTTTAAATAACCATATTATTATATATAATACCTTATATTTTTCTATTGTGACATTATATTACCCTCTTATTAACAATTCCATGTTACGGTTTTGCTTTGGGTAATATCTGCTTTGTTTTTCCCATGTGTCTTAATTTGTAATATTTTTGGCCCTCATACTTATATCAATATTTGAAAAATGTTTAAAATGTTACAAATATCATTTATATTAATTATAAATTCAATTATACTAATCTATTGAATATATAAGTATGAAATTAAATACATTATTCATAGAAACGATAGGATGTACGTAAGCATGAACACTATTTCCATTTTTCAAAATAATATTGAATGAAAGGAAGTAAATGATATATATATATAGTAACATTAAAGTATAATTATTATGTAATATATATCATATATTCTTACTAAACACATCATTATTCAATCCCATGAATGTGTGAACGAATCTCATCGCTTTGAGGAGGCGGTAGTCCACACTTCTACAAATGAAGTTATCATAGTCACACAAAATGGACAGTATAAAGTTATCTTTCATATAAAAATTTAAAAAGGATAAATACATTATAAATATCACATATATAATATTTAAATAAAATTTCCATTATAACTCTCGACCATAAAATGTGGTAAAGTAAAAACGAACAACATCATTTTGTGAGGCGGTAGTTCACCATACATAAGAATTGTATGTTCATTACCCCTTAGATGTATGTATGTGTAAGTTTAGATATAACCCATATAATAACAAAATATTAGTATATTGAGTATAATATTGATATTATATAATAATTTTATAATAATATTTTAGGTGGTGGAGATAAAATAAAGGATCTTGAGGGATGCTGTTGCCTCTAATTCGTGTAACTCATTTTGGTTTGCACCAAAATGATCATTTCAATGGATTTATGCCCACTATAAAGATTTTAGTCTTAGGGGAGTGATGTAAAGGATATATTTGGACTGATAATGGTTGATAAAAATTATCTTTATTGGCTTGAGGAAGTGGGAGAGGAGGAAGTCTTTTATAACAGAGGGAGGGGGCACACTTGACATTTATTAAAACAAGTTAGAAGAACCCACGTTTTTACCAAAAAAAGTCATAATAACCCAAAAAATGGAATAATTAAAGGTTTATTTCCAATTTATGGATGAAAATTGTGTTTTTGGAAATTTCATAGTTCATTTGGGCCCTTATGTTTATGGTTTAGTCCCTTATTAACCTTAATTTTACCTTAATCACTATAATTAGTTTTTATAACATTCAATAGACATTTTCGTCAAAAATTATGTTTATATTATTAAAATATAAATATAATACTTATTAAAAACATTTACTTCCAATATTAAAAATTAATGTATCAAAAGTGGGAAAATTAAGTTTAATATAATCCTATAGAGGGGGTGAGAAAGCATGCTTTTAAAGTTGGAATTTAGAAAAGATCATTATGCTTTTGTATCTAAACACAATATAAAAAATGATTCCAACGACATAAATTGAATTTGAATATGTATAATTGATATATTTTAACTTTAAAACATACTTAATTTACAATTTAATTATATAAATAAATTTGGAGAAAAAGAAGTTTTGAATTAAAATTTCAAATTTTTCACTATTCATCAAAAAATGATATTTCTTAAAAAAATCACAAAAATTTCACCCTAAGATAATTTTTTAATTATTAATTAAAAATATACTTTTATTTTTTCAAATTAAATTTATAAAATATTCTAAAATTAATTGTATTGTTGTTCACAAAAGGACATAAAAAGTAATTTTTTTTGAGAAAATAGTATTTTCAAACATATGATAACTTGACCAATATTTAATGTTTAATTATAATTATGTTTTTTATATATAAAACCATAATAAATAAATTCTTTAAATAATATTTATTTCTATTCATATTACTAAGTTTAATTAATAGGTTATAGTTATCTTTTTTAAATAATTATAATAATAAAATGATGTTTTGTAGAAACTCAATATCGCCTAAAATGCAAGCCAAGTTGGTGTTACTTATAGTGAAATATAATATAAGTATTTTGTATAATGAATGAAAGAAAAATGTGGAGATTTAATATATATATATATATATACACATATACACAACTATATTCATTATTTCATTAAGTATAAGATATAAAAAAGATTAAATTAATTTGAAAACAATATTTCACAAAATCTTGGGCTGTTACAAGAAAATTCCCAATGAAATTTAGGATGCCTCAAAAACATGTTAAAAACATTTATATAATATATATTAATATAACAAAAATATTTATTCACATGATTTAAATATAGATCACATTTATGTAATATTAGTACTCTAGTATTAAAAGTAATAAATCTAAGAATCTTAACATTCCTCTTTAATTATGTTAATGGTAAAAAAGATGGACAAACCCCTTTACAACCAATTCCATTTTACACCCTCTAATTCACCAAATATGTATAATTATACAATATAAATCCTTAAATTTCAATTATTTATCCACCCATTTTATAATGAGTCCCCGAATAGTGGTGTTTTAATAATATTTAATCATTTATAAAATAATCCATTGACATGACTTCAAATTTTTTTTTGGAAATTAAATCATTAATGTTTTTTGAAAAAATAAAAATGGTGTTTATATAAAAAAAAATTTAATTTAAATAATTTTATGGTACTCTTCTGGAAAAATCCTACTACAACATAAATGCTCTAATTTATCATTAATTCATTTTCAAATATTTTATTATTATATTTTTTATGGCTTAATTTAAATTTATTTATATTGATGTATATATTTTGTTTAAAAAATTTATGTTTATTTTATGATTTCAATTGGTGAATAATGTATTATATAGGACTTAAGATTCCCAATCTGTAAACCCATTTATTTTGGGAAGCTCAGTCGAATCTGATACCACTTTCTTGGTCAGGATCCTTCATGGGAAGGAAAAATAACCACAGGGGATCACTTATTTAGTTAACAATTTCAAGATTTTTAATAACTAGAGTGTTATTTTTGGTCAAAACATGAAGGAATGGAACTTTGAGAATGATTCTTTGGTCGAAAAAGGGAGTCCAAGAGAGAGCATTATTTTAAAAACATGTATGGGTTTCATAAAAAATGAATGTAAGCTCATTGTTAAAGGTGATTCCCACAGTCTTCATCATTCCTATAGCCCTTAATTTGGGTTCTAATTTTATTTTATTTATTTCAAGATAATAAATAGTTCATTTTATATAAGCTAATCTCTCTATTTATATTTATCAGCAACATAAAAATTACAAGATATTTTTTTTGAGGGACACCAACATGACCTCATATATTCCCCAAAAAGAAATATTACCGAAAATATCTTCATCACATTGTGTTAGATTAGGAAAATATTATATTATTAATATGATATATTGGGAATAAACACAAATATAGCTATATACATATTATTAACATGAGATTTCTTCACATTAATTATTCATCTTATTAATTTTATATTCGAAAAAAAATTACTTATGAATTAAATATAGTTCTAACATTTTTTCTCCCAAGGAGGTTTCTAATTGAGTTTTCTATTACTCAACTGATTAATTGATTCAAAATGAATATAATTGTATTCATTTAAAAATGATTTTTTATGTAATTAATAATGGGTTTTTATTGGAAAATGAGTGTATAAAAAATGGATTTTGAAGAATGAAAAACAAATGAAAGAGTGAAAGTGGGATGAAAATGGAATAATTAATATTTTGAGGAAAGTAAGAACTAAATATAGAGAAGTGATATTTTATATGTTCAAGATATGTAGACAAGACCAAACCAAACCATGAATACACTAACATTAAGATACATTGTTTACATATCAATATATATATATATATATATTATATGCATAACATATTTTTATTTATTTATTATTTTTTCAAAATAAATATTATTTAATATTATAGGAGGAATATGAATTGAAACTGTATGGACAATAATCATATGAGAAAGGAGTATGGGTATAGAGTTAAAGATTTCATTGAGTTTCCAATATAGAATGCATAATATCCATCTCAAATCCATTTTTCATGTTTACATTATTTTTATTCAAGTTTAATTATTCTGTAAGTGTTACAAAAGAATTTAATTTTTCATGGAATATTTCATAGCTGTTAATGTTAGACTACAAAATAGGAAAATATGGTTGTACATAATCACTGGGATGATACTACCATTTAGGGATTTTATTATATGAATACCATGGTAAATGTTGATGAAAATCATATGGAAAAAATAAAAAGTAAAATTGAAGATGAATTTAAGGATTGTCCAAAGTTATTTGAAAAGTTAAAAAAATGAAAAAAGACCATTTTATATTAGCTGTACTAAATAAAAAACATTTTTTTTCTATATTTAGGTTTTAAAATTTGAATTATGGAAGTAGATAGAGAGACACTAGTTTTAAAAAACTACTTGGTGGCCTCAATGATATGCGACATAAAAAATAGGGATTCCTAGGAGAACATTTTGTGCTAAGAAAATACTATATTCAATTAGTATGATATCTAAAAAATAAATTCCTATATAAATGATTGTATATTGATTCATAAAAATCATGAATCACTCAGAAAATTCCATAGGTGTTTCGTATATATATAAAAGAAAGAGTATTCAAGTCCTTTAAAAGATTTATGATATATTCCTATAATTCCAAGGTTTAATAAACTGTATTGATGTTAGGAAACATATTGAAAATTAACATGCCACATAGATACAAGAATTAATGAAGGGAAACTATGTCTCCAATAGGACTATCCTAGGTTGAAGAAAATTAATTACAAGTGTCCTTAATTTAGTGTAAATACATGAAACCTCTATATTGAATTATCAATAAATAAATAAATCATTTTGTTGTACAATGTATTACTCACTATACATGGCCATTTTTATTTGTAAATTATAACTTCCCACCCTTGTTATGGATTAAACAAAAATAAATTATGCTCTCTCTTGTTATTGATGGAAAAAAACCAGTTATGATATTGATGTCTATTTAGATATTTTAATTGAAGATATGAAATTGATGTGGGATTTATGTGTTACACTATTTGATTCTCATACAAGTTAGGAGTTCATATTTTGATCCATTTGGTATGAGAGAATAAATTAATTTTCTACTTATGGAAATTTTTTAGGATATAGAATTAAATAATTGTTGGGGTGTCCCATTTTTTAATAAGGTATACACTCAATTAAGTTGTATCCTTCATTAATGATTGTGTTTCTAAGATATCACAATTGTTTTCTCAACTGATAGAAATACTGATCATGGAAAACATTATTCGATGGAAGGACATAATGAGGTACATCACTATCTCTACTAATAGGTGATCAACTATTAAATATGTAAAAATACATTGACACTAATTTTGGTAATCGATATTTAAAAAAACCAAAAAAAATTGGTTGAAAAAGGAGATCAATTTTCATTCGATTTTTCATTTGAATTTTCTAAACATAATATATATTCTTAATTTCATGAACATATAAAAAAATTTATGTGACATTGTTATTGGAATGTTTTTAAATATACCAGAGAATACTAAAGATAGAATTTAGTCTTGTTTTAACATAATTAACCTAGGGATAAGAAAATATTTGAAACCAGTTAAGGGTGAAGAACAACCTTTTCTTCATTAGGCATCTTACACTCTATCCATATAAGAAAAATTTTAATTTCTCAAATTCCTTAATTGAGTTATTGTTCTAGAGTGGTATTCATAAAATTTTAATAATTTCTTTTCAATGACTAATGTGAAGTTACAGGTTTCTAAAATTTCATTATTTCCATGTTTTTATGCAATACATGATGCATGTCCCTTTATACTAAAAATTTTCTAAAAAATATCATCATAAATTAACAATACATTTCCTCTTTTTTACAAATCTTAATAAAGTAAAATTAGTGACCATTTGATGTTCCCAATCACGAACAAGGATATTTAAATCATATTATATGATTTTGAAATTCTATTCCCAATATCTTTATTTTATATAATTGTCCACTAGATGGTTTATTTGGTATGTGAGATTCATCTATTTGACCCATCCCATTTTAAATGTACGTACTCCATTGAACATTATATGAGTATTTTTAAAATTGATTTCATGAATCGTAGTCATAAAAAAATGTATTATAATGATATATACTATTTTACAATCTATATATTTATATTCTAACTAATTATCTGATGTTGTTAACACCAATTTCTTAATATATCATCATAATTGACGCCTTCTGGTTGAAGTGTTTTTTAGAAGATATGTTGTTATAATTTCCAATATAGAAACAATGCATGTTGAATATTAAATTTTACATAATATAAAAGTGGTTTCTAAATACGTTGAATCCCACATGATACTTGTAAAAAATTTGAATTTACGAAGTGATGAAGGATGGATATCATATACTCATAATCAAATGTTTTTAGGATTGTTTTGGGATCCTATTTATAAATACATATTAGAAATCTAAATTCAATTGCCAAATTACTTTGATGGATACTCATTGGAAAAACATTAAATGTTATATTGTTCACAAATTTTGTAATTAATAGTTATAAATTCTATATAAAGGAACAAGATGAATGTATTATACAGCAATAAATGGAGTTACCCATGTGGTAGAAGCGATGCATGTTTCCAGTTTTAATTATAGAGCTCCAATTTATGAAAATATATCATATTTCAGTATCATTGAACAAATATATGTGTTATGTTATATGACATTTCAAGTGCATATTTTTAATTGTAAATGGGATACAAACAAGATGGTAGTAACAGTCGATGAATTTGGATTTGTGAGGGTGAATATCATTATTTAAAAATGTAATGATAAACCAGTTATAATGGAATCACATAAAGGAAAAGTATTTTATGTTTTAGATCTAGAGAAAAAGAATTTACCATAAAAAAATGAAACACATGATATGGAAGATATGACTCCAACTGAATTTTTTCATTATAAAAGAGTCATTTTAGTTTTTAACCTACATCCCAAATCCAAAATTGAGAAAAAAAACATATTTTTTTAAAGCATTATGAAAAGGATCGATAATTATTTTGAAACATGTAGTAATTTACTGCACATCTACACAACATGAGATGTTCCCATTATAACTCAACGTGTATGTTTTCAATATTAAGGAGTCATTTTAGTATAAAACATATGTCACATTTCCAAAATTAAGAAAATGATATCTCATTTTTTTCATTCTATAAGAAAATGATCCATAATTAATTTATGAAATGTTATAATTGCGGACACATTAATCATACTCATGATGTTTTCATTATTATACAAAAAATTTTTTATCAATAAAAATGTTTCATTTGTGTAACACACATGTAACAATCCAAAAATGAGAAAATGAGCAAATATTGTTGTCATGCATTACAAAATGATCCCTTATTCATCTGCTGCATATGGGAATTGACCAAAAAATAATATGATACATAATATGGAAGGTATGGAATCAAGTGTGTTTCTCTAATATAAATGTGTCATTCAGTATAAAACACACATAACATAGGAAAAAATTATAAAATGTGATTTGATTATCTTCAATCATTTTGAAAATTTGGAGTATATGAATTGACCACTCATCAATATGATACGTGATGCGGTCAATATAACTCTAACTATGTGTTTTAATATAAGTTTCATTTTAGTGTAAAACGTGAAACACATTTCCAAAACTAAGTGAATGATATTTAATTTTCATGAAACATTAGGATAGAGATACATAATTCATTTATGGAATGTAATAATTGAACACATGTCAATCAAACACATGACGTAACCAATATGGTTTAAAATGATTGTTTTTAATATGAAAGTATCATTTTAGTTTAACATGTGCTTCTTATAGACAAAACTAATTAAACAAGCTTATATATTCACAACACTTTAGGAAAATAGTCTATAATTCATTTTTGGAATATATGAACTGATTTTTGTAATTATTAATATAATTTATATATGCTATTATTTAACATTATAATTTATAATTCATAATATAATTATTAAAAAATATTTAATTAATAATTAATAATTAATATTAAATTTACAATATAATCTTAATTAAAAAATTAATAGTAAAATTGATAATATCATTAATATATAGAAAAATAATTTAATTTATCATATGTAAATTATATAACATTAATATTAAATTTTTTATTTACTATTACTAAAATTAACATTGGTTTTATTGCAGGGATCAAATTTTGTAGGAAGAAATTTTTTTGGAGAAAGCCTACGATAAGGGTTTTTATTTTGTATATGGGTTGTTATTTTTTTGATAAATTTTAAATATCATATCAATGTATATATCGTTTTAAGTAAATTTTTAATTGAAATGGAAATTCAATGTAATATTTGTATTAAAATGTCATTCATTGTACATTTTTATTTCTATATGTTTGTTTTTTTATTTGGGTTAGTAGTTATAGGGCCAATGTAGCTCTACAGAAGTCATATGGCCTTCATGATTTCTAAAAGAGAACTAGTACAAGACCCATTTTTTAGTTATTTTTTTATAAATGATAAAGGGGACATTTATGCAAAATTTCACCAGTATTGATAAAGGCCTGACAGTTTTATCTACACTATGATTTTCAGCACTATTTTTACACTAAAACAACCTACTTTTCACTTTTATAGGATAGTTTTGTAGTTTTTATAAGAATCATACTTCCAAAAGGCATTAATGTTGTGATTCTAGTGGTATCTTTAAAAACAGTTTACTTACCTATAGAATTGTGTGTTGAAGGATTGTGATAATAAACCTTATATTCAAGGGAAAATTCTAAATAATATTTAGATAGGATTATAAAGAAGAAGGAGGGTGAACAATTGATACAAAAAAAGAGGTACACGAGGTTTCTAGTTGAGATATGTTTACGTTTTTACACTTTTCTACATGTTTTTTTAGTTTGAGTTTTGATCCAACTTCATTCAAAAATTCCATGTTCATATTGACAATAAGTAATTATCATAGAAATTTGGATTGAAAACATTATACGGACACGATTTTCAACTTGATAAAATTAGTGTTTAAACATTATAAAATCTATTGGGTCATTGTATTTTTTATCTCTATCTATCTCAAACCTAGATTCTTGGGTTTTTTAAAGAGAGTAAACACTAATGGAAATCCACGAAATAAAGTTAGGATAAGAAGTATAGGATAACATTGTCCAAAAACATTGGGAAACCCACCAAGAAAGCATGGGGGAGATTCAATGGGGGAATAGGATATAAGGGAGAGTGGTTTGGGAGGCACCATCATTTTTAAAAACCATACAAGGAGGAATAAACCTGAAATGGGGTAAAAGGTGGGAGAGAAAAAAGTGGAATTTCTAAATTTTTATTGACATGGAAATATCTAACTCTTTGGCCTCACTATTTCACAAATTCTGTGCCAACCATTCAAACCCAAATGGAGAGAGGAGACACCATCATGGTTTTTATGCATAGTTGGGAAAATTATGCAGCAACCTTGAGACATGGTTATGTAAAAAATTATAGTCCCCCTTACACTCCTTCCGCATGGTTTCCTCTAATCGTGATCATGTCGTATCCTAGGCCACAAAAACAAAAATCAAGCTGCATAGTTACTCTTTAGCCCTGTACGGTATGGACCAAACCATGATCAAAACACCCCAGACAAACCATGCCTGAAGTAATTGAAATGAAAATACCTTTAGCCTCAACAGGATGCATATTTTACCTCTAAATCATGCATGCAAAATGTTTAATGGGCCAAAACTGACATTAAGTATCCAAAACACAAAAAATTTCACTAGGAATTCGATCTAAACCTCAATCAAAATTCAAATCTAATAAAAGAATAAAATAAAATAAAAACTATGGTCAGGGTGTGACAATTACCCCCACCAAAAAATCTTTTTTCCCCCATAATGACACCCAGCGAAACGAGAACAGAAAATCAATCCTAAAAAAGAATTGAGCTAGATGGAATAATGAAATTTTGGGAGAATTTTTACTCCATAAGTAACACATGACTATCTCCAAGAGAAACCAAAAAAATAAAAACCATATAAAAGGTGGAGGGTTTTCCCCACCATAATAATTTAGCTAGCACCATGACACTCATAGGTAAAATCAAACACAAAGAAACCTGGGAAGATCCTGCAAAAACACACCAGTATAACAACTGATAACTTTCAAATGAAAACCCCCTTACATAATGGAAAACCCCATGAGTGGAACCCAAAATCAATCATAGAGGAAAAATAAATTTCATTAATTCCATATTACAAATGAACATTAAAAATGAACATAACCTAAGATAAATCTGGTCCAAAGAAGGGGTAACCACATAATAGAGTCAGTCATCCAGAGATTCAAATCACTAAAAAATCACCACTGAACCTAAAAGATCACTGAACCATCAATCATTTTCAATAAAATAAAATTTTAAAAAGGATAGTACACTTAGACATTTACAATAAAAAATTTAAACATAAAAACAATGAGAACTACAATAAGGGGATTAGAATGGCCTCTACTCCCACAACAGAAAAAACTAGTCCATGTTTCTCCACACACCTAGGATTTCTTAAGTATGTGAGATGATTCACTTTAGGTACTATGGCTGGATCGTTGATTTCTGATGTATACAATGCCCCATAGTCTGGATATGACCAAATCTAAGAAAGATTCCCTCTTATGATGATACTACTTGAAGAACATCTCTAGATATCCCAAATATCTACATTGCTCGAAACTTTTTACCAAATTTTGACAAGATGGATTTGAATGCGAAAAATAAACACATTAGAAGCATAAATAATATGTAGTCTTAAACGACTCCCGTGTCATCCCAACTTGCAATGATGGTAGGATTCTCACGTCACACCACTCCAAACTCATACAATCAAATGAACTTATAACAACATACTCTTTATAGCCTCAGTATTTTCAAGAAAACATGAAGATATATTGAGCTTCTCCAATCCACTCCACTACTTCTAACAATATTTGATCTAATTTAAAAATAGGAAACAAATGAGAAGATATCGACTCAACCACTCCAGTAGGATTTTTGGTAGGGACAATAAATGAACAAAACTCACTAGAAACCATTAAGACCTTTTTGTGAGGAATACTCTAAAAAACACAAAAAAATCAATATCTTACCAAAACCCATAAAAAAGAAAATCCCCAACCAAAAATAGCCACTGGATAATCCAAATGGTACTAACACAACAAAAATCCGTTTTTGAAATAACCACTCTTTCCATTTCAAAGAAAAAAACATATCATCCCAAATCCACTTTTCAAAATACCAAACACACCTTTCAAATCTAAACTCAAACACCAAAAACCATATTCAAAACAAAATAATGTTCTAAAAACCATTTTCCTTTCTAAAATCAACCAATATCGCCAAAAATAAAACCAAAACACAATTCACACTAAACTCTAAGAATTGGGAACATGGGATGATGAAAACCTAGTGTCATGGTTAGTGGGCCATGCCTCAAGTAATAACCAACCACTGGGAGGACCTGGAAAAATGAAATCAGGCTCAACATGGGTCACTACACCACACAATTCTTCCACACATCAATAGTTAACATCCATTTTCATTCCCTATCCACACTCCCAAAAACTAAAATAAAGACTCAAATATCCGAATAGCCTTGGTAACTTGTTGCACAAGATGAGAAAAGAGTGCAAAAATATAATCTCTATCCTACCTCATGAGTTTTGGAAGACATATTATTAGTGTACCTAATTCCCCAAATTACAAGGGGATGATATAATTCCATTTTTTCATGAAGCAACCCAGGTTGACCCAGAAATCGGTCTCCCGATCATGCCCATAACAAGGATCGAGAGGTGTTTTTGATCCTCTCAGGCTATCAAAATTAATTGGGAATCAATGATATCACAATATGGAATAATTTAAAAGAATACATCTAGTAAAAAATATCTAAAACAAAGAAGCTAGTAAAACCAAAATATGTGAAAATCAATCCTTATAGAACTGATCAAAAAATAAGAACAACTAAATGAAACAAAAACTAAAAGATGAAGTTTAAGCTAAATTAGAATGACCCAATCTCCATTTGAACTTTTCTCACCACCATCCACAAACCAACCATCTCTATAAGAAAACCTAAACTAGAACCTTAACCTATAATATAGCTCAGGTCTATGGATGCCAAGTGGAACAAGTAGGGTGTGATCATAAAAAAATAATTTTAAAATCACCACATGGTACATGAATTTCTTTTACTAAAACAGTCAATAAACATTATTTTTACATAAATTAATGAAAATAATATTTTACCATTTTTATTAACTAAATAAAACATTCCAGGAACACCCATTTCAGAAACAATGAACACTACTTCTCTTTGGA
Source organism: Viscum album (assembly GCA_963277665.1). NCBI lineage: Eukaryota > Viridiplantae > Streptophyta > Magnoliopsida > Santalales > Viscaceae > Viscum > Viscum album. The sequence goes on from OY728128.1 coordinate 718,985,495, forward strand.
AAATATTTTTCTATTACCAAACTAATTTGAAAATCAAAACCAAAACAAGAATCCATACAAGATGATAAGAAGTGTCTATGATAAAAATAAATAAAATAAAACAAGTATGAAATCATGAATCTATATAAAATAGAACATAATGATAATAATCATTTTCATATCCTAAACAACTCTAGAAGAAATAATTTTATTTACATATTTAAGACTCACCGACCGATATATGATGTAGCTCCTAAGTCAATAACCAAATCGATACTCTAAACATACCAATCCCATGGAACATTCAAAATATCCTCTTATTAAATCAAGTGGTTAGGAACTTATCTGATTAGTTTTCACAAGAAACCGTCACTCGACCCAAGAGAGGATTCCCATATGACTCATAATAATAATATATTGTGAGTGGGGAGGTTTTCACATGAATATCTCAACTAAAATTCAAATTAACCATGCTTTTGTATCCCAATCAATAAAACCAACTATGTGATGAAAATATACTTGGAGGGCCCACCGTAGAGGTTACCATCACAAGAAAACCATCAAAGGTTCCAAATCAGTTTGGCTCCCCTCCTTGTTCTCGACGTGTTCATGGTGGCTGATCCTTGCCGCGGTGGTGTCCTGCGGCTTCATGGGCTTGGCCACCTCAGCATTTTTCATTGTTCTAAACTACTTCTAGATCAATTAATTATCAATGTATAAGTCTTCCATGGCCGAGTGGTGTTTGTCCAATGGTTGAGTACTATATTCTACAGCCTGATGGCACTGCATCGTCTCTGGTGGTGTGTTGGGTGGTTGTCATGGTATCTTCTTGCAGCTTGGATGGTGAAGACATGATTTGGGTTTGGATTTTTATGGTGTATTTCTATAGGAACACTAGTGATTGTCACTCGTTCATCATTTTTTTCTTTCATTTTTGGTTTTGGTCTGCTTAGTGCCCAGATATAGGGATGTGTTGACTCTCAAGGATGATTTGGTTATTGATTATATTCATCTTGGTACTAATTGATGTTAGGATTTGGGTTTTTGGGAATGTTTTTGTGTGGAATGCATTGATTTTGTTGATCTGTTGGCGTTCGGGTGTCTTAAAATTGATTCGTGTCTGAACTCTTTATGATGTGCATCTTATAGTGATGAGTTATGGTGAAGTAGTGAAGAAGTTTTTATGAAGGGGGTCTCGATCTATGGAAGTATTGGTGTTTTTTTCCATGGACCCGAAGCACTAGAGTTGATTTAATAGTTATGGGAACTCCAAAATAATTTAATAATGATCATGGTGTTCTGTAGTAGAAGGGTTAAGGGGTTTTATCTAGGATTAGATTTTGGATGGCTTCATCCAGTCATTTTACAGAGAAATTCTCTAGAAAATATTTATTGATGGTTCTTCCAGCATGCATGACTATTCATATTTTTGATGTTTGAGAGGGTATGGATCAGCCATCCTGACCAGGCCCATGTATTTCTTCATGGGACAACTAGCTGAAAAATCATGCATTGTTGGAGGTTTTCCATATAGATGTTGATGTTGGGGAGGGGTATTACTAAGTAGGTTTATTTTGGTCTTTGACCTTTGAATCATGTAAATTTATCACCATCATTGAATCCATGTTAGGTTTTTCCCCTTTATTCCTTTAAAGGGGTTTTATTCAAAAATAAATAAAAATTTCATCCTTGGGGCCATTTAGTCAGTCATCTAAGGTGCCAAATGGGTCTACACATCATGTCACATTAAAACAAATTTCTCGAAAAACTACAAGGTACCTTCCGAGCCACCCACATAGAATTAAATTCCCTTTCTAAAACCATTTCCAAAACCAAGATGAAAATGTACAACATGTTCATAAGGTGCCAAAGGGTCCTTTATACCATCTAGTTACAATTCATATCCCAAGATTCAAAAAAGTACATGACATGGAAAACACATTTGGAAATGACATTTGAAATCATTTAGAGTACAAAAATAAATTTAGAAAACATTATGAATTTTCAAATAACCTTTTAAAAATATTAGTTATGTGGAAGAGGAGGAAGAAAAGGAAATTTAGTTTGAAAACAAATGTTTTAACAAGATTCATGTTAAAGATCCATTTCAATTTTTATGACTATCCATATGTGTACCCTGTGAACATATGGATATGACTATATCCAATGGAAAACTCATTGAAATATATTATATAATGATGGTATTAATTTAAAATTCATAACCAGATCAAAAACCCCATTATAAGGGAACAGACATACACACCAAATCATAAATGTCACAAAAATTCAAACAAAGAATCAAATTTACCAACAAACCATGATACTAAAACCTATGCGAGGATAAAAACAACTCAAAGCAGCCAATTTAATCATTAAGGGCCATGAGAAATCATATTAAACACTTTAAATACATAAATTCATAGGCATATTTATGAAAACCATTTGGAAAATAATTTACATCCACTTTCCATTATAGTAACCAATAAAATTTAAGATAACACACCCCAAACATGATTATAACAATTATAAACTAGTTAAAGATACTCAAGCTTCACATGGAATGGTTTGTAAAGGAAGATAATTTAAACACCTACATATATTTCATGACGATGAGCTGAAACTATGGGAGAGGGAAGAACATTACCTAAGAGATAATCCACACACCATAGAATAAAAGGAACACAAGATAAACATAAACCCTAGCTTATAGGGTTCTTCCAAGAGAGAAAACACCAATGGAATACCTATACATAAATAAATAAGAAGAAGAAGATTAGAAAATTAGGAAAGACCTCAATGAAACTCACCTAGAAATCTTGGGGCAGCTTTGATAGAGGAAGAAGAGCCAAGGGGAATGGGTTTGGGAGCCCCCTTCATGTTCCAAATCCGACCAAGGAGGGTGAAATTTGTAATGGGTTAAAAGTACAGAGCGGAAAGATAGTAATTTTCAAAATTTTAATGAAATTGACAAGTTGATTAGTTTGGACACATTTGTTTACAAACCACGCGCCAACAACACTCACCATACTGGAGAGAAGGTAGAACCACGTGGTTTGTCCACACAGTTTGGGGAACCAAGCGCAAGTCGTGTTCCATGCCCTTAACACACAAAAACTTTCATAATTAGTTCATGGACTTGAATGGTTTTTTACAAAAAAATTATCAAACTATTCCTAGAAAATAGTCCAAGAAAAATTACAATGAAAACACCCCAGCCTCAACAGGATATAGAGTTTACCTATAAACCATGCAAAAAAATCATGCATGGGGCCAAACCCCACCCACAACATCCAAAACTCAGAAATTTTCACTAGGAACTCAACTTGAACCACAACCAAAAAATCCAAATATAGGAAAATAATAAAATAATGGAAAAATAATTGTCAGGGTGCGACAATATGATATTTTTATTATGAAATTAAAGAGTTATAATGTTTATAGTTTGAATAAATAATGTTAAGTTTATTTAAATATGTTTGTGATAGAGATTTGGAGTAATGTTTTTGAGTATAAGTAATGTTTGAGTGTTTTAGAGGAAACATCATGTTCTTAAAAGATTTTTTAAAAATAATAAAAAATTTAAATGAATTACACCAAGCTCTAAACGGAAAAACCATGTAATAAGGGTATAATAATGTACCGTTAAATGATAAGAATTTTTTATCTGAAATTAAATGTACCATTTATATAGTACACATGACTATAGATTTTATTTTAATCAATCTTGAATAAGGTATAAAAGATCATGTAATTACTATAAAGTGTCTATCATTAATGGAATTTCTTGATCGCATTGCTGAGTGAAATTGCAATTTTTAATGAATCAATGATGATTAATTTAAAAGAGACCAGTTAGTTCACCTTGATCAACCCTGAATAGGAAATATGGGAATAGATGAAGATAAATTTTTAAATAATTATTTGTAATTCTTACTATTGTTAATGGTAATATTAAAGAATGTATTATTATGAAAGGAAATTATATTCAATGGAAAAAATAGTATTGTCTTACTATTGAATAATAAAGGGTTAATATTTTTGATAAATTATTAAAATAACATGGTTTACCTAATTAATGAAATTAAAAAACTCATATTCTAAGGTCTATTATATAGAAATGAAGAAAAATTCAATTGTTAGTTTATGTGAGTTTAAATTATAGAAAATATTATAGGTTGGGATTAGTTAAATATCACAAGAAATATCCTGATAAAATATATTTAAATATAAATATAAATATTTATATATATTAATGTATATGTGTATGTGTGTATATATAGATATTTATTTTCAATAAATTTTGATAATTTTTGTTGTTGTTGAGAAAACATTTGTGTCCAATAGTGGATATAAGTGAATTTATATGAGTTGATCACCATCACACCACTCTATAAAATGTTGAAATTTCTATTATTCATTTTTTAATTTTATTATTATAATAGAAGTACTGAAAAATATATTTAAGTTAGTTTGACTAGATTATAAAACTTTATTTCAATAAACCAATGTAATTTGAGTGATGTGTGATTTAAGAATGACAAAAAGTGATTTTTATATATTCTATTAATTAACCACTAAATTAGAGGGGAAAATCATTTTTTGTGTAATATATACAACATTATTTTCTTTATTTAATTATTAGGATAATTATTTGATAATATATTATATGAAAATGAGGTAAAAGGTCCAAAGTGGTGAAATAATGTATAATTTTAAATTCATACATTGATTCAACCCCTATCGAGGTATTGAATCTATTGGAAAAAATTATTAACACACTATTCTCCATTATTTTGTATATCGATAGATCATTTACATATCTATAAATTTCCACTAACTTGGGAGACAAATAATTGATCTATTTTTTTAAAAGGTTGGGGCTGAAGCCTCATTTATTATTTAAAGAAAAGACCTCTTTAGACTAGGTAGAGGGAGACCCATTACATATCCTGAAGGCCCAAGTCCAAGTGGCATGATTACAAGGCCTGAAAGCCCACTTTTTTTGCCCAAAGAACCCCTCGATGAATAGTACATCTACAATACCCGGGCAACTATAGTGCCTGATATAGTACTGCCACCGCTATAGTGTCACCGCTACACAGTGTTGCTACAGTGCTGCTACAGTACCCTTGGAAATTAGTCCCTACCCGGATTTGATCCTGGATATTTTCGATGTCGTTATATGTTGTTCTCTATTAAACAATATACCTTTTTCGTCAAAGAAATATTTAATTATACACTATTATATTTGATCTGAAATGTGAAAATTGGTGTCCAAAATAATATAAAACCCCAATGAATTTTCAACTATCACGAGGAAAAAAATTAATGTTATAGCGGTGTATATTCCTTAGTTTTTTTTCATGGTGTTTGGTTGTAACTTTTTGTTTATGATGTAGGGGGTTATAGAAAACCAAATTATTTATCATTATGATAGTATCATATTCTAGGTCACATAAATCTTGGGTATTTATTTTTTATATCTATAAAACATATTCCATTATAATACATTAACTTATGAAAAATAATTATCTATGTTACCTTGAGATTATAAACTCACTACATTCTTCTATTTCTACATTTATCTATGAGATAATGATTAAATTTTGTATTGATAAATCTATAAGTTAATGGTTTTATTTAGTATTTATCTCTTAAACAACTTATCTAATATATTATGCATTGAAATAAATTTAATGATTATGTATATAAATATCCTTCCTAAATATACAAATCAATAGATCATGTGTATGATTTTTATATCACATTAACATGAAATGAAGTAATAAAAAGTCATGGTGATTTAATTTTAGTGGTTTAGGTTTTTTAAAATACAATAATTATTTAAAATCATATAAACTAGTCTTAAATGATTATTTTTTATTATAGTGGCTTTAAACAGAGCAGTTTGGAAGTTCTTGAAATTAATCAAGAATGGAAATAAAATTTAATATAAATTTATATAAAATGTAAAATTTAGTAATTATGTGAATAAGATAAATATAATTTTAAATTATTTTCATATTTACCCAGTACATAATAAAAAACATATGTGATTTAAAAAAATTTAAATATTTGATAAATTTAAACTATTCTGAAAATAAAATTTTGTATAGTGATTATTTAAAAGAGAATAATAATTATAATTATATAACGTTTAAAGGGATACTTATAACATTGGGAGATATATCACATGATATCAAGCACATACTTCACCTACGAAGGAGTACATATTAATTCTAAACAACCTCAAATTTATATAATAACTTTTATAATTAATTTAAATAGAAATTAAAACAAAATTAACATTTTAAACATTTTTTTAAATCCAATATGAAAGAAAAATTATAAAAATAGTAATTCATAATGACACTGAAAAAAGAAAAATGAAATAGAAAAAAACCGTACTTTTTTCTTTTTTGAATAACATATATCCTCTATCGAATATTTGGATGAACATTTTCATACAACTTCCCCCCACCACATCCCACAAAATATCAGAAATTAAGGAACTATGACTTCTATTTTCAAGAATTATGATACTTAAAATCTATATCTACACTATAATATGAAGGTAGTGGTGTGAAGAATACTTTCCAACAGTATTTAGACAAAATAAACCAATATTTTTTCATGCAAGATATTTTGATAAAATTGTCATGATAAATACTTATTTGGATAAAGGGTTAAAGGATTTAACATATGGTTGTCATATATTATATATATATAGATATTACAAAATTAAAATTCTCCCCTAATACTGATTAATTATATATTTTTTATTATGCCAACTTCATATTCATTAAATAAGTTGATTGGATATTCACACATTTATATATATCCTTCTATATATTTATTAGTTGCAATTTTATTATAATTATACATGTATGGTGATAATTTCATTGTAATTTATTTTCTATTTTTTATTCATTTATTCATCTACTATATTCTATGATACATTTTATAAAATATTGAGTTCTAATTTCATCATTTAATAATTTAAATAACTTGATCATAGTAACCAAACTTTGGTGTCGAGGGATTGAACCTCAGGTGTAGTGAAATTATACAATGAGATATAATGTCGGTGCTATGTTTGGAAATAATGTTAATGAATATAGTGTTATTATTAATCAAATTAGTACCATAATAGTGAGAATAACTCTATTTTTATAACAAACAATTTTATATGTACATATACACTTTTTTCCCTCATTAAGGATAAACAATATTGTATTGGTTAATGATCTATCAACATATATATTAGAGTTTGGACAATAATCACCAATAGGTATTAAAATGGATTAAAAATTATAGACAATAACTCTGCAATTTGGATTATCATTTAATAATATGTCAATGAGAGTTATATATTCATTATGGGGTATTCTGATAAACATTATAAATTGATCTAAAAAACTATCAAAGGTTACATGTAAAATAAATATAGAGTAAAAAACATTAAAATAAATATTCTTATACAGATAATTACTATACGAGAAATGAGTTTATATGAAATTTTAATTTCTAAATTTATTATATAAGGATTATTTGATTGATGATTATTACCTTCATAACATCATATGGATTTTTGTTTATATATAAAGAACACATAGAACACATCGAGTAAGATATAATAAATTTTGCAAACCAAATAAAATCCTACAATATGTGTAAAAATAGAAAATTATTAAAATATATGTGGAGGGGATGTCATGTTCCATTATGGTAAATAATAATTTTTCAAAATCATGCATTACTTATTAAAAAATAGAGAATAATATGATTGTAACACTCTATATAGAAAGTGTAGCATGTGGAGAGGAGAAGGGGAGAGTTTCACTCCCATAAGGGAAAACTTATTGTGATATGAAAACCAAAGAGTGTTTGAGGGTCATAAGAATTTGATAAAACAATGAATAATGTTTCTAGAAATTCTAATGATATAATTAGAAAACAAATTTTTAAAAAATAATTTTTTTTAACATCAACAAGAAAATAATCTTTTTTATAGAAGTACACAAGTTTTAATAGAAATTTCATTATAAGAGATCTAAGATGAAATGTTATCATAAATTATAAAAATATAATTCCATTAATTATTTAATTAAAATGAAATATTATGTAAATATATAATGAAGAAATTATATATTAAAAAATTATTTATGTGTTAAAATATATTATGTAATAGTAATTGGGAAGAAAATTCATTAGTCAATTCAATATAGATTGTATGTGGGATTTATTAAAAACATAATAATTATAATGTTTTTTATATAACATTATAATTTATTTCCTATAAAATAATTTAAAATATCAGTATCAGAGAGAATAAATGATTATATTTACAAGGTAAATATTATTAAAATTATATTCAATGGAGAGATTTCTCCACCTGAATGTTTTTTAAAACCAATACCATAGTACATTTAAGTGAAATTTATCGAGAGGATTTAAGTGATGTGTAAATGAGAGAAGATTATAATTATGTACTAATAATATCCATTTACATCATGAATAGATATTTTGTTTAATTTTTAACTATTTTATATAGATTTCCTCTATATTTATGTGTACAATCATTATATGTCACCTAATCAATGGAAAATCCATATCAATACCTCGTTAGAATATGGATGAAAAGGGGTTTTCAAAGTTGAAAGTGATACTATACAATTTGTATATAAAATATTCATATGGACCAATGAATCTCAATGGTGAGTGAAAATAAATTTTTTAATGAAGAATCATTGTAATTTTGGTTTTGAATTTGTTGTATAGATAACAATATTATCTCAATAAATAATGAGTACCTATTAAATAAAATTTATGAAAAAATTGATGATATGTAAGGGGATAAATAATTTTAAGAAATTGATTCTTTCGGTACTTTAATATAATTATAATGAATATGGATATACCAAAAGATTTTTTATATAATTTACTATCAAAATGAATTAATGGACATGAATTTTTAAATAAATAATACATCCATGATTTTTATGTGTTTAAAGAGTGGATTTTTAAGTAATTGAATAATGGAATTCACAATTTTTATTTTAATAATAAACTCATGTAGTTTATCATTTTTTATAGAGAGTCCTATTCACATACTAAACAGAAAACTAAATATATTGGACACTGAAAAACTATGATTTATGATGATAAATATTAAATCACAAAACCTTTTCACCACTAATGAATACAAAATTTTTACCCTTCAGGGAGAATGATAGATAAATAATGAATAAAACATATTTATATAGTATAAACACAAATTTTACATTAGTTATGTCAATATGATTAGTTTATTGAATATTTATTAATAGTTACTTATATGTATAGAATGATAATACATAAGGTATTTCAATTCACATGAAAAAATAATTTGAATAATGTTTTGACGATATGAGGGGTTATTCTATAAAAATTCTTTATTAATAATAACAATTCATGTGGAATTTTATTTATTTATAGTAAGACATCATAGTTCTTAATTAATTATAATAAAAATTTTAGGGTTGTGTCATGTACATCACAATAAAATAATATTCATGAGATGAAATTTTTTTACCTTTGAAATTTATTTGGTAGAAGTAACCACTATGTTGGTGATATAATGGACCTAAATATCTTGAGATATGTGTGCTATATATGTCAACAAAAAACATTAGAATATATTTTGATATAATTAATTTAAAAATAGGTAATATAAATGATAAGAACTATCATAGGATTTTTATTGTATAATAATCTTTCACACTATAAAATAAAAAAACTCAGATAATTCTATGAGCGTGAGGTATCATAGAATAATATCTATGAAAATTGTGGAAACCTTTATAACACTCAAGTATTTCTTTCAAATGTATATAATAATTATAAAAGAATGTGAAAAAAATAAATTTATCATGATGTAGACCAACCATATTTATTAGAGTTGATAAAAAGAAACCCAGTATAAATGATATCCATTGTAAGAAGATATGATATATAAAATTTTAATGCTTCCAGAGTTAAAAATTGATTAAAATATATATTATGGTTTATAAATAGAATATTCTTGACATAATTGTGAGATTTAAATAATTAATTACTAATTTAGTCATTTAAATCTACTTAATCTATAAATCATGTAAAAAAAAATACTATATTACAACAATAAAGATCATTTTATTCAGGGGAACAATAGGTCAGATATTATTGAATATAAAATGATATTATTATTATATCATCAGTAAAATTAAATGTTAATTTTTTATATAGTTATAGATCTTATATCAACACTTATATCTAGGGGGAATAAAATAGAAGAAGTATATGTTAGAATTCTTCGAAATAGTTTATAAGGGATGAGTATAGAATGTGATTTTTCAAAGAATCTAAAATAGTTTAGTCAATTTTTGGAAGTAATCATTTAGTTAACATTTAAAAATATTCATAATTCCTTAAATACATTACGTATATACTAAAATAACTAATATTCATTAAAAATGGTTTTCATGGCCCTCCCCCATTGGGAACCCCTCTTGGGCCAGTAGTGAATATGGGAGTGACCCTTGATGTCTGCCTCAAATAGGCCATGGGTTAGAGACCATCCTTGAGGGTATATTCTATTCAAATGAGTTTCATTACACTATTATATCCTAGGAAAAAGAATATAACCAGAAATGAAAACCATTAAAAATAAACATAAAATCTCATAATAATTGAATAATGCATGAACAAGTTATGAAGATAAACATCCCAAAAGAAATAAAAAATGATAACCCTAGGAAAAAATTCCAAAATAAAAGATAGTTCTATCTAGATATTTTAGGAAATAATCCATAGAATCCTAAAGAAAATATTTATTGGGGTTATCATAACTAATATAAGTAGGAGGATCATAATTGTGATCAATCATTAAAACATGGAAGGACCACTCTAATGAATTTTTGAACAAACAGAATAACCAATAAAAAATTACAAGGCTGACTAATACCTAGCCTTACACAAACTCACTAATATAATATCATATGAAATATGATAAAATGATACAAATGAATATAATCAAAGGTACCTGATATCCAATTTACTAGAAACATGGAACTCTCATGACCCTGCATTAAATATCATGTTCTCAATACCTGGTACACAAATATTGCTATGGTTTCAACCCAACTTACCCCAACCTCCCCATTGTCCTAACTTCCCATGCTGAATTTGTGTACCCATTCCATAACAACAACATATACTAAAAATCACATATCCACATCTATAATTCACATCACCACCTCAATACATATCTATATTTGTAGGGTATCATGGACCTCAAGGGCATCAACCTTTTCCCTCATTTAATAATCTTTGACCCCAATATATATACCACATAATCATCTCACCCTAAACACATCCTCATACATAACAGAAAGGTTTCTTGAACATTACGTACATCATACTCATTCAATCAACTTAACATGTGTGGAAACCAAAATATAACAATAACACTATGTTCTAAGATATATGGGAGATAAAGGAAGAGGGGGTAGCTAACCATCTGCCCTCACCAACTGGGATTTTTGAAAGAAATAAAGAATAAAAAATTTTGTGAATCTGTTAGAAAATCCAAATAGCTTGGGGTGTATGAAATAATAATAATGAATCACAACATAAATATATAAATATATGTATAAATACATACACTTTCCCGTACTATAATGTGTTCATAAATAAGATACCACTTCAATCTACAATGATCACAACAATACATTCTCCATGTACAACCGAAAAAGCCCATTATCACCTCACAAACCAACCCACATTCCTATATTGAACAATCTCTCAAAAAAAATTATATACAATTTATCTATATAATAACAGGTTATACTAAGGAGCTATTAACCAACCAATGTATGTATATTAAGTTAATTAATTATATATTTAATGGCCAATTATTAAGAGCTATTATAATAGCTTACAAACATGACCATCTAAATTACATGAAATAAAGAAAATAATTAGCTAAAATATAATCTAATTTCCTTTTAGGTTAAGTGTTTTTGAGATTTATAAAAAAAATTAAAATAAAAAAATCTTAAATTTTTCAACTTATGGATATTTTTTCAAGTATTTAAGAATGTTTGTAATCCATATTAAAACTTTAACATATCTCACTATTTTTCTACAAATGTTACCTTTATAAAAATTTTATTCTTTTATTACCTTCATAACCAAGAGAAATAGAAACATAAAAAGTGGGTGAGATCAAATTCATAGTAAGGGAAAAAATATGTAAAAAAAATAAATGATCATAAGTGTTCATAAAAGAGTATATTTATATAATCATGATATATATGAATGTTATACCAAAAAAATAAAAGATCTTAAATCATGTAATAACAATAGAGTACATATTGAAAATTATGGATATTAGAAAAACTGAAAAATTAATAATTACTATGCATCTATAAATATAGAAACCACAATGTAGTGTATCAGGTATCACAAATTATTTTACCACATGGATCATGATTCAATAACCCATTTCACTTAGTTGATTAGGATTCACTCACTTGCTTCCCTTGGTTGATCAGGCTATACCCACATGTTTCACTTAGTGAATATAGTCATGAAAACTCGTTTTCCATTATATCATGACATATAAAATATTAACTAATGCATTTTAGTCTTATATATCACACCACCCATCATCACCCATAATTGTTTTCTAGAAAAAATATATCATCATCAAATAATAAAGAACCATCGAATGATAATTGGATTCCTATCACTTTATAATGGAAATGTATTTTGAAAAATTCATAATTACATCAACAATCATATCATGATATACCTATGAAATATATATGATCATCCATATATATTCATAATACTTATAGGTAAATAACATTCAAACTAGATAATAAAGAATATGGTACTGACATAATATGGATAAATGGTAAATGATTTAGACAACAATTTTCACAATAAATTTACATTACATCATCTAGGTTAACATCCTTCATTCATAGAAATTGAATACTAGGTATTCATAAATAAATTTATTATAAGAAAAGTTAATCCTATTCATAGTTGATGGTAAGGAAATTGAATTGTAGCAATGAATCATATCCTTGATAGAGACGAACATTATATAAGAAATTAATAAAAATAATGCGTATTTCTACAAATTAAAATCTAATTTTGTAATAAATTTAATATAAAAGTATGTTTAAATATTTAAAAAAGTCGTTAAAAAATAATACATCAAATTTTATAACATAAGAAGAGATCAAGAAATTAATGGTTTGAAACCACATGTTAAACCAACCAAATTATAAATTTATATATTAATTATTAGAAAAATCAAGAATCATAAATCTCTTGAGTGTAAATTCTTTTGAATATTAAATGTAAAATGGAGGTGATAAATTTAATGCCCTTTTGAAAATATTTTATTCATTTCTGCAAAATAAAATTTTACACGTCACTTTTGAAAGTAAATTCTGAAAAGGTGATGTGAAATATTTAACATCAATTTTTAAAAATAATCATCAATAATTTATCCTTGAAATTTAAATATTTAAATATATAATATTTTATCCTATTATAAATCATTTTATATTTTAATGAAATTTTGTAATACTTTGAAATAAACTTTGTTGAAAACCCACTTTGTAAAAAAAGTAATAAAAAATTATTTATATTAATTTTTTTAATCAAAATGTGAATTATAATATACTATATAATAATTTTTTAGAGTGGGAGAACCCAATCATGGAATAAAAATGTTCAAGATAAAACATTAAAACTCATAGAAAATATATTTGAGATATCAATATACCTTATCGACAACATACTCCATATGATAAGAAATATTCAAAAACGATTTATGTGGTTGGAAATTAATAACATATAAAAACGATAGTGTACCATATAATACATCCATGCGTATAATATATCCAACTTATATAAAATAAGATCAATATGTTGATCAAAAAATAATGAACAAAATTTGAGTTACAAAAAATCCTTACTATAGGGCAATAATTGAATCAAAAACCATTTTAACAAGGGAATATGATTTGGATTAGTATATCCTACAAAATAAAAAATAATTATAAAAATCTATACCTTGTAATAAAATACACCGTATAAGGAAAACATGCTGTAAAAATTTTATTATGTCTTAATGAATCAAAATTGAGACCATAAAAACCCTTACATCTTGTACCGACTTCACCATATGTACTTTAATATAATGTATATAAAACATACATATATGAACCCATTAATTAATATCCTTAATCATATAATTTCTTATTTATAATCTTCATATATTTTAATTGTCTATATGAAATCTGATTATTTTCCTTCATTTATTATTTTCCTACATTAGGTGTTCACGGTTTTGATCGTTTGAACAAATTTTATAATATAAATGATTGTATTGATTCTTATAAAAAAATTAATATTTAATAGGGAGTTAAAGTTACTATATTATATGATTTATAATACTTTATGATGTTTTAATTTTCTTTCATTAGTGTTTTAGTCTTTATCCTTGAAGATGAAATCAATAACAATCGTGTTTCAATGATTCTTGATGACCAAAATGTGTTTTCCTAATTAATGTGTTTAATGATAATGTTACGATTATATAAATAATATACAGTAATTAATTGCATATTTATATCATATAATACCATTAATTATATTCCCATAGTCATCTATGATATAAATTTATAGCATTTTTTATGTATGTGGTTAAATCGACCAATACATGAACATATGGGAATTAATGGAGAATTATGTGGTGGTGTAGTTTTAATATAATTAAACTAGAAAAAAACTAATCGTATATAGAATTTATTTGTGTTATATATCATAATTATAAGTTATTAAAATAATAAATTAGAATGAAAATATTACATAACATGATAAAAATAATATTCATCTTGTTATGCTTGTTTTAAATGATTAAATTAATAGTGATCATTTACTGATCACATCATTAATAGTCTCTAAAATTTTCCAAAACAGATCCATAATGTTAACATAAAAATACTATTTATACAATACAACCATTCATAGGCTCACCTATGAAAGATGAAAATGCAATGAAAAAAGTGATGATCATGTGTTGGTGGTTGTCCACACATGTGCATGAGCATCATTTTCATTTTTTCAATTGAATGAGAGAAGAATGGATAATGGTAATAAAATAAATTTAATAAAAAATATATATATTATTAATATTCATGAAATTATATAAATATTTTTAAAATTGTTTGGGGGAGGGTGGATGAGAAGGATAATTAAAAGAAGTATTGGGTAAGGAATACATACATTCAGAATTTAGATCCTCTATTGAAGTGTCATTTGTAAATGAATGTCGTGAGGAAATTTTTTGATCTTTGAATAATTAAAAGGTGTAGAAGTGACATACATGTAGTAAATAAAATATATTTTGAAGATAATTTTTAATTATAGGTGAGGCTTCAAAAAGGCTAGAAGTGATATCCTTTTATAGGTGAAAAGGAGAGGTTAATCTTTGGAAAATAATGTTAGGTAACAAATGAGAATAAAATTTCATGACATTTTTGGTGTTTAAATATTTTAAAGACATGTATTTATGAACATATATCCTAAAAAATTTAATCTAGAAGTCCTATGTTTTATATTTATTTAGTAAAATTCAATCCGTATTAGATTACCCATTTTAACACTTCCGAATCATTGATAGAATTTAGCCATATTAATTTTTGTTATCAACAAATTTATAATACGGAACCTCTCAATAAATTTAAAATAAATGAATATAAAATAAGAATCAGTTTAATTTAATAAAAATTTTATGTATAAGATAGTTTACATTTAATTTCAAATAAAAAATTCATTGAAAATCTATTTTTATTATAAAATATATTTTTAATCACTATCTATTATTAATCATATTTAACATTGATTACCATTTATAATGTTGTTAATTTATTTTTATACATGTTAAAAAGTAATATTAGAGTCATATTTTAAAATAGATCTATTTAATTTAAAAAATATAAAAAAATATAAAATTATCATTCTTTAAAAAAATAAACCATTTATAGTTTTAACTAGTTTCTTAACTAAGTTAATAATTTTTAGGAATAAATATAAAATTGACACCTTTAATAATTTGAAAATTTAGTTAAAAAATATTCAATTCAAATTATATGATTCAATTTCAAGAAGATATATAAACTTACTTTAATATATTCAAATATAATGAATACAAATATATTAAGAAATGTGTATCGTATAAGAATAGAAAATTATTACATTCCTATTAATAACTATTAGATGGGAATTTCATTATATAATTGGACATAATAAAAAAAACTAATGTTAAATCATTTTAACCCTTATATAATAAACATTATAGAACCTGAAAAGGATAATATTATGAAGACATATTTTTACACATAAATTGATTTTCATGGATATTTATCTATACTAATTTAATTTTATTATTGAATTAGTATAAGAATGAAATTAAAATTTATTTATAAATATATTTCTTAATTTATTCTTATCTATTTTTACCCTCTAATTCTATGAAAACTTTATAATGGTTATACAAAATTTCATGGATCAAAGTGTTTCAATGTTGCAAGTAAATAACACTATAAAACACATTAGGTTTTACAAAATAAAAAATATAGCTCAAATACCTAGGGTTTTAAAACCATTAATATTTAATATTTTATCATCCCATGTGATATTATATTTGGATAGTACTAAGGAAAACCTAAAAAAAAATATCCACTCTAACCATCACAACCACACTTACCCACATGTCCCAACCATTGTATATTCGGTCCAAAAAATACAAACCATAACACCCCTAGCACACACAACAATATCATATCCAAATCATGTAAAAAAATCCCTACACATTATCCCCCACAAAAACTAACAATTTGAAACCCTAAAAAAATTACAACAAAGATACATAGTCAAAATAAGAACATCTCAACCAGTTTTAGGAACACTACCTCTACATCACATTTCATTTGCTAGCAATATCATTCTGATATTATATTCACATACAATATATTTATGTGATTAGTATTTTATGAAATATGATAGAACCATATCATACACAAAGAATGCTCAAAATTATTAATTATTTAAATAATATTAGTGAACAATAATCAATTACATAAAATTTTGAGCTAATATACATAAACACATTAAGAACTCATTCAGAAGAAAAAAAGATAATTCTAACCCATTGATTTATAAAAAAAATATTGGGGAGTTTATGAATCTACAACACAAATTAAAGCATTTTCAGTCATTGCGTGATTAATAAGAAATGAAGAGATGATTTCTTGATCATTATTAAACCGAGAAAAACTTTAAAAACCTGATTTACAACATATATCACCAGCCACTAGATCTAACCTCATAATACAACCATATTTCACATCCACATCCTTCATTGGATGATCAATGGAGAGAAATCCATGAAGTAAAATGGGTTGGACTCACCTTATATCAATTACTATCCTATTCTTAAATCAAAGGTATAATGTCTAGGAAAATGTATTGAATTGTATTCTTAATTCACACCCAAGTAAAAAATGGTTAAATAGGATGAAATTAAATATAATAGAATTTATTGGATCTCTATAATTTATAATAAGGTAGGAAAATTATAAAACCATGGAAAAACAGCTTAACCATGTCACAATGTATATTTTTTCTATAAAATATAAAATTCAACTGGGATTTCCATGATACGATTTGTCTATTAAAATATTACATCCAAAATTCATGTTTTGGTTAAAGGTGATATCTGAAAAAAAAAATTAGGACCACGACATGTGGATCATATCTAAAAAATGACCTATGTAATTACAAACCAAACTATAGTGAAACCCATATTTACAAAACAACAACAACCCAATCAATATAACCACCAAATTATCCCACACTAATCTCCATGTCATAACATCCATATCCGTAATTTAATAACTCTCTTGTTAAATATCAACACTCCAAAAAATAAAACCACAATACAGCCAAGGATCCCCACAAAAAACATCATCAAAATAATAGAGCCCCAAAGAAGATCTATAAGTGTAATATTTTGAAACCATGGTGTCCATGGAAAAATATTTAGCCTCCCATATTCGGTGAAAAATCTTTATTCCTCAGCCACAACATATCCAAACACAAACTTCATAGTGACCTCCAACCAAACCTCCATGATAAATAACAAACCTCTATATTTTAATCTTTCCCATTAACTAAAATTTCATCAAAAACCACAACGAACTATCAATAAATATCTCTCCATCTTCTCTAATATGTACACCATGAAATTTAATAGAAATAAATAGTTCAATAAATTACATTAGATACATATCAAAATAATATACCTCTAGATAACGAAAACCAAATCTAGAAGGAAAAACATAGACACTAACAACTATACACCCACTGGGTGATGCCTCTTAAACAGAGTTAATGTTATATGTAAGATTCATCAATAATGAAACTAGACAGCTAAATAAATTAAAATTAAGCTAAAAATTACAATATATATAAAAAAATAACGATGCAAATAGATAGGTTTAATGAGAATACATATACTTCTCACATCCCAACATACCCTCCTCTACACCACCTTATATTAAAAAAATCACATCAAGGAATAGATTTCCTCTAAATTATCTTATACATTCGATAATGGACCTCAAATATCCAATCCATGAACATAATGACATAATCTCATGTAAATATCCATAATCAATCATATGTGATTAATCATGTAGATAATAATGAATTTGAGACACATGTAATATTTTTTGATCCTTATCTAACCATGGAGTAAGTTCCAAATGATACACCACCTCACTAATGTGTTGAAACACCTAAAAATAGTTATTAAAAATTGAGAGAGATTAATTGGACAAACAAACATCCCCTACTTATCGGGGGGAAACATCCTGGACACTTGATTAAAAACATAAAACTCTAATAACCTCCTCCCCTATTCAGCATATGATTTATGACAGTTATATGAATCCTCCTGCTACTCTTAAACCATTTGAATATTCTCTATAAGACACTAAAACTGATATCTTCCAAGAACTAAAGGATCCCCAACCTCCATCAAGAACAATAAAAATAAAAAATTCCTCCCATATAATGACTCAGAAGAGATCTATGTTAATGAGTTACTGACAAAAAATATTATAAACAAAGTCAACCATGAGAAAAATAATTACCTAAGATCCTTTAAAATCCCTAATAAGAGCTTGTAACATATCATATGGCATATCCATGGTCCCCAATCCATGCTCATCTGCATGAAGATGAAAAAGAGTGTTAAGAAAAAATTGGGATCCAAAAGAATGATGTAATCCTCTTCAAGATTATGGGGGGTAAAATGAGGATCATGATAAGAAATGAAGGTCCTTGATACCCTATCAAGACACACCACATTATCTATATACTACCTAAAATATCCCTCTATATAACCTCATTCTCTAATGATTATAATGTAGGTAGAATTGATTAACTAATCCATGATCTCCCATATAACTTCAAATCATCCATGGGGTGATGGTAGAATAGTGATCAAGACCTTATAGACATCGTACCATTTTCAATAGAGGAAATACAATAGTTATAAAAAATCATTTAGAACATGATGCTCTATTTTAACTTACTGATAGAACAAGAATCATGCTATTAACTCTTCTCCCAAAAGCATCATTACTTGATACCAATGCAGGGTATTCCAGTTATGATACTTATTGAAAATTGTAGGATATTTAAGAACCTCTAAACTATGGAACTACAACAAAATACCTTATATACAACTAGTATTACATAAAAATACCCATTTAAAATCATCTGATGTTGGTAACCCTTTGAACATCTCTCTAGAGAATCACTATGGGAGACACATTCCTACATAATCTCTATCTTCAAGTTTCCCCATTGAGACTCTTCCACCCACAACATTAATGATTACAAAACTACCATATGAAACTGTAAACTTCTATTAGAATGATCCTGTGCATCATGATTCATAAAATATTCCTCAACACTAATTTTCATCTGTAGATAGAGAATTTGATAAATCAGACCTTCCAAAGTCGTTAATACATATTGCATTATTGTTAGTTGAATTTTGGATGTTCATGGTTGAGGAACCTACCTTTGGATGAGTATTAATAAAAAAATAGTTTCTACTCTACAATTTTAATAGAATAATTTAATTATTTGTAATAATAAAATTATCAATATTAGTTGTACTAGAATTTAGTCAGGGAGTCAGTAATTCTCAATCTAGAATTGGTTCAAAATATTTCAAAGATGGTTCAGGTAAGTCACAAGAGAAAGAATACAGTTCAATGTTATTAGAAGACCTATTCTAATCATAGGTGGAGACCAATGTTGTTTATACCATTAGAGATCATGTGTTCTTAAAGGTGACTCCCCATCATTGTTAGTGATGGGTTGGTTAGGGGATTAAGATTTATCCCTGATTTTTTGGGACTTCTGAGGTATTATCTTATGTTGGAGTCATGGTGTATCTGATATCACTTCCCCATAGACGATCTGACCACATACTTTCTTTGATGATTTAAAAATACGTCATTACCTTCATGATAACTATCTTGTAATTTATTTTGGAGAGATCAATTTTGAGGATTAAGTGACAATTAAGGAGTGACCTATGGAGATCCAACCCCACCAAGATAAAGTACTTCGTTATCATGATATTCCATTTGTTCATTCCTTTATGCATTATGTTATTATGTGGAAGAGAACCTGGGAATGTGGGTTATAGATAAGTGCAATGTAACCCATCATATTGGTTGTTTATCACTTATCAATTAGAATTTTTCTTTTTTAGTTGTTGAAATTTTATGGTTTAGGATAAGGTTTACTATTATTTATATATTGGCGACCATAATTTTTTAGAGGTATATATCCAAAGATATTGTTTAGGAATTGGTTATTATTTTTGTGTGGTGTTTTTATTCATTCATCTAAGAGAGGTGGATGTGGTACCATAATGGAATGATTCTTGAGAGGTATCTCATGGGGTGGTTTTTTGGAAAACCCTTTATCCTTCAAACCTTTCTCTATTGGCTTTGGATTCTTGAGGAAGATAATATTTTCATAGGTATATTATGTAAGGGTACAGATCTTGGTATCTCTTCTTTTGAGTGTTTTAGGAGTTTGATGTGTCCAAGGGTGGCTTTTGGAGGAAGCATGGGAGTTAAGCTAATATCCTAACTAGAAGGTTTATATGGTGTGGAGCCTTAGGCTTTACCATTGTGTAGGCTAATACGATGTGGAGAGCCTAGCCATGGTGTATGAGGATTGAGGGAGGATTTTTTAGCCATTACCAATCCTGACATGGATTTTTATTGGAGAAAGGATGTGGAATATTCCCTTCACCGATGGTTAAGTGCTGCATCATGGAGAATTCCATGTACGATGTAGGGGTTTGGGGAGGTTATACCAAAATTTTTAGTAGTGGCATTGTGGTGGAGAGCTTGGGTGTAAACGTTTTTCTTAGTGAATGGGGTTTATGTTGTGGTGGTTTAGGAATAACCATAGTCCATCCCCATGTGAAAATGATCTTCACTATGGCCAACACAATGTTATTTGGACATCGATTGACTATGTAGGACACAATATGGTCAAGGGGGACTATTTCATGGTCTAGGTACTCTGTACTGTAGTATATAGTGTATGTTTTTTATTCGTTTAATTTATAGTTGGCCTATAAATACCTGAACCCCCCAGATGAACCCACATTTCATCCATATTCTGTCTTAAACCTACGATTCCCCAGAGATCATTTTTAAGTCCTTGATTCCCATTTTGATCAGAAACAACCCCTTCTTTCAATGGATTGATCCATGGTGATCCAACATGAGTTCAACAAATTATTATTGTAGTTTATTCTATATTTTATCTAGGTTTCATACCATTATACTAGAAATTATATGGAATATAATATATATTTCTTAAATTTGGAATCTTTCGATGTTGTTAAAGGAGTGGTTCAATATATTCCTTAGAGGGATATAGTTCCCTTATGAGATAAGTGATCTATGATATGTATGTTTTTTCTATTATCATATGAAGACCATTTGAATATTTTATTAATGGATTCATTGATTCTACATCAAAATCATCAATTAAACATACATTATCTAGTTTGGGTGGAATCAGAATTAAACCTAACAAAGGATAAATCAAATTAATAAAGAATTATTTTATGGGTAGAGATATTTATGTTTCAACCATGATTACGATTTTCATAATGATTTACCAGATATTATTCCATCTATGATATGCATTATTTAGCATCTTTGTTATCCATGGATTGACATATTTTCCAATGGTATTGGTAATGAACATAAATCTAGTAAATTGAATTTTTTTGGGTAGAATTAAGAGAGAAATGTTAAGTGAATCCGTCCTTGTATATTAATGGAAATCAATATGATTCCTAATGAATGTTTTAATTAAATAATTTTGTTCCATGTTCTAATGGAATTTGATATGAAACATGAAACTGGTAAGGAATATTTTTAAGGATAAATAGAGGAATTATGAGAGTTTTTATTCACTAATATTTGTTGAAACTGGATGAAATGATATGCTTAATTTTAAAATTACATTATATATTATAATAATTTATTCCTTTTTACCTATATTTTTAATATGTTACAAATTAATCATTTAGTTCAATATAGAATAAAAAATATTATTTTACAAATATATATTTTTGGGGTACAGTGAGACTGTTTTTTTATGAAGTAAGAATTCATTGTGTATGGGTTTAAGTGAGACCATTTTGACATGAAACTTGAATGCCTCGTTTTTAGGGCCTTGTTCTACTGTTCATTCCTTTTTTTTCATTCTCTGATGCTATCGATGTGATCCTTTTTGAAAGAGGTGACATGAGCCTAGGATGGATTATGAGAGATTGGAAGGGACGACTATAGATTGTGGAATCAGTTTATGCCCGTCAAAATGATATTCATCGTGATATGCATGAGGGTGTTGGGGATGACACCAAATTGGATGGAACATGCTCAATCAGAGTATTCCCAATGCTGTTCTTAATGATTCAATGATTTCTTAATAAATATGTCTAGGGGTATGATGGTTAAGTCTCTTGTCTACCTACATTGCATCCCCAACCAATTTAGAATACACGATGGTCTTGGTTTTGAATCTCTTTCATGTTATCTTAGGCTGTTTCCTAGATTCCATGGAATTATATAATGGTAAACTATTAATAAATATATTAACCTAGGGGGGTGGTTCTTACTAAAAATAAAATAGTAATGTTATTCCTGAGAATGTTTAGACATCAATTTATTGGTTAATAAAATGTAACTTTGAATAGTATTGATGGTTAATTAATAGATAATGAATTAATTTTTATAAGTTCCAATTGTTGAAAATCAAAGATGTAATTTAATATTTTTCTTATTATATTCTTGTGTGCTTATTGTAAATGAATTAACTAATAGTGGCATCTGGGTGCATAAGTGATGATAGCTACAGTTGAGCCTAGGACTAGGATTTTCCAATAGGTTGTTTATGGGATACATTATATCCAATATGTTTTGTGACTTCACATGATACCCTACACATGTCATTAGGAAAACTAACACCTAGTTGACTCTATGGGGGTGTTTTCCTAAACATCTAGGTTAGTGATGTCTAGATGGATTATTACCCCCTATGGAATGTCTCTATCCTGTTTGTAGTATTTATGTTCTGGTATTCACAATGGCTAGTTTACCCTATAAATTCTTATAGAGGGTTGTGATTTCATATAATTTTTTTCAAACATATTTCTCTAGATATAGAATCCTATGTATTATTATAGGTATTTCATGTTTGGAATTTAATAGATCAAGGTACATTTAAGTCATATGGACTGTAATGTTTTGAGGTATAACACCTGATGTATTACACATCACATATGGATTTTGGTGTCTCCTATAAACTAATTGTTCAGTATATAGAGATTTGGGATGGCATAATGACATTATATGATGCATTAATGTATATTTTGATACTTTATCCCATGTATTTTTGGATTTATTCTTTTGGATAGAGATATCTTAGGACATATGATATTGGGGAAGAGTGGAAATGCAATAGGGAAGTGGTAGGAGGGTACCCATGTTTTGTTAATATAATATATGGTATCTTTTATGATATAATTTGTGAGAAATAACCATGGTGAGGATGAGAACCTATTACACATGTTCATGTGACGAGTTTGTCTCACTTGTTATTTAAAGAGATTTAGTATTCTTTCATTACCTTTTTCATGAGAGGATCATATTGAGTGTAATAGTTATTATCACTCTACATATATATAATCATTTTTAGGCCAACAAGGATAGGTTTGAGTTAAATATGGATTTTACTTTGTCTCGGTTGTTTATGTTTTTTTAGGCTTTATGGTAACCACAAAGATCATTTTTGTGTAAATAATCAAACCCTAGTAGCCTAGAGTTGATGTATAATTTTCTAAACTAGAATAATTAACAAGAAATCACATCCTAAAAGAACCATATTGTTTATTTGTCTTAGTATAAAAGATACATACTTGAACCTCACAATAAATTTTAAAACCTGATATACAACATTTTTAAATTAAAAAATCTATGACCTTAAACTATTTTAAAGATTCCTTCAACTTATCATTGGGAATGGAAACAAATAAGGGTGATATTGGATTCTCAGGATGATTTATTTAAAGCGGACCCTATCATGAACAAATAAATTATAATCAATAAGGAATGATCAATATTATAAGGTGAATATATGAACACTCATTCCATTAAATCAATAACATGACTATCATGATTACATAAGAAACATTTAATAATGTGAACACAAATTAATTACATGTATAATATTATTGAAATTATCTGATGGATAATAATAACTATTTTTTTATTCATAGAAATGATTTATATTGGATTTCATGATCTCATGCATCTTGATACCTTTACCGTCAAGACTTTGTGCCATGAAAACATAACTGATGAGTAGGTATACACTAGAAACCCATTTACATAAGGCTATCCAACCAATTTGTCTCATGATAATAGCATTTCATCAAAGGTCTATCTATAAACTATCCCCTCTTATAAATATACTTCCAATACATTCCTCATATATAAGAAGATCGATTTGACTAGTGAACAATATGAATTACCAATAAATTTTCATATTTAATAAAGAATATGGTATATTAATATTTCCCTTGTAAAGAAAAAAAAATTAAATTCAAAACACCATATGTAGAAATGATATATAGTCTAAGAAATAAGAATCTCAATGATAAATAATATGGACAATTTGGGGAAATGTATGTCCAATGATCTCAAGAAGGTGATTGTTTCAATGGGAATTTTAATGATTACAAAAAATAACCAAGAAAGAGTACATAATTACGTTACCTAATAAAACTGATCATAAAACATATGGAGAAATAATATAGATTTAATCATTGTAATATGTAGTAAGTGGAGTATGTGTAAAATAAATGATTGCAGTCATAAATGAATTCAATAACCTTGAAAAGATCACTATTCTTTTTTTTGGGGAAAATACCAATTTCACTTTAAAAATCAAATTTCAAAACTATTAATTTCCAAATTTTTAGGGAAAAATTTTCATTAAAAATTAACAATTTAATCATATAGAGGATTTATAAAATAAACGAGTGGTCAAGATGTGGAATGTTTATATTCATGCTGAATATGTTAAAAAAGATTCTATTCAAATTTTTATGAAAATTAAAAATTTACTTGTTTGGAAAGTATCCTAAATATTATTTTTAATTGTTTTTGTAAAAATATAATTATGGGTAAAATTTACCATAAAAAATCATAGTAATTTTGTTGAAAACATTTTTAGAAAACATGGATTGCGTTGAAATAGATTTCTGAATGAAGAGGGAAGTCATGATAGATTTTATTTAAAACACTCTATAAATAATATTAAGTAAAAAAGAGATGAAGATGGAAATATTACATCAAAAAATTATGACAAAATATATTATAATAAAAATAACTAGTTTTAGTAGTTAATGAGTATATAATTACCGTCAATGGAAATGCAAGCATAAACAGTCTCGATTAAAATGAGATTATTAACTAAAACATTACAAATATCCTTATATGTTGAAGTTATAATTAATGAGTGATGTTAATATATGTTTCAAATATTAATTAACATAAATTAAGTCTAAATTAAACGTATAATAGTCAATGGTCATAACACACATTATCTTTGAATATCAAATTCCTTAAAGAAGAAATATAACCCAAAAAAATTGAATTATGAAATTTGTCACCACTTGGTAACATTCAAGTCAAATAAAACATAATAAAATAATTCAAATTGAAACATAAAATACTCTGAATTATGAAGGTTTCATTATATCATATCTAAAATTGGTAGTACATAGACCGTATAAAATAAATTAGGTGCATGGAATTTCAATATTCCCCAATGAAAAGATATTGAGATGAAATCCCTAACATCCTACTTACATTTGGTTTAATGTGATTTATACTCCAATATAGTGGTTTTAATCATGTTATTAATTTATTACAGAATAATATTCATATTTTTAATATCATATCTTATACCCTTATATCTTATTATGGCCCATTCATTAATAATATTTTTTATTATTATTATTTTGGGTGTTAATTACTTTGTTTTCTCATGTGTGTTTTTTCATGATACCTATGATTAAAATGTATAGTACATATATACATAATATAAATAATTATAAAAATGTTATAAATATCATATATACTTATTTGATTCATTTTACAAACCATTCTTGAAATTTGGACCTGGAAAATGAATCACATCGCTTCATGGAGACGGCAAGCCATATGTACACATTAGTAATGATAACATTTCATAATGGGTGAAAGAGAGATAAATAATTTGATATATTAAGTTTAAAAAATAAATATAATGTCATATATATCACATTTATTCACTAAATTTATCTTTTTGACCTTCTATGTAAAGCGTAAGTGAAAAATGAGTTACATTCCATCACGAGGCGATATTCCTACAAACACATAAGCAACGTCATCACATTTTAAAAGGAATGGAAAGTAAGAAGTTATATGTGATTTTATTATTATATAAGTATAATTATATCATAAAAATTATATATATATACATTAAATCCATCCTTTTTTCTAATCATGATAGGTTTTTATGGAAAAAAAGTTACATTTGTTCGTGAGATGGTGATCTTCCATCCAAAAGACTAACGATTTCACTTCCAATTTCATAGAAGTGATGATAGATATATGTTATTAAACTAAAATAAAAACATTTAATTATTTTTTATATACTATTTTTGTTATATTTTATGTTATGACACATAATCTAATGTTGTGAAATAAGAAATAAAAAGAAAGAGCTTCCTAAATATGATTACTTTATCTTAGAGAAGCCTCTTTTAGATCACCAATTAAGGACCGTAATATTAGTATTTTGGGAATAAAAACACCATTATAATGTCTAATAGGGTGTTAGATTAATATTTTTATGGGGTAATTTTGAAAAAATGGCTTGAGTGGTGTGATTAATTGAGAGGAATGAGAGTCCTTCTATAATTGAGGATGAGTCTGAATTTGTTTTTGTAAATACCCAAATCTAATCAATAATAAGAAATCATTATCACCAAAATTGTATGAAACACTTACAAATAATGTATATGAGGGAGGTTAAGGTCAATAAAAACCTAAACAACATAAGAATAAGCATGTTTAAAATAGTTTTTTCCCTTATCATCAATGTTTACTTACATTTACAATTTTATTTTTCACCACGACAATTAGTTTTTAACATAATAAATTTATCCTATAATACAAAAATAAAATGACAATAGTTTTAAAAATTTTAGAAATAAATTATTAATATCAAATCAAATTTATCAAATACATATTCATCACTTCTGGAAAATTAATTTGAACACATGTTCATGAAATGCGTAGAATTACATTTTAACCTAAACTATAGTAAATAAATATTACCATCTTTAATAATAGTTATTAAAAAGAAATAATTTGAGTATATTATATAATATTAATAATGATAAATAATAGTATTTAATCCATTTTCTTAAATTTTACTTACATAAGTGTTAAATTTAAATTTAAAATTAAACCCATAGATGTGTTGTAAAAGTTGGTCTTCTTGAACTACATTTTTGAGGAATAAGATGATCATATAATAACTATTTGAAAAATAATAATAATTATTAATTTTAATTTTTTTAATATATATATAATTTAAATAATTAATCATAATGGGTTATTTAAATTAGTTATAATGGAGAAACATTATTCACTTTAAAATAATTTTTATAAAAAAAATGAGTTGTAATGACTAAAAATAAAAGTACATTAACTTTTTTTAAAGATAAATTAATAAAAAATTATTTAATGGAATATAAAAAATTATAATTATGTTAATTTTTAATCAAGAAATAATAATGGTAGTTTTAAGAAACATAAGTTATTATAAAGATATGTCAGTTTAACAAAACCCCACTATTTTTCAGTTTTCACTAAAAAGTCAATATATTCTAAAAAATCCCAAATCCTCACTCAATGTTAATTTTGATTTAATGGAAAAAAAATTATGTTATTTTTATAAAATAAAATTTTAAAAAGTGTTATAAATTAGTTATAATATCACCAGATAAAATGAAAAATAAAACCATTTAAAAAAATATATATTTTGAAGTAGAAAATGACTTTTCTTAAAATTTGAGTGCGTATTTAATAAGAAACTATAAATAAAATTTTATTGATTAAGACATATATATATATATATATATATATTTAATATTTTAGTTATTCATATTTTTACCCTCCAACTCAACTGCTATATTATAACAATCATATCTAAATAATATATTTTATGGGTTATTTAAGCTTAGTGTTGTGTGTCTTATACATCATCAAACACAATGTAATTAGAAAAAAATATCAGGGTTATGTGCACCTAAATCTATAAATTTTATTAAATTAATTTAAAATAAATATTCTATAAAATCATTGGGAGTTACATTTTTGTACTTTTCGTTCCCTTTCCAATTGTTTTAGTTTTGTAAGATATTAAATCAATGTACTTGGAAAACCTTTTTATCATATGTGAGAAAATATTAATTAGTTTAATTTTTCTTGTCTCTATAATTAATTTTATCTTAGAGGTATATTCTACCATTTTGAATGCATGATATACCGTCATTTCTTTTAACCAACATATGGCCTATTGGACGCGGACATTAGTTATTCACCATATTGCTTCACTTAAAAATGTTTCAAGAGGGGTAACTTTAGAGGGAGTGGGTCATGGAAGAGATTTAATAACATAAAATACATAGGGATGTAGTAAATATGAATCATGAAGTCATTAGGTAATTGTCTTAATCTTACCTTTCCCATGTTTCTTCTCAATCCTTTATCCAAGTATAGATTAAAGATTCCCTGATGGGTGATGTAATGATTGAAAAGATGGTAGATAAGACAATGTGGGAACTTCAAATAAGTATCCATTTTCTCCGAAAATATAAATCATTTAAAATAAGACAAGATTTATTTTAATTAAAAATATTCTTGACATTCAACTTAACATTATCCTCCCCCTTACACATCCTTAAACCCTAGAAAAATCATTGAAAAACATGGTGGTGGAACAAATATATATATAAGGGACAGAAAAGAAAGGAATGAAACCTGTTAGTCCACAATTACTTATAAAAAATTTATTTTTAAAATTAAGTCATCAGATCAAAATAAAAAAAATTACCCAAAAAAACAAATTATTTTCCAAAATATTTTTAGAAAATATTTCATAATAACACTTAAATGTAGAAAACAAATCATAAAGGTTACATTTATAACATGATAAACTTATCAAAATGTTTTCCCAAAGTTATAATTTTCACCCATTATAATTATTAAATATTTTATTTTAAAAAATATGCTAATTTATTACCATTTTTTAAATCATAATATTTCCATAAAAACTCAAAGAAATAACAGATTAAACATAATGGATTCCTTGTAAATAATTTTCCACATCACTCCTACAAATGGAATAACCATATGGTCAACATCCATAACTAATTAATTAGAGGGTTATCACAGACCCACCTCTCAATGGTTTATAACATCACCACCCATACTTGTTTCAAAACATAAAAATATCATGAAAAAAAATTATTAAAATTAATGTCTAAGAACCATAACAAAATTATAGGACATAAAATCTTAGAATTTTCATAATTAGAAACATAAAATATTCTTTTCACCCATAAGGAATGATTTCTAGATATTAAAATATCCACTACATTTAAAAACAGATTTCCAAAACAAAAAAAAAACATTAAAATGGAAGCATGGTTTATAGTTGAATAAAATAATAATTCATATAAATTAATCCCAAAATTAAATGATGGTAGTGGCCGGAGAAGTCATTTTTTCTATATACATTAAAATAGAACATTATTTTTTTCTTATTTTTTGAAAAAAATCCAAACAAAACATGTAAAAATATTCCTTATCAAAAAATTTAATAGAAATTAAAAAATTCCCTATATAAAACATTAATTTCCATATAATAATATCTGTAAATTAATTTTAAAAATTGATGGACATGGAAGAAAAAGAGTTTTATGGGAAAATTAAAATATTATTTCGAAAAAGAATATCCCTTACATCTTTGGAAACAATTCAATAATAATCTGCCTAAAATAATAAAATTTAAAAATAAATAAGATATCATGAAAATAGATAAAATAATTATATTATACTTGAAATGTTTTTAATATATACCTGATAGAAGAATATAGGTTGAAAACAATAAAATTTTACTCAAGGAATGAAAATTAAGTTGAAGTTACTTACCCCGAGTCCAACTCATCACATACGTTCATTATATTCCAGAAGAATAAAAAAATGATAATATTTTTCATGCTTAAGAATATTTTTAATATTTATTTATGAATTTATTTAATCTCTTATCATTATAGTCACTACTAGTTAATAATTTAATCTCACTTCAAAAATATTGACGGTAATCATCATATATATCAAAAAAATACAATGGTTGGTTGAATATGGTGATTGAGGTCAATATTTAAACATAGAAAGAATAATAATCATGAAATAATTATAATTTTTATAAATAATTTATACTTTTAGAACTAATCATGAAATATGTTTATTAAAAATGAAATTTGAAACAATCATCGAGTTTTTAGGTAGTATATACACCCGAGAAACATTTCCATTTTTCAATGATTATTATGGAATAAGGGAAATTATTATTTTAAATTTACATAAAGATAATAGCATCATAAATAATTTATTATTAATTTAAATTTATTCATATATATATCATCAATCTGATGTGGTGATGAAAAAATAAGTACATCGCTTTGTGGATGCGGTAGTTAATATGAACACACGAACGACATTATCATTTTTCTGAGAGTAGATAGATATGAATGAAAATGATATATTACAATAATATAATGATAATTATTTAATTAATATCATAATTATTTTATTTATATCACTTTTATTCATTAAATTTATACTTTTACCTTCAATTTAATGTTTTACAAAAAAATGAATCACACCGCTTCGTGAGGCGGTATTCTACCGTACCCATGAGTGACATTATCATATCTCCCATGGAATGGAAAGTAATAAGGTACATATATTATAATAATTATATAAGCATATATTTTTTACAAATATCATATATATATATATATATATATTAATTCAATTATTATAACAAGCCATGAGAGGTGATGATGAAAAATAAATGACATCGGTTCAAGAGGCAGTTGTCCACTGCACACATGAATACTGGTTTCATTTCTCATTTTATGGAAGAGTATATAGATTTACATTATAAAAAAATATCTAAGTATATTTTTGATACTTGTGTTATTATATACACATAATTGAATTATATTTGAAGGACATGGAAGTAGAAATAAAATAAAAAGTATTAGTCAAGAACAACACATCTTCTTTAGAAAAACTCTTTATATTAACACAAAAACACTATTATTATAGATTTATGATAATAGAAAAAGATCCAAGAAGTGTGTACTCAAAAAAATGATATTTAAGAATTTATTTAATAATAAAAATATATTTTTTTATATGAAGATGAGAGGATATTAGGTGGCATTTTTAAGTGAGGTGAGTAGAACACTTCTAAGTTTTGAAAAAGAAAAGATTTACCCATGTTTTGAAAATTCCAAAAGGATTCCAAATGAACCATTATAGATAATTATATATTATAAGGTCAAAATATGTCCTTAAATGTATTTTAGAATAGTTTTTAGGTCATTTTAACCCCTATTATTAAGGTTTAACCCCCGGTAAATCTGTTTTTACTATAACAATAGTAAAAGTGTTTTATTATTTTCACTATCAATTATGATTATAAATTAGATTGAAAATATTTTATAATATGAAATATTATAACAAAAAATATGGAATTAATTTTAATAAATTTAATTAATAAATTTTATAGAATTTAATTTAAAATTAAACCCACAGATGCGTCAAAAAAGAAGTTTTTCAGGAAGTGTATTTTTTATGAAAAAAGATGATTTGTATTTACTATATGAATATTAAACATCAATGTGTGAATTTAAATTTATATCTATTTACAAATACTATTTAAATTTTATTTAAATAATTCATAATTATGGGATATTTTAATTAATTAGAAAGGGTAAACATAATTCACTTTAAAATAGTTTTCAGAAATATTATATTTTTATACCCCAAAAAACTTATAATAAAATCCCTTATAATGATAATTCAAAAGTAATTAAGTGAATTAATTAAAAATAATAATACTTATATTACATAAAATAAAATTCAATGCATAATGGTACATTTAAATTACTTAATTTGTTGAAATGAAATGTCATTTCTACAAAAACAAATTGGTATTTTTTACTATTGACCAAGAAATAAATATTTTTTCGAAAATCCCATGAAATATCCCAATGTTAATTTTGATATTATGATTTAAAAAATGAATTGAATTTTTTAAAATAAAAAATTTATAATTTATAAATTAATCTTTTTAATAAAACCTTATTTAAAAATATTTTTAATTAAAAATATGTACTTTTTGATTTAAAAATGTCTTCAATATTTAGAATATTTGTATTAATATCTAATTATAAAATTTCAATAAACCCAAAAAGAAATTGTTCTATCATTACCTATGATGTTACATTATTAACCTCTTTTGTAAATTAAATCCTTATAATTTTATTCACTTATTAAACAAGTATAAATATATTTTTCCTCATAACATTTACATATTTCCATGTTACTTTTACATCAATATGGATTTTTCCATAAAACCATAACATGTGAATTCACGTTATTTTTAAATACCTTATCTGTATTGTTAAAAAACCAAATATTCTATTCCTCATAATAATTATTCTCTTTCAACTAGACAACTCTATGGATCAAAATAAAAGATGAATCTGGCAGATATTTCTATAATATTAAAAGATGAAATGTGTTGTGTACGTGGGATAAAATAGAAAGAAAATATACTATGTATGAAACTGGTACAATTTTTTTTGAGATTTTATTTATTCTAATGAACTCTAGAATTGAATTCCCCTTTTCACAAAAATACATAACACTTTTCCATGGGGATAGTTTAAAAAATTATGATCACCAACCTAGAAAAAATAATTCCTCCAGTTATCTATATAACTTTTCTTCCAACATTGGGTTGTCCTCATATTTTTTCAATCAAATAAACCTTCTCAACAACTTTCTCTGCCAAATATAGTCCCCTCACCTTCATTTCTCATAGCTTATCCCATAAAGATGGAACCCAACACTACTTTCCATATAATGAAATGAAAAGGTGCCATATGTATAATGGAATAAAAACTATTGTTATAATAAAACTCAACCAAATAAATATTAGGATCCTAACTTCACTAGTAATATATTGTACAATAACTAAGAAAATATTATATGTTTTTAATCATTCTACCATATTTACAAGATATTGTGAATGAAATACTATTTTTAATTTTAATTCAGTACCCAACAACATTGGAAGGCCTTTCAAAAATTTATATTTGAACATGGGATTACATTCTGATACAATAGAGAGTGAAACTCCATTTAACATAACTATATTCATTATATATAGTCAATAAGGATAATAAAATTAAATTGTATGTCAAATGAGAAGGAAATGTGGATATTTATTTAATCGATAATCATAACACAAATAACATTATTACCTCGAGATGTCTTTGTAAATACCACCACAAAATCCATTAATATATTTTCTCATTTCTAGTCAGACACTATAAATAGGTTAAGAATTAACTTATATATTTTACATTCTCATTTAACCAACTAACAAGTCAAATATTTCATTTAAATTAAAAAATATCACTTTCGATACCATCTCTGCAACAATACCCCCCCAAAGGCCTCTGTACATCTTAGCGCTTACATGATGAATGGAAAATTTGGAATTAGGAGCTTCACTCAACAATTATCTTTTCAATGTGAACCAAAATTCACAATTTTTTTACTAATATGATAATAACTTTTTTATCACAATTAAACTCACACAACATTCCCTTTATAATGGATTCCACTATTTCATGAAAAGCATGATCCTCTTTATAAGATTTATTTTTTTTTCAGAAATTTTAATACACTAAAACAACAAAAAAATGGGATTCCCATGCATCCACAACTTCTAGGAAAAAAATTTTCAAATCATTAACCAATGGTTCCTGATGGAAATATATCATTTTTAATATATCATTAATTTTTTGTCCCAAAGAATCTACCATTTTATTTGATTTTTCAAGAAGGAAATGAATCATAAAATCGTAATCCATGATCCGTAATATCCATATTCACTAACTCATGTCTAATTATTTATGAGTGAAAATATACTTAAAAAATTTATATCAGTCTATATTTCATATGTTACTCCATAAAAATGATGCCTCTAAACTTTTAAAGAAAAATGAAGGACACCTAATTCCAAATAATGTGTAGGGAAATTTAACTCACGAGGTTTAAACTTACATAAAACATAATGTAACAATCTAACCCAAATACCCTCTCAAATAGGTACTAAATATGATCCTCCACATACCCAAACGACTTTATTGGTCCCCAAGAGATAGAAAATTACACCAATCATTAAAAAATCAAAGGGGATGAATTATACCAAACTAAAGAAACAAATTTTCATATAGATACAATAGAGACAATAATGAAAATGATAAATATATACCATAACTAAAAAACAGTAGAAACCAAAAAATCAATTGTAGAAACAATATCAAAGTAAATTTCTAAACAAAAGGACTAAAAACTCAAGAAACCCATCCACACGATGTTATTGCATTATAAGACTCCCACCATCTGACTAATAGCTACCCAACTCAGCTGAAAAAACACTTCACTGCCTCACCACAATACATTGAATTTCCCAGCATCAAAAGACATAACCAAGTTTACTCACCATAGAAGGGGTACATAGGGTGTGACCTAACATGATCAGTAGGACCTGGACAATTTATTCCATATCAAATCTCTAAAAAATAATCAATTTATTATCAATATTACTGAAAATAAGTAATGATAATAGTTTAACAGTTTTTTATCAAAAGAATGGAAAATATTATAATTTCACATTATTCTACATTTCCAAATATATTATGATAATATATTTATAATTTTTTCATTTCCATATATCA
The DNA here is from genome assembly GCA_963277665.1 of Viscum album. Classification (NCBI taxonomy): domain Eukaryota; kingdom Viridiplantae; phylum Streptophyta; class Magnoliopsida; order Santalales; family Viscaceae; genus Viscum; species Viscum album. The sequence continues at coordinate 719,021,370 of OY728128.1, forward strand.
TAATATATATATCATGTCAAAAAAACCAAATCATGAATCACATATCATTTCAAATCCAGGGTAGTACAATCAAAATAGTACAAACCAAAAGATTCCTAAATCAGACAGAAGAATAGGTTACATAAAACTAAGGATCACACCATGTTTGGATTTCTAGTACACATGTACCTATCATAAAAAATTTTGTATGCATAAAGCCACTATACATATGAATCGAGTCTAGATAGTAGAGAAAAACTTCAATAATTGATCCCCCAATAGGTTCAACAAGTCCCTAGAACAATAGTACTAGGAAGCATAGAAAATCACCACGAGATAAACCGTAGATTAGAGATAAGACCTATTAACATACATTCAACCTAAGTACCTAAGGCTCGCTATGTGATCTATCTTCCAAACAAATTATTCAAACTATTTCCATAAATCTATTAATAGAAAACAATTTTACAATTCTTTTAAACCTTTTTTCAATTTACCAAATCACGTGGAAGCTAATATTTATAAAAAAATAGTTCCACACACATAAAATAAATCAGTCATATAATGAAATTTTATTCAATAGAAATATTTATAAAATATTGGAGCAATGTAGTTCTGCAAAAAATTATAGAGATAGAACCACCTACCTCAAAACTCAGGTTGGACACACCCAAAATGGTATTCAATATATGAAAGAAATAGAAATTAACTCCAATGAAAAAATCCTCATATCATTGAATATATTAAATTTAAAAAAATGATTGTATGAGAAGAGGACACACCACATAACTCATGAATACACTGACACCCCACAAAAACCAATAAGGAAACGACCCAAAAAATATGATCACCCAACAGATCTAGAGAGAAACAGATGAAACATCACTACGAGTCAACAAATATGAAAAAAAAATGAAATGATTCTACTAAGATCAATGAAACGAAGAAGAAAAATGGTTTACTCACCCAGAGAGATGAAAAATAACTGAAACATGTATTAAATGCTGAATGAACCAATGTCAATGGAACAGAGGGTCCCAAAATCAATGGAGAATGGATATAGATTGAGACAAAGGAGAGTTGTAGAAGAATGAAGGAAAAATTAGTTGATACAGTAACCTAAAAGGAAAAATCCTGATTGTTTCATAATGTATAACCCCTTTAAACATCATGTAATCAATGAAGATCATGTACACAAAAAATTCCAATTTCCTTTTATTAAAACCTGATCTCTTAACATTGAATATCGTGTAAACATTACATGGTGCATACTCATTTCATACTTTATAAAAATTACATGACTTGCTTTAGGTACCATATACACATCCTGTAACCCATTTACACACAATGTAATCTCCAGGAAAAACATAAAGTCCATATTCTAACACAAAATCCCTAAACCAACTTGGGAATTATATGTACTCAAGGAGAACCCCATAAATATGTTGATACATTTATATCTGGACTCAATCAATTCAAACAAAAATATATACAGGAAATTGGTTTTTTTCTCAATAAAATGTTCTAAAACATTGGGAGTCCCAAGATGCACCCAATTAAAGTGGAAAATAATCAAATAGGATAGAAATTTCTATAATTTGGTAATGGGATTTTACAAACTCCACACCATAAGCCTTTTTGTCCTTGAGAAGTCATCCAAAAGGATAAAGTTTGGTAAAAAAGTGTGTCCAAATATTCCAAATCAACAACACATACTCCCATGTATTATTATAATATGTTCAATTACACCATTACACTCTATCCAAAGGAATATAATTCCCAAAAAAACATTCAATAGGGAGTCAATGAACTCAACTGATTACTCAACAAAATAAAATTCTAGCTCTAACTCAATCTCCCCGCAAATAAAAACTTGATAGGGATTAAGATGATATATCCTGATCTATGACTTGTGTAAAAAATCATGAGTACCTACCAAATGATCCATAAATTTAAATCAATAAGAAGACTACCCAAAACATTAAATGACCTGAAATGGTTCAACATATCTCAGATCCAACTTTCTCTATTTTCCACGATGACGGTGACCCAACTGAGGAGAATCATTCAATAAAACATATCAACCTATTTAAAACAATAAAGGATAACTCCATTGATTTTTATAATATTTCTATAGAGTCTATTCTTTTACTAGATGCTGCCATATATCTTGAATCCTTAAAAACATCTCTTGAACTAAACATTGTCACACCAAAGAAGCTTTACCCACTGTTACCTATATAGAAGTGATCATCATGGGATACCATAGAATACCTCGAAAGGATCCATTCTTATTGAAAAATGATAAATTTCATTATAATTATATGTAAAGAGACCCATATGTCTATCCTAATATCAAAAGAAATATAATATACAAGCATGGATCATATCCTCCAGAATATGAATAGAATGCTTTTTCAGACCATTTGTCTTTAGATGGTATGTTTTACTAAACCTGACCTATGTCACCACTACCTTCTAGAGACTGCTCCCAAAATTCAATGTAAACTGGCGATCCCTATCTGAAACCACTATAAAAGGAAACTAATCTAACATCACAGTATCCTGCAATCAATGCTTAACTAGATAATCAAATTTAGCGGTGTCCATGATAAGAATTAAATGAGTTGACATTGTAAACTAATTGATTACAACATAGATATAATTTCCCCTATAGGGAATCCATTGTAATCTAATAAAAATGTCCATGGATACCTCTCCCCATTAACAAAATGACATTAGAAGAGGCTTAGGTAAACAAGAAGGTTTCAAATTCCCTTCCATTATCTACTAGCAGGCGTAATAGTATGACACATAGAAAGAAATGACACACTTCATACTCAACCACTAAAATCACTTTCCCATGTCATAATACATATTTGTAGCTCCTTGGTGAACAATCCATAAAGAACCATGAAAATAAAAAAAACTAAACTCATCACTGATTCTGGGACAACAAACAGATCCCCAAACCAATGAATACCATCAATGGAGAGAGAAAAAACTAAAATGGTAACCCAGCTATATAGGGTTTCTTGAATTCATATGAACTCATCATCCTATCATTAACCCGAAATAATAGACTCATTAATATATTTGGTTAACTGAACAGTGGTCAGAACCATTTATAAAGTATCATCCTGACCATCCATGGGAAACATAGTGAATATTCCAATAAGGTTTCCCTCTTCCTTCAATTTGAAAACAAAATGATATTTTCACATTAATACTATGACTGTCAGTAAAAACATTCCTCATTCTTAGGGTATAGGTGAGTGAAAATTCAAAAGTTTGAAGGCATTCCATGTATCGCCTCTATCATAGATTCATGTCTTTCTATGAAATGATGTAACTAAAATTCTCATAGTCGGAAAATTCTTTGAACCTTTCCCTAAAAAGGTAACTCCACTAGAACTTAAGTGCACACCTAACTACGATAAGAACAAAATCATGAGTGTGGTAATACTTCTCATGTGGTCAAAGATGGTGAGTGATATAAGACTCGCAGACGCATCTTGTACGAGAACACAACCCAAACCAACTCTATAAGAGTCATTGATAACCACATACCCTATATCTGGCACAGGTAATATAATAACAGTAGCCAATATCATAAGTCATTACAACATGAAAAAATAAGACTAACAATTTTCATCCCATATGAATTTCACCCCTTTCCGGGTATTATAATTCAATGTTGAAACCATCTATGAGAAATCCTTGAAGAGTTTTCGATAATATATAGAAATACTAAGGAATCACCAAATCACAAAGACATTATATGGTTCATCAGATGATAAAAAATTATTTAATTCTATAGATCATCTAACAATCCAAGCTTAGAAATAACGTGACCCAGGAACATCACTTCTTGGGTCTAGAAATATATTTTCAAAATCATTCCATACAAACTACGAAGGCTTAGGTTTTACAGACCAAACTCAAATAGTGTTCTCCCTCATGTTTAGATCTTGAACATATGAAAATATAATCCATGAACACTTCCAAAAAAGTGTTAAGATACTGATAAAATAGATAACTAATCAATGAAATAAAATTTTTTGTATTTTTTTCTAGACTAAATGACATCACAACATATTCATAATGTCCATACATACTTATAAAAAATAAATTCGGTATATCATAATACAAAACCCTAATATAATGATATCCCAACCCATGAATAATTTGGGAAAACTACATATTCCCCTTTAATGGATCAAAAAATCACCAACATGGGGAAATTTATACTTATTCATCATTGGTACATAGTTTAATATTCTATATTCTATAAAAAATCAAAGTGAACCATCTACCTTCTTATCAAAGAGAACTAAGGCTTCCCATGGTGAAACATAAGGGAAAATAAAACCTTCACCAAAATATCATCAAACCAAATATTGATCTCTTTCAACTCTTCTAGTTCTATATAATAATATGGTATTGATATTGGATGCATAACTACCACTAAGCCAATCATAAGATCTACCTCCCTCTCTAATGGAATCTTGGAGAATAAATTAGGGAAAACATTTGGAAAATATCGAAAAATAGTGGGAAGATCAATAATAAAAGAGATATTATTAAGAAAAACTGATACCAAAGGATACAAATCCTGAGCTCTGGGTGGGAAGGTCTTGTATGACCAGACATTTGATTTCACACTCCCTGAAACACATGTTAGCTCCCATATTCCACAATAAATGAGACACACTGATGATAAAAATCAAACTTATCAAGATGAGAAATAGTCATTTATATCTTAATGATGACATCAAAAATATCTAAATCCTGAACAAGAATATATGATTATAACTTTTTATCAACTATAGATTGTTTATAGGGACACCGAAACCCCGACTCTTTTCTTTTCCCAAGAGGTGTCTCTAACTCCATAAAAAATGATATGATCCCCATTTCATAGTTAATCATATAAAAAAAATTAATAGATTTAAATAATTGGGATATACCAATATCAAATAAAGAAAATTATATCAAATAATAAATAAATATGGGACCTCTCACTATCAATATACCTACATCTACCTCTTCTAGAAACCAATCTACTTCATGAATGTGATTCACTCTTGAGGATCATGGATGGAGCCTTATAGTCATTGAAGCATCTTACTTCCCAACAATAGCCTCTGAATATAATGATCCCAGACTATATTGAGGTATAGATATAGAAAAATATAAATTCTATAGATGAAAATGAAGTCTAACCATATTACCCATTTTTTCAATTGATGGAAAATAATGCCATATTTGTGCCACCTTTCCACACTGAAAAAAGTTATAGGAGAACCACTAGCTTCAAATGGATGTGATGAAGAGGTTTTCTACTAAGAATTACCACCAAAAATCATGGAAGGATCCCAACACTTATTCATTATCCCTAGAGCTCCACTGAAGCTACCACTAAGTGGAAAATAAAGGGAAGAATATCCGACCTTTACTGCCATATTCAGTTCTTCCATCATATCCCTATCTACTATCTCTGCATAGGTTGGAATATTCAGACTAAATACATAAGTTATGATATCCAGTAGAAAACCCTGTAGGTAATTATGAACATTCAGCTGGTAATTATTTGAAACATCTTGTTCAAAACAAACTAGAACAAAAAATTGACTAGTGTATGCTAAAACCAAATTCTCTCCCTGTTGTAAAGAAATGAACTCCATAGACATTACCATCATAAATGAATTAGAACAAAACTCATGGAATATGAGTGTCTTTAAAACCTTATAATCCAAGCCCACATTTCTATAACCCTATTCCAAGGAATCCCACCACTGATTTATATGAAAATAGATTATAAATTCCATGAACTTCACCTTGATAATCTCAAGTGTATCTAGAAATTGGATGATTTAATCAATATTTTCAATCTAGTCCCCCTCCTCTTGAGGTTTATTAAAATATTTAATGGATGGGGGATTCTCATGAAAGAAATCCTAAGATCTGTCTCTCTCTACTATAACTCCTGAATGTTCCTCAAAAATTTATATATGAGCATTAAGTAAAATATAAAATATAGAATCAGCTACCAACAAAATAAAGGCAATAATGTTCTGATCCCTTAGAGGATCAGCATGAGGAGCATAATCTTCACCCTCTTGAGGAATTCATTAAAAATTTCTTAGATTATTTCTGTTTCACACCTAAATAAATGAAATAACTAGAAAATAGAAGAATCTTACTTCAAACTTGAAAACCCATAAGAATAAATTGAGATAAAGATTAAGAACTAAAAATGGAGACACGCATGCCAACATCCTATGGTATCTTGAGTCTCATCATGATATGATCTGGATAGGTACTCACCATAATTTACCCCTCACATCCAAATAATCCTATCTCAAGTCATCCAAACATCCCATGACTGGGAATCTTGAGAGAAAACAACCTCTGATACTAATTTGTAACAATCTATCCTAAAACCCCACTTAAAGAGGTACCTGAACCAATAAAACCATAACTGATGGGTGTTATCAATCCCCATGGTAGGGGGACCAGCACCCAAACATTGAACAATAATGAGAGGCAACAATTTCTCCCAACAAGAAGTAACAACATGTCATATATATATAATAGACAATAGAAGAAATGATTAATATATTCCATAATGGAAAAAAATATTGGAAACTAAATAACTCAATATTATAAATATCCTTTTAGTACATGTCCAACCCAAAAGGACTAAAAAAATAGTAAATCCAAATACTCTGTGTCCTAGAATGGAAAAACTCTGACCATCTCACCATCAGATACCCAGTTCAACTAATGAATGTCCATGTGTCCTCACTACAAAGCCTTTCCTTTCCCTACGTCGAAAAATATAACAATGTCTACAAACCATCATAGGGGTACGCATGGTGGGAACTATCATGCTTAGTTGGATCCCACCCAGGTCTTATATATCATTTCTCTGAACAAAAGTCCAAACATGATTAACTTTAAGGAAAACAATGCATGATAATAGTTTAATAGTTTTCATATCAAGAGCATAAAGGATTTCAATTCCACATTTTTCACGATTTCCAAATAAATTATGTAAATTATTTTCGAATAATTCCAAATCCATATATCAGAATAGATATGTCTTGTCAAAAAACAAAATAATTCATAACATATCATATTAAATCCATGATAGTAAAAAAAAATAGTACAAACCAAAAGCATCCCAAATTTCCCAAAAACATATTACAAATCAAACCAAGGATCACACTTTGTTTAGATAGCTAGGAAAATCATACCTAATATATATAATCTCATATGAATAAATCCACTATATATATACATATATTCTAGAGAGAAGATTAATAAACTAGTAAGTGAACCCCCAACAGGCCTGACAAGTCACTATAATAATAAACCCAGTGACCATAGGAAGGACGCATGGGAAACTCCTCCCCACAAATTTTCGAAATACCTATTACCATACCTTACACATTAATACACAAGGATACCTATGTAATATATTTCCCAAATTAATTCTTCAATCCATTTATATCAACCCAGGATTTGAAAACCATTTGATAAATATTTGAAAAACCTTTTCAATTTACAAAAACTAGGGGGAACTATATTTTATAGAAACAAAATTCCACATAAAAAAGAAAATCAGTCTTATCATTAAATTTTATTTAATAATTTTTATTATCAAAAATAGGAGTAATGTAGTTCACCAACACTTGATAGGGATGGAACCACCTACCTCAAATGTCAGGCTGCATGGGCCCAGAAAGGATTCCTGCACATAAAAGAATCCAACAATGAAAACAGCTTCCCTACAACTAATTCCCAATTCCTAGAGTTTATTAAATTTTAAAAAAGGGTTATCAGAGTGCTGGAAACAATATATCCCTCAATAAATCACCACCACTGCACCATAACGAATAAGTAAACAACCACAAGAATATGATCAAACAACATATCTGGAGAGAAATAAGATAAAACATCACTATAGGTCAATAGATCCAATAACAAAATGAAACAACCCTACCGTAATTGATGAAATATAGAAGGAGAAATGTTTACTCACCCTAAGGGATAAAACACAACCACATCAGTGATCAAACACAGAAAAAATAAATCTGGATTGAATGAAGGCCACCAAAATCACTAGAGAAGGTCTCTAGGTTGAGAAAAGGATTAATGTAGAAGAATGAATGAAAAATATGTCCATGTAGTAAAATAACTCTTGAACACCTTATAGTTACAAAATGATTAACCCCTTTAAATATAGTTTAATCCATGGGGATCATGTATGATGAAAAACCCAACACCTTTTTATTAAAACATGATCCATTAAAATTACATCTCGTATAACAATTAAACAGAATATACTCATTTCACCATGTGTACATAGTTCATGAATTGTTTTTATAGTGGAAAAGTACATGTCATGTAAATATTTTATATGGTGTATATTCTAAAAAAATATATTAGGAAATAATTATTCTTACACAAAAACCTTAAACCATCTTAGAAATTCTACGTACTCAGGGAGAACCCCTCATATCCATTAATACATTTCTACCGGACTCCAGTAATTCAAATAAACATATATCCATGACATTTTGGTCATTCTAATAAAAAAATTATTTATCCTCACGAGTCCCATGATGGACCCAATTAAAGAAGAAAATAAGAAAAGAGGGGGGAAATACCTAAAAGTGGGTAATGAGATGTTACACATAATCCATTAGATGATCATTCTGCACTAGGACAGAACCAAGTCCTTTCAATGAAGAATCAATATAGATACAAAATTCCTCATTTCTATAAGGAAGGCCCAAAAATGGATTATCCACTAATATTCATTTAGTTTATAAAAATAACCATCACTTTATTTTTGGTAGAAAAATTTAACTCCCTTTCGAGTTGACATTTTCAATGGGCTAGACATTTGAAAAAAATATGTAATAAACCACAATTAGTAACCCAATAAACCAATAAGACTATTGATATTTATGAAATTTTTAGGTCTTTTTCATTCCTAAAAAAAATTACTTTCAGTAGACTCAATTGTTATATAATCTTTGGAGACAATATGTCCAAGGAAATAAATTTTTTTAACCAAAATTCACAATTACTTAATTTTCTATATTTTTTTTTCTATTAATAGTTTTCAAAAAATACTCTGGTTCCTTTAATGTTCCTATTTACTTTTAGAATATAAAAAAATATTTTAAATAAAAAAACCAAAAACTTCTCTAAGAACTCATGGAAGACCTTATTCCTAGAGTCCATAAAAAGTTTAGATGAATTATATAACCCAAAAGGAACTCCTAAAAAATTATAATTGGAATATCTCATCTGAAACATTTCCTTTAGAATGACATCCTCATTCACATACAACTGATAATACCTAGAACTCAAATCAACCTCTGGATAATACTAATATCTATAGAGTTGATAAAACAAAAAATCAATATGAGGAAAATGATACCTGTTCTTAATAGTTATGTTATTCCAATATCTATAATCAATGAAAACCCTCATTGAACAATAATTATTTTTAATAATCAAAATAGAAGAACCCCATGGTGAAGTTCTAGGGAGAATAAAACCTTTATATAATAACTCATGTAATTTATTTCTAAATTCTAAATGCTTAACTTGAGCCTTTTGATAAGGGGATTTTAAAATATTCTTCTCATTAGACACTAAGTCCACCATAAATTAAACATCCCAATCTTGAATAACCCCATACAAATCATCAAGAAATACATACATGTATTCATTAATTACTCGAACATCACTAATTTTAATAGTTTCTTTATTTTCAACAATATGAGTTATATAACATTATCTTCCATGGAAATTTAATTTCTAAAAATATTGGAATGTTATAAAATGTATGATATAATTAAAAAACATTCTTAGCCCTGAAATCTAACATAGAATGATAAACTAAAATAAAATCCATACCCAAAATGATATCAAACAGTACTATGGGTAGCTCAAAAATATGTTTAGGAAAGGCAATTCGACTAATAACCACATGAACATTATTATAAATCATAGTAATTTAATATTTCCACCCAAATTTTTCACCAATAGTTCTATCCTCTTTTCATGTGGTGATATTAACATTTACCTAGAAAATATCTCACAAATTAATGAATAAAAAGATCCAGAGTAAAAAATGATATTAGAATAAATCAAATAAGTATGTAACATACATGTCAGCACTGTAGTGGATAACCTAATATCAAATATAGTAGTATAAAATGATTTTCCAGACCCTTTTTATTTGGGTCTCTCAAATTTCAACAATAATTAACCAAAATTGGGAATAAATTGGAATAATTCCCAAACTCAATGTAATTAAAACATATTAATATTATGTTTTCATTGATTTTATAATCATTTTTCTTTCAGTTACAATATATATTATCAATCATACGACACTAAAAGAACTTTCTAGACATTTTCAAACACTCCCCATGAATATTTTTACCACACTTATCACAAGATGTGAACATGATTTTGTTACTTATAGAATTTTTTTGTCCAGGATAACCATTTTTCTACCAGCTATATTACTTTTTTTGATTGTTTAAATAGAAAAAAATAAGCATAACAAAACTACATTTCTACTTTCTCCATTCATCAAACATGTTTATCATAGATTTTGAATTCAATGGAATCCAATGCACTTCAATATCAAGGCTATAATCTTGAGTAAAATAGATTAATGATTCAATCAGGATCCAAGATAATTAATGGTATATACCTGATCAATCATGTTAAATTTTAGTCATACATAGCTATATTATATTTATCCTTTTTCCTCAATTTCATTTATTGTTTCTATAGTATGGGTCGACCAACATTATGGGAATTTTTTTAAAGAATGTGACTCTTCAATGTGTCCCATTCCATGGAATCAATATCATCTCTCTCTTTTGTATTCTTAACCAAAGACCACTATCAAGCAACTTCAACTTTAAAAAGATTAATGGTAAGGGTTACCTTTTTAATTTTTGGACACCCAATGAATTCAAGTATATTCTACATGGAATTTATTGATCATTTGGATACCATTAGTTCAGAATATTCTCTAAATCATGGTGAATATAGTCTTTAAAATTAGCAATTATCAATATCTTTATCTTTGGTAGATCGAGAGGATCTCTGACATGGATTCCACCACTATTTATAAATTACTTCAACTAATCTATCACTTCAAAAAACTATTTTGTTCCAATTCCAACCATCTTGATTTGATGATTTGGAATGATATTTTATTTTCAATTCCTTCCAACTATAACTTCCCTATTTCACTTGTTTATTTTATAATCTGGGTAATTTTTTAAGTTATATTAAAAATTATATATTATGAGATGGTTCATACCTATATCACCCTATAATGAAATGTGTAATGGAATATATTTCAGGGGATATAAATTTTATTTGAATAGGTTAGCATGTATCTATGATAAAAAAGTGTGTATGTGATGGCATTTATTTTTGCTTAAAATTTTATAAGTGAATGGGTTGGCTGGTAACCGAGTTCAGATCAATAAAAAATCCTCTATTTTGGATTGTGCCACTTTCTATCGTATGGTCAATGGATCATTTTATACAATACATGTTTTATCTTCTCATTCCATGGTAAAAATTTTATAATTTAAGATTTTATGTGTATCATTCATGCTTATGGTTAAAACGTATTCATTTACGTTTCGTTTAAATTAGTTATTTTTCCATATTAACTACATTACATATGTTTATGATCTAGCTATTATGGAATTTGTTTATGTTAATTCTTTTTAAGGATTTGATATCACCCCTTCTTATGTTTTACCTTCTACTATATATAAATAGAATTATATCCCATAGAATTCCTAAAAGTGGATTTATATTATGAATAAATGTTCACAATATGTGAAATAAGTGTTCATATGTATCTTGTCTCAAAGGAACTAAACCACTAGGTTTATAGGATATAAGACTATTTGAGGATTGAATAATTAAAACATGTTATAAATGTAAATTTTAGCTTAGATCACTTCATCCAATATTTTTTTTTATGTATTAGTATCTCATGATATAAGGAGTTTATTCATGTGCATGATCAAATATAGATATATTAAGAAGAGTTTTTGTGGAGATGAAAACATATAGATTTGTTCAAATCATGGTGCATGGAAATGATCTCATATACCCTTTTCTCATGCTGGTTCTTGAAAAAGACAACATATTGATTTTATCACATTATTATTAGTGGACGTGACCTTTTATGATTTTTTCACAATATTTTGTGGGGACTTTAATTCTCTTAAACTTGTTGACAATATTCTGATTTCCTATTTCTATTATTATGACATATTTTTATATTCCTATGATTACAATCCATATATCATGTTTGTTATCTCAAACTATTATTCCATGGTATATGTTTGTTCAATTGAGATTACACGTTATAATATAAGGTCTCATAGAAAACATTTATTTTTAAATTTTTATTTAATGATATATTTCTCCCTTGTTCTTGTTTTCCTATCATTCTTATGATCTAAAACTTTTAAGTCATGTTAATGAGTTTTCCCCTACCCTGAATATGAGATCACAAATTTTTATCACCCCATTCCATGGGTCATGAAGATGAGTATAAACTTTTTGAATTCTAGAATATAGTGTAATGTGGTTTTATTATTGAGAAATGAAAAATGGTATTGAAAAAACAATTACATATGTATCCAATACCCAAAACACTAAACCTTCTGCTCATGGGGGGTTTTGGTTATAATGGGATTTAATGTTTAATATATGGAAATAATATAAAATAAATTTATGTTCATCTTGTATCATTTCATGTGGTATCAACTCCAGTGTTTAAGGAATGTTTTTTAGAAAATCACATAGGAGTATGGGTTTGGGGCCCTCATTTAACTAGTTCCTCTATTAAACAAAATGATAATGCTGCTAACATTGAAAATAATAACTATGAGAATCTTTGAACCATTTGATTCTCCCACTCTCAAAATTACACTTCATGATGGCTCTCTTTATCATATAAAAACACTATCCTTTGAAAAAATTGATAAAAACCAACGAAATATAGAACTATATAATTTATAGGAGTAAATATATTTTGATGTTTCTAAAGTAAAAGGAAAACTTTGGATGTCTAACACATCCCCATCATTTTAAAAAAACTTGAAACAAAATAGGTAGAATCACCCGACCACTTAATTTCATAGTAAACAGCAGGGGACCTAAAAGCATATCCACCTTGAGTTATAATTCATGAAACATGGTGGGATAAATAAAGGATTCACATGATCCAAATTAATATATGACATAAACCATATTAGAAGATAATAAATTGGAACATCATAATATATATGACCCATCTAACACTAGAATATCTATAAGGTGATGTTTTCCATCTATATATCCTCTATCTCTATGCTGAAGACCACCATGGATGTTCTCAACCCCATATCCTTATGAGATAGAGATAATATATAGTTATCCTCTAGCATATTTATGTAAACTATTAAAAATAAGGTATAATGTATACTTCTAGAGATATGGCCTCTATGGAAACCATTACTGATAGAGATGATATGGAATCTACCCTCCAAAACCATGCAATGATGGGATAGCTATTTAACAAAGATAATGATAGTGAGAATGAAATATATACGTAAATCACATAGTAGAAATATCCTAGTGGGTACAAGAGAAATTATAGCCTTATAAAATTTATAATGTAATCGACAAGGAAGATGTAGTTTCATTAGAAACCTTGATGACCTAGACATCTATGATCCACCACTACCAGTTTTAATCCTGAAGGAAACACAATGGATATCATACCAAGATAAACCTATTTAAGCATGCATCATCTCACTAACCTATGATTTTCTAACCACTAGGGACATAGAAAATGAAAATGGGGGGGGGGGGTGACTGAATATGAAATCACATGATACAATGCTTCTTATAAATGTTAGGACCTGGAATTTTGATTTGAAAATAGATATGTGGAAAAATTATGAAGGTATTTTAATATGATATTGATATTATACCCACTCAGGATCCCGTACTAAAAGGGGAGATTTTCTTTCCACTTCCCCACCATCATCATATATAATAAGAACTCAACATGAAACTACAACCATAAACCATCCTATGAAATATCTTCATTATTCATATTTATAAGATAATTGTTTCACTGCATCCATGATGATCTACATAGATGACCAACAAACAACCTAACATGATAATATACTCTATACCGAGTCATGTTATTGTTTATTTTCTTATCCTATAGCTACCATTTTGTTTCAAAATTAGAAAAAAATATATGAAGGCTAATCCACCCCTTAATATTGGAACTCAAGAAACATCTTCCTTTGAAGATCATCCAAATAATCTGAGTTAACCCTAATGTAGTCAATCATATCCACCAACAAAATATATCTAAGGTGAACCATATAAGAACAACGATCAATAAGAAGTACTGCAAATAAGGATCCAAATACCCATGATAAGTATCACATAACATGTTTACAAAATTCATTTTCTTAAGTTCATTTTATTTTCCCCTAGTTTCCCCCTTATTCAAACACAAGAACATTCAGTAATGATGCATTGACATCTCCTTCACTGTTACCTTATAAGTAGCATAATCCATCTTAGAAAATCCAGTGATCATGAGGTCCTTGATTCTAATTATAGAGGGATTAAAATCCCATTTCCCACCATACTTGTCTTTTAATATAATATTCTATGTTCTATTATTTTTTTTCCTCACATATTATAAAAAATTTTCAAGTTCATAACTCAAAAATCTACAAAAACGTATCTAAAAAAGCTACAATACTACTATATCACGACTCTCCCCCATTGGGAAACCATACTAGGCCTATAGTTGTCAAATATAAAAACATTTATTAATAATATTAAGGATCCTAATCGATGATTGAGGCCTAAGGTAATTTAATCCAAGGGAAAATTACCTTATAAGATCAACACACTTAAGGGGAAGGTAACCTATACTAGTAAATAATGTAAATGAGTAACTATAACATTGGATATATGACATGAAAAATGGGAGGATTTACCCTTATATATCCAAGGAAAAATAACAAAACCTCTAATTACAACCATGAATGATATATAATCTAATCTTATAACAATCCCAAAATTCTTGAACAGGTTAGAAAAATAAAAATACCAAAAGAAATACCAAAAAATTTCACAAGAGAACAACTCTTATCAATATTCTTTTATAGTCCATCTCAGGCACCAAATTTGCCCTAGGAAATTGAAAAAAGTTTCATATATATAGGAGTGAGTATAATAGGTATTGTAAGTTGGATTATTCTCAAGATCTCTCATGAAAATGTATAAGCGAAATATTGTAGAATTAGTGAACAAACAACATATTTTATACGAATATATAAGGCAAACCGCTACAAAGCCTCACTAGGCCCACTCAACAAATATCAGGCCATATATAATAAAATGGTACCATTGAATACAATAAAAGGATCCCCGAAACCCCTTCCATGTTGATTTTATACCCTCATTCCCCAACATAAAATGACTTGTGCTCAATATTTCATAAACAATTTCACTCATAACGGTACACACTACAAACATTGGTAGGATCCAATATATTTTTGTAGAATCAATTTAGTAAATCCATAACCACAACTACTAAATCCCTTCAAAAATCCACATCTACACTGAAAATTAAAACCTCATCACACATCCTTCCCATTAGGGTTTCATAAACATAAAGGTAATCCGCCTGATTCACTTCTTTTATAATTAATGAACTCTAATATAAAAACCACATCATCATAAAATCATCATGACATCCAAAACAATCATAATAGGGTGTCATGAGGATAAATGAAATCAATATAATTTTATATAACTATAATTCTTGACACCTAACATAAAATAATACCCCTATGAATAATGTCTGATGTTAGTGCAGAGGAGAGGTATTATCTAGTTATCTCACCTCACCAACCTAGAAATTTGAAAAAACACCCTAAACCCAAAACATATAGCCGTCAATAAGATTATCCAACTCAAAAACATTGTATAAATAATCCATTGGAAAATACATCACATATATATATAAGTATAAATCCACATAAAATCATATCCTAAAGGTTTTCAATCAACAGTGTACCACCATGACCTATATATATCCCTAAATAACATTTTCACAAATCACCCCAACTTGAAACTATCACACAACAAACCAAACAATGTACCCACCCAAAATGGTTTAAAAAAACATTCCCTGATTACCATTTAGCCCTACCATGACACTATTTCTAGATAATCAGCCTATGATGTAATTTATATTCTATAATCAATTTTATTCATTATTTAACAAAAAAACCATTGTCAATCAATTACTAAATATTTTCACCATTAATAATTATTAATTAAATTATATTCCCCTTCTACAGGGAAAATATGAAACAACCCACAATGACCAGCTATGAAAACCATCATAGTCCCACTTCCTAACACATATGAACCATCACAACCTCACAAACCAACATATACGAACCATCATTGACCTTTTTCCAATCATATAACAAACATCAAATCCTCATCTCCCAATACATACCAACTATAAAACCCTCATTGAAAAACATATATTACCTCTAAATATATCCATAACAATCACTACATGACATTTATGATAATAATTACATAAAAAAATCCATAATAAATTCCAAAAAGGACACAAAATCACAATAATAACATCTCAACTGATTTTCATATAAATGAAATAAAATCCCCATTATTTTGTAAGAGACATAATTTTGATACTAAATTTCCATAAAACCATTAATTACCTTATTTATGTGATCATAATTTTATGAATGTTTTGGAAAATATTAATCGACACACAAGGATCAACAATAATAATTATTATTTTCAATAACAACAAATAATAATCCATCTGAAAATATTACTCTGGAAAATAGTTAAAAAAATGAGGAACACTCCCCTTGCCTTCAATTCACGTAGTCTGGGTCATTATCTATATTAGGTCTATACATAATATACTCCCAGTGAAAGACAGATCATGATAACCCCACAATTTATAGAATATATATCTCTTGAATCTCATACCATAATAAAAACTTTTTAATCACTATTTGATGTAATGAAATGAAGATATGGTCCCTACACCGATATTACGCCAATATAAATGTCAAAAAATGAAATCAAAACATCCATAATCCAAAGGTATAGGTATCACATGAAATCCAAACATAATTTATGTCCATAAACTTCAATGTATTATGATTATAGAGGAAACCAAGATTGAGAAGGGATTAAAATCCCCTTAGATCACCAGCAATAAACATATCAAAGCGCTAGGTGAAATCCACGAAAATGATGCTGAATTATATCCTGAAATCAACCATACGTTACAAATGTGTTGAGTGGGGGATCCTAAAAATTTACACTCATGATATAAAATTAGAATAAAATTATGTTACACAAATACCATACTGCAAAAGCTAGGTTCTCAATTAACACTACAGTGCAAAAGGGATGGTCATATCATAATCAACATAATCAAAACTGATCTCTAGATTTCATTCCATTGTCAAAGAATTCATATATTAAAATTAAATGAAGAAAAATGTGAAGGGATCATCTGAGTGATATATTTTTCCAAATTCAAAACCCAACTATAACATAACCTATCTGCTAGATGAAAATCCACTCAAATTTATAGAATCACCAACACTGGTCACACTAATATCGATTATATAGTATCCTTGTCCATTTTTTTCAACAAAAACCATACTAATTATCACCACTCAAAAAGCAATATCGCACTTCCACCAAGGATTCTTGCTAAAAAAATCTTCAATATAATAGTATCCAAAAAACCAAACTCTTAAGGCCATATTCTACAACAATGGGGTCTAATCCATAACATTCTACCTCATATATTACATGAAAAAATAATTTCGCTTAGGATATGGTGTAATATAATGCCCATAATATAAATAAATTACTGACCAATTCTTCATTATGAAATCTATAAGTTCATACAAAAATCCCACATCCATTCCTAAATTTCATTTTTAACTCCACCGATCATCACTCAAATCTATTCCAAGACTCTCCATCATCCCTAACATGTGAAATAATTGGTTGAGAAAGAAAAATAAATTATAATCGAGGTTTAAAAGAAAAATAAAAATATTTGAGGTTATATTATGGATTTTCAACTTAATTCTTCGATTATTTTATTAAATAATTTTATTTGTATTAGTTCTAAAAAAATTAAGAAAGAGATTTATTTAGAAATACAAGTATACGTATATGCATAGGTATATGATAATATTTTTCAAACAATAAACTATCAGAATGAATTTAATAAAATGAAACATTTTTCTCATCAAATATTATATAAAATTAAAAAAATCATAGTGATAAAAAATCTCTTCAATGCCATGCATCAAAGAATAAAAATATATATTTGTAACTGGATGATGGAATTCAAGTTATGAGTTTTTGGGATTTCCATCATAATGATATAACCATTGAATATAGTTTTATGTTCTGATTAAAAATTTAAAATAATAGAATGATACATTTAACATTTTTTTATTTAAATATATATGATTCATTTCTAATTTTTTTGTTTCCAATCTATGTATTTAAAGATAATAATGACTTTAATGTGTCAATTTTAAGAAGATACAAACAAAAGGATAACATTTATTTAATACCGATGTTGTCCAGATAGATTTCTAATTTCATATAATGATGTCAGATTACATATTCTATACTTATAGAATAAATGTTTCTATATTGTACTTCTTGATAGGTAAATTTCCCTGAGATAAATAAAATTCTATTGGATGTATCATTAATGTCAGTAAAATTGATGGATTATATTTGTAAATTGTAATTCATGAATTGAGATTCTATTGAAATTTTGAGGATGTTTTTTAAATTGGATGATTATGAGAATTATGAATTTTTATATGAAAATAAAATAAACACACTCTTATCTATTGTACAAAAAATAAATTTTAATCTTTTTTCATATAATAAAAAATTGATAACATGGATCAACTATAATTGATTAAAAATGGAATTGGGATTTAAATTTAAACTATTTCTATATGTTTGAATTCCTTTAGCTCATAGTAATTAACATATATGAAAACAATAAGGTAGCTAATCACATGGAAAAATAAAATCATCCATAAATAATTATTTTTAAGAAGATAGTTGATAAATAATATATTATATTTTAATTATTGAATTCATTAATATCAATTGATGAGGATAAGGAATTATATAAATTCCTTAACTATTATATGAGGATGGAGTAATATTTATACAAACACTAGAAATAAGAAAAATATGGATATTTTTAATACATAAAAATTTTTATCAACTATTTCCCTGGATCTTTCCTCCTTGGATCCAATGGAACCTCCCTCTAAAACAGCTCCTAGATGAATCTCCCTTATTATTCAACATCATTTCCCTTGGCTCTTCTGTTGGGTTAACCCCCACTTTATCTAGATAGGTAGATGACTAATGGAACTTCCTTAAAAGTTCTAACCATTCTTCATACTTCCTCCAAGTTAGCTTCTCTTACCCTGACACCCATGATCCTATCAGAGGAACTCCATTTAATTTAGGAGGATAGATATCCATATCTGGATTTTTCCTTTAATTCCCTTGAGATAGTGCTGGATTTCTACATTTGGACACTAGTGGATCATTTTGGATCAGATATTCTACCTGTTTCTATATTTCATATGTTCATCAAATACCTGGGTTTAGAAGCTCCATATTGGTTATTAGTGATGGATTGAAAGTTATATTTCTTGGTTACCTCCTCCATGGAGGTCTTTGTGATGTCTTTTTCCTAGAGCTCTAGGTTATTCAAAATGTGGGGGTTTAATTTATTCTATTTTACAATGAGTTTAACTCTGGGTATGATGATACCAAGGTGATGGTGTGGATTAATCTCTATCATATCCCCTTTTCCTTCTATAATATTAATTTTATTTAGAATAGGTGATAAAATCAGTTCATTATTCTGTGTGGATGTTCAAATTCTTTGGCTCTAAGATGTAGTGGTGGATTATCCAGGCATGGAAATAGATCTATCCCACCCCCTTTTGTTTCACATAATTCTCAGGGAATGATCTATCATATCTTGGCAGAAATCCATGTCATGTACCTCTCTAGGGAAATTATACTTTAGATGTAATCATAAACATCTCTCCCATTCTGTTTTCAAAATTATTCATGTCTAGATGTCCTCACTTTTCCCAATGAAATATTCTGTTTCTAGTCCACCCTCAACCATAATGAATGATGGGATATCCTTGGATCGTACTAGTTCATCATCCACCATTTGGGCTATCACATATTCCTTTCCTTTTCCACCCTCAAGTGGTGTATGTTTCATCTCCCATGTTAGTTACACCATAAGATCCAGCTCCACTATTGTGTTCTCCCCTTACTACCAAAGGGGGCCCTTGTATAGACTTGTTATTGTTTAGACTGGAACTGGCTCACTATCTCTCACTCTATCCTCCATAGTATTTATCATAAAGTATAGATAAGGATCTTTAGTGTGGAATTTTTATCATAATCCTATAATATCCCTCGTTAGATCCCAAACCCATAGTCTAAGTTCCCTCCCTTCTCTGGCCCATCTCCTCTTCTAATGGATATAGTTCATTATCTGATGCTCTATATGACAAAAAAATGGACTTCAGTGGCCTCTCTTCACCCCACTAGTGGTGTCCATACTAGATCTCATACAAAATGTGTTCTAGAAATATATTTCTTCCAGTCTCGGTGCTCTTTGATATTTGGGGATAAAACTAGGTGGCACCCCTATACTTATCTCCCTCATCATTTGGAACACCCATGGTTTGGGATATTAGGTGACCTCATAATAACTCAAAACTAAAAATATTCATTTAAAGTCCTCCATCGTAGCAGTTATCAAACCCAATGACAATACTTGCATGTTTTTTATTTTTTGTTGAAATCTAGCTCCTCATGACTATATGCTTGGTGAACCGATTAACCAGAATATATGGATTTTTTAAAGAATCACTATTTCAGTGGAGAAACAGTTCATCTCAAACGAACACATCTATAAAAAATTCATTACATTTTTCAATAGTTTCTTCATATATTTTTCTATACCAAGTGTGAATTTTTTGATAGATAATCCCTATTGAATGATCTAGGATTCATTATTCTGAGGAGATTTGCATTATCCACAGGGAACTATTTTAATAACATTTTGGAAACATTATAAAAAATGGTGAAGGGATCCACCATAGTAAGGATCAACCAGACTTTGTTGCCTTTTTCATCTTGATATGGGATCATGGTTATGTGATTCTCATGGGAGAAGTTCAATTGAATTAATAATCAAAAGGAAATTTTCCACACATTTTTTTAGCTAGAGTGTTTCTTTCATAATCTATATTCCATTTCCTCCTTACCAAATGAAATATTTGATGAAATTTTATTGGTTCTTTATAATCACTCCTTGATCATCATTAGTCTGGATCACAATATTGTGGGTAGTGTTCATTTTTTATATTCTATATAGTGGGATTCTTCTCCCTGCTACCACCTAATTGGGTGAACATCCTAGAAAAAACCCATTCAAGATCACTACTCGGTTGGTTTCCACAACAAGGTATTATGTTTAGAAGGGTATCTATGAACAGGGAAAAAAAATAAAACCATTGGTTTTATGGAGTTTTAAATCATCAATACTACCATCGGGAAAATAGAGATGGATCTTGAGGTAGGATTGGATGACAGTCAATTCAGTTCCCTTGTGTATTAAAAACTAGTTAGTAGAATTTCTATTGGATAAATATTGAATATCCTATGAGTAAACTAGAGAAACATAGATAAATGATTGGAAAAAGACAGAATTTTTTCAGCCCCACATCAATGAGGTGAAATGAACCATCATCTTGAACATCATCGTGTAAGATGGTTCTTTTACTAATGACATTGATGAGGTGATATGTATTATTGTGTCCCATTTTAAATATTTACGCACCAATGTTAACCATCACATGTAGGAAAAATAATTAAGGGTATATAAATACATTTTGAATCTACACCCCAAGTGGTATTATATACTACCAATAGGTTTGTAAAAACATCCTAGATAAGAAGGATAATGGGGAATACATCAACTCCCTCAATATTAAAAGCTCTCCCAACCCCAAAATCTTATAAGGTTTATTCTATGCAGCTTCATAGGACATTGTTAAGGGTAAGCATCTGGAAGTCATCCAAGTATACTTTTAGGAGGAATCATACCTTGGGTGTCCTATGAAACCACCCTAATCCTCATTCCAAAGGTTAAGGACCCCTCTTCCCTTTATCAATAAATATCCATTATGCAATTCAACTTTACCTATAAGATACTTTATTCTGTTATTCTAAGAATACTCCTAGTTTATCATCATAACTTTGAGGAACTACAAGATTTCCTCAAAGGTACATCCACAAAGGTGGCCACATCAATGGATCTTGAAATAATATATGATATTAAAAAAAAGAATCCCAAATCCAACATATCCATGAAAATTGATATAGAAAAGGAATATGACATGTTGGAGTGTGGATTCATAAATAAATTGATGGATTATAGAGGCTTCTCTATGTTGGAGATTGATCAATTTTTCAGATTCTTCATCACACATTGAATCTTAGTTACTTTCTTAGGGAAAAAATATAGGTTTGTAAAATTATTTATTATGTTGGGGTAGGGTATCCTTTTTCCCCCATCAATTTAATTCTAGTCCATGGTTCCATAAGTAGATATTTTTCTAGGGGAATCCATAATAGAATAATATTTCCCTTCAAGGGAATTCCTTATTTCATTGGTGTATCTCACTTTTTCGTCACAAATGATATAGCCTTCTTAATTAATGGTTATAGTAGTACAACCAGATAAATTCATGGAATTAGCGATGAATATAGTTACCTGAGTCGGTGGATTATTAACTGGGGAAATATTTGTGTGTACATTTAAAAATCTCGGTTAAAAATACACGATGAAAAAATCAAATAGATCCTAGGTGTTCATAGGAGAGACTTCCCCATAGATTATATGGGATCCCTGACCTCCCACATTAGGGTTTTCATACACCATTTTGATGTATTGGTCAAAAAAATTTCAAAGTGTATCATTAAATTTAATAATCATTTCCTCGCTTTTGAGGGGTGTAACACACACTCCAACCGCATTCTCTCTTCCATCCTCTTTGAATTTTTTCCATCATAAATGCAATGAAGTCAATTATAAAGTATACAAAAAATATCATGTTGGAAATCCTTTAGGATGATCATGTATAAGAGATATGTAAGATTTAAATATAGTAAATGGTGGATAAAGAACAATAGGCAAGAGGTATTCACTTGAGGAGTTCCATGGGGACCATGAAATGTTTTCAATACAATCTAGCTTGGGATTTATTGGAAGGTCATTCTCTTTAGTCCAAATTCAAAGAGGGTAAGTATAGGTCTTAATGTGAAGGAACAAGGGGGAGAAACTATTTTTTATATAATTATATTTGAAAAAAGATTATTGATATCTAGAAATCCTTGTGATGGATAGTTTGCTGCAGAGAGATTAGTTTTTTGAAACATAATTTGGTAGGAATTTTTTTTGTTTTACCTTGATGCATGGCCCTTGAAATATCATTATCTATTTCCATTAGGTACCTATTCCTTATTAATGTTATCATAAATCATCAAATATAATATATATTAAAAAAACATCATTATGAACACCTTTTAAAAAAGGTTTGTGTCTACTAGATTAACAATGGGGAATTTCTTAGTGAAGGCATACCTCAATGTTATTCTTTCAAAATACATTTAGGAAGAATGGGGAGGTATCCTTTGGTTCAATGACATTACCATCACATTAATAATCTTTATTTATCATATCTAAAATCTTGTAATCTCTTCTAACAATGAGTTTAGGCATAAAGTAATCAAGATTCTATCAAAATTATCCAACAATTGGGACTCCAAATAATAATTGTTTTCTCACCTGTTTTTTTAAGGATAATTGGAAGATTTAGTGCTGAACATATTTATATAATCTTTCCAGATTAAAGTTAATAATTTCACTAGTGTAAACTTCTATCATAATTTATTATAGGACTTGGAATGAAATAAATAGCAGTGGAAGGCGAGAGTGATGTTTATAGAAATTAGTTGTTGGTTCATTTGGAATATAAGAATCAATGATCATCATCAAGGTTCACTGAACTAATATATATATATAATAGTTAGGTCATCAATGTTAGTGGTTGAACTAGCCTCTATTTGCAAATGTTAATATCACACTCCCTTTTTGGAAGGTGAAAGCGATGATTATTGAAATCATTTGTTGGTTCATTTGGAATATAGGAAATAAGGCCGATCATGAAGATTTACTGAACTTAGTGCAAATATAATGGTTAGGTCTTGAATATTAGTGGTTGACCGAGCCCCTATTATTAAATGTTGATATCTCACCCCCTTTTGAGGATTATTATATCTGGAATGAGATATTTCCCTACTATTTAGAGTCCTCCATTTCAAGGGAGATGGGTTTATTAGATTCCCCCCATAATTTGGATTAAACATAACATGGATGGATTATAAAAAACTAGTTTCATATGGGGGAACGTGTTTTCCATGATCATAAAGGTTGTGTTTTTATTTTCATTTAGTGGCTTCTATAGATGGGAGTCTATCTTATAGAATAATTGTATTCTATTATTAATAAGATGGATTTGTGTAACATTCAAAATTATATGATTGACTTAGTGGAAACATGTTATTCTATTATTCAAAACTCTTGTTAGGATAGTATTCCAATCCCATTGATCATCACTTATCACATTGACATATGAAAGTGTCTTACCAAAAACTAGGCCAAATTTCTTCATACATGACATGTGGCAAACAAATTTTATTTTTTATCTTCATGGGACACTCAAGGGAACTCTTGTTTTTCTTCTACTGGCATGGGATCCCCCCACATGTTTTATTCTTATTAGAGTTTTTCTCTTGGACTTTACTAATTCATGCCTCTTGATCTATTTATGCCTTTAGGACATCTTTTATCAAATTTATTAAAGTATCATAAAAAAATATACATATATATGATAATATATTTTTATGTTTAGTAATTTTAAAATTATACATTATTCACCAATAAAAGATGTATTTTAATATTTAAAGAGTTTTTTTAGTAAATTAAATTTTAATACTTTGGGTTTTTTAAAATTTACTTCTAATTTCCTTTGATTATACCAAATTCAATGATAATATATTTTCATTAATTTTCATACATTTGAAAATATGATGTAATACAGTTAAATATGAAAAGTAAATATGACATTTCCTACTAACTCAATGTTTTTGAAAATAACCATTATATACCCCTATATACCAATAAAAATAACTCAAATACAAGAAACTCACATACAACTACTATTTAAAAAACTATCTTCCCAAATTAATTGGATTTCCCACTATGTTATCCCAGTGTATCTCTCTCTCCATTTTCATCATATATTATGATAAATTTAGATGTTATGAAGGTTTTATTCTAATTATAAATATTTTCAATGAATGGATTTTTCATCTATCACACATTAGAAAAATCATTTCATTATTTAATTAGAAATAATTTTAATTTTTTCATGTTTAATGTACATATTATATGAAAAAATAACTATTTATTTCATGTATGATTCATAATAATTTTATAGTCACTATCTTTAAACACCCATCATGAGTTTATTAAAATTGAAGATATATTACAATTAAAAATTATAATATCATCCTCACATTGTGTGCATTGTATCTATGGTATTTTTTATATTCAATCTCTAGATAGTATTATATTTATAATGATAAGGAATCTTATATATATATAGTTTAGCTATTATTAGGACCATTTTGATTATTCGTTATTGTGTAGCATGTGAACCTTCTCTATAGAAGGAATCAAAAGTCTATGTTCATTATTAAAACACTTTCTATCACTTAAGTGAATAACATTTTTGGTTCACATAGTAAAATTATATATACGGTTTTCACTACTAATTAATTTTAGTAAATTAAAATCCCTTATAAAAAAGAATCCATATATAGTAATATATTATATTCCAATTACCGGTAAGCCATTCAAACATGATATTTTAAAATCATTGATTAATAATGTTTAATAATATATATTAATGAATATTTTGAATACCCTATTTACCCTATTTCTTTTTATAGGTGAACATATAGATATCTATTAATGTTTATTAAGTATAGAAAGTTCTGATCTATTTCTAATTTCCATGATTTCACACATACATTCAACTTAATCAACTCCTTATTATTTTTTTACCATGTAATTCTATATAATAACTCTGAAATATCATTCCCTGCATGTTGAATCCATTTTATCTTATAATTTACTAAGTTTCTTGGATAAGATATATGCAGGGATAAAAAAATATATCTCCCACTACATTAATGGGACTCATAATGAGAATAAGATTTAGAAGTGAGATATCCCTGACTTATAAATACATTGTCATGGAAATATATTGTGAATGTCTATTATGATAATCAATATCATATAAAAAATTTTGTGATCATTATTTTATTCTCAATTTTATATTATATTTATATATTTTAAAAATTTATTACTTTTAAATTTTATATTGGATGATTATATAGTGATTCATTAATTTCATTTTGATATATTAAATCTTATTATGCATCTGAGCGCACCATTATCTCATATTCATCAATTTTCATTAATGATCAAGGTAAATTTCACATAAGAGTAAACCAGAAAAGAAATAAATAATATTTTATTTTTTAATATATTATTTAATAATATATACTAATTTTTTTAAATAAATATATTATTTAAGTATATAGAATGAATTCTAAGGAATCTAATTTTTTCCCCACGTATAATATTATGTATTTTTTACTATGCAATAAAAAAAACACTGTGTGATTAGATATAGTGTTGTTAGATAAAAGTATGTGATATAATTATATATGTAGATGGAAATTATCAATTCTAATGGTGTTAATGATTTTTATTTTTAACTTGTACGAATATATTTATATCCCATTACAACTATACATTAGATATAGTTATCCAAAAAATTATCCTTGGTACTATTCATCAATTTCTTTTATTAATATGGGTCTTAAAATTTCATTGAGATCATCCATATTTTAAAAATGAATTTTATGCATGTTTCCTATATAAAATTTAACGACTTTTAGTAATTTCTAGAGATTAAATTTCATAAAAAGACAGAATATAATATAAGAAAATATTTTATAAAATTAAAATAATATAAATTTTTATTGAAAAATTAATTTCTGTAATTCTTCTAGTAAATAACATATCAATTTCGTGGAACTTGTGTGACATGACATTATTCATTATTTTTAAAATAAATAAAAATTGACTTTCTTTTTATCCTAGAAAATTAATTTAACTTTTTTCGCCAAAGAATCTAAGATGATTTATTATCCCACTACTTTTTTATGAATAATTTTCTTCTTATTTAATTCATTATGTTGAGTATCAAAATATTTGTTTTATTTTGTATTAAAATGTAATTACTTAGTATATGATGAGGATATATTGTAGAAAAAACATTTCAATTGTATGACTATGATTACAGTAAACTAGATATTCTTTATGTGGTATATAATGAAAAAAATCCATTAGTTAAAAACATGATGCATGCCATATAGTATATCATATGTTGTCTTTTTAACTGAATTATATGAAATTTATCTATATATAAATATAATAATTTACAATGTAAAACCTCATAGTTGTATAAGATGTTTCGAATAACTTTTCACAAAATCGACCATGTATATCATAGAATGATTCCTTTTTCAAGACACATCATTTAAGTGTTGTTTTCTAAGGGTAGTAGTATATAAAAAAAATACATACTATCAGTGATTCTATATAAATTCTCTGCCAATGTATTCTTTATAATTATTTAATTCAAGTATATCCATACTATATCATGACTAAACTGTATTATAATATTTGAATATATTTAACATATCCATAGATTAAAATATAATTGTTTGACTTCTAAAATATTTTATTATCAACCATTTGATACATTTAGACATCTAAAATATTAATTAAATATGTTCATATTGAATTTTATCAACATAAAACAAAATTAGATTGTTTTTTACAATATTTATTGTATAAGGAACCCTATCCATCCTTATAATACATTGACCATATTAAATTTTAATAAGTATACCCTGTTTCCTTCATTAATATTCATACTTGGAATTCAATAATTTTTCACCTATTGAATTAATAAAACATGGTTCCTATAATCTAGCTATACCATTGACCCATTTTATTTTTACTACATTATCTATAGTAATAAATATGTTAATAAATCCTTTGGTAAATATAAATTGGTCACATTGGTCAATTCATTGTTATCCCAAATCTCTTAGATAAACAAATTTCCTAGATAAGGATTAATAATTTATCTCATGCGATATGACCAATTATCATCCTATAAACTCACATAATGTATGAGAAACATTCACCAACACTCATAAGAGGGGAAACAACATAATATTCCTTTTCAAGAATTCGTATTTTAATATATTGTTCATTATATTATTGAATTTATTAATTGATGCAACAAATCCTTAAGATATTACATCTGAGATCCACCATTAAAATACACTTCCTTTATTATAGTCCTTTTATAGGTCTATATGAAATTATAGATTCCTTTTATTGTCCAGACTATCCACTTTTGGTTTATACATGATTTTTAATTTATACTATCAATAATTTTATACTTTACGCCTTCATGGAGTTTCTTTTGATGATTGATCCTCCCATCAATCTAACCTAAATTCATTTACATTCAAAATCTCATTATTTCATATAAATCATTCCCAAACATTATCACACATTATGTAAATATATTTTTACTCGCACATTTAGATATACTACTACACATAAATAATTTCCAAATATAATTTGATTCAATTTTTTAGTTCTAAGGACAGGTACATTATGTTTATTTAATACACATATCATCTAAATATTAATATATGCTCCGAAAACCTAACAGTATAGTTTATTTTGGTATTCACTATATGTTCTTATTTCTATATATAGAAAATTTTTCATGCTTTAATTAGATAACACACTATTCTATTTTATAAAAAATAGTTCACATGAAGTCTTGAAGAAATTAAGAAACATAAGAAAAGGGTTCACTCAATTTTTCAAGAAGAGATAAAAAATTACAATGTGAAATATTTGATTTATAATTATATAATAATTCAATTTGAAAAACTAAATATAAGATAAAATATATTATTAATATATAATAATCTAGGAATCAAAATAACTCATTATGTCCCATGATTTCCCAACCACAGGTCATGGTGTAGAACATCTAAAGATGATCCTAAAACCATGAGATATTCCAAGGAAAATTAATGAATAATATAATGTTAATTAAGAACCATAGTGACATAATATAAGAATGTTTCATGGTATAAAAATTCTTCATGAAAATTGAATATGTTTCATATATAATCAATGGATATTATAAAAAGATGACACTATTAACCAAAAAGAAATTTATATCACTGTGGATTGTGTTATCAACCTGTATACCATAACATAATTGACATGGATAATAACCATTTTCACATAATGTAATAATATCATGATTTATGTTTCATTATCCAATTTAATGGAGGGATATATAATTATTGGTCTAATGATCACATAATGTTAAACCATAAAAATATAAACCACATGGAAAAAGTTATTCAATAATATAAAATTTTGATCATAGGATGATTTTGTATTAATCAACTACCATAAAAATAATATAATATTATATAAATAATATTATATGATTGATATGTTTTAGAAATATATGACATAACTACTAAATATATAATTGAAAATAAATCATAAATCATGTAAATATATGTTGTAACATTATTATAACGTTGATCTAAAAAACTATATTTTATATTTCATTCACATTATAAAAGTAACACAAATAAATTTAAAAAATTAATTTAATTATAATAAATCCCAGTGATTAATCATAAAAAATAAATAATGTTTAATATAATCCCATATATTTTATTAGATCCTTAATTTTTCATTTATCAATTCATTATTTGTTATTACGTAGTGGTTTGACTATGTTACGAGAATTTTCTTATGTTTTTTGTTTAATTTAAGGAATGTTTTGAATTTATTTATCTATATGGGTATTTATTGGTTATGGTGGCATGTGTTGTGATATAGTGTGAAGGTTATTGGGAGCCTTAGGTTATTATTACTTAAGGGTATTTCTATTGGATAATGTAATATAAATTCTTTTTTGTTTTTTATTTTATGGGATTCACTGAAATATAGAGAGTCCTATCAGGACATGAAGGTGTGATTGTTTTTTTTCATTTATAGAGATTTATTTAATCATATATAGTGATCAATTTTATAATTATGGTAGGTTCTAGACTATGAATTCGTAGTTATGTTTTTCATTGGGTATCTCTATGTTGGTTTTGAGGTGTCACATTGGATAATCAATGGAATAAGGTTTGTCTAAGGTAGATAGGGTGGAGGGAGAACTATAAGAATGATGAATTTATTCCTAGGTGTATGAGGGTTGTGAAATGATAGCCTGGTCCAATCCATGAAGCTACCTATTCTCATTAATGAAACTATAATAGAATATTATAAACAGTTTAACAACTTGGGGAGATTCCAACACCATCTACATATCTAGTCTTTTTTATGTTTGATAATTCTTTATCCTGATATCACATAATGTTTTTCATATTTATCTATAAAATTATGTTTCTTGTCTAATTTATTTTATTTTAACCACTTTTTATGTAACCCTATGCTTTTGTAGTATGTTTTTGGATGATCAAATGCTTATTTGATCAGTTTTATGGGATTTCATGGTTGGAAGACTACTCTCCACTCAGGATATATGATTCTTCTATTTTACTAACCTTTTTCTTCTATAATTATTTCTTTCCAAGCCATGTATTTCTTATTATTTTAATTTCTAGATAAGTACTTGAATATTTTCTGATATTTCTTGATGGATAACATTTTTAGGGTTCAAGGGTTAATCAAGAGGTTTCATATTAGTTTTCATCACTATATATTTAAATATGTTCGATGATTTTTATATTATTTATCATGTTAGAGGATTTAATATTTCTTTAATTTAGTTATTTAATTATATGGGACTAATATTATTTTGTATTGAATGGAGGGAGAATCAAAATAAATATAATAAATACAATAATCAAGGAATATATAAAATTGATAGTGGGAAATGTTTCAAAAATGATTAGGATTATATTCATATTATTGGTTATTGTTATTTCATATATTTCTTGGTTGATTATTGGTGTGTTTATTTAGAATATCATATCAAAATTAGTTGTGAAATGTTAATATGGTATGTTGAAATTGTTATTGATTATTTTATTGATAATTTTCATTGTAATTTGTTGATTTTTTATGTTATATATATTTCATTGAGAATATTTGTTAATAATAAACAATAATAGTGTTTAGTAGATTTATATATTTCATAGACAATAAACATATCCACAGTCAATTTTTTACTTCAAATAGTATTTAGAGGGGATATTTTATGGAAGTAATATTAATGAACACCTATGATCTATTATTATTTGGTTAATTTTTGTTTTCATTGGTTGAAGTAGTGTTGATTGTTTATTGACATTTTTTAATATTGGTATTTTTATTTTACATCCTCTATTTTAAAATATTATATCCCTTTTTCTGCATGAATATATAATCATAATTTTGGACAACATGAGAATGTGGGGTTGATGTTTGTTTTGATTTTGTCTTGATAGTGGGTATATGTAGTTGAAAGTGGGTTGATATGGTTTTCATGTAAAAATATTGTGGATGATATTGGTGTGGTTGACCTGAGATGGAGGTGGTGGATATATCTAGTTTTCTTATTTGGATGATGTTTTTTGAATAAGTGATCAATGGTATTACCTTTATTTATATTAGAGTAGTTGTTCCTTAGCACCCATGAGTTATGGAATGAAAAAATAACTAACTAGATAAAAATATGAATGGGTTATATTGCTTTAATAATGAAATAGTAAAAAATTATATAAAATATGAAAATAATGAATAAATTATGGAGACTTAGTTATGGTAATCAAGGATTACGATGTTTAATACAAGAACCGTGGTTTTAATTTTTTGACATTATTTTTAATATAGAAATAATGATGTTATACTATATAATGATTTGTATTTGACTTATAATTAATGATATGTATCTATCATGAATCATGATTCTTGTTATGTGCATAATGAAATTAGAGCATTTTTTTGAGAGTTATAATGTTGTTTGGGGATCCACATTGGCGGGGATTTCATTCTTTAGTTGAGAAATATTATCATTTGAACATTGTTTATTATGTAAGTATGAGAGACTAGCCAAAAGAAATGAAACGAGTACAACATGAGTTCTTATGGAATAATATTATGTTTATTTAACATACTAGGAGAAGTGAAGTTTTATTCATTGTTAGGACCTAGTTAAGAGTCAGACATCATTTTTTTGTTCCAAATATTGAATTGGGAATGTAATGAAAATTTTGATGAGTCTTAATTAATGGATTCCATATTATGTGTTTAATTATCCCATAATGTTATGATATATTATTGAGTTAGATCATGGTCAGTATCTCCATTAATATTGTTTTATTGATATATTGTAGGATTCTATAAAAGATCGCCAGATAGATGATGTTGAAGAAGATGTTTCTAGACGGATATTTCTACGTGAGTTTCAATGTTAGTTCCTATATAAGTATGAGGTATTTTTTTAAGAATAGAAATATAAACAATATATTCACAAAAATTGATGCATGTAGCCTAATGAATGTTTCATGAGGAACTTATTAGCATGGTCCCCAATGCTTATGGGGAAATTATCATTCTTACTTTGATCAGGTTCACTATATAGGCATGTACATCCCATCAAAATATATAACCTCATGGATATATGTATGTTTTCTATTATTTAATGAAAAACATGGTAAGGGGATGATTTTCCTTCTAAAGAGATGTTATATAATGTTGATGTTTAGAATTCCATTTGAGAAACACCTTCATTATGGTATAGAACTCTTTTGAAAATATGATTCTAGAGTGAGGAATTATGAGGAGGAATTATGTCTATATATAAAGTTTCAAGTCATCCCATTCACATTATCAAACTTCCATGAGGTTTTGGTGAAAGTAGAGGTTATCAAGAAGATGTACCAATATGACAAATCACAATATAAAGAAATTAATGTGGACTTCCCTTGATTTTGGTCAACAATCTCAATCCACAGTTTCATAGTTTGTTGAAGATTGAGATATAGAAATATGGATTTGAGTACACTCATATAAACTCAATAGAGTGGTAGTTCTCATAACTCTATAAGTATATATTTCTTTTGTGTATTTTTACAAAGGAAGTCCTAGATATTGGAGCCTTCAGTGTCCTAATTTCAATGAAAGCTATTATGTATCTTTCAAACTACATCAGTTTCAAATATTGTAGATTTGTCTTTTAAAGAAGTTGAAAAATTATGTTTATAAGGCCCCAGCCTTAAACCTTACTTAATATTGAGTTATTACAAGATTACACATTGAGAATCTTTTCGGGTTTAGAGTTTTAGAGAATTAGATCATAAAACTTGCATTACATTCCACATATAAACAAAGTGGTTACATAAAGATAGTATTCTTCATTCCCATCAATGGAAACACATTTAAAATAAAACATGGATTATTTCTTGACACATCCTTGACTCTATCATCTTATCATGTACCTTTCCCTTGACCTGTGGAAAACATTTCAAAAACATGGGATGAGCATAAAAACTCAGTATGGGTTATAAAAAAAACATGGAAAGGAAACATGAGTTCATATATACATAAGAACGAAATCATACTTTACCCATAAAACATAGGCACTATAACATACCTCATAAAATCATGAATAAATCATAGAAATCATAAGACATAAAGGTAACTTGAGGCATTCATAACATTCTTACGCAGGGAGTAACCCTCTTGGTTACGTTTGGAATACCCATCACAGTATATTCCCTAAAATCTCTTCAGATAAACCTTAACGTTTCACTCCTTCGTGTTACCCAATGCATTGGAGAGCTATATCGGGCTCACCCGCCCTTAGTTTATCACAGAACCACCCGTCTTCATAATAATGCCCAAGAACCATAACATAATCGTATCACATAAAACATGCATAAAGGAAACATAAAATTTTCACATTTCAATCACGAGATATCAATACAACACATTGATATAATAAAAACATTATGAAAACCATTTTCAATACCAAAGTAAAACATGGTATTTATTTTTCTTTTAAAAAAAGAAGGTATGGCTTGTAGAGGAAGCCGAAACTCAAATAACGGTTACGACGGCGGAGAAGTCGTT
The DNA here is from genome assembly GCA_963277665.1 of Viscum album. NCBI lineage: Eukaryota > Viridiplantae > Streptophyta > Magnoliopsida > Santalales > Viscaceae > Viscum > Viscum album. The sequence continues at coordinate 719,055,997 of OY728128.1, forward strand.
GTCGCCGCATATGTACGACAAAAACATTCCCTTTTGACGTTTAGTAAATGCTTCGTATAAAAAAGATTCCTTTTGAATAAACGTAAAAGTCAAAGGGGTTTATACACCGTATAAAAGAAAGTTGTGTATAAAATAAAATATGCCTCAATGAAAGGAGATTGAGACGAAGTCCCATACCTCGTATCCGACTTGACCCGACCGTTCTTTAATCTCCTGAATAATAAACTTGAGTTAATATCTACTTGATTATTAACCTTTTTCAAGTTCATTATTCCTTTTATACCATTTTATGAACATCGTGTAATCAATTAAGTTAATAATGTTCATTTTGTCGGTATTTGGTTCTTAAGTCAAAAATAGACTTCTTACACTTACATGTTGTTAATTTGGTCAAAGGTTCATTATATCCAGAATGGTATTCATGATGTAGATATCATATATGTCATATATATCCAGTAAATACTTTCATTTATAATATTACATAATCATTTAGAGGTAAGAAATGAAATGCACCGTTCATGGAGTTGGTAAGCCGTACGTACGCATGAACGCTACTTTCATTTCTATTTCGTATTTTATAGAATGGAATCATAATTATATAAAGGTATATTATAATTCCAGTATAATATCATATATAATATCATATTTCCATCCTTTATATGTCCCACATATGGTATTTAACGAATCAAATCACTTTGAGGGGGCGGTAGTCCGCACTTCCTAAAATGAAGATATCGTGTTTACCCATAATGGAAACCATAAAGGTATGCCCAAAATGAAAAAAACATAAGCTTAAGGAAAACATAACCATATTATATATCATATATAAAAATAGTGACATCATAATGGCCACCTATGAAGGTGTTAAATGAGTGTTGAACAATCATCGTTTCGGGAGGCAGAATTTCGCCATCCATGGAAACCGTATGTTCTTTAACCATTTGATGTAGTTGTGTGAGAGTGTAGCTCAAATAAATATTATAACAACATCCTTGTATATTTAAGATATTGGTGTTGTTACAAAATAAGTAAGTAAAAAGAGTTTAGGGGGTTGGAGAAGTAAAATAAAACAAATGAACATGAGAGAATGTATTACCTTTAAAAGTGTATCTCCTTTTGATTTGAGTCTAAAGGCTTCCTTTGAAAGGATTCTGCCCAAAGGGAATCCTCTAGGATGAGGAGAGGGGTGTGGAGAGAGTAAATGGGAAGGGGTTGGCCGAGCCAAAGGCTTGAAGAGTGTGTGAAATGAGGTAGAGGTGGGGGCCTTTTATAAGAGGAGAGGAGGGGCACTTTTGGAAAGTAAAGAAATATTACTTTATTTGAAAATGTGTTTCGGTCTTAAAAGGTCCCACATTGATATAATTCGTGGATAAGGTGATAAGGGTTCGAAATACACTCTTCCAATTGGTTTTGGCCATGTGTATGTTTTAGATTTTTCATTATCATTCCATTTTATTTAAATCGTGAAATAATGATGTCATCGCTGCATCATTATTATGTCATAAATAATTTAGTTTATTTAATGTCTAAAAATTATAAAAAAATACTATGATATAGGAAAGCTTTTTAGAATTCCAATGAATATTTATAATCAAAATTTGGACTTGTATAACCCCACTTAAAAATTGTTTTCGTAAAACATATTATGTTTGTGTCATTTTCACTTTAACATTAAATAAAAAGTATTTTTTGTCATTTCCCAACAAAAGTGGATCCATGGGGTCCCCAAGTTGACCCATGGAATGTCATGGTCGGCCATGACACAACCAATGAGGTTGGGACATGTGTCTAGGTCATTTCATATTATTAAAGCCTTATTTAGACCTTAAACTACCCTAATTACCACTAATCGCGATTAAGAACTTAATAAGTTACTATTCACCAAAAAAAATTATTTTAATCTCATTGAACCACATTTTACTTCTTAATGACAACCATGTATGTAGGATTTTCAAAATTCAATACACATTAGTGGTAAACATTCATTTAACTGAAAAATCAGTTTGCTTGATTACCACTTAGTGGTTTCACTATTCATCAAAAATTGAAGTTTTTCAGAAAATTACCAAAAATTCACCCTAAGCTATATTTGATATTCCGAATTCAAAAATGAAGTCCATTTTACGAAATTCAAATCATATAAGTCATATTAATTAATTCAATAATTAATTCCCGCTGCCAGAGCAAATAGCGTGTTTTTACAAAACAATAAGTATCAAAAGATTTACACCAGTTTAAGTCTAATTTCAAAGTGAAATTGATTCCAATGACCACCATTGGATAAAATGGTAAAAATATATTCTAATTTCACTTCAAAATCAATTCAAAACATAATCTAGTCATATAAATAAATTAGATTAAAAAGCAGTTTTGATGTAAAATGCAGTATTTTTCACTATTCATTAAAAAATGAATATTGTCAGAAAAATACCAAAAATTCACACAAGGTAAATTTTGATGTCCCAATAATAAAGGATAAGTTTATTTTGACAAACATAGTTTATAAAATTGTCAAAATATACATTCAAAAATGGTTTGCCATCAAAAGGCAGTAAAACAATCTTTTAAGAATATTAGTTTATTCCATGCATAAGATTGTATTTATTTTCATTTTAAGCCTCTAAAACACTATCTTAATCATTAATAGACATGGATAAAAATATCTATTATTCATTACTTACTTTGGATGTTACATCCTTCCCCCCTTTAGAAAATTGCGTCCCCGCAATTTATTTACTTATCAAATAAATGAGGGTACTTATCCCTCATTGCATTTTCGGATTCCCATGTTGCCTCTTCAATCATGTGGTTTTTCCAAAAAACCTTTACCTGGTGAATCAACTTATTCCGTAACACTTGCTCCCTGTGGTCAAGAATTTGGACCGGTTGTTCCTCATAAGAGAGGTTCTCTTCCAGCTGAACTACCTCTGGACTCAAAAAATGAGATGGATCTGGCATATACTTTCTCAACATCAAAACGTGAAAAACATTGTGTACCTGAGATAAACTCGGAGGTAAAGCCACTCGGTATGCAACTGATCCAACTCTCTCCAGAATTTCGTATGGTCAAACAAACCTTGGACTCAACTTTCATTTCTTACCAAATCTCATCACACTTTTCCAAGGAGAAACCTTGAGAAAAACATGATCACCTACCTTGAAAGATAGATCCTTCCTCCGGTTATCCGCATAACTCTTCTGCCTACTCTGAGCTGTTCTCATGTGTTTCTGAATCAGCTGAACTTTTTCTACCATATCTTCTACCAATTCTGGTCCCATCAACTTTCTTTCACCCACTTCATCCCAGAAAGCTGGAGTTCGACACCGCTTCCCATATAATGCCTGAAATGGTGCCATCTGTATACTGGAATGGAAACTGTTATTATATGAAAACTCAACCAAAGAATGATGTTGGTCCCAACTTCCCTGATAATCCATAGAACAAGCTCGTAGCATATCCTCCAATGTCTGAATTGTTCGTTCTGACTGCCCATCTGATTGAGGATGAAAAGCTGTACTAAAATTTAATTCAGTACCCAATGACTTCTGAAGGCCTTTCCAAAATTTAGAAGTAAACCTGGGATCACGATCTGATACAATGGAGAGAGGAACTCCATGTAACCTGACTATCTCTTTAAGATACAAACGGGAAAGTTGATCAAGAGAGAAAGCATCTCGTATAGCAAGGAAATGAGCAGATTTGGTCAAGTGATCAACAATAACCCAGATTGCATTATTACCTCGAGATGTCTTCGGTAATCCAAAAACAAAGTCCATGGATATATTCTCCCATTTCCACTCTGGCACTGGTAAAGGATGAAGCATCCCTTTCGGTAACTGCCGCTCTGCTTTAACCTGCTGACAAGTCAAACACTTCACAGTAAAATCAGAAATATCTCTTTTCATTCCATCCCACCAGTAATACTCCCGAAGATCTCTATACATCTTAGTACTGCACGGATGAACTGAAAACGGAGAACTATGAGCTTCACATAACAACTCTCTCTTCAACTGTGAATCACAAGGCACACACAATCTCTTCCCAAATCTGAAAACGCAATCATTATCAATGTTGAATTCAGGCAACTTACCTTTCTGAACCAGCTCTACCCTTTTCTGCAACTCATTGTCTTGCTTCTGTGCTTGCTTGATTCTATCTGATAGAGATGATCTCACTGATACCTAAAACAAAACAGAAGGACTTCCTGGACCAATAAATTCTATGCCAAAGTTCATCAAATCGTTAACCAAAGGATCACGTTCCAAATGCAACATTGTTAATGAAGCATTACTTTTTCGACTCAAAGCATCAGGCACTTTATTTGCTTTTCCCGGATGGTAATTAATTGTACCATCATAATCTTTGATTAATTCCAGCCATCTCCTTTGTCTCTTGTTTAACTCTTTCTGAGTGAATATATACTTTAAACTTTTGTGATCGGTATATATTTCACACTTTACTCCATACAAATGATGCCTCCAAATTTTTAAAGCAAAAAAAAACAGCAGCTAGTTCCAAATCACGTGTAGGGTAATTTACCTCATGTGTTTTCAACTGTCGTGAAGCATAAGCAATTACCTGATCATTATGCATTAGGACACAACCAATTCCTTTAATGAAGAATCACTGTCTATAACAAACTCACCATTCCTGGAAGGTAGTGCCAAAACTGGAGCATTCACCAATCTTCTTTTCAATTCCTGAAAACAATCATCACATTCTTTTGTCCAGATAAACTTAACACCCTTCCGAGTTAGCTTAGTTATTGGACTAGATAACTGTGAAAAATTTCTAACAAACCTTCGGTAATAGCCCGCCAAACCAAGGAAGCTACGAATCTCGGTTACATTTGTGGGTCTTGGCCATTCTTCCACAACTTTTGTTTTTGCAGGATCAACAGTTATTCCATCTTTAGAAACAATGTGACCAAGGAAAAAAATTTGTTTCAACCAAAACTCACACTTGCTGAATTTCCCATACAGTTTCTTTTCTTTTAAGGTTTGCAAGATAACCCTTAAATGTTTTTCATGCTCCTCTTTACTTTTAGAAAACACCAAAATATCATTAATGAAAACCACCACAAACTTATCCAAGAACTCATTGAAAATTCTATTCATTAAGTCCATAAATACAGCAGGTGCATTGGTTACCCCAAAAGGCATTACTACAAATTCATAATGGCCATATCTCGTACGGAACGCGGTCTTCGGAATATCTGCCTCCTTAACCTTCAGCTGATGGTACCCCGATCTCAAGTCAATCTTTGAAAAAAACTGATCTCCCTGGAGCTGATCAAACAAATCATCGATGTGAGGAAAAGGATATTTTTTCTTAACAGTGATATTATTCAAGGCTCTATAATCAATGAAAAGTCTCATAGAACCATCTTTCTTTTTAACAAATAAAACAGGAGCACCCCATGGTGAAGTGCTAGGTCTAATGAAACCATTCTCTAATAAATCTTGCAATTGCTCCTTCAACTCTAAAAGTTCAATTTGTGCCATTCGATAAGGGGGTTTTGAAATTGGCTTAGAATCATGAACTAAGTCAACAGTAAACTCAACTTCTCGATCGGGTATTATTCCAGCCAACTCATCAGGAAAAACATCAGGATACTCATTTACCACTGGCACATCATTAATCTGAACAGTTCCTTTATTTTCAACGACGTGTGCAAGGTAACATTCATTTCCATCTTTTACAAGTTTCTCGGCCTCTTGATATGTTATCAAAAGTAAGGGTTCATTCTTGTAAACAAACTGAAAGTCTTTCTGAAAAGAAACTTCTTTAGCTCTATAGTCAATCTTAGCATGGTAAATAGAGAGCCAATCCATACCCAGGATAACATCAAACTCTACTAGAGGTAAAACAATAAGGTTTGCAAGTAGGTTCTTTCCACAGATAAGGATAAGAAGATTCTTATAAATTCTTTTTGCCTCGACACATCCCCCAGGTGTTTTTACCAAAAGTTCAGGAGTCATTTCTTGAGATGGTATTCCCATTTTACTAGAATAGGTTTCAGAGATGAAAGAATGTGTAGACCCCGAATCAAACAACACACTGGCATAATCTGAAAAAACAAACAAAGTACCTGATACAACTTCATTTGATGGACCGACATCTGCTGAAGTAGTTGCAAAGGATTTCACCACCCCTTTCTGCTTGTAGTCTAACTTCTTCCCATCACTCAAGCTCCTTGTCGGACACTCGTTTGCATAGTGACCCATCTCATTCCACTTATAACATTTCACTAACTATAAGTCAAATTTGTTCTTACCTTCACCTTGATCCTTTTCAGTGCAATCACGAGCCTTATGTCCCATCTTACCACATCGGTAGCACTTTCCAGAATTCAGAAGACATTCCCTAGCATGCCTTTTTCCACATTTATCACAAACTGGAAACTTAGTTCTCTTACCATCAGACTTTTTTGAAGAATTCTTACCTTTCTCCTGCCACCTCGGTCTCTTCTTCTGCTGGTTGTTATAGAAAACATGGTTATCAGCAAACTCCATTTCCACCTTCTCAGCACATCGAACAAGATTTTCATAACATTTAAACTCACGAGAAGCTAAAGCCCTTCGATATTTTGGCTTTAATCCTGAGTAAAAACGATTTATTTTACTATCAAGGTCCCAGATAAAATTTGGAGCATACCTTTCCAATCGAGTGAACCTTTCTTCATAGGAAGCCACTGAGTCTTCCTCTTGCCTCAATTCCAAGAATTGCTTTTCCATCCTAAGTCGAACAGCCTTAGGAAAATACTTCTCAAGAAACATACCTTTGAATTCATCCCAGTCAAGAGCATCAATCTCATCGGCGTCCCGGATATTTTTAACCATATACCACCACTGATCTTCTTCACCCTCCAAACGGTAAATAGCAAGACTAACCTTTTGATTGTCTGAACACCCCATGACATCAAAAATCTTCTCCAGTGCTTTAATCCACCCTTCAGCTAGCACAGGGTCAGATGATCCTCTGAATGATGGTGGATGTTGCCTCATGAAATGTTCCACCACTGACATGTTCCTCTGCGGTTGTTCTGGCTGATCTCGTGCATGGATACCACCGCCATTTATCGCTTGAGTCAACTGTGCCATTACTACAACAAACTGTTCAGTTCCAATTCCGACCATTTCTGGATGCTGATTCGGAAGGTTATTTCCTTCTGTATGCCTTCCTAGCACTGCTTCCCTGTTTCCTCTGCGGAAAACCATTCTGAACAAACATGTCTTAGATGAAGCAACATGGTAATCTTTAAATGCTATATCATTTCAAAAAAAAAAATATTTTTGGATAATCATTTAATAGATTTCTAACTCCTAATGTTATCTAAACCGACCTTTGATACCAACTATAAGGCCCCATACTTAAACCTTACTTAATCTTGAGTTATTACAAGATTACACATTGAGAATCTTTTCGGGTTTAGAGTTTTAGAGAATTAGATCATAAAACTTGCATTACATTCCACATATAAACAAAGTGGTTACATAAAGATAGTATTATTCATTCCCATCAATGGAAACACATTTAAAATAAAACATGGATTATTTCTTGACACATCCTTGACTCTATCATCTTATCATGTACCTTTCCCTTGACCTGTGAAAAACATTTCAATAACTTGGGATGAGCATAAAAACTCAGTATGGGTTATAAAAAAAACATGGAAAGGAAACATGAGTTCATATATACATAAGAACGAAATCATACTTTACCCATAAAACATAGGTACTTTAACATACCTCATAAAATCATGAATAAATAATAGAAATCAAAAGACATAAAGGTAACTTGAGGCATTCATAACATTCTTACGTAGGAGGTAACCCTCTTGGTTACGTTTGGAATACCCATCACAGTATATTCCCAAAAATCTCTTCGGATAAACCTTAACGTTTCACTCCTTCGCGTTACCCAATGCATTGGAGAGCTATATCGGGCTCACCCACCCTTAGTTTATCACAGAACCACCCATCTTCATAATAATGCCCAAGAACCATAACATAATCGTATCACATAAAACATGCATAAAGGAAACATAACATTTGCACATTTCAATCACGAGATATAAATACAACACATTGATATAATAAAAACATTATGAAAACCATTTTCAATACCAATGTAAAACATGGTATTTATTTTTCTTTTAAAAAAAGAAGGTATGGCTTGTAGAGGAAGCCGAAACTCAAATAACGGTTACGACGGCGGAGAAGTCGTTGTCGCCGCATACGAACGACAAAAACATTCCCTTTTGTCGTTTAGTAAACGCTTCGTATAAAAATGATTCCTTTTGAATAAACGTAAAAGTCAAAGGGGTTTATACACCGTATAAAAGAAAGTTGTGTATAAAATAAAATATGCCTCAATGAAAGGAGATTGAGACGAAGTCCCATACCTCGTATCCGACTTGACCCGACCGTTCTTTAATCTCTTGAATAATAAACTTGAGTTAATATCTACTTGCTTATGAACCTTTTTCAAGTTCATTATTCCTTTTATACAATTTTATGAACATCATGTAATCAATTAAGTTAATAATGTTCATTTTGTCGGTATTTGGTTCTTAAGTCAAAAATAGACTTCTTACACTTACATGTTGTTAATTTGGTCAAAGGTTCATTATACCCAGAATGGTATTCATGATGTAGATATCATATATGTCATATATATCCAGTACATACTTGCATTTATAATATTAAATAATCATTTAGAGGTAAGAAATGTAATGCACCGTTCATGGAGACGGTAAGCCGTACGTACGCATGAACGCTACTTTCATTTCTATTTCGTATTTTATAGAATGGAATCATAATGATATAAAGGTATATTATAATTGCAGTATAATATCATATATAATATCATAGTTCCATCCTATATATGTCCCACATATGGTATTTAACGAATCAAATCACTTTGAGGGGGCGGTAGTCCGCACTTCCTAAAATAAAGATATCGTGTTTACCCATAATGGAAACCATAATGGTATGCCCAAAATGAAAAACACAGAAGCTTAAGAAAAACATAAACATATTATATATCATATATAAAAATAGTGACATCTTAATGGCCACCTTTGAAGGTGTTAAATGAGTGTTGAACAATCATCGTTTCGGGAGGCAGAATTTCCCCATCCACGGAAACCGTATGTTCTTTAACCATTTGATGTATTTGTGTGAGAGTGTAGCTAAAATAAATATTATAACAACATCCTTGTATATTTAATATACTGTTGTTGTTACAAAATAAGTAAATAAAAAGAGTTTAGGGGGTTGGAGAAGAAAAATAAAACAAATGAACATGAGAGAATGTATTACCTTTAAAAGTGTATCTCCTTTTGATTTGAGTCTAAAGGCTTCCTCTGAAAGGATTCTTCCCAAAGGGAATCCTCTAGGATGAGTATAGGGATGTGGAGAGAGTAAATGGGCAGGGTTTGGCCGAGCCAAAGGCTTGAAGAGTGTGTGAAATGAGGTAGTGGTGGGGGCCTTTTATAAGAGGAGAGGAGGGGCACTTTTGGAATTTAAAGAAATATTACTTTATTTGAAAATGTGTTTCGGTTTTAAAAGGTCCCACATTGATATAATTAGTGGATAAGGTGATAAGGGGTCTAAATCCACTCTTACAATTGGTTTTGGCCATGTGTAGGTTTTAGATTTTTCATTATCATTCCATTTTATTTAAATCGTCAAATAATGATGTCATCGCTGCATCATTATTATGTGATAAATAATTTAATTTATTTAGTGTCTAAAAATTATAAAAAAAAAATACTATGATATAGGAAATCTTTTTAGCTTTCCAATTACTATTTATAATCAAAATTTGGACTTGTATATTCCCACTTAAAAATTGTTTTCGTAAAACATTTTATGTTTGTGTCATTTTCACTTTAACATTAAATAAAAAGTAATTTATGTCATTTCCCAACAAAAGTGGATCCATGGGGTCCCCAAGTTGACCCATGGCATGTAATGGTCGGACATGACACAACCAATGAGGTTGGGACATGTGTCTAGGTCATTTAATATTATTAAATCCTTATTTAGACCTTAAACTACCCTAATTACCACTAATCACGATTAAGAACTTAATAAGTTACTATTCACCAAAAAAATTATTTTAATCTCATTGAACCAAATTTTACTTCTTAATGACAACCATGTATGTCGGATTTTCAAAATTCAATACACATTAGTGGTAAACTTTCATTTAACTGAAAAATCAGTTTGCTTGATTACCACTTAGTGGTTTCACTATTCATCAAAAATTGAAGTTTTTCAGAAAATTACCAAAAATTCACCCTAAGCTATATTTGATATTCCGAATTCAAAAATGAAGTCCATTTTACAAAATTCAAATCATATAAGTCACATTAATTAATTCAATAATTAATTCCCGCTGCCAGAGCAAATAGCGTGTTTTTACAAAACAATAAGTATCAAAAGATTGACACCAGTTTAAGTCTAATTTCAATGTGAAATTGATTCCAATGACCACCATTGGATAAAATGGTAAAAATATATTCTAATTTCACTTCAAAATCAATTCAAAACATAATATAATCATATAAATAAATTAGATTAAAAATCAATTTTGATGTAAAATGCAGTATTTTTCACTATTCATTAAAAAATGAATATTGTCAGAAAAATACCAAAAATTCACACAAGGTAAATTTTGATGTCCCAATCATAAAGGATAAGTTTATTTTGACAAAAATAGTTTATAAAATTGTCAAAATATAGATTCAAAAATGGTTTTCCATCAAAAGGCAGTAAAACAATCTTTTAAGAATATTAGTTTATTCCATGCATAAGATTGTATTTATTTTCATTTTACGCCTCTAAAACACTATCTTAATCATTAATAGACATGGATAAAAATATCTATTATTCATTACTTACTTGGGATGTTACAATGTTACTCTAGGATTTGGTCCATATATGGGAAATATGGTTGGTAATATTTGAACTGGTGATTCCCCATATCCTTAAAAACACATAGTAGTTCATTGGCATGAACTTGTTAGGCATCAAGGATAGTGATTCTATAGAATAAGCTGAAATTATATTCCCATTATAGAGTGGATAGCACTAGGTGAAATGAACATCCCTAAAGGTTCCATTTATCTATTTCTACCTAGGTGTATTATCTATTTAATTCCTGAGTAATGCATTCACATGTTTGATCCTCCTTATCTATAAATATTTCCCTCATTATCAAATATTTTTTTTGAAGTGTTTCATTTATTTCATTAAAATGATTATTATATTAATTGTTATTGATAAAGAACACATTATATTTATCTATGAGTGGTATAATTGGTTGAATAAATGAAATTTTAGACCCTTATATTTTATGGTGATAAAGATTTTGTTTAATACATTATTGGTTCAGTTTGTGGTGTTTCTAAAAGATTCATAAGAGTACAGAGGACGATTTTCTTAAAGAGTTTCTACCACTTCCTCCTCAATCTGAAATAGAGTTTTAGATAGAATTATATCTATGAGTCACTTCAATTTCAATTTCAATATATATTTTGGTGACTTATGATTTATAGAAGCTATAAATACAACCTGGTGTTATTCTATGTAAGGGTTTTACATGACCCAATGTGTCACCTTGGTGGGATTCAGTCATATTCACAAAGTATGAAGATGTAAATATTTGATTATGCATCTATTATTTAATCTTGAATGATGTTATAATGATGAAATATTATTCTATTTTATGAATAATTTACCTATTCAATCTGTCAGTGAGAGCTAGTTAGTTCTCTAAGATACAACTGTGATAAGCTATCATCAGATAAGAGTTACGGATGATGAAATTTTTTATACTTCATTTAGGTGTCATCATGGGAACTAAGAGATTGTTGTAATGCATTTGAGTTTCACAAAAGCACAGACAATGATTACGGGATTGATGAACTCTAGATTTTTTAAGTTCTTGGAGAAGTTTTTTAGTTGTGTTAATTGATGAAATCCCTATGAATTCTTAGTCCTAGGACGACTATGATGATCACCATTATGAAAATTTAAAAATTATTCAACACCATAAATTGTTTAGGAAGCTATTTAAGTGAAATATTTAGACTTATGAGGTTTATTTATTTGGGAATGTCTTATCTCAGAAAGGAGTATCTATGGATCATTCAAAGATCAATGTGGTTGTATATTTTGTGTCACCTAAGAATGATATTATAAGTTGATTATTCAATATATCTCTTGGATTATGAATCCCATAAAATTATTGACAAAAAATTATCAAACCTTGTTGTGTAATGAAAATTGTATGGATTTTTTTGAGTATTTAATGGAGAAGACGGTAAATGTTCATATTTTTCTATTTATAGAGGAAGAAACTTTATAATATGTTTTTTAAAACATTATGAGCCTCATATTAGGATATATTTTTATGTGTTAGAGAGTAATAATAACTAAGAGGTATCAATAGCTCTAAATGAAAGAATTTAACTTTAATAACAGTGATCTTAAGGTTGTTATAGTTGTGTTTCCCATTGACATGTGGTGATTTTTTCACATCAACATGTTATTTATATTCATTATAGATCATATGATTTTTAGGTATATATTATATTATAATTATATTAATTTTTCATATCCAAACCGGATGAAATTCATAGAGGATTATCACTCAATGATTTCTTATACACTTGATAAGGGGGTTGTTATTGTTGACCTGCTGTGTAAGAAGTCATTCAGGTATTATATTCATCAGTCTAGGAATTCTTATTGGGTGATATAGGATCTCATAAAATTTCATCATGACATTGAATATGTCATTGGTAGATGGTTTCTCTACCATATGATAGTAAACACATCCTTGGGGTACAAGGAAGATGAATCTTAGATGTGGAATTCAGTAGAATATGTTTTTTGGGATCACACTGTTTATGGGGATTCCCATGAAAAATGGATCAAGTAAGTTTATCATTAGATGATATTTTTAGGGAAAATCATCATTTTGTCCATGGTGGATGAAGTGGTATTCTACGAGTTTAAAAACAAACACTTAGAAGTGTATCATACAGTGCATATGATATTTCAACACTTAAGGATTCTTTATTAGTGGGTGTGCATACTGAGGTTGGTCATAGAGTTCAGATCTCGGTGTTTGGATTTCTAGAAGTTTATGATGAACGACCATGTTCCAAGTGGACTTTTCCCACTGATGGATTCCTCTCAATGGAAGTGGGAATAAATATTGATGGATTTCATGACTCATTAAGCTGTAACTTAGAGTGTATATGAAGCTATCTAGGAAACCATATAACATTTTTTGATGAATGACCACATTGATGTGATTAAGAAATTGAGAACAATTCATGTCTTATTAAGGAACTATTTTTGAATAAATTGTGTATATCCTTTCTATTCAGAGAACGATCAACTATGAACTTCAGACTCATTTAACATCTCGGGCATTGAAGTGTGTCCAGTGTTCTATAGTATATCATATATAGGATAACATAAAATTTATTATATCACTGAAATTAAAAATAGAGTGAACTCTCTAGACATTGGATTATATGTTTCTTAAAAGTCTTCAAGATATTAGAGGTATGAGGATGAATGATTTTGAAAACCTAATAACATCATATATACATACTAATCATTTCAATTTATTATTCATTACATAACAAAATAAAACAAACCCCCAAAATATATAGTTTTAGTGTCTTCATAGAGTAGTTAAAATTTAAAAATATTTTAAATGTTTTTTTTATCGTCTATGAAAAATATTCTTATCACATGATACCCTTACAGACTAATCTTACATAATTATATTCATGAAAACCTTAGGAAATTGAATGATCGGAAAGGGTGAGATAAGGTGATCGGTAAAGGGTAAACATATGTGATATCAATAAAATATCCTATGTGAGTATAACATCAAAATGTGTGTATTGGAATATAATCAAGGCACAATAAGATAAATTATGTAAAAATAATAATCACCAGATATAATAAATGATATAAAAATATCCATGAATTAAAAAAAATTCATAGAAGTGTGGAAACATGAGTCAATAATCAGAAGTCATGAATCATATAAAATCATTATAATAGATATCAGGTCATGTTTTAAGGACAAATTCTAAGATATTTATATCACATTGAATTATGTTATCCACCTTCCCATAATAGTGTACCTAGGATAACAATCGAAACCTGTTACATTTGTGAAATGGGATAACCACCCAATGTCATATCCTAATCTCAGGATATGTAAAACATTACCAAATTCATTACAGATCTATAATAATGACACCAATAACAAAATGATAAACCATCAATAATTATTCCACATAATTATGAAATCATTCATAATTTCATTATATGTTAATTAACCAATGTGAATGAATCAAGATTCATGTATATAAAAATAAGGTCTAGCCATAAGCTTTCTAGAGAATGGTGTAAAAATTTATCATTAGAGAATTTCATAAGTGAATCATTATAAACATTAAAGTATTTTCTGATAGATTAAAAATTAACTATAAGAGTGTTAAATATTTTTTTTGATAAATAAGATGAATTACACTTTACTTTTTTGATAATTTTTATTTTATAAAAAAACCATGAATGAAGGGGGATATAAATTATTTTAGAGAAACCATGATACATTTGATAATAATATTCATAAATTATACCAAAGAATATGGTTGGGAATTTTTTTATTTTCGATTACATTAAAAAAGAATTCCTTACAAACCTTTTTAATGAATATCAAAGGGAATATAAAAGAAATATTACACAAAACATTAAAAACATCCATTAAATCCTTTATAAAGAATGTAAATTTCAGTATACAATAATCTAAATAAGTCATATACATAAATATGTATATGTATACTATTAAAATAAAATAACTAAAATTATCACAGAGGATACATTTTTCTCAAAAAAATTAGATAATATTAGCTCCACTTATAAAAATTGTTTCAATTGAATTGGGATAGAAGGGCAGGTTAAATGTTATGATGAAAATTAAAACCTTGATATAAAAAAGTATTATAAAATATATTGTGATTTGGATATAATGTGAATCTAACACCCCAAATAAAATTTATTCATAATAATATCTATTTAATTTTTACATTGGAATGATACCCTTACACATATAGAAACAATTGAATCAAAATCCATCAAAACACCGAACCAAAGATGGAGTTATAAATGGATATAATTTAATTATATATAAAATAAAATGATAACAATGATATTTATTTGTTCCATATAAAAGAAAAAAGGTCATGAATATGAATTATATAAACAGAATGAAAATTGAGATAAAAAACCACAAAAAATCAATTTTTATAAAGGTGATTTAATGTTGTATAAAATAAAGATAACTCATTTAAAGTTATGAATTTTTTAATATCCTACTTCAAATAATTTATATTTTTTATTTGAAATTATACTCAATTTTAAACATTTATTTGTGAATTATTATTCATTTTTTATATTATATGTTAGTAATTTTGTTTTATGTACATGTTTCCTAATTGTCTTGATGATCCTCATTTGTTGTTAAAACGTTAAACATTACAAAATTAGTTAAGTTACATTAATAATTGTTTTAAAATTATTAATTTAGTGCCTTGTTCATTTTATGGAATATATTGGTATGGTTATCAAGAATGGAATTTATGAAAAGGAAGTTTAATGTAATTTACCAACAAAAAGTTAATTTATAATTTCCATTATTTTTTCACATGAAGAAACCATATTCATGACATATATTACTTATTGAAATCATAAATGACTATTACTTGTGATTCTAGGATTATTAAGGATTAAAATTATGATTTTAGTACAATATCATTTATGTTGGTGGTGGAACTAACCTAAAAAAGAACATTCTATACTAAAGAAATGAGTAAGAGTATATAGTTATATAATAGAAATATAATTTTAACAAAATAATTATGATGTTAATATAATATAATTATGTTAGATAATGAAATTTTGGATGTTTGAGATATGATGGTATTTCAAAAATGATATAGAATAATATAGATATTTACTCTAATGAATTAACTTCTTCTCTACACTATTTTTTTCATACTGAAGGATTTAAGGATACTTCAATGAACTATGAGAAACCCAATGTATAATATGTATTTAGAAGAGACAATATGGGATATTTTTTTAGATATCACCTAAGGGTATGATTGGTTTATATGTATTGGTGGATAATTCCCTTTTTAGGTGACTTTGATTGTAATTTTCATAATTGTTTATTACATCATAGTTAAGGTAGGTTATTTTTAAATCGGAAGTTCACAAATAAGAACAAAAATAAATTTTCATTGATAATACATCCCATATCCTATTTAATTATTATTTTTATAATTTTTACACATAATTTTAAACTTATACTATAATTTATTATTTTTAGGGTTTACTGATATCTTACACTATTCAACCTAACATTTAAGTTGTTTCCCAAAAAATAAAAATTAACCATCATACCTAAAATCAACGTACTGATTAAAAATTAATAATTTATTTAATATACATAGATTAATAAATAAAATAAATTTTTTATTTAAAATGTAAATTCAAAATATACAAAAGATGTGTTTTTAGAGAAAATTTATTTTTTCTAAACATTATGTTTTTTAATATTTTTTACAATAATAATTCCAAATACATTATTTTTGGTTAAAATTTTAATATATTGAAGCAATATATTTTTTTAGAAATATCCTTTTAATGTGATAAATTTAATTTACTAAGATAAAAATAAACACCACTTATAATAATAATATTTGATAAAAGAAGGTTTTTTACAATAATTTTTTTAAATCATTTCCATTTATAATTATTTTATTTAAACAATTATATCTTATTAATAAATTTGGATATAGAAATTTTTAAAAAAATTTAAACATTTCAAATAATTTTTATATTATACTAATAATACACGTTGAAAAAGTAAAAAAATTTATAATAAAAAATTTTAATTAATTTTTCTTCATTCATTCAAGATTTATTTATTATTTTTGAAATATATTAAATTAAATTTATTAATAATAATTAAACTAAAATGATGTACTTATTGGATACCAGTATTTAAAATTCTCATATATCCAACAAATATTTGTGAAACATCTATATTGTTGATGGACCTAGCCCAATAACCATATATATGACAATTATATCATATTCCAATATATATCTTTTATATACATCTATCTATTCATCCATTAGACTTGATTTCAGGATTCTGAAAGATGTATATTGTATTTATAATTTTATCATTCATTTTATAGTTATAATATGAGGTATAATCCTTAATGAAAACCATTAGGATAATAATTTTAGGTTCAAGGTATTTTTATTTACTTTTGTTTTTATTCCCTATTTAGTTAGATTAATGACATTAATCATTGAATTATTATAATTTATTAATTTTAATCTTGTATTATATTATTTTATCTCAATAAAATATATCATGGTTCATTTTAGTTTAGTATCTCATTTAAATAAAGTAATTCAACACTATAATTATTAAATGGGAAATAGATTCTAAAATATTATAATGTCACATTCTACCAAATTTAAAATAATTACACCATATAAAACTGATTAATATAATGGAAACAAGTTATGGTACCTCATCCTCCGTATATATTTGGGTTCCCATGTTGCTGCCTCAATCTTATGATTCCACCATAAAAGATAAACTTGGTGAATGGTCTTATTTCAGAGAACATTATCTCTACAATACAATATGTATACATTTTGTTCCCATAAGAGAGAACAATTTTATATTTTACCACCTCTTCCTTTAGAACATATTATAGAAAATATATATAATTATTCAAACATGATGCATGAAACACATCATTCCCATAAGGGAGGTTCAGTGGAAGGGCAATAGGATATGATTCCATCCCTTTATGATAAATAATTTATAAAGGTATAATATATATAGGGAATAAATTTCTCTTCTTATGAATTTTAAAAACCATATTACATGGTGATATTAAAATGAATACCTTGTCTCTAGCATAAAACACTAAAAAATATTGATGACTATAAGTATATCACATATATTTACATTAGGCAGTTCCAATGTTTCATTGAATAGTTTGAATTTTATTTATCATTTTTAAGGAAGATCTAATCTCATTATCTTATAAACTCCATCTTTTTTCCACAATGTTGGATTTATGAACCTTCTCCAATATAAAGCCTGATATGGTTCTATTTTAATTATTTAATGGAAATTGTTGTTATATAATAACTCTACTACGAGATGGTGTTGATTGTTGGGAGGATATCCATAAAAGAACTATATCCATTCATTCCAATTGGATGAAATGGGAAACAAAATGTACACAAGATGGACATATATATGATCACATGAGCGTTCATTTTAATAAAGATCCACAATGTTATCATAAATATGTTTTTCCCTTCACCACTACCTCTAGTATTGTGTATTATAACTAGGATGAGATCCCGCCTAATCACCACATAAAACTCAATGATAAAAAATTATAGAAAATGAAAATGAAAATAGAGATATATGGTTTATGTGGATTGAAAAAATTTCTTACATCCATGGGTGAACAATAAAAATTAAAACCGTTTAAAGAGATCAAAATTAATATACTGCTCTCACTTACTTCCTCTCCATATTCAGGGCTTAGAAAATTAATCTAGAAACTCCAAATTTTCATACATTAGAATCACATGAAAGTTGAACTTCTAGTACTTGGAAAAAACCTCTCTTTATCTAGGTATGTATTTGGTTATCCAGTTACATAGAACATCAGGATGCATGTATAATAACCTGTAAACCTATGCATCCATGAATACACAATTAATCAATATATTTGAACCAATTGTAAATGATCACTAGGAAAACTGCCAATGCATTGAATATACACTCCTAGTGAACACCATATATGAGTAAAACATATGTTGATATATATCTAATCATTAATTTACAAGGACACAAAATCCTCCACGAGGAACCGCTACTCAATCATATCAATATAGTGGTTTCTTTTCAGGTGAACTTTCTTTCTATCTACTTTAATACTGATCAACTAGAAAAATTTATTCTAGTATTTATGATGATCTCATCCAAATCATCTATATCTAATGGCCTGCTTATTGAGAGATTAGTCCGGTGAAACATGATTACTTCCATAAAACCTATAATCTCTCATTGGAAATTAGTACATGATTTCAAATTTATTCTTCCATAAATATGAGATCATCTGCTATTTTATAAATGTAATTTCCTCAAATCATTACGATCATTTGAGTCCAAATAGGGCATAATGTTGCCTTATAATTTATATTAATTATACCAGTATAAACATATCTGTAAGATATTTCTTCCCAAAAACCATGTGAAGATATGTATCTTTATATTTTTGAATAATTCATATAAATTTACACTTCTAGTCAATGTGTTTTATTCTTCTACTAAACAATGTATTTTGGGAAAGTTGAAAGAAACTATGACTATTACTAATTAACATTCCATATTCTGAACCCTTTTCATGTTCCTTCCAGTAGCACATAAACTATATCCACTCATTACCTGATTTAGTAGTAGCAATATATATATATTTTTTGTAGATAATGTAACCACTAGCTACAAATGAGACTTCCAACTAAGTTCTCTCCCACCAAAAGTAAAAGAAAATATTTTGATACTATTCTATGGGTCCATTACTCCTATAAGATAAATACAAAAAATATTTCAATTGATCAAATTTTTGAAAACATAAATATGCACCCTCCAACCATTTCAAAAATAAAAAGTTATATTTAACATATTATGAATGTATTTTATATGTTTTTTGTGTGAAATGACTAAAAAATACCACTTAAAAAGAAATATCAGGTTCATTATAAACCATTTTTAATATCAAAATTTATAAAATTGAAGCATATAGAGCCTTTCCCAAGTCCTGAATTTCTCTACTTATTTATGGTTCTTATAATTTATAATGTTTAATGTGACTTAATATGTGGATGGGGTAGGTTTATAACCAGTCATAACAAATCATTTAATGAAATTCATCATGTAGTCCTTATGAGATAAAACCAAAAAGTTGAATTTATTATCTCTCTATTTTCTCATCTTCATGAAATTATTATCTTATCTAAGGATCTTTATCTCAAACCTTCTTGAAAAATTCATCATTAATTCCTCAATGTGATAGAAGTCTATACCATTAATCAACTTATCATCCCCATAAAAAACATTATGGGAAATGATGCATTATACATTTTATATCTTAAACAAAAGGGATTCAAAACACATCGACTAAATTTTTTTTCATGTCTGAAAGTGTTGAACATCCATTTCCACTATCATGGAGATTTCATCAATCTATGGAGGACTAATTTCAAATTAAAAATCAAAACCTAATTATGATGAAAATCATAAACCTTGGGATTAACCATGTAATTTTCCTCCCCTACATCCCCATGAAGAAAGGATTTACTCAAATCTATAAATTATAATAGTAGATCATCAGAATCAAAAATTACTATCACTATTAAAATGGTTGTGTGCTTCACCACTAGTGCGAAATTTCATAAAAATTGATTCTTTATTTTTTATGAAATCATTTAAGTACCAACTTTTCTTTTTTACCTCATATATCCATAAAATTCCACTTTCATATGAAAAATAAATTTTCTTCTATAGCTCTCATTTCTTCTTGAACCTCATCCAACAACCATGTATTATTAAGATTTAAGAAAATCATTACATCTTCTATTACTGAATACCATTTTAGTGTCTCTATGAGAACCTTCCCCCTCTAGACTATTCAGTTCCCCTACATATGTTAGAAGTAATAAGTTCATTTTAACTACAATAATCAGGATTGGTTGATGGATATGGTTTGATCTCCTCAATAAAACATTAGTGCATATATTTGGACATATTTTTCTGATAAATTTCCTTCTAGTATTTCTTAGCCCATTAAATTTGTGTCCAAAATTTCTCTATCTATTATTAATATATCTGATAAAATCATGTATGATCATCCTCCACCTATAAATTGTCTATTTTTTCATTCTCTATCTAGAATCATTGTTATTAGAGTGTCATCCTCAAATGTTTCATTTTAAATCTTTGTAATAAATGTTTTTATAGTAACCTTTCTTCGATTTCTCTAAACATTGATTGATTCTTTTTCAGCTATCTTTTATAGCCATTCTATGATCTTTCCATATTTATTCTTTATTTGAAACAACATCTACACTCTAGATGATTTTCTTCCTTTTATCATCCCATACACAATATATGATGATTTCATCCCCAAATCTGAAAA
Organism: Viscum album; assembly: GCA_963277665.1. Classification (NCBI taxonomy): domain Eukaryota; kingdom Viridiplantae; phylum Streptophyta; class Magnoliopsida; order Santalales; family Viscaceae; genus Viscum; species Viscum album. The sequence continues at coordinate 719,077,353 of OY728128.1, forward strand.
TAATTGATTTTTGACATTTCCACCAACTAATAACTATATTTATAATTTATATTAACATATATGATACTTAAAAATATTTTGAGATGCTTCACCTCTAACCACATGTTAGAACAATGTTCCATTATAATTTCTTAACCCATAATTAAAGCTATAATTCAATTTATTAAGTATTCTAGTGTATTTATATCATCTACCCATATAACCTAAGTCGTTTCTGATTTAATCCTTATACTCCCATATTTATATAATGTAGTGCAATTCATCCTTTTAGTTAATCTATTTTATTTCAAAGTTATTTTAATAGTCTTCTCATTTGAAATTCTCTTCACCCAACTCAACTAACTGATTTTAGGTCTGGTGTAATACCCACTATTTTTTGTCTGGATATATTTTAATTTTCATTCAAAATATGTGTTAGAAAAAAATACCACTAATGAAAATAAAATAATAATTATATTTATTATTCAATATGTAAACCGAGACCACATGAGTAACATCATCAATAACACTCATAAAGAACTATGAATATAAAATCAAGTTAATAGGTTGTGGTCCCAATATATTGGAATGAAATAGACATAAATTTCAATTCCTCTGATTAATATCATTAATTATCATAGAAACTGTCTTCAAATTTCCTAACATAGAAACAAAAAATCTTCCGAGGTACATGTGATCGAGTTTGAGTATTCTTTACACCGATAAACCATTAATATTATTTTCACTGAGGTTTTTAAACCTATAGTGAAATTATTTTGGATTATCCTATGATGTAATTCTAATAGTTGAAACCTAATCTCTCAATCTAGTCATGTAGATGGAACTATTTTGAACTCCTTATGAAATAATTATGAGAAATCTTCTGATATTAGATAAAACCATTCAAAAATTTCATTCAAAACCCTAATTCTTCACGATGAACCACTAATATGAAGTTATTCTAGATACATAGAATTTTACTAACAAATTACAGTCTCAATGCACTTCTATACATCATTCAAATTTCCACTTCACCATTCCCAACAATATTCAATACTCCATGCCCCACAAGATAAACTCTAAAAAATATTATTAGTACATAATAAAACAAGAACCCATGCTCACCAATTTAATGAAATGATACGCCTAATTCAACATCCCATTACTAATCTAGAATGATCATTCTCAATATAATGTTAGAATATTTTTCCAATGTACTGAATGAGTTTTTTGGTTTACATTTTTATGCCTCAGTCATTTTCATATAACCTTTCATGACATGACCCATCTAACAAAAAATCCATTAAGTAAGACCTAGAATAGTCAATTTCTAAAATTTTATTATCTATACCTTATCCTATTAAGATTTATTCCTCTAATAGTCCACGTATTTAGGTGACCATCCCCATTTGATAACATTAAGGGAACATTTGAATAATGTTTGGACCTAATTTTACCTGAACACATAATTTAGGAGAATGGTATAAATAAAATAAAAAACTAGATATTCTATTCTGTATAAGTTGGTCACTACTATCATGATGGAATCCAATCTATCTATAAGTGAGAAAAGAAAATGTAACGGTGAAATATTATCTACTATAGTTACCTATAATTACTTGATCTACCCTCAAATTATACTAAATTCATTCGATTGATAAAATGGAAGACTTAAATCTAATAACCTTAAGATAAAAAATAATATCATCATGAAAACATTTTTAAGAGTATTTGGGGGTTTAGTATAGGTTTTCCAACACTTCCATAACATGTGTAGTAGGTTTCTTATCTAAAATATTTAATAATATCATTCAATAAAAGTTAAATCATGATAACGACCAATGAATTCTGATACAACACATCATATTCTATTTTGTCCATGATTTTAGAAAATTTTCAATTAAAATGATCAAAAAATATATTTTTTATTGGAATATTTTATAGTTCTATTCTCCAAAATGAAATTTATATTCAAATGAACTTATATTTATGATATTTTTTGAAATATTAATAAATTATTCTAATAAAATTAACCAAATAGAATTCAAATAAATTGAAATCTAAAGGGATATGTAACTAGATTCTACATATTGTAGTAAAACCAACCCATTAATACCACTTTTTGAAAAGATACCCATAGAATCACTCAATATATTCATTTTAATGGATAGAAAATTGATGAACAAAGTAAACCGAACATATATCCCTCATATCGAATTAGCCTATGAAAAAACCAAGATCCATAATATTACTAGATAGCTGGTTGTCCATTACACACATCCTCCATTATTTTTTACTAGAATAAGGGTGAAATCCCACCTAATCACTAGAAACTACACTATGATCATACTTCACACAAAAAATAAATGAAAATAGAAAAATAAAATTTATGTGGTTTAAAAAATATCATTCGCCGATGGAATAGAATTGAAAATATTTTTCATTTAAAGTGATACAAATGAGTACACAAATCTCTTTTATTTAATATCAACTATCATGTATCATGTGTTTCAGTAAATGTTTACCATTATTAATCGATAAGAATCCCATAAACAATACACCTCCCAATGTGGGTGAACACCTCACTTTATAGAGGTATTTATCTGGTGAACCTGTTGCATCAACCTCTAAGATTCATTGTCAACATACCTTTGACCTATGAAATATCCCATATACAGTGGAACCATCCATTGGAACCACCATTAAACAGTCACCACGAAAAAAACCAATGAATTAACTCTCCACTCCCATTGGAGACCATCTATGAGAAACCAATTCTAGAATCTCTCTCTGATCATCACTATCCAATGACATTGAATCCATACCACATTAACCTCTCTTTTAATACTTTGTATTATGGAATTCTATCTAGTGACATTATTTCCATTTTCTAAGATACTAATCAATTGAAAAAAAATCCATTCTATTTTTCTAATATTCTCTTCCAAATTATCTCTATATGATGAGAATACTATGGAATAATCAATTTGGTCAAACTAAACAACATCCAAAATCCCAATTTTGATCCCAACCACTTTTTAAATCCATTAAATACTTTCTTTAAATATCCTTAGGCCTTTGAATAGTTCTTTCATACTGAACATCTATTTGTGGATGATAAGTAGTGTGTATTCCATCTCTAGGTATAAATATTTATAAATACATCAATATAATATTGAGGCAAACCTCATATCTCAATATGAAAAAATTGAGGGAGGTAATTCATGTAGCATTACCAAATATTTTAATTATATTAAATAATGTTTATCATGTGATGGATCTACTTGAATAACAATAAAAACTGTGAACCATATATGGTAAAAATCTATTTTTAAATGGAACTATGCCATTTAAAAGTTTTAGGAATATATAAATCAACATCAATGGAAATATTAAAAAAATTTCATATATGTGTGTGTAATAGTGTAATCATCCACAAAAAATTATTTCATTCACCATAAATATTTTGAAAGACCAATCCTAAATATACATACTCTTCAACATCATTCTTATTATTATACTGACAGTGAGTATTCTTAAGATCTCTTTAGATGTTTGTATTTCTTGGATTTATAAAGAATGATAAGCTATGTTCATCATCAAACATACTATTTTCAATTTTGGTATTGGTTAATGGAATAGTAATTTATAAAATATTATAATTATATCATTATAAAATTTTAACTCACTAATATTTCAGACCCTCATTTATATCTCTATATCCTCATGTTGTGCCTCATTGATCTTGGCATCAATGAATGGTTGGACAACAATTTGGGAATGACTAGATATATCTCATTCCATTATGGTTTAATAGTCTATACTATAAAAACATTATTGTTAAATCTATTTAAATACTTATCTTTGATAACATTTCCTAATTCATCTTGCTCAATGTATCATACACCATATTCAACATCTTGAGATGGTAATATAGAGTAGTGAAATTCTAGGATCCACTCTAACAATATCATTTTTATCATGATCAACTCTTTCTTGTGAGTATATAATTTACTATAACATGATCATCATATATATTAAACTTTTATATATAGAGAAAAAACCTCTATATCATTAATTTATAAATTAAAACTGGAATCTATAAATCTTGTTTGGGGTATTTTTTAAAATGATTCATTTATTGAGATTATGCATAATATTTATTTAAAAAAAATCCTTCTCTAATATAGGTTAGAGTGGGAAGATGTGTGGTGACCAAGATTCTCATGATGTGCTTGAAATTTTATTCACATTAATCAATTTTGATGTACATAACTCAATTTTGATATAACACGGTTAGTGGATTTGATAGTCATGATGAATTTATCATAAATGTTTTTCATTATCCTAAAATTCCAAGAAATATATGGACTTCCATTATATTTATCGGTGTGGACCATTGTTCAATCACCTTTGAATTTGATGTATCCATAGATATATAATTTATTATTATTAATTAACACATTAATACATCATTCTATAAGTAGAATTCACAGTAATCAAATTTATAATTTTGTTTCGCCCTCCTTAAGGTCTTTATGAAAATCTATAAATAATATTCATAATATTAAATTATTCTTGAATATATGAGAATATAATCTATAATGACTACCAAAAATTGATCAGGAAAGTATCTAAAGACTATATTCATATAATTAATGAATATAGGGGGTTATGTTTTTTTGGGGTCATCTTGATTTCAAATTTTCTATATTGTATAGTAAAATATGTATTGGTTATATTTATATATTCTCCATTAGTTAAAGACATCGAGAATAATGGTCAGTCTTCAAAAACTATCGACCTCCTCAAAGTTGATCGAATAAGATAGCAATATGCTGTAGAGGGGTATTGTTCGTGATCTTAATGATGTTATGTAAATTATAATGTCTATAGGGAATTATTTATATCTCATTATTAGTAAAAAATAAGACTATAGAACCATAGTTTTAAATACAAAATCATATAAAACCCATATCCAAATTATCCTAGAGTTTCTTTTTTCAATTCTTCTAACTCAATCACTATCAATTTATAATGGGTATTTGATATTTGTATAACATTAGTTATGATTTCTATTTTAAATTAAACCTCATGATCTAGTGGAAGACCATGAAGCTATTTTGGAAGAACATAAATGTGTTTATTCACACTCCATGTATCCTCAATATTGAGTTTTCCAAAACCATTAAAGCTAAATACCCCTCATTATTAGGCATAATGACCCATATAATGTACATAATTTACCTAGGGAGTTCATTATAATACATTAACTGAATAATTATCATTATTTTATTTGAGATATTTTTTTTGGAATTCCTATCCCATCAATTTTTATCATCCCTCAAAAGCGGGATCCAATACATTCATAAAATGACATCAAATTCCAATAAATGGAGAATGAAGAAATTTTTAGGAAGAAAATTAACAGAAACTTCTATTAGAGTTGTGTTATATATTTTGGATGAAATTATTATACCTATATGTGTTTTAGGGATAAATAAATATCTATCTATAGGGGATATGTATTTTTAGTCTTGGATACTTTTAAAGACCTGACGGTATTCATAGAACTATGATTTATTAATATTTTTTTCAATATTGATTACACATATCACAACAACATTTTCCTTATTTCATATATTACCCCTTACTAAAATTGAAATTTTTAGTTTGAGTATAAAATAATAATAACCATATTATGAAACCATATGAGAATTTAAATTAATTCCATGATGTCCAAAATTTTGACACCTTCATTCCAACGTGTAAGATGTTCGGTTTATCAAACATCACCTTTCTTCATTATATATTTTTATAGGTTCCATATTATTATTAATTACAATATAATTCCCTTAAATAGAAAATATTGGCTTTGACACTATCTAGGACAACACAAAAAAATAATACATATATATTACATCATTTTACATGATTATTTGTTATATATCATATTAAAACACAACATTAAGAATATAGGTTTATTATATTTGAAGACTATATTTTTTCATAATATTATTTACAACCATTATGTAAAATATCTAATAAATATTATTGAAAAATAATACCCTTGTGGAGATATTATGTAAAACACTCTTTGTCATAACCTAAGTAAACTGAAATATAACAAATAGTGGGTTCAGATGCTTAGTAAGGGGTGAAGAAAGATATATAATACAATATAATAAGTGTGCATAAGATGAAAATGTAACCTAATAAAGGTACTTTAATATAACATAAGAGAAGAATAAAAAAGTATAAGTGAATTTTAAATTATGAATAATGATACAAATCATTTAGAATTACATAATACATGAGTCATGTGAGTGTGGAAAGATGAGTCACAAATAATAATCAATGAAATAATATCATTGGTATATTTCATAAAATAAAAATTCTGAAAAAACCTAATAATATAAATGATAAAATATGTCAATTTTAACCAAAATAACTTCCATATCATATTGGATTAGAGTAACCACATTCCCATAACATAGTGAACATGGGATTACCACTTGTGTAGTCATAATTTTTTATAATTCAGATAACAAAACATGTACCACCCAGATATCATGAGATATAACATTATAAGTAGTTAATTGGTGGGATATATCAGTCCATCCCATTACAAAATGATAAAATATACATATACGTGTCACATGAACATGGAATTCTACATAAATATATCATCGAATAAGTAAGTTGTGTAAATTTTTACATTACATTATAATAAGGAATCCCAAGAAAGATTCCACATGACATCATTACTAAATTTCCATGTGAATTATAATAAACCATAATTGATATTTAATGATATGAAAACAACTTTATAAGAGAACAACATATTAATTTGAGGAAAAATAATAAATATCCATTATTGTTTATAAACAAAATTTTTTAATAGATTTTTTTTAAATCAATGGGAATATAAATTATATTCTAAAAACATTAAAAAAAAATCAATATTCAAAAAAAAAACTGAATGTGATGGAGGAAAAAATAAATCTTGTGGAAGAAGTAATACAAATTTCCTTTCATGCCCTTGTTAAGAAATTCAAAGACCACATAAAATTACCTATGTGAAAATAGATGAAATATATTACTTTCATTCAATTTAAATTAAAACCATGGCCTATAGAAGGTGACAATACAAAAAATTAAAATATAGATAATTTCATTTATATATCACAATAATTTATATGAACATATATGAGAAATACTAAGGTCTCATAAGAATAAATAAGTTTGAATCCACTTATAAGCATCCATTCAGTTTAAGTTTTTACCAAAGGGAGGTGACATTGTAATAATACATGTAAAAAACAAAAAATTTGAAAGATTAAGAAAATATATTGTGTTTTGTAGGGAATAAACATATAATTTCCTTTGATGAAAATTTGTACCCAAAAAATAATTATTTAAAATTTAGATAACAAGGATACGAAAAAAAATTGTTAAAATTTGAATCAAAAGAACATGAAATAAATAATCATAGATATATTTTAAAATACATTAAATTGAATGATAATTATGATAAAATTTAATCCATTGAAAGTATATAAACTGTAGAAAATAAAAAAAGTGGGGAATATGAACTACATCCTAATGAATTTGAATTTATATTATAAACAGTTACCATTACTCTCAATTTAAAAGAAGGAACTCTATCCATCATTATAATAAATATAAAAATATTTTTTAATTTTTCCTATACTTGGTTGAACTAGATGAAAAAGAACTTGCTATACTGATGAAACGAGTAAGATTTTATAGTTTTATAATAGTAACATAATTTTCATATAATTCTAATATTTTTTATTTAACATAATTTATAATGATTAATTATTTACATTGAATAAATTTATACTTATTTTTTAATTCCCCTTTAGAGAGGGTTATATTTCCCATTATGTGATGATTCTAAATAAGGGGAAGTTGTGATCATAGGAAATTGGATATTGTGGGATGTGATTCCCTCTATTCGTACATGGCCCAAAATAAGGGATTATTTTAGAACTTGCATCTATTCCCATGTTTAGGGATGTAATTCACTTCATTGATTATATAGTCATGGGGTGTCATTTCAACATATATATGATTTATAAGGATGTTATGGCCATTTTTATAACATGGTTATCATGTTTTATTTCCCATATATTGGTTCTTGTGTAATATCATGTATATTAAGACCACGTTTTAGTTAATATATTTTAATGTGTTTCTAAAATTTTGGCCATGGTACTATTATGAAAAAGTATTCCAATTGTTTTCTTATAAGGGTATATTTATTAGGTTATACTCATGTTATATGTTCAGATAAACCCTAAAAGAAGATGATAATGGTATTCTTCACATATTTTAACCATTTAGTACTCATGGTCAGGGCATATTAATTATTTCATAAAATGCCTCATTAATTATATTTATGGTAACAACACTGTAGATATACCCTACATTATATTAGATATTTTTACTAACTCTATTACTGGTATACTACTGAGTTATACTCACACCTATCTCAGCTACCCTAGTACCCTAGTAAAAATTTAATATTTAAGGAAATATAAGGGAAAAGTTCCATAATCTGGATGGTTTATATAAGGTTATTGACTAGTGTTGGGAGATAGAACTACGATATTACTCTGAACTGGTTTATGGGGTTACCATGAAATTTGATAACTTATTTTTTTTATTCTTTCTATGATTTATAATCAACTCTTATATTTTCCAATTATTCTATATATTATTCTTATACTTTATTGATTCTCATTATATTATTGAATGAAGGTTCATTGATTTTCAAATGGAATGTTTATATCCGGACATAAATTATACATTTTTATATTAATAAATTAATATTATATTAATTCCAATTTGTTTTATATGGATATATACTAATGAGGGTATAATCTCCCTATATATTACAATGTACGATTACACTTTTCGTCAATCTTTCGTTTTTAGGGAGGGGGTATCATGGTATATGAAACCTAGTTCAATAAAACTATAGGTAAACTAGATTGTGGAATCTATATAGTTATATAAAATCCTTTTTTTGTTTTAATACTATTTTTGGTATGGTAGAAAGAGATATTAATGGTCGAAACATGGGATGGATGCTATATTTATGCCAGTTGCATATAATACTTATCACAAATTAATGCTACTAGGGTGTTAGGAATGGTTTTTGGACCTTTAATATTATAGTTATTTTTTTATTATTCTATATATGTTGTATTTGGATTTTATTTTCATTGAAATTTCTATTAGACTACAGTGGAAATAGGTGTGCATTTATGTATCATTTTCATTATGTGTAATGAACATAAAATTCATGTGATTACATATGGGTTCAATCATTGATTATGATAAGATTCTGGTTAATTAAAGTGTTTGAATTATGTTATATAGAATCTTAAAAGAAATGATGATTGTAAAATACACCATAACATGAATTTTATATTGATTTTGTTATTACTATTTACAAGACAAATTGGTTAATACTTTGGGTGTCTGATACATTGAATGGGATTATGTAGGTTAACCATGATTTATTCATATTTATCTGAGATCCTGATATCAATGGTCGGGTGTGGACTAGATGGACGTATGTGTGGATAATTTTTTTTATATATGAGGTAAATATTGGAAATTTTTTATTTGGTAACATTATTGATATACTAATTAGTTCAATAAAAATCCTTGAGAGAGAATTTCAACATGTGAATATTTTTTCATGAATGGAACCCTGTAATTTTTGTCTTTGGATATAACATATAGAACATGATAAATATCCAAGTGATATTTTTTCTCTCTAGAATCATGGTGATATAATATTTAAGCTAGTGATATATAATTTTTATAGCCAAAACCTTGGATGGTTGTGATGATTTGAGGGAATTCCGTGGGAGGGGTCAGACCAATGCATGTGGATTTGTTTTTGAGAATGATCATGGGTATAAAATTTTATGATTTGTATGATATGAGTGACACATAAGTAGAATGTGATCATATATGGAATATAAATGTTGTACGACTTGATATATATTAATATATATGGATTGAAGATAATATGTGTAGAGATGCGACTAAAATATATGTTAGGAAGAGTTTTTTGTCAGTCTGGTTGGTGAACCTAGGATTTTTGTGATGAAACCTTAATTGAGGTGAGAAAAGTTTTCAACATGGTGGAAATAGGGAGAACATTTATTGAGTATTGTGTTGTTATTTTGACAATGTCCCCATATGAACCATTTTAAGTATTTCCTTAAGATTATCCCTTGAATTTGGTTAAGAGGATGGTCATCGAATTAATATGTGTGAGTTTTCTGATGGATATGTCCTAAGATTATCCTCATAATATAATTTTATGAATATGAATGGGTGTGATCATCATTTAATAGAACATGAAATAGAATAATAGAAAGATTTTAAAATTTAACGTGTCATGGAAAGTATTTGTATGGGTTAGATGACTTCTAGTGGTATTCCATGATGACCATGTTGATAGTTACTATTAAATTTTTAACACTATATGGTTATGTGGTCAGTTAGATAGATATTTTTGTTTTTACCATGACACCAGTGTAGTGAATAAGTAATTTTTATGATCCATTATGTTTGGGAATGGTCTATAAATCCATACACATTGTGCCTTCTTAGAACTAGGTCATGCAATAAAGAATAATTTCAAGAGAATTAACATTATAGTGTGATCATGTATGAGATAAGGAAGGGAATATATAAGATAATTATTTTTCTTATATTGATGTTGATTAATTGATGTTATTTTTTTAGTTATCAATTAGAGGGAATTAAATATGACCTTTTTCATGATATGATAAATAGATAGGCGACTAGTATATTTTATAATCATTTAGAGGTTTTAAAATCATAGCATAATTGTTGTCATTTTGGAACATTCTTAATAATATTCATCAACATTGGGAACCTATTTAATAGTGACATTATTACCAGATCAATATGGAGTTGTTAGTTCTTTAGAATGAATATTCTAGGAAGTAATTAGAGATATCATTGGATTTTTGTTTTTGATTATTGATACCATGTTTATATCAATTGATCAATTCTATTTTTGGATACATTTCATGTAGAGAATTTTGATTTCATATCCTTAATGTGAGGGTCATGTGTATGTTCTTCCAAGATATACTATGATTTTTCTAGTGAGTATCATCATTTGGTTAGCTATGTGTAAGGGATATATAGGTATCATGGACTAAAGATGTGGGCAATTATATGGTGGGTAGACATAATTAATTTTTCTCTACCCATGTTTACCATGATTATAGAAAGAATTGGACATAAAACCTATGATGAAGAAATATTTTTTAAAGGGATATATAATGGAACATATATATAAGTGGAATATATACGTATATATATTTGGTGAAATGAAACAATTTCTACTACTAGAACATGGAGTTAGTATAGGCTAGGATATTAGGTGATAGAAAGGTGGTAATTTATGAACTTGTCCAGTTAGAGAAAAAATTCAAAATCACTACTAATAGAAAATATGATTCCATGTGCAATAAAGATAGTATTTTTTTAGAAAAGTTATGTCTTGAGTGTGAGAATATGGGATAAAGTGATGGAAATTTTAAAGGTGGATAAGAGTAAAATTAGGAATGTTTAGGTGTAGTTTAGGACGATGATGAAATTGTTAGGTTTATAATGTTAGTGATTTTTGAATTTATGATTTACACAAGGGGTATCCCATTACTATAGAGTTAGTGAATTAGATGACACTATTTTACATGATCCATCATGTTTTCAGGGTTTTTTGGTACAAGGAAATATAAGAATGATCTTTAAAGAATGATCAAGAGATATAAATTACATTTAGATTTATATATGTCATTCAAATGATGATAAACATATATTATGGGATGTAGCACAATCCATTATATGTTTTGGGTATTTTTAATATTTTTAGTGTAGTTTTAACATGAATATATCTAGTAGAGGGTTTGTCTTCCGGTCAGCATTAGGTTTCATTGACCAATGAAGATCATGAGAGATACACATAGTTACTTTATGGGGATGATAAATATTATTGTTTAGAGTTTTTAATCCCATTCACTGGTTGGTTTCTCTTGAACAATTGGGAAGCCAAGTTCCAATGAGTTTTAATCAAATGTTGATTTAAATTTTTAGATTCAGATTCATAATTGGTATTTCTATTTATGTTTGAAATGGATTTGAGGATGTTTTGAGATTTGGTTTATTGGGTGGAGGGGGTATTGAGTGGTCTTTTAGGCTATTTGAGATAAATATTTTTGAATTAGGTGTCCAATCACATTGTAATGGGTGGATTTTTTATCCTAAATCTTATATGAAACATTAAACACAAGTGTAGATGGTTGGTTTCAAAGTGACATAATGGTTCTCTTCCTTGGGGAGGCATGTGTTAGATTAAATTTTTCAATGTATATATCAAGAAGACACCATTTAAGAAACCGTGTAATAGATAATTTTATGTATGTAAAACTTGGAGGATACATAAGGGTTTCTATTGGGTAATAAGACAATAAATAGTTTTCTATATTGGTCATATCACCAAAAAACATTAGGGTTACACCATGTTGGCCTTATATAAGGGGAAGGAAATTATACAATATTTTATGTTTGTTCCACAAATATAAACTACTAAAGGACCCCTGCACTATGAAGGAGGCCCATGGATTGAATTTTTCAGGTTCATCCCTAGAGTAGTGAGATGAACCATGAATAGAGGGGACACTCCATGATTTTGAATCATATTAAGGAATTGTATTATACCATGTTTATCAATAAAAACTATTTATATGTTAGGTTTTTTACAAATTTTATTAAAATAATTCAATATTATGAGCTTAAAAATTTGTGTCTCCTCATTTCCCTCTCGTATTGACACCATAACAAGAGTCCCATATTCCATCTATTGTACCATGGGATCATCAATGCTTAACAATAGATTAGAGTGTCATATATCATAAGAGATTTCCAAAATTAATGATGCAACTGCCCCTTAATAAATTTTCTATATATTAATTTTTTTTGTAATATCCTATAATATATTCCATATTTAGGAGTTATTTTTCATGTTTTTTAATTTATGTAGATAATGGACTTTATATTTGAATATATGAAATAAAGGGGCTCCAAATAGATCTAGGTAGTTGTTTCTTATCCACTACCAATGATTTACGAATTTTCCATGAATGGGGTTTTATACTCTACTACCACTATATGGGATCGACTAAAGTTTTTGGAATTATTTTCTCTTGACCGATATAAGTTAGGTAAGGATGTATTTGGCTATGATGTACACTCTGATTTCCATGCCTTTATTCCTTCACCACTAATGGTTATGTGATGAAATTATTTTTTATTTTCCATTTTATACAATACCAATTTGGGAATCCCATGAGTTATGTTATAAATTATAATACCATGATTTATTAACTTAGACTCCATGTACATGAGAGATTTTTATAATTGAAAGATTTTGGAATAATCCTTTAACTATGAGGTTTTACCTTCATCAATTAAGCTCAAATATGTGATGTTATTAGTATGTTTGGCTATGTATGTGTTATAGTGTTATTAAAATTAAACCAAATGACAAATAGTGATATCAATGTATAAGGAATTATAGTCATTAGATCCAATAAGGATTCCACCATAGTTATCTATAACATAGAGGATGTGGAATAAGTTCCATTTCTCTTAATTGAGTAAGAAATATGGGATTTATCTATAGAAAGTTTTTGAATTGGTTGGAATTGATAATTTGTGATTCATTAATATCATTTTTAAATTATGTGACTGAACTAGGGGTGAATAGTAACCCCTTCGATTATGTGGTTACCAAGTAAGTTATGCCTCAATTATTAGTGATTGTGTGGGATGGGCATGGGAGGACCAACCTATCTGGAAAAATAAATTAGTTAGATATTATGAATTATAGTTACTGTTTTATAAAGTAGTATTTGCTAAGATTCCTATTATTAAAATGTGTGTTGTGTTTATACAGTAGGATTATATACCCAATTGCAATGTTATTATTACATGTTAGAACTTCCCCCCTATATAAATATATTTATTCAGTTATGGGATAACCTACCAAGTCACCCCGATATTTCTTAAGTCTTGAGAAGAGATTACCATATGTGTTGATGACTCCTAAGGAGTGGGAGAAATTTATAAGTGTTATAATGTGACATTTTTAGGGATTTATTTCTTGTATATCATTTTATGAAATTTTCATTGACTATTTTATAATTATGTGAGGTGCCCATGGACCATGATACACTTCCCTAAAACCGTATATATACTTTTAGAGGATGTGAGGGATACTATTTTTTGAGATCATGAAGGAAGAAATTATAACAATTATTAAGGGATATGATTCGCACCAACCCATGTAACTTTATTATTACATTTCATTTATAAATATCGAGAATAGATAAAATTATTATTTTATTTTATTTTACATGGTAATGTGATACATTTCTCACGATATCATTCTTCAAATAAAGTGTAATACACCACATATGAAATTTAAAATTATTTTTTATTTACCATTGGAAGGGGTTTTAGTACCAATTATTTTATAAGTTTAGGGAAGGGGATGATATGTATGAGATAAACTTACAATTTTTTTTTTCCCTTGGGTGTGTAAATATTTCCCCTGTTATGATATATTTATAGAAATGGACAAGATTATAGTGAAAAAATTCATTGTTATTTGTTATTTGAATTTGGGAGGGTGATGAACGTCCCATGATGTGATATACATATTGAAGGGGGTAAGATACCCTTGATGAAATTCATAGTTATTTCTTATTGAAACATTGGGATGGTAAGGAATGATGATGATGTGTTGCGTCCAATGATGGGGATGAGATTTCCATGAAAAAATTGTTAATTTGGGATGTGATTCCCCTTATTATTACTTGTATTGGGGTATAAGGACTATTTTTCCCAAGTGTTTATGTACAAGGATACAAAATATAAGAACTCCCATGATGATATCTTATGGTATTGATTCCCACTTGTATATTATTTGTAGGGATACAATTACCACCATTAAAAATATTTTATTAGGGAATAATACTCATGTATTGATGATTTTATATATCTGGAATTATAAAACCATAGTTTGGTTAGTTTTTGGGATATGTTTTCCATCAATTAGTTACTATACTATTATGACATGTTATTCACATCAACACTGACTTGGTATGTGTTCCCCAATTTAATGACCTATGAAATGTTTAGAGACACTTTGGTTGTAGAAGAAGTAGTTACTCATCAAGAAAGGTATTTATTTAACACTAATAGTTGTGACATATTTATTATTATTAAAAAACAAATTCAAATATTAATGTGGAAATATATCACTCTAATGGAACCATATTTTATAATATATGTTTACTAAAATTGTTTGTTATACCATACTGAGTTGTAATCACATGCTGCTCGGGAACCCTTTTACTTGAGAAAACATCATTGTTTCTAATATAAGGGAATGGTAGCCGTTTTTAGATAGATCAACTATATGGATCCAATATAGTTTAGAGAAAATATAGATAATGATATCTATACTGCTATATTGGGGGACATTAGAATTTTTTCATTATTTTCTTATCTTGTTCTCTATGAGGACCCACAAGAAATAAATTTATTTTTTAAATAATGGTATGATTTTTAAAATTCCCAATCTATTATAAGATGATAGTTTTTTATTTCTTATTGATTATATATAGGAAGTATCCATTTATTTTATTTACATAAAAATCAAAACTAATTATATTATTCATACTATGTTTTATGGATATCAATACCTAAGTGGTTATTATCTTCTTTCTTATTATTTAGACCCTCATCCTAGGTCAGTAAGGATTAATGTATGAGGAGGCCTGATTGAGACACGTGTCACCCAGTTCATTCATAGTGAATATGAAAAATATTGGAGACATAATAAATCATGGTTCAATATTTCTAGACTTGATATACCTAATATTCAATATTAAATGATAAAAATAAGGGGGCTTACAAAATAATTTTAATGTTTTCTTCTAACTATCGAACTAAAGTAATAATCATTTTACTAACATAATTAGTTTCAACCATTATAGAAATACCTGGGACCTCAAACACCAAATATATTTTATTAAATAATCGATATGATGATCCTTAATCTACTATCTAAAAAATCATAATCAATTGATACACAAGATTGATTCAATGACATTGTCACGACCCATTCGTTAGGGCCCATTCCGTGACTACCCTAAGGCCGCTTTCTATAGGCTAGGAGCTGGTGACTAGTACCAAAGGCGTAATTCCCTATAACTGGGAAGGCATTTCTTTTATAACCTGCAAACACACACAACTGATCACATATATAGATATGAATCATGAAGTAAAACTATATAACAAAAGTGTGTTGAAAGTAAAAGGGTCCGGAATAGTAGACCAATAGGAAAGTACAAGAAACAGAAAGTACAAGTACAACTAAAGAAAAATGAAAACAGCTACTGGGTCATCCTCCAAGGTTCCTACCTGAAGGGTAGGTAAATATCGCCTCCTCAGCACTCCGCGTATGTCCGTTTCATTCGTGTACCAACTCGACGTAAAGTCCACCTCCGGGTACCGTCTAGTCCTGGTACTCTCATCCTCAGTCAGTGATGTCCGTCGTCTGCACCAAACACAAAGAAGTGCTGGCATAATCAGTGCATGGGTGGGTATAACAATACTCAATAGGGACCCCAGGACCCTCAAGGTCTCCCAAAATCCGCCAAGGATAAACCAAAATGTACGAAATCAATAGACAACCTTAATTAGGTATATTACCATACATTTATCTATCAAGTAATCCATCTCAATCATGAGTTAAAAACAGAGGTACGAACTCAGCTCACACCAATATTTATTCTAGGGGTATTATCATGTAACATTCCCAGTCACGACATCGAACACCTCAGATGCTGGAGCACTCTACCTCTATCGGGTATAGTGGGTATGCAATGTCACAAATAGGCACTTCCCACTAACCTTGGATTGCTTAGGTACTCCTCCTGTCATGTACCATGGGTCTGCACCTTCACCAAGGCACTCCCCACTGTGGGTCTGTCACGTTACCAAGGCGCTCCCCACCTGGCCTACTATGGTCTCCTGTTGAGTACCGTGGCTCTTCAGTGTCACCAAGTCACTACCCACCACTGGTCTACCATGGCTCAATGGCTCTCCACACTGGGCCTGTCCAGTTACTCCGATTCAAAATAGTTAGCAGTCCTCAAGTCTCATCCAACCACTGAGTTCCTGCACTATGCTCGCTCGTCTCTGAGATAATTCTCTCCAGAAGCTACTGGTCGATACTCCAACTCCCACAAAATCCCCTGAACAAGTATCCCAAAGTTCTACCATATCATAAGGGTCTCAATGCAATAGATGACTCGTAAATCGGACACCCTGTCTGTGAGTTATTAGCCTTTTAGTCCATGAGGCCTAGTTGGATTCGTGCTCGATCCAACATGACCATTCCACATATTAATCCAAAACTAAGGTTGTGTATATTCAAAGGGACCATCACTCCCAATGATTTCTAATTCCGCTGACGGTTCGTCAAACGGATTTCCAGTGCCAAAGTTATGGCCAAAAGAAAGTAACTGGGTCGTAGTGGGTCTGGGGACGGTCCGACCTGGTTGGACCGCCCGACCCAACCTGGCCTGACCCGTTGGGTTCTCCCCGACACCCGCGAGGAGCCGTGGAGGTGGATCAGTCATGGAGGGTGCCCCGAGGCTGGCTCAGTCATAGAATGGATCAGCCGCGGGCCGAATCGGCTCAGGGAGGCTCCCAAGGCCACGACGAGGGCGGATCGGAGTACCGCAACGAGGGCACGGTGGTGACGGAGACTCGTCTCGGCTTGGAAATTGGTGGGGCTCGGTGGAATGCAGCACTATGGCTCGACACGGTGGACGACAGTGGCACATCGACTCAGAACGGCGGCGGTGCGACGAGGGGGGTTCAGCCCGGGGCGGCTTGGCGGCTCAGTACGATGGTAGTGCGGTGTCTCGACATAGCAGGGATGCAGTGAGGGTTTTCATCCCAGGGTGGTGCGGCTCAGCAGACAGTGGCGCAGAGGCTCATCACAACAGATGGCGGTGGCACGACGGTGGTGCGATGAGGGGGGTTCAGCCCTGGGTGGTGCGACGGTTCAATCCGGCCACAGGTGGCGGAGTCATTCCCTTCATCGCCTTCCTCCATTTCGAAGAACACATCAAAGAAGAAAGGCGGAGGAGTCGGAACATGTTTGTTTGTCCCTCACCCTCCACGTTTAGAGTGATACCATGCGGTTCACAAATAACGAAAACATCATTTCCCACAATCCTCATCAATCTCTATTCCCAATCGGAAAAATAATTAGAATGGGGGAACATGGAAAGAGATAATAAAATAGAAATAAACCCCTAACTCGTTCGCTTGGTGGCGTTGGTGCAAGAAGGTAGTATGGTCATCGATTCTCTGTAGATGAGGATGTCCCATGTCGGAAGAAGTCCCGAGGAAGAAGGTCGAAGGGGGTCGACATTGTTTGTTGGAAGAGCATTCTTCATTGGTAGAGCATTCATCGTGGAAGAATGTGTTCTTTGTTGAAGAGCTTTCTCCCAAAAGCTCCTTCCTCCCAATTGCACCAAAGATGGAAAGGATAATAGAGTAAGTTCTCTATTTATCTTTTTGGCGCAAATTCAAATTAGACTAATCAATTAACTAGGTTGGAGTATTAAAGGTATGTGCATTGGAACAATTAATGTAGATGAAGTCAAGAGGCTCCTCCACATTAGTGAGAAGGTTTGAGAGGTTTTTCTCCATAATGAGGGGATTTCATGAGGTTTAGGCCTCAGGTGGTCTCCACCACCATAACCTCTCATGGGAGGTTAGGTTTGGGTGGTCCCCACCACCATAACCTCTCATGGGAGGTTAAGGTCTGGTGCTCCCCACTTCTCAATGTCCACATGGAGGTTTAGATCCAGTGGACCCCACCACCCAACACCCACTTGGGTGTTGCAAATAAAAATAAAATGTCACAGAAATTTATTTATATTTTATTCTTACATGAAAAAGAGAAAAACTAATTTTCACCATCGACCATCTACCATCGAGGTGAAAGTATCCTTAAGAGAATACTAGTTCTGTGAGTTCAATGGTGCCCTTAGATTTCAATTCTGAACACCGGTTCAAATGTTAGAAAATCCCGTTGGCACGTTTTTTGAAGGTACCAAAAAAAGTTCATAAATTCATTCCAGGAACTCTGGGACTTGGAATTACATGCCGTCAATTTTTGTGGACTCATTAAATTACCATTTATTTAAAAAAACCACTACCACACAATGGGGCAAGGGATGTGTATCCCTTTATTAGAGCTAAACAGAAAGGGCCGATAAAGGGGTATGCGTTTATCAGCGCTAGCTAAAAGCGCTGATAAATGTTACATTTATCAGCACATTTTTTAGCGCTGATAGAGGTATCTCTTTATCAGTGCTAAAAAAGAAAGGATAAATGAGTGTTTTATCAGCACTTTTATTTTAGTGCTGATAAAACATACCTTTATGGGCACTTTTAACGAGCGCTGATAAAAGTTCCATTGGTTTTTATTTAATAACCCTAACAGGCCCTCCTCACTCGCACGCGGTCAAGCATTCGTGGAAGCTGAACCAGGCCCCTCGTCCCCCGCGACCTTGTCCTCTTCCTCCTCATCCTCCTCCTACTCATCCCCATCCTCCTCCACATCCTCCTCCTACTCATCCCTATCCTCCTCCTTCTCCTCCTCCACCGCCGCCGTTGCCTCCTCCCCCGCCCCCGCTGGTGCGACCACCGCTACATCTGCCGCTATCATCGCTGCCTCCAACCCCGCTACCGCGACCGCCACTGCCTTTGTCGCCGCCTCTACCTCAGCCGCCGCCGCTACCTCCGCCTCCACCGGTACCATTATTGATATTAATTTTCAGGTAAATTTATTTTTCTACCACTTGAATTGAATGTGTGATTTGGTTTTTTTATTATGTAATCAGTTTTGAAACACATTGTGAAACCCACAAGGATTTTTTAGTTCCAACTCAGGTATATAGGCACCAGGGTATCAGAGCTATTTTTTGACGAATTTGTAATAGATGTGTAGGTTCAAAATCGTACATTAAAGTCAGTACACAATTTTGGATATCTTGTGGGGGCATATGAGGTAATTTTTAGCAACTATTTATCCCAGTTCCATTATAATGATCCTTAATTGACTAGGGTGGTTTGGGAAAGGAAACTGTAGAAATAATATGATATAATTTTATAGATTTCCATTATTTTTTTTTACTTTGATAGATTAATAATACAAATCTGGTTTTGTTATGTAATGTGATTTATTTTTCCATTTCTCTAGTCTGAGTTGTTAATCTGAGTAATATTTTGATGTCACCAATGATTTTTATAATGTTGTTTTGCATCATTCCTCTAAGAAGACCCATGAATATGCTCTGTGAATTATATTTTGATGTCACACAAAGGGATAATAATCATATGGACTATCATCGTTTTGAGATTATTGTCTGTGTTGTCTAAACATAGGTATAAGAAACATCACGCCATCACAATGAGTCAACAATTTTGGAACATTTAAGGGATAAATATTGTAATTTTTCCTATGAGTTTCTCTTCTAGAAGACAATATTTACATGATTATAATGATCCTCAAATTAATGTGTATTTTTTTAGAATGTTAATGCTTTTGTATGAGTACTTGTAGATTCAAGATTTTCTTAAGGCGAAACTTTTCCCCTTCATGTCAGAAGGCCCTAAAAGTAGATAGTGGGATTCAGCTGTTATGAAATAGTAGCATGTAGGATTTCAGTGGTAGGATCATAGATTTATTTTCAAAAGAAAAAAACCCTTCAAAAATTTTCAGTGATGGAAAAGGATATGGATATTTGGAAAGTCGAACAGGCTAATAGGACCATTATGATATATGTCAACAATTTTTTTAATCTTTTGTAGTTTTCACCTATGATTGGGTCCAATTAGAAGATGAATATTTGATGGTTTAATATATGTATTTGATATGATTTTTTCTTAGGTTTTATTAGTGAATCAATCTTTTTATGATGATGTGATGAATAAGATGTTCATGGTTGAGCTTGAACGGACTAGTATGTCAGGGATGATGGGAGTTTATTTTTATCCCATTGGTTGTTTTGTGAGTTCCTTTAATGTTAATGTAATGGTTTACGCTTGATTCCCTTTCATGATGTTATTGCTTGCAAGAGTGTGAGTAGACCTTGAAACTTGTTCTTTATATATGGTCTAATGGTTTGTTTATATCCCCTTGTGAACTATTCTTGATATTCCATATTATTCCTTTATATAGTGTATATTTTTTATGTTATTGAATTACCTGTAGAACATGCATGGGTTAAGAATCAATCAGTTATAGGATGAGGTTGGAGAATTTCATGCAAGGGAAATGTGTTAACTAATTATGTCAAATAATTTGGTTGGGACATTCCATCATCTAAGGATAACAACCACCATCAGGGTGTGATTGTGTTTTTCTTAATAATGACCATCATTAGGATAGAGCATTTCATGAAAGGTGTGAAAACATAGGATTGATCAGGTCTTACTCATTGGGAATATACTATCTAGAATAAACATGGGGATTATACGTAGTAAGTAGGACCTATTGGTCAGGGATTACCCAATGTATGTTCATCTTTTATATTTTATGTCTTTTGAACTCATTCTATCAAAGGTGGGTTTGATAATTTCTTGTTATATTAAGGTTTTTTTAACCATGGTGTGGGTTGATTTCGGTTTTAGTGGGTTCTTGGGGTTTGTGGGATGTGGTAAATGGTTTACTCGGTTTTAGATTATTTTATTCTCATGGGTTTACCCTATTTTATGTTTTCTTTTCAATTGGAAATCTCCTCTACTATGCGCCTCTCCTCTGCCATGGACACACCTCTGATGTGTGCTTAACGACACCTTCACAGTGAGTCTTCTCCTGTTACTCAATGGTCTCCTATTGTTCTTATGGTATTACTGTTTGATATTGATGGTTTTAATGTGAAATGTACGGGCTAAATGCCCCACTGAAAATTGTGGTCGTTGGTGGTCCTTGTTTGCATACTAATTGAATTGAATATTGGTTGGTTATTGTTGAACATTGGAATATAAAAATTAGTAATTTATGTATACTTGACTTATGAATGAACAACCCAAGATGATAAAACATCTATGATAACCCCAGAATTAACAAAAAAAATTGAATAAGGGAAGCTTTATAAAATCTAAAATTGTGATTGTTTGGTTAGTATGGTGTTGCGATTGTGATCACGTTGGTGTTTTTTATGGTGTTGCGGTTGCTGTCATGATTGATATTCCATTTGTTTTCCATGTTGTAGTTCTTCCACTATTAAATATCAATCCAAACATTACCCATTTCAATGGAACCACCACTTTGTTACTAATGCAATTCCACTAAAGCCTAGAAAACCACTTCTAGATGACTCGATGAGACCCTTTAAAATACATGGGATGTAGTCTTGTAAAATGGAACATGCTACACCATACACGGATTTCATATAGATTTTAATGCCACACAACATTTATCTCCAAAATTTACACCACATGACTAATCTTCTAACTCAAATATGTAATAAGATTCATTTTAAATGTTACATGTCATGTGAACCTAGGTCACACACAATGTATCTCCAAGACTTATACATCAGCATGAAACCATGTACATGCCATGAAATAATGGTAGAACCATATGAGATGTGGTTTAATTCACTCACACCATGTATAGATACCATATAAACTTGATGTGTAGAGACTATACACCCTTAGTGGTCATGTAAGGACTATACACCGTGAATTCCACAAAAATGTGATGCATAGCTGGTGAGGTTACTCAATATGTATCTAAAGTACATTCCTTTAGCTGAATTTGTTCTATATGAAATGTATTTTCAAAGTCATCATTCAGTCTTTGTAAGACTAACTTGTAATAAATTTGATATATGTCAGATTAAATCAGGTATCTTATCCATACACGATGTTCACCCTACTGGACACACCATGTATGTGGATTTCACATGAGTTTAGAGGCATTTGTACCGTGATTTGTTTTTATAAAACCCAAACAATTCTACCTGATTAATTAAAACATAATATTAGGCATGATCGAGATCGAACCCATAAAGACTATGAATATGAATAAAGAATGGATGAATGCCAATCGGCTGACAAAAGAGTATGAAGATGGCGTGAAATATTTTATCAAGTTTGAAGAATATCATGAAAGTGACCATTCTCAAATCCTTTGTCCATGTTTATGCTGTTGTTATTCAAGTCAAATTAGTCCAGAGGAGTTGGAAGAACACCTGTTCTTTCGTGGAATAGATCGAAGTTATACATGTTGGAATAAACACGGGGAAAAAACGATTGTAGGTAGTCGCTCAGATAACATGACGTTTTATAGATCATCTGATATGAGTAGAAGCATGAGCAGTGAAGATGATCGTATGGAGGGTGTGATTACAGATGTGAATGATGATGAAGATCGTATTGAGGAAATGACAAGGACAATTGAAGATGAACTTCGTGATTTCCCAAAATTGATTGAGAAGTTAAAGAGTTGTGAAAAAACGCCCTTGTACGCTGGTTGCACTAAATATACAGCATTGTCAGCCGTATTGAAGCTGTATAATTTGAAAGTAGGAAATGGGTAGAGTGACGCCAGTTTTATGTAACTACCTGGTCTCCTGAATGAGATGCTCCCAGAAGATAATGAACTCCCAAACTGAACATATAATGTCAAATGAATGATACGACCAATGGGTATGATCTCTGAAAGAGTACATGCCTGCCCGAATGACTGTATATTGTTTTGCAAGGACCAAAAATCACTTAAAGAATGCCCAAAGTGTGGTGCTTCTCGATATAGGAAAGTTTATTATAGTCCTAAAAAAGTGGTATGGTACTTTCCAATAATTCCTAGGTTTAGGCGCCTATATTTAAGTGAGGAGACACCAAGAAAATTGACATGGCATGTAGATACAAGAATTAAATATGGGAAACTATGTCACCAGGCAGACTCTCCTCGGTGGAAGTGAATTGATCACGAGTATCCTGAATTTTGGAACAAGCCGAGAAACCTTCGTCTGGCATTATCTACAGATGAGGTGAATAATTTTTGTTTTTAAAGCAGTAGTCATAGTACATGGCCGGTTATGTTGGTAAACTATAACTTACCACTGTGGTTATGCATGAAACGAAAATACATCATGTTATCTATGCTTATATCAGGACCAAAACAACCGGGTAATGATATTGATGTTTATTTGGCCCCATTGATCGAGGATTTGAAAATATTGTGGGATTAAGGTGTTATGTTGTATGATTCTTGCAAAAATAAATATTTCACTTTGGAATCCATGTTGTACGGGATGATAAATGACATTACTACTTATGAAAATTTGTCAGTATATAGCATTAAAGGAACTCAATGGTGTCCTGTTTGCGAACAAGGTACATAGTCAAATAAGATGAAACATAGATACAAAAACTATGTTTCTTGGAAATTGCAGATTTTATCCCCGACGACATAAGTACCGATCTTGGATGACATCATTCGACAGAATTTCAAAAGAACGTACAACACCGTCTCCACTAACAATTGATCAATTTTTTGAGAAATTAAAATATTTGGACACTACTTTTGGTAAACCATTTTAGAAAAACCTTACGAAAACTGGTTGGAAAAAGACATCAGTTTTTTTTTTGAATTACCATCCTGGGATTTTCTATATGTGAGAAATTTTCTTGATGTTCTTTATGTAGAAAAAAATGTATGTGATAGTGTCATCGACACGTTGCTAAATTCACCTGGAAAAACAAAGGATATAATTAATACTAGATTTGACATGGTTGAGATTGGAATATGAGAAGAGTTGGAACCAGTGAAGGGTGAAAAACGAACATTTCTTCCTCCTGCTACTTACACTCTTTCCAGGCAGGAGAGATATCAGTTTTGAAACTTCTTGAATGACGTAATGGTTCTAAAGGGCTATTCATCAAATATCAAGAACATCGTGTCAATGGGAGATTTAAAATTAAAGTGTCTGAAATCACATGACTGCCATGTTTTGATGCAAGTTCTAATTCATATAGCTTTAAATTGCAATTTTCCCAAAATTGTCCACCATACATTAATGAAGCTTTGTTTCTTCTTCAAAGCTATCTGCAGCAAAGTTATAGACCTGGCGAAATTTCCAACTATAGAAAGAGAAATTTCCGTCATATTATTTGAAATGGAAATGTTCTTCCCGCCGAAATTTCTTAATATGATGGTTCATTTGATGGTTCATTTGGTGAGAGAGATTTGACTATGTGGTCCCGTATATTATAGATGGATGTACCCCATTGAACGGTATATGAAGATTTTGAAATGGTATGTCAAAAACCGATGTTGGCTAGAGGGTTGTATTGTGGAGAAATATATTGTTGAGGAAGCCGTTGAATTTTGTACTGGATAACTATCTATTGTGGAAATCATTGGCCATTAGAAATCTCATCACACTGAGCAGATTGATGGTGAAGGAATTTCTAGAATTGAGGTTTTCATAATCAATATTACAGATCGGGAGCAGGCCCACCTTTATGTTTCGCATAACATTTTCGACGTTGACCCATATGTTCAAACCCACAAAGAAATTATTAGGCGTTTAAATCCTTCTAGGGATGAAAAATGGATATCATATATACATAATCAACAGTTTATAGGATGGTTTCGAGACCATATTTTTAAGAGGTTAGATGAAAATCCAGAATCAATTTCAAAACGACTTCGATGGCTAGCCGGAGGAGCAAGTGTGTATGTATTATCTTACAATTCTTATGCAGTTAATTGTTATATATTATATTCTAATGAACATGATGAAGACAGTATCATGAAGAATAGTGGGGTTACACTTGTGGCTGAGGCAATGCATGTTTCTACTGCTAAGGACAAAAATCCAATTTATGTGAATATGTCATACTTTGGCATCATCAAACGAATATGGGAGTTGGATTATACAAAATTCAAAGTGCCGATTTTTCAATGCAAGTTGGTTGATAACAGGAGTGCTGTTAAAATCGATGAATTAGGATTCGAGAATGTTGATTTTAGTAAGGAAGGGGAGAAGGACGAACCATTTTTAATGGCATCATAGGCAGTACAAGTATTTTATGTTCCAGACCCCGCAAAACAAAATTGGTCAATTGTTCTGTTATCAACCAAAACAACTTAAGGGTCAGATGAAAGTTCCAAAGAGGTTGAGTCTTTTATAGGTACATCCCAATCATTTCGCTGCGGTCCCAATGTAGACGACGTTTCTTATGTCAGAGGAGACTACAATGAAGGTATTTACATAGTCGATAGAGGAGTCAAATCTCTTCATCCTTTAAGGAAAAAAAGAGAGTACAATAATCAGGTTATTTGTTTATTTTAATATAAATTGTGTTACTTTATGTTATTATATGTCTCCTGCTACTTTTATGTATTCTAAATTAAATGTTAAACCACTTTTGCAGATAATGAATTATGCACCTACTGATGCACCCAATCCCAAGGCACAAAAGGTATCTCCACCACATGCTGGTGGTCCCAGTGCAGAGAAACAACAGGTTTCTCAACCAGCAGCTGGTGGTCCCACTACAGAGCAACAACAAGTTTCTCATCCAGATGTTGGTGGTCCCATTGCAGAGCAACAATAGGTTTCTCAACCTATTGTTTCTAGTCCTAGTACTGAGGTGCAACAGGTTTCTCAACCCGTTTCTGTAGGTCCCAGTGCCGATGCTAGCACTCCGGGGGAACATATTGATGATACTTCTGAGGAAATGGTAAGAAATGAACCCCTTAAAGTACAAAAAAAAACAAGAGCATCGTAGATTGATAGTGTTAGCCAAAAACTTTAAGGCAAAAGAAAAAGGCATCAAATTTGAGGTGGGATGGAATAAGTGAGGCCAACATGTTAATCCCAACAGATCCATCATTAGTAGCTACATTAGAATATTCACACGACAACGCGTGCCGATTGATGTACAGTCGTGGAACCATGTTGTCACCGGGATGAAGACACTAATGTGGGAAGAGATTATAGTAACATTATGACATCATATTTTTAATTTATTAAAATAAAATAAAATACCAAAACATTTACTTACTCTTCATCATCTATTGTAGAGTGCATTTATAGTAAATGCCTCACACAAGGAATATGTATTAAGAGTTTCCGGAAAGATTCATAGAGGTTTCAGCACAATTTAAACAAAATATCATCTTAAAGATATAGAAAGGAAAATAAAGCCACACCAACCTCTTCTTTACGCACACTTGATATCCCAAGGAGCGTTGGATGTGTTTAGAAACCATCGTGGGGAGAAAACATTTCAGGTATATTGTGTGGGGTAATGCGTTGTTTGACATTTTCTTATAGTCATCACTCTGATTGACAATTTTTTATTTATAAAATAGCAACTGATTGCTAAAAATAAAAAATGCGCAACAGAACCAGCATACCCTTACTGTAAAGCAAGGATGGGGTACGTTACACATGAGAAAAAATTGGTGCATCTTTTAAATCTACCGTACTACTTGTATGTGACATAAAACAACACCAAACCATGTTTCTCTGTTTATATGCAGATTGATGAATTGGAATCGAACTCCATATCCATCCCATACCATGTGCTATGGAAGGAGGCTCGTGTAAATAAAGAGGGGATACTAATAGATGAAAACACACCAAAAGTGTGGGAAGCATGTGTAAGTATGACATAATATAAATTTGATTTGCTTTAAGTAGCTATTACATTACGATAACTAATTATTTTTATATATTTTTTATCTGACATAGTCACAATAATAAACAACAACAACACCAGATGCAGACATACTTTCAGTATCCTTGAAGAAGGTAGAACAATATAGATGTGTCAGAGGTACGGGTTTTGGGGTGACGCCCTGAACATATTTTCAAAAACAAAAACAAGCGGAGGATCAAAATGAAAAAAATGGAAAAGCTTGAAAAACAATTATATATTTTTCAAGAATATTTACAATAATAGAGAGATATGATAGAAAAACTGGCGGGGGAGAGGCAAAGAGAAGAAACAACTCAATAACAACCCGTGCGTGACGATCCCTCCCCACCCCCACCAGCTTTGAGGCGAGCCATTCCCCTAAAAAACCCGACTAAGATGAGGTAATGAATATCTTAATACTTGTTTCTATGAAATTTGATTTACATATACACTGATACCTATCCTATACTAATATTCTACAGGGTGAAAATGAATGTGATTTATATCTATCAACTCCCACCTATCGCCTAGTAGCGAGGGCTACGGTGTTCAATAAGCAAAATGACATGCTACAAAAAATATAGATTCCAAATGATCATCTTAGAGTGTCAATTAACGTAGCTAATGAGCCGAGTGCCAAGATACATGTTCCAAATTTTGCTGGCGACATTCATACGGTTGAACAAGCTGTTGGAACATTCATTGCCTGGCCAAATATTCTTGTAAAAAAACATGTCGACAAAAAGGTATCCATTTCCAATTGATTTTTCAAGATGGACCTTTAACATTTAATGAAAAAGGTCTGAACCGATGAATGTTATTACAGAAAAACAGAGGTTGTGGGCTGAAACGAAATATTAGCTCAAAACAAACTCAAGGATCAACCAACCGATTAAAATGGTCTACTGAGAGCATCTTCAACCCACCCGTTCTATATCCACAATTAATATCATTGAATTCTCATGTGGATATAAAGATGAATGATAGAATACTCACACAGTTGATTTTGAAAAAAATATGCATGGAGAGGAAACATCATATTTCATTAGTGCTGAAAATTTAAATGAACTCCTCAAGTATGAATGGCTAGGAACCTCAGTTGTAAATGTATACATGAGGTATGTTTTCGTGATTTGATTTTACAAAAGCTGATATAATCTAATAATTATCACTAAATACATTTTATATTTTTCGTAGTCATATATATGAAAAAAAATTGAAGGGATTTCCCCATGAACAAAAATTTGGACTCGTTAGTCCTAACATCACATCTTCAAAAGACGAAATAGATACTGATAAAGAGGCTGCAAAAAATGTCATCCCTACTCAAATTGTTTGAAAACAACATTACGGGTGATAAAATCTTTTTAATACCAACGATGCAGGGGTAAACCTCTACAATTTAATAATATAAACTATATTTTTATTTCATTCTTTACTTATTCCTTTTTGTATTTTTAGGAACCGTTTGATGCTGATTGCAGTCAATTTGGATAGTCCAAAGATTTATTTTATGGATTTAATACATGGATTTCCAAAAAACTGACCACGCATGATGGAATTTGTTAATTTGTAATAGAGTAGATGCATCATTTTAAAACGAAACATCTCATAACACCACAAGATTTCATAGTGTGTCATTTATTTAAAATAATTCAATAACTTGCACTACACGCAACACTGAGTTCAAGCGCACCATGACTTACCAAACAAGCCGTTAAAAAGAGGTTATGAATAGTATTAACTAAAATTTAAAATTTATATAATCCTTATAATTTTAGAATCCATATTATCAGTTTCTTAGTCATAATGTAAGAACAAATTCATTTTCAGTATTTCACTTTTACCAACTTTTAATAGTGAACCCTTTTTAAATCCAATATTTTAAACTTTTACATATTCAATTTGACTAAATAAATTTACTTTTTATAATGGGGACATCAAAAATTTACAATGAAACATCGCAAGCTTCCACGGTACGCTTTCATTTGAATAATACATTGGCATGTATTGTACGCAACTTCGAGTTCTAACAGACACCACGACCAATCAAAGTAGCCGTTATGAATAGTAATACCATCTTTTTGAAATTTTATAAATTTTATCTCTCAAAATGGACTTCATTTTTGGATTCTGAATATCGAAATTAGCCTAGGGTGAAATTTTGGTACTTTTTCGATAACTTTCATATTTTGATGAATTGTGAAAATTAATAAATTTTAATTAAAAACAAATTTTTTAATCGAAATAATTAATAGCGATAAATTATGAATTTGAGTGGTTTTAAATTATATTAATAATTTATTTTTACCATTTAATCCAATGTTGATCATTGTACATAATTTCACAATTAAACCGGACATAAACAAGTGTCAATCTTTTGATAGATATTATCTCTTAAAAACACGCTATTTGTTTTGACGACGGGAATTAAATTTTAAATTAATTAATTCAACTGATATGTTTTTAATTTGGTAAAATAGATATTATTTTTGGATTCATAATATCAAATATATCTTAGGCCTAACTTTTGGTATTTTTCTGGAAACATTCTTTTTTTGATGAATAGTGAAACCACTAAGTGGTAGTTAAAAAACAGATTTTTTCATAAAACTTAATTTTACCGCTTCTGTGAGTGGAATTTCAAAAATCTGAGAGACACAATTAATATAAAGGAGTAAAATGTGGTTCATGAGATGAAAATAATTTCTATTAAATAGTAACTTTTTACTTTTATTTACAACGGTTAAAAGTAATAGGGAAATTAAGGGTAAAAATGATATTTATATTACCCTAACACATGTCCTAATTCTATTGGAAAAATTTATCTCGACCAAAAAAAACATTAGGAGTAAAATATTATCATTTAGTTCCACTTGTATTAGATTAGGACATTTATTATTATTTAATTCAAAGAAGAGTTAAAAGAGTTAAAATCAAAGTTTATTTACTAAAAAAGTTTTAATATAGTGTTATACATAAGATAAATTAGATTTTAAATATTCATTAGAAAGATAAAACTATTTCCTACATAAATATATTTAACTTATAATTTTTATACATTATATAATTTAATTTATTTAGGACACAATGATGATGCAGTAACTACCATAATAGTGAAAAATTTAAATAATTGATATTATAAATACCCAAATAAATATAATTAGAGACTTTTTATGAATTAAACTAATTTTATAGTTTAATATGACATGTTATTATTGATTTAATTAACTTTTCTAGAAGTAATCATTCATTTATGATTTTCACAAAAATCAATTTTCCAAATAGTGTCAAAATTGACATAAAAGATTTTTTAAAACAAATATTATATTATTAATTGATATTAAATTCCTAAAAATATAAGGTTCGTCCAAGAGAATTTTATCATGATATGTGTATCATTAATGGACCACTTGGGGGTCTCTTGGATGTATATAGTAAGTTTATTAACTATATAATATAAATATACAAAGTGACATGGTAAGTGTCAAATTAATTAAATAAGAGTTAAAACTAAAAGATAAGGTTAATATAATGACCCAAACCTGTCAAAATTATATTGGTTGAGTTTTCCTCGACCCATACCCACCTGAAACTTATAATAATCCACTTTTGAGCCATTATAAACCGAATATTAATTTATTATAAAATAATATTTCTAGCTTTTCCAAAGGTGCCCCTCACCCGTCTTATAAAAGGGAACCCCCCCTTCTCATTAATTCACACCATCAAAGCCTTTTGGTTCGGCCAAAACCTTATCCAATACTCTCTCAACTTCCCTCAATACAACCTAGAGGCATTAGTTTTATCATAAAGCCATCATAAGGAGCCCTTTTTATCAAATCAAAAGGAAGAACCCGAAGAAGAGGTAATGTTTTCACCACCCTTTTTCACATTCATTTCTTCTTCAACTTCTTCTCTCTTTGTTATTCCCATTATAAAATAATGAATCCAGTATCTCCTATATACTGTAATATTATTATATATATGGTAAAACCATATTTAGTATCCTATCCATCCTTTGAATGACATGTCACCATACATGCGTACGTACGGCTTACCGTCTCCACGTCGTGGTGTAATTGTTATTCAATATATTATTATTTGGATGGGTATAATAATGATGTGTAATTCATGTAATTAATAAATATAACAAGATAATGATTCTGTATATAAGATATTCCATCCAATTAAATATTTTTTTGATATCCAAAGAATGATATTGTCGCTCGGGCGTACGTACGGACTACCGTCTCCACGAATGCGATGAGATTCATTATCCATCATATCCATTCAATTATAATTATCATTTTATGATTTAAAACTAATGTTTAAGGACTTGATATCATTCTGGATATGAATAATATAAAACCTATACATGACAAACATGGCTTACGTAACAAAACAGATAAAAGAAAACATGTAAGTTATCACCCGAAACGACGATAATACTAAGATATTATTAACAAACCAATGTTAAAAGATCATATATGATAACATAATAATGTATATGATTCATGTATAATTTAAAAAAAATTATTTCACCATTATACAGGAGGTTAACCTACCCCCAACCAAGTACAAGGTAAGGGTTTATTTCGCAATCTCTTCATTATCCGAGGTTGTTTATATGTAATAATCTACTGGGATCTCTTTATCATCCAAATCCATGCTTCTTGAAAATGTATTTCAAAACCTTTTTACTATTTTATAGAATATGAGTTAATGTCATTTATACCATTGTTTTACTTTTATAAGAACTTTATAAAGGAATCTTTCTGTCATTTTCCAAACAAGGTACCTTTTCGACAAAATTAAGGTAAGAATGTTTTTTTAACTTATACGGTGGGTGCAGCTATTTTCCGCCGTTATAAAAAGTTCAAAGCTTCCCTTACATTCATATAAGAATATTTTCAAAGAAAATGTTTTATTTTATAAATATATGAATCTTAAATGATTTCCAAATAGAAAGAGATATTTCTCTAAAAAGAGTATTGATTTCATATATGTCAACATCCTTTGATGGATTTTACGGTTATTTGAAGTTGATTTATTATGGTACAAAACTTCTATATTGTATTGAAGGTTTTGTGATATGTTCGAATGTGGATGTGTTATTTTTATACCATTCATGGCTTATGGAGAAAGTATTGACATTTCATATGATAGTTTTAATATGAATGCTTATGTTATGTTTAAACCTATTCATATGAGGAATGAATTGGACTTAATAAGTGGCGGGTGGAGCCCGCTATAGCTCCTTGATGCAGCGGTAGGTCTCATGAGATAAACTAGTGTCTTGGCACAAGGGTTTGACAAAATCTTATTTTTAGTCTTGGCACGAGGCCTTTTCTATGTGGTTATGATAGTCTGGCATTATGCATTCCATCATTATGAAAGTGGTTATTGATATTGCATGTGATTATTCGATTAGTAGAATATCCATGTGAATATGTAAATGGAATTATTTCATTTTATTTTTTTCCATAATATGTTCAAGTTCAAGTTTAAAAGGCTTTTGTTTTATCTATACATTGCCTTAAATGTTTATTCTTATTTATGAAAGTTTCTTCTATATTGTTATCCTTATTGGGCATTTGAGCTCACCCCTTTTCTATGTTTTATTTTTCCCAGGATGTGAAGAAGTAATTAATGAATGACCTATAGGGATAGTATGAGGGGATAAGAGTGTGGACTATGGAGACTATATTTTTGTAATTTTAATTTTATGATGTAATGTAAACTTTATTAATGTATCTAGTTTTTCCAAGGATACTAAACTAATCGGTCATTCGAGACATGATCTTTCTTGTGATCATGCCAATGTTATGTAATAATGCACCGAATCTGGGAAAACTGGGGTCAGGGCATTACAGTTGGTATCAGAGGAAGTTTAGTACAAACCTTGGAAGCTATATTTAGATAAACTCTGATTAGATCACATAGATATAAGATGGACTTTGAGGATTAGTATCGAAGAACTTCCTAGAATTTTGGTATTGTAGAGATTTTGTGAGTTTTCCGAGCAATACATCCCTGTCTGGATACGAGCAGGTAGAGGCGGCTCTGGCACATATTTACCTAGGGGTAAAACCTGAAAACACCGATTTGAGCTAGACTCGAACGGGAACTGGTGCACGACAATGGGCCTTGCTGCACTCTTAGTTACGACACTCCTGGGGGATATGCTTAGGATAATTCTCATTTTCTTTACAAACCATTATGAAGGGTTTATGAGTATATACTTCCTCAAAGGAGACATTTTTTTGATTATGTATTATATCCATAAACTATTTAATTTTTGTTATGTGTTTTACAAGTTTGGGATTAGGTATTGTTATTCATAAACTAATCTACTGTATTCCATTGTTTAGAAATGGCGCCCAGTAGAAGGAATGAGAACTCCCGCAATGAACATGATCCAAAGAGAAAGAAGGATCATATCTTTCATGGTCTTAACCCATAGTTTATAAGACAAATAGTCTCCCAGGTATTATCATCATATGAAGAAATAATATAATGTGTTGATAAGATAAGTAAAGAGTTTGCTGAGTCCTATGGCTTTGAAGGGAAGCAAGAGAAGAAAAGGATGGAAGAGAGAAAGATGGGTAAAGGGAAGATGAAAAAGAATAATTTTCCCATATGTGATAACTGTGGGAAGAAACACCCTGGAACTTTCCTAAAAGGAATGGGAGTTTGTTATAAGTGTGGAGGAAAAGGCCACAGAGTACGTGACTGCAAGGGTAAGAAAATGGTTTCAAATGTACAATGCTTCATTTGCAAGGAGTTTGGACACTATGCGATCCTATGTCCCAGTCATCACACTATGCCGCAAATGATGCTATTGGATAATAATCATGTTATGATACTACCTAAGATGAAGAGGAATGATTGTAGTTCTTATGTTGATTATGTCATTTGAGTGTTGTATCAACAATGTACTTGTTATAATAATTATGGAGTATATAGGGATTATACTGCAGTACTGTTTCATTAAGGACTTGAGATTGTGTGGAACAAAGAAAAGTGACTCAATAGCAGGTTATTTTTTTTGAAAATATATGGTTGAGAGAAAGATAAACCATAATATGGTTATGATACCAAGGTAGTGATTTTAGAATAATACATGATTGATTTGGATAAATTATATTAGATATTATTGACTACCTTGAAACTGATTAATGATTTGTATATTCCATCATTTTTGGGGTTTATAATATTTTTGGATTGAAGGAGTATATCTATTATTATTTAAGGAATAAGGGATCATGAATGTAATCAATAAATTTTTATGTTAGTTGAGGATGTTGTAGTGTTTTAAAAGAATACATGATGAAGGCGATCACATGTTATTACACGGAAAAAGGGATATTCATTGTGTTTACCTTCCTTATAAATTTTGGACAGAAGTATTTTGGATAGTTCTAGTTTGGATTATTTTGGATTGTCATAAAAGGACAACCCGGAGGTCGGGCGGCAACCCGTCGCGTCTGGAAAGGCCGCGAGACTTGAACCCACAACCGAAGGGAGACAAGGGTGTATCACCTACCACTGACCCACGTGATGTCCTGGATTGAATAATTTCGTTTTTTAATGGTTCTGCAAGATGAATTATAAATTCATTTTTTACCCTATACGAATAGAATATTATTTTTACATTCTATTATCTTTTAGAGTGAAAGATGAGTTTGTGGTAGAACTTAGTTAAAGGATGAGACTCTACTTTTCAAGTATATATTTTTCTTTTCTCTTATTCAATGAAGAAAGTAATTCTTATACTTTAGTGAAGGGAACTTAAAACAAAAAAATGGGTTATCCTAATACCATATGTTTTGCTGAACCGATTGTATTTTAAATCATCTTAGATTGATTAATTTAAGGCCCTCAATTTTACACTTGTTTTTGATTGATGACCTCAATCACTACCTATAAATGTTTACGTTTTTCCTACAATTATATGTCTCTAATTGCCACCAATGTTCTCCTAATAGAGATCATAATTTGGTGGTGACCCTTTCATTTCTCTTTTCCTTTTATTAAGACTAAATTTTATCAACCCAATTTCTGATATGGGTTTTCCCACAGAGATATTTTATATATTAAACCTTTTAGTTTCGAAAAACAATTTCAAATTGCGAGGACGCAATTTATTGAAGGTGGGGAGAATGTAACACCCCAAGATTTCATAGTTTGTTATTTCTTTAAAATAATTCAATAACTTGTACTACACGCAACAATGAGTTCAAGCACACCATGACATACCAAACAAGCCGTTCAAAAGAGGTTATGAATAGTATTTACTAAATTTTAAACTTTATAAAATCCTTATAATTTTAGAATCCATATTATGAGTTTCTTATACATAATGTAAGAACAAATTCATTTTCAGTATTGTACTTTTACCAAATTTAAATAGTGAACACCTTTTAAATCCAATATTTTAAACTTTTACATATTCAATTTGACTAAATAAATTAACTTTTTAGAATGGGGACATCAAAAATTTACAATGAAACATCCCATGATTCCACGGTACGCTTTCCTTTGAATAATACAGTGGCGTGTGTTGTACGCAACTTCGAGTTCTAACACACACCACAACCAATCAAAGTAGTCGTTATGAATAGTAATACCAACTTTTTGAAATTTTATTAAATTTATCTCTCAAAATGGACTTTACTTTTGGATTCTGAATATCGAAATTAGCCTAGGGAGAAATTTTGGTACTTTTCGGATAACTTTCATATTTTGATGAATTGTGAAAATTAAAAAATTTTAATGAAAACCCACTTTTTTAATCGAAATAATTAATAGTGATAAATTTTGAATTTGAGTGGTTTTAAATTATATTTAGAGTATATTTTTACCATTTAATCCAATGTTGGTCATTGTAAATAATTTAACATTTAAACCGGAAATAAACAAGTGTCAATCTTTTGATAGTTATTATCTCTTAAAAACAGGCTATTTGTTTTGACGACGGGAATTAATTTTTAAATTTATTAATGCAACTGATGTGTTTTGAATTTGGTAAAATAGACATCATTTTTGGATTCATAATAACAAATATAGCTTTGGCGTAATTTTTTGTATTTTTCTGGAAACTTTGATTTTTTGATGAATAGTGAAACCACTAAGTGGTAGTTAAAAAACTGAATTTTTCATGAAAATTAATTTTACCACTTTGGTGAGTGGAATTTAGAAAATATGAGAGACATGGTTAATATCAAGGAGTAAAATGTGGTTCAATGAGATGAAAATAATTTTTGGTGAGTAGTAACTTCTTACTTTTATTTACCACTGTTAAAAGTAAATAGGGTAATTAAGGGTAAAAAGGATATTAATATTACCCTAAAACATGTCCTAATTCTACTTGACAAGTGTATCTCGAACAAAAAATCCTTAGGAGTTAAATATTATCATTTATGTCCACTTTTATTAGATTAGTACATTTATTATTATTTAATTCATAGAAGAGTTAAAAGAGTTAAAATCAATGTTTATTTAATAAAACATTTTTTATATAAGGTTATACATAATATAAATTAGATTGTAGATATTCATTAGAAAGATAAAACTATTTCCTACATAATTATATTTTATTTATAATATTTATACATTAAATAAGTTAATTTATTTATTACACAATGATGATGCAGTAATTAACATAATAGTGAAAAATTAAAATAATTGATATTATAAATACCCAAATAAATATAATTAGAGACTTTTTATGAATTAAACTAATTTTATAGGTTAATATTACATGTTAGGATTTATTTAATTAATTTTTTTCGAAGTAATCATTCTGTTATGATTTTCACAAAAATCACGTTTCCAAATAGTGTCAAAATTGACATAAAAGAGTTTTTAAAAAAATATTATATTATTAATTGATATTAAAATTTTAAAAATCTAAGGTTCGGCTTAGAGGCTTATATAAAGATAGGTGTATTATTAAGGGACCACTTGGGGGTATTTTGGATGTATATTGTAAGTTTATTAACTATATAATATAAAAATACAATGTGACATGTTAAGTGTCAAACTAATTAACTACGAGTTAAAACTAAACGATAAGGTTAATATAGTGACCCAAACCTATCTAAATTCTATTGGTTGAGTGGTTTTAGACCCTTACCCACCTTAAGCTTTAAATAATACACTTTGGAGCCATTAGAAACCGAATATGTATTTATTATAAAATAATATTTCTAGCTTTTCAAAAGGTGCCCCTCACCCCTCTTATAAAAGGGCACTCCCCCTTATCATTAATTCACATCTTCAAAGCCTTTTGGTTCGGCCAAACCCTACCCAAATAGTCTCTAAAATTCCATCAATACAACATAGAGGCCTTAGTTTTATCAGAAGGCCAACCTAAAGTTCCCTTTTGATCAAATCAAAAGGAAGAACCTGAAGAAGAGGTAATGTTTTCACCACCCTTTTTCAAATTCATTTCTTCTTCAACTTGTTCTTTCTTTGTTATTACCATTCTAAAATAATGAATCCAGTATCTACTATATAATTTAATATTATTATAAATATGGTACAACCATATTCAGTATTCTATCCATCCTTTGAATGACATGTCACCATACATGCGTACGTACGGCTTACCGTCTCCATGTCGTGGTGTAATTGTTATTCAATATATTATTATTTGGATGTGTATAATAATGATGTGTAATTAATGTAAATAATAAATATATCATGATAATTATTTTTTATATAAGATATACCATCCAATTAAATATTATTTTGATATCAAAAGAATGATATTGTCGCTCGTGCGTACGTACGGACTACCGTCTCCACGAACGCGATGAGATTCATTCTCCATCGTATCCATTCAATTATAATTATCATTTGATGATTTATAAATATTGGTTAAGTAATTGATATCATTATTGATATGAATAAGATACAACCTATCCATGAAAAACATGGCTTACGTAACAAAACATATAAAAGAAAACGAGTAAGTTAACACCCGAAATGACGATAATACTAAGATATTATTATCAAAGCAATGTTAAAAGATCATATATGATAACACAATAATGTATATGATTCTTGTATAATTTGATGATTATTATTTCACCATTATATAGGAGGTTAACCTACCCCCAACCAAGGGAAAGTACAAGGTAAGGGTTTATTTCACAATCTCTTCATTATCCGAGGTTGTTTATATGTAACAATCTACTGGGATCTCTTTATCATCCACATCCATGTTTCTTAAAAATGTATTTCAAAACATTCTTACTATTTTACATAATATGGGTTAAAGTTATTTATACCCTTGTTTGACTTTTATAAGATGTTTATAAAGGAATATTTCAGTGATTTTTCAAACAAGGTGCTTTTTTACCTTTTCGACAAAATTAAGGTAAGAATGTTTTTTAACTTATACGGCGGGTGCAGCTATTTTCCACCATTATAAAATCTTCAAAGCTTCCCTTACAATCTTATAAGAATATTTTCAAATAAAATGTTTTATTTTATAAATATATGACTCTTAAATGATTTCAAAATAGAAAGAGATATTTCTCTAAAAAGAGTTTTGATTTCATCTATGTCAACATCCTTTGAGGGATTTTACGCTTATTTGAAGTTGATTTATTATGATACAAAACTTCTCTATTGTATTGAAGGTTTTGTGATATGTTTGACTATGGATGTGTTATTTTTATAGCATTCATGGTTTATGGAGAAAGTATTGACATTTCGTATGCTAGTTTTAATACGAATGTTTATGTTATGTTTAAACCTATTCATATGAGGAATGAATTGGATATAATATGTTATGGGTGGAGCTCGCTATAGCTCCTCGATGCATCAGTAGGTCTTATGAGACAAACTAGTGTCTTGGAACAAGGCCTTGACAAAATCTTATTTGTAGTCTTGGCACGAGGCCTTGGATATGTGGTTATGATAGTCTGGCAATATGCATTCCATCATTATGAAAGTGGTTATTGATATTGCATGTGATTATTGGATTAGTAGAATATCCATGTGAATAAGTAAATGGAATTATTTGATTTCATTTTTGTCATACTATGTTGAAGTTCAAGTTTAAAAAGATTTTTTTTATTCATACATTGCCTTAAATGTTTATTCTTATTTATCAAAGTTTCTTCTATATTGTTATCCTACTGGGAATTTGAGCTCACCCCTTTTCTATGTTTTATTTCTCACAGGATGTGAAGAAGTAATTTATAAATGACCTGTAGGGATAGTATGAGGGGATAAGAGTGTGGACTATAGAGACTATATTGTTGTAGTTTTCATTTTATGATGTAATGTAAACTTTATTAATGTGTCAAGTTTTTCCATGGATACTAAACTAATCGGTATTTCGAGACTTGATCATTCTTGTGATCATGCCAATGTTATGTAATAATGCACCGACTCTGGGTAACTAGGGTCGGGGTGTTACACATCTAGTTATATAATTAATGTTATATTTTAATTATGATTCTGTTATGATAGGGCGGTGCATCAATATCGTCTAATGCATGGAATGAATCCAGGGACTAAGGATAAGAACGCCTACAAGATTTAAAACTGGAAAAGTATCCTGATATATATAATAACATTACACTATCCAAACACATATCAAAACAAATTACTAATTGTTGTCGATGTTTCTGCAGTTTCCAAAAAAAACAAACAGAAAGTATTGTGGTTATTATGCTTCTAAATTTATGAAAGAGATCGTATTTCATCAACAAAATAGCATCCCGGGAGAGGTATTTTCGAAAATAATTACGAGTTCATTTAAAATATTTATTAATCCTTTGTGTATTTATATTTGTTTAGTAATACCATTACTGTCACAAAAAATCATATTCATAAGATGATATAGATGTGTTCAGAAATGAATGTGTAGGATACCTGATGGATGATTCTACACAAATAGGATAAAGGTGAATTCCGACTACTTATGTTATTTATATATAAACATTGATTATTTTATAAACTTCTTTGATTAATAACCTTGTATGATGAAGAAATTACATATTGGAGCAGATTCAGATACAATGAACACAATGACTTGCTTTAATCATTAGATAGTATGATTTTTGATGAAAAATGATCCAATATCCAAGTACGAATCTTAAATTTTATTTTTACACCCTTGTTGATTAAATAGTTTGAGCAGATCAATCCGTTCTATGGATATGTACCAATTGTGGACTGAGAATGCTCCAATGTATTGAAATCTTAATTTATTACTCAATGTTTTCTATCCCCGAATTCATATTATTGATCTCTGAACAAATCAATATTGAAATAAGGCATGATGGTGTGTAGTGCGTATGGGGTGAATGACGAAACCACCCAGGATCAAAAAAATTCATTTCGCAACAATTGATGGATGGAAATAATAAATATGGTCTATATCCACCATTTTCAGTTAGATATAGGGCCTAAATATAAATATTGATGAAATTAAAGTTGAGGTATCAGATTCAACATGTAGAGATAGTATTCGAGAATCTGGAGAAAACCCAACTACACGCTGTGTGGAATTGGATGCTTCTCGGATACCTTTTGATCACGTATGGATTACAATTGGAGGAGTATAGGTGCAAATAGCCGGTGGTTTATGAGGACTGGATGGATTATTGTTTTGTTTGTCACCGCTTGGGACATTCGGTGGAGGTTTGCAATAAGGTAGGGCCCTAGAATGACAGCTTGTTGAGGACTGTAGAATGAAGGCTATGGCTAGTCTTGGAAATGTTTGAGGAGAAAGAGATGTCCCGACTAAGGTGTTGGAGGTTGGTGCGAGGGCGGTACCTATTCTAGAATAAGAATGACCAGAAGGAAGTGGCAGGGAGGCTCAACCTATAGTGGTGGCTGATCCAAGGAGGGAGAGGAGGTCAGTAGAGAGTTGTTCGAGGATGGCCAGGGAACTGTGGCGATTTTTTTTAGGGTTAATGCCTTAGAAGGGCCGGTGCTGGTTGCTGAAGGTGATCGCTTCGAGGAACACAATGAGGGGGAGGTGACTCCATTTCAAACTGAGACAGGGGCCTAGAGGTATGGATATATTGCCCATGCCTTTTATCCCATTAAACAATAGGTTTGAACAATCATAAATCATTTATTATGATCACGGTGGTTCACATTCTAAATATCTCAGGGAGTTTCTTCCCCAGGGAGATGATCTCCTAATAGGGATACCCATGTCACTCCATACATACATAGGGCTTTTCTACTTAGATAGACACAATAGAAAGAAAGGACATTAAACTCCAACATAGTGTAGAAACCCTATTTGAGCACCTGTTGATGGAAGGAGAGGATGATAGGTTTCTGTTGTTGACCTTGAAGATGATCCTATTGTTGCTCGAAATAAAATTCAAAAATAAATCTTTACCAAGATGATTATGTTATGCCTTAGAGTGTGGATAAAAACTCACCTAAATTCTTCTTTATGAAGTGATCATTAAAATAATCTAAGTCATTAATAATATCTATTTAATCCAATTATGATTTAGGGGTAATGTGTGTGCATTGAACCAGATGTTAGAATATGATATTGAGTACCCTATTTAAAATAATTGAATTTGAGACTGAATTTCATTCACTGGTTTTCTCATGCATTGGATTTAATATGAGGTGGACATGATACTCTCTAGAACTATGGATAAAAGAACAGGCTTGTTTATAACCCAAGCATGTAATGACCCACATCATTGTGGGTTATAAATTACCAAGGGA
Source organism: Viscum album (assembly GCA_963277665.1). Taxonomy (NCBI): domain Eukaryota; kingdom Viridiplantae; phylum Streptophyta; class Magnoliopsida; order Santalales; family Viscaceae; genus Viscum; species Viscum album. The sequence goes on from OY728128.1 coordinate 719,119,965, forward strand.
AATTGAATTTTCCTTTATTGATGGTTTCATTTTTTGAGCCAGGTCTCGGGTTGGGTTACTAAGAGTCTTAATGTCTCTAATAGTTGTTTCAGACATGTATTGGGGCTAGAGGGATGTTAATGGGTTTTGCGAGGATATCAAGGATGATTTGGGTAGTCGTTCTATTGAAATGTAGTAGCATTAGGCTACTCATAGTGTGAAAGGGTAATTCACAACATGAAATCATTTAATAGGGTGATAATGGTCATGAATAGGGAAAAGGGGTGAAGTAAGGTTTTGGACCCAAAAAATAGTTATGTCACCACTTGGTTCATTTCATGTTACATTATTTAAAACATATTTTTATGTGGGTGATGGGTTTATAAAGTATAAACCTCCTCAGGTCTCTTCGTTTGGGCAGGAAGTTCTTAGGGGGTGGTCAAACCCCATTCCCCTCCTTCCTTCCACTTAAACTTGAGTGGATTATCGGTTGTTTTTCATTTCGAATCAATGTGGTATCTTCTCCTACATCTTCCTTGCTTCCCTAAATTCTTTCTAAAAATTTGAATTCAATTTTTAGGGTTATAGGCGTAATTATTATACCATAGTATGGATAAATCATTGTTCTTCATTAGACTTTTATATATGACTCTTAGAACATGTCTCAAAATTTCATAAACTAGTAATCAATACTTATTTGATGCAGATTATATTTTGTGGAAGATTTATTTATGGGTTTTCAAAAATATAGGCTTAATTTTTCATAAATTTAGTAATATAGATTTGGGATTTAGTGTTTTCTAGTCTTAAGGGTGCGTCAAGAGTGGATTGCACCAAGTTTCTCAGCATTTTGGCTTTGTTGGATTACACGATGAGTTTGGAACCTATTATACCATGGTGTATTTTTGGTTAAAATTTACTAATTATGTAATTTAATGTTGTTGGAAATTAATACATGTGATCATAGACTCATTTTTGGTTGGTATGAACTGAAAATATATTATTGGACTTCTGGTTGAGGTAAGGGCATTGGCCTAAATGTGTCTCTTGGTTAATTGGTTATTTTATGTTTTGTGCCTCACTAGTATAATTCCATTTAGCAACCCCATTCATTAAAACATATTATTAGATTATTTTTAGCATAAAAATACATTAAATACAACCTAAATATCATGAAGCCTAGTGTCTTTGTGTATTTTTCTACCTAGAAGAGATCAATAATAGCAACCTATCATCCTCCCTCTGGTCGCCTTCTCTTTTGTAGATCCTGATGGTCTCTCTTATACATTGAAAATATAATTTTTTATATCCTAATTAGTTCTGGTAGTTTTTACTTCTTATAAGAAGATTAGAAAGGTCTCTCTCTTTCATACCCTCCTACGGTTGGTCTACAATCAGGTGCTGAAAGACCTCTTCCTTCTATAAGGGGCAGGCCTTACAAAAGGAATAAATGGAGTCATTTTCTAGATGGGTATCCCGATCGAGTATATTTACAAGGAGTCTCTTCCAGAAGGAAATATCAATATAAGTATGAAAATTATATCTGATTCCATAACCATTTGTTTACCAGAAGATGTATTTCCCCTCTTATCCCAACTGAGCTCCCCAAGTCCTCCTTCTCATGCCGCTAGTCAGGAATAGAGTGAGGTGAATCCTGTATTTGTGCTAAATGCATCCCATTCAATTATCTAGGTATCTGGTTATGGAAGTCTTTCCCTACCCACTGATCTGAGTACTGAAACGATTGTGTAAGAGTATTGGTGCTTCTTTATCTATGCTATCTTTTATAGGCATTCATTAGTGCATTTGAATTGTAGGACTTCTCCCCTGGTATCCACCACTCTTTTTATACAATATCTTTTGGAATAGAATCTGTTATTGAATATAATTCGATGTAAATACCCAAATATTAGCTAAAAGAAGGATCAAACCATCGTCTAGTTATAACTTGAATGATTCCTCTTCTACTATCTAGGAATCCCGGTAGTTCTCTAGCAATCTAAGTAAATAAGGGTCCCGTTTCATGAGTGTTTTTCATTTCGTATATAGACTAACATGAGCCCATATATCTTAGGAATGTTCTTGGGTCCCATATGTGTCATCATAGCCTGAAATCCTCATTAATTTCCCCACAATCCACAAACCATCCCACAAATATTTACCTACCCAGGTCATCACATCACAATGTGGAAAGAACTCTCGCTCTATAGTCATCTCTCCTAGACCTTTGAACTAATGAAAATAAATGTTGCAATAGGTAACAATTGACATTTTATTAATGTATTATTTCATATTAATGTTTAATTTATTTCATTATTGTATTACTAACATAATATTTGTTTTCTAATGAGGGTGAAATCTTTTTCCTTAGTTCGAATGCTTTGTTCGGAAACTGCTGCCATGGACGACACTTTTTTAGAGCGGATGGATGTAAAAAGGATGAAACATAAATGTTTTTTAACTTTTGTTGGATAATTGTAATTGTAACCAAATTAAACATTGTTTGAAATGTATATAGCAGTTTTTTGTTTTATATTCATGATTCCATGTAAATGTATGTAGCATTTTTGTTATTTTGTGCTTTGTGTGTGGGTGTTGTTCGTGCTGTGTGTAGGTGCTGTCATGTGTGCAGGTTCTATGCTGGTTCTGTGTAGATTTTGGTTTTGCACAGGATCTTTGGGCTTTATCAGTGCTAGTTAAGAGCTGATAAAAGGATAATATATTAGCGCTATTTTGAGCGCTGATAAAGGTAGTTTTTATCAGCGCTCAAAATAGCACTGATAAAGGTAGTTTTTATCCGCGCTATTTTCAGCGCTGATATATTATACATTTATCAGTGCTGAAAATAGTGCTAATAAAGACTACCTTTATCAGCACTCAACAAGCACTGATAAAGGGGCACATTTATCAGTACTTTTTTTAGCGCTGATAAAGGTCCCCCTTTATCAGAGCTATTTTTAGAGCTGATAAAGGGGACCCCCCTTTATCTTCACCGAGATTAACAGTTCTTTTTAGCACTGTTAAAGTCAGTTTTTAGCACTATTATATGCCCTATTTGTAGTAGTTATCACATGGAAATTAAAGGTCTTCACATTCTCCCCACCTCTGGGCTCTACGTCCCTGTAAAACACAACTCAAACTAGGTGACCACGTGGGGGTAATGAGCACATATCTGGTCCTCCCGCTCCCAAGTGCTCTCCTCGAGGTTCACATGCTGCCAACGAACACACACTAGAGGTATCGACCATCAACAAAGGACCCCCTCCTGTCGATCCTCAATCTCTACTATAACCTCCGTAAATGTCTCCCCATCGTCGATGTCCTGCTCTCCATGGTCGATGATGTGAGAAGGTTCATGCACATATTTCCTCAGGTGGGAAACGTCAAAGACGTCTTGCACTCGGTGAAACTGAGGTGGAAGAGCTAAGAGGTATGCCACCTCATCAACTGTGTTGAGAACCTGAAATGGTCTGATGAACCTTGGAGATAACTTTCCACCTCGACCAAATCTCCGTAGACCTTGTCAGGGTGAGACTCGTAGAAAGATGTGGTCGCCATCCTCGAACTTCAGAGGTCTCTGTCCCCAGTCGGTATACCTCTTCTACCTACTATGTGTAGTCTTCATCTCCTCCTGGATGATATTCACCTTCTTTGTCGTATCTCGTACCATCTCTGGTATCACGAGTGATGACTCCCCTAGGTCAGTCCAGGATAAGGGTGTTATGTAAGGTCACCCATACAACGCCTCAAAAGGTTCCATACCTACGGTGGAGTGATTACTTTTGTTGTATGAAAACTAAACCAAAGTTAAGTGATCCTCCCATCTACAACCGAAGTCGAGGACACAAGAACACATCATGTCCTCAAAGGACTTAATGGTTCGCTCAGTATGGCCATCTATCTGAGGATGGAAGGAAATGATCAAATGAAGCTGCATCACGAAAGCCTCCAAGAGACCCTTCTGTAGCCGGGAAGTAAAACATGTGTCATGATAGGAGACAATCATTAAAGGTACTCCATGTATCCGCATAATCACTTGCACATAAAGGCATCCCATGCTCTCTACTGAACCCAGCTCTCTGATCTGTAGGAAGTGAGTCGACATGCAGAGTCGGTCGACGATCACCCAAATTGAGTCATGTCCCTTGGATGTATGTGGAATCCCTATCACGAAGTCCATGGATATCCCATCCCACTTCCACTCTGGGACCTCTAAAGGCCAAACGAAGCCTGCTGGTACCTGATGCTATGCCTTCACTTGCTAACAAGTGAGGCACTGAGAGACAAATTCTGCAACTGCTTTCTTCATTCCCATCCACCAGTGCTGTCTTCGGAGATCCAGGTACATCTTCACCACTTTTAGATATACCGCTAGAGGGGATGTTTGGAACTGCCTCAATAATTCCTCTTTTAGTGACACTTGTACCATTGTAGGTCCTCTATAGAGGATGACGTGCTCCCCACCTTCATAAAATCCATCAGGTGCCTATCCTGTGGATATCTGAGCACATAGTGCCTTGCAGTTAGTGTCCCCACGATGTGCCTCCCTGACTCGTTGATGGAGTAGGGGATTGACTGTAAGAGACTAAAGAAAAGCTGCTCCATCTCTATACACAAAGGATATCTATAAAGCAGCCAGTTGCTCTGTCGCCTCACCTAGTAGCTGTATATCAGACCTTCTATTGAGTGTATCTACTACAACATTCCCCTTACCAGGAGTATAGACTCTCATGAAGTCATAGACTTGGAGGATCTCAATCCAACATCTCTATCTCTTGTTCAGTTTCTTATGAGAGAAGATATAAATGAGACTCTTGTGATCAGAGTACAATGTAAAATATTCACCCATCAAATAATTCTTCCGCATCTTCAAGGCGAAGACCACTACTGCTAATTCCACGTCATGGGTAGCATAGTTCTGCTCATGATGTCCCAGCTACCGAGAACCATATGCGATCAATGCTCACTCTTGAATCAGGACACATTCGAGCTTGGTCCCCGATGCGTCGCAGTAAAATATGTACCCTATGCCCTCCTCTAGAAGCCACAAGATGGGGGCACTAGTTAGCCTCTACCTCAGCTCCTGAAAACTTTGCTGGAATCTCTCTGACTACACGAAGGATTTCCCCTTCTTCGTTAAGGATGATAGTAGTGCTTCAACTCTGGATAAGTCTGGAACAAACCTCCAGTAATATCCAGCCAAACCCAAGAAACTCCGTACCTCCTTCACACACTTGGGTGGCTCCCAAGAAAGGACCACCTCAGTCTTCGCTGAATGTACTACAACTCCAGTTTCAGATACGACATGTCCCAAAAAGTGAACCTCTCAGATCCAAAACTGGCATTTTTGAGATCTTACCATAAAACTGGTGCTCTCGGAGTGTGTCTAGTACTACCTGTAAATGATAGGCATGATCCTCCTCAGTAGTCGAGTTGATCAGAATGTCGTCGATGAAGACCACTAAAAAGCGATCAAGGTATAGATGAATGATCCTGTTCATGAGTCCCATGAACACTGCTAGAGTGTTGGTTACACCAAATGGAATAACCATGAACTCGAAATGGCCATACTGACATCTAGGGGTCATATTCTATACATCCTTGTCTTGCACTCTAAGAAGGTGACATCCTGATCTGCTGTCTATCATTGAGAACCACCGTGCTCCATTCAGCTGATCAAAGAGTTTGTCAATACTCAATAGTGGGTACTTGTTCTTCACGATCAACTAGTTCAAGTGTTGATAGTTGAAACAAAGTATCAAGCTCCCATCTACCTTCTTGGAAAACAAAATTGGGGCTTACCAGGGTGAAACAGTAGGCCTGATGATTCTATTCCCCTGTATGTCCTCTAATTGTACCCGCAGTTCACGAAGCTCCACATGAGCCATCCAATACGCTGGTGTAGATATCAGTGCCATTCCATTGTACAAGTAAATATAAAATTCAACCTCTCTATGATGAGGTAGACCCAAAACATCATCAGGGAAGACATCCATGTACTGGTCCACCACTACAGGATTTCTTGGACTCTCCACATCAACAGCTCTGAGGGTAAGGCTAGCCAACTAATGAGTGATCGGCTGCACTCTCATTCAGGCAAGTCCATCCTATGCTGCAAAGGCTCCTTTCTCACCGGTGAAGGTAAAAATGGTCCATTCATGCGGACACATAGCACTTTGTGCCTAATACAGTCAATATGTTCATGGACTATAGATAACCAGTCCATACACAAGATGACGTCGTAAGGCCTCGACGCCGCTACTAGGAAATCCCAGCCGAAGCTCTCACCTCTTATAATAATCTCGCACTTCCAGCACGAGTGCGTAATCATCGAATCTGCTCTCATAGGATTCCCAAGCTGTAAGGATCGAGCCAACAACTACGTCAGAATCTCCGAGCTCCAAGTGAGGGTAGTGGAAATGAAAGAATGACTGGAACTTGTGTTTATAAGTACTATTGCTATGGTGGTGTGGACACATATCGTACCTCGTATCATCTCCGGAGTTCCATGATAATAGTCCTCTACTACTTGGAGATGAGATCTCCCATGTCCAGCAGCTCCCTGAAGTTGGGGTGGACCACACGGTGGTGGTGGCGGTAACATCTCAAATCATCACCCACCGCTAGCGGCACGACCAGCTCCTCTACCACGTCCGCCTGCTCCATGTGGACCACTTTGATTGAACCTATGTCTCTACTTGAGAGTTCATTCCACTGTCTACTGATCATCTGTTTGATAGGTCAGATAGTCACGAGCCATGTCACCCTACCCACCGCAAGAGAAATAGTACCCTCTACTGGAATAACTAGATCCACCTCGGGTTCCCCGCAAAACCGATCCTGAGTCATGAAGTCATCCAACAGTAGGTCTGGTCCTCTTGGTAGTCGATGAAAACTGTCTGTTTCTAGCTGCAGATGGCATTTCTACGTGATGAGTGGTAGTGGGTCTCGCTGTTGGTGACTGATTAGCAAGGAAACTCTCCACGAAGAGGGATCTCTCTAACACCACCTCCAGTGTGGGAAAGCTGTGTAAGATCATCAAAGCCCTGATCTCCAGCCTGAGCCCATGAATGATGGTCCAGGCCATAATGAATTGGTCCCAAACCATATCAGTGGAGTAACGTGAGAGGTCAGTGAACCTTACTGAGTGCTGAACTAATGTCATGTTGCCATGCTGCAGATGAAGAAGCTCTAGTATGCGTAATGTGTAAAGAGTCATTGGAACAAACTCTGCCCAAAATAGGCTATCAATTTCAGTCCAGAGAAGTGTCAACTCATTGTGAACCTGGAGTATCAATCCCCACCATCTACCCGCTACTTATTGTAAAAGGATGGTAGTAAGAATCACCATAATATTGGCGGGTGTCCCTACTAGTCAGAACACAATCGTCACAACCACAAGCCAATCCTCAGCCGCCTACGGGCCCATCTATCCCCTGAACTTGAGTGTCCTCTGGCGCTGGAACTTGTGCAATGGGCTCAATGGGCATGCACCGTCTGCTGCTGGGGCTAGTGGAATCGGTGGCCCAATGGGGAATGGTATCACTGGTGCCTCTGCTGGTGCCTCTACTGAAAAAGGTCCCTACATTGAGACCTCGTCCCTCGGTGGGCTATCAGTATGTACAACTCTCAGAACTCTAGCTGGTTGTTTGCGTGGAGGCATCCTGAAAAGAAACGGGTGTTCTACGGTTAATAAGTTATACTAGGTGAGCTGACCTGGTCACCTGACACAAAGAGTTCACAAAAAAGTCCCTTGAAAACAAACACACAATCAGTATTTTCTTGCACTGAGTCAGAAATCAAAAGTCAGGGTCTGGGTGTATGGATACGTTGGTCGCCACACCATCACTGGATTCCCTAAACTAATAACCACACTCACTACACTTAACACTATTTTCGTTAAGAGAAATATCAGAGTCCTAATTTCTACAGTTGAACCAACTCATCTGATACCAATTTTCATGACCCGTCCCCTGAGGCTCGTGCCATGACTACCCCAAGCCCGTGTTCCATAGGCAAGGGGCTGGCGACTAGCACCAAAGGAGTAATTCTCTATAACTGGGAAGGAATTTCCATTATGACCTGTAAACACACAAAACAGAGCAAACATCTAAATACAAATCACCAAGTAAAACTGTATAACAAAAGAGTGCTAAAAGTGAAATGGGCAGGAATACAAGCCCAATAGTAAAGTACAAGAAAATGAAAGTACAAGTATAACTAAAGAAAAAGGAAAACATCTACTAGGTCTTCCTCCGAGGTTCCTACCTAGAGGGTAGGTACAGATCGCCTCCTCATCACTCCACGTTCATCTGTCTCCTCCATGTACAAACTCGGAATAAGGTCCTCCTCTGGGTACCGTACAGTCCTGGTACTCTTGTCCTTAGTCAGCGCTATCCGTCGTCTGCACCAAACACAACAAAGTGTGGGCATAGCCCGTGTAGGAGTGACTATAAAGATACACAGTAGGGACCCCGAGACCCTCAAGGTCTCCCAAAATCCACCATGGATAAACCAAAAAGTATTAAATCAACAGAAAACCTTACTTAGGTATATCCCATACATATACCTAGGTTATCAAGTAATACATCTCAATAATGAAGAAAACATAAAGGTACTGAATCATGTCAAACCAGGATTTATTCTAGGGGTAGTATCAAGTAACATTCCTAGTCACATGTCGAACACCTCAACTGTTGGAGGAATCTTCCTCAATCGAGTATATTGGGCCTACTGTCTCACACAAAGGCACTTCCCACTAACAGTCAATTGCTGAGGTACTCCTCTTATCGAGTAACATTGGTCTGCCGCGTCACCAAGGTGATCCCCACCATGGGTCTTACATGTTACCAAGTTTCTCCCCACAGTGGGTCTTCCGCGTCACCAAGGCATTCCCCACTAGGCATGTCGAGTAACTCCGAGTTGAAACGGTCAGCAGTCCTCACATGTCAGCCAACCCCTGGGTTCCCGCACTATGCTTGCTCGTCTCCAAGAGAATCTGCTCCACAAGCTACTGGTCGATAATCCAACTGTCATGAAGTCCCAAGAATAAGTTTCTCAATGGTCCTCCATGTCATAGGTGTATCAACACAACAGACGGCGTGTCAATCAGACTCCCAGTCTGTGAGTTATTAGCCTTTTAGTCCCGAGGCCCCGGTTGGATTCATGCTTGATCCAACATAACAGTTCCACATATTAATCCAAAACACAGGGTGGGTATACTCAAAGGGACCGTCATGCTCCATTATTTACAACACTGCTAACTGTTTGTCAAACGGACGTCGAGAGCCAAAGTAATGCCCAAAAGAACGTAATATTCTCCTAATAAAAAAATTATTTCCTTGGAATTTTATCTATCCTGATAAAGTGAGTATTATAAATACTGCCTCATATTCTTCAAATCATATAAAAATAAACCATACATTGATTTCTTATTAAATAAAATTTATACTAATATTTATTTTAATATAAGAAAATCTAATAGAACAATTCATTTATTTTCCATTTTATTTCCCAATTTTCATTATTTCAACATTATAGGAGAACAAGGGACCGTCCATTGAAATAATATTTAATGAAATCTAAATGTAATCCATATCTTATTTTACATTTATTATATGCATTATTATGTGATAATGTGTGAAAATAGGGAAATAATTTTAATAAAGCGTTATGTTAGAAATTTAATTTTTCAATATTTGGGAGAATATGGTATTTATAATATTACATGATATAATTATATATGAAATTTATAATTTATTGGTTTTCCAAAATATGAGATTTATTACTAAAAAACCATTGTATAACAAAATACATTTAAATGACTTGATGATCCCCCTTATCCATAACTTATCTAAATTATTTATGTACATCATATTTATTATAACTTGTGTAAAATTTTAAAATAACCTAGTGTTATTTTCTATGTTTATAAATATGAGAAATTTAGGCTTTAAAAATTTTATCTTAACTGATCCGTGATCCAAGGATACTATATGATATAGAGGAGGTGTTTGATATTTTATAATGTTGTTTACAAGTGAAATGAATGTTGTAATTGGTTTTAAATTATCTTGATAATGTGTTTTCTGTAAATAATCACAATTATGTCAACTATTTGGGATATTAAGATTGTGTGATGTCTCTTTCCCTCAATTATTATAATTGGTCCCTGATCTATTGATAAAAAAAATTTGATTTGATTTTATCAAATACATAATCAATCACCTCATTAATATACCATATAATAAATAAAAATTTCTATAATTCCATATTCATGGGTTTTCATTTTTTATACATTGAAATATTCCCCAAATAATAGTAAATATAAATAACATTTAAAATCATAATAAACAGTTATGTAGAAGAGTAAAAACCGTATCATCACTAGTTCATTTTATATTTATTTTCTATTTTTATTCATCTAAACCCCAAAATATAAGATCATTTAAATTATATAATTTTATCCAAAAGGATTTTGATGCCAAAAAATAATTACAATATATATTTAATACCCTCTCTAAAAATTAACATATCATTTGCCCTCTAAATGTTTGGACAACTAATACATCCAAAAATAATCAGTAGTATTTTACAAACCTATAACATTACTTTCTCAAAGTTACATAAATAAAGTTGTTATAATCCATAATGAAATAATATTTCATTCCAAAATTAACTAAATAATTATCCCTAAAATAATGTAAAAAAAATACATATAAAATCACATGATAAACAGGATAGGTGTATTTATACATTAATCATGTAATATTCAAAAAAATAAAAAATATATCAAGTCTTATAATCAATAAATTCCTTTTACAATATAAATACTATTTATAATACTCAAATTATATTCCCCAAAAGAAAGAATCCTTTATCATAGCAAACAATTTATGAAATAAAGACTAACATTAGCTTCTGTTGTAAACCACAATACACTTTATTCTGACTTAATTTAACATGATTTAGTTGTTTTATCTTTAATGAACAAATAATATAAAACCCTTAAATAAAATAATGATAATATAAGTTTTTATGAAATACTAATTATTTGAGCATTTGTTAAAATTTGATTATTTGAAGAATTAATAAATATGAATGGTTTTATGTTTTTGGAAAAACTGGTTTTCTATGCTCTATATAATTGCATAATAACTCCATCAATATATATGGAATGAAAATTAGTACCTTGGGATATGAATTATAAAAACCTACCAATTCAATTACAAATAAGAGCAAATATTATAGAATCTGACATCTTTAGGATCATCTATATATATACATATTTGGTTCATGGATCAACAAATAAAATTAGGATGATACAAGAATACTAAAAACAATGGAAATCACATGAATATTTCAAATGTTTATTGTCTGGTGAAAGTCCAATTATTTTTATTTTAAGTGTTTTCTCATAGATTATGATTTTTTGGATTCATTTTAAGATCAATTAGTTTACTTATTGTGATGATTCTTTTTTAGATCAAGGTGATTGGGGGATTGGATTTGAATAGAAGAAAAAAGATATCTTTCATCTTATAAAAGAAGGAATATATAGTTCCCATTATATTAAGTAGGGAACCAACCAATGAGTTTAGTCAACATATTATTTATGATTGTAAGACATCATATATTCTAGAATATATATGTGGATACCACTCAACATATTCCTAAGGAATTTTATGTTTAATTAGTATTATGATTCCATATTCAATATTGGTTAAAATTGAGGGTTTTTTATATTCATATAGGGTACTTGGTATTTTAACTAGTAATCTGTGTTTTGTAAAATTTCTATCAAGTTACTTATTTTATAATATGTTTTAAAAATAAAATAGGTTTATTTATATATATATTTATAATTTTTTACAGTATCTAGGAAATTTTAATTATTTTAATTCATATGTTATTTCATTTATTTTAAAAAAATTAAATTGTGCGAATAACAACACTATTATTTCAATTAGTTTCAACATTAGAGGTAGAGGAAAAATATTAGTTGTTTTATAATCTATAATTAACCACATTATGGTAGTTTGAAATATATAATTACTATAACATTTTGTTTCTGAGACTATCTCTACAAGGTTCTGAGACATATCCAAATTTTTTTGTCATATAAATATTTGGTATCAGAGAAGGTCTCTCTATTTGATACATGTATTAAGCTCAATTTTTTGTTTTTTCATTACATTAATAGGTTTTTATTTTCTAATTTTTCATAAAATAAGTTTTTGTATAGTAATGATTTTTACTATGTTTATGATGTCAGGTAAAATGAATTTTGTATGTTTGTAAAATATTAATCCAAAAAGACCAAATTTTGTTTAGGGAAATGATTATGAGTATTGGACATATTGTATAGAATCATATGATTATAAGACACTTGTTGGTAACATTATTATGGTCACAAATAACTAAAATATTCTATTGAAGTATGCTTCTATGTTTTTAAAAGAATATATAAACAAATTTCAGATAAATTTTTTATTAAGAAATGCAGTTTTGTTTTCTATCCAAAGGAATATTTATTTTCTGGTATCTTCTTCTCTTACTAGTTTTGGAATGTGGAATAAACTGTGAGTTAAATTTTCTGGAATTTCTAATGTTCCTGAAACCATGTGATTGATGTTGAGTTATGGATACAAATTTTCAATGTTATTCTTGAGGAAACAGATTCCGAGATTTATTAAAGATGATTGAAAATCATAAATATAGTATAGTCTCCCAATGAAGAGGAACTATTAGATGATTAGTTGGATTATAAGGTTATAAATTTTATTTCTAAATTGTGTGAATCAAAGAGAAAAACCATACATTTCATGAATAAAATTATAAAGTTTTGTGATATAATAGGAACACTTTTGTGATATCAAAATTAGGCTAACAAGAGATAATGAAACGGTGAAAAAGAGAGAGGTTAATGGAGTTTTTTCCCCATCACATCCTAAGGATATATTTCTAAATTAAATTATATGGAAATATTAGAATATAGGGAAGGATAACCTAATGAATGTGATGTTTTTAATATTAAAGGGAGTATGCTTAAAAATAATAATTTCAAAAGTGATTGTTTTAAATATAGGATGAATAAAAGGTTATATTTGATAATAAATATTCTGGAGAATCGATTTCATATAATGAATAAAACATAGACATATTCGACATAATTATCATGAATTTAAAATGAATGATATAAAGTATTATCTAAAGTACTCTAAGTGGAAAATTTTTTCTATAATGAATTATATTGAAACATGGAGTACTGTTAAAGGGGATATATGATGTAATAACACTTTAAAAGATAGTGAAAATAATAGGTAACATAATAGATTTTATGAAAATACTAAAAAAAAATTTATTGGATACCTAACTTATGAAACCCTCACAAATATAATTTTAGATTCAAAATAATTTTCTGATTTAAAATAATGTATTAACTTGGAAAATTCATCTTATTTTGATAATGATGAAAAAATTTATAATTCCTATAAATAAATGAAATATTAAAAGTTTGAATGTGAATATATGATTTATAAACATTATAAGAAGTCCACTATCTTAAAAATGAAAGATAAATAATGAAAAAAGTATTTTTTAAGGATTCAGGATAGATTAATAAATTTAAACAAATGAATGAATAACCTATTTAGGAGTTGGATATTTACAAGGAGAAGGTCACAAAAATAACTATTGATTTCAAAGAATAAATATTAATGTTCATCTATGGGAATATATAGTTATAGTAGATGAAATAAAATAGAAAACATAGATTAAAATGAAGAATGTATATTTTCTCCTAACAATGAAAATTTTATCTAAAAAATACTAAATTTATTTCTTGAATAAAATTTTTAATAGTTTTACTAACTGAAATATGAAATGTATGAAAATTTAAGCCTAAATCAGTCAAAATAGTTAATAATCCATAATAGTTAATAAAATGATAATAAGTTAAATCTAATGAGAAATTATTTTTCTAAAAGAAAAATACAGTTATAGACTATGTGTAAATGTGGATTATATTGAAGAAAAATACTTATTGAATATGAAGAAGACATTTTGAATAAAGTTTTCATTCATTTACAAAGAGATTGCATGTTTAGAAAATTATAATGAAAACCAAGTATAGTTTCCAAAAATCATGTTTTCTTCTATACATTAGATCTAAAAAGTTTTAGACCAAGAGGTATTAAGTCCCAATATTTTATGGTTCTAAATATTAGATATTGGATACCAATTTCTTTTTATTTTAATTTATTTATTTTTACAAGAATAACATGTTTTAAGGAGTTTCAATATTTCTAATTTGAGCTTAACATTTTACATTCAATCTTTCTATTTAGGGTGTTTTTGTCATTAACTTTTTATACCATTTCAAATAGATGAATTTCATGAACCATGTATATTTTTATATTCCATTTAATGATTTATCTAAAGTCATATTTTCTAGGACCAAGTTTTTATTTTTTATTTGTTTTCAATCGATTAGTATGATAAAAAAAGGATGTTGAAAAAGATGATGAACGGGAATTCGGATTGAAATGGATTATAAGAAAGAAGAAATGTATTTTTATTTATTTTTTTTCAGAAAAATTGTATTGGTTTCAAATATAGAGTATAGAGGATTGTTTTGAAAGGAATGAGATCTACTTTTTAAAAAACAATCAGATTTATGTTTTTAAAAGAACCGAGTCCATGTTTTTTAAAGAAATAGGAATCATGGTGAAAGTACATTGTGATGAGAAGAAGAGGCTTTTAATGTGAATACATATTTCTAGAAGAAGACGGTCATTAGATTCACTCTAAATATGATGATAAATGGGTTTTTGTTATGCTGTAGAATCGGAGTCACAGTGATTATGATTGAATTAATTGCAATAGTTATTTGTTGGTTTTCATTTCATATAAATAATGAGTTATATTGAGAACCTGTGATGAAATCATGATAGAAGGAAAGGGGAGTGAAAGAGATGCTGTCAATCAGAAAATAATCGTATTCATATTATTTTTCAAAAAAATTAGAAAATAATTGTATTCGTATTTTGGTCATAACAATCAAAAAATAATTGTATTCAGATTATTTTTTTTCAATCAATTTCAAAAGAAGTCGTGCTGATTATTTTTCAAATCAATCAGAAAACAGTCATATCCATATTAAAGAGGTGGTGCTAATTCTATTTCAAAACAATAAAAGTGGTAGCAGTACAGAGGTGGTGCTGATGAAAGTGGTACAGATGGAAAGGTGATGCCGATGAAAAGTGACGTCGATGGGAAAAGTGATGGCAATGAAAATTGGTATCGATTTATGTGGTGCCGATGGAAGAGGTGATGGTGATAGAATATGAGACACAGATCGTTTTTCAAACAGTCGTATTTGGGTTGAAGAGAAGGAATGAGATGGTGTCTATTGAGAATGAATCACATCATATTGTTTTGAATCATATCTGGTTAGACCATCCTTATCAGATTGTATTTTATTGTATCCAGCAATGGTAACCATCAATCATATCCATCAAATTAACAAGAACAATCATATCCAGAAATGATCATATCCAACATGCTCATAACCAGAAATGATCATATCCAAAATGATTGTTTCCAGTATGATCGTAACCAGAATGAACGAATCCAAAAAGATCATAACCAGAATGATCATATCACAGATGATCGTAACCAGAATGATCGTAACCAGATTGATCATATCCAGGATGATCATAACCATAATGATCATAACCGGAATGATCGTAACCAGAAATGATCTTATTCAGGATAATACTATCTAGAACTTTTTTATTTAGAAAATATCATGCTTGGGTTGAGATTAAAAGAAAGAAGCAGAAATGAATGGAAAGTTATAATACCTTCCAATTGAAGTCAAATGATGATAAATATGATCCTTAATGAATTCAAATACATAAAGGTAGTTATGATTTAAGAACTAGTTATTGAATGTGATTATGTGTTTTCTCATGAGGGTCAAGAGAAAAGAAGAGAAGTGGAGATAGATGAATGAATTTTCAAGGGGAAAATATTCATTTAGGATAGTGATTTTATCTAAAGTGGATAGGTGTATTTCTGCAAACACATTCAATTGGTATGGTATCAAGCATTGTTTGGAAAACATCAGAAAAATAGAATTGGATTTGACTCATGTATTTATCATCAATTGTAATTGTATTTACATTTGAAATGGGAGTATGGAAAAGAAGTGATGAAGATTGTAGAATATTCGATAAGATTCTATAACCATTGATGATATCATAATTACTCCAATATTTTAGGAGAAATTCATTTTTTGTCAATTTAAGTGACCGAGAAAGAGCTTTGGGATTCTCTCCAAAAAATGATTTTGTCCACCTATAAAAGGAATCAAGTACATTATACTTGGGTGAATTTTAGAGATAGAAGCTCTGGGTTTCTAAAGAGAAGGAGAGTTAAATTCCATTCGGATAGAAAATTTTCTTGGCTGGGGCTAATTCATTCAAATTCTATTCAGCAAGACAATTATATTTGATAATTGAAGTGGTGATGATTCTACACAATTGTTTTATATCATAGAATCGTACTAGGAGCTTTGTTTTGAAATATTTACACTCGGATATTTGTTTTGTAAGAATCAGAATTTGATATTTGTTTTGAATGAATCATAAAGAGGGCTATTTTTCGGAAGAACCAAACTTGGAGGAATCATGCTCAATGTTTCATAACAATGTCCAGGTGATTCTAACCTTTACTCTAGGTATGGAATTAGTGAATTGTAATTAAATTTGAATACATTTGTGGAATTGAAATGAATCAGTGGTAACAAGATTTGTTACATAACAATTGTATTAATATATTGTTCAAAGAGGGTGCACACACACTAGTGTGATTGTTTAATAGTGCTACACGAGTGTAAGTGTACATCCTTCTCATTGAAATCCAAGGATTGTTTTCATAGTAGATTGTATGGTATTGGATCATTTCAAAACCACATCAGGGATGTAGCTATTCTTATTAAATATTAAACCATGTAAATCTTCGTGTTCCTTTGGATGGGTGTTAAGTTTTTTTAGTGGAGAATTGATATCTCTAAAAAGAGGAAAAGTTTATTTCAATTTAAAAGAAACATAAAAGATAAATGGTATCATCATTTCACCCCCTCCCCCTCTGAGAGATACAATACTCTGACTGGGCACTTTGAATTGGTATTAGAAGATGTTCCCTACATTATTCTTTGTTGATGTAGAAGGTGAACTATGTGAATAGTAAAGGTATTCCAGTCGTTTTTGGAAATAACTATCATATCTGGTAAGATATAATCTTTCCATATGTTATTTCTATTAGGTATGATGTTTTGGAAGTTGAAACAATTGGGTTTCCTCCCAAAGATGATAAAACTCCACTTAGAGTTGTTGATAAGATACATATTGAGAATGATGGAAGGGTGAAGAATGCTATATTTTCATCACATTTTGAAAATGAATTCTTTAGAGTAAATGGTGTTTCCACAACCAATGGTATATGGGATAAATTGAAAAACATATATGAAGGCATTACAAAAGTGAAGAAGGAAAACATACTAATATTGATATTGAATTAAGATGATCTCAATATGGATTAGCATGAATATTTTGGGGACTTATTTTCCAGGGTAAATGAAATTGTAAGTACTCTCAGATTTCTTGGTGAAATGCTGAATGATTTTATTGTGGTTGAAAAGATCTTGAAAATCCTACCTGAAAAATTCAATGTAAAATTTTATTCATTGGAAGATAGAGATCATGAAACATTATATTTTGATGATTTACAAAGCACCATTAACACTTATAAAATGATAATAGATAATTATATGGATATAAAAACAATGGTTGTTTGAGAAATTTACTTCAAGGCTTCCAAGAAAGAAAATAAGATTCTTGTAGAAGAAGAAGTTCGAGATTCTAACTCTGAAAATGATGTATGTAAAAAACAAGATTCAATTTTGCCCTTGTTTTCTAAGAATGTGAACAGAGGTATGGGAATGTATAAAGTGAAACATCCCTTAAAGTGTTTTTTATGTAGATCCATTGGGAATTTTTTTTCCAATTTTACTCAAAGAAGAAATGAAGAAGAAATTTATGAAAAAGAAAGTGACGATGAAGAAAGATGTCCAAAGAGATATTTGAAGAAAATGGGTGATAAATAAATATTCTATTACATGAAGGAAAATAAGAGTTTCTCTACATCCAAAACGAGAATCATTTTGTCTAAGTAAGATGATAGTGAGGATGTTACAAATGATAGGGAAAAACATGTTCATTGCAATAGTTAATGAAGAATATTATTCTAGTAAGGAAAGTAGTTGTGCTGAAGAAGAAGAATAAGAAGAAGAAGAAAGTGAAGCTAAATTCGAAAATTACATTGAGAATGATAGGAGAAATACCTTTATTGCAAGAATGAATGATGATGAATTTAGACTAAATAGTCTGAATGAATACGAAACTCAGCTTGAAATGAATTTGAAAGAAGTGTTGATAGAATGTTTGAGAAAGATCAGAAGACATGAAAAAAAAGTGGAAGATAAATGCTCAAGCAACCAAGAATGTTTTTCTGGTGATAATGAATGGCTAGCTAAATAGATAGATTTTTTGAATAAGTATTTTGAAGATAAAAAGAATCATAATGTGCATTTGGAAGAGAAATTGAAGGTAAAATAAGAAGAGTTGGAACTTGTCCAAGAAAATCTCTTTAATGATTAAAATAAGTCTATGTTTAGAAAATTCTATTAGTGATGTTGGTCAATGTTCTCATAATGATAAACCAGAGAAGGCTCAAAATAAGTTACCTTCAAAGGGTGATAATAAGAACACAATTTTTTTTAAAATGAAGAAAGATGAGAATGTTATCTATGTGGGCATGACCAATAAGGTTGGGAATGTTTTGAAACACTATCAATCTGGAAATGTTTCAAATAAATATGGTTCCGATATTTCAGAGAAGAAAAGGAAGAATCTGATTGATAACATAAATGTTGGTGGATTGTAAAATAAAGAGAATAACGTGCTTGAGAAACACATTCACAATTCTGGATAGAATCGATTTTTCAGAGGACAATACTCCGTTTATGGATATTTCTGGTATTGTGGTAGAATTGGACATATAGAGAATATGTGTTGGTTCAACCAACTACACAACTATTATTCCATAGGTTATGGAACACATGTTTTGTGGGGGAGTCAATTCTCTCAAAAGAAGAAGCTTGAGAAGGGTTTGTTGATGAAATGTGGGAATAATGAAGTTAATATTGGAAAAAGTATCCAAACATTGGAAAATATTTGTAAAAGGTTGGAGAAAACTAGACACCATGTAAAATGATGTCTTGTTTTGTTACCGGCATAACAAAATATTCTTGAAAATTCTTTGAAGCTGTATGTTTTGGAAGACCATAAAGATAGATAAACTAAATTTCAAAAGAAAGAGTGCTTAGTTGTTTAGCTAGAACACATTGATCTGGATAAGAAATTGGAAGAATAAAAAAGAATGTAAATGAAGAAATGAAGAAGCAGACTTCTTATGATATTAGAAATACTGACAAAAATGTATCCACAAATAGTGAAGATGATAAAGAAGGGCATGATTTCAAGACATGTTCTACTATCTTCCCAGATAAAAATATACTAATGGGAAACATGGAACAAAATGATTACAACAAGCTTGTTTGTAAAGATGATGGAATTTTTTCATCCTCATCAGAAGAATTGACAGATAAGAATAAAGCTATTACAAATATCAATAAATATGGACATAAAAAAGAAATCACATCCAATGAAAAATTGAAGAAGTAGATGATTATGGAAAGACTGAGAGGGGACTCTAAGTCTGATTGTTGTTTTTAACAAACAATCGAGGTTCCTCATTATTCCCAATAACATTGTATACTTGTTCTAACATTTATGGAATTTATGTCATGAAAATAAGGAAGGTGGAATTAATGAGTCTCTTAACTTTCTTGTAAAATAAAATAATGTGGAATTGATTTTTTAGAAAAGTTGTTTTTTACACCTGAACATTATGATTTTTTAGGTGAGATGGGTGCATGTAACTTATATCCTAAATAAATTCTTTTAAGGTTTCCCCAGTCATGATAATGTTGAAATAATTATAGGAAAGGTATTATATAGATGTTTTTCTAAGTACAATATTGATCACCTAGATTAGACACTCCTATTTTCTACATCGGGTTCTCCCACCTAGACTTAGAGTTATTTAGTTAAATGTTATTTGTTAAGAAAATAATGTGGTACCCCTGTAAAAGAAATGTCCCAACCTTTTGAAATGGAGATCAATTTCAAATAATGGAGAAACTTATCATGATGACCCCTGTTAATTTGATTGTCAATAAGGGAGAGAGATAAGAGAAAGGGGAGAAGAAAAATAGGGGGAGCAAGAAACGAAACAGTACCACTTATTGTTTTTGTGTGGTGGATGTGATTAAAGTGGTTATTGAAAAAAAATAAAAATTGGTAATTTTTAGGACCAAGTTGTGTTTTGGTTTTATTTGTTGTCAATTTATCAATATGCTAAAGAAAGAAATGATGTTGAGAAAAACGATGAATGGGAATTCAGACTGAAAGGGATTGAAAGAAAGAAGAAAGGTATTATGATTCATTTTTTTTTTCAAAATAAATTGTATTAGTTTCAAATCCATCATATTGAGGATTGTTATAAAAGGAGTAAGATCCATGTTTTCAAAAACAATTTGACCCATGTTTTGAAAACAATTGGATCCATGTTTTTAAATAAAATACGAATCATTGTGAACGTCCATTGTAATAAGAATAATAGGATTTTAAAGTGAAAAAATATTACTGGAAGTATAGAGTCATCAAATTCACTCTGGATATGATGAGAAAGAGTTTTTTGTTTTTCAGGAGAATTAAAGTCACTATAATAATGATTGAATTAATTGTGATGATGCTATGCTTGTTTGTATTTCATATAAATCAAGAGTTGTATTGAGAACTTGTGATGCAAGCCTGATAGAAGGAAAGAAGAGTTAAAGAGATTATGCCAATTGGAAAATAATCGTATTCATATTATTTTCCAAAACAATCAAAAAATAATTGAATTCAGATTGTTTTCCAAGACAATAAAAAAAGAATTATATTCATATTTTATTTCAAATTAATCAGAAAATCATTGGAACTAATTGTTTTTCAAAACAATTAGAAAATGATTGTATCAAGATTGAAGAGGTGGGGTTGATTGTTTTTCAAAACAATCGACATGGTACCGATGGAAATGTGGTGCCGATGAAAGTGGTTCCGATAGAAAGGTGGTTCTAATGAAAGTGGTACTGATGGAAATGTGGTGACGATGAAGGTTATACTGATAGAAAGGTGATGCTAATTAAAAGTGATACTGATGGGAAAAGTGATGCCGATGGAAAGTGGTGCTGATCTAAGTGGTGTTGAGGGAAGAAGTGATGTTGATAGAAGATGAGACATAGATGTTTTCAGAACAATATTATTCAGGTAGAAGAAAAGGAATGATATGGTGTCAATTGAGAATGAAACATATCAAATTGTTTTGCATTGTATCTAGGCAGACCATACTTATCAGATTGTATTGTATCGTATCCAACAATCGTAACCATCTATCATGACCAGCAATCATAACCAGAATGATCATATCTAGAAATGATCTTATCTAGAATGTCATAACTAGAAATTATTGCATCCAAAATTATTGTATTCATCATGATCGTAACCAGAATGATCGTATCCAGAATGATCGTATCCAGAATGATCGTAACAAGAATGATCGTATCCAAGATGATCGTAACCAGATTTATTGTAACATGAATGATCATAACCAAATATGATTGTGTTCAGGATAATGGAATCCATACCATTTGTACTCAGAAAAGATTATTCCCTGTATGATATGAAAAGAAAGAAGTAAGAATGAATGGAAAGTTATAATACATTCCAATTGAATTCAGACGATGCTAAAGCATAACCTCAATGAATTCAAAGTCATGGAGGTTTTCATGATTAAATCACTGGTTTTTGAATGTGATGAATTGTTTTCTCAAGAGGTTTAAGAGAAAAGATAATAAAGTGGAGGTGGATGAATTAATTTTCATGGGGGAATCATTCATTTAGAAGAGTGATTTTATCTCAAGTGTGGAAGTTCATTTTATCAAACACAGTCAATTGGTATGGTATTAATCATTTTTTTGATGAAATCAGAATGAAATAATAAAATTTAGTCCCATGTATTTCTCATAAATTTTAATTTTATTGACATTTGAAAAGGGATTCTGGAAAATAAGTGATGAATATTGTATAATATTCGAGAATAATCGATAAGCCTTGACGAAGTCATAATTGATACATGATTTTAGGAGAAATTTAATATTGTGTGAATTTAAGGGAGGAAAAAAGTGTTTTGGGATTCCCGCATAAACATTTTTTAGGTCACCTATAAAAGGAATGAAGTAAATTTTACTTGTGTGACTTTTATGTAGATACATGCTCAGGGTTTCTAGAGAAAAGGATATTTCAATTCTGTTTAGATTGACATTTGTCTTGGGTGGTTCCGATTCATTCATATTCTATTCAGCATGTCAATTGTTTTTGGGAATTGAAGTGTTGTTGATTCTACTATATTGTTTTATATCTGAGTATTGAACTGGGATCTTTGTTTTGAAAGAATCTTACTGAGAACTTTTTTTGAAATAATTGGGATGGGAGTTTGTTTTGAAAGAATTGGGCTGGGAGATCTGTTTTGAAAGAATCGAACTCAGAGGAATCAATCATAGTGTCTAATAACAATGTAAAGGTTGTTCTTACTTTCCATATGGGTAATAAATAGATTAATTTTATTATAATTTTAATACATTTGTTGAATTGAATACAAGAGTAGGTAACATGAGTTGCTACAAAACAATTTTATTACCCAATTGTGCTAAAAGGGTTCACACTCACTAGTTGGATTGTTTCATAGTGCTACACGAGTGTAAGGGTAATTCCTGCTCAATTTAACCCAATGATTATTTTCTTAATATATTGTATGGTATTGGATCATTTCCAGACAATACCAAAGACGTAGCTATTCTTATTGAATAATGAACCTTGTAAATATTTTTATTCCTTTGGATGTGTTTTGAGTTTGTTTTCAGTGGGGAATTGATTTCTCTAAGAGGAGGCGAAGGGTGTTTCGATTGAAAAGAGACATTAAAGAAAAAGTGTATCACTAATTCACCCCCTCCCCTTCCCGGGGATACAATACGCTGACTTGGAACTTGAAATATTTAAAATTTAATCATTAATATGAACGCATCAGTAGATAACTTCTGGAAAATTATCATTTTTATACATAAATAACATGATTTCTTAATAGTTTATTAAGTTGATATATATATATATATTAAAATATAGGATTTGTGATATCATAATATCTAATACAATGGTTTTTAATTTTATGATGATGAATAATTATTATAAATATTACCTCTTGAATTCTATATTTTCTATTCACTTATGAAGTGAAGTGGTGTCTATTTTTTACTATACTTTCGAATGTTATTACAGTTTTAACTTACACTATCAAGTAATTTTAATGATCTAAAATAATCACCTGGGTTTCTAATGATGTTATTTCTATGTGGTTTTGTTTTATATTAAATACTAGTTGATGGAATTTAATGTCCCATTGAAGATATTTTAAAGTATGGTAAACGTGTCAAACCAATATCTTATCACACTTTATAAACAAGGACTCATCATACAATATATTACGAAGGAAATGGGATAATGAAAGGTAGAATATACATGAATATGGATTAATACAGATGGAACTGACAGGTCTAAAGAAGGACACCACTCATTTCATGCTATAATGGAAAAAGTATAGTTGAGATGAACTCCCATCAACTAGTTAGTGGAGGAGAACCAGCCAGCCTATAGATTTCATAGAAGTGATATATTATTTTTGAAGTCCGTTATCTATCATATGGATAATAAATTCTATATGATGGTGGTTTTCTAAAACCAATTACCTTCAAGTAGTCCATGGTCTACCTAGTGGTGGCTACCAAGTAACTAGTAGAATTAGAGATACATCTTTTTGAAATCATTTAATTTAGTAAAAAATGATTTAATCATTTTCTTCCTTAGCTTATTTACAACCAATGATATCATGAATGTTCCCATTTCACTTGGTGCATATAAAAGGAGTTCCTTTGTACGTTATAGTATCACCGTTCTTATCAATGATTCACTCCAAATTCATTAACTCTAAATCACTTTCTTCTTAAAAATCCTTTAATGGAGACAAATACATTTCAGAATCCCAAAAATATCTTTCCCTTTATTATTACTTTCTCAACCCCAATTTTAATCCTCTGTCTAATATATTTTTTATTTCTAGTAACTAGTTTCTTAAGAAAACAGCTCTTCATTTGTCTCCTTTCCAAAATGGGTTCCCACTCCTTTAATGTAGGGGATGAGATCCTAAGATATCATGGAAGATACACAAAGATCTTAGAAACATTAATTATAATGGATTAGTTTTTTTTATCAAAAATAAGATCATGGGATTAATCATTCTAAAATCTCAAGTTGTGGGGTGAATATGTAGGAGATCACTATGAGTTTTAATAGACCTCCTTATAAAATTTTCTCTATATTAACTTTATCACAATTCATTATTTATCTTCGATTAATATTCTTTCATAAATTCTATATGATAATTTATCCACTTATATTACATTGAAAGTTTCTCTAATAACTTAGATTGAATTTATCAACAATAACCAAATTAAATTATCACTTAATCCATTAAATTTTGAATTTAACATTTATTATACTTTTAATTATTAAACGGTAAATTCACACACCTCTTCTAATAATTTTCTAACTAATAATTGGTATCAAAATGGTGTTTTATTTTTTTAAAAAAATTTCATATTTTAAAAAATTGTGTCTATTTTAATTTTTTTAAAATCTTAATCAATTTCAATACTGTATTGAGTTTTAATGAATATAATTCATTTTTTCATTCTACTATTATAAAAACACCAATTATTCCAATTTTGAAAATTAGATGTCAATATTTATCATTAATTGTTTGGACCCATTTTATAACACGATAATGAAATAGTATGTTCAACTAACGAATCTAATGAAAAATAAACCCCATAAGATGTTAAATTTTTTAAAAATAACAGTAAATATATGAATGAATTAAATTATGGTATTGATAGAAATGAGTTTAATCATATTTATGTATAAAAAATAACATACGAAATAAAGAAATTTATAGATACAGTGCACAAAGGCATTAATATTGTAAATGAACCTTGATTGGATATGTATATTAAATATTTCAAAAGTTTTCCTATACATTATAGTCAAAATTTAACTTGTATGTTTATGAGGTTTGCTAGAATTTTCAATGGTATAAATTAAATTTATGATAATTTATTTACAAAAAAACTAGTCATGAAAACCCTATGTATTCCACCATGGTCTTAGGATATAAATTCACATCCATTTAATTTGCTAAATATGAGAATAAAATGGTGATTAAAGAACTAATTGTTTTCTCTATTGACAAATAAAATAACAATTAAACAACAAATGAAGAAATAGGCTAATGAAGTCAAAGATGTAACAACTCATTAATTTTTATGATAAATTTTTTCAGATCTAATTAATTTTCATCAAATCTATTTTTTAGAGATATATTAATTATAATAATATTATATAATTTAATATTCAAAATAAAAAATCATTATTTGTAACAAAACTATCTTATGATACATTATAAGGATTTATTTAAAAATATAATCTATAATGTAATAAATTTTAATTTTAAAAAAAGTATATCATTTTTAATTAATATTTTCTAAATTAGTTTAGGATGAAATTTTATGTTTTTCCTGAATGATTGATTTTTTAAATAAGTAGCGTGTTGGACAAAAATCCCTCAAGGTAACATTGCAGTATTTTTGGGTTGATTGTGTTTCATGATAATGCAGGTTTCCATGGAGAATTGTCAATTTCCGGAGAAGTTGTTGACAATCCATGTTGAAAAAGAACGACGAAAAAGGAATGGATGATCTGGAGGTGGTACAAAAGTGCAGTACAAGGTGGCAAAGGCATGAGTTTCGCGAAGATGGGAGAATCGTGAAAATAGGATTTCTTTGAAGATTATATTTTTGGTGAGAATCGTGAAAATAGGATTTCTTTGAAGATTATATTTTTATATGGAAAAGGCATGAGATTCACGAAGATGGGATGCATGGATTGTATTTCACGAAGACCAGAAAAATGGAGGCGGTGATGCTTCACGATTACGTCAATGCTTCGTGAACGGCAGAGTTGAAGCGCATCGCGGCGGTGAAGGGATCCGCGAGGGAGATTTGTGGAGAAGGCACGAAGGAATGTTGATGGTGATGCTTCGCGATTACGATGAGCTCCGCGATCAGAAAATTTCCGTGGCGCTTCGTGATTTTGACAGAATTCCGGTGTAAACTTTGGAGCTTCGCGATTTGAGATGACGTGGCGTCGACTTCGCGCAGAAAGTTCGAGGGTTGGTGGAATCACCTATAAATAGAGGCTGACCCCCTTGAGAGAAAAAGTGAGAGAATTTTTAGAGAAAATCATTTTATCTCGGCTCGCGAAGGTAGTTCACGTAGCCTATGTGCTTCGCGAAAGAAGAGCTTCACGGTGGCTATTGTAGCTCCGCGAAATTTGTGCGCTCTGCGTTTTCTCAGTGAGCTTCGCGATGGAAGTTTCTCTGCATTGACTTTAGCTTCGCGGTAGTGCTTCGCGAAAATACCGGAGCTTCGCGAAGGATTGTTTGAGCTTCATGAAATTGGTAGCCTAGCGAAGTAGGGTGCTTTGCGAAGTTGTTTCCAAAGTGAATTGCCCTGTGGTTAAGAGGAAAAGTTGTATTCATCAGTGGATGAAATTTGGACTATAACAGAGAATCTATTAATAGTAGATGATGAATTTATTTATGCAAATGAAGATACCTACAATTCATAAACTGTGAGTGGATTCCCTTCCAGAGCAGTGAGCTTAGGAAGAGGAAGAAGGTGATCCTCTCCACCGGCAGTGAGCCAGAGAGAGAGAAATAGGGAGTGAGCCTTGGAAAAGTAGTGAGCTGACCCTAAACCTTGCAAATGTAGTGAGCCTGGGACAGAGTGACTGTACTCAAACATTGTAATCCACAGCTAGTGAAGTATAGTGTAATTTGGTACGACCAACAACCTGTTGGCGTATGCTCCATGGACGTAGCCCTTATCGGTGAACCAAGTAAAATTTCTATGTCCTGTGCTTGCTTTACTTTCTATTTATATTGTGCAATCAGAAAGAGAGAGAATATGGTTTTGCTTAACAGCGAAACAAGATCAGAACCTGGATTAATTTTAAATTAGTCATACCCTGATTCACCCCCCTCAGGGTATTCAGGCTTGTGGACCTAACATAGTGAAATATACTGATTTTTATTGAAATATATCATTTAGTTTCTATAATTTAATTAGATCCATTTTTTAAAAATATGTTTAAAGTAATTATATTTTATTTATATTATTAATAATAATATTAAGGACATTACATTCAATTTCATGCATTATTTTGGAATAAAAATATTTTATAAGTAAACAGTAATTTGTCTAGAAAAGTGATTTTTATCATGGTTTAGGGGTTTAATTTTATATTAATTCCTAATATATCTATTAAATATATTAGATATATGGGATTTAATATTTGGAATAATCATAACTAATTTTAGTTAATATTTTCAATTTTGTGTTTGGTTATAATGAATATTAAAAATTGTTGGAATCTGTTACCACATTTAATGTTAAAATAGGTTTAACATGTGATTTAACTAATATTATAATGGTTAAAAGGACATATTTTCTTTCAAATGAACCATTTATTGGTTTGATTCATTGGTTTTGGCAGGGGGTGGGGTATGAATTTCTCGGTTAGATTTGTATCTGGTTAGAATTGTGTTGGGTTCACAATTTTTCTTTAAAAAGTGCCATTTGAAAATACTGAAAATATGGATTTTGGGTATTAGATGGAAATATTGATTTTTAACTAATATAATATTCATAATTGTTTCATTTTGGAGACATTTTAATTGAGTTAAAATGTATTATTTTTTATCTTTTTAATAGTTCAAAAATGATTTTTCTCCCCAATATATAAAAGGGAACCTCCTCTCCTATCATCTCCACTCATAAAAATCATTTTTCATTTGATAAGAACATACCAAAAACCATAATAAAATTTCTACGTATATTCCATAGGTATTATATTTTTAAGGGTATTAACTTTATAAGGCTTAAAGTGTTTAAAAATGGAGTTTGTATAAATAAGAGGTATAATTTTTACTGGATGTTTTAGTGTTATTCATTAATCTACCTCCATAAAAAATTAATATAAATTTTGATATCTTAAATTATTTTTCTCCCATATAATTTGATTTTATTATAATAATTAATTTACATTAATCCATATCCTTGTTCATCAAATGGTAAATGAAACCATCGTTCGTGTGTACGACAGACTACCATCTCACGAACTGATGTAATTCGTTCTATTTCCCTATCGATCACAGATGGTTATATTTATAGAGTTAAAATATAAAAAATATATTTCTAATATAAAAAAATATGTAAATATAATTTATCATTTATTTTCATCCAATTTCATCAATTGAAAAATGATATTCTCATCCATGCGTATATGTGGATTACCAACTCCGTGAAGCAACATGATTCTTTTTTCATTACTACCTTACAAGGAAGGTATTTATAAGTGTATTTTAGGATATAATATTATAATTATGATATTATAATTATTATTCATTAATAAAATAATATTTAACTAAATTGTCTCATTTTATTTGAAAAATGGAAAATTTATTTTTCTTGAGTATGAGCTACCATCTCCATGATTTTAATGTAATTCATTTTTCTTAACCATATTATATTACTTTTCAATAATGTATAAATAATGAATAGTAAAGAAAATAATTTTATGATTATTATTTTGAATATGTTAAACAATGACGAATTTACCAAGGCCAACATACTGATGTCATTTTGAACTTTTTAACCAAACATCATTAAAATACTAGATGTGGGCATAAACAATTTTGTAACTAAATATGAAATTTAAAAAAATAAAACAATTATCTAATCAAAACAGAATAAAAACAGAATATTTTCTTAATAAAAAAATAATTGATAAAAATTTATTAGAAAGGATATAGAAAACCTACAGAATAATTCATAATCATGAAAAGAAAAACATTTCATAAAAAAATTCATTTTAAATGTTCTAAAGATTTAATTTCCAAATATTTTTTTCTCGGGCCATATTCTTAAAAATATTATATAATTTTATTTATATAAAAATAAATGAATTATAAAAAATAGATTTTTTCTTTTTTGAAATTATTTGAAATGTTTTGAGAAGGAATATTTAAGTTACTTCTATATATTTTTTTTAGAAAAATGGAAAAATGAATTTTCAATTTTAACACTTATTCTATATACTAATTTTCAAACCACCATATTAGTTATATGGTGTTTGAATTACATTATGATATATTATGTTTTTATACAAATAAAAATGCTCATTCCCATTGTTCATAGTATTTTAAAAAGGTATTTTAAATGGAATTAATATTTTAGTATCTGATAATGTTTATCTTATGTGTACCATGAATATTTTTATGATTATGTTGATGGAAATGAATTATTTCATGACTTAGGAATATATAATTGTTCTTGTAAATTTTTTATGATGATGAGCGATATTTAAATAACATATTGTTTTGGGAAATTCCAATATAGGTATATATGAATGGGGATCCAAATAGATCTCTCTAATGCATTGGGAAAAGGGGAAGAGTTAACTGGTTATAGTTTCTCCTATGAAATTATTTTAATTTTTCATGTGTCTTATTCTATTCATAAGAGTGACTATAATAGTGATATTGATATTATGTCCCAAGTTACCTAAAAGTTTTATATTTTCATTCTATGGGTTGTTTCAAAAATCCTATCATTCTAAAAGGTATTTGGATGAGATTATTTTTAGACGAATTATTAGGGTACTTTTTATTTGTAAAAAGATAATATTATGTGGAAAAAGGTTCAAAATTTTGCATGTATTAAAAGATACATTTATGAATCAAATTTTGAATTTTTTTTATGAAATGTTTTAATAAAATATTTTTTATAGTTTATTATGTGGGTTTGAAAAAAAAAATTAAATAAAAAGTTTATTATTAAAAATTAATTTTTTTGTAATGATCATTTATAGACTAAAATGTTTATTTTTTTAAATTTTTACATGCCTTATACTATGGATTTTGGGACATCCCATGTTTTCAATTTTTTTTCAAAGTTTTTTATGTATGTTTAGGGATATAGACATGGTCACGAATTGTTTTGATGATATATAAGGAAAAGAAAACATTTATTATATTAATGGTTTTGTATTGTGGAAAAAATTGATACTTAGTTGATGTTTTCAATTTTATATGTAAAATTTTATTATATAAGGATGATGAACTAATTATATAGAGAAATACATAAACATAACATAATGTTTATTTTTAGCGAAGAATTAAATTTATTTAATGTTGATGATGTTTTCAAGTTTATAATTTTAGATAGTTATTTTATAAATCCTAATAAAAAATTCTATAATATAATATACAGTATACTTTTAATCAGAATCTATTTTTAGAAAATATAAATCTTTTAAAAATAATCACATTTCTGTTTCATGAAAATTATTCATAGATTTTATCTGGAAATCATAATTATTCATACAGACCCCAAGACCCAACAAAAAACATTTTAATGTGTGGGATGGAAAAAATCATTTTATGGGATATAAAAAATAAGAAATAAAGAAAAATTTTATTCATTGAAAATTTATAATTCTTCACCGTTTCAAATAACAATTGTACTCAAAATAAATTTTTCCTTACCCAAGAAATACCTTTATCTACACAAATACTTTTCTAAAATATTTCAAAAAAATACAAAAAGAAATAAAAAAATATTAGTGGTTTCTATTAAATCACAACATCTCAAAAAAATCCAAATTTTATACTTTTCACCATTAAAATTATAATGACATTCCTTTATACATTACATCATTATATTATCTTGGGAAGTAATAATATTTCTAAAAAACCCAATATAAATCCTATATAAGACATGTTTTTATCTTCCAAAATAATTTCCACATCATTATTAAATTCACTCTTATAAATGAAAAAACCATATGATTGAGGTTGATACCCAATGAATTTGAGGGATATAAAGGATCAATCCATCCATAGTTTATTAAAGAAGCATCCATTAATGGTAAATAGCATAACCTTCTGTCCTTGGGTAATAATGGAAGCAACCAATATTAGTTTATAACATATCCACCCTTAAATGGTTTATAATGGAACCAACCATGATCCTAAAAAATTACTAATTACCATAAATGAACCATAACACATAAAATCCTTCATTATAAAAATATTATTTTCACCCATAAGAAAACATTTTTGGATATTTCAATATCCAATTTCTTCAAAAACCATTTATGAAAACTAAAATATCTAAAATAATGTGAAATAAGGGTTTTTATTGAATAAAACATTTTTTCTTTTAAGGGAATCCAAAAATAAAATAACAATTATGATGGTGGGAAAATTTATTGTTGTTGTATATGTTAAAATATAACATTCCATTTTTCTTTTGTAATGACAATAAAAACATTCCGTATAAAATAAATAAAAAAATTAATTCTGAATCACTTTTAAAGAAAGTATAAAGTGATAGAAAATATACATTATAATTCATTTATGTCCATATAAATTATTCAATAAAATAATTTTTTGAAAATGATATGGAATAAAAAGAGTTTTAATGGAAACATTAAAAAGGAATTTTTTAAAAGAAAACCTAGTATGTAAAATGTTAAAAGGATTCTTTTGGTAAAAACATTGTGATGAAAGTGAATTATGTGAAAAAATTACCTTTATAAACCATTTAATAATAAATAAGAATTTTTTTAATAATTTATAATAATATGTATATTTAAGAGAAAGATTCAGAAAATAAATATTTAAAAATTTTCAAATGTGACTATATGTTAAAGTATCCCTGTCCTTGAGTTCAAAATTTCACATATGTTATTTATATTTTTAATGACTAAAAAAATGATAATTATATAATTTATTAAAAAAAAAATTCATTATTTATTTTATTTCACTTTTTACCATGTCTTATACAATTAATTAATCAATTAAATTTACGCAAGATGTTTTGAGGACATTTGACTTATATGTCCAAAATGAATTCGAAAGGTTGACTAAAGTTAAATAGATTTTTTTTCAACATCTCCATAATAATATTCATAAAGTAATAGTAATTTTTGTACATAAATTATACATTTAAATCTTATCATTGATGTTGGTTATGAAAAATTAACCACGTTAAAATCATGAAGATGGTATGGTACACATACACATGAGTAACACTTGCATTTTCAACAATCACTATAAAATGACGGTAAGTAATTTTTTATGTTTGAATAATGATCATAATATCATAAATAAAGTTTTATTTCTTAAAATATAATTATATATTTCATTTATTTTATTTGGTGATCAAAAAAATCACATCACTTCATGGAGGTGGTAGTCCACATGTATGGACGAACAAAATTATCATTATTTAGTGACTATAAATGAATGAAAAATATATATTATCATTAAAAAATTATTAATATCTCATTAATATCATAATTATTTCACACATATATATCATATATTCATTAACATTTTCTTTATTACCTTCCATATAAAGCGTTTGTGAAAAACGAATAACATCACTTCATGAGGCGGTAGTCTTCCATACACATGAGCGACATTATCATATCCCACAATGAATGTAATGGTAGGTGGTATATAATATATAATAATTAAATAAATATAATTATTCAACAAATAAAATTTATCTAATTTAAATCCACCATTATTAGAATCCATGAGAGGTGATGATAAGAAACGAATTAAATAAGTACGTGAGGTGGTAGTCCATCATAAGCAAGAATGATGGCTCTGTTTCCCATTTGATGTTATAGGAGATCAATTTAGGATATTTAATTAACTAAACTTAATATTATTATGTGAGAGATAAGGTAGTTTTTATAAAATCATAATTGAAAAATCTTTTAATGATTTGGTGGAAAAAAACAAAACAAAACTTTATGTTAATATTGGTACCTCTTCTTCAAACAACCTCCTTTTCTTAGCTCCAAAAGCCATAATAGATGGATTTATGATATAAAAAGGGGGTCTATGTCATGGTTATGGAAATAAAGAATTTATTTGGGTTGGTCCTAGATAAAATGAAATTATTTTAAGTTATTAAGTAGAGGGGAGAGTGGGTGGTCCTTTATATGTGGGGGACAAGACACAGTTAGTATTTTTAAAAGATAAATGTGTACCCAAGTTTTTAATACGTAAAATGGATAAATGGATTATTATTATGACATATATTATATAAGGTCTAAATATTTCAATAAAATAACGTTTATAATTTTTGGGTCATTTTTGCGCTTATTTTTTTAGTTTAACCCATGTTAAACTTGTTTTATCCTTTATCATGGAAAATAATTTTTTAATGTATTAAGAATTTATTATATAAAAAATTAAGATGAACATAATATATAATGTAAACTATTATGATTCAAAATATTGTTCCATTTTATCTAATTTGAATCATAAAAGTAGTATACTTTAATTCAATATAAAACCCATAGATGTGATGAAAAAGAGGGTTTTCAAGAAATCTTATTTCAAGAAGAAGATGGTTTTATATTAATTCTATGATTATTAATCATCATTATATGAGATTAAATTATTATTTATAGATATAAAAAATGAACATTTTAATTAAATCATTCCCCATTATAGGATGTTAAAATTAAGAAAATGTAGAATCATTATTCACTTTTAATCTGGTTTTTAAAAAAAATATTAGTTTTTAAGATGAAAAATAAACTTATTTTATAATATAGTATAAATATGATTTAATTGAAATTAATTTTAATAAAAATAAAAAAATAATACTTTGGTTACTTGATATCAAAATAAAATATTAATGGGACTCTTAAATAACTAAATTTATTGAAAATAAATCATAGTTTTATGAAAATTAGTATTTTTCAATATTAACTGAAAAAGTATAATTTTACAAAAAATAAAAATATTTCCCCCTATAATAATTATAATATTCTGATGTAAAAATTAATTCCATTTTATCATATAATTTTTCTAAAATTTTTATAAATTATCAATAATATTGTTTTACAAAATGTAATAAATAACATTTTTCACGAAATCATATTTTTAATGAATTAAATAACATTACTAAAATATGAATTATTGTTTTCCAAGAATTAATCAACAAATCTATATTGAGTAGGAAATTTATATATAAATTTTATAAGTTTGTTAATACTATTCATACCTACCAATTTAACAACTTGGTTATAATGGTCTAAAATAAAATAATATTATTTCATGGTTCATTTAAGCTCGATGTTACGTGTTTTGTATGCTTTCGAGGATATATTTTTTTGTAATGTCATAGTGTTATAATATCACTTCTTTTATAAATTAAGGATTAAATTTTATGTTTCCCTAAAAATTAATGATTTCAATATTTGAAAACAGCTTTGTCAAAAACCCACATCATAAACAGGGTTAATAAAAAATCACCATAATAGAGGGAATGATAAATATAAAGGTCATATAGAGTAACACATAACTAGTTTTTAAAGAGTATTATTTTATTGGAAATTGAAAACATGGATTTGTAATTAAGATCTTTTTAAGAGGTTGTGTGTATACGTATTTTTGAGAGAAAATACCATTGATTTATTAAAAATGAATAATATTATTTAATTTATGATCATTTTTCATATATTGATGTGTATCTTTTTACCATCTAGGCTTAGAAATCAGTGAAATATATTTTTTTAGTATAATTTAATACATTAATAAATTTCAATTAAAATATTTTCATTTTCTTTATATGATTAGTATTCAAGATAATTTTTTCAGGCCTGAAGAAATTACATAAACATTAAATAGATCTCACAATCCCCAAAAGAATACCCAATTATTGCTCTTATCTTTAAACATTAACCACAACCATAATGGTTAGCGTAAGGTAATATGATTCCAAAAATGAATAAACCATCACATGTAGAAAACTAATTTTATCTCTGACATTCAAAATTTTTATAAAAAGTTTATGCTAAAGAATAAATTAGGTAAAAATCCATCAATTTCATCAAAATATTCATGGATATGATTGAAACCCAAAAATAATATGGATTTAATAACATATTCTTTTTAGATTAACATAACATTTGTCTCCCAATAAAATCAATCACATTTAATGATACATACTAGCAATCTATATTTCCTAGTCCAAGAAACTGTATGATATAATAATATTTTCCATAAATATATCACATTATCACAGAGTGACAAAAAATTCCAGTATGCTTCAAAAAGAGAATTGAATCTTTATTCCTCAAATAAAATCCTATAAAATTATTTCTACTTGAATCATATAATGTAAGCAAAAATTATAGCTATATTTTTCCAAAATAAAGTTATTAACCTAATCATCTAATCATTTTCAATCCATTAGTTACCTCTAAAATAAAAAATATGTTCAAAAAATAAATATATGATTTTATTGTAAAATAATTTGAGTAAAAATTTATGTCATAATAACCATGCCATTACATAGTCTTGTGGTAGGAACTCCCCCCATTTCTCCATTCGGTTGGGTGTTCAAGTCATATGGCCTTCCCAAATGTGATATGTCATTTTTTTAAACTATAATAATATACTTTATATAAAATTCAAATAAATATGATTAATTTTTTAATAATCAATGATTATATATACCAAAAATGTTATAAATAACATTTAAAATATGTACACAGAACAAAAAAATGTTTTCTCAATTATCATTTTTACATTTTAAGATTAGTGTTACATATACCATGAAAGTATATCAAATCTCAATAAATATCTCCTAATGTACTTCTATAACATAAAAAATCAAAATTGTAATTATGAATTTAAACTCACTATCTATTGGATTTGGTTGCCCCAAAACAACATCTGTGTAATTTATAATAACTGGTATTCATAGTTTTTAATATTAATAATCATCTTATCACATTATGATTTTTTTCTGCATAACATAGTATTTGATAATGTCCCAAGAGTAGCAGTCTCACTAAAAGGACATAGTAGTTCCCCACTATGATTAGAACCTGAAAGTGCTATGAAACTATTCATAAATATATGTTATATAGCTGGATGAAGTCATTTGAGGTTCATAAATGATATTGGATACGTGGAGTCGAAACTCATTGGACATTGAGGCACTGTTTCATGGTGTAGTCCCTTGTTCATTTCCATTATACGATATTATGAGAATGAGACAAACTAATAAGAAATAAACCTTTATATGTGTTGTTGGATGTTCCTATCTACGAATGTGTGTATTGAGACTTATAATTTATTATGATTATTATTAATTATTAGTAGTAACTTAATATAATTAACTGATGAAAATCATGATGACAGATGTTCTTGGTGAGGTTGGGTATGTTGGGTGAGCCATGAGTAATATTATTTTAATTAATAATGCAAGAAAGGATTTTCTCATTCTATTCTTTAATAGATTTGGATATCTTAGGGCCTTTGATAGAAATGACATAGCCCAAATAAATCCATTTCCATGGTGTTATATAATAATTTTCAATTTTCAAGAAGTCAAAAAAAAAGAGACATCAAGAACATAGTTTGATGGTGCTGATATGAAACCTACTTGGTTTTAGATATCTTGATAAAGGGATTATATTACAGAGTAGGTTTCTGTATGATGTATTATTTTATTGTGGAAATAAATTCATTCTCTATGTGTACCTTGGAATGATTCTAGATGCTAACCTTAAACATTAAGATATTTCACTGAATGACACTAAGAAAAAGGTCTAGATGGTAACACACAATGAGTATCCAGGATCTCCTTTTAATAATAATAATAATCATCATCATAAATATTTAATAATATTCGTACATGTTATTATCATAAACATCTTAATAATTAGTCATGTTTTCTTTATAGCATATATCATATCACAAGTTATTCAAGAGAACATAATGTGACAAAAATATTTAATAAGTATTTATTTTCTATTTAGTGAATATAATATTTTTTTAATTAAAAAATAATTTAGTTACATTTATTTAATAAATAAATAGTCATTACTAATATCTTGATAAATATTTTTTAGGAATGGTTGATCGAGTTTAATGGTCATGTGAGAAAAAATAAAAACTAAATGTTATTTGATTGAATAATATTAATTATTTATAAAGAAATGAACACGTTGAGAAGTAATAATAATATTAATATTATTTAACATGGGGTTTAGTAAGTATTAAATAAATAATAAAGCACACTTATAGAACAATTTTATTTTAGGAAAGTGGTATATAAACCCAATCATATTTTTTTCAAAAGGAGGAAATTCATTTGTTTAGTTATGAAAAATAGATTTGTAGAATCCTCTCAAGACCTAGATAGCCCCCTTATCCAATAATTATCCCAACAATAGAGAGATATATTTCTATAAAACCCATTATCAAGTAAATATGGATCCATCATAATGTTTTGTAAGCGGTTCTCGAGGTTATCAATGGTTGGAAACACAAGAAATAGGATCTGTCATGATAACACCCAAATATTCCTACAGAAACATTTAGTGATTTTTGGAAAACATGTAGATCACTTCTTGGGGAAATCTGCACTTGATTTTTACAATGCAATGATAATAAATTCATATTTGTTGTCAGATCCATCAATGAGGAAATAATTCAATCAAGGTAATTAATTAAATAATTAAATTAATTATAAATAATATATGATGATACTCTCTATGGTTATTTCATTCTATACCTTGTATGTTTTCTTTGATTAAATTCCATAGTTTAATATGTTTATCATTGTTTAAATCAAAGGATAATCATTGATCAGGAAAAAAATATTTTTTTTCATGACCCAACACATGATTCCGCTATGCACTGAACCTACAAGTGGAATCAAAGTGTTTAAATAATTATTTTTAATTATTCATGTATTTTTTATTGATTTTTTAATTGTGATTTAGTTTTCAATTCATGTTTAATCATTCTTTTAATCCTAATTCTTATATCTTCTTCTTGCTCCTTCATTTCCCATTAATATAATCAATTTGATTGATTTTATGAACAAAATAGAATTTAAGAAATCATCTGGAGGTGCTGAGTATTATGGTTAGATATAATTGGAGTATATTTCATGTAACCATATTCACACTCTATTTACTTATGTTCAATGCATTTAGAATTAATTCAGATGTTAATTCAAACAATGTAAACTGATGAAACAATGTAAATTTATTTCTTACATTGTGTGTTGATCAGGACAACCCGGTGTATGGTTAGCTGGAGTACACACCATGTATCCCACATACATGATGTGTAGTCCCTTTGAGACATATATGAGCAATGTATTACCATACATGGCCTACCTGACAGGTGACCATGTAACTACGAGACCACATTTTTTGAAGTCGTTTATAAATTAAAATTTTCTTATTTTTTTAGGAACAGTTTACATGCCAAGTCTATAGGTACGTGCCTTAGATAGATGGTTAGCAATGTACACACTGTATATCTCTCCAGTTCATGCCTTGTTCTTATTCCAAAATAATAATATTTTCAATTTATTTTTTTATACCATGTAAACCTTATCAACATTTTCTTATGTGTGGTCATAAAATTGATATGAAATGCCATGTTATGAGTTTTAATATATATATATATATATATATATATAATTTTAATTAATATCGTTTTTATGGTCACTTATGAATATTATATATGAGTTTTATTATAGTTTCGACTCTTTGTGAATTTAATCATAACACATGACCAAAATATAATGTAATTCTAGTAATCATTTATTTAATATTACTAGTCATAAAAGTATGATATACATATTGTATGCTATATGTCACAAAAGTAACACTGTGAATGAGTGTAATACATATTGGTGGATTCAAACAGATATTCACCATCTTTCCTCCAAGGTATATTCATTTAAATAATTAATTTTAAATAAATTTGTTAAATTTTTTTTAAATTATGAAGGATAATAATTTCATTTAAATTTAGATGAGAATTATGAAAAAATATTTGATTGATTAAAGACAATAATTAATTGATTCTTGAACGATTTATTCTAAATAAGACAATTAAGAATTGAATATTAGTTTAATAAAATAATTAATTCATTGTATGCATTTGTATGATCATGAGAATTCAACATACCTTTGTATGCAATAAGTTTCATTTAATTAATTATTAAATTAAATTATTGGCATGTATCTCATCTCTACTCTTATTATGTAAGGGTCTGCGTGCCCATGGTTTCTTTAATGTAAACCCATTTTCTCTAGCCTACACGTGAGTAAAAGAATATGTAATGTATGGATATCCAAAACTTGTTGATGTGTTTCATGTATGGAGTTGAGGTGAAATCATTCCATGAGAGACAAGTATGTGGATATGTGGAAATCTATTACATGAATATTAATTTTTTCAAGGTATTTTTCCCCAACATCAATGGTTAGTTTATCAAATGCTAGATAAACTAACAATTAGTACAATTTCATGATCATTACCCTTTATTATTTTAGTTCATTGAATTTTTAGGGTTATTTAATTATGAATTTTTTTTCACGTTCACCAAAATTAATGAAATTTAAAAATAATGCAATATAGAACTAAAATAAATTGCCTAATGTGTAAATGTTTTCAAAGACATGGTTAATAACTTTAGTAAATGCACTTCATATTAAAAATAATGTTATAAATATAATAATTGGAAATTTTTTCCCAAAAGTATAAAACCCATTATTAATATATAGTTAGTCAGTATAGCCTTCCACTATTTCAGTTAAAATTGTACCATAGATCAATGTGCTGGACCAGCTAAAGTTGTAGTGCTATCAATTATCAAGGAATTATAAATTGAAGTTTTGTTTTGGGTTAACTTAGTTCACATCAAGGGTTCACTACCAATGTATTATTTGGTGTAACTGAGAGACAATGGTCAAGGAAATACAATGTATGAATTTTAGGATTGGCATTTCCACTTAGAAAATCAAGGATTGGTGAGTTATTGTAGTTGGAATTTGGAACACCTAACTAAAACCACTCAATTTTTTTGACCAACCATTGTTGGGGTAATTAGAAGTTCAATGTAGATTCATTCCACTAGAATGTCCAAGAAACAAGATATTTTGAGGCCCATGGTGAGGCCTATTGGATTTCAATAAAATAATGAGAGACTAAGAAATATTATATTTATTTATTTGACAAAATTTTATCAGCTAAATTACTGAAATTCTTTTCATCTTATTTTGTAGAAAAATCATTAAAATGACATCAAACATTTCACTATTATTAATACATGATGAGGAAAAATTTCTCAAAAACATGGATTTATAATAGTGACAAAGGCACTTACATGTTATCCTTATCAATGAAAAGAAATCATTTTTCCTAGAAGAACCTATTCCTGATGTTCCTGGTAATGAGGTAAGTGATGAATTATTTTCAATATATGATTATTTTTAATAATTCCACATATTATCAATTTTTTATTCAA
The DNA here is from genome assembly GCA_963277665.1 of Viscum album. NCBI lineage: Eukaryota > Viridiplantae > Streptophyta > Magnoliopsida > Santalales > Viscaceae > Viscum > Viscum album. The sequence goes on from OY728128.1 coordinate 719,160,778, forward strand.
AAATTCATGTACAAAGATCATTGGAAGAAAGATGGGGACATGGATGCATATAACATGATGTATCAACTTCATGATCTTTATCAAGAAAATGTGAGACAAGAGAGGTATGAGATCACCAATTCATTGGTTAAAAGTAAGATTTGATATTCTATGAGAGATGGTCCTCATGTAGTTATGGTTACTGTCTATATTGAATGATTAAACATTGTAGAGATTACATTCTTGGATGAGTTGCACACAGATCTCATTCATTCATCACTACCCATTACCTTCTCCAGTTTTATTGTTAATTAAAATATGAGATATAATTATAATTGTATTTCAAGACATTATAATTTGATTTTCCATGTAGATAAGGACATGGGTTGTGATAAACCCACAGTACTTATAGAGAAAAATAAAAGTAAGAACAATGAAAAGGATTACAATAATCACAAAGAGTCTAAAACTCCCAAGAACTGCCATTTAAAGAAGAAGAAGATATAGAGGTAGGGCATAAAAACGAGCCAGTATGTTTTTCATGCTGACTGTTCGGCAACTGGATGGAGAAATACTCCTAGAATCAAGGGGATTCTAAAGGTGCATTCGTTATCGAGTGTAATATTTCAATATCTACACATTGGTTATAAGATATTGATTGTGGTACTCACAACCATATCCCAATACAAGAACCAAGTATATTTTGAATGATTGCTAGCATAGAGTTTCATACAAGAGCTTTTAATGGTGCAAGGGTGGATTCTCTTGGATTTGGTGACTTCCACCTTTCATTTAAAAAATGATTTTGTTTTGAAAATATTGTTATTATCAATCTATGGTTACAAAGAAAATAATTTATATCACCTACCTGGATACAGATGGGTTTAATTGCATGTTTAGAAATAAATTTTTTTTCTTCTATAAAGAAATCTTATGTTTTGTTATGGAAAATTTAGAAAATGGTCATTATGTATTAAATTATGAAAAACAAGCATTGGAAATTGATAACGAATCATTTTCACACAACTCATATAAAAGGGAACTTATTTACTTTTAACATGTACACACACAGACATGGAAAAATTCCCAAAGCTAACCATGAAGGAAAGAGAAGAATACAAGCTCAATTGAAAGGAAGGTACATCAAAATAAGTACAAGCTACAGAGGTCATTCTCCAAGGCTCCTACCTAAAGGGTAGGTACAACTCTCTATTGTATGTCATTGCAGCACACCACATCTATCGATCCACCTCTGAGCACCATCTAGTCCTGGCCCCCCAATATCCTGGTCAAATCAGTCCATCTTCCGCACATGAAATGACATGTGCAGACAAAGCCTGTGCAAGGGTGGGTATAATAATAGTCAGTAGGTTCCCCGAGACCCCTGAATTTCTATAATTAATCCATGAAGGAAAACCCCACAATGGAAATAACATTGAGGTAATACAAATAAAAAAGATCTCAAAAACATTTCACAAAGTAAAAGGATAATATCACCACAGTTATAACTTAAGTACAGATGTATAGATGATTAGTTGTAAAGCTAGATTTTCTTATTCTACCAAGAGGCTCTACTGCTGATCCACCATGGGTCTCTAGGTGCTGAACCACTTAGGATTTATAGGTGTTGAGCCACATAGGATAGCTAGGTGCTTCCCCACATAGGATTGATAGGTAATGACCAGCAGATTAACGCTACGTGCTAACCCACATGGGATCGATAGGTGCTAACCCACACAGGATCACTATCATTCTTCACGTCACAACCAACCACAAGATTCCCGCACATAGAATACTTGATTCCGAGAAGAGCCACTCCACAATCCATTGGTATTAAATCAACCATCATTAATTCCCACATAGATAAACCTCAAAGGACTTTCTCATCGTAAGGGTCTCAACTCAATAGACAGTGCGTCGAACGGATGCTCGATCTGTAAGATATAGGCATTTTTGTAAAAAGGGACTGATAGAATTTGAGTCTGATCCAACCCATCAACATTCCTATATCCTCCAAAACTCAGATAACTTATCACATAAGGACCATATTGTCACAATGGTTCCAAGGCCACTAACGTCGCATCAATCGGACGCCCGATTTTAGAGATACATGAGTTTTAGTGAAGTGAGGCTGGTCAGGTTAGGGTCCGATCTGACCTAGTTGGATCGACTCGACCCAACCCTATCCTGGGGTCCAGTATGGGTCCAGACCTTCCCACCCATTGGACCAGTGGGTTTCGACCTGGTAGGATAGGTTCAGCCCAGTGGCAGGTCCAGGCCACAGAATGGGGTGCGACCCGCAAGAAGAATCCAAACTGGCATGGTGTGGTCCGGTTCGCTAGCCCGGACAGAGGCACATCTAGTTTCCACATGGGCGTGCTATCTATCACCGTCCCTTCGACCATCATAGTTGGAATGTGGCCATCTATTACACGTGAACTCAGATGAGTCGGTGTGCCTCCAGCTCACCCGAGCTACCTGGGTAGGCCGCTACTCCACACTGAGCCGATGGGCCCCGTGCCTCCTCGCCAACACAACCAACTAGTTGTAGCCTCCAATCGGTATGGTGTATCTGTGGTTTTGCTACCACCCTCTGCCCGTAGTCGCCGCCAACTTATTCCATTGGTGTAACCTTCTTCGAGCTATTAGAACAGCTTTGGTGGCCCATTTCATGATCCACTTGCACCTACAACATCGGTAGGATGTCGTCTTCATTGTGAAGTCCTCATAATTGTGTTGTTGAAAACAAGAACATTCAGTCCTAAAAATACACAATAAACAACTATAGATGAGTTTTTGGGCCTTGTGTTTTCCATCTTGTGCCCTCTGCGTTAGATTTTAAGCGTGGGGAAAATTATTTACCACACAGCAAAAGTAAAACCCCAATTCAAATCCCCTCATTAGAACCTTCTGCAAAAAACGAATGGATCTCATATCAACCCGTTAGTTGGTAGATCCATGATCATTGTTAATTTCATGAATGAGGAATGAATTACAGATTACATAGAATTCATAATCCCATACCTAGACACATTGGATCCATTGAGAATAGAGGAAGAGTTCTACGACATCATCGATCCATGATTGATGGCATTCACCGCCGCTCGTCGACCACTAGATCCAATCCTACAATTTTTGTCGCTTCATTATTTGTTCATTGTTAGAGAGGGATTCTGCCATCAGTTTATCATTGATTCCACATATTTTTTTAATCCCCAAACTCCAACATGTTTTATTAATAAAATAAACAAGGGTTGCGACGTTGCGATCATTAATGACACTCATTAATGACCCACATTTAATGATCCATTAACGAACTATTAAAATAAAATAATTGTGGTTAAAAAGAAGCCATTAATGGCCCTCTATTAACAATGTTCATTGTTGCACCACTGTTTCACCTTTATCCACTAAACAATGTGAAAAATAAATTAACTTTGGAAATTCTATTTTATTATTTTATTTAAAAACTACCAAAAATTGTTTTATGTCCGACCCTTACTGGTTGATGTTATGTCATTTTTAGGAGAATTATGGAGTTCCAAGTTCAACGATGCCCTCATAATTATGATCTGATAACCTGTCCAAATGTTAGAAAATCGGCCTGACACATTTACATAAAATACCTTTGAAAAGCTAAAGATTACATTCTGGTCTCAATCAGCCTCGAAATCACGTGTTTTCAAAGACTATGGTCTTAAAATAATTCCATTTAATTAAAAAAAGTAGATATTCTGATTCATTAAATTATCCCCACTTTAATGATTTAATTCCTCGAAATCCGAAATAAAGGCTAATAAAACAAGTGGTTACTAAAAATTAATTATATCCCCCAGATCCCATGTGCTCTCTTAGAGGTTCCCATGCTGCCGCCGAACATGAACTAGAGTAATCGACTATTTATGAAGGACCTGCTCCTGTCTATCCTTTAGCTCCATTGTGAACTCCGCAAATGTCACCCCATCATCAATGTCCATATCTCCCTAGTCAATGACATATGATTGACCATGCACGTACTTCCTCAGCTAGGACAGGTGAAAACATCATGCACTAGGTGCATCTATGGGGGAAAATCTAGGAGGTACACCACCTCGCATGCTTCGTTGAGAATTCGAAAAAGATTGATGAATCTGAGAGATAATTTTCCATGCCAACCAAATATCTGCAATCCCCATTAGGGAGAGTCTCGATGGAAAACATTGTCTACCTCATAGAACTCCAAGGATATCAGACTCCTATCATCATAGACACTTGTATGCTATGTGCTGTCCTCATCCACTCCTAGATGATCTGTACCTTCTTAGTGGTTATCCGTACCTACTCTAGACTCATGAGTGCTGACTTCCCTGGGTTTTTCCAACATATAGGTGATCTACATGGCCGCCCATACCAAGCCTGAAATGGTGCCATGCAAATGGTGGTGTGAAATCTATTGTTGTACGCAAACTCCACCAATGTTATTTGGTCCTCCCATCTACAACTAAAATCTAGGACATAAGAAAAAAACATCTCCTTCAAGGCCTATTTGGTCTATTCTATCTGACCATATGTCTGGGGGTGAAAAGTTATGTTTAAGTGCATATGAGTCTCAAACACCTCTTGAATCCCCCTCCACAACCAATATGTAAATAATGCATCCCGATCTTAGACGATCATTGAAGGTACCCGATGATGCCACACTATCTCCTAATCGTAGAGGCACCCAATACCACAAACCTCGGTTTCTGTAGCGCCACCCTTTATCAACAATTTTCTTAGTAGCACTGATAATGTAGTTGATTTATCAGTGCTTTTTCCAAGCACTGATAAAGTTTATATTACAAAACAAAATTCATGAAAATAATATATTTTTATATATGTATGTTTATGTTGATATAAATATAATATAAATTTTTAAAATATGTTTTAGATAAGTATAAATAGATTATTACATTTAATATATAATAAATTTAGGAAAAATTTATTTAAAATATTTCAAAAAATGTTTTTAATTAATAATTTTCTAATTATCATTGATTAATAATCTTTTAATAACAATTTTAAGACCCAAAAAATAAAATAAATAGAAGATCTAAAATACATTGAAAATGGAATGAAAACATCAAACGATAATAACTTTTGATCTCGGTGTCAGTTTGAACTTTGCATTATATCAAATCAAATCCTGCAATGAGATTTATGTGCTAGGGACCCAAGGGAACCTTCAATCATTCTTTTAAAGGCCCAAAAGGCCCAGAAGGCCTCCAAAACTGAGTTTTTAGTCGGTATTCCCTGATTTGTTTTACATTCAAATGGGAATAATGTCTAATACGGTTGTCCTTTAGTCCTATACCATATATCATATCGCTTTTTTTATTTTCATCTATTCTACTGGTTGTGGAGTTGAAACAGGCTTCTAGATTAGAAGTTATGCTTGTTTTTAAATTTTATGGATTTTCAAATACACATGTATATGTATTTATTCATAAATATATATATATGGGAGAGTGTGTGTGTATGTGTCTGTTCGTGTCTCTGTGTCTGTGTGTGTTGAATATATGTATGTATGCATTTATTATTTTATTTATAAACACACATGATTTTTTTTTTATAAATTTACTTAAAACTAATCTTATAAATATTTATTAATATAAAAATAAATATACAGATAAAAAATTATAACTAAATATAAATATAAATATATATAAATAAATAAATATAAATATATATTAATATACTAATAAATATTTATATACTAATATATGAATAAATATAAATGTATTAACATTATTAAATATATTTATATTAACATACAAATAAATATAACTATATATATAAAAAATATATATATTAATATAAATATATATATATATATGTATATATTTATATATGAATATATATTTATATATATATTAATATATGAATAAATATGTGCGTATCAATATAACTAAATAAATTTATATTAATATGAATCTATATTAATATTCGAATATATATATACATATACATATATATATATATATATATTATTAAATAGAGAAAAAAACTAAATAGCTTAGTGGTAAAGTTGTTGGCGCGCAAGGGGGAGGTCTTGGGTTCAATATCGGGTTGAATGAGGTGTGGGCGAGCAAGTGTGGGTTGCGTGGGAAAGTGCATCATGTAGGAGAGTGGGAGGGGGTCTGCCTAGTACTGATAGGGGGGTTAGGGTTGTTAAAATCTCCTCGAGCATTGTATTTTCTTCTTAATTTTTTTAAATTTTATTTCCTTTTATCAGTGCTAAAAAACTGTTGATAAAAGGAGTATTTTATCAGCACTAAAAAAAGCACTTTTAAAAGGGATCCCCCTTATTTTCTCCTAAATTAACAATTCTTTTTTTAGAACTATTAATTCCCCTTTCTAGCACTGATAAAGGTCATATTTGCAATAGTGACCCTATGCCCTCTAGCGATTCATGATCCCATATGGGTAGGAATTGAGCCAACATGGTGAGTCCGTCAATGATCACCTAGATAGAATCGTGTCCCTTGGATGTGCATGGTAACCCCATCACAAATTCCATGGAGATATAGTCCCACTTCCACTCTGGTACCTCAAGTGGTTTTGTCAGTCCTGCAAGGACCTGATGGTCGACCTTCACTTACAGATAGGTGAGGCATCGTGAAACAAACTCTACTACTATTTTCTTCATCCCTGGCCACGAGTACTGACATTGGAGGTCCCGATACATCATCTCCACACCAGGATGTACCACCAAATGGGATGTATGGAACTCCAACAACAACTCCTCCCAAAAGGTCACTGGTACTACTATATACCCTATGAAAAGGATTACATGCTCCCCACCTATAGAAAATCTATCAGGAGATTGTCCTAAGGATATCTGAGCACGTCAAATCTTGAAGTCAACATCCACATGTTTTTCCTCCCTAAAAAACTATAATAGTGGTTGAGTGATAGTCTTGGATGGAGTTAAGTTGCTCCATCACTATCCATAAAGGATATATACATTGCAACTAGCTTCTCTGTCGCCTCACTCAATAGTTTTAAACCAGACCTCTTTCTGAGTGATCCTACCACCACATTCCCCTTCCTAGAAGTATATAATATCTCATAATTCATAGTCTTGGAGGAACTCAAACAATCACCACTATCTCAAGTTCATGTCCTTCTATGGGAAGATATATATAGGAATCTTGTGGCCAAAGTAGACAGTAAACTATTCACCCATCAAGTAGTGTCACTGAATCTTCAAGGAAAATACCTCTACTACTAAATCTAGGACATGGGTCACATAGTTCTTCTCAAGCTACCTAAACTTTCATGAGATGTAGGCAATCACTACACACTCCTACATCAGGAAACAACCCAGTCTGGTATTTGTTGCATCACATTATTCCATGTAGTCGATGCCCTCCTCTAGAAACCTCATGTTGGGAGTGTTGGTTAAACTATGCCTTAGCTGCTGGACGCTCTTCTGGAACTTATTTATCTATAATAAGGTTTTCCAGTCTTTTTAAAATCTTTCATAGGTGCTTCTACTTTGGATAAGTCAGGCACAAACCTCCAGAAGTACTCATCCAATCATAAAAAACTCCACACCTCGGCCATGCTTTTTGGGTGTCTCCCAAGAAAGAACCACCACCACCTTTACCAGGTCCACTGAAACTCTATCCTCCAAGATGACGTGTTCTAGAAATTGGACCTCCCAAATCCAAAACTTTCACTTCGAGAGACTACCATAAAGATAGTTCTCTCATAGTGTGTCTATGAATATCCACAAGTGTGTAGAATTACCCTCCTCCAATGCTGAGTAAACAAAGATTTAATCAATGAAGACTACCATGAAATGATGAAGGTTATGCTAGAAGATCCTATTCATGAGTCCCGTGAACATTATAGGGGAATTGGTCACACTAAAAGGAATCACTAAAAACTCATAGTGGTTGTACCAGCATCTAAAACTTTTCTTCGGTACATCTTCATCTCCCACCTGAAGACGATGATAGCCTACTCTGGGGTCTATCATCAAGAAAAAACTTTCTCCTTTATCTTATCGCAGAGGTATTCAATCCTCCGTAGTGGATACATCTTCTTCACCGTCACCTATTTCAGGCGCAGGAAGTCCACACATTGCCACAATCTCCCATCTACCTTTTTGGGAAACAACATTAGGGCTACCCATGGAGAATCATTGGAGCTTACAAACCCCTTCCATTGAAATTACTCCAACTATACCCTCAACTCACGAAGTTCTGTGAGAGCCATCTAGTATGTAGTTGTAGATATCAGTGCCATCCCTAGGTACAAGTGAATGAATAAGTCTACCTCTCTTTGAGGAGGTAGTCATGGGATATCTTCTATAAATACATTATCATAATCATCCACCACTATTGAAAAGCTCAAACTATCCTCGTCTACTACACCAAGGGAGTGGCTAGACAATAGGAGAATGATTGGGTGCACCCTCCTTGGAGAAAACCCATATCATGCTGCAAATGTTCCCCTCACACTGATGAAAGAAAACCCGATCCCATCCTCATGGACTCACCACACTTTTCACCTAAAATAGTCAATCTGATCAAGGATGGTGGATAACTAATCCCTACCTATGATGATGTCATAAGTCCTCTATGTTTCTACTTGAAGATCCCATCCGAATCTCTCACCTCATAGAGTAATCTCACACTATCGGCACTAGTGTGTAATCATCGAATCCTCTTTTATAGGAGTCTCGAATCGTAAGGATCGAGAAAACGACTCCACCATAATCTCTGAGCATTGAATGAGGCCTATTGAAAATAAAGAGTCACTTGTACTTGTACACATAATATCTACATATAAGGTGGTGTAAATAGATATCAGACCTCTAATCATCTCTAGAGCGTCGTTGTCATTGGCCACCAACACCTGAAGTGGGCCTCGCCCCTATCCACATACTCCCAGAGCACGTGGTGGACCTCATAGTGGTGGTGGTGGTGGTAGTACCTCAAACTATTGTCCACCACCTACTACTCAGCGTACTCCCCGGCCATGTCCTCCGCCTTGCAGACCTCCACACTCAAACTTCTATTGTTGTCTTGGTAGTCCCTTGACTGCTTACTGGTCATCCTTGTGGGTAGTTAGATAGTCACAATACATGTGTCTATGTCCACCAAAAGAGTAAAAACCCCATACCTCAGATGAACTCCAATAACTAGGAAGCTCCTCACCTCTAAACCTATGTCCTGGGGTCGTAGTCCAAAAGGTCTAGCCCATTTGGGCCTCTTCCTTGTCTGCCTACTGCCTACTGCAGATGACTCAACCAACTGTCTTCTATTGGGGGATCTCACCATTGATTCCTACTCAGGTAGGGTGCTCTAAACTAATAGGGATTTCCCTAGCACTCCAACCTACACTAGGATGTTGAGTGACATCATCAACTCCCTAATATCTAGTTTCAGTCCATGTTCAATGGTTTGGAATCTAATTAATGGGTCTCGTACCATGTTTATGGAATAATGGGATAGGTCGATTAAACTCTCTAAGTACTGGGTCACAGTCAGGCTACCATGTTATAGGTGTAGTAATTCTTGAATACACATAGAATGTAATTTCACTGGAATGAACTCCTCCATGAAGAGGCTCTCTAAGTCCGACCAGACAAGGGTCTCCTCCTCTTGTGTCTGGAGCATCAAGCACTACCACCACATTTTCGTACCCTAAAGAAGGATAGTGACTAGAACTACGATATGTTCTATAGGTGTATCTACTAGTAAAAAACCCTGAGTAACTGCCTCCATCCAATCCTTGTCTACTTGAGGATCCATCTAACCTCAAAACCTCAGATGCCACTGTCTCTAGAACTCGTACAACGTGCTCTGTCAGCATCCACTTTCCACTGGTGTGGAATTGTGGAAACTACTGATCTTTGAGTGGTGGGGCTACTGGTACACCACCTGTTGGTGCTTTCTCTTTAAGTGGTCCCTGTACCAACACATCATCGCTCGCTAGACCATCATCCTGCTCTCTCACTAAAATCCTATGTGGTTGTTTTCGTGGGGGTATCCTGTATAGAAACAGATGTTCCACAGTAAATAATTTATACTTGATGATCTTACTCAAAAAAGATCAAGAGAAAAACATTTCAAAAACACATGCAACTATTTTTTTCACATATGGAGTCGAAAAATATAATTCAAGGTCCTGGGGTGTGGATACTTCGCCAGACGCACCAACACTGGACTCCCAGGACTAAAATCCAAAATCATGAAACTCAAAACTATTTCCCTTATTGAAAAAATACAAACTCATAGTTATTCTAGTAGAACTGACCGTCCTCTGATAACTCCTTTCCACGACCCATCCCAGGTGGCCCATGTAAGGACTACCCCAAGCCCTCCTTCCCTAGGCCAGGGGATGGTGACTAGCACCGAAAAACCATATCCTAAAAAGGGAAGGCAATGAATTTAAACATGTACACACACATATAAAGAAAATGACAGAAGTCAAACTATGAAAGAAATAAAATCAAAACAACCACTACAAAGTACCACCACTGAGAGTGAAGTGTGTAAAATGAAGGTAAAGGGGATAGAATACAAGACCAACTGAAAGGAAGGTACAAAAAAATAATTACAAGCTCTATAGGTCATCCGCCTAGGATCCCATCTGAACGGTATGTACATCTCTACATCAGATGTCACTGTCGCACACCTTGTCTATTGATCCACCTCCAAGCACCATCTAGTCCTAGCTCCCAAAAGTTCCGCTCAATGCTATCTATCCTCTACATAAGATACAACAGGTGCATGCAATGATCATGTAGGGGTGAGTATAACAATATTATGTAGGGACCCTGAGACCCCCAAATGTCTCTTATTAATCCATAAAAAAGAAAACCAAAAAGGAAATACCACATAGGTAATACCACTAAGAAATATCTCAAACACATAGCAAAAAGTAAAAGACTCTACTCACCCTAGGTATAACTTAAGTACATATATAAAGATGATTAGTCATAAAGATATATCATCTTATTATGTTGAGAGGCTCTACTGCTGATCTACATAGGGTTGCTAAGTGATGACCCACATAGGATCGCTAGGTGGTGACCCACAAAATATCACTACGTTCTGACCCACATAGGATCACTAGGTGCTGACCGACATAGGATCTCTATTCGTAGAGTAACCCCAAAGGATACTCTCCTTGTAAGGGTGCCAACACAAGAGACAGCGCGTCGAATGAATGCTCAGTCTGTAAGATATTTTGATTTTTGAAAAAATAGTCTAGTTGGATTTGAGTCCGATCCAACCCATCTATACGTCAAAATCCACTAAAACTCATGTAGCGTATCTCAGAAGGGCCGTCTGGTCGCAAGGTTCCCGAATCCACTAACGACGCGTCAATCAGATGGTCGGTTTGAGAGATACAAACATTTTAGTGAAACATGGTTGGTCAGGTCTAGGCCTGGTCCGAACTGGTCGGACCGACCCGACCTCACCCGGTTTGGGGGTCTGGCGTGGGTCTGACATGGGTCCGATCCAGCCAGCCCGTTGGGCTGGCGGGTCCCGGTCCGACGTCGCTGGTCCATCCCATTGCGGGCTTGGCCGTCATGGTGGTACTTGGACGACTAGAAAATGCAGAACCCGCATGGTGCGGGCTGGGTCCTCGACTCGGACACTAGTGCATCTAGTTTCAACCTGGTGGTTCTAGATCACACCGCCCCTTTTCCCAGCATGGATATCCATTACATGTGCACACAGATGAATCTGCATGCCTCCCGCTAACCTGAGCGGCCCAGGCGGGCCACTCATCCATGCGGCAATGACAGGTTCGTCGCCGCCTCCTCCAATGCCCCCCCCCCCCACGACCACCATCTATCAGCACTAACACACTGGTGGCGCATTCTGAGGGCTGCTAGAGCTACGCCGCTGGTCAGTTTGTTGAGTTGGTTTCACCTACGACCTCCGTAGGACGCATTCTTCACTACAAAGTCCTCATAATTGCATTTCTGGCAACATGAACATTCATCCTCAAATAACGAATAATAAAAAACTATGGAGAAGGGTTTGGTCCTTGTTCGTGTGGACCTGCACCCACCACATCAGATATTATTCACGGGGAAAAGTATTCACCACACAGCAAAATTAAAACCCCGATTCAAATCCCCACATTAAGACCTTCAAAAAAAATGAACAGATCGTGGATCAACACATTATTTGGTTGATCTACATTCATTGTTAATTTCATGAATGAGGAAAGAATAATCTATTACAAAGAACACATAAACCCCTACCTGGACAGGTTGGATCCACTGAGGACGAAAGAAGAGTTCCACATCATCATCGATTGGTGATCGTTGGTGTTCGTCGTCGCTCGTTGACATCCAAATCCAATCCTCCAACATTCTTCGTTTCATTCTTTATTCATCGTTGGAGAGGGATTCTGCCCATAGTTCATCAGAGATTCCCCTTTTTTAATCTCAAATCACAAACACATTTTTTAAATATAAGAAACATGTGATGTGATGTTACACTCATTAATTATGCTAATTAATGACCCAAATTTAATGAGCAATTAACAAACCATTAAGATAACAACGTTGTTGTTACGAAAGATCCATTAATGGCCCTCCATTAATGATCCTCGCCATTTCCCCACTGCATCTCTATCTTCCTCTCAACAGTTTGAAAAATAAAATATTTTTGGAAAAGTTATTTTAGTATTTTCATTAAAAAGTCCAAAAAATAACTTTTCCTTATAACCCTTACCGGTAGATGTTTAGTAATTTCTAGGAGAATCACAACGTTCTGAGTTCAAAAGTGCCTTCATATTTTCATTTTGTGCATCAACCCAAAATTTAGGAAATCACACTCACACGTTTACATAATGTACCTTAAAGAATGTTCAAAACTACATTCTGGGAACTTTGGTCCTCGGAATCATGTGCTACCAAAGTGTGCGGTCTCAAAATATTTATATATAATTTAGTAAAATACAGAGAATTTCTGAGTAATTACATTCTCACCAGCTTAGGGATTTACATCCATGAAAGAAAAAACAAATGCTAATCAAACTAGTGGGGGTACTAAGCATGAATCTGAGCCCCCCACTCCCATGTTCTATCCTGAAGGATCTCGTACTACCACTAAACATGCACTAGAGGAATTGACTATCCCCGAAGGACCCGGACCGATAGCGGGGTCCGGACCTCAGGTTTTCCTAGTCCCCCCAGAGGCAGACCAGCCTTTGGCTTGGCCGAGACATGGTTGGGAGTGACGTCCAGTTCCTCAGATGCAGTGGTCGAGCGACCACGGTCATCCACATTACTCACTACTCACAGCCTCCAATGTGGAATAGTAGTCGCATCCTCCACATCACCCGTGGACTGAGTTCATGGGTTCACTCAGTCCACGCTACGCCACATATCTACAGCGCCATAGTGTAGCCACTGCGGCCTCCACTGTCTGCCTGGGCGGCCCGGACACGAGCCACCATCTCTATTCATCCGAAGCCGATTAGTAGTGGCCCTTTTCTATTGTGGAACTCCGATTGGTACACAGCTTTCCTAAACCTAATTCCACCGCCGCTGGCCAAAATCGACCTCCTCCAGGGCCATTGTTCCATCATTTTTTTGTGGGCCCCTAGAGCTACTCTGGTGGTCTTTTTCTTGAGCTGCCTATGACTACAACCTCTATAATACACTTTCTTCACAGGAAAATCCTCATAATCACAATGATAACTACTCGAACATTTGGCCTCGAAGAATGCAAAAATAACAACTATGGCAAGGGTTCAAGCATTTTTTGTGTCAACCCACACCCTCCTCATTAGAGTTTAAGAATGCAGGAAAGTATTAACCACACTAAAAAAGTAATACTCCAACTCAAATACCCACATTATATCCTCTATAAAAAATGAACGAATCGCGGATGAACCCATTATTCGGTTGGTTCACGTTACTTGTTAATTTCAAGAATGAGGAAAGAATTATCAATTACCAAGAATGAACAAACCCCTACATGGATACGTTGGATCTGCTGAGGAATAAGGAAGAGTTCCGCATCTTCGTCGATCCATGATCATTGGCATTTTTCCTCACTCATAAAATTCTGTATTGGATCCTTCAATGTTTTCACTTCGTTCTTCATTAGAGAGGGATTTTTCCAGTGGTTCGTCAAATATTCCCTACAATTCTTAATCCCCAAACTCTAGGAAATTTGGATAATAGAATAAACATACATAGTGACATTGCATTCATTAATGATTCCCATTACTGACACTCGTTAATGTCCAAAACTTAATGATCCAGTAACAAATCATTAAGAAAATGGTGTTGTAATTACAAAGGATCCATTAATGACTCCCAATTAATTATCCTCATCATTGCACCACTACGTTTTCATCTTCCGCTCAATGGTGTGAAAAATAAAATAAAATTGGAAAAGTTATTTAATTAGATTTTTAAAAGTAAAAAATTAACTTTTATGTTTGAAATTTTTGGTTCAAAATTAAGCCTCTCCTAAGATAATCCTGGCACTGCGAGTTCAACGGTGCCCTAAAATTTTAAATTTGATCACCAGTTCAAAAGGTATAAAATCATGCTCGCACGTTCATTGAACGTACCGTAAAAAATGTTAAAAAATACATAATGGGATCACTAGGCCTCCAAATCATGTAATATCAAATTTTGAGGTCTAAAAATAATTCCATATTATTACTAAAAAATTACACGGAAATTTCCAGACATTACATTCTCCCCACCTTAGGGCTTTACATCCCCAAAATCCCAATAATATTCCAATCAAACAAGTGGGGGTACTGAGCATGAATCTGAGCCTCTGTCTCCCATGTGTGCTCTTGGAGGTTCTCGTGATACCACCAAACACGAACTATAGGAATCAACCATCCATGAAGGTCCCTCTTCTATAGATCCTCTATCTCTATTGGGAACTCTGCAAACGTCGCCCATCGTCAATGTTCAGCTGGCCCTAGTTGATGATGTGTGATGGATCCTGAAATTACCTTCTCAGTCGTGACATGTGGATAACAACATGCACCTGGTGCATCAATGGAAGAATATCTAGGTGGTACTCCACCTCAGAAACACTATTCAGGATCTGAAAAATTTTAGATGAACCTCAGAGATTGCTTGCCGCCCCGACCAAATCTCTGTAATCCTCGTTACGGTGAGACCTGAAGGAATACATGACTTCCCTCCTCAAACTCCAAGGATCTTCATATCCTTTCAAGATAATACTTTTTCAAACTCTGTGTAGTCCTCATATTCTCATAGGTAATCTGTACCTTCTTGGCGATAGCCCATACCAACTCCGGACCCATGAGTGTCGACTCCCATGGGACTGTCTAGCATAGGGGTGATCTGCAAGGCCGTCTGTACAAGGTCTTAAATGGTGCTATCCCAATGGTGGAGTGATAACTGTGGTTGTATAAAAACTGCACTAGGGATAAGTGGTAGTACCTACTATGACCAAAATCTAGGACACAAGCACCAAGCATGTCCTCTAAGGTATGTATAGTCTGCTCTATCAGACCATCTGCCTGGGGGTGAAAACCTATGCTCAAGCACAGATGATTCCCAGACCCCTCCTAAAACCCCTTCCACAAATGGGATGTAAATCATGCATCGCGGTCTAAGATTATCATCAGAGGCACCCCATGAAGCTACACTATCTCCTGGATGTAGAGGCATCCCAAGCCCTCTACTGATCCTTTCTCTCAGATGGGTAGGATGTGAGCCGACTTGGTGAGTTGGTCAATGATCATCTAGATAGAATCTTGGACCTTGGACATGCATGGTAACACTATAACGAAGTCCATGAAGATAACATACCACTTCCACTCCATTTCCCGATGTGGCTGGGTCAAGCCCACCTAGACCTGATGCTCTTCCTTCACTTGCTGACAAGTGAGGCATTGAGAAATGAACTCTGCCACTGCTTTCATCTTCACAGTCCCCCAGTACTGATATCAGAGGTCTTGGTACATCCTTGCCACACTAGGATGTACTACTAAAGGGTAATTTTAGAACTCCCACAACACACCCTCCCACAACATCATTGGTACTATGGAGCATGCTCTAAAAAAGATTACATGATCCCTACCTATCAAAAATCCATCAAAAGAATTTCTTGAGGATATATGAGCATGTGAGGCCTCACAATCGACATCCACAAGTTGTGACTCCCTAACTAATTGTATGAGTGGGGGAGTGATAGTCATATACTAGTGATATGCTTCTCCATCGCTATCCATGAAGGATATCTGCATCGCTGCTAGCTGCCATGTCGACTCACTCAGCAGCTACAAACCATACCTCCTACTGAGTGTGTTTTCCACATTTTCCCCTTCCCATAAGTGTAGAATATCTCAATGTCATGGTCCTAGAGGAACTCAATCCCTCAAAACTGTCTCAAGTTCTGTCCCTTCTATGAGAAGATATTCCGGAGAGTCTTGTGGTCGAAGTAGATGGTTAACCCTTCACCCATCAAGTAGTATGACCAAATCTTCATGGAAAAGAAAACTACAACTATCTCC
The DNA here is from genome assembly GCA_963277665.1 of Viscum album. Classification (NCBI taxonomy): domain Eukaryota; kingdom Viridiplantae; phylum Streptophyta; class Magnoliopsida; order Santalales; family Viscaceae; genus Viscum; species Viscum album. Next base: position 719,177,275 of record OY728128.1, read on the forward strand.
AGGTCATGTGTCGCGTAGTTCTGCTCATGTTGTCTCAAATTCATTGAGCCATAGGAGATCACTTCTCACTATTTCATTAAGACACAACCCAATTCAGTCCCTGATGCATCACTGTAGACTGCATATCCAATGCTCTCTTCTCGTAGTATCAATATGGGTGAACTCTTCTATCTCCGCCTCAGCTCAAAGAAACTCTGATGGAATATCTCCATCCAAACCAAAGGATGGCCCTTATTTTTCAAAGTTTATAAGGGTACTGCTACTCTGTAAAATTTTGGTATGAATCATCAGTAGTACCCAGAAAACACTAGGAAACTCTACACCTCAGTCACGCTCTTGGGTGGATCCCAAGAATGCACTGCTTCTATCAATACCAAAACTACTAAAAATCTAGCCACGTAGATGACATGTCCAAGAAAGTGGACTTCTCATATACATAACTGGAACTTCAAGAGATTACCATAAAGATAGTTCTCTAGGAGTGTATCCAGAACAATCTGTAGGTGTGTAGCATGCTCCTCCTCTAATGCTGAGTACACCAAGATTTCATCAATGAAGAGAACCATGAAATGATCAAGGATAGGCTAGAAGATTCTGTTCATGCATCCCAAGAACACTGTTGGGGAGTTGGTCATGCTGAAGGGAATCAAAAAGAACTCATAGTAGTCATACCAGTATCTGAAGGTTGTGTTCAGTACGTCTTCATCCCATTCCCAAAGATAATGATAGCATAATCTATGATCTATATTAAATAACCACCTCTCTCCCTTCAGTTTATTGAAGAGGTTATCAATCTTTGGTAGTGGATACTTATTATTCAAGGTCACCGTATTCATTCACCGATAATCCAAAAAAGCCTCAAAATATAGTCTTCCTTCTTGGCAAACAACACTGGGGATTCCCATTGAGAAACACTAGGCCTTACAAACCAATTATTTTGAAAGTCCTCCAGTTTTACCCCCAAATCACAATGTTCCACAAGATCCATATGATGCACATCAGTAGATATTAGTTCCATCCCTGGGTACAATTCAATATAGAAATCTGCCACTCTGCGAGGAGGTAGTCCTGGGACATCCTCTAAAAATACATCCTCATACTCTTCCACTTCTACAAGAAAGCTCGGAATCCTCTATTCCACTGTACTAAGGGTGAGGCTAGACATCTGATGAGTGATCGACTGCAACCTCCTATGAGAAAGTTCATCATGTCCTGCAATGGTTCCCTTCTTGCTGATGAAGGGAATCCAGGTCCCATCCTCACGGACACACCACATGTTTCATCCAAAATAGTCGATCTGAGCATGGGTTTTGGATAACTAGTCCATACCCAATATGATGTCGTAAGGCCTCAACACTATTACTAGGAGATCTGAGCCAAACCTCTCTCCTCCTATAGTAAGATCACACTATTGGCACAAGTATGTAATCGTCGAATCCCCTCCCGTAGAAGTCTCTAATCATAATTATTGAGCAACACGTCAACCGTAATATCCAATCCTTGAATAAGGTATATGGAAAATAAAGAGTCACTAGCACCAAGGTCTACGATAAATGAAGCTAAGGTGGAGTAACAACGGATCATTCCAATAATAATCTCTAGTGTGCCATGGTTATTGGGCTCCTTCTCATGAATCTGGCCACACCACTATCCACCATCTCTCAAAGATCGTTGTGAACCTACTGGGGGTGGTGGTGGTAGTACCTTTATCCATGGTCCACTTCCCACCACTCAAACTTCCCCTACCATGTCTGTTGGCCTGCATACCTCCCCTATCGAGCCTCTGTCATAGTGTCGGTGGTCCTTCGACTTCCTACTGGTCATCTGGGTGGGGAGTCAGACAGTCAAAATCCATGTGACCCTATGCACCGCAAGAGTTACAAACTCTAGTTCTCAGATGACCTCCTCTACCTTACGAGCTCCCCACCTCTAACCCTATGTCCTGGGGTAGTCCTCTGGATGGTTTGGACCATTTGGGACTCTATGCCATTTGCCAACTACCTACTGCAGGTGATTCGACCACCTTTCATCAATTGATGTATCTCACTATCAGTGCCTGCTTGGCTAGGAAGCTCTCCACTAGTAGGGCTTGTTCTAGAACTCCATTCTACATCGGGATGCTGAGAGAAATCATCGATGCCCAAATATCCTATCAGAGTCCCTGCTCAATGATCTGGGCCCTGATGAAAGGGTCTCGTACCATGTCAGTTGAGTAGTGGGAGATGATGGTAAACCTCACTGAGTAATGGGCCACAGTCAGGCTGCCCTGTTGTAGGTATGGTACCTCCTAAATATGCACTAAGTGTAGTGTTACTGGTATAAACTCCACCTTGAAGAGGCTCTCGATGTCCGACCAGACAAGGTTCGCCTCCTCATGTTTTTGGAGCGTCAAGGTCCACCAACTCCCTATCGTGAGTTGAAAAAGGCTAGCATCTAGAACAACCATTTGGTCTATAGGTTTATCTACTTGGAAAAATCCCAAGTAACTTCCTATAGCCAATCCTCATCTACCTGAGGATCTATCTTTCCTCAACACCTCAGAGGCCTCTATATCTAGAACTCGTGTAGCACGCTCAGTCGGCGTACACTGTCCACTGGTGGGGTTGGTAGAAAATATTTCTCTCCGAGTGGTGGTACTATTGGTACACCAACCGAAGGTGATATCGTTGTACACGGTCCTTACATCGACGAATCATCTATTGGTGAACCATCATTGTGATCTCTCACTGGAATCCTGACTGGATGTCTTCATAGAGACATCCTATAGAGAAACAGATGTTCCACGATCAATAAGTTATATCCAGCAAGATGACTCAAAAGTGATATAGAGAAAAAATTCACAAAAAAACATGGAACTAGTATATTCGTGTTTTAAGTTGGAAATAATTATCCATGGTCCTGACGTATGGATACATAGGTCGTCGCACAATCACTGGACTACCCGGACTGAAATCCGAACTCAAGACACATAAAACTATTTCCCCCATTGAAAATATACACTCCTAGTTCTTGTAGTAGATCAAACCTCCCTTTGATACCACTTTGTCACAACCAGTCCCCCGAGGCCTGTGTGATGACTACCCTAATCCCACCTTCCATAGGCCAGGGGCTGGTGGCTCGCATTAGAAGGGAATATCCCAAGAAGGGAAGGTATTACCATTAAACCTATACACACACAAATAGGGAATACCACACAAAGAAAACTAAAAAGTATATAAAGTAGTACAACCACAAAAAAGTATCACTATTGAGAGTAAATTGAGTAAACTAAAAGTATAGGGGATAAAATACAGGCCCAACTGAAAAGAAAAGTACAACGATAGAAATACAAGCTCCAGATGTCATCCACTAAGGATGCTAACTGAAGGGTAGGTATAGCTCTATGTCAGATGTCACATTAACACACCACATTTAAAGATCCACCTCCAAGAACAATCTAGTCCTAGATCCCAATGTTCCAGTCATGTTTTTCCATCATCTGAACAAGAAACAATATGTGCATGCGATGCCCATGCTGGGGTGGGTATAAAAATACTCAATAGGGACCCCGACATCCCTGAAGGTCTCTTAGTAATCCACGAAGGAAAAAACCACAATGGAAATACCACAGAGTTAATACCACCAAGAACAATCTAAAATACATATAAAAAAGTAAAATACATAGCTCACATGAGGTATAACATAAGTTCATAAATAAAGATGATTACTTGTAATGCTAGATCATCTTATTTTATCTATTGGATCTGATAATGATCCAAACAGGGTGTCTAGTTGCTAACCCACATAGTATTTCTAGGTGATGACCCACATATGATTGCAATGTGCAATCCCACACTGGATCCCTAGGTTCTCACCCACACAGGATCCCTATGTGCTGACCCATAATGGATCACTATTAATTCCTCACGTCACAACCTGCCACTGGATATCCACAATTTTCACACTTTATTCCAAGATGATATGCTCATAAAATCCATCATACACAAATCAACATCCCCAAAGTCCCACATAGAGTAAACCCAAAGGACCATCTCTTCGTAAGCATCCCAACGCAATAGACGATGCATCGATCAGACACCAGGTTTTTATGTTATAGGTTTTTTTTGAAAAAATGTCCTAGTTAGATTCGAGTCCAATCACACCTGTTAATACTCCACCTCCCAAAAAAACTCATGTGGAGTATCTCAAAAGGACTGTTTAATTTCCAGGATCCCAATAATACTGACGGAGCATCAATTAGATTCTCGATTTGAGATATATAATCATTTTAGTGAAACAGGGGCATGTCGTGTCTGGGTCCAGTCCATCCCGGTTAGATCGACCCGAACAAAACCAGTCCAGCCTAGGCTCATCCTGTTAGCAGACCGACCTTCTTCTTGGATGGAACAAGGATGGTAGCATTGTCCTGTTCCTCAGCTACCACCGTCGAGCGACCACAACCCTCCACGTTTCGATCTGCACACAGTCTCTGACATAGCTGAGGGACCACGTCCTCCACGTCACCCACGGACCGAGCTTAGGGGTTGAATATTTCATTGTGGCATAGCATGGATATACGGATGTCCAGAGTCGCGATCTAGTGACCACTGCCTCTGCCATTCCCCCAGCTGTCCCAAATATGGGTCGCCGTTTCCAGGCCACTACGACTGACTTTCCATGGCCCTATTTCACCATGGCACACCGATGGGCGCACCACATTACTCCACTTGGGGCCATCTCTATGGGCCACCACCATTTCCAGTGCATCATTGGTGTCTTATATGGGCCACAGAAGCTACTCTGTTGGTCCGTTTCTTGAGCCTTTTGTGCGTACGACCTCTGTAGGATGCCTTCTTCAGTACAAAGGCCTCAAAATCTCATTGTAGAAAACATGAACATTTGACCTCAAAGAAGGAACAATAAAAAACTATGGTGGAAAGTTCATGCCTTGTTCGTTTTGGATCAAACCCTATTCATTATAGTTTATTCATGCAGGAATGTATCAACCACACCACAAAAGTAATACCACTACTCAAATCCCCGCATCAGAACCACCCAATAAATGAACGGATTGTTGGTCAACCCGTTAGTCAGCTAAGCCATGTTTTTTTAAATTTCACGAATGAGGAAATAATTATCAATTAAAAGGAATGAATAAAAAAATACTTGGATATGTTGGATCATATAAGGATGAAGGAAGAGTTCTGTGTCGTCTTCAATCCGTGATCGTTGCCGTTCGTAGCTGCTCATCGACCTCTAGATATGATCCTCCAATGTTTGTTGCTTCATTATTTAATCTTAAATTGAGAGGGATTTTGTCATAGGTTCTTCAAATATTCACCATGGTTTTAATCCCCAAAATCCAACAATTTTAAAAAATAAAACAAACATGCATAGTGACATTGCGCTCATTAATGACTCACATTTAATGAGCCATTAATGAACCAATAAGATAATAGAATCACGGTTACAAATGATCCATTAATGACACTCCATTAATGATCCTCATCGTTACACCACTATGTCGATGTCCTCCATTCAACAGTGTGAAAAATAAAATAACCATGGAAAATATTTTTTATTATTTTCTATAAAAAGTAAGAAAAATTTCTTTTTCATATGACCTTTGTCGATCGAACTTAAGCTTCGCCTAAGTAAATCCCAGCACTGAAAGTTCAACGGTGCCCTCCGATATTAAATACAAGCACCGATTCAAACGATAGAACATCCTACTAGCTAGTTTAATAATGGAACCTTAAAAAAAGTTCAAAAAATATGTTCCGGGCTCACCAGGCCTCAGAATCATGTGTCGTCGAATTGTACGGTCTCAAAATAATTATATATAATTATAATATATTTACATGGAAATTATGAGACATTACAATTGATGTAAATACATATGGATGAAAATGGGTATTCAAAAGGAAACTTGACATGGAAGGTAAAGTAAAAACCCTTAATGAAAAGCTAGTGGCTAAAGGGTTTAAATAATGTCAACGAATTGACTATAATGAAACCATATCACAATTTAAATGATTAAATCCATCATAATTATACTTGATGTAGAAGCTTATGATGACTATGAGACTAGAATATGGATGAAAAAAACTATATTTTTTTAATGGGACCCATCAGGAAGATATCTATATGACGCTACCAGATGGGTTTCTGACTTTAGGTGATGTCACAATTATTTTGATGTTATAGAAAACCATTTATGGATTGAATAAAAAATTCAAGTCATATAACATTAGATTTTATGAATCCATAAAAGAATTTTTTTTCATTAAGAATGATTGAGATCCATGTGTTTACAAGAGTTTTAGTGGAAATGATGTCATTATCTTAGTATCATAGGTTGATGATATAATTATTACTGTAAATGGAATACCATTCGCACAATATATTAAGTATTGGTTAAACAAGTGTTTCTCCATGAAGGACATAGGTGAAGCAACCAATATTCTATGTATTATGATCATTCGTGATAGATCCAAGAGGATTCTTGGATTAAGTCAAAGTACAAATATTGATGGGATATTAAAGTGATTTTGTATGGAAGAATACAAGAGGGGATTGGTTTCAGTGTCACATGGTTTTCATGTTTCTAGGAAAATGTGTCCTTAAATAGAATAAGAGAAAGATATAATGAGAAAGATCCCATATGCATCATCGATAGGATCAATCATGTATTCCATATTATGTACTTCACTTGTTGTTCCCAATGAATATATCATTGTAGGAAGATATCAAGAAGATCCAAGAGAACAAAATTCACTTCTACAAAATTGGGTTTATCTAGAACTTGTATTTTAATAACGCTGGCTAAAAAGAACTGTTAACACCCCCTTTCTCAACGCTAGAAAAAAAACTATTAAAGCAGTTCTTTGACAACACTTGTTAAGGAATATTCAAGGGGATCTTTAACATTGCTAGTAAAAAAGTGACGATGAAAGGGAATTTATCAGTTCTTTAAAAAAGTGATGATAAAGGAGGGTCTTTTGAGTACTTGTAAAAAAGCTCTGATAAACGATATATTAAAAAAATTTAACTTCATTAAAAATAAAATATTAATATATTAACAAGTAAATATATTAATATATTTATAATGATATAAATATGATATAATATTTCAAATATGTTTTAGATAAGGCCAAATAGTCATTGACAATAAATATATATGATATTTAGTGAAAATGGAAACTCTAGAAAGACCCTAAAAACCTAAAAAACATGAAAATAAAATAATAACTCTAGATTCCCTAAAACCCATATAAACACTGAAACAAACATAAAATTTGATCATTGAGTCCATATCAGCTCAAAAACTAGTCCAATAAAAGAATATTAAACAAGACAAAACCACATGATATTTATGTCATGTGATAATCAAAGGAATAAAATATAATAGATTTTTTAAAAAGTTGAAAATCAAACATGAACTTCAATTGGCCCTAAATTTTGATCTAGGGGTCTAATTGGAACCCACCACATATCAAATTGAATAATGAAATGAGTTATATGCCACATATTTATAAGAATGAATCTATGAGTTGTGCACCAATTTCCAAGACCCACAAAAGACCATAATCCTCCAAAATAGAGTTTTTATTCGGGTGCCCCAATTTCTTAAAATTCAATACTATATGATCCAATTAGGGTGTTTGTTATGTCAATAACACAAATAAAATATTTTATTGGGTTGATATTTATTCTATTGTAACACAATGGAAACCCCAATGACCTTAATTAAGAAAAAAATGATTTTATATTTGATGTACCCTACTTTTTTCACATTCGATGTCCTTTAAAACTGCCAAAACATCTCCTTTGGGTGTCTGTTTGGGCTATACCACATATCAAATTGAATCTTGTCATGAAATATACTCCATGGTAATAAAAAGATCCTCTGATAACTTATTCGAAGAAAAAAGGCCCAAAATGCCTAAAAAACTACGTTTCTAGCCTATATGTCCTGATTTTTTAACATTTGATGGATTTTAATCAACATTTAAGGGGGTTGATTTTAAATTTCTCACTGGGGACTGAATTTATTCCTACGGATTACATTCATATTGATATTATGGATTTTAAATTTTATCATTTTTCGTAATTTACTATTATTTATAATCAAATATATAATAATATATACATTTTTTAAAAATTCACAAAAAATTAATTTTATATATAATTAATTAAATATATTACATATAAAATATATTTATTTCAATATATAAACATTATATAAATATATAACTAATATCCATTTTAAGAAGTAAATATAAATAAATATTTATTTGAAAAAATATATAAATAACTATATAAATATATAAATATATAAATATATATACAAACATATATAAAAATATAAACATATATATATATATATATAAACATATATATATATATATATGTATGGATAAAAAAAATTAATGAAATATATAAAAATATATAGATATATCATAAAATTTGAAACAGAACTGTATAGAAGAATGGAAAAAGAACTGGTGTATAAGGTGTAGGTCTTAGGATCGAATCATGATTGAGGTAGGGGCACGTGTGGGGGGGTGGGATTATCGAAATCACTGATGAAGGGGTGTATATAGTGCTGATATGGGGGGAGTGATTATAGTGGGTGAAAAAAAATATACCATTTATCTATGGGGCCCTTATCATCTCATTTTTAGTGGTGTTAAAGGGGGCCATTAACAGTGGTAAAAAAGAAATGATAAATTTGGGCCTTTTACATTGCTAAAAATGTGGTAATAAAGGCCCCCTTTATCATTGAGTTTTTTTCACTATTAAAGGGGTCCTTTATCAGATCTTTTTATGAGTAATTTTGAGGTTAAACCCATTAACACCACATACATTATGAGAACATCTATAGTGCTGATAAAACTCCTTTACTAGAACTGTTAAAGGATCGATTTACAGTAGTGATTCATCTACTGTTAAGGATATCCTTAAGTATCAGTAATGAACTAGGGATATATTCCTTGTGTATAGAGGAGACAAGGAACTGGTCATCATGGGGTATACTGATTCTAGTGTCCAAACAGATCAAAATGACATGAATCCTTAGTCAGGGTATGTTTTCTGTATCAATAGAAGATCTGTGAGCTTAAGTGTTCAAAGCATCCAGTTCTTACCAATTATATAGTGGATTCCAAGTATATAAAGGCTTCTGGTGTAACAAAGAAAGAAATTTGGTTTAAAAAATTAATGGAGCTTGATGTGGTACCTAGATATAAAGACCTTATCACAATGTATTGTGATAACACTACAGTGGAGGATCTTTTAAAAAATCCAAGGTCAACAGAAATCATAATGTATATAATCCGGATGTATCACCTCTTGAGAGGTTTTTATTAAAGGGGGAATTCAAATTAAGTAGAGTGCCCATAGAAGAGAATGTGGTATACCACTTGACTAGAGTCATATCGTATAAGAAGCATGTGTATCACGTCAGATCTAGAAAACTGAAGGTTGTTTCTAGCTAGATCTGGTGCTAGTGGGAGTCTACTGGAGCAGGTTTCCTAGAACCAACATCTATGTACTATATGATAACATTTATTCATAATTTTAAATAATAATTGACTTATTATTACATCATGATTATTCTTTTTCATATCATAGTATATGATAATGTCTAAAGAGTAGTTATCACACCAAAAGGTTATACAAGTTCCCCACTATGATCAGAACCATCATGTGCAACTGTACTATTATTAGATATATGTTATGTAGATGGATGATGTCATTTATGTGACAAAAATTATATAGGATCTCTAGAGGGATACTAATAAGACATTGAGGCCCCTTCTTATAGATTATTCCAATGGTAATATCCACTTTAGGATATTAAGAGAATGAGACCCACCAGTAGGAAATCAACATTTATTTGTGTCATTTATGTTCCTATCTATGAACATGTATATTTATCCATATACATTAAGATTATTATTAATGAATACTATGATTCCTATGCTTTAATGTACTGTCGAAAACTGTGATGATAGATGTTCATGGAGAAGTCGAATATGTTGGGTGAATCATGAGGAATATTTAATTAATGAATAATGCTAGAAATGATTTTTCCCTTTTGTTATTTAGGAGATGTTTATATATGAGGCCCTTTGAAATAAATTAAATAGCCTATATAAATCCATGTTCATATTGTTTTATAGGAAACTTCAATTATTTCAATGTCAAATAATGACACATCGAGCACATAGGTTGATGGCACCAACATGAAACCTACATGATTTGAGATATTGTAAAAAATAGACTATAATACATAGAAAGCATCCGTATGAGTTATTATGTCATATAATAACTAAATTTTTTTCTTTGGGTTCCATGGTGTATCTCTATATTCTAACCGTGGACTTTAGGATGCTTCACCTAATGCCACTGAGTAATAGGCCTAGAGGGCCACACACTAAGTGTATCCAGAATCTCAGTTAGATATTAATTATAATATTAATTATTATTTAACGAGATGAGGAATATTATTCTCGTACATGATTTAATAATTATTCATGTTTTCTTGATTAAGTATAACCCATCACTGGTTATTTGTGATAATATAATCTTAGAATAATATATAATAAATATTTATTTCATATTTATTGAATATTACATTTATTTATTAATTCGAAAATAATGAAGTTATATTTAATTATTAAATTAATAGTCATTATTCAATACTCCATAAATATTGCGGAGTAATGGAGGATTGAGTTTACTATTCTTGTGAGAAATAATTAATATAGAATATTATTTGATTGAATAATATTTAATTTATTTCATAATAAAATTTCATGTTGAGAAATAATAATAATAATATTATTATTTGACATGGTGTTCTAGTGGGATTAAATAAATTATAAAGGTCACTTGTGCAACTATGTTATTTTAACCCTAGGGATATATAAACCTAATTATATTATTTTCTGAGATAGGAAATTCATTTAATTGGATGTGAATAATGGATTTGGAGAATCCGCTCAAGACCTGGAGATATCCCTTCTCAGAGAACACTCCCAATAATAAAGAGTGATCTTCCTCTACCTACCACTATAAATTCAAGATAGATCGAAGAGAATTATTTGGAAGTGGATCCGAAGGTAACCCAGACAGATGATATGAGTGATATGATATTTCGTATAAGCATTTGGAAATTCATAGGGTGACATTTGGAGATTTTTGGAACACATTTGGATCACCGCTGGGGGTAACCTTCTCTTGATTACTACAAAATAAGTATGGTACAATGTATATCTGTTGTTAGACCCATCAATGAAGAAATAATTCCATCATATTAATATTTTATTTTTATTAATTTAATAATTATTAATTTGTGATTATCCTTTTTCAAATATCAGAATTCCACCCCTTGTTGATTTTATTTGGTTAAATTCACTAAATCTTGATGTTTATACTTATGTAAATCTCAAATTGATCATTGATAATGAAAAAATGAATATTTGGGCAGGGCCCAACCAAGGCTTCGGTTTCACATTGACCAACATGATCATAATTAAATATTATACTACATCATAACTCTTGAATCCCAAAATGTTGAAACCTTCATCACTCAACATTCTTCATAACCAATTAACCACGATTTTCCATGCCATTTCATATTACATCCTTACTACAAACAAAAATAAGAATCATATCTCAATATTAAGAATTTTTGACACATAAGCCAAGATATAATAAATTACTTTCATATTTTATTTTTATATTCCTCATCATCCACTAGAATAGAATTTGGCATTGATCTACATATATCTATACATTATTTCAGATCCCATTCTTAGTATTTCCCCCATAGGACATCGATTTATTTAATTCATATAATCCTAACATTTAAAAATTTTAATTTATACCTTGGGGATATTTTATTCCCTTTCTTAGAATTAATTAAAAGCTTCCATTTTCCTTGGAATATTTTCTCTTTATGGCCTCCATTAGCAAATAAAAAATTTATTTTGACCCCTTTAAGACATTTTCATGGGTTCTTGTTTTGACAATCTGGACCAATAGATCAATTAATTTATTTACCTTGATGATCTATATCACTATAACATTCAGATCGATTCATCCCACACATCCATTTTAAGTGTTAGTAATCATATCTAAGTTCAATTTATTAATCGTAACTTGTGACTGCATGTTAAGAATATAAACAATAGTTTTCACTATATCTCCAATTCCATTCATTTTCTCATTTTGAAAACCAATAAATTCATTGTTAACATCTATTTTTACCCTGATGCTTGATAGATTGAGTCATTTACTGAAAAAATGTTCAATGTGAGAATATCAATAAAATCATAATTAATAGTATTTGTAGGGGGACAAAGAGTAAGATATCCTTAACCATGGCATCTTTAACCTTTTCTATTTACCATAAAATAAGGGTAATTATCCCTAACATACTAATAATTGTGGATATATATGAATTTTAAATTTTGATGAAATGAAATCCTATCTTCTAAATTTATCAAAACTATCCCCTAATACCATCAAAAAGGACCTGACTTTATACATAACATAATCTTGATTTTTATTAAAAAAAATATCTTTCTCTCATTTAGGGGATCATTTTAAGTTTATATATTTAGATAATTAGATAATAATAAATAAATAAATAATACATAATTTTTCAATCTCTAATCTTATAATAAGTATCTATTTTCCCATAATATAATAATTTTAAAAATTAAAAAAATTATTTTTATAAAAAACTTCATGATTTTCAACTTGACCTTTTTTTGATTCTTGAAAATCATTAAAACATGTGAAAAAAATTTAAAATGCAGTATGAGAAGAAAAATATCAGTAAGGGGCATACAAATAAGAAAGAAAGAAACATGTTATTCCATGAAAACATAAAAAATTTATCCTATTTCAAATAATATTTGGGACCAAAATAAACATTTCATACCCAAGAATTCACCTTCTCTGCCCTACTATTTTCATGAAATGTTTCATATGAAATGTTAATGGAAGATAACTCATAAAGGGTTCTTTACAATCATGTAAACTTATTAATGCTTCTTCAAAAATTTATACTTTTCCCCCTTAGATGTTGAATGTAATATTATTTAGGAAGTAGATAAATATATTTCCTTATGAAATCATATGATTTCCATAAACTTATATTGAATGCATAGACAAAACATGTAGGTAATTTGCGTAATCATTTCCATATAACAATATACATTACTCCTATAAATTGAACAAACACATGATTAACTTTTATACCCTATGCATAGGATGAATATTAAAGTCCCACCCATCCTTTATTTGTTAAAAAGCCACCCATTCTATATCAATAACATGAAAACCCATCATTGTTTTTAAAGGAACAACCTCTCATTGGTTAATGACAAAACCACCAACAATTTGTATATAATGGAACCAAACATAGTCTTAATCAATTAAAAATAACATTACCATAATCATAGAAAATTATATCATTTACCCTAAAAACATTTATTTCACCCATAAAATAAATCATTTTTAGATATTGATATATCATTTTATTTTACACCAATTACTCAAAACTAAAATTTTTGGAATAAAGGGAACGACGAGTTTTCTTCGAAGAATATATTTAATAATTCAAGGGAATACATAAATAGAATAATTTTTATGGAGGAAATAAAATTTATTGTCAACATATAAATTAAAATAGATTATTCTTTTTTGATTTAATAATTAAATTAGAAATCATCCATATAAAATACATAAAAAGAGGCATTTTGAAATAATTTTTAACAATATAAAAGGTTTCATAAAATTCTATTAATAATTATTCTTTTCATAATAATTTATCCATATATATTTTGAATAATATGAACATACACAAAAAAGAGTTTTAATGGAAAATTTAAAAGTAAAATTTTAAGATAAAGTCGCTTATGTAGAACCCAAAAAAGATTACTTTAAAAAAACTTATTTAAGAATGGGAAATATGGTAAATAATAAAAATTATCATCCATTGAATAATAAATAAGAACTTTATTGAAATATTTATAAGAACATGGACATGGAAGATAAATATTTTGAAAATATATATTTAAATCTTTTAAAACAAGGTTTCATGTTAAAGTGTCCTTAACCGAAGACTGATTCCTCATGTAAGTCCTTTTTCATCTTGGATAATTAAATTATTTTAATTATTTAATTTAATAATAAATATTTATGTTTTATATTTTTTTATTTCAGTTATTATAATTTCTTATACAATTACTTAATTATTTACGTTAACATTAGAGGTATTGATGATATTTGGTTAATATGTCCAAAATAACATCAGTAGTTTGAAAATGGTTAAAGAGAAAATTATTTTAAAATATTAAAAAACTTTGCACACAATATTTATCATTTTAATAAATAAATAATACTGTTAAATCAAATAATTAATGTTATTTTCCAAAAAACTAGCAATATTATAGTCATGGAGACAGTAGACCATACATACACATTCATAATGCAACTATTTTTCATCAAATATTATTAAATGAAGTTAAGTAATATTTTCACTTTCTAGAATTTTAATAATATAACAAATAAAATAATAGTTATTCAAATATATTTATATATATCATCCATGTGATTTTAAGATGAAAAATAATCACATCACTTCGTGGAGGCGATTGTCCTCACATATGCATGAATGACATTATCATATTTTAGTGTCTGTAATGGAATGAAAGAAAATGATATATAATGTAATATCCCATTATTATATCTAGTGAAATTCTTGTTTAGTTTTTTTAAATCCCTAAAATTTGGTTAATTATATGTTTTTCATCTTTACGAGCAAGCTTGTGGGTGTCCCTGCAGTTTGGGACCTAAAGAAAAGGGAAAATGTGACATCATGTTCAAAAAATGGAACATATAAAAGATGGTTCTAATGAAATTATTTAACATATATAACAAAGATATTATACAAGAATTATAATATACTTATGTATCATTTAGTTTTTCTTCTTTTAATATGAAAAATAAATGAATGTGGAATTCATGCATATGTATGGCCCAACGTCTCTATGAATGGTGAATTTAATTTCTTATATAAAATAAATATGAATATTATAAATAAAAATATACTATATATATTTATATATATGATTTTTTAATCAGGAATAATATTCTCGAAATTATTTAATTTGGACAACATGGACAATTTTCATAAAAACAAGTTCATTTTCAACTCAAGTACCGAATATTGAGAAAACATCTGATATAAACATAAATAATATTATAATTCTAATAACACGGTAATAAGTGATATAAAAGAAATAATAATCATTAAAGAGGTTCTTAATAAATGTTTAAATTAACATATGTTTATTATTCAGAAACATAATTATTATATGTGACGATTCAAACTCAAGGTAGGGGACTTTGTCTCAATATCCTAGCATCGAGGTATATCATGTTGTTATGCACATTTACTACCATACATGGTGTATATAAAACACTTTTGACACATTATGTATTGAATTAGTATATTATCAGAATATTTTAAAAAATTAATGCTATTCCTTAATTAATTTTATTCATCTGTTTCTCTAGTGGTAATAGTCTCTTTAACTAAAGCATCATTTTATATGTTTTAAGGACTTATTCTTCTAAAACATTCTATTTGATGAAACATATTTAAATATAATTTTTTAATTTATTTATATAGACATTAATGTTTTAAAATTTCAATTTCTTTTATAAGTTTCAATGTGGTATGGGACACATTGATTCAAAAGTCTATTTATTAAATGTTTTAAATGGTTTTAGAAATGAATTGAATATTTAAATATCTTGAAAATATTTCTTGTGATTTTAAATGAAATTTTAAGATTGAATTGTTGATAATTTAAATATTTTATGTGTTATGATTATAATATAGTACATGGACATTTGACGGGTGCTTACTTGATAAACCAATAACGGGTGGTTACATGAAAAACCAGAGACATGTTGTTATGTGGTAAACCAAAGATGGGTGGTTACATGATAAAGCATGGATGGGAGGTTATGTTACACCCTCTAATGCATTGGGTATGGATGTCGGCGGTATGGATATTCCATTTGTAAGAATTATTTCTCAAGTCATCCATATTGTTATTCTATTTATGTGTGATTATGTCCCAAACTACCTTTTTTATTTTAAATGTTGCTGTCTATGCTATTATGGAAATATTTCTGTTACAAAAAGGGTAATAAATGTGATTAAATTTCATTAATAGTATTTACTACTTCATGAATGTCAAAAGTATTACATCAAGACAACCTACTCATGGGTTACATGTTTTCTCAAGACTAACTGTTTTTCTCCTTTTTGAATCGCTTACGGAGCTTTTTAGGGTCATTACAAGTTATGAAATGTTTTTCAGAGGATTTAAAGAAAAATAGTGTCAAGGATGGGATCAAGGATAAGTTATTCTATTTAAACATTAAATATAATATTGTTTCTTTTTAAAAAACTATTAAATGAAAAATAATTTAGTTAGTAAAATTGTCTACTTGTAATATATATGTTGTTATGTATGACATTATGACCTAATTCCTTAAAGATATAAACCAAAAAGTTCCTGAATGTGAATTAACATCAATTTATTAACTCATCTCATGATTATGTAACGTTTAAAGTTGAGGCCTTAAAATCCATCCCTTCTAATTGAACAACTAGGTTATAATGGTCATATTTACAATAAAATTATTTAATGGTTCATTTAATATCAGTGTCTCATGTACTGTACACTATCAATAATAGCTTACTTTTTTCAAATATTATGGTGTTAAACTAATTCTATAAAAATATAAACCAAAAATTTCTCTTATAATGGATGAAAATTAAATCTTTTTTTAAGCATTAAATTAATACATTGTTTAATATTTAGTTCTTATAGTTTGTATTAGAGTGACAGTTTAGAAAATTTTAAAGGATATGATAATTAAATAAAATAAAATAAAGATATTCCAGTTTGTGGTTATCATTACATATAATTTTAATATAACTATGTATCTTCACAAAATAAATGTTAGTTTAAAATGGTTTTCCATATAGGAAACATGGAAAATAAAGTGGGAAAGAATATGAAAGATAATATCACTCCAAATATGTAACCTAGAATGGTTATAATTTGATGTTATTCATGTAATAAAAACAGTGTGTAGTATTATGGAAAAAATAAATTAGAACAATATTTCTATGATAATATATGGATGTTTGTTCCATCAAAACCTTATCATGTTTCCAATTAAAGAATTTGAAGTTATTTTGGTAAAAGATTTCATTTCTATTTATCATGATAAGATAGATTAATAATATAGAGAAGTTATTTCCCAAACTAATTTTCAATTTATATGTGATAATGAATTAATACCTTTGATAAAGTGTCAAGAAGATATGAAACTATTAAATGATGGATATAAAATTTTTATTTCTTAAAAATTTAGAAATAATGGAACTGATAAGATTAATGTAGTCCCAACAGTAAAATAATATCTAGATGTTTTTCCAGATGAGTATCTTGGTATTATTCGAAATTGAGAATTTGAAATTACTATGGGATTAGTGCATTAATCTATGATAATTTCAAATCCTATTATAAAATGGCTCAATTAATACTTTTATAATTGAAAAATAATTTAAAATAATTTTTTTATAAATGTTTCATTTATCTTAAAAATACATCATGGGGTTTTTTTTATTTTATTTATTAAAAGAAATACTGTTAGATGATTATTTTCATTGATTAGAGAAAATTTAATAACAAAAATATCATTAATAAGTATATATTTCTCCATATAGATGAGTTGTCTGATCTCCACCGAGACTCTAATAGTTATACTATTTTCAAAGGTTATTACCAAAAGGTTTTTAAAAATATTTCATGGTTATCTAGAAAATTATCCTAGTTAACATTAACATGTTATAGGTTCATCTTAATAATGTAATTCAATGAATGTTTCTAGAAATTTAATGAATGATTGTGAATGCACTAGTTTTGTACCTACCATCGAGAAATGGTGACTTATTTTTCTAAAATGATTCATGTTACTTAGATTAATTTTTTTTAAAACATAATAAGTAGGTAATTAGTTATGATTCACATCAATTAATATCCCATGAGTAAAATTGCATAACTCGTGACCTTGAACAGGTGGATTTAGTGTTTCCATTAAACATATACAGATATAATTTATACGGATTAAATTGTTAAATATTTTTATTATCAACAATGTATGAAGTGTATATTCAATATAAATGAGTTTCATATTAGATAAAAGATATTTATATAATTAATAATAGTTTATGAATATACAATTGGTTGACATATAGGTAATGAGAATAAGTAGTTGTTTCATTTATTCCAAAAGATAATGCTATATTAACTGTTTTATATTTGGATCATGATCCTTTGTTCTATATTTTTTGAATGATGGATTCAAATTTGTCCATGTTGGAACTCCATATAGTTTATTTTTTGTTTTAGTAAAATATTATTTGCTAGAAATAATAAAGAATAATAATAAGAAAGATCATGTTTTATTAGAAATGGTAAAATCAGTCAATAAGTGTATGTTTTGAAAATTTAATATTGATGATGTTGGTTTTTGAGATTTATAAATAGGTTATGAGTTTATGTGACCGCCATTTTAATAATAAAATATTGATTAAGGATCATTTTTCTCCATTTTTGATTTATGATTCTATAAAAAACGTGTAGAGTCATTTCAGATCATTTATAGTGGGAAATAAGGAAGAAATATATTGTTAATTTTACTCTGACATTTTTGAATTATCAATAGTCTAAAGATATGAAACAATTTATAATGGGGAATATTTATCCTTTAGGAGTTCCAGAATAAAAATGGGATAATATATTAATGGGTTTCTTGTTGGGATTACAATATACATTTGAGGGTAATAATATGATTTGGGAAATTTTTGAATGATTAACTAAGTATAATCATTTTATTCCCATTAAATGTAGTACATATCTTGATCAATTTTCCTAAATTTTTGTCAAAGAGATAATTTGATTAAATGGAGTCCTCATTATATTATATCTGATCATGATTAAAAAATCACCTCCGATTTATTGGAAGGACTTCAGAAGTCATTGGATACTGGATTAATTTTCAGTATAACCTTTCATCCTCAATCTTATATACTATTAGAGAGACTGATGTATAATTTTGACGATACTATTTTATGTTGTTTAAGGATTATCAAGGAATTTGAAATTAACATCTGTCTTTGGTTAAGTTTTATAATTATATTGGTATTAATTATAGTATACATATGACATATTTTTTGGTAGTATATGGAATGTAGTGTAAACATACATCTTGTTGTGATGATATGAGGGAAATAATTCAGGTGGGACCATAATTGGTAGATGAAATGTTCGAGATGTTTTATATGATTTAGTAGTATATGAGGATGTCTCAATGTAGGCATCAAAATTAATAAGATAATTGGGGAAATGATATTTACTCATTTTAGGTGATCATTATTTTCGTAAAGTATCTCTATGGAAATGTGTTTTGGGTGTTGGTAAAAAAAGATAGTTAAGGATATGGTTCATTTAACAATATAAAATTTCAAAGATTATTAAATTAGTTACTTATCATTTAGCATTTCATCGATGTTTCTCTCATTTATATGATATAATTAAAATTTTATTATTATGAAAATATATCCCAGATGCTTCTCATGCTTGAAGCATTGAATAAGATCAGTTGGAATAAAAAATATTTTATGGGAAACAAATAGTATATAATCATGAAAATATAGAATGTTTTTAGGAATAAAGTGATTTACTCATTTATGGTTTTAAGGAAAACTCATATGGTTGAAGATGAAACATGGGAATCAGAAAATTCAATAAGGGAAGTATATCCACATTTAATTATATATTAAATGAAATATTTAGGATGTAATATCAAATGAGAGGAAGAATTTAATAACCGATGTAATATTATAATTATTCATTTTTATTTCTTATTAATAATCTTTAATTATATTTTATATATTGATACACATTTTTTTGAATATTATATAATTCATTAGTCAATATGAACATTTTATTTTCATTCCAAATTAAATGTCCATTCATTATCTGATTTTTTTTAAAAATAATGTATAAATATTATAATTTGAAATTGAAGAAATTGAGTATTTTTTCAATTGACCGTGTCAAAAATATCATAGGATGATGTTTTGACAATTTAATGAGAAAAATAATTTTTTTCATAAAGAATAGTGAATGTTAATAACTTATATTGAAATTTATCTATTCATTTTATGAATTTACATTTATAAATTTTATTTTAAAATTGATTAAAAGTTTAACTAGTTAATTTAAATTATTAATAATCCAATAATGTAAATTTCAATCAATTTTAATCCTGGTTTTAAAATAAATAGATTTTATATATTAAAAGATAATTTTTCTGGAAAACAACATTTCGTTGGGTTTTATATATTTATTTTTAAATTTTATTCTATCACTTTTTTGAAATTTATTTGATTTATTGGATTCAGTATTTTAAATCAGATTAATTAATACTATGTTATAAGTTTAGATATTTTTTTATAATGTATCATAAAAATTGTAAACATATTTTTCTATGGTTATGGTTGAAAGAAGTTTTCCTAAGGTTTAAACTGATGTGAAAAGGGTTATATTGTCCATAAAACATTCCAATATAATATTTTATAGTAATTGTTCAAACCTATGTAATCTCAAATTCAGAAAATTTTCATATTTGATCAATTTTACTTTATTAATAAATAAATATATTTTAATCTTTTGAAAAATTTCAATGTTTCCCTCTCCCTCGCATATAAAAGGACAACCTCGCTCCTCTTCTGTCCATATATAAAAAGCCATTAGTTGTGAAAATACATAACCTAATTCCTTATTAACACCACACACCATATCCTATTGGACATATATTGGTATTAATACCATCCATATTGGTATTAAAATATTAAGAAATGGAAGTTGTCTAAATAAGAGTTATAGAGTTTATCGAAATATTTTATTATTATTTATTCTTATACCAAATTCAGAATTCATAAAACCATTGTGAAATTTTAATATAATTACCAAATATATAATATGATGCGATTAATTTTATGGCATAACTTTACTCCACATATTTTGTCATCTAATGGGAAACAAAACCATCATTCGTGTGTATGGAAGACTATATCCATGCTAAATGATACACTTTATTCCCATTACTGCCTCTCAATGATGTTCATACGGGTTGTTTACCAACTCAATGAGGTGAAGTGATTCATTTTTAATCACTAAATGACATGGATCACATAAATATGTGTATTTAATTAGATAACATGACATTTATGATATAGTAAAGAAATTTAAGGTGAAAACGATGCATGTGTTCTTTACCTCATGTTCATTGAAAAAATTGAAATATTAATCATGTGTGCATATGGTCTACATCAGTACAATTATAATGTAAATAATTTTTAACAATATTTTATCTTTGGTTGTAAAATTATAATTAGTGCATAAAATTAATAATAATTTCATTAATATTATTAATAATACGATGAAATAATTGCCTCTTTGACCACAATCAACCTACCGATATCATTATTAAATTATTAAATGGGCATACAAAATACACCAAGTGTGGCCTTAGCTGATTATTTAATTTAATATGAATTTAATATAAATGAAATAAATAATTTAATGATAATTAATTCAACCATAAAAATATTCACAATAAAGTAAATCATTGAAAAATATTTATTATACAGGACATAAAGAACAATCATTACATGTTGGACTCAAGGTATGTGACTACACCATAAAAACCTCATTTTAATTATTTTAATGATTTATTTTATAAATATTTTTATTCAATGTATTTGTTCCTAATTTTTTGGATTGTATCTATATATACATTAGTGAATTATAGAAGGTATTTTATATCTCTATTTAAAATAATTCAAATTTTATAAAAAATTATCATTTTATTTGATTATACATATTTTTCGACACAAATGAAAAGTAAATGTTCTATTTTAACAAATATGGTGTCAAAAAAGGTTCCCACCACCATAAATGATATATGATATTTGGATTCCTTTTTAAGATTCCATGTTTTCTTCAACGAAAACCCCTCATCATCATTTTTATGGGTGTTTTTTGAATTATTTTAAAATGTAATGGGAATTTCAAAATGTGAAAATGTTATTCATTTGGGTTCAATAATTATTTTTCTAAGTATGATGATGGAAATGAATTATTTCATGTATAATGATTTATGATGGTTCATAGGAATTGTTTATAATTAATTGTGATCCTGATATATCTCATGATGATGATTACACATGATATATTTTATGATAGTTGGTGAGTCTAATATATATTTATATATCCAACACATAGGTTAAAGGGTTTGAGATAATTACTTATAGATTTTTCATATGAGAAAATTTAAATTTAACTTGAAGATTGTTCAACTTGTAAGTATGAATTTAGGAATGATGAAAATGATTTCCCATGTTACCCACATGACATTTTTATTCCTGCAATTGTTTTTATTGATATATTATGATTTCATATGGCATGTTAATGAGTTTATGTTTAAAATAAAATATTTTTCTACTTATTAAGGGCGAAATTTAAAACATTTCACAAATTGATTTCATGAGTTTTTTCTGTTTTTAATGTCAACATTTTGATACTTGGTTTACCTTTAGGATGTATTGCGAAATATTTTATTTTAAGCTTTGGGATATGAGTTTTATTTATTTCATTTGAAAATGAATATTTTGAGATCATTTTTTATAAAAAATGTATGTATTTAAAATGTGTATTTAAGCACTAAAAATTTTATTTCTTTATTTTTATACGTAATTTAATGATATTTTTTTCTCATTCCATGTTTTCAAATGTTTTTCATAGTATTTTAATGATTAATATAGAGAGGTATGTAGTGATGATGAAAATTTTGAAGATATGTAATGAAAAGAAAACTCGGGTTATCATTAATGTTATGTATTATGGAAAAAATGAATAATGAGTAGATGTATATTATTTTTGATTTAATATCTTATTATGCAAGGATAATGAAATAATTTTCTAAAAATAAAAACCTAGAAGGTCTTTAAGAATTTTAGATATTGAATTATTTTCTAAAGATTCAATTTATGAAATATTCTTCACTAAATCATTAGAGTTGGTATTAAAGTGATGATTTTGAAATTTTTATATGTTTGGATAATTTATGTGAAAATATTTTAGGGATTCTAATGTATGGTTATCTTCGTATATAATTTTAATATTACCATGTTTATTTATCTAAACAGTGTATTTTCAGGATTTTTTACATTAAAGAAATATGAAAGATGTTGTAGGATGGTACCATGAGAATATTACCCTTAAAACCAGCAACCTAGAATGGTCGGAATTGGATCTAATTAATTTTTTACTATGATGGATTAGTTCATGATGGATATAAAGAGTAGTGGAATGCATAATGGAGAATAATGAGATCTTCCAATGCAGAACATGCCAATAGTGAAGAATTTAATGGTTTATAACCCTTTAGCATTGATTGGATTTTCTGATTTAGTGGTAGTTAATTGATGGATTACAGCTCTGTAAATTATATTTAATGACATTGTGTTTTTAATGAATAAAAAGTAAACTCTTTCTATTTATCATTTTTATGGAAAAGATGACCAGTGGTGGTAAATAGTTAAGAATATCAAATAAAGAGTAGTGATTTATGATTTGGTATAAGATGAATTTAAAAATATATTCCAAAAGAATTATTTTCCTAATGATATTCAACATATGGTCAGAAAGTAATTATTGGAATTTAGGTATAAAGAGGATGATTAAGTAGCCACTTATGAAGAAAAATTCACCCTATTTGAATGTATTGAACCAAATTGTATCTGGAATATTAGTGTTAAAATTTATTTTGTTTCCTCAGGATTAAATCCAAGATGCCAGAGATAATTATCCTATTTTATATTTAAATGTTATGATAAACTTATTCTCATTTATGGGAACATAGAAATTGAGTATACTGATTATAATTTGTCCTATGGAAACAAGCAGAAGAATAGGTCTAGGAGGTAGGAAAATGGGATAAATCCCTCAATGAAATATAATGTAAAGAAATTAATTTTCCAATTTGTGATAAACATAGTAAAAAGAACCATGGGTAATGTATTATAAATTCTATTAAGTTTTTATGATATGATAATATTGAATATATTTATCATGATTGAAATTAAAAAGATCATGATAGTGGTAAGACCTATTTTAATAGATAGAAAGTAATGTGTTTAGTATGTAATGTGATCGGACATTATGCAGATATATATATGAATAATAGAATGAATGATGGTAATTAGAAAGGTTATAAGAAGAATAATGTTGCAGACACATTGAAAATACATTGCATTATGTTGGGATAAAAAATAATGTATTATTAATTATATTACATACTTATTCAGATTATGCTAATATATTTTTTGGTTTGTGATTTGAACATTCTATCATTTTTGAGAAAATTTCTATTAAAATGGATATTCACCCTTAATATGTGTTGTCATGAATACTTTGAAAAACCAATTAATCTAGTATTAAGGTAATAATTATTTTAAAATATCTTAAAGTAATTATCTATAGAAGGGATTTCAAGAAAAAATGATGTATTTCCAATTGATGAAGGTTGATCTCCATTATGGTTTCTGTTATCTAAATGTAAAGAAGGATGATATTAATATGAATATGATTTAGACTCGTTCTGTCTATAATGAATTTATGGATATCCTTTTGGGTTAAAAAATTGTAAACCTATATTAATGGATCTTATGAATAGATTTTTCCATGAATATTTGAATAATTTTTTTGTTGTTTTTATTGATGATATTTTGATTTATTCTAAAATATATAATGATCATGAAAAAATATATGTATTGTTATGAAACCATTAAAATTAAAAAAAGGTATGTGTATTGGAACCCTCGTTTTAATGATAAATAATCATGTTTCTTTTTGTATTAAATAGTTCTATGATATATGACACCATTTTATAATATATGGTAAATTGGTGATATTTTGGATATTTTGTGAAAGAACCCACCATCTGGCACTAGATATCACCACACATGGCTCACCATTGAGGATGAGTCACCAAAATCATTGAATTACAATCCAGATAAAATTTTGGATATGAATAGGAAAGACCCATCATCAAAGATGAGTCACATTCACAGTGAAATTTTTTATAGGCGTGGGAATGAACCACCATTTAAGACGAGTCACTATCAAGATGAAATTTTTGGCTAAATATTAGAAGGAGACAATATAATTGATTATTCACCATTGGGATAACAATTTGGATAACTATGAGAATGAACCACCACCAGAGGATGAATCATAATCAAAATATAGTCACTTCAAAATTTTAAAAAGTAAGGAGATGACCTATCACAAAAGAAAACTCACTGTTGGGCACAACCTACCATCCTCTTGACTCTCCACTATCTACTCTCATTTCCAGAGAGGTCTCACTATTTAGAAGAGTCACCATTATGGTTTAGTTTTATTTTGAATTAAATACATCTAACAACTATATTACTGAATTAAATACCAATATTTTTATAATGATTGTTTTGAAACTACTGAAGGAATTAATTAATGTTTGTTTCAATTATCTATTATGAGAAGTATAGTATGTGTATGATTCTTATTCCATGATTTTTATATATTAAGAAGAATACTCCCTCATTTTTTATATTCACCTAATATACAAAGAGACATATACACATACAAGGAATGATAGATGGAACCGAATTGAAAAAACATTAAGAGTGTCACTTGCTAAGAAAATTACATGAATAATACTTATCTATGATCAAATATAGAAGATCTATGCACAACGAACATCTATTTAATATCCAGAAGTCACATAAAAAAGTGATTACAATGCTATTGTTACTTTAAATTTATAAGAAATGACCATACCTCAACTTGAAGATATATCAAAGAAGCATACAGCTTTAGAAAACATCAGATTGAGCTACACCAACTTCTTTACAAATTTATTTTTTCTCTTTTTATATAAAGATATATTTACAAGTAGTATGTGATTAATCTGTATACTAAACCCACACATTGTCTCCCAAACATTAATGAGAAAATACTTAATATACTCTTAACTTTTGATACAATTGTTTAACCATGTATTGTAGAAGAGGTCCTTGTGTGGAATGGGATTATTTTATTCCCACTATTGTTGTAGAAGAGGTACCTATGATTACTGGACAATTGTTTATCAATTTTTGTATACTTGATCCAGTTTTTGGGTCAGGACTAATTTATATAAACTACTTTTTATATGGTGGTTTACAAGTGGAGAGGATTAAGTGTCCACTTTAAAATGATCCTCATATATTTATTCTATGGTGTTTTTTTGTGTCTTTTCTTATATATAAAATGATTTTTTAAACTATAAAAAACAGTACTTTGATATTTAACCTTGAATAGTGTTATATATGGTTTTCATTTAGTAAATTGATTTCAAAAGTTAATAAAAATGTGTTTATTGTTTTAAATGAGATCTAATCAGTCATTGAGATATCTATTAAAATATTAGCACATACATCAATATGATATTTTGATTAACTGGACGGTTTTAATTATTTTGGGAATTTTATTCAAACTTACTTTTAAGGGAATATTTCTTGGTAATCAATTCACCCTCATATGGATATACTAACTCCGAACAACATTTGGTATCAAATACTTTCAGAATATTTTGAACAATGATTTTAGTTTTGTTTTAATTATTTTAAATTTATATAAATTTATTTTTTTATTAAATATATAATAGAAAACATTTTATAATACTAACAAATGTATTTTATTTAATGTAAATAACTATTCTCAATGGATGATAAAAATGAAAATAAACATTGAATGAATTGTTTTTAAAATTTAGTATACTGTAGAGGATGAATATGAATTACCTGAATGTGATTGAACGAAAAGGTATGATACTACTAAACATTATTAGAAAAATAATTCAAAAGATATGAATGATCATTACTATTATTTAAGAGATTAATAATTTAATATGATATAACTATTGGATCTGCTTATGAAATTTGTGATACATTAGATATTTCAAATGAAGGAAATACTAATGTAAAATAAATAATATTGAAAAATATAAAATTAAATATGAAATTTTTTAAATGAAACCTGATGAGTTTATTTATGATATGTATCATATGTTTAATGCAATAATGAACACAATGAGTTCCTTGGATAATTTAGTGTTAGACAATGATCAAATTATACGACTGAAGAGATGTCATATAGATAGTTGGATAGAGATATTAGTTTTAATAAGAGAATATTTTGATATTAGAGAGCTTCGTTTCAATGAAGTTATTGGGATGTTAATGATGTATGAGGAATGGAATTAAGGATAACCATGAATATGATAATGAACCTAAGAGTAAATGTATATCCTTGAAGAATACTTATGTTAAATGGAATGAAGTGGAAAATGTTCAAGATGAGAGCTTGAGTAATGAGGAAACACTAGATGATATTTAGGAGGAAATTGCCCATTTTTCCAGAAATATTATAAAATTTTATAAGGAAAATAAATTCTTTAGGAAGTTAAGCTATAAGGGATGTTATTATATTATAGCTAATTGGATTAAGGATTACAAAAGAAATGAAAATACAAATGATATTACCTAATATGTGTGTAAGATACAAGGGAATGTTAGGGATAACTATCCTATGTTGACGTACGAGATGTATGAGGATAAGGTAAGAAAGTATAAGAAATCAATGATTTCCACATAGAGGTCCCCCTAATATTTCTCCAGATAATCACACTCAACTAATAAAAAAATCCTGACAAAGAAAATATGTTCTTCATGATAAATATATCTGAGGTACCTACTGTACCTCCTATAAATAAATCTAACAATTTTAAAAATGAACATAATGATAATGATATGTCAAAAGAATAAATGTTTGTGTATTTTAATATTCTTGAAGATAATTTTATTGAACTAAAGAAAAAATACAATGTTCTTATGAAACAACATGTTTTACCTTCTAGTGTTTGAACTTAACTCACTATATAAAAAGATAATAATGTTCAAATATTAAAATAAAATGTTAAAATAAAATTTTGAAATGAGAAAATAAAGAAATATGCTGAACAATTTACAAATAAAAGAGAAAATATTACTAAAATAGTAGAAAAAATATATGTCCTAAATATATTACGAGTCTAGTTGACCACCACTAACAAAGAATAATTGGTAAGAGTAATTTTGTTCCTAAATCCAAATATGAAAATTCAAATGAAATATTTTATTCATGAGGAAATAATAATGATTTTCTATAAATAATTTTAAATTTTATTATAGGGAAACCATCAAACAAATATGTTTTCTTAATTCCATAATCACCATAAAATCTGGACCCAAAAAAATCTGTGTATGAAAATCATTCTTCGTATAAACATTCTTTTATAGGAAAAATACGTTAAAATCTATAGTAAATATGTTTGGTACTGGAAAGTGGATTTTATAGACATATGATTCGAGATTACTCAAGATTTTTCAACCAGATAAAATACTATGTTGGACCTGTCACCTTTGGTGAGAACTCTAAATGAAAAGATCATTTGTCTTGGCCAAATCAGTCACACTAACACGGTTTTAATTTCTAATGTACATTTTGTTGATGGTTTAAAATATATCATGCTTGTATTTTTACAATTAAGTGATGATAAATTTCAGGTAATGTTTGAAAACAATTCATGTAATGTTTTAAATTCTAAAAATTCTTCATTATTTACCACATTGATTAATAACAAAGTGTATGTTGTTAATCGTGATTATTTAATTTCTCAAAATGGTTCTTTCTTAAGAACCTTTCATACTGAATCATGGATTTTGAATCGGAGACTAGTACAATTTAATATTCAATCACTTTGAAATCTTACTTGGAAATGGTTATTTCAGTATATATCCAAACTTGAATTCCCAAATGATAAAGGTCATCACCCCTATAAAAAAGTGAATGAACACAAGACAAATTTAAAATTTAATAAAAATTCCCATCTTTTCATCCACATGATTTGGTTCACATGGATTTAACTGAACTATCTAGAGTTTCGAGGTTAAATGGGATACATTATCTGTATGTACATATAGATGAATTTTCTAGGTATAATTTGGTATTATTTTATCTCACAAATTTGAATATTGTACTTATTTTACCATGTATGCTAAATTCATATAAAATAGAAGTTGGATTACAATTACAAATTTAAGAATTATCCTTGTTCATGAGTTACAAAATCATGATACTGAATCCTTCAGCTCACAAAATTCCTATAAACATAACTTCTCTACTCTTGGGACCGCATAAAATGGATTTCTAAAAGGAGAAAATACAACAATTTAAGGTATATTATGAATAATTGTAAATGAATATGATCCATCTATCTACTTCTAGTAAAAGGCTATGGACACAGCTTGATATATAATTAATAGGGTTTTAATTCAACATATTTAAATGAAAAAACATTATGATATTTGGAATTGTTAAAAGCCTATGGTTAATTACATTATAGTTTTTGGTTGAAATTTCCTTATTCATAATAATAAGTACAATATTGACATTTCTTCCTCTAATATTGATGAAGGAATTTACCTTTTTTATTCAACTTCTTGTAGATCCTATATTTTTGTTACAAATGAACCAATAATATAGAAGTGTCTTTCCTTATCATGTTTGATTCTATATATCCATATTAACCTAATAATAATTTAGAAAACATTGAGGATGATTTATCCACCTTGAAAATAAATTCAAAAACATCCTCATAATGCTACAAAAGATGTAGAAAAATCAACCAGTTCTAAAGAACATCTAGAATCGGAACCAGAACCTATAGAAGACCCTGATGTGACAAAATATTCTATTTCTAAAGATATTTGACCTCTTCAATTCAATAATTTCTATTATATATTTAGATACATATATTGAGTTACACAAACTAGAGCTTCTTTAAGAACCCATGTTGAACATCAATCATTATTGTAATAGTTTGAACCTAAAAACATCAATGAGGAAATTAATGATAAATTATGGGTTAGGATATTCAAGAAAAACATAATCAATTTGAATGAAATAATGATTGGTAACTTTTTGACAGACCCAAATATGACATGAATATAGGCACTGAATGGGTGTTTATAACCAATGTTGATGAATCTAGAATAATAGTGAGAAATAAGGGTAGACAGGTTTCACAAGGGTATAGTCAAGAAGGTGGTATTGACTTTTCTCAAAACTGTGCACCTATATCCATTAACGAATCCATTAGAATACTTATAGCCTATGTAAAACATTTGCATTTCAATCTATATCAAATGGATTCTTATAGTGATTTCTTGAATGGTTATATTATTTATGATATTTTTGTTGAATAGCCCACAGTGTTTCAAAACATTCATTTTCTAAATAATTTTTTCAAATTAACTGAATAGTTTAAATCAAGATCATAGATCTTGGTTTGATATTCATAGATCTTTTATAATTTTACAATATTTTTAAGAAGGTATATATGGTCTTACTCTATTTATAAAAGGAATTTTAAATTATGTTTTAGTAGTTCAAATAAATGTAGATGATATTATTTTTGGATCTTATAAAAATTATTTATGTACATAATTTTTAGGTATGATGAAAAATTAATTTGAAATGAGTTTAATGGGTGAACTAAAATTCTTTCTGGGTTTTTTGAATTTTCAAAATAAAGAAATAAATATATTAAATCAAAGGAAATATAATAAATAACTTATAAAACGTTTTTGCTTGGGTAAAACTAAGAGAAGTGACACTCCTATGATTACGACCTATAAAATAGATTTGGATGATGCTAGAAAATCACAGGATCAAACCAGTTATAGATATATGATCAGAAGCCTTCTATACTTACCTACTAGCTGAATAGAAATTTTGTTTAGTCCGTGTATGTGTGCGCATTTTCAAGAAATATGAAATATTTACACATACTTTCTATAAAATGTATTTTTAAATACCTCAATTATATACCCAATTTAGGTCTTTTTTACCTTAGTGTACTATAATTTGACTTTCTTTATTTAGAAGCTGATTTTAGTGGTTATAATTTAGATGAAAAAGAACCACTAGAATAAGTAATATTTTGGGAAAGTCTCTAGTATCTTCATTTACTAAGAAAAAGAAATATGATTCAATACCTACTACTAAATCTAAATACATTGATTCGGGTAGTTGTTGTTCTTAATGTTTGTCGATGAAACATACATTCTTAGGCTATGGATGTATATTCTGACATACACCTGTAAATTTTGAGAACATAAGTCCTATAAATATTTCTAATAACCATATATATAACTCTATAAAAACTGCACATTTATGCAATATACCAAAATTTTAGAGATCATTTTTAAAAAGTGGATATAAATCTTGATTATATTTTAATTGAACATTATCTTACTAATATTTTCCTTAATCCTTTGAGCTATGAGAGAATGAACTACATCAAACATGAATTATTCTTTATTAAATTTGGTTAAACCAAAATATTTGGGACCCATAATTGGTATTTAACCCCCGTTTGTGTTTACCCATCATTTGTGTTTAAGCACCATTGATTTTTACCCACCATTGGTGTTTTACCCATTGTTGGACACAACTCTCCATTTTCAAATGTACCAATAGTAGATCTTATGACATTTATTTTTCTTTTTATTTATGTGTTCTTAATTTTATTTTTATTATGATTCATTTTTTTATTTGAAAATCTCTAAATGATATTCATTAGACCCATATATAATTTCAATGACCTTACTCCTTCACACCTTACTCCCAAGGATCATCATGAACCATTCTCTCCAAACCATCATCCTCCCCTGACCTTCATCTAAACATTCCAAGCTGATGAATATGGTTATTGTGAAAAGAGATGTTTAATTTTCTACAGATGAGTAATGTCATTCAAAAATGATTAAAGGATAGTTGATTCATCTGGTTTCTATTGAGTCATTAAACCTAGATCTTGATTAGGGAGTTGTGGTACCCAAAAATGAATTTCTTGATGAGTTGTTGATGTTGATCAAGTCATTTGTTCTTAATGTTTTTCAAGACTAGTGATCGGTATATTGGTACATTAATAACAAAATACCCTAGTATCATATGTTGGATCACTAGTTATATCAATATATTAAGTTCATCTTTGAGGAAGATGATGACTCTGTTAGATGAAGAATAAAAAAAATCCTTCTAGAAAATGGGAAAGATATATGAAAGTACCACACAAAGGTGTTTCAAATGATTATCAAGGAACTATTCATAGTGATAATGATATATTTTTATATGTGGTTTCCTTTGAAAAGTTTAGTATGTATGGGATAGTGAGAAGACTGGCTGATACTAATCTTGATGGTGGATTTCATTTTCATTTCACGTTTATTCAAAATATTTTATTCTTGAGGATAAGTGATTTATTTATAATGTGATATCAATATGTATATATTTTAATTCTTATAATTATTTTTGAAAAGATAAATCTATATATATAATAGATTTTTTCACATTATAGGAATCTCCATGACATCTTTGAGGTAAAACTCCCTTATTTATCCCATTCTGATCATGACCATGCAGGAGTCCAAGGGATTGGTTGATAAGGAGGAAGAATAAACTAAGGTTAAATGTGGATTATCTTTCATTTCAAGGGTCATTAAAAAAATAATGATGTTTATTTTGAACCCTAGAATAGAGAATGGGATGATGATGGTGACATTATCTTTATGTATTTTAATCCTCTTGGTCACCCTTAGATATTAAAGAAAATTGTTGATTCAGTCTTGCAGCTAGATGAAGTGGTTGAATACTATGACGAATAATATGAACATATTTCTTTTATTGATAAGGAAAATGTGTTTTTAGTGGATTAAGGTAGTGACAAAGACCTTCCTTAGAGTTCTCCAGCTATTTCGGATCGATATCCTAGCACTCTGGTATCTTTCCCTATCTAAGAGGCTCTTTTACAAGTATGATGTAAAGAACTAACAATTGTTTTTGGTGAAGAATAGGGAAATAAAACATCTAAATCCTCTAAAGAAAATGTAAATTATGATAATGGTGAAGATCAGGAAGTAGAATAAGGAGAATATGAAGATGAAAATGTAGATGAAAAATATGTGGAAATAGAGTTAGAGATGACAGTGATAGTGGTTATAACCAAGATTGTATTTCTAGGTGTCGTTTCTTTGAATGTGTTGAGATGCCTTAAGAAATTTTTTCTTCTCTAGGATTTTCAGTTGTCTCTAGATATGAAGATAGACCTATCTTAGAACATGATAGGGATATTTGTACTATAGATGAAAAGGAAGAATTTGTTTAGGGGGAGGAATTACCAACCCTATATAGTCACCTACTTGACCAGGTTGATTGATACCTTGGTTTTCCAATAGTTATTGTTCCTTCACCTAGTTTGCAGAAGGTGGTTGAGTAGAGAGTTGAGAAAGTCTCAGTTGATGAAAAGATGGAGGTTATTCATATAATTTCAATGATTATAATAGTTATGTCTTTTGGTAGTTAATCTATATGTTTGGGGGACCCAACTCTTGAGGAATGTGATAATTTTCCAAGATATGTCAGTCTTGACCGGGACAACTGAAAATTAGATGATGAGGGACCTGCTATTTGAGTAGAGATGTATCTTAAGGGATCTTTTCAGAGAAGATATATAATAAAGGGGAATTGTAGATATGTTCATCTGATGTGGCTACACCAACCATTTCCTCTAATCCCTTACCTGTACCTATAGTTACATTAGTTCTAGTTGATAATATATCTAGAGCCAACATAGAATCCATTAGAGAGGTGATTTTCTATAATTTTGGATTTTTATTGTAAAATGGGGCTCCTAAGGTTACTACACTAAGTGATAGAGATGAAACGTATCTTTTTGAGCTTCTGATGCATCACACCTACCTAAATATGATGCATCACATTCAATAAGTGGAGATAGAAAACTAGTGTTTAGAAGACTATATGGAGACTTTTAGACCTACAGTGGATGAGGCAAGATATTCCTCTGTGATCTTTATGGATTATTTTTTAGAGATAGTAGATAATATTTTTTATATATTATATATAGAGTTTTCCAAAACCTATTAATAATGTTGTGTTGATTAGTTTCGTGGTCAGATATGAGCTTCATGTAGTTTCAGGTGATGTACCTCACCTCCCATAGGAATTTTTGAGATAGATCTTACATTATTGTGACCATGTCCATAAGATTGTTAGAGAACATATGATGGATATAAATTCTAAAAGAGAGAAAATGATGAATTCTATAAAGGTTTTACTTTTAAAGATGTATTCTAAACATGAATGTAACAACCATTTCATGTTTCTTACTGAGAACCTACGGATGACTCCAATCACTCAATCCTTCAATGAACAAGTGAATCAAATGAAAGTGATGATCCCAGAGATCATGTTATTTATATATGCTAAAAATGACTTATTGATTGCTATTTAAAGGGGAGGAAATATAATTATGGACTTCAAGCATCTCTTGAATCCATTTATTCATGTCTCTCGAATATAAATAGTGTATCATGATGCAGTTCTGGTAATTCCTCATCTCACACCTCTAGCTTCTGCTCTAGTGTTTTTCAGGCCTGGTGTTACATGATATCTGAATGAACCGTTACCTTATCATTCCCAAACATTTAGTATGACTCCAAGGGAATTCCTGAGCATCTCAGTCCTATCATTATCAGATATCCTCCTTATCTACCAATTTTCCCTAAAACCATTACATTTATTACCTCATCCTCAACTGTTGAACTAGTCCAAGGGTTCCCAAAAATTATTACATACTATGGAATTTTGAGTGGTCAATGTGTCAACCAATGGAAAAGTTGTTTATGTATATCTTATAAATGTTAAAGAAGGCATAGTAACATAATTCAAGACAAACATGGAATTCAAAGAAAGAAATTACCAACGAAGTATATTGGGTCTCCTATTTCAAATATAATGATCAAAACGGATTTTTTGGATGGAATAATCAAGAGGGTCACATGGAGGATTTAAAATTGGAAAAAATATTTTTTCTACTTTGAATTAAGGATTACATTGCTTAATAGTGTTCTTTTATTAGTTCCCATTCATATAATATATATTATCAATCCTTTGAAAGGGAAATAATGAAATTTGTAGATGATAATGAATAACTTTATGTGGGATGAAAATATAGCTAGTAAATTCCATTAGGATTAATGAAATAATATTTCTAAATAGATTGATGGAGGATTAATTAATCTATTGAGTATCTCAGAAATAATGAAATACATGCAAGTGGTGTTGGAATAGGAAATCATTGAATGATTTTTTTGTGGGAACATTTTATAAGAGACAGATATGAAGAAGAATTGGAGGAATGATCCTACAGATCAAGAGGTCTCTCCAGCTTAGCTCACTACATATTTAAAAATATGGATGATCTAAAGGAACAAAGTTATATGGGTTATCAGGCATATTGAAATTAATTTATTGAAGGCATGAGCGGTAAGGGAATCTCTTTTTTCTGAGATTCCCAATCCTGAACCTAATTTTAATGTATTCAAATAGGAACCTATATTTTTTTAATGTTGTTTTAAATGAGGGATATAAGATCATATGTAGAACCATCTTCTTGGTGGAGGAACTAGAAAGGTGCATCATTAATTGTTCATTATCAAGGAATTTCAGAAGTAGTAATTATAGGGAAACATCTCATGTATGTGATAGGGTTGATAAATGGGAAATTTTGATTTTGTGTAAGGAGGTTCTAAGGCAGATTAATTTAACCATCTTTTGAATATAGAATGGAGATCTTCCAATAGTTGAAAATGTAAAAAATTATGGAGTGAGGTTGGCATCTAGATGTTAGTTTCGTTCTCTTCAAAAACAAGAATCTTTATGAAATTATTTTTGAAGGATAAATTGGTAAAGGAAATATTTAATTTTTTATGGGAATAACATGAAAATACACAAGGAAGGGGCTCCTATGCAAGATGTTATTGAAAATTTGTTCAACAGGGAGAGATTTCAAGGATCAAAGAAGAATGTGAGAGTATTTATTTTTGTAGTAGTGTGTTGGTCTCTCTAGGAGGCTATAAATAAGGAAATAGAGGGTAAGAAGGTGTCCCATATTAAATTATATGATTTTGTGATTTTTTTGTTTACGGAGATGGGAATTTTGATTTCTTATGGAATAACCTCTACATACTTAAAAGTTATGATCCTAAGACACTAGAAAATATTGAAGGTGGATGAATTAATTAAGGGAATTAGACAAAATAGAGGGCACCTAATATAGGCATAAAATTAAATTGGGATTAATTTTGTCTAGGGGTGATACTAGGAGTTGTTCGGGAGAATGAAAATAAAAGTTCAGTGACGTTTGGGATTAGTTCATTCTATGGAGAATGAAATTCCATTGATGTAGAGGCTGAATCATTAATATCTAGTCTCATGCCCTGTAGGTTATATGTAATTATGATCTCAAAATATGAATCTAACTCAGCTATATTGGTATTATTTCACGAAGCTACATTCAGTCATCCATAGGAGCTTGTTTGACTTATTAAAAAAATGTAAAATGATTGTTAATCTGGATATTCAGGTCCGGAATACAAGGAGATAAGGGAATAGTGCGTAATATTCTATTTCTAGTAAAGTTAATCAAGGTTATTGACTCATTTTATACATTGGGATGAAGTCTATCCTATATGATTGTAAAATTATTTTAAGGGGTTATTCTCTTGGCCTTTACTATTTCATACCACAATGATTGGAGTTTGATTTTAAATTTATTTTTCCTTAATTTAAATTCATAAACACTTAACTTGTAGTCAGAAAAATAGAAGTTGGAAAAATAAAATTGAAGGATTTATTCAGAGATAATAAATCTCAAGACCTCATTGAGACACAAAGCAGAAACTTCCACTGAGCTTCACCACATGGGAACATTTGATACCATTATGATCGAACTCTCACTATTAATTTTTATGGTTCTAAACTGATCTATTTTAAAACCTTAGTCTTTTCTATACATGGTTTATAACAATTCCTTGTTTTTTGATCAGTAAAAATGAAAATATTATTGGAACTCTTGTTTTAATGATAAAAAAGCAAGTATATTTTGTTATTAATGAATTTTATTCTTTATGATACCATTTTAAAATATATGGAATATTTATGAAATTTTTTCTATTTGTTGAAAAGACCAACCATCGGACTCAACTCACCGCTGGACATGACTCACCGTTGAGGACGATTCACCACCAATAATGACCCACCTTCTAGATGAAAATTTGAAAATGTATGGGAAAGGACCACTGTCTGAGATGAGTGACCATCAAGAAGAAATTTTTTCTATGTTTACGAAAGACCCATTGTCATAGAATATTCACCATTTGGATGATTTTTTTTGGTATGGGAAAGAAACATCACCCGAGACAAGTCACCATCAGGATGAATATTTGGATATGTATGGGAAAGACCCACCACTAGATGATGAATTAAAGTCAAAATTTAGTCACCCCCCTATTTGGTAAAGTGTTGAGATGGCCTACCACCATATATGACTCACCATTGAGCGTGACAAACTACTGGACTGACTCACCATTAGATTTAATCACATTAAGAATTTCCTCACTATTTAGAGATGTCACCCTCACTATTTATATTTATTTAGAAATAAATAATTCTAGCTTATATTTATCAAATATAAAGATGAGAGGTATTTTAATGATGGTTCCAAAACAGTAGAATGAATTCATTAATGTTTTATTCAATCATATAGTATGATGAGCATAGGATATGGATGATTCTTCGAGCATGATGTTGAAATATTTAGAAGAAAAATCACTTGTGTGTTATATAAAACAAACAGATATAGATTCATATACACATATACGAAAAGAGAAATGAAATTGAATATGTAGAAACTAAGAGTGACACTTTCGAAGAGCATTACATGAAGCCTATTTACCTCTAACAGACTCTAGAAGATTGAAGAACATCAAACATATAGTTTCCTTCTTGAAGTTATTTAAAATAGAGATTTTAATGTTCTTTTTTGCTACAATATTCTTAGAAATGACTATATCTTCCATTCAATCTATATACAAGGAGAGACAATATTTATATCATGTCAAATAGAGAAATCCTATCTTCTTTTCAAATTTATTTTCTCTCTCTATTTATATTCATTACATTATGAGTAGGGTGAAATTACTATGTATACTAAACACACACACACACACACACACACACTATATCATATGATTTAACTAGAAGATACTTTATATCTTCTTAACATCATTTAATTTTTTTTCCCACATGTTGTGGAAGACATACAATTTTTGAAAGTGTTTTTTAATAGAATTTTTTGTGTGGAAGAGGTCCTTGTGTTTCCTAGAAAACTGGAAAGTTGTTATTGTATACCTACTCCAGGTTGTGGGTCATGATTATTTTTTAATATTCTTAATATCAGGTGATTTTCAAGTGGATAAGATTATGTCCCGACTTGATACTGTACTTTTTTATATTTATTGTTCTATGTGTCTTTATTTGTTTCATTTTTGAGATTTAAACTGAATTTTATTTAAACTATAATAAAATAGATAATTTGGTAGTTAATGTTAAATAGTGTTTATATAATGTTTTTATTATGTAAATTGATTAAAAAATTTAATGTAATATCCATATATTGATTTAACTTAATCATTCTCTTATAAATCACTGAAAAGATCAGAAATTATATCAATCATATATTTTGATTAACTATGCTATATTTTTTATTTGGGGGTATTAATTAATAATGTTTTTACCAAAAAAATAATTGGGAACTCAATTCACCCCTCTTAAGATTCCCACTCTGGAAAAAATATAAGGGTAATATTGTAAATGAAATTTGTGGTTACAATAGTTTATATTCGTTGGAAACATAAAAAATAATGATGGAATAACTATTGATCCTTTAAAAAATAAAATGGTTGATGAATGGAAAATACAAAAAAAAAATATTAATGAGAATTATAGTTTTCTTGGATTATCAAGATGTTACTAGAATTTTTTAAAAAAAAATCATTATTAGATGGTCCACTTACAATGTTGAAATGAAAAAGAGTTTTGTTCTTCTTAAAATAGGAATTTGATGAATGATTCCATTATTTGAAAAGAAGATTTGGGAACGGTCCAGTTTTTACCCTTCCATATAGAAATGGTGAGATTGATATATATCTAGATTATCTATTGAAGGTGTTAGGGGGTTTTTAAATGTATAATGAACATGTAGTTTCTTATTTTTCTTATCTAATAAAACACAATGTGAAACAATTTCCAACACATGACCGTAATCTGGTGTCTGTAGTGCTTGATTCACAAATTTGGGGACTCCATTTTTGTAGAGTTATGTGTTAAATATATAATTATAAAAAACGAATATAGTATATGTTCACTAATGATTAATTTTTTATGATATAGGAGAGATGTTAATAATTGATATAGTATTATAATTGAATAGTTAAGTACCATTAGGTTAATTAAAACACATTATCTAGTGTTTTTATGGGGAAATATAAAAATATATTTCCAATGCTATATATTGAACATGAAACCTTGATTAATTCTTTGATAAATGATGTATTAGGAATTTTTCATGAAGGAACTCCCCATATTTTGTTTTAGGGGCTAGTACAATCATTTTTTGGACATAATTAAGTAACTGAGAATGATGGGGGTGTGTTTTATAGGAAAAAGGTAGAATCATTCTAGATTGGAATGTTTCAAGTATTTTAATTGACAGAGAATGTGTTTTGAGATTTAGAAAAAGGTTATGTGTTTCATGCAACCCTAGTAGATGAACGAATAATTTAGTGAGGCTCATAGATCTCAATTTTCAATTATAATGGAATATAAAAAAATTTATAGAGGCATTCAGAAACATTTCTTGTGGGAAGGAATGGATATATTTATATTTAATTATTTTATTATTAATTTTCTAACTTTTCAATAGGTTATAGATAAATAAAAATTAACAGCGGAGATTCTTCATCCTTTTCCACTTCTAGAATAGAAATTTTAGAATATAAGGAGGGATTTTAGGTGGGATTATGAAATACATCTCTAGGTAATAATGCAATTTGGATTATTGGCGATATATTAAATAAATCATCATATTTTATTCCTATTAAAGTTAATATTTATTTAGATTAGGTTATTTAATTTATAGTAAATAGATAATTAGATTACATGGAGTCACTCTTTCAATTGCATCTGATCATAGTCCCATACTAACCTATAGTTTCTAGAAAGTACATTATAAGTCATTAAATACTAAATTAAATTTCAGAACATCCTTCCATCCACAATCTGATGTATTTTTTAGATTGAATTATTTAGGAATTTTATGATATGTTTTGATCTTGATCAATATATTATTATGAATGTATGGATCAATATCATGTTTTGGTGGTTTTTTCTTATAAAAAAGGATTAATTATAGTATAATGGTGGAGCCATATAAGGCCTTATATGGAAGTGGTTTCAAAGTCAAGATTATTTTGATGAATTTATGGTAATAAATTTATTGGGACCAAAATTGGTAGTATAAGTGGATGATAAATTCTTGATAATATAGTAAAATGTGAGAAAAGATCATAGTAGGAATTAATTTTTTTAGATAATCAGTGGAATGACCATTCATTAAATAAATAATATCATATTTTGTTATAGTATGTCCATTTAATTTTGTTATATATTTCTCAAAAAATTGGAATGTCATGTTTATGGATCATTAGATAATATAAAATTTAGAATAATACGTTATTTTTTTCTAATTGAGAGGCATTTTTTAGATTTTATCTCAGGTACATGACGTATTTCACGCCTTATTGTTAAGAAAATTTGTGTAAGAGGCATACCATGATTTTATCACTAATGTTGATCATTTGGAAGAAAATTTTTTTTATTTGGAATAATAAGTAAAAAATATTGGCCCTATAGTGAAAGTGTTGAGGAATAAAGTAATTTAACATGTTATGTTTTATTATTATTTATTATTCTATGTACTTTAAAAATTATCTAACAATTATGATATAATAAAATCATTATATATCACATAATGATATTTCATATGTTAACTTCTAAACTTTAATTCAAATGTTTCTTCATCTAATAGGAAATGTAATATTTGTTTGTGTGTGTGGAAGACTACTGAATAAATATATAATGTAATTTGTTTTCAAAAAACTCATATCTGGACTATTTATATAAATTTATTTGATGAATGTAGATAATATATTCATGAAACAATTATAATTCTACAAATAATATTTATCAATTTTTTTATCATTGCATCAATTGAAAAATAATACTTTCATTCATGCATATGTGTGGGTTACTATATCCATGAAGTTATGTGAATGGTTTTTCATCATTACCTCACATATATCATTTATATAAGTGTGTATAAAAGTCCAAATACTATATTTTTGATTTAATAACAATTTTTAAATAGAAAAACAATACTTATCTTCTTTGACTCATTTTTATTGATATATATAATCGTTACTCATGCAGGTGAATGGATTACAATCTCCATGATTATAATGTAATTATTTTTTTTATAAAGATATTACATAAGTGGTTCTTGAAGTATAATTTTTTTTATTAAAATGGTAATAATTTCATGATTATTATTCTGAATATGGAGAAATAATGGCCTCATTTACAACATTGAACATACCAATGTCATTTTGGAATTATGAATCGAGCAAATTTTAAAAAAACATTTGTGGACTTAACCCATTATGTTATTAAAAATGTAATTAAATTAAATGAATTAAATTGTTTATTTACATGAAAATAATCCTATAATGGTTTTTTAAGAAAATAAATAATTAAGAAAGGTTTATTATATTATATATTTAGAATGTACATGACAAGTCGGGATCAAGATAAGAGACAATTTCCCTTAAAAATATCATTGCAAATGTTTTAAATATTTTTTTATAAATATTTTTGATCCATTTCCTTAATCATAAAACTATTTAATGAATGTATTTATATGGATATATATATAATATAAATTAAAATTTATCTATCTTCTTTAAATTCATTCAAGTCCATTTAAATAAAATATTTTTATTTGTCTCATATGAAATTTTTTGTCAGAAAGGAAAATTGAATTATCTATTTAAATGTAAAAGATGTTAACCATGTTTTCCACCACCTTAAATGTTATATTTTATATGGATTCCCTAATACACATCAAAGTATTCTGAAATTAAATACTTGTATTCCCATTGTTCTAGGTGTTTTCAAGAAAGGTTGTAAATGGAATGAATATTTCAATATCCCTCAATTTGATTCATATGGGTGTGAAGAATATCATGATGAGTATGATGATAAAAATGAAATAATTTATGTTCTATAATTATGTTATCGTTCATGGGAATCTTTTATGACTATCGGAGAGCTTGATATGAATAATGATGATGGGTGAGCCTGATATAGCTCATGATGATTCCTCAGTTCAAAATACCTCTCCAATGCACTGGGTAAATGGATGAAGTTAACAAATTATAGATTTATCGTAAGATATTATTGGAATTTAGTAGGTGGGTTACTCAATTTATAGTAGTGATATGAAAATGATGTCCCATTTTACGTATATTATTTATCTATAATTGATATGGTTTTTATAAAAGTATTACGATTTCACAAGGTAAGGTAATGAGGATAAGTTTAAATGAAAGTTATGTGACGTCACATGGTTTAAATGTATACTATTGTGAAACATTTATTATCAGTATTTTATGTTTTTAGACGTCCATTATTCGTTTTATTATTTCTTTTAATATTTTTAATGATATGTTTTATAAAAATAATTGGGTTGGGATACAGATTAATTAGATGATAAAATTTTTATTTTAAACTCCGGGCTTAATATAAAAAAACCCATGTTTTTATGGGTATTAAAAGACTAACCTTATTTTTTATTTAGTTGTATAGATACCATGTTGAGTTTTTTGTTCTCATAATTCATTTTCCAATATTTTGCATATTTTTTTAAGGATTATTAGGTATTAGGATGTGGTAATGATGATTATATTATAGATAATTCATTAATGGAAAACCTATTTTATATTATTGGTTTTTTATTCTAGAAAAAATGGGTACTAAGTGGATGTTTCAAATTTGTGTTTAATGTTTCATTATTTATTTATAA
The DNA here is from genome assembly GCA_963277665.1 of Viscum album. Lineage (NCBI taxonomy): Eukaryota > Viridiplantae > Streptophyta > Magnoliopsida > Santalales > Viscaceae > Viscum > Viscum album. Next base: position 719,220,682 of record OY728128.1, read on the forward strand.
TAACCAAATTATGTAAAAATAAAAACAAAAATGTTCTTTGTGAATTTAATAAAATTATATTGTTAAATAAGATTAAATTTATTGATTTTTTAAGCTTGGGTGCTTCTAAAAGAAGTCAAAAAAAACCTATCCATCAAAGCTACCAATGAGGAATCATATGAAGGAGAGGTCTAAATATTTTATCAACTCACTAAGAAAGTAATAAATTTATTAAATAGGAAGAAATTTTCAAACATATCCCAAAAGAAAATTCAAAATTCCGAACAAGATGTAACATGCTATGAATTTTAAATGAATGGGAACCTCAATCCAAAGTTTCCCATCTACAAAAATAAGAATAATTAAAAAAAGTTAAGATTTATTTCAATGTATTTATGTGGAGTGAAAGTTATTAAAACTTGAGTTAAACTCACATATCCTCTTCAAGTGATTGAATCATGATTTTACTTATAGAAAATGTTAATAAAGAGTTCGTTGTTAGCACGCCAGATCCCATTTCCTACTCCTTTTATTCCTCTCCAAATTCATCACATTTCAATTATTCTTATTTCTCCTATAGTTAAATAAATCTTAGTGGTATAAAATATTCTCATGGTCTACTTGAAAATAGTTTTTAGCATCATTATTCATTATTCAATATACTCGAATAAGAATATAATCAAGTGTATAAACAAAAATATCTAGTTCAAAAAGAAATGAATTTTACCATGAAAGGAAAAAAGAAGAATTATCTATAAGACACAAAAATTAACCGAATATTGAAAGACTAATATCTAATATCAAATATTTTAAAATTATCTTTCCTCATTAACTAAAGGTGAAACTGATCAAATAATATTTTCGGTTCTCAGTGAAATAATAAATATTGGGTTCGTATTAACCTCTAAAATCATGAAAGTACCTTTGTCATTCTATCGAAAACTAAATTCACTAAAGGTTTCTAAAAAGATAAATTAAGAAATTATTTAGTACAAACTGTTAATTTAATTTATGAAAATAATTTCAAGAATTCATGATAAGGGAGTCTAAAATAAATCGATCTTTCTTCTATTTTTTTCAAAATAATTTTTTTATAAACAAATATGGAATCCAAAATCTCAATTAGATAACATCAATGCTCCCATTTTCTTATGGGTAAATAACCAATAATAATTATATTTCATAGGAATATATTCTTCTAATAAAAACCAATGAATCAATGTGCTATATTGATAGTGGGTTTTCAAGTCACATGTGTGTTGACCTCTATGAATTTAATGAAATAAATACATTACAATGAAGTCACATGACCTATAGAAATAACACTAAGGGTTAGATAATTGAGGAAGGTTCCATCAGTTTTTAAAACTAAAATATTATCAAATTCAATTATTTAAAAAATTGTTAAAACATGATTTTAAAAAATTATTCAATTATATGATAGTAGATATAAAATTTATTTTGATAATACTTTTTCCATCTTTTTATCTAGTAAAAATACTATTATTTACTATATATATATATATATTTCCAAATGATAATATATTAAATTTAAAATAAAAAAACATAGTAAATGTAAAATGAATGATTTCCCATGTTTTTGAATCATGGTGTTGGGCATAGAAGACCTAATTATTATAGTTCATGATCACTTGTCAAAATCAATCATTATTAAATTTAAAATAACAATCTAAATATCATTTGAAATCTGAAATGGTTTTTGAAGAATTATAATATAATAAGAAACAAATATCCACTTTTAAAACAAAAAAGAGGTTTTATTCATTAAATTAAATATAATGAATTCAACTCAATATTTTTAGTCATTTTAAAATTGAAAGTCAATGAGTTAAATCTTATACTTCATTAATTTTATATGAATTTAGAGGATTCACATGGGATTATATCAAAACTATAAAATTGATACTTTCAAAGACATCATCATGTATTTAAAAAAATATGAAAATTAAAAACAAAATTACTTACATTTCAATTTATTATAAAGGAGAATTTGGACAAAAAATAAATTTGATCATATATGTTCTTCAGAATGCTATGATCATTATTTTCAAACTCTTATATCTTCTCAAAAAATGAGGTATCAGGGAGTATATTTCAAATTATCCATAAATCACTCAATATATTTCAAAATATATCAATTTACAAAAATAATTATAGGATGAAGAAACAAATTATTCATTGTTTATCATTAATCACTTATTGTATGTTTTTTTCTTAAAAATAACCCTTATGAAAAATGGAAAAATAAAAAACACTGGCATGAATTTACTTTAAACATGAATGTAATTCATGTAAAATCTGATTATAAATATGTTGAAGGTATTTTTCTATGCTATTATTACTAAATATAGGAATATAATTTATTTACAAAAGTAAAAACTAGTGGGGAAATGAACCCATTTTGTTTAAGATGAATGTTTTTCAAAATGTATTCTTCGAATTTATTTTGAAAATTATGTTTTATATTAACCTATTAAAATTAGAAAATATAAATATGAATATTAATCTTCTTAATTTTTTCCCTAATGATTTAAAAAAATATAACGATCTTCCCCTTGAAAATTTTATAATAGTATTCCAAATGATAACTCATAATAGAAGATTGACCTTATATGAGGTAGAAGACCTTTCCTTTTTTTCATATATATAACCCAAAACCTTAACAAACCTACTAATGATGATTTTGTTTTATGAAATACATGAATTAAAAATAAATTCATGTTAATTAATATATGGATTTTAATGGAAATACATAATGAACATCATGTTATAGAATCTAAGTGAGATATTTTAGAAAAACCATTCTAAATCTAGTAAAATAATAGGAAATAAATCCAATATTGTTTCTAAAGGATATAAATTAGAAGATAAAATCCAATATAGTGACAAAAAGTTCCCCACCCCTAACTTATAATCCAATAAAATCTTGTTGTCATTCACCTATATTCATATTTTCATACAATTTTAAATGGATATAAAAATCAAAACATTCAATGGTTTTTTTCTGATATATTCTTTCTATAAGAACACCTAGTTTTGAAAATATTTTTCCCAAAATATATGTTGAAATAAAGTAAATCATGTAATGATTTGAAAATGAACCCTTATGTTTGGTATAAAAATCCTTCTAATTTTCTTTTATCAAATGTCTGTAAAATTAGAATAGAAAATTCGACCCTTTTTCTAAAACATATATTAAGTGGATTGTATGTTTTTCAATTTTTCAATAATTATGTGATTTCAGCTCAACTAATGAATCTTTCCATCTTGAATCCTCTGATTTAATGACAACTATATTTCATATTAGATTTTTTGGTGAATTTAATTTCTTTCATAGATTTTAATTTCTCAATGAAATGATGTTATATTTTCAAACAATGTAAAATAAACCAATGGATTCATAAAAAGATTTCTTATAGGTCCTTCCAAAGGAATTAATAAACCCATGATTAATGAAAGTTATATAACATTGGATGCATCCTCCTGGATAATACACAATAATCATTATATGTGTATAATTAAAATTATACTTTATTATATTGTGAGACAGTGTTATATTATGTTAATTGTTTAGATTTATACTCTTTTTCAATAAAATTAAAAGGAGTCACATTTATAGTCTATCAAAATGATTAATAATTATTTAATTATTTAAAACATGGTTTTCTTTATCCCAAAGTAACTTCTATAAAAACAAAATGTTTATTATCTGATTTTAAAGGATTACAACTATAAAGGAAATGTACCAGTGGGACTTACCAATTAATTAGAAAATCCCTTTTCTTATACAGTAGTATGTAGCTGAAATATATTTATCATTCTATAACCAAATAAGAATACATAGACACCAATAATTATTGTTCCCAAAAACAATTTGGGAAACAATCTCCATGACACTTTAAGATTATATTTGACCATATAACTATTAATTGAGAAACATAGAGTCCGATAAATATATATTAAAATGTTATAAAACTGTATTGCACTAAACAAACTAACCTTAAGAACCATATCATAAGATATCACTTCTAAAATGATGATATCAAAGTAAGATTTTTTTCAAGAAGAATATAAACAAACTTATTTTTTCACTAAAAGTCTGGCCATTGACCATTATAAATTAATTAAATTTTAATGAGGAATGGATCAATGGGAATATTCCTCATTTGATCTATGGCTATCATGAGTTATCCTTGTAAAATAGAAATCATGTTCAGACACATTAAAATGTAAAATTATTACTTTATAATATTATTTTTCATGAAAATGATCCCATTTCTCACTTTCTCTGTCATTTGAGGTGATCCTTATCACATTAATTCATAAAGTTTCCATAATAAGGATCTTTTTTTTCAAAATTTATTTATAAATTTTAAAATTTCCTTATGTGGAATAAAAAATAAGAAGTTACACATTCTTAAGGTAATATTAATAATATATATACTATTTCAAACTAAAATTAATTTAGATCCTTTTAAAATTTATTTGTAAAATATAAATAGTACATTTTGTTTATTCTAAACTATTTTTTCAAAGAAAAATTTTCTATTTTAATGTAATATTAATTTTTAAAAAAGTAATTTATATATTTTTCACTCTAACATTATTGTTGAGATATATTTCAAAAAAATTATTGGAAACTATAAATTTATAAATTTACCAAGGTCCTTATTATTTATATCACTTTTAGTGGTTAATAAAAATATATGTGGGAATGAGAATCCTGGAAATGATATATATGATTTTTATTTTCCTTTATTTTTTTTCACTTCTCCTTTTCTCTTTTATTCATCATTTATTTTATCATTCTATTATATTTTCTTATTTTTAATTCCTTATCAACACTATCTCTCCCAAATATTTTTACTATAATGGTTATTTGGAATTTAGAATGTGTTTTCAAAATTATTTTAATTTTATTCTTTAAAAAAATTCATTCACAAAATTTAATTTTGAAATAAATATTTTTATTTTCTTTCAAAACATTAAAAAATTTCTCATCGAATTGATCCTATTCCTTAAATTTTTCTCCTCTCTATCCTAGTTTTTAGTCATATGAGTAAGAAATGGGATACGTATTCTGGATTTGGTTTTGGGTACAAATACGAATGATGAAGCTCACATTTTCATATATTTTATACTGTAAAACATTTTTTATAATCCCCCAAAAGTGTTATTGAATGGGTAATTATCATGTTTTTAGGTTTTAGTGTTATTTTGAACCCAAATGTGAAAAATGACTAATTCTGGATTTTTGACAGAACTTTACATCAGGAGTATTTTGGTCATTTCCGGAAAAATAAAATTCTAAATTTTCTGATACAAATTTTTTTAGAATCCCTATTTTATTGCCTTCATTTTTGTCTTCTGGACCAGGAGCTGATTAGCTCATATAAAGGGTCTAAAAAATCATTGAAGATTGGAATTGTTTCGGGCAGACAGCATGGAGCCACCCAAAGTAACAGACAACAAACGCGGCCTACACATATCCAAATGATGTGTTTCCACCTGGTATACCTCGAGGACAGATAGGACCGTCTCTACAATAAATGTGGAGGATTTTGGAGGTCATTAAGGAGGCTATTGAATGACATTAGTTTGGAGGACCTTTCCTGGATGCTTCGTCCAGAAACAGCAACCGAGAATGAAAAATTCATAACTCCTAAATACGGTTTCAATATTATCTGATATTTGGATATGAGACGGAAAAGACATTTATCAACAACATTTAGGAAGGGTGGAACGCGTGAATATGTCATTAAAGGGGTCTACAACGCGTCGAAATTTGAGGGAAAAATTCTGCCTATAAAAGGAGGCCCTCACCTCCTTCCCAAAGCATCCCATTTTTCCATCCATTCATTCAAGGCACCAAGGAGGAGATCTCCACTGAGGGAGGATGGACGCAAATCTTCCACCTTTCTTTTTATTTTATTTCTTTTCTTTATTTTTAGTTTTAAATTTTAATTTAGATTTCTAATAAATTCATGCATTGTTTTTATTTTTGTCCACCGATTCACCCTCTTTTCTTCCCCTCATTTTACCATCGTGAACTATAATACTCATGATCATGAGTAACTAATCCGAGGAATATCCCGAGGGAGTAATCAGGTTCTTAAACCCAAGACCATGTTTTTAATATTCTTTGAGTTAATTCTAAGGATAATTTATAGTGGGTGTAATCCTCACTATGGTTTTCTAAAGATTAACTTCTCAATCTACAACCATTTTCCCTCAATTGAGGAGGTGGATGGAAGGTGTGCTTGGCGATCGCTAAGTAGAATTTTCATTGATAAACGGTGTAGAATAAGGTGTGCACACATACGATGGAGTGTGTAAACTAAGAATATTTGAAGCTGGCCAATGAAGGTGCTCCTTGAATATTCTCTCGGGAGAACTTCCTTTCTTCACTAATTACATTCTATTAGCATTGCATGGAAATTTTGAATTAAATTTTAGTTTCTTATGATTTATGAATTTCAATTATTTTATTAAATTACATTTATTTCATAAAACATTAAACAACAAAAAAGAATTAGATTAGGTAGAATAGAAGTAGTGATTTATTAACCACAAAAGCTCCTCAAGAGAACGACCTAGGTCAGCCACTATGCTGCACTTAGTATAAATATTTTTGAGAGTGCACACGACAAAGCTTTGTCAAATTGGCGCCGTTTCCGGGGATCCAAGTGGTTTTCATTCACTATTTTTATTCACACTGTGTAAATAAATTTCCTTTCATTTAAAAAAAACAACAAAAAAATCATAAATTTCAAAAACTAAAAAAAAATCTTCTTTGTTCATGATGTATTCAAATTATGATTATTATGCTTGGACTGATCAATCTCAAGTGCAAGAAAATTTTTACAATGAACTAGATGCGCAATTTCATAGGATTAGTGATAAAGTGAAAAACTTGGAGGGACAAATAGAATTGATTGCAAAATATGTACGCGCATCCCAAGAACAACCCGAACCTGAACCGGAACCTGAACCAGAACGAGTGGTGGAAGAGATTTCACGCATCATTTTTTATGCTAAAGAACCTGAGGGGGGTTAGAAGGATCTACTAAAATAATTAATCACATCATCCCGCACTCAACCATTGCTCGAGGAGGTCCTAGAAGTAAACATTCCAATTGATGCACTGATGGGAGGTCATCATTTTTTGGAAGAATCTTGGAATAACTTTGTTGACGATAACTTGAAACATAATCTTCCCATACTTAATAATGAAACATCAGACACTTTATACCTCTCTCTTGCTTTGGAAGATAAGGAAGAAGATGCACCTGCTGATATTGAGTTTCCAATGGTAATGCCGGAAGAGATCAATTACCATGCTGAATTACTTGAAAGGGAAGATTTCATTATTAATTCTTCATGTTTTAATATTACTCAAGCTAAATTGTTTTCTGACATCTCTTTCAAATTTAGATACAACAAAAATGGAGCAGACCATGGATGATATGAAAGATACCACTAAAGTAGTGGTGATCATGGAAGAAGATCTGGAGAAGGTGGCGGTGGTGCGACTACCTCCTCAACAAAAATTTTCATACCATATGTAGGAGGACACCACCAAAGTTAACAGGGAGCACCCTTATCTTTTATTCCCTCCCACTTCAAACCTCAAATTTCTTCTTTATTGTTTCTCGGGGGTTGGGAACATTCAAATCTTATTTTGGGTTATCTACTTTCAGGTTTTACTCATGGATATCGGGAAAACTCACATGTGGTGGTTCATCTCAAAGAAACCACATCCACCTTCTGATCAGGGATAATCCACTGAAACTGCCTGACTAGGGGCAGTAAAAACCTATTACCCGCTTGGGGGTATAAACCAAGCACTATCTCTTTTATAGTCCTTTTCTCATGATTTATTATTTATTTTTATTATTTATTTTTATTACATTCTTGTAGTATTAAAGTGGCTGCTTCTAGGAGCTTAACTCAAGGCATCCACTTCTAAAATAATGTAAGGTTGTATCTTTCCTTCCCTTTTATTTTCTTCTTTTATATTTATAATTTGTTTAGTTGAAATAAGGGGTAGTAAAATTTAAGTGTGGGGGAGTGTCAACCTGCTTAGTTCTTCTTGTGTGCTTTTCATTTTTTTAGGATTTTTGAGCATTAATGTATATTCTTATCACTTTTCACACATCAATTGATTATAAAGAGTTGAAATGATTTTTGAAATAATGGATTTTAAATGATTGTTGATGTGAATTTTTTTTCTTGAATTGGATTGTCAATAATTTTTATGAGTTTGAATGATTTTTGAAATCCATGACCATGAAACACTGACTCAAAATATTTTTTCCAATCCTGTGAGGTATTCTAAACCACTTTTACATATTCTTCCTAATACCCACACTTTCTTGAGGGAAACTTGAATTTTGTGTGAGAACCAGAATTTGTGAATATTCTCTTTCGAAGCTTTGGATTTCATGGAATGTATTTAAAATGATTGAGGCATCTCATTGGCTAGCCACATTTCCTCCTGAGACCCACCTTTACATTTATCCTTCGTAATCCCTTAGATGCCATGAATTTCCTTATAGGTTTAAGCCACATTACAAGCCAATTTTTCCATACCTACCCACACTTTTAGTATTTTTGCATGGATATTTCAAGTTTGAGTGTGGGGGAAGGGCCTATCGTGTGCGTTCATTGGGATGTGTATCATTTATGGGTAGCGTAAAGTGTGTGTCAATATTTTGGGCCATGGATAACAAGAGAATTGGGCATGTGTCGTCATTTCATTTTGCTTTATTTGTTTCATCCATTTCTCCTAAAAAATGAAAACAAAAAAATGGAGATGAGCCTGAATTATCTTTGTACATTCTTTTATGACTCATCTCCCTCCCAAAAATCAAGGGCATGAATTGTCATTCATTCATTGTATTCAATTTTTCAGCTCATTCTCTATGGAAAAAAATAAAAAAAAGAAAAAAATAATAATAAAGCTGTGCCTTTCTGGAGCTTTGAAAAAAAGGAGAACTTAGATGATATCATTCATTAAATCACTTATTGGCTCATTTACCATGTTATAAAGATGGGTGGGGTTGTTTTTCACATTTACAATCAATATTGATTGAAGAATTTCCTGTGTTTTGACTTGATTTAATCATGCATTGTACTTAAAAGTTCAACCTCCTCTTTCTAGCTTGGAACATTTTTCAATCATTCTACCACCGACCCTAAGACACAGAATAATTTGAACCTTTAATTAAAGCCCTCATGATTAAATTCATTTTCATGTTTCACGCTGTGGAGAAATGATAATTTTCACAAACCTATGGTGATACATGTGATTTTCAAGTATGAGCATAACTCCAGAATCAATTTCTCTTGAGTGAAGAGTGACATAAAATTCAATGTGAGGTAGGTTGTGATTGGGACGTGGATTGATTTATGAGGTTGAACAAATTTTAATTATTGAAATGAAAATTAAAGAATTATTATTCATAAATGAGACATGATGGAATTCTATTTTGGATAAAATCATTGATATTTTCTCATTTTTGATTGTTGTGGGGATTTTGATTTGGATGTAATATGATTGCCCAGGAGTGCAATGTTTAAGTGTGGGGTAGTGATGAAGATCAAATTTTCATATATTTTATACTGTAAAACATTGTTTATAATCCCACAAAAGTGTTATTGAATGGGTAATTATCATGTTTTTAGGTTTTAGTGTTATTTTGAACCGAAATGTGAGAAACGACTAAGTCTGGATTTTTGACAGAACTTTACGTCAGGGGTATTTTGGTCATTTCATGAAAAATAAAATTCAAAATTTTCTGATTCAAATTTTGTTAGAATACCTATTTTAGTTCCTTCATTTTTGTCTTCTGGACCAGGAGCTGATTCGGTCATATAAAGGGTCAAAAAAATAATTGAAGATTGGAATTTTTTCGGGCGGACACCATGGACCCACCCAATGTAACAGACATCAAACACGGCCTACACATATCCAAATGATGTGTTTCCACCTGGGATACCTCGAGGACAGATAGGGACGTCTCTAAAATACATGTGGAGGATGTTTGAGGTCATTAAGGAGGCTATTGAATGACATTAGTTTTTAGGATCCTTCCTGGATTCTTCGTCAAGAAACAGCAACCAAGAATGCAAAATTCATAACTCCTAAATACGGTTTCCAAATTATCTGATATTTGGAGATGAGACGGAAAAGACATTTATCAACAACATTTATGAAGGGTGGAACGCGTGAATATGTCATTAAAGGGGTCTACAACGCGTCGACATTTTAGGGAAAAATTCTGCCTATAAAAGGAGACCCTCAACACCTTCCCAAAGCATCCCATTTTTCAATCCATTCCTTCAAGGCACCAAGGAGGAGATCTCCACCGAGGGAGGCCGGCCGCAAATCTTCCACCTTTGTTTTTATTTTATTTCGTTTCTTTATTTTTAGTTTTAAATTTTAATTTAGATTTCTAATAAATTCATGCAATGTTTTTATTTTTGTCCACCGATTCACCCTCTTTTCTTCCTCTCATCTTACCATCGTGAACTATAATACTCATGATCATGAGTAACTAATCCAAGGAATATCCCGATGGAGTAATCAGGTTCTTGAACCCAAGACCATGTTTTTAATATTTTTTGAGTTAATTCTAAGGATAATTTATAGTGGGTGTAATCCTCACTATGGTTGTCTAAAGATTAACTTCTTAATCTACAACCATTTTCCATCAATTGAGGAGGTGGATGGAAGGTGTTCTTGGTGATCGCTAAGTAGACTTTTCATTCATAACTGGTGTATAATAAGGTGTGCACACATACGATGGAGTGTGTAAACTAAGAATATTTGAAGCTGGCCAATGAAGGTGCTCCCTGAATATTCTCTCGGGAGAACTTCCTTTCTTCCCTAATTACATTCTGTTAGCATTGCATGGAAATTTTGAATTAAATTTTAGTTTCTTATGATTTATGAATTTCATTTATTTTATTAAAATACATTTATTTCATAAAACATTAAACAACAAAAAAAGATTTAGATTAGGTAGAATAGAAGTAGTGATTTATTAACCACAAAAGCTCCTCAAGAGAATGACCTAGGTCAGCCACTATGCTGCACTTAGTATAAATATTTTTGAGAGCGCACACGACAACGCTTCGTCAACGAACCATTTTTTTGGATTTTAAAGGTGGGTGCATTTTCTAAAAAAATAATTAACAAAGTGGAAGAAGTGTGATGAATATTTTGACCTTTACTATAGTGTTTAATTATTCTATGAAGATGATTTTCACAATTAAATATTAATTATTTTCTTTTAACATTTAAATTAATTATTAAATCCATGACATCATTGAATATCATGTTAATATGATGAATTAATTTTTTATTTATTTTAATCCTGATTTACATATAATAAATTTACGGTTTTTGTGATGATCAAAAAATGGGATCTTACTTTACCTCTACCGTTCATTGTGTTTTCATGATCAAAATCATCCACAAATGTTTATAACATTTTAATTTATATGAGTTTAAATATTTTTATTTAATTCTAATTGATGTAATTTAACAAAATATTAATGATATTTTGATGGCTTATTAAAGTGTTAGTCCAATATCATAACATTATTTAAGAATAAGTAACCATATTGAATGATCCTTTGATCGAAATATAGTGAAGAAATGGAGGATCCCCACAGTGTTTGAGTAGTACAAAAAGCACTGGTTTATCCATACATGACACCGACAAGCAGGTTCTATAATGGTAGTATCTCATTTGAGTAAAACTTCCACCATCTAGCAGGTGGAATATCACTAGCTTATAGGAAACTCTCTCAGAAGTGTTTCATTATATTTTATAGCCATTTTAAAAAAAGGGATTTTAAAATCTCACCATTATTGGTTTTATAAAATACCCTATCTATAGGTAGGCTACCTGTTTCCTATTGGTGGATACTATGTATCTAGTGGAATCAAAGTTTCAAATTTGGGAATGCATTTAATGTAGAAAAAAATAATTTTTTGGGGTCCTCATCACCTTCATTACAAATGATGATTTATATAATTCTTTCACCCCTCTTAGATCCTAAAAACAACCCCCTTGTCCTCTTGAATTTTTACATTACTTACTAAAAATGATCTCAAAATGAATCAATAATGAATCTCCCCTTATACAAAATCCATTAAAAGAGTCAAATCCATTTTGAAATATATCATTGTCTCAAATATTTTGTATCTATTCAATCATCGCAATTATAATATTACGTTACTGAAATTTGTGATAAGATTTTAATAGGTTTTCACAAAAATATCTCTCCTCTTATCTCGTTTCACTAATAGGTTCTCAATTTTTAAAAGTGAGGGATGAGTTCCATGGTTACCAATAAAGAACAAGTGGGTTATCAGCAACCAAAATGGGGGGGGGGACAACTTTCTTTGTCATTTCAATGATCATGGAATTAATAATTATTACCTATTGAGTCGAGGTTTTCAGATGCATGGTCTCACATCGAGCATTATATGAACTACTTAAAAAATATGTTCTCTCTTTATTTACATTATCAAAAATTATCATTTATCTTTAATTATCTTAATTTCATAAAATTGATTCAGTATTTTGCATGATTAAATTACATTGATATTCTCTTTAATAACTTAGATCCTATTTATCAACACACACTCAATCGATTTATCCCTTAATAATTTTAATTTTAAATTAACATATTATTCTATAATTAATTTTAATTTTGAAATTAACACCACAATTTCGGTCATTATCTAACCAAATATCATATGTAGGGGAACTACATTTTTCTGAAATTTGTCATTATATAATGATATATCATAAGTGATATAATCTCTATGATTCATTATTAAAGAAAATTGTTATTTCTAAATGATTATAAGAACAAGATAAAATGTATGAGATATATAAATGGTAATATTTTACATTATTTAATGCGTTTTAATTTCTGACAATTTTTCATGATTTAAATGGTTCTAGATAAGTAATGTTTTATCATCATAATCATGTAAATTTTTTGATGTTGAAATTATTTAATGAATTTAAAAAATTACCATTATAAAGAGATCATATGGTTATATCTCCTAATATTCAATGTGTGTGTAGTTCTTGTAAAACCTCAAGTGTATAGATAGTTTTAGAAGACTGGGGAAAATGAATTTTATTTTGGTGAATGTGTTGGATTATGAACTGAGATTCAAAATGCAGCTTTTATAGTTTGAGTGTCCCATGATTATTTTTCTATATAAGGTTTGAGGCATGAGACGTTATTTGAGCGTTCAAGTTAGTCTTTGGAGACTCATCTTATGTTTTATTATTTTTAGATAACTCTTAATAAGATGTACAGTTTTGTGTTAACTTTTTAGGAGGAACAATGCAACACCATGTGTGGGAGGAGGGATTTAGTTTATCATTATAGTGAATAGTTTATTAGAATGTTTAGATTATAGTTTAGGATAAATTGTTAAAATTTCAAAGGAAAAAATGTAGTTTGTTTTAGAATTTGGAGATTGTCAAACAACTTGGTGAAGATATTAGAAAAACTATATGAAGTGTTTCATAAGTGTCTAAATGATGACCATAACATTTATATCATGGTTTGGAAAATCACATTACCCAAACCTATATGGTGAATGGATTGAGGTAGTTCCATCAACATGGTTGGGGAATGGTATGGTAGACAATATATAAATATTATATGACCTATTAAAAATGGTAAAATTACCATTTTACACATCAATTGTTTAAGTGGAACCATCCCATTCCCTTCTCCTTCTCATCGCATGCTGCCAAGTCATCTACCCCTTCTCCCTTCATTGTTCGATTGTATATTTGGGGAATTTCTTGATTAATTTTGGTGATATAAAGTGACTCTTTATCTCTAATTTACTCATTATTCAATGTTCTCCTCCCGTTCAAATATTTTTTTTATGGATTAAGATATTTTATACCAATTTCATTGGATTTTTTTTACAAATTGGTTTCGAGGGGGATTTTTTATATCCTAGGATGAGGTAACCCCAAGATGAAACCGACACATGGTTTCTTGGAGAATTTATGAGGTATGTCAGAATGGAAATTTTTTTATGGTTTTTAATTAAAATTAAATACAAATGATAATGGAACTGATCGATCATGATTGGGATTTACCCAAATGGAGTTTTGGGACACCCCATTGGTTAATGTCATGCTGTTGGTTGCATTTCTATTGTAGAAAGGCCTTTTGGTGGGATTTCAGTGGTTATTCCATGTTTTAATAATTAATTAGTCAATTATAAAATTCTTAATTAGTAATTATGGATTATAATTACTAAAACTATACATTATTTTTGTGGTTTAGGGCATCACTATATTGGGTGATTTTCATTCGAATGAGGATAGGTTATATAAATCCCCTGCTATAGTTTCTAGGTAGTGGAATAAATGTGAATGTTATTTAAAAGAGGTAGTTGGCCCTAGCACAATACCTATTTTTTATGCATTATATTTATTTTCATGCGAGGGTAAGAACATACCAGTGTGATGATGGACTATGAAACTATTGAATAGTTTGATGTAATTTAATTTAAATATATATATATATAAATAAAATTATTGAAATATAATATCAGCCTAAATTAAAGAGGCAACATGCCATGGATACTCAAAACCTTAGGAATTGTCTACGCTCTTTGACTGTTGATGAAAGAGTTCTGGATTGAGAAGATACGTACGTATATAGACACCTCCTAGAAAAGGGTGTGGTGTGGCTTGATATGGATAGTCCTGGTAGGCTATGTGAAGATATTTGATACAAGTATACCCTTTTTGGATATGGGTTTTGATGAATTGATGGATCTTGAGTGACATGATACATAGATATTTTCCTTCATCTATCCCTCAAGACTATTTCATGAGAGGCATACCCAAGAGGACTATGAGGACACGAGGTGAATTTTTTTACATCAAGGGATGTTGTCCTCCAAGTGTTAGTTGTTTACCCAGAAGGAAAATGTTGTCTAAGGATCTCAAGGGGATTCCTCTATGGAGTAGTTACCTAGGGGACCTGAATGGGTACCCATTGGAGAGATAACCCTGAGATGGTGGATGATACATTGTGAAGTGATGGTTTTGAATGTCACTTAGAACCCAATCTATATTCTCTATCAGTCCTCCATTTCCTTCTTTTTATATTCCTCTTAGTCATGGCGTGATCATGGGTCTTGTTGTGCGGCGATGTCGTGGTGCGGTATAGATCGACTGATGGTTTTGATGTCTTGAATGAACTATGAAGATATATTGATGAATATATATAATTCCACCTTCCATGAATAAATAACTTGGATGTTTTTCACTCCTACTCCTGTGATGACTAATTTATTCAGGATCTAATGGTCCATTCCCCAGTTATGGTGATTGTTTTATGCGGGTTGCATCTCAATCTTGTCCTTGTGGTTCTACATTCTAGAGCTCTGTCAATGAAGCCTTTGTCATTGTCCATTCTCTTCTGATGTCCCTTTATGTGTATAAAGTTTTATTCTTGGTCCCATTGCATCTTAGATTGTTCTAGAGGTTTTTGTAGTGTTATATTTTTTGCAGTGGTGGTGTGACTGGTTCTCCTTTCTAGATATCCCCTTCAATTTGGTTTTGGTTTCGTTTTAATATATATGTGTGGTTCATTAGAGTTTGTGGTGTGGTCGATGACCCTGTGGTGTGGATGGATTAGGGAGGCACGTCAATGGTGGTGCTCCAGCTTGCCCTGTTGTGTGGATATGCAGTCAAGAGGTGTGGTAGTGGTGCTACATCTAGAGGATGACAATAGGATTTTTTTTGAAAATGGGGGTGGTGTTGGGTTGCATTCTTAGTGTTCTTTGGGAGGTGGTTCCTGAAATGGTTGATCCCTTTATTCATGTAGTCTCTCCTTCATTTCTTATTTTGGTTCTCTCACTTGTGACTGCAATGGTGTATCCCCTTGGGCAATCCTTTTTTCTTGTTGTTCTTCTAGTAAGGTTATCACTTTTTCATAAAGTGGTTTTATTTGAAAATTACAAAAAAAATGGATGGATGTGACTAACACTATAATGGTTTCCCAAAATAAATTTTATTCACTAGTTTAGTTGGATGAGACCTTTGGATGTGCTACATGTTCGCTAACTAGTCTCATTGTATTTTGGGGGAATATTCCTAGAAAATATATCATCAAATGGTATGGTTGACAAAAGAGTGGATTCCTAGTATTGGTACCTCAGATCTAGCATTAGACAGTGTGTGTCGATGTGTGTTCAAATTATTGATATGGATGGAATTCCTATGATATTGTGATACCATTGTGAATACCTAATTGTTGATATTTGAAAAATGATACTAGTATATTATGTTTAATTCCATTAGGAACACCACATAAATTTAACGGGTTAAATGACTAAATGTTACAACTAATGTAAACAAGTTTCAAATTTCTTTTTGGGAGACTCCCTCATTAGAATCCCACAATTAAAAATTCTTATCTTATAGTTGTGGTCTAGATAGGTGACCTCTTGGAATGTATCCTAGGGTGTGTCTTGTGAGGAAAAGGCACACCAGAAAGAGTTTTTTTGTCTTGTATGGATAGTCATCAATTTGATGACATATTTAGGCATGTGGGTGGACAATAGGTGTTGAACAAAAAATCAGCATGGAAAATAGTGGCACTTGGTGGTCCATGACCTAATAGACATGTTATGGTGGGGTGTCTATACAATTAGTGGGGGACATTTTTTATATTTGAATCAGAGCTAGAACCATACTAGAAGTTTGGTTGAACTGCCTATCTTGAGATATAGGGTCCGTAATGAGGATGTTATGCTTTATGGGTGATGAATGTAACATCCAAAAATATTAAAGGTTTAAATGAGTAAATGTTATTACCAATTTCAAAAATTTGAACCTTTCTTTTTTGGGATCTTAGATAATTAGAAATCAATATTTAAGAATGCATGGATTGGAGTAGTGGTATGAATGGTTGACCTCATGGGATGGTTCTTTGGGTGTGTGTGAGTGTGGAAAAGTCACAATGGAACGAACATGTGTTTGATATGATTTTTTTGATGAAAGATTCAGTAACATAGATATGCTTCAGGTAGGGGACCACATGTCGGTGGGATACCTGGAGGCACATAGTAGTCTAGGACCCGACAATGATGTTAAGGTAGGGTGTCTTTGCTATTAATTGGACCAAGTTATTACACGATTGATATACAAGATTCTAATAGTATTATATGATACAAGGAGGGTATTTATACCCAATACTAGATATTTCAAAACTCAAGGAAGAATGTTGTATCCTTTTGATTTACTTATAGGATACACCTTTAGGATCACATAGATCCAAACCTGTTGGTTTAGTTGTAGAGAAATGATGTATTCAATTCCTTAGATGTTGACTATGGGGCCCAGGAAGGGTGATTGATTTTTTTCTTATGCTTATTGTGTTTAAATCACACTTAGATCTGTAAGATTACAAAGGAAACACCCTCTTAGGAATCATCCATCGACCTAACATTGATATTTTCCATGTACTATCATTAGGTTCAACCAGACACATGAGAGTGTGTGATACTTGGTTACAACCATGGCTCGCTTCTCATTAATGGGGTTATGGGTTTGGGATCACCTCCTAAAGCCATTTTTTAATTTTCTGAAAAGCCACATTAGGAAGTGGTCACCGTACATTCATGTTTCAAATGTTCAAACACCAATCAACCAAAGATTAAAATTTGAAAATACACAAAGTTGGCACCCTCAAATCTCATAGCTTCACATGCTCACTGCAAGCACATCCATAGACCAATCATTGAGAAATCTCCAAACCCAGATCTAGGAACAATCACAATCAGACGACTCCATGTCACTGGCCTCCATCATTATTACACCTCCACCGTTGACACTGTCGTCGCCCCACCACCACCAAATTCAATAATAGCTCCCATGGGATGATTCTCTTTACTAGAGATATTTTACTACGTGTCCATTTAGTTATGCTCAATCATGGTCATAGACTTATAGATAGATGATTATTATTTCTCTTAGGCTAGGTATATTTCTACGTCCATAGGGAAATTTTGATACTAGTTGACATGGTCACTTATTTGTTCTTATATTCATTATAGTATTAGAAAAAACTAGGTATTGGGTTTTAATTATTTATTTTTCATATTAATTAATTTTTTTATTTATTATGAGCATTTCACATGAAAATAATTTTCAATTTCTATTTTAAAAGGGGACAGTTTTTTTGGTGGACTATTGAGTTATGTACTCATACCCAGCTAAGGTGGATATGAAACTAGGCTACTAAAGTAGGATCTCACTTTTTTACATGAATAGGTTTGGATGAGGCCCAATATAATGAGTTCATACTAGAGAAGCATGAGTTGGAAATTTATATTGGGATGTGATATTTCTCCATGTGGAGTAGTGGATCATGTATATTTATTTTATTTATGAATTCCTTTTGTATATTTTGATCAATCTTATAGGTGGTCAGTTGATTTATAGACACATAGATTAGACCTTTATAACATTTCAAGAGTTATTACTGGATTTCTATTGATTATTTCTTCTTAATCTAATATGAATTATTCTAGGTTATTTAATTATGATTTTATACAATGATATAGGTGGTATAATCACCGTATACTACCTCCATAGTCACACTCTTCTAGACATTAACCACTATAATATTGGGATGTGTGGCTAGGTCCATATGATTTTCTGGTCCATATACTATATAGAGTGAGCCAGGTTGGTGCATAAAATGTGGTATCATGGTAGTGTTTATTTATCCTACAAATTGGGAAAATATAGCTATGATATATAAGAATATGTCTAAATATATGTTGGATTCCAAGATGGTGCATCAAGAAAAATTTTTCTTGAATGATGTCTAAGAAATATAAAAATGGGATTTATGTTCAATATTGTTGATGTTATGATTGATATTATTTTCACCATGAGTGATTGACATGGTGTTTGGATATATGATTTATTTTGGATTTTGGTATATTATCCCATAATAAAAAGACTAGTTTTCGATTTTATCTCTAAGATGGTAGAGTTCATATAGTTCTCAAGAATCTTGGGTTGGAATATAGGGTTCACGACACATGTATAGGAGTTTTAGATTGATTTTTGTAAATAAAAAAAGGTTTATCCATTTAAAGTGTCAATATGTACTCATATGATTTTTTTCCACATAAATAATTCTTGGAATACTACTCTTCTAAACAAAAAATATATATATTTTCCATCTAATGGATGGTCATGTGAACATACAATAGGGTGAATTTTAATGAGAGTGAAGTGGTCCCTTAGCATAGGGGACATGTGGTGACATTACTAGGTCAGTGAATTATATTTATCCTTAGGGGTATATCTTGTGTGGGTTTATATATCTCAGGTTCAATTAGGTAATGTTCTAGTCACAATTGAAATATGGTTTTTCGTTATATTTTGGAATGATTATCTGGGTAAACAAATAGTGTGATGGCGATTCACTAGATATAAACGACCTTACGGAGACAACCGTAGAGTTAGTGGGGTTGTGTGACATGGAAATATGGTCACTTATTTAAAGTCATATTAACAACATATGAGGTGTTTTCACATATATAATGGAATGTAAGTTTACTTAAATAATCCAGTTACATTGGTTCCCCAGTATATAGATCATATTTTATGAATACAATATGTATTGGGATTCTTGAGGGAGTAGTGTAATGGATGAAATATCATTGAGATTTTTTGTCTAGTTAGGCTGTTGAGTTAGAATGGGATTCCATTTTAGTTATGATACACATGGATGGTTGGTTTAAAACATGTTTTGTTACAATTTTTTAGATGGGTGAAATGAGTAATTTCTTATGAGAGGTGACCAGGAATGACTTGGATTCTGCCAATTGTATTTTTAGAAATTATTTGGGAAAATTCTAAGACAAGGTGCTAAGATGGCACACGATTCTGAGGCCTGACATACCTAGAAAAATTCATTTAAAAATGTTATGATTTTAATATCATGCACACAAGAAATTACATAAAAAGTAGAATATATTTTAAATGGGTGTCCATATAAAATGGATGAGGCCACCATTGAGATCAGAATGGTGGCTTTACCCAAGGTGTGACCTAAATTTAGTCGGATCAAGTTATCTGAATAAAAATTCATCATGGATTTGACCCTAAATAAAATTATTATATAAAATTATTTTATTTTAAATTCCTAATAACTAATTAATGGTGACCCGGATAGGAAATATGAGACCACTGTTGAGTTTTTAATGTGGTTTTATCCTTAGGCGAGGCCTAACATCGGTTGGCATAGGTCGACTATGAAATGTAATTTTTTTAATTAAAAATAATAAAATAAATTATCTTTTATTTTATTTAACGTTACAAGACAACACAATGATTATTTCTTTTAAATTATTATTTTTTTGAGAATTCAGAGTCATCTCCATAACCCAAGAATTAATCTAAAGCATTGAGAAAGATCCCTCTCAAATGAATGATGACAGATCAAAGATTAGATTGTGGATATTTGAGCCAAAAGAGTTAGAGGATATTGTAAAATACAGAAAGAAAACAATCATTGTCAACAACTGATCCAACATGGGGTAGGGAATTTTTCTTCTTCACGATTCCCTATTTCTGAATTCATTTATGAACATAGACCATCCCAAGAACAGGTTGATCTGCAATTCGATCATTCTTATGGGATGGGATTTATTGCGGTGTTTTAATGGGAGATAAATCATTCTGATGATTTATTATTCATTTTTCATTCTATTGGGAAGGAATTCATGATGACATAAAAAATCCCTATGTTTATTCCACGGGGCGTTCTTGTGATTCTTCTCTCCTTCTTTCTTTGTGTTCTTCATTTGTAGGACCCTCATGGTCATGACTCGAATTTACTGGAGACTTCGAACATAGTTGGACCCCATGATTGGAGGAAGGAAAAATTTAACACTATATCAATATTTCTTCAGACCCATGGATTACGAATGTGGTCTCGTTTTAGAAATCAGACCACCGGAGTAGGCACGACAACCAACGGAAGGGGCCACCGAGTGTCGACACCGACAACTGGTGCTGGCAACACGTGCTGTGGAAGATCCATGTGGACGCAATGGAACACAACATAGATCAAACCAGGAAATGGGCCGGGTTTTGTGAGCAAGTCAGGATGGCCTGGTAGGTCAGGCTGAGAAAATTGTTCAGGCCTTGCCAAAGCATGCTTGGCCCAGCAGGCTGGGTCGACCCATCAGACCTGGTCAGACCCAGTTGGCCGGATCGGGTCACAGTCTACCATAGAATTCAATGGTTACAGGGGTGGTCAAAACATCTGGTCGACTATAGTGGTCGACCGACATGGTTGGTGGATCGACTACCCAGTCAGTGGACTAACCACCCAGTCGGACAACGAGCCAGTGGACCCCCTTCTGAAATTTCAAACACCAGTGACATTCATAATG
This sequence comes from Viscum album, assembly GCA_963277665.1. NCBI lineage: Eukaryota > Viridiplantae > Streptophyta > Magnoliopsida > Santalales > Viscaceae > Viscum > Viscum album. The sequence continues at coordinate 719,242,178 of OY728128.1, forward strand.
TGTGTCTGTTAAATGGAACATATGTTATATTGGGACCCTTTGGATGAGTTGTTCATTTTATGATATCCTAAGTCGAGTTTTGTGGAAATGTACATAATACCTAATGGCTTGAGGAGTAGGTTCTTCAGGAATGAGCATGCCTTGTGAAGAATCCTTTTGATGGATGGGACATATAGACAATGTGTCTCATGGAGACTGTGTGACTCCCAAAAACTATGTGTCGTGTTGAGATTGTGTGTCTCATGGATTTTGTGTGGCACCCAAATACTGTGAAAATTATAGATACTGTGTGATTCCCAACGACTATGTGTCTTATAGAGATTGTGTGTCTCATGGAGACTATGTGACTTCTAAAGACTATGTGTCTTATCAAGGCTTTGTGTCTCAGGAAGGCTGTGCATCTCATAGAGACTATGTGTCTCATAAAGACTATGTGTCTCATGGAGATTTTGTTTCTCATTGAGGGGAGTATATCTAGATTATTACTGATATATGGGTCATGGGTGTATATCTTTAATAAGCTGACTTTACTATTCATTCATGGTATTTCCAATGTGGTATTTTCTTCATAGTATTTATTTTGTGGTATTTCCTTTGTGGTATTTCTTATGTGGTATTTCATAAGTGGTATTTACATTTTGGTTTTTCTTATGTGGAATTTTCTATGTCGTATTCCATTGTTGTATTCCTTTGTGGTTTCAAGGTACCTTATTGTGTATTTTTTTACTCACCCTTACATGGGACTTGCCCACATTTTTATTGTCTTGTGCAGATGATAGATATTTTGATAGATTATAGGTTACAATAGGACCAGATTGAGATTTTTTAGTTCAGGTCGGCCGGGGTGTTCCTACAGCTTTGAGCTATAGTCCTAGCACCATTTTCTATAGGCTGGACATTATGGATTACAAATTTTTCATTTGGGGGTCTTGTTTTCTAGCCCCATTTACATTATTGCGCTATTCATTCTTATTGCACTCTGTTGTTTGTAGTTTAGTGTATTCATGAAATTGTTTACTTAGTGTTGTTACATTTCGTCTTTTGTGCCTTGGAGACGTGTGTGTGTGTGTGTGTGTGCATATAGATGATTAGGAAAATGCCTCCCATTTGTAGGATATTCCTTCTCGGTTCTAATAACCAGCCCCTGGCACGTTGGAGGCGAGGATGGGGTAGTCACAACATTAGATCCTCTAGGACGTGTCTTAATAGAGTGGTATTAGAGGTAGGTTGGTTCTACCACATGAAAAAGAGTCAATGAGTTTGATTTCAGGAAATAGTGTTAAGTGTTTTGATTTTATTATTTAGGCACGGTAATTATCTAATGTTGGTGATGTGACTGATGTATCCATACACCAGGACTCCAATTTATAAATGTCAAATCTGTACATGAAAACAATGGTTTCAAGGAAAAATAATGGTTCATGCATCATATAGTAATGGGTAATGTCTTCAATTAAATTCTTGAGTCATCTCTTTAGATAGACTCTATTTACCATGGTGAATCTTGTTTAATTGTTGGATGCCTCCATGAAGATAGCCATCAAAGATTACATTGCATGATCATGAGGATGATCCTCCTAGTGACAAGGTTTTGGTATAGAGTCATGTACCAGAGATATAACATCCGAGTGGTTTTCTATCAATACCACCACCTATCAAGAAGTAGTTACTAGCAACATTACCGACTGAGGATTCATGCAGACTAACTGAATTGCAAGAGTTCCAGTGGCAGAGACCTCTTATGTTTCAGTGTGATCCAGAACCCCAAGCATCCAAAGATTGGATGGAGGTAATTACATGTGTCTTTTCCATTAATGATACCTTCCTACAAGATGGAAGTCATTACCATGAGTCTTTTCTAGGGTGGTTGTGGATCTTGGAGGCCCCAAAACAGGATGAGATGACTTTCTCTTGGGAATACATTGAGAATATCTTCAGAGGGGAGTTTGTTTTTGCAAAATTGTGATCAGTGTGCACAGATGAGCTTCTGTATATGAAATATGGTAGTCTGAATGTAGTGGTGAACTCGATGAGGTTTACTAATCTTTTGTGTTACTCCATGGATGTGGTATGATACAATTTGTTCATGACTCAAACCTTAAATAAGGTCTTATATTTGGATATCATAGAATCCATGATATCCTTTAACATTCATACTTATGTTGGGGTACTAGAGAGAGATCTAATGGTATAGAGTTTTCTAGCAGAGCATACACAAGTAGTGGGAGATACCAGCAAACACCAGTTAGCTAAGACATTGGTAGTATATAACCGAAGATAGTTGAAAGGACCCAATAAAATTAGGTACATTGGTGGATAAACCCAGAGCATAGGATAAGAAGTTTGGGGCAGCTATGTCCACCCAAATTAGCTAAGGGATAGGGTGTGTTACACATGGGGAGTTCAGGGACATCTCAAACTTGATTGCCCGACCTATCGTACAGCCAATCAAGAGATAGTTGAGGGACCTACGTGGTAGAGGTAGAGTGTTGAGAATTGTGGTTCATAGGAAAGAGGACTTAGAAGAGGAGAAATTAGGGAAGCATGAGGTTGTAGGAGGTTCAACGTACTACCACTTACACCTCTAGGTGGTCCACAACAGGCTTAGGGAGCTGGTGGAAATAGATGAGGCCATATTTAGGTGATGGATTCTTATGCCCTTAGGGCTCTAGGGATGTTAGTGGTATACCCTGTGTCTTTTATACATTGGATATAGTTTTTATAGACACATGTACTAGTAATACATTTCTTTCCATAAACCTTGTTCAAGACTCAGAGATTCTAGTTGAACCATTGATAGTAAGACTATAACCTTAGAGGGTAGAGATTCGGGTGGGATCTCTTAGTAGTGGCATCGATTCCTTACAACATCATTCATAGTATGTACTGGTTATCCACATTCCATGCTCAGATTAATTATTTTAGGCATAGAGTGTGGTGTGTCTATTGTGATGGGACTACGTTTTAATTTTTCGGTGGAAAGGAAACCTATGAATCATAATATTGAATCACACATAATAGGGTGAAGTCGATCACTTTTCAGTTGGCTAGCTTGAACTTCGATGTAGTTGATGATATGAGTCTTCAGTTTCCTATATTGTTGGAGGAGTACAAAGACATATTTCATGAGTATGTTCTAGGATTACCTCCCCAAAAGGAGGAAGGCTTATTCATTGATCTATAACTCGAGAAGACACTGATATCTATAACTGCATATCAGATGCCTCTGACACAGTTTTGTGAACTGAGGGTACAGTTGGAGGATATATATAGGAAGATATTTATGAAACCCAGTGTTTCAAAATTGGTATCACCATTTTTGTTTTCCAATAAGGAAGATATGGTAATGTTTTTAGGTGTGGACTTTCGACTCCTGATCTATGTGACTATGAAGAATATGAAACCACTACTAAGGATAAATGACCTCTTTGATTAGTTTAATAGGGAAAGATGGTTCTCAATGAATGACCTCAGATCTTGCTTTCTCCAGCTTTGAGTATTGGATGAGGATATAATGAAGACATATTCCAGATTCCAATATGGCCACTATGAGTACTTGGTGATACAGTTTGGTGTGAGTGATTACCCCAGTGGTGTTCATGGGACTCATGAACAAGATCTTCCATCCTTACCCGTAACAGTTCAGGGTGGTATTCATTGATGACATCCTAGTGTACTCGTAGTCTGAGGTGGAGCATTCGAGATAGATGAGGATGGTCCTAGACACACTTTGTGATTACCAGCTTTATAGGAATATATTGAGGTGTAAATTTTTGATTTAAGAGGTCCATTTTTTGGGACACATCATTTCAAAGGCTCGGGTTGCAGTGGATCCAGCAAGGATTGATGGATTGTTTTCCTAGGAGCAACCCACAAGGTTTACCACATTGTAGAGTTTACATGGTTTAGATGGGTACTGTAAGAGGTTTGTATCGAAGTTTTTAGTGTAGAATCATCCTTGGTAGATTCTACATGTATGGGGAATAACTTCATTTATAAAGAGAAGTTCCAGGAGGGCTTTCAGTAGTTGATATGGAGATTGACGAGTTCTCCCATCTTGAGATTTCTAGTGGAGGGTGCCAGGTACGTATTTTTCTGCGATGTATAACAAACCAGGATGATTTGTGTCCTAATGTAGGGGAATGAAGTGATTTCTTATGGTTCATTCCAGTTGATACCATCAAATCATAACTATAGGACCCATGATCTTGAGTTAGTAGTGGTAGTCTTCATATTGAAGATGTGGAGACTCTACCGGATGGGATTGAAGTTTATCATATACTCAGACCATAATAATTTCCGGTATATCTTCTCTAAAATGGATCTAAACATGAGACAGAGGAGATAGATATAGTTCCTCCATGATTATGAATTTTATATTTTCTATACTCCTGGGAAGGAGAATGTGGTGGTAGATTCTCTTAGCAGGAGATTGAGTTCATAGTTGATGACCGATCCATCAAAGTAGTTTTCCTTGTTGCATGTATCCTTTGTTGATAGAAATGGAAAAGCTTACCTCCAGTTGATTTTTTTCACCCCTCCACTCTTTCAACAATTCGAGGAGGAACAACATGGGGATATCGACTGTGAGACAATATGTTCTCAAACATCTATAGGGAATTCACTTTATTGGTATTCAAAAGGTGGGGATGAGATTTCTATTATCAGTGGATGAATAGTAGTAATAATTGTGTTATAGGAGGACTTGATGGAGTTTCATACACCCCATTTTGTGGCACATCTAGGCGTGGAGAAGATGTATCGTGACATCAGACATCAATTTTGGTGGCCAAGAATGACTAAGGGAGTTGCGCATTTTGTTTCTCGATGCCTCACTTGTCATCCAGTGAAGGCTGAGCACTAGGTTCTAGGGGGATGAATCAATCCATAGAGGTTCCATAATATATGTGGGATGGAATATCAGTGGAATTCGAGATGAGTATACCATGTACTTCCACAGTACATGATAGCATCTGGGTGATCATTGACCGACTCACCATGTCAGCCCAGTTCCTAGATATTCATGAGTAAATTCTAGTAGAGAGCATGAGAGGCCTTTACATGTAAGAGATAAGTCGACTCCCAGAATTTATTTCGTTGATAGTCTCATATGGTGATGCTCAAATTACAACCCAATAGTAGAGGGGATTGTAGGAGGCATTTGGGACTCAGTTATGCTTGAGCATAATGTTTTTCCTATAGATGGATTTCCAGACTGAGCGGACCTTTCAGGTTCTGCAGGATAGGCTATGTGCTTGCATACTATATTTTTCAATAGTTAAGAGGATCACCTACCTATTTTTGAGTTTTCATATTAAAAAAACTACCATTACACCGTCGGTATGGAATTATTTGAGTCTTTGTATGGGCTACCCTATAGGTCACCACGTTGTAGGATGAACCAAGGAGAATCTGTACTCATGGGCCAAGAGTTAGTGAAGGAGACTATCAAGAAGTTGTGGATCATGTATGAGAGGATGAAGACTGCATGAAAATATTAGAAGTATTATATTAAAAGAGGATTAATGCGATTGGAGTTTGAGGAAGAAGCCCACATGTTCCATCGGGTCTCACCTCAATGTGGATTATAGAGATTTGGCTAGGGAAACAAGCTATCTCTGAGGTTCATTAGCCCTTTTTATAATCTACATAGAGAAGGAAAGGTGGAATGCCGTTTGGATCTACCTCAATAGTTTTATTGGGTGAATGATGTCTTTCACATGTCATAATTGAGGAGGTATGTGCATGTCCCATCACATGCCATTGAATGTGGAGAGTTGGATATAGATGAATAGAAAACTTTTATAGAGTACCTAGTGTATATCGAGGAACTACATGAGAGGATCCATTTTGGGGGATCGATTTCTATGGTGCACAACTAGTGTTAGCACGAAAATCACTTGGAGAGAAAATGTGAGTAGAAGGCTCATATTCATGTTTATAACCCACATTTTTTGAAGTATCCCCCTATTTTATCTTTCAAGGAAATAATTCCATAATGTGGGGTGAATGTAATGAATTGGATTTTATCAATTTTATATTTATAAATTATGAGGGAAAATTTTGATACCAGGTGTTGAGATGCCTTGTGATTTTGAGGGCTGGTGGTCTTGGAACAATATATTCAAAAATGTAATGTTTTTAATATTATGCAAACATGATATTCATTAAAAAGAGGAATATCTTTTTAAGCATTTTTTTAGATCAGAAATACGAGGGAACCGTTGAGCGCAAAATGTGGGGTTTACCCTATGTGATACCTTACTTTGGGCAGCATTGTCATATGAAAAAAATTCACTAAAGATGTAATCATAAATAAGATAATTAAATAAAATTATTTATTTTAAAATCCTAATAACTAATGGTGACTCATATTTTAAATTTGATAACATTTTTGAGTTAATAATGTGGTTTTTTCCTTAGGTGGGGCATTACAATTTTCAGCATGGGAAAACTGTTAAAAGTAATTTTTTGGACATTTTAATGAATAAAAAAAATTTAGTTTTATTTTATTTAACAATTCATGATGATGCATCGACATTTAATTTTTAATAATACATTTTTTCAGAGACTTAAAATTCATATATATAACCCTGGAATTCCAATAAAGCATGAAGAAAGAACACTCTCCAACGAATGATCACAGATCATAGATCAGATTGTTGTTTTTCAAGATAATAGAGTTGTCACATCTTATCAATGATGGAAAAGAAAATGCTCCTCATCAACGACCAATCCTACATGAGTTAGGGAATTTATTTTCTTCTTGATTCCCCATTTTTTAATTCAATGATGAACGTAGACCAACCCATGAACCAGTTGATCAGTGATTGGATTGTTCTTGCATGATGAGCTTGATTATGGGGTTTTAATGGGAGATAAATCCTTGTGATTATTTATTATTCATTCATTATTATAATATTTATGAATTGAGGCCAATATAAACAAAGGTTGCAGATCATTCCTTCAGGTGTTCTTGTGATTCTTTTCACCCCCATTCTTGGTGTTCTTCACCGTTGGATCTTGGTGATCATGGCTCAAATTTTAAAGAGACTCTAAACACAATCTTACCCATAGATTGATGGAAAGGTGAAAAGAACTCCAGATTAGTGTAGATAAAATCCCAAGGATCACAAAATTTATCTTGTTTCAAAAATTATCCCATAGGGGGTAGCGTGGTGGCCCGTGGAAGGGGCACTAGTGCACCAGTACCGGCGAACAATGCTTGCAGTGACAGGTATTGTGTAGGATATGGTGCACGCACATGAAGAACTTGATAAATAGAGAAATGCGGATACGACATCATGATCGTGTTGGATTCATTGTATCTGAATGCGAGATGTAGCACCCAGCTAAGTGTAGTGGCCGCGAGACACAACAATCACCACGAATTGGAGAACATCTATGGGAGTTGCAGACGGGGAGGCACGTAGTGTGGACCAGAATCAACAACATTCCAGGTTGTGTGTGTGTGTTGGGCCACCCTGGGGGACAATCCCACAATGTTGGTTGGGCCTCACGGGTCAGGTCGACACAGATAACGAGGTTTCACCCACCAGGTCGGGTCAGTCCTAGGGTTGGGTCAGACTCAGGTTGGACCCAGGCAGCCAACTTGGGCCACTTTTTACTATGGTAGTCAACAGTGATCCACATTTGACTGAAATGCCACATGAATATATCTACTAGGCCATGGTTGACCACTACTATCACTGGATAGATTACCCTATCATTCAACATGCCAGCAGCCCCCTTTCAAATTCTCAGATGACTTTAACATTCAAACTGTATGTTCGTTTGATGAACCATCTATTTCATTAGGACCCTTGCGATGATATTTTCCTTTTGAGATATATTAAGTTGGGTTTTGTGGAATTGTTCATAGGTAATAATGTATTGATGAGTATGTTCTCCCAGAATGAGTGTGGTTTGAGAAGAATCCTGGATATGGCTATGACATAGAGACTGGGCGTCTCGTGGAGACAGTGTGACTCCCAATGACTATGTGTATTATAGAGACTGTGTGTTTTATGGAGTCTATGTGACTTATGGAGACTGTGTTTCTTATAGAGACTATGTATCTCATGGAGATTTTGTGACTCATAATGATTATGTGTCTTATAGATAGTGTGTCTCATAGATAATGTGTGACTCCCAAAGACTGTTCATTTTACTGATAATATGTGTCTCATGGAGACTTTGTGTCTCATAGAGTCTCTATATCTCATTGAAGGAAGTATATAGAGTTATTCTTGATATATGGGCAATGTGAATATATATTTAAGGAGATAACTATACTATTCATTCGTGGTATTTCTTATGTGGTGTTTACTTCATGTTTTTTCCTGTGTGTTATTTCCTATGTGGTATTTCCTAGGTGGTATTTCCTTTGTGGTATTTCCTTCACATTATTTCCTCTGTGGTATTTTCTTTGTGGTATTTTCTTCCTGGTAATTCATTTGTGGTATTCCATTGTGGTATTCCACTTTAGTTTTAGGTTTCCTTACTAATTTTTTTAATCACCCCTACACGGGCTTTTCCTCCATGTGTAGTGTCTTGTGAAAACAAGAAACCATTTTACAGATCCCAGGGTGGACCTGGACCAAATATAGAATTATGAGATCTGGTAGGATGCGTTGTTCCTACTACTTTGAGAAGAAATCCTAGAACATTTTTCTATATGTTGGAATATTTTATTACATGATTTTCTATTAGTGTGCATTTATTCGGGTGGAGTTTACTTTACAGCACTTTAATTTCCAGTCATACTCTATTGAATGGGATATAACATATGCATTCATTTTTTTACATAGTGTGTTTACATTTATGCTTTTGTGTCTTTGAGATGTTTGCATGTTTTTAGGTACTTAGTAAAATGAAAAGTAACCTTCGGGATACATGGGAATCCCAGATAACATTATGTGAAATTATGTGTTTATTTTGTCTAAGAATTTATAATAAGTAAGTATAACATGTGAGAGGGGTTGTTTTGGGATCCTGAGATTTATTTTGAGGTTGTGATAATATTGTACACCCTAGTTGAGATAGATTCATGTTTGTGAAATGGATTTTATTTAAAAGGAATGGTCATGACTTAGGATGTGATGAGTACTTTATGTTCTAAAGGTTTTGGTAAGAGGATAGTTTTGAAGGGAATTAATTTCAGGTTACTGAACTTATTGAAATGGATGTGGTATAGTATGTGTAGCTAGTGTTGGTGGTAAATCATAACATGGAATGTATTTAGGAGGTGGTTAAGCATGTGAATGTATTAACAAGTTGATAGTCCTTTCGACATGGTTAACCACGTCGGTAATACAACTTAAAACAGAGTGACTCAGGTATTCTATGATTGGGAGGTAAAATATCATACACACAATTGTTTTTAGTCTCTATCAAGAATGTAAGTGTACTAATTAAATGTGGTGTTGTTGAAATTGGATTTAGTGATGACTGTTTACAAGTTGAGTCCTGATTCATTCTGATTGTATGTGGTGATCATAGATCAGGGGGATCAACATGAATATTAGAATAAATGGACCTAATGGAGATGATTTCTACAAGAGTGTAAGTAATTAATCCATGTGGTGGTAAGTGTATGAGTGTCCAGTTGAGGGTAGTGAGGCCTATTAGGAATTTTATTATAGTTTCCATGGATGAAGTTCCCATTATACAGGAAAGATTTGAAATTGATGTAACAAGTTATAAATTTTTTATGATTGAGATGATCATGTCCAGCTATTAAATTAGGGAATTAACTAATAGAGGGATTTGGATACATGACCAATAGAGGGTAGGGTAGTGGGTGTGACAGGACTAGACATTGGATGATCGATATGAGAAATTTAATCTTATATCATCTGATTTTATGAAATAACAGATTTTATGATTTAAGTGTTATTTTTGATAGTTTACATGTGTGCGTGTTAGGATATGGATGGTTTTAAATGGTTTGGGTATGATCTGGAATGAGAATATGTCATTTCTTTTGTTTGGAGAATGACTGTAGAATGTGTTGATTGAGTATACGAATATGAAGTCACCCTTGAATTTGGGATGAGAGTCTTATGGGTTTATTAGAATGATATTGGGGGTGCCTTGGAAAATTATGGAAACATTAATGGATAAGTGGATAGAAAATTGATTTTAGGGACTATTACTGTTTTGGAAGAGTTGGATAGTGTTGGGACCACTACTGTTATTCATGAAATTATATTTGGCGAGTGTGCAACCACTTACAGTGCATTTTTTTAATTTTATGGGAATATTTCATGTATTGTATGAGGCTTTTCAATGTAAAAAATTGTGATTTTTTTCTATGTGGATGGTGGAGGCATGTTCTATCAAATTATAGTTTTAGAATGAAGTGGGGTACCTTTGTGAAACTGGTGATTTATCTTATGTTCGGTTTTAGGTTTTGGAAACCACATCATTGGAATCGTAAGAATATTGGTATTTTATTTAGAGGATAAATTAAATTACTCAAATAACATTGGTTTAGAGTTATCTTATTAGATAATTCCTATATAGTGGATGGTCATAGGACATATTATCAATAGGAAAAGGACACATAGTAATCTTGGAATGGATGGAATTTAGGGATAAAAATCATGGTATTTTGGAAATTAATTTAATAAATGTCTTGTGTTATGACAGTTTTAGAACTATAATATTTTTTTGGTGATTTGGAAGTAAGTTTTAGTGTTCAAGGAGAGAGAATTAACCACTCAGTTGGGAATTGGAAACCTGATTAGGTCAGGAGCAGTGATATAATTTTCTACGATCCATATCATAGATGAGAATGGATTGGACAAAAAATCAAAGGATGTTTGAATTATTATATGGTGGATGGTCCATATTATGGACCAATATTTGGAATAGAATATAAAGAGTTTTAACATCCTATCATGATTATGCTTGATAATGATTAAGGACTGAGTAGTTCATTTGGTGTTTAGGTTATCATTTGGAGTTTTGGGTATTGATCTATAAGTTATAGAGAACTTTGGAAGAGGTGCACAATTGGTCATGTATAGTTTAGATGAAACTGTATGACACAAAGAATTTAGGAAGGGTTTTAATTTGATTTGTATAGAACATAGTCCATGTGAAAGGTTTGATATTTTTTATGTTAAAATATATGAATTTTAAAGGACATAATGTTGTTTTTATTGGAAATTGGTTTTGGATTATGGTTTACACATGATTTTATAAAAACTATGTGATGTGTTAAATAGGGGTCACATAATATATCCACATTATTATTTTATCTATTAGAGAAAACATGCCAAAAAATTTCTTGAGGTAAATGGATTAAGGAAAATCCATCACATAGTTGTCGTACACTTTGTACAACTACATGGGAAAGCAATGTGGAAAATTAAATAGCGGAAATTTTCTATATTCCCATGGATTTTTAGGGGGATCCCATTTTCCTTACTCATCATCCTTGTGAGTGACCTAGCCAAATCCCCCTTCTCACTTCTTTATTCTGCCATGGATTTGGGGTGTTTATTGGGCATATTTTATTGATCTAAGGTGAGTCTCCAAATATAATTTAATATATCATCATTCTACTTAAATAATTCTTATTTTATGTTTTCATTTTTAGGGATTCAGTGCCGATCACACCAGAGTGTGGTTGAATTGGTTGATTCTCAAAAAGGGTTTTGTACACTCATGGTTGATATCTCAAGACACAATCTATAAAAGGTTGATTGGAGATTTGATGAGTGATATCATCATGCTATATTTTGTAGTGTTTTTTATTAAAATTAATATTAAATGATTTTTAATTAATATTGTGATTGATGGATTTTTCTTATAATTCGGTTAGATTCATTCCACAGGTCAATGACATGAATTTGGTCATATTTCTGATAAGTAATGTCCTTTGCGTGATATTTTATAGGATATTCCAATTTTATTTGATATATTAATTTTTCATAAATATATTTATTAATTTAATTGATTATAATTTATTAAACTAATCATTTAAGGGTGTGTATTAGATCCTCATGTCATTGGGTGACAACTATTCAGATGTGGATGGGACATAATGAGCTTCGATGAGAGTTATTGGGCTGTGAAATAAATGGTTTAAAAGTATAAAAAATGATTGGTGGACTTAGTACATGGCTTATGGATTATGTAATATATAAATTTTCAAGTTGGTGTTTAACCATTATAGAAGGGTGATTCCCCCCACAATTATTAGGTTGTATAATTTATTTTAAATAGTTTAATTACAATTTATTTTTGACTTGTAAGAGTACTATAAATTTAATAGAAAAAGTGATAAGGCCATTGAGGACCATTATAAATAGTTTGATACCACGAACACCAATGGTCATGGACCAATCTAGGTGGATACCCAAGTATTTGGACACCTCAAAGATGGAGTGTGGTGAGACACGAAATATATGGCCTCATTTTGATGAATGGGGATCCTTGATACATGCACCGTCTTATTGGATATATCATAGGAAATATGGATTTGGGATGGGATGAGTTGACCACTCTAGAGTGACATGAGATACAGAGATGAACTTTGATTCACCAATTGAGACTATCACTACTGTGGAATACCATTAAATCACATGAGTCCATGATAAGTCTTTGATGGTGTTAAGGTATGGTATTTCCTCCTAACACCAAGTGTCGGCCTAAAAGACCCATGGAGACAGAGGATCTCAAGTAGATGCCTCTATAGTTTTAGAAGATTGTAGATCATATTTGGTTACCCTTTTAAGATATGACCATGAGTGTGTGGATGGGACTTTAGATAGAGATGTTTGTGGGTTTATCTATATATCGAAAATAATTATTCCCTAAGGGGGATATGAAAATGACGATGGGATCAAGCATATATCCAATCTATGTTATTTATTAAATTTTTTTATGGTATGTGCTTTCCTAGAACTCTAATGAATTGTCCATTCGGACTAGTACTATATTGATTTCCCCAAATACCTAGGAATTGTTTGATGAGATGGATATAACCCTAGGATTCCGTATATATATGAGATATGGTCCTTATATTTTGGGGTCATATTACAAAATTTTGTTGAATCTATATAATTCATTGATTTAAGAGTCGACTCCTTAAATTGGTACATATGATAAAAAATAATAGAATATGTTTCCATGTGGATAGGTATTCAAATTTTGGTAGGGATTCATCAAATATTGAGATAACATTGCGAATACCAAAGTGATGGGATTTGAATGGAGATACCAGTAAACCATTTCAAATATACATTATATTTGGGATTGGGATAGTTGTATGAGATTTTGGGTGGGAATATAACCCCAAACATGGATGTTATGAATTTTATGGGTGTCTGTTGTATCCCTTAAATGGATTCCTATGATACCCCCAATGAGTGATGGGATTCACCAATGCTTCATTGGATGAGGAGAGTGGTGATTTTGGATGGAAAAGATATTAACCATGGAATTTAAGGTGCGTATTTCCATTTATTTCATGGGTCACTCAGGAATGAGAGATGCTGGGGTGTATATCATTTTCTAAGACCTCCCCCTAATAGGAATCATTCATTGAGCTGACATTGATAAGTCCTATGTACTATCATGGGGTTAGACCAAAGGGATTGTGGGTGAGGGAATCCAATTTTTTCTCAAATATTCACTACTCATCAGTAGATGTGTGATCATGGGATACCATAGGTTAGAATAGAGGTCCACTGAGGGAATGCTCTTTCTAAGATATATTCCATCACTTGATGAGTATATTATAGTCGATGAGCCTCAAATAAATGAGGATTGATGATGATTATTGGTCTTGGATTAAGTAAATATATACATCCAGGGTGTGGTTGATGTATTAATAATATAAATCTTTGTGACATTGTCAGAGAAATTCTGGTATTGAGCTGAAGTTGGTATTGTTGCCGATTTTTTCCCAATGATTTATTTGTTAATTTATCATGATTATACCAAATGAACATCTCACTTCATGGATCATTTAGTATGGTACTACATTGGTCGTTGCCAACTAGGTTTTTCACTAACACCATGCTCAGGTGGCCATGGAACTTGGGTACCTGAGAAGACTCTCACAGGGTTATAGGTATAGGTTTTCTTGTGGCCTAGTATTATTTATATGATATGGTTTAACTCAATTTGGGGAATAATATTAGGATGTAGTATGTATTTTAGTGGATTATATCCTCTTGTAAATTTATTTTAATTATGTATTCCTTTTTATGTAGAGAACGACTTAGTAGGTAAGTTTTCGTATATATGGTATGGCCATTCAGGACTTTATTAAATTTCATGTGTTTTCTTGATGTCTATTGATTTATTATATGTACATTAATATGTATGATTCATTGATTTTTAATATTGATTTTTCAATCTAATATAGGGGTCATTATCTCCAAATAGTACCTACTTAGATACTTACTGCTTATTGGTAGCCACTTGTGTATGGGGTGACATGCATGAGGTCACATAATGATCTTATATTTATATTTTATAGAGTTATATGGGTTAAATATTAAAAACTATTTTTTTTAAGAATTAGGATAAATATTCTCTATTTTTAGGAAAAGAAAAATTACACATGATGAATCGTTCTTATCTAGATGGTAGAATTGTTTTGCAATGGATTCAATTTTCAATTATTCCAAGAAATGTTTATAAGGATACAATAAAAAATCATGTTTTTTACTATAATTCCTTATTAAAAAATAATGAAATTTAATATTGTGAAATGAATTTTGGATTATATTCAATTTTAATGTTTTTTTAATATTAAATTGATGATTTCAACCTTTAGATGATGGTTGTGTAATGTTTTTGTAAAAAATTTATAGAATAGAGTATAAATTTTTTGATTTTCAATGAGTGTAATGGAAAACCCATTAAATTATAAGCCCATTTTAGTAATGAATCTTGTATATCCTAAAATAATAATTTTTTTATAAATTATCTTAATTCATAGATTCAAAAAATGTTGTTTTTGAAAGAAAATTAGATATTAATGAATATAGGATTACACTAGAAGATGAAATTTTGGACGATCAATATTTGATGAATGTGATATATGTTAATGAATTTAAATAAAATTATGGAATTCATGTTAATTAATTGTATAAAAAAGATAAATAAGTGAGAAAATTAGTGAAATATGTAAATTAAATCTTAATTCCATCTTGTGAACATTATATAGTTGAAAGTAAGGCTATACAAGTTGAATTTCATAATTAGAAAGAAGTTAAATAGAATATAAAATACACACTAATAGGTAAAATATATTAACACGGAGTGATACCATCATTTAAATAATAGATAGGTGAATCTAAAAATTAAATGTAGGAGATAAATATTTCAGAGGAATTATGCTTTATGAAAGAAAATGAATTAAAAACTAATATTATAATTTTTAAATATTTTTTCAAAAAGATAATATATAGAATGAAATTTAATTTTTATTGGAATTTTTTCTAGGAAATAAATGTTTAAAAGTTCATATGAGGATGAAACTACCACTTTAGAAAAATGGGAGATTATGAAAACTATTAGTAGATGTTAACAATTGGGAAATTCGGAAGGTTAAAACAATGGATGTTACAGGTTGAATGGTTTTTTAACACAAAATTTTGATGATGATTAATTTTATAAGAAAATAATTATTGTGTTATTTTATCTACTGGAAATGTTTTCTTATTTTAATTTAATAAAAAATATAATGAAATAGATATTATGTTTAATAAATATAAGGACCCAACCTTAACATTACATAATCTAGAGTCATTAAACTACAATTAAATTCCTATCATTTTCATAGATCATTTAGGTTTATAATATTATAGAATTAGGACATAAATCGTATATAAAAAACCCATACATTATAAATTGGACACGTACATTCAATATCCCTTTCTTCCATAATATTCAAAATTATAGACGAATCATGTTTTCCTTTCATGTAATTTGTTTATAACATTTAAATTGACTTTATATTTATTCCTATCCATCCTTAGTCCATGTGAAAATCTTAAATGAATAGGATGAGTATAAAAAGAAAACTATGTTACATTATTGTATAAAATCTATTAGACCACTAAAAACATGAAAATGAGAAAAATTTTTACCATTGTCACAATATTATTTGAGTGTATGAATGAAATAACAACCATATGAAAAAACACACATTGTAATTAAATAAATTTTTTAAAACCCATATCATGAAAATAGAAACACATAGGAAACACATAGAATTATATTCATAAACTATTTAAAAAACTAGTTCCCAATGAAATGCACATGAGAAACCTTCCTGGTTTACTCCATCCACCTTTCCATTGATGATGATGAACATTATCCAATACATTACAGAGTTATATCAAGATCGATTTTCATATAACCTCTATTTGGATCACCCATTCAATAAGCCAGATTGGGCTCAACCATTATCATCTATAATGATCAAGTACAATATTATGATTAAATTTGTTTAAGAGTTCACATTTTCATCATAAATCAAGTTAAAAAAATTATATGAACAAAAATCGAAAATATTTTTGGTAATTAACACACCCTTTATTTTTAAAATCAATTTTAAAAAAAAATCCAAAAAAAAGGAAATAATGGTTTTTCTTTGATGAAAGAATGGCATCTTTTAGTGGATGAAAATCATTAAATCATAGTTGTGCTTGTGGTAAAATAAATTTACATCCTATATGTTACAAATGGAGATTTTGTGAAATATTATATTATTGAAATTTAAAAACTTATATATTTTTAATTACACACAAAATTATGTTTAGACTGAATTACACAGACTACATAGTATATCATACGTAACTTGTAATGGAGAGTTTAAATGAATTATGACATACTATTAAAATATTATTATTTTAAATGATATTTTCAATACGTCGTTGGAATGGATTGAATCAATATGATTAACTTAATTATTAAAATATATTATTTATACATGTATATAAAATTATTTCATTTGTGAGCAATAAATTTGAATTTAAAACCAAAACATTTAGGAAATTGAAGTGCCCAGATCAGTGTGAATCACTGAGAGGGGGAGGGGGTGAATCAGTGATCCCTTAAAATCTTTTTACTAATTGATTCTTAATCAATTAAACCTCTATGGCTGGTTAAAGCCTCGATCCACTCTTCTTGTATCTCTCAACCTTTCTCGGATAATGCAGTAATGAAAAGGCACAGGACACAAGGATTTACAAGGTTCGGCACCAAAGGCCTACATCCTTGCCATGCTCTTCAAGCATGGATTCTCCCATTATAATCTGTTAGTATTACAATGGTCGATACAGCTTCCCACCGTATCTCTCCTGAGTCCCACAGGAGGGTCTTTATACTGCGTCCCACAGTGTTACCAGAGTCCCACTGGCCTGCTCCAGAATCCCACTGAAGACTTCTTCTCCCTGAGTCCCACAGGGTCTTCTCCTGGCTCCTCGAGTCACACGAGTAGCTCTTCTTCACTTTAAGCTTCTTCAAGTATCTTCAGCAGTCTGGGATAAAGACTACTGGCCTTGCTCTGTACCTCTGATCACTTGTGATGATCAGGTCTTCTCGTCTTGCTCGGGCTTTATCACCTTCTTCTAAGGATGACCCGGCTTCTCTCCAATTACTGAATGCTCAGACAAATAATATCTTTAACTTCAGTCTGGTCCAGTCTCACATCACTTCAACTTCATGCACTGAATGCATGGCATCACAATATCTTCAAGATCTCCTGGTCTTGGACTTCTTAAATGCACACAAGCTGATTCAGACTTGTTCACGTGTGCACGTGCATGCATGCATGCATGCACTCCTCCTTTCCCCTTCTCTTGGTGCAGTAGACCCACAAAGGGTGTAATTCTTTTCAGCACACACCAGCTTCTCAAACTTCACACACTTTATGCACTTTTGATTACACACATAAATGTGTGTTATACTTTAGTGTGGATGTCCTCCTTTCAACTTCTTCTAAGTGTGTTCACTTTTAGTGCACACATAGGTTCGGTCACTTCTTTAGTTTGCACACACAAATTCTTCACTTAGCATCCACTTGTTGTGACCTTCCTCTTCTTGTTTCACACACACACTTTAGTGTTCTTTTAGTTGTTCTTCAATAGTGTGCACACACAAGGCTACGGCCTCTTCCACTTGCACACACTTCCTCTCGGCCTTTTCCACTTCACACACAATGTGTGGTATTCCACTTCACTTGGCACACAACTTCCTCTAAGGCCTCAGGTCTTCTTTGGTTCACACCCACTGCCACCTTCTTGTAATTGCACACACAACACCCGTATGTTATTCTTCTTCACTTTGCACTCAAAGGGTGCAAGGGGCTCGGGTCCTTCTTGTTTAGCACATAAGCACTAAGGCCCTTGGGCTCTTCTCCAATTTGCACATACACGAGGCAAAGCCTCGGCCTTCACTTGAATTGCACACACACAAATATATGTCTCGGCCAAGGGGTGTTCAACCCGAACTCCTACTCAAGTTAGGCGCGCAAGGGGTGCGGCCCTCCTTCTCTTCACAGCCGCGCTGATTCCACTGGCCGTGGATCGCGCAAGCCAAAAGGGTGCAAGGCAGCACGGGCTTCAACCGTGGGCGCGCAAGATGCCGCGGCCCCGGGTTCTTCCTGCCGCGCAAGGGGAAGGCGCGCAGGGTTCTTCTCCAACCTCTTTCGCGCAAGGAGTGCGCAAAAGGAACACCGCGGAGCAAGGGATGCTCCTGGCTTCACTGCCGCGCAAGTGTGCGCGCAGGGCTTCGACTTCGTGAGGCACAGAGTGCTTCTCACGGGACTTCAAATACTCAGCGGATCAGCAAGCAATCAGAGAGCCTTGGGCTCTTCTTTTATAGGCGAGGCAGAGGCGGTTCATCCGCGGGATACAATCTTTGAATCACCGATATTTTCGGTTCTTGAAAATCTTTAAACTCAATCCGAAAATCACGTTTCTTTCTCTCTGTTTTACGCGGCTTCATTTATTTTTGTTCCTCTACGTGCATGCGACTCATAACGCATGCACAGCCTTCGGTTTAGGCTGATCCATGCAAACCATAAACCCTTCAACGCCTCGGCAGATTCTCTTGCCTCGGCCTTCTTCGAATTCTTCCAAACATAGCATGCAAGCCAATTTTTAGGCATGGATCTGTTCAGTGTGGCCAGACGAGCACCATGATGTCTTCGGCTTCGAAAATGATGGCCGGATACTCACATTCTGTCGTCGGGAGGCACTGGTTCGAAGGGAGCTCGCGGGAGACTTCGGATGGCCTTCGACTGAGCTCGAGGAGGAAGACGCCTTGGAGCCGTCGGATCAGGTCTTCGGACGGCCCCGATCAGATCGCGAGAGGCGCGATTAGATGAGCGGCTCGGATATGGCGCACGATGGATCGTGCGGCCAGGATCGCTCCCGGGTGAAATTTCGCCGTCCCACATCGAAACGGCGCGGGATTCTGCCGCGGCTTATAACCCAGCCGCTCCCTTGAACGGCCAGTTGAAACTCCTCCCCTCCCGGTGCCGCCCCGCACCGGGTTCTCTCTGCGGGCGCGCTCTGCGCCCACTCTTGCTCCCGCGGGCGCGCTCTAGCGCCCACCATGCACACACACACGAGCGCACTGCGCCCACTATGCGCTCCTCCGGGCGTGCCCCAGCGCCCACGCGATTGTCTTGGGTGCGCCCCTGCCTCAAGGGATGCTGCCTTGGCCTGAGGGTTCCCCATGGGCGTGGTGACCTTGAGTCCCACATGTGCCTTGGGTGATGACCCTCGGCTGGCCTCCTTGGTGGCCCAATTTTTTGGCAAAGGAAGGATGAATCCTTTGTATAAAAACAAAGTACTCCATATACAAATTTCCAAACCAAGTGCCATTCAAGCCTTCTTCTTCCCATCTCTATTCTTCTTCTTCTTAAGAATTCCTCCATTCATCCTCAACATTTATTTATTACTTAGGAGTGAATTCTTGAAGGTTCTCCATCAACCGAACTTGTTAGTCAAATAGATTCTTCAACGTTCTTCATTGATCTAATCAGAGATCAAATTGGTTCTTCTTCAAATTCACATGCACTAAGTGATAGTGCATGGACTTCATTAATGCACATCATCCACTTAGTAGTTGTGGATGGAACTTCTTCTCATCTCCTCATGCATTGTCAATACAATGCATGGTCTTCTAAAGCTTGTTGTGACATTGTATCCAGTTGATACAAGTTCTTGGAACTTAAAGATCAGCTCAACAATCGTCAGATGTTACTAGAGAATGTTTCAACCACATCTCCTATGCCACTTAGTGAATCTCCTAAGTGACATGCATCTTAGTACCATGGCCATTCTCCTTCATCACCATCACCATCACATCCTTTGACATTCACATCTTGACTCCCTGACATCCATTCATTCCGAGACAACTTCATGTCTCATTGACAACAAATGCAACACAATGCACTTCAATCTCCCCCTTTGTATTTGTTGTCAATACACCACTCAGCACATATGAATGGGTCAATATGTGTGCCAATATTTCTCCCCCTTATTTGCAATCAAATGCAAAGGTGTGGTGTGGTTTGCTTTCAAAATATTTCTTCCTCCCTTATAAAAGTATTTTCTTGAAAAACACTGAGAGAGGGATGATGTCACATGTTCTCTTTAGCAAAGAACCTTTAGTACATCAGCTCTAAGTCTACTTGGGCTAACCCGGTGTAGAAAACAAGAGTGATATAACCAAGGAATTCAAAGCTGTCCATAATTCTCTACACATGTGAGATCATGCTTAGGGGTTTGAAAATTTTTCAGATATTACAACGAATTGCTAAATCCTGCACATACTTCACAAAACTCATTAGAAAGTTCAGTGCAATGATAAAGCTCCCCCTTTCATCAATTTGTCTTCAATCCATACTCCCCCTTAATTGACAAGATAGCCTCAATTAAGAAACAAGGGATGAAAGTATGATTGGAATACCTTCACTCTTCTCAAGATGATATTAATCTCAGAACATCATCTTCTCCAGATTGGCTCCCCCTCAAGGGGTGCACTCCATTCTGTCCAAACCATCCTCTAGATGAGAATGATCATCATCTTCAATTCCCTGCAATGTTAGCACATGTATATACCAAGAATATAAGGGAATAAGATGGAACCTCCTTGGTTCATCAATGTGAACAACAAGGTTGAGAAGATTCTCTCAACCGAGATGTCCCATTTTCACTAGTCTTCACACTTGCACATTTGATCTTCATTGATGATTGTGCTGGTGTGGTTCTCAAAACATCTTCATGTGAAATCTTTTTCTTCCCTTTTGCTTTAGCAAATGCCAGAGCTTCATCTTCAGCTCTTTGTAGTTCTCTGGCAAGTTGCAACTGATGTGGCCATATGACAAGTATATCATTTGGAAGTGTGGCCTCAGTTTTGGAAATTCCACATGGTTCTTTTGATGATGTCAAGCTACCTCTCTTAGGCAACTTGTTTTCAATCAATCCCTTCTGCTTCTTCTGGATTGATTTTCTGTTTGAGTTCAGTTGGCTTCTATTGATTTTCATGGCTTCTTTACAAAGATCCATGATATGTCCTTTCTTCCCACAGTAGAAGCATGTCTTCTTGGTGGCTCTTCTTGATGCATCACCCTTCTTGGTTTTAGAATCCAAGGACTTCTCTTCCTTTTTCAAACTCTTCTTGGGAGCATCTTCCACTTTCTTCTGCTTGCTTCCCAAGGATTCCTTTTTAGCCAGGTTCAGTGATCTTCTCTTCTTTTGAGCTCTGGATACAGTTGGAGATTGACATGTATCTATTTGACCACTTTTGCAATCATCCCAGATGTTGTCAAGTAATCCAAAACTGTTAGCAGTAAACAGATGTCTCTGGACCTGTGGATGTTGCTTCTTTCCTTCTGGCTTGCTCCCCCTAGGCATGGGCTTCCTCTGTGCTTTGACATTCATTGGATTGTACCAACAATCCTTTGCACAATGCCCATACTTATTACAACACCAGCATTGACCCACAAATCTTGACCTCTTGAGTCCTTCTGATTGTTGGATACTTTTCTTGACCTGTTGTGTTGTTTCAGGAGAGCTCTGCTTCTTTACTGTCTTCATCCATATTTGTTTGGAATTATTCTTCCATCCTGCACTTTTTGTGGAAACACAATTAGAAGCATCAGTACAAGATGGTATGGATGGTACCTTCTTCTTAGAAGATGTTGCACTTTTACTAGAGGATGTCCTTCTCTTAGAATCATCCTTCTCAAAGCATACTTGAGTAGCAACATTTCTCCTTTCAGTTGACTGGGAGGCTTTGGCTTTGGGTGATTGCTGATTGTTCAATATCACCTCTAATTCTAAACACTTCATGTTGAGGGAGTTCTTCTCATCCTCAACTGTTCTTAGCCTTCCTTCCCATTTCTCTTCCAGCTGTTTTATCTGGTCTTCATGCATCTGCTTCATTTCAAGCAATGAGTTGTCAAGCTCCTTCACCCTTTTGACTTTGTCTTCTAGTTGAGCATCCCTGACAACCATTGACACTTTGTGCCTCTTTTCCAGTGCATGGACAACATCTTTGACTATTATCATAAAGATGTCTTTCTCAGAAAGGCTCCTTTGCAATTCTTCAGCAGTATCTTCATATCTTTCATTGCAAAGGGACACTGTTTCATCTTTGGCATTTACCAGCTTTCTGAGAGTGTTGGTTATGCCAACCCTTTTTGCCAATTGGACTTCCAGAGAATTGGCTTCATCTTCTAGCTGTAATTTTTCTTCTTGAAGATCAAGGAGGCCTGTAGCTATACACATTGCAATTTCCTTGGGGACTCTCTTCTGAAGATATTTGATTGCATTTAGAAGATCATTGTTCCTTCCATCTTCATCACAGCTAGAGCAGGCTTCATCAGAAGAATGATAAAAGGAATTGTCATCTGATGTGACTTTCACATTTCTTTCCATAGAAGGAGTTTCTCTGATTGCAGCAACCTTCTTCCTCATCTTCTTTGCCTGTTTCTTCATTCTGTTTTTCAGAGTCTTGGCAGATATCTCCATTTGAGGCTGTTCTTTTATTTCCTCAAATCTGCACTCCATATAGACTCTCTTGGATCTTTTAGAGGTAACCTCCCTCTGATACCAATTGAAGTGCCCAGATCAGTGTGAATCACTGAGAGGGGGAGGGGGTGAATCAGTGATCCCTTAAAATCTTTTTACTAATTGATTCTTAATCAATTAAACCTCTATGGCTGGTTAAAGCCTCGATCCACTCTTCTTGTATCTCTCAACCTTTCTCGGATAATGCAGTAATGAAAAGGCACAGGACACAAGGATTTACAAGGTTCGGCACCAAAGGCCTACATCCTTGCCATGCTCTTCAAGCATGGATTCTCCCATTATAATCTGTTAGTATTACAATGGTCGATACAGCTTCCCACCGTATCTCTCCTGAGTCCCACAGGAGGGTCTTTATACTGCGTCCCACAGTGTTACCAGAGTCCCACTGGCCTGCTCCAGAATCCCACTGAAGACTTCTTCTCCCTGAGTCCCACAGGGTCTTCTCCTGGCTCCTCGAGTCACACGAGTAGCTCTTCTTCACTTTAAGCTTCTTCAAGTATCTTCAGCAGTCTGGGATAAAGACTGCTGGCCTTGCTCTGTACCTCTGATCAATTGTGATGATCAGGTCTTCTCGTCTTGCTCGGGCTTTATCACCTTATTCTAAGGATGACCCGGCTTCTCTCCAATTACTGAATGCTCAGACAAATAATATCTTTAACTTCAGTCTGGTCCAGTCTCACATCACTTCAACTTCATGCACTGAATGCATGGCATCACAATATCTTCAAGATCTCCTGGTCTTGGACTTCTTAAATGCACACAAGCTGATTCAGACTTGTTCACGTGTGCACGTGCATGCATGCATGCATGCACTCCTCCTTTCCCCTTCTCTTGGTGCAGTAGACCCACAAAGGGTGTAATTCTTTTCAGCACACACCAGCTTCTCAAACTTCACACACTTTATGCACTTTTTATTACACACATAAATGTGTGTTATACTTTAGTGTGGATGTCCTCCTTTCAACTTCTTCTAAGTGTGTTCACTTTTAGTGCACACATAGGTTCGGTCACTTCTTTAGTTTGCACACACAAATTCTTCACTTAGCATCCACTTGTAGTGACCTTCCTCTTCTTGTTGCACACACACACTTTAGTGTTCTTTTAGTTGTTCTTCAATAGTGTGCACACACAAGGCTACGGCCTCTTCCACTTGCACACACTTCCTCTCGGCCTTTTCCACTTCACACACAATGTGTGGTATTCCACTTAACTTGGCACACAACTTCCTCTAAGGCCTCGGGTCTTCTTTGGTTCACACCCACTGCCACCTTCTTGTAATTGCACACACAACACCCGTATGTTATTCTTCTTCACTTTGCACTCAAAGGGTGCAAGGGGCTCGGGTCCTGCTTGTTTAGCACATAAGAACTAAGGCCCTTGGGCTCTTCTCCAATTTGCACATACACGAGGCAAAGCCTCGGCCTTCACTTGAATTGCACACACACAAATATATGTCTCGGCCAAGGGGTGTTCAACCCGAACTCCTACTCAAGTTAGGCGCGCAAGGGGTGCGGCCCTCCTTCTCTTCACAGCCGCGCTGATTCCACTGGCCGTGGATCGCGCAAGCCAAAAGGGTGCAAGGCAGCACGGGCTTCAACCGTGGGCGCACAAGATGCCGCGGCCCCGGGTTCTTCCTTCCGCGCAAGGGGAAGGCGCGCATGGTTCTTCTCCAACCTCTTTCGCGCAAGGAGTGCGCAAAAGGAACACCGCGGAGCAAGGGATGCTCCTGGCTTCACTGCCGCGCAAGTGTGCGCGCATGGCTTCGACTTCGTGAGGCACAGAGTGCTTCTCACGGGACATCAAATACTCAGCGGATCAGCAAGCAATCAGAGAGCCTTGGGCTCTTCTTTTATAGGCGAGGCAGAGGCGGTTCATCCGCGGGATACAATCTTTGAATCACCGATATTTTCGGTTCTTGAAAATCTTTAAACTCAATCCGAAAATCACGTTTCTTTCTCTCTGTTTTACGCGGCTTTATTTATTTTTGTTCCTCTACGTGCATGCGACTCATAACGCATGCACAGCCTTCGGTTTAGGCTGATCCATGCAAACCATAAACCCTTCAACGCCTCGGCAGATTCTCTTGCCTCGGCCTTCTTCGAATTCTTCCAAACATAGCATGCAAGCCAATTTTTAGGCATGGATCTGTTCAGTGTGGCCAGACGAGCACCATGATGTCTTCGGCTTCGAAAATGATGGCCGGATACTCACATTCTGTCGTCGGGAGGCACTGGTTCGAAGGGAGCTCACGGGAGACTTCAGATGGCCTTCGACTGAGCTCGAGGAGGAAGACGCCTTGGAGCCGTCGGATCAGGTCTTCGGACGGCCCCGATCAGATCGCGAGAGGCGCGATTAGATGAGCGGCTCGGATCTGGCGCGCGATGGATCGTGCGGCCAGGATCGCTCCCGGGTGAAATTTCACGGTCCCACATCGAAACGGCGCGGGATTCTGCCGCGGCTTATAACCCAGCCGCTCCCTTGAACGGCCAGTTGAAACTCCTCCCCTCCCGGTGCCGCCCCGCACCGGGTTCTCTCTGCGGGCGCGCTCTGCGCCCACTCTTGCTCCCGCGGGCGCGCTCTAGCGCCCACCATGCACACACACACGAGCGCACTGTGCCCACTATGCGCTCCTCCGGGCGTGCCCCAGCGCCCACGCGGTTGTCTTGGGTGCGCCCCTGCCTCAAGGGATGCTGCCTTGGCCTGAGGGTTCCCCATGGGCGTGGTGACCTTGAGTCCCACATGTGCCTTGGGTGATGACCCTCGGCTGGCCTCCTTGGTGGCCCAATTTTTTGGCAAAGGAAGGATGAATCCTTTGTATAAAAACAAAGTACTCCATATACAAATTGCCAAACCAAGTGCCATTCAAGCCTTCTTCTTCCCATCTCTATTCTTCTTCTTCTTAAGAATTCCTCCATTCATCCTCAACATTTATTTATTACTTAGGAGTGAATTCTTGAAGGTTCTCCATCAACCGAACTTGTTAGTCAAATAGATTCTTCAACGTTCTTCATTGATCTAATCAGAGATCAAATTGGTTCTTCTTCAAATTCACATGCACTAAGTGATAGTGCATGGACTTCATTAATGCACATCATCCACTTAGTAGTTGTGGATGGAACTTCTTCTCATCTCCTCATGCATTGTCAATACAATGCATGGTCTTCTAAAGCTTGTTGTGACATTGTATCCAGTTGATACAAGTTCTTGGAACTTAAAGATCAGCTCAACAATCGTCAGATGTTACTAGAGAATGTTTCAACCACATCTCCTATGCCACTTAGTGAATCTCCTAAGTGACATGCATCTTAGTACCATGGCCATTCTCCTTCATCACCATCACCATCACATCCTTTGACATTCACATCTTGACTCCCTGACATCCATTCATTCCGAGACAACTTCATGTCTCATTGACAACAAATGCAACACAATGCACTTCAGAAATGAAGGAAATCTTTTTCTTAAAAACAATTTTAATGAACACAAATGTGTTTTAATTCAAAAAAATTTAAAATAAAACTTTATAAATTATTTTAATGGAGTTTATATATAATATATTTGATAAAATTTTTATTATTCATTTTATGTGTTTTTAGGCAAGATATAATAATAATATAAAATTTACACTGAAAAACTGCATTTTTTCTAAAATCCATATTTACCACCTCTTACACAATACTTTTAAAATTATTTTTTCTCAAATATGAAATTTTTCACAAAAAAATACTTTTTAATTTATAAAAATAAAATAATCCATGTTTCAATTTTTTGGATATTTTTGAGAAGTTAAATTTTTTGGGGAATAAGGAATAATACTTTTTTTATTAAGAATTTCCAATTGTTTTAAAGAATTTAAAAACAAAAAAAATTAATTAATATAGTTTATAAAGAAAAATAAATTCAATTATATGCCAATTAATTTAATTTAGGTTACTGTAGTCATTTTAATACTGAATATGGAAATAAAAACTCTTTAAATTTTTGAACATTTTCTCTTTGAAAACCTGCATTCTCATCTCTTCTATGAGATTAATTTTATATTAAAATTTTCTAAATTTATGAATTTAATTTGAAAAAATGGATTCCATATTTCAAATCACCATAATTTATATTATCTAATAATTAAAAAATAAATTTTTAACATAATTAATATTATCATTAGTAAAAATTATTTACCACTATTAAGATAAAAATGTGTTTAAAGTGGGGTTAAACTAAAAATATATGTGTTAAAATTGACCAAAAAACTTATATAACAAAAATTTTGGGCCATATTTTTAAAATATATATCTTTTATTTTAGATAATGCAGAATTTTTTAGCTTTATCATATGAAAAAAGTGGGTATAACTTTTTTTATTATAAAATTACAAGTGTCCCACTCTCCTTATTTATAAAAGGCCACTCCATATCCTCTAATAATCATAACATCATAGCCCTTCAGATTGAAAAATAATAATAAAAATACATTCCTTAATTCTATACTCTCATCCTATAATTCTCTTTTTCATGAAAGCCAATATAAAAAGACTGTCGATGCAAACAAAAAGTTATTTTCCAAATAAGAGGTAACGTCCCTAACTGAGCATTTTATTTTATTTAATTATCCAACTCCTTCAAGTATTATTAAAAATATTTGATATGATAAACTCATTATCTTCAATATAATTATATTTTTTAATGATAAGTGAATTATCTATATCGATCTCCTCTAACATCAAATGAGATATAATATCCTTATTTTTCTGTACATTAGACTACTGCCTCATGAACCAATGTTATTAATTTACCATCACAAACTCTAAAAGATTGATATAATGATGGATTTAATATTTATATATTATATTTATTATATTATTAAGACTATGTATTTATAATACCCCACCTACCAAATTACCTATAGACTCATTGGTAAAATAATAAATTCACTATTATGTACGACGAAATATGGCCTTGTGAAGTGATGTAATATTCTTTTAATTTATGATTTAATTTAATAGTAATTAGGATAGATTAAATTATTATATATTATATTCATAAAAACATTATAATCATTTTATATTTATTTCCCATATACCTTCTTAATTTCAATTCCATGGGGTATATGATAACATTGTTCGTGTGTACAACATTCTACCACCTCTCAGAACAATGTGATTTATTATTCATGTATGTTTTATATGAATTAAAAGAAGAAATTTTTTTAAAAAAATGTTATATATATGACCTAATTTTTTTCCTTTAAAGGAAATATATTATTTATTATTCTTTAGTTTCATCCATCGAGAAAATGGAAATAGTGTTCATACATACATATGACCTAACGTCTCCATGAATAGAATATTTAATTTTCAATCTATAATATTTTGGAATTACCCAACATACATATTTTGTGAATAAATATTGAAATTTATATCATTTTTAACATTTTGGAGATGATTGAACTTTAATCAATGTATGAAAACCAAGAAATAAAAAATAACAACTTTCAATAAAAAGTTGTTATTATCCGAAACATAATGTTAATAATTAAATTTTAATAAAGTCATTATAATATGTAATAATTAATTCATATATTTTATGACATATATATATATATTTATAATAACATTATATTTATTATAAATTAATCTTGAATGTGTATGAAGAAATTCATCACTTAAGATAAAGGATTTCCATCTCAATTTTTTCTTCTATGAGAAACATTCCATATTCACCAAATATTTTGTTTATGTATTTAATATAATTAACAAGAATATAGTTTTATAATTAATCTATTTAAAATTATTTGAATTTATATATCTGTTGTAGGATTTCCCAATCTAGATCTTTACTGTTCAAAAGACACCAAAGCGGCACATGTTTGTTGTCTAAATTTTTTTTCTTTGATAAATATGTTATGTCATGCACCTATATTATTTAATAAGGTGTATATACATCCTAATTTAAAATTAGAGACATTAATTTAATTTCTATTATTATGTTTTAAGGTTCATTTAATGTAATTTCTTCATGGGGGGTATGACTCAATGTTAACAAAGTGGTAATGTATTAGTTATACAATCTCATTATTTATTAGGATTGTTTATTTCTATGATTTTGATGCTAAAATAGTATGATAAAACTCTCATGAGACTGATGAATTTACTTATTCTCTGTGTATTCAATGATAAAAAATCTTTCCCTTAATTTTCCTCTCCCTATGTGCTCTATAGTTCAATAGAACATTTTTAAGAAACATATTTTTTATATCTCATTATAAGAAAATACTTTTTCCAAAAAATATTATTTTATAAAACTATATTCACAAATATTTTCAAATAATAAAAATTATTTATTAAATAAAATTTTACCAATTTTTTAAATTCAACAATTTTTTTTTGAATTTAATCATCAATTTTTTTTTCCAAAAAACACCATCCCTGCTTTTACGAAAAATGAGAATATATTATTTGTTATAATTTGTATGAAATGAATGGTAATTTTCTCTACCATAACCAAATAATTATTTTAATGATTCATTTATAATTTTCAGTATTTAATTTCACGATAAAAAGAATTTATAAAATATTTAATAAAATTTTTTAAATTTTCTTTCAATATGCAAAGGAAATTTTCCTCAAGAAATTTTTTAATTATTTTTAAATTATCTATTAATATGGTTTCAAGTTTATTTTTAAATAAAATTATTTT
Source organism: Viscum album (assembly GCA_963277665.1). Classification (NCBI taxonomy): domain Eukaryota; kingdom Viridiplantae; phylum Streptophyta; class Magnoliopsida; order Santalales; family Viscaceae; genus Viscum; species Viscum album. Next base: position 719,271,951 of record OY728128.1, read on the forward strand.
AAATATATTTTTTTATGTTTAATACTTTATTTTCAATGAAAATTTATTTTCCTTGTGGAATGTTCTATATGATCATTCAAAATTACTTTTCATCTAATATGAAATTTTGGGTTGTTACTTATGATTTATTAGGGTCTTAATATAGGGGTACCATTCTTATTATATTCTTAATTAATTATCATTATAGTGAAAAAATATTTGTGATACCTATTCTTATTCCATGGGTAACACCATGATAAAATTCTTATGATACGTACTTATTCTAATGATTATTTCTATGAAAAAATTAATATGAAACTAGTATCGTTTTTTATAGGTTTTGATATGATGAAATTCTTATAAAATCCGTTTCTTATGATGGGGTTTGATATGAATATTTATTTATTATCATGTGGAACTCTTTCATATTTTTTCATTATTTGTTGTGTGTGACCGATATATCCCTCTAGTACAATGGGTAATGATTTATTTCTCATGAAAAAAAATAACAGTAATTGGGTGTGAACGTGGTTTAATAAGGTAATTTGTCTACTATGATGGTCACGGGAGTGAACCATGACCACTATGATTGTTTTGAAAGTGAACCCATTCCACTATGACATCATTGGATGTGGAAATTGACTATTGTAGAAATGATTCTCCTTGCTAATGTGTATTTTACAATTCAATGTATTATTACAATTTTATTCCCTCATGTTTCTTATTCATAGATTCCCTTATGATTCATGTCTAATGAACTCCTATGATTTATTCCAGGTATTGAGTTTTTTATCCTGGATACGCTAGGTATGATTTTTATATGATATTCTAATATTCTCATACACTTATGCTCATTTCATGCTTATTTAGTGAAATCAAAAGGTACATGTTTACTGATATGTTAAAGGATATATATGAGGATATGTCTAAGGATAAGTGTAAGGTTGAGTCAATATGATGGAAAAAGTTCTATAATTTTATAAAAGAATAAATAATATGGTTTCTATGAAATTAATTACATATATAGATTCTACATGAGAAAGTAGCTCATGAATTGAGGTATTTTGGGGTAATAAATCTAAAAGGTCATATTTTTCAAGACTCGATTGTCACATGCTACATGAAAACATGTATTTTTACACACCTAAAATGACATTATTAGGGGGAATGATTTGAAAATTCCTAGACACTTTATGAAATATCATGATGTATTTAAATAATGATCAAGAATGACCATGTATAAACCAATGGTTTCCAAGATTAAAAATAATGTATAAATATGTATACATATTATAAGTTATTTTTAATGAATATGTTTCCCCCAATATGATTATTATTTCTCACACAATGTTTTTTTTTTATTTTAATTAAAGGTGGGAACCAGAAGAAATTGGATTAACATTTAATGTGATATAAAACGCATTAATGGAAAACTAAATGTGATGATGAATAGAGTCTAGGATGTTGTAATTATGCCTAATCAGTTATCCTTATATATTATTTACAACTTGTACCTTAAAAAATCATGGACTAACCAAATAAGGAAAGGGTAGAGTTCATTAAGAGTTTGGGTGGTGGATACCATATAGAAAATAATATTTAGATTCTTATATGTAAACGATCATGGAAGAAATACTCCAAGGAATGTCTCAAAGGAATGATAAAATGTTTTGTATGTGGATAATAGAGGAACAATGTAAGTAATTGTTGAGGAAAATGAAATGTTCATATAACATAATGGTAAATAATAATGGTTTCCCTAAGGAACCATCAATGGTAAAATGTAATAAATATTAAATTAATTGTAATTATATAGATCAATTTCCAAGTGGGGAAGCTCATGAAGATAACCAAGAAGGTTGTTTGGTTAATTATATGATCATGCCTGAAAATGGATAAAACATTTCTATATGAACTTTAATTTCTGTTACTGGATGGTTAAAATCAAAAATTAATACTTACAATGACATTTTTAGAGTATAAATGTATCGATAGGGTTTTTTGAGATGTCTAATTATGTTCTGAAGGTATCCTTAGTATTTGGATGAGTTTGGAATGTTATGGTTTTTAGGAGTATTGGAGTCTTCTAGATACGTTCTTGGTTTGGTGTGTAGAGTTTAGGAGAAACCCTGAGACACTATGATGATAAATTTATTTTTATTTCATTTTTAACTAATCATGATTTGGTTTCATGGTTACCAAAGAGTTAATGAAAAAATAGTCATTTTCCACGGCGAAACCATGTATGGGTGAAGAGTGTCTGAGGCATGGAGCATGGGTTGTGGATGATTTCAAAAAAAAAAACCATGCACCTTGCTATAGAAGGGAGATAATATTGATATCCCATTTGGCACAAGGGTTTTTAACCCATGCTGCCTAACCATGAAATGAATGGGTTTTGGATAGTAGGGGTGTATGTAGTTGGCGCATAGTTTGACACACTATGTGGCTGAACTGTGTGAGTGGATTATACATGGACATTTCCAACCACATGTTTGACACACAGTTTATCAAACAATGTGTCCAAACTATGTGTATTATTGAAATACTATTTAAATGGGTTTTTACCATTTCCCCCTCTATGTTTTTATGTTACCCTCCCACTTTTATCTCTCTTTCATGAATGAACTGGAGTATGGTTCTCCTCCCTTCCCCCATTCTTCATTCCACACAAAGGATGTGTTTTGGTGAGAATTTCTAGAGTTTCAAGGTAAGATCTAATATTTTCATGTTCTTTTCCACTTTCCCTTACATATCTCTAATTTTGTGGGTCTTTGGCTTAGGTTTTGTTGAAAATTCCACCAGATCACAGTGATATCATCCATTTAACATGGGGATTTTGGATCTCTTTCATATAGGAGATCATGAGATGGATTTTTCATGTCTCTAAATGGAACATTTCCAAGGTCTATGACAATGGTGATTTTTTAAATGTTTTACATAATTATTTAATATAAGGGAGTGTTGAATTTCTGTCTCATTTTTGGGATTTGGAACATATTGTGGTGAGGGTTATGTCAAAGGTCATTGGTCAGTGATTAGATTTAATTTTAGTGTGGCATGATAACCCAATTAGTTTTCCAATATTATTACAAGTCGGGTTTTGGTTAATTAATTTACTATAATTTTAATAATTAATTAATTATTGTTGTTAGTATGAGTTTCAGGCTTGGGTGATCAAGATGAGCTCTGCTAGTTTTTGAGGAGTTGGGATGAGTCTTGGGGGGACTTTATAAGGCAATTGTTCTTTAGTAATGTTTTGGAAACACCTGATGATGATGTAGGTGGTCTAATATATTTACCCATTGTCTTATTAAATGACTTTCATTCATAAGTTATATGTAAAAAATGGAACATACATTATATTTTCTCAAACATGGATAATTTGATTTTTTGGGATTTAGATTAATACCTTAGCCTACCATGGATCTTGTTGGATCCATGGGTGTTTTTAAGACAAAACCTATGGTCACCCATGGGGTGTTGCATTTCATAGAAAATGTAAAGGTGGTATTATAAAGGTATAAATATAAATTTGTTTATGTGTTATGTTTTTTAAAAAATATTTTGAGGCTTTTTCAAATTTCTTATGTGTGTAGTGGGTTTTGACTAGTTTTGGATGTCAAAGTGGAAAAGCTACATTTGATATGATTCTTTTTTGAAATTATTTTTTGACCTCAAGGGAAATTTAAATGAGATTTAATTGGATTTTAAATGTTAATTTGAAATGGGTGTGTGGTGACTCATTAAAGGGTTTTCTTAGTAAATGAAGGTCTTTGAACTAGTTTTGTTTTTGAAATAGAAAGACCCATGTTTATGCGGTGGATTTAAATTTTTTAATGAGAATGTTTGATTTTTCTATTTTATGACTTTTGAAAGGGTTTAGGTTTACTTGAACCAAATGTTTATTTAAAAAATATTTTTGACCATGATAATTTTTTTGATTTCAAAAGGAATTGGAAGTGGATAAAAGAGGTACATTTTATTTTTAAATTCTGTGAGGAACATTTAAAATTTTGTATTTGGATAAAAGGTGAATTGGTTAAATTGTGATTTTGGTTTTATTGATGAAATTAATGGAATATGTAAATATGGAATGAATTGGTACTAATTGATAATGGATTAGTTGGGGATAGTAAAACATGCTGTGAGAAATAATGGTTGGATTGATGGACTGCTTCTCCATGTTTTCAAACCTTTGAAAAGTAGATCTGGGATTTGGATTGATGCTCTAGTCCCTAGTTTTGGGTAGGCTAGAATGACGCACCTGGAACCCTAGTGCATTGTTGTTTTTTTGGAATGGACTGAAAATAATGAAACTAAAAGTATAGACACATTGTTCCATATCATGGTTGGGAAGGTCAGACAATGTGTTCCGAGTCCCAGTTGGATATATGAACTAATGCTCCTTATTTAATGACCCATCACCTAGTGGTTGGGATGACTAGAAATGGTGTACCAGATCCTGGTTGGATTCTTGGATAGTGGCTCCTTGATTTACATCCTGTGAAACGTGTGATATCGGGATCATATAACCATCTTGGGTAATTCATTTTTATTAGTTATGGTTACACATGGAATAATTATAGAAAGTGAATAATTTAAATTATTCTAAAAAAATAGACCTATTTGATTTATCTTCTTTTTTTCATTTATTCCTTTTCCTCTATACAATTTATAATCAAGGATATTTTCATTATACTCCTATGGTGGTGGCCTAATATGTTTTAATCAGACACTTCTGGGGCTTCTAGTTTACTTTTGTATTCGAGTAACTCTCACTTGTTTCTTATAGGAATTGGTTTGGGATGAGGAATGTTTTGAGTATTGTGGGTTTGGAAGGATTTTTTGATTGGTATTAGATGTCCTTATGGGTTTTTCTTGGTGGTTTAATGGAGCCTTATTGTTGTGACTTTTATTTTTGTATCTATTATAACCGGTCTAGTTGGTGGTTGGTTATATGTATGATATGGATGTTTGGGCCCTTGTTTCTTTTAATTTTATTTCGGCATGATTTAGTTTCATTTTATTTGTTCGTTATGTGTACTATTATGTGTATGATGTTTGGTTATTTCCATCTGTTTTTACACTATGATATATGGGTATAGTATCCTTATAAATAAATTTTAGATCCCCACTTCTAATCGGCAACCTGTGACATACAAGGAGGCGTTCTTGAGGTCATGTGGAGAATCAGATCAGGGAATTAATTTTGTGGAATCTATGTCGGGATATTACAAAGTTGTATCTAGAGAGATAAATTCCAAATATTTTACTCTTTTGGGTTTTGTATACTAGATATATAGGAATGTGTTGCAGCTTTAGATGGATATAGGTATAGTGCATCATGAACAATAATTCTGGTAGGAAGTCCATGTTACTAGGGGATGTGATTTCTATTCTAGTTTTTGATGTTATGATTGTATAATATTTTCTCTTTGAGCGATGATTTGTTTTTCGGGATTTGATGATTTACGATGAATTTGTAGTTTTTCCCTTGGAAGGAGTCTAGTGATTTTTTTGACTCTTGACATGTAGTGGAAAGATCTATTTCATTAATCATTATAGGAATGTTGGATCAACATGTTATAGGTATGGTATTTTTACATTTCATGTATTTATTTATTAAGTAAGCGTATGTAAATCTAAAGCAAGACACTCAGCAATGAAAGATCAAGTGTGTTCCATGTGTACAAATTGTGCAAAAAAACTGGTGTTTTAGTATGTGTATGTATATGATCATTGGATGCCTTGTTGGATATCTTTTCTAAGGTTGGTAGTATTTATGATTCCTCATAGAAGTGGCCAAATATGCATACTTTTAGATAGAAAAAACACCTTGGTTGTGGGATGTTGGTTGGTATACAATATTTTTATATTGTGGGACCCTAGAGGAGGGAGTTTAGACTTGTAGTGGTTTTGTGACGATAAGGCAGGTGCATGTTTGGTTCCCTGAGAGTTGTTGCTTTATACAAGATGACATAGACCATTGGAGGTTGGACCTAGTGAAATTTGGAAAAGACTACAATTTTGGTAGTAATGTCATTTGGTTTTCTATGGTGACCGATGAGAGTGTTTTTTCAGGTTATGTGCTCTTTTAGGTACATGCCATGAAGATGGATGTTTTGGGACTTTTGGTAGTGGTGTGTGAGGGGTGAAACCTGGTTAGTGACTTAGTATTTTAGGAATCCCTTGGTTTTGAGAATGATCACTTGGATACTAGAGTATTATACTTATGTTTTGTTTCTATATGGGTAAGATTGTTTGGGTTCGTTGATCGAGTGGTGATTGCGAAGAATGTATATTCTTGGTTATTTTGAGATAGCCTGATAGCGCATGTGACTTTGTGTTATGACTCTATAGGTGAGATATAACTAGAATAATTCCATCATGATACCCATGATGGCTTCAAGTATCACCGGGGTATAAGGAAATACGATTGTTGATGCCCCAGTAGGGCTTGTTGTTTTTGAGTGCAGGACTGGTTAAAGTGTTCAACCTATTTGGTTCTGGGTACATCTCCAGGAATGTGGTAAGAGAATAACAGACCTTCGTGGATCCTTTAATGATGATCACGCATTGAGTGGCCCTGAATGTGGTCTTGGTTCTAGGTTTTATTTTGGTTTTGGAATGCACTAAGGGTTCTTTATAAGGGTGATATATTCATGTGGGGTAGGCATGGCCAATGGATAGGGATTGTGTTCTAAGATATCAGGATACATGACTCAATGTGTTTGTAAATAGGTTATATGGTTGTGTTATACAATGTTATGTAATTATTAAGTGTTAATGGGAAATTGGATGCATAAGAGAAACGATATTCATTATGTCATACAATGTCATTTTATTGTGGAACATATGTGAGAAGAGTGTATGCTTAAGGTTCTTGATTAGAGATGATTTTCCTAATTTGTATTAGAAATGGTGTAAATGTGATGAGACACCTATGGGTATGGTGTCCTGTGACCATTGAATGGTTTTCACCTATCCCCACAAACAGAGGTGACATCAGAAATAGATGGGTCACAGTGGTATTCATCGACAACATATTATCATACTCATAGTTTGTGATGATTATGGATAATATCTTTACATCATCTTGAGTAGATTGAGAAAGGTTTTTGGGTTTAGTCCAAGTTACCATAATGTATTTTGGATAGATCTGGGGTCTCTCGGAATGTTAATGAGTGAGACCCTTAGTATGGACTAGATTTTTATGAGTTCCATGGGTTCAATTCTTGGATTCCAGGAATATATGATAGTTGATGTTTTGTTTGGTCGCTCAGGTTTGGAAAAAATTTCCACATCCAAATCTTGGGTTAGTAGTGGTTGAGGCATGGGCTGATGTTGTTGATTTTTTTGGGTGAGTTGGTGTTGATGACACTCCTATGGTGTATAGTTATATGTTTTCTATAGATATACGAAACATGTTCTTGGTGGGTCATAGATGTGTGGAACTAGACATCGGCCAGTCACAGTGGAATTGTAATGATTGTGGTGAAAATTTTGTGTGAAAACATAAATTCCAACGGGAATCATAGTGGGAGATGAGCTAGGGTGCATGGTCGAGATGAGCGTAGCCATTGGATAGGGTAGTATTGAAAAGTGATATAAGGTGTGACTATATGAGTTTTGTTGATGTGCATGGTAGAATATGACTACGGTTTTCAGTTAGTAGTGGACCTAACTATAGAACATCACTGGGGATCAGGTGTCGATTCTAGGGGGAATTTTTGGAAATTATTTTAATGCCTTCGTGAGTGAATGAATTGAAATAAAATGATATAGAAATGGGTTTGATTATTGATCTATGAACTCTAGTAATTAGTATGTTGAGGATAGACTGATTGAGGTTAACATGGAATATATGTATGTAAGGTTTAAAATATGTCTGGTGTGTCTTTTTGGGAAAAAGGTTTTCATTTCTAGTTTGATTTGGGATTTCAAGGGAATGTGGTAGCATTTTTAATTCATTCATTAATGAAGGGTATAATTATACTTTGGTTGATATTGATTATTAGGATGAGTGACAAGGGTTATTGTAACTCTCAGGATATTTGGGGTGCAGTATATTAATAACCATGCTCAGAACTTGGTGGGAGTGGAAGTTCATGTTCGAATGGGATTTCATAATGAAAATAATTCCACAAATCAAAATTTGGTGATTATAAGATAAATTTTATAATGGGGAGAACCATATATCTATAACATCTCAAGTTATTTTTTAATAAATGTTTCTATTGTATTAGGTTCTAGTATATACCATGATGGCTTTTCGGTATTAATAGCATTTGTTATTTCAGAGTCTTGGCTGGTTCAGGGCCTTTTGTAGGAAGTTGTGACTTAGTAGCGTTATTGGATATCTGAAGTTAAATGAGGATATAAGAAAAAATCTTGTTATTTAAATAGGATCAATGGTGTGTACGGATAGAACAGGGGCTCAACAAGGAAGAAAAGTGTTTTGGTGGGGATGTTGTAAGATCCCCCAACTAGACTGATTGAAAATATCTATAGGAATTTTAATTTTTTATCGGAAGGTTAAAAACGTGAATGATGAATCATACTAAGATTATGATAGTGGAAAAGTATTAAAAGTTTTTTTTGAGATGAATAAATATGTTCATGTGGTTCCCTAGATGTTTTGATGATCTTGTTTGGCATTGGGTTATGTTTTAAAAATTCTAGAGTCTTCATGAATGGGTGCCTGTTTTGGTGTGAAAATGTTATTAGAAACTATGAGACACCATAATGATCAAGAGTTTTTTAGTTCAATTTTAACTGATAATAGTTGGATTTTAATGTTACCATGAAGTTAAGGAAAACCGGTGTGTTTTCTAGTGGGAAATCATTATAGGTTGGATAGTGGATAAGGCATGGCTCACAATTTGCACACGATTTTAGAAAAACCACATGCCTTGTTCTAGAATGGATATAGTGCTGATATAACAATTGGTTCAATATTACCCAAACCAAGTGTCCTAACCATGTGAGTCATGTGTGATGGATAGTGGGTGTGTGAATGGTTGGTTAATGGTTTTTCTAACCTAATGAGTGGCTTATCCTTGGATAAATCCAACAACAAGATATGTTTATGGTTTGGAAAACCGTGTGGAAAATATATATAGAAACCAAGAGTCTCTTTTTAATTGTGTTTTTATAATTTTCCAATCTGAGTCATTAATTTTACCCCCACCTTTCCCTCTATTGTGAACACACACTAGAGGAAGGTTCTCCTCCTTTCCTCCTTTTTTTGGCATGACCAAGGAGGTGTATTAGTGAAAATTCAGCACTTTTTTATGTAAGATCCAACAATGAGAGTCTTATTATCCTTCAACTTCATTATCTCTAATTTTTGGGTTACCTAAATTAGTTTTTCTTGAATATTACACTGGATCAAGGTGGAATCATGTTTTTCTCAAGGGGAATTTGGTTGTTATGCATAGAGGGGATCTTGAGACGGATTAAACATGTTGATGCATGGATTTTAATCAAGTTATGTGACCATGGTAAATTTTATTATGTTTTTTCCGAATGATTTAATTTAATAAATATTTAATCCATATATCCTTTTATGTATTTTTCCTACAATGTGGTTGGGGGTATGTCACAAGTATTCGCTGAGTGGATGGAATTGGGTTTTGTGAATCATGATAACCAAGTGAGTTTTCTTGCATTAGGACAAGTAGTTTTTTGGTTAGTTAATTTATAATAATTATCGTAATTAAATTATTTTTATGTTTGGTATGAGGTTGAGGCTTGGGTGATTGAGATAAGATCGGTTGGGTGATGAAGAGTTGGGATTAGACTTGAATGGGCCTTGATGGGGTCTCTGTGCTTTGGAAAAAATTTAAAGCTTCATTGATGAGGTAAATGGTCAAATAGAATTACGAATAGATTTTTTAATTGAATTTCATGGATATGTAGGATGTTTAATAAAGAACAGGGGTTATGTGGTTTCTTACATGTAATATTAAATTTGGTTTTGGTATTTTTATTATAACCATGGACCGTCCATGGAACCTATTGGATCTATGGGTGTTTATAAGACCAAACCTATAGTCACCCCTAGAGTGTGACATTTCACGAAAAGGGGTAAGGTAGGGTTTTGAAGGAATAAATTGAATCATTTTATGTTTTATAATTTTATGAAAATACCTATGAGTATTTTCAAATATATTAATTGTTCATAGTGGGTTTCGAAAATATTTTGATGTTAAACGATGAAGGATATATTTGAAATGATTCATATTTTTTTGTTGAGGTGTTGACCAAAATGTGAAATTATATAGATTTTATATGGATTAAATGTTTTTATTTGAATTGGGTGTGTGGTGAAAAATTAAATGGTTTTTTTGGAAGATGATGTTATGGGACCTTTTTTGGATTTTCATTGAGGAAGTCCTATGTTTAAGGTGTGGTTCTACAATTTTTATGGAGAATGTTTCATTTTGGTGTTTTAGGAATTTTGAAAGGTATTAGGTTTATTTTAACTATTTTTTGATTTATAGGTACTTTTGGACCACGATAAATATTATTACACAAAAGGTAAATAGAATTGGTAAATAGGGTTGTGTTCAATTATTAATTAGTTTGAATAACATTTAAAGAATACGTATATGGGTAGAAGGTGAAATAGTTAAATTGGGAGTTTGGTTTTATAGATTAATGTAATATAATATGTATATGTGGAATGAAAGAGTGTTAATTGATATAGGAATGGTTAGGGATGGTAATACATTATGTGTTGAGACTCGGTTAGTTTCATGGAATAATTATTCATGTTTACTGACCTATGACTAAATGTTTTGGAATGTGAGAATGTTTCTCTTCTACCTGGTTTGGGGAAGGATAGTCTGAAGCTCCAGGATCCTTGGAGCACCATGTATTTTTGGTGAAAGGACTGACAATCTTAAACCAAAGGTTATGTGAATTGTGTTACATATCATGGTTAGCATGATTGGACATGAAATTCTGAGTCTTGGTTGGACAATTGGATTGATGCTCTTTTTTTCGGAATTGTGACCTAGTGGTTGGGATGCCTAGGCTTGGAATACTATATCCCATTTTGATTCATGGAGTCAGGCTCCTAGATTTTCGAATTTTGACCCCTATGATAAATGGCTAAGATGACCGACTTTAGCTGAGGCATTTTTTGGTGATGGGTACACATGGAATAAATATTGAAAGTGAATAATTTAAATGATTATAATCAATGAACATATTTTTTATACCTTATCTTATATATTTATTACTTTTTTTCATGAACATTTGCACTAAATCGTATTTTCTTTAGACATACTTGGTGGTGTATTAATGATTTTTACTCACACCCTGTTCAGACTGCCATTACACATCATTACCTAAGAAGCTCTCACACTTTTATTATAGGAACTGATTTGGCATTAGGCCCATGTTGAGTACTATGGGCCGATTATAATTTCATGGGTTGTATCAGATGGCTAGATGGGTTTGGCTCAAAGATACTATGGATCCTTCAGTAGTTTCATTTATTTTGGTATGTATTGTAACTAGCCCAATGGGAAGTTGGATATATGTATGACATGGCCATTCGAGGCCTTTTTCTTTTTCATATTATTACTATATGCTTCAGTTTCAATTTATTTCTCCATTCCATGTAATGTGATGTGTATGATGTTTAGTTATTCAATTCAAAATTTTCTCTCTAATATGTTATTATAGTCTCCTCATAGTTCCACTTTTACCCTCATTGCTAGCTAGTAGCTTCTGGAGTATGTGGAGGATCATTTGAGATCATGTGGTGAACCATCTCAGGGCACCATTTTAGTGGAATGTATGTTAGGATGTTACATTAATGGTTATACCATTGATGAAAAAAGAAGCCATGGATGACATATACAATTTTATGGGTTATTCTAATAGTATTATTTAATCTTAAATTTGAAAATCATGATTTAATTGAGGTTTATGAATGTATAGTCTTTATTCAAATTTCATATTATAGGAATCTGTTAATAAAGAATAAGATGATGAATCCTAGATAATGGTATATGAAAAATGTTGGATGATTTATGTCTTTAGGTATTTGAGTTAAATAATTATGAATCGTGAAATATACAAAGATTATTTATTATATGTTTTCTATTATTCATTTTAATGATTATGTGTAATAGTACTTATGACCGAGAAAATTGATTTAATGGAAATGTGATATTGTCACAAACGTAATTTATAATTTATTTATTTTATTAATTTTCTTTGTGTTGGGTATTTCGGGTCGAAACCTGACTTAAGGTTTCGAGTTCTTTGTGTTTTGGTCTTGTTTGTGTCCAGTGCAACGTGGTCGAAGCTGCGTGACCTCACTTGGGTCGTCGTGCGGGCTCGCTCAGTTCACTGCACGCCCTGCACGATGATCAAATAATTAAATAAAATGGGTTGACAATAATGTAGTATAATTAAATGAGTGGTAAATATATATATATAATTGTTAAAAATTTAATGAATTTAGTTTCAATGATAACAGTAATAATAATATTATTAATTATTATCATTAGAATTGTTAAATTTTTAATTAATAATATTATCTTTATCCTTGATGGTATAATTTTTTTTATTAAGTTATTATTAATGTTGTTATTTTAGTTTATTGTAATCATCATTTTTTACTTTTATTATTATTATTATTATTATTATTACTTTTTATTTTATTTTCTTTTTTTTCTCTCCATTTTATTTTAGGTTTTTTCTCTCTCTCTTTTATTTATTTTTTTCCCTCCCTTCCACTCCCCTATTACCCGTCGCGCACAGCAGACCCCCCCCCCCTCCCCCGAGTCGCGCCGCACAACCCTCCTAACCCTAGAGGCGCCTTCTTCCCTCCGGCTGCCCTGATCGGCCACTGTTGCCTCCCGTCGGACCCGCACCACCGCTGGCTCGCGTCAAACCCGCTCCGCCCTCTCCTCACGCTGAGCCGCATGGGCCCCCTCCCTTTTCCATCATCCACTTCCTCTGGCATGGACCTCCCTCTCGGTCGTGCCTCTTGTCCGGTGACCTCCCTCCCGGCCGCGCCTCTGTCCGGCGACCTCCCTCCCGGCCGCGCCTCTGTCCGGCGACCTCCCTTCCTACTGGCCTCTTCCACTCGGCCTGCCGCACCCCACACCTCCTTGACCATCTGCGGCCAATATTTGTGCCTCTCCCCTTTTTTTCATTGTCCGCCGGAACTCTCCACTGGCACAGTGCTTTCCTCCGACGAACCTGACGCCCCCTGCCGGCCTGCCCTCCTTGGTCGTAACTTTCCCCCTGCTCAGAACTGCCGAACCCCCTCCTGTTTCCAACCCAAAACCCACCGTGCATCCTCTATTCTGTAAAATCCCAGTCAGTGCCCTCCACCCTCACCTCTAGGGAACCACTTCTCTGACAGACAACTTATAAGGCCTTGGTTCCACCCGTTTTCCCCTTCGCCGTAACTGCTTTTCACTTGGGGTGAGTTTTCATGTAGTTTGGGGCTTAATTTGTGCTGTTTTCTATTCAATTTTGATGTAATTTTCGTTGTCTTGTTTTTGTTAAGGTTCATTTTGGTTTTTTTTGTGCGATTGATGAGCAATTGGAGACACACACCGAATTTTCTGCAGTCGCTACATGCAGGTAGGTGGTTCCCCGTCTAATTATTATCCGTTGAATTAATTTCCAATGTTTATTTTGTTTTGCATATTTTAATTAATTTTTTTTGTTCAAATTATGTTTTATTTGAAGTTTTATTTTCATTGAAATTGTTTAGAATATTGTTCTTATTATTGGGTTTTTTCTGTTGAGAACTATATTAGTGACTTTGGAATTGTGTGGTTATCTTATTAAGTCATGTAATTGGTACGAACTATTTTTTTTGTACATGGCGTCGGGTGCGTTTGTTTGTAAAGGATGTTTTTTTCGTGAGCATAGTGGTTAACATTAAGCGATATATTCTAAATTGTTTTATAAGCATTTATTTTGGGCATGTTAAACTATGTGGTTGAGACAATGGTGTTTTTGACATGGTGTACGGGTTTTCCATCAAACCTTTTGGTGGAACAGGTCAAAAATTTTATTGTATTTGAGTGTGTGCGGTGTTGGAATGTGTTTTGGATTTCTATGTGGTTACCTTTGTGTGTGTAAAACCATGTGACACTCCTTTGATGTTGTTTTATAATCTTTTTAAGTGGTTTATTAGATTATTTCAATAGTGTGAAGTGTTTTTTGAAAACCTTTTTAGAGAGTGTATTATTGCAAATGGTTTTTGTGTTTGAAAATGGTTGTTTTGGAGTATGTAGTGTATTATTGGGTTTGAGTGTATGACTATGACATGTGGCATGAAATTTGAATTACTTGAGCACAAACGGGAATCCTGGGTACTAGGTGGGTGGACTAGATTAGCGTGCTAGTGATACAGGAGTGGCATCGGCCCAGTTTCACTTAGTGGGATTGACGCTTACAACACTAACTAAATATTATATGATTACTGGAGACCACTACGGTAGGAGGTGTTTCCCTACTGGTGGCTCATGCACGGGAATGTCTGATATGGTTCACCAAGACGGGAGGTTCTAGGGTCCCACTTCTCGCTAGTATCGTTAGGGCCTCTCCCATGTATTGTGCTCTTCTTTTGCTTTCCGCTCACCGTCGGTGCACGGTGTGATGTTGGGGTTACCATGAAAAGTGTGTTTTGCGTGTCTACGTGTGTGCGTGCATTTGTGTGTGTGTGTGCATGTTTAGGTGTGTGTATGTGTGTGTAAGTTAATTTAAGTTGTTTACCTTTTAGAGAAGTTTCCCCTTAAAAACTGTTTTCATTAAAAAAAATTAAACACTTATTTATCTTTATTCTGTTAAATTGAAAATGTATTTGTATTTTAATAATTATGCATGGAAACTTTTCTCAGTGTCATCCTACTGGGATTTTAGCTCACACCCTACATACATACTTGGGTGTATGTAGATTCTGTTTCTTCTACTTTCCAGGTTGTGACTTCGTGCTTAGTGATGGTGGTTTGGGTTGCAGTTAGTCTTTTCATGTAGAGTGGTGTCGATGTGGCCACTCTTTTGCCGGGTGGTCTGAGTAAGAGTTTTAGTTTCTGATGTCGTCTTTTCTTTTTATTTCTTAGTTTGAGTTGTAGACTTTAAAAATGTTCATAGTTTAAAGACGTGTTTGGTTGTCCTTTTTCCAGTTTCAGTTTATTTATCTGGCTAGTTGTTTTTTTTTCTTTTATTTTGGGTAAAATCATTCCCACTTGTTACATACGATACCCAGGCACTTGTGCTGGCCCGTGGGGATCAGGAATGCCCTTCGGGCCTTGCCGCAGACCGGGTCGGGCGCCGAGTCAGATGGTGACCCGGCCTGGTTCGTTAAAAAATGGTATCAGAGGGAAAGGTTTTCTCTCTTGGGTCGTTTTATTTTGAGATAGAGTCATGGTAGACTTGAGTTAAGGTTTTCAGGACTTGATTTCATGGCTACGAGTAAGGTGCCTGGACAGCACACCTCGTGGCGGGACTCAAGTTACCAAAGTATGTTGAGGTTTGTCTGAGTTTTTGGTCCTTGCCGATGATCTTGCCTAATGGAAATGAAAAGGGGTAGGTCAGTGGTCCTAGTGAGCTCGCAGGGTCTGGCAAGCCATGTGGAGCCGGGGACACTGTCATAAAATACCCTCAATGGCAGTGGCGTGACTAGCGTATGGCCGCCAACCATACGTTCCAGTCACTTGCTAACACAAGTTTTCTCTTGCGTCATTTCTCATCTCTTTGTTTTCGATTCGTGGAAATTTGGTTTTTAAGTAAAAATATTTTGGTCTTGGAAAATGTTTTCAAATGAAGCGCTTTAGAAATGAAATGGTGTGTGAGATTTGAAAAGTGTGGGTTGGATTTTTTGGTTTTGAAAAAAATGGAAATGTTTTGTTTTGATCCTTAGCGCTCTCATGGGAAACCACATGCATGAGTGTATGCGAAAAGGGAAATGGTTAATGGCACGATCGGATGAGTTCCTGGATGGACATGAGGTGAGTGTCAGTGCGGCACGAAAACATGCATGTGCAAGGCTCATGGGATTCCATTGGTGTTTGTGCAACCCACTGGCTTTGCTTATTTTCAAAATGTTTTGTTAAAATAAAATTTGGTGTTTTCAAATAACCGGTGATTGTGTGGTGTGTTCTTGTATTTTTGAAAGGTTGGATGTGAGGCGTTTCGAGCCGAGGATCCTTTTTGAATGATTTTTTTCTTGAGTTTGAATTTTTGTTGTTTAGATGGTGTGAAAGCATGTGGTAATTGGTCTCTTTTGAAAAGTGCTTTGGGAATCCCTTGTAGTGGTTCCCCCTCCACGTTTGGTGTTTTCCTGTAATATGTCTTGACCATTGGACTAGTTTGATTTGGGTCCATGATTTTCTTTCTTGATTAGTGTACACCCCCCATAAAGTGTTGACATGTGATTGAAGTGTGGCCACATGAAATCTGCCTTTGGCCGACCCTCCAGTTGATCAGAGGAACCTCTTCTTAAATTTTAGAAATGAACCCACCTCTTCTTTTTACAACTATGCGGATCCTCTCGCAGCGGGATGACAGATGCGAGGGGAGTTGAATGGAGTTTTTATGTCTCTCTGAGTTATCTGAGTCGTTGGGTATAAAATTTGACATCATTGCATCTGATGGTTTCCCCTGGAAGTGGTGAAATAAATTTAAGTGGAAGGGTGAAGGCTGTTCAGAATTTTCAGTGTTGACCAGTGTCTTGAAGGGATTTATAGTATTTACATCAGCTGCAATGGTCATTTTCGGTGGGTTCTTGCAGCATGAGTCCCCTTTGATAGTCAACGGTGGTTTGGAAGCGGTAAAGGAGACTCCAGTGGGAAAAAGGTGGAAGCAAACCTAAGTTGTTGGTGCAGTTTATCGTTCAAAATGACCTCTAGTCTTTGGTTTGTTTCGTTTAAATAAAGGTTCGTGTTAGGCTACTAGTTTGGAAGAACAAGTCGTATGATGCTGCTATGGTCGTTCGTAGGAATCAAATGTTTTTTAAGATGCAGTTTAAAGTCTTTCTCAGCGTAAAGTTCCCCTCAACAGAAACTGTCATGTTCATGTGACGATTGGTGGTATCATGTTCTCATTCAGTGTGAAAAAGGGTGATGTGCATGCCCCATTTCAACTATGGTATTGGTGAATGTTCCACATATGATCAATAAGATGATGTAATGTGTCGTGTTTGCTGGTGGTGTCTTGGTTGCAGTGTGGTGGCATGTGACAACAAAAAGGGGAAGCTCCATTAGGGAGTCTTCGACACCTGAATGTGAGGCAGTAGATGCTTCAAATATCAAGGCTCCAGCCATAGGACTTGGAGTGAAGCTGGTGCATGGTCAGGAACCCCAGGGGTGTATGGGACCCCAACTTTATTTCTGTCATCAGTGTTAAAAGTAGAGGCGGTGTAAATTGTTTCAATGATTTTTACGCTCTGAATGAGCCATCTAGTTGCGTAAGGCTCTCGTGTCCATGTGGAGGCATGTTCGTCTTGTGCCATAAAGTCTTGGGGGTTGCATTCCACTGGATGAAATTTTTTTAGTGATCCTTATGGGAGTCTGTTGGGCAGCTCAGTCTCAAATTTGAATGGTGTTCATCCCGGAAATTTTAAGAAGTTTGTTGTGGAAGACTGTGGTTTTGATGCCTAGTGGTCGGGCCCCTCCCTCCCCTCCCCTTGTGGTGGGGTGTTTGGTCACCATCGAGAATTTCTCAAGGTTCTGCATCCTCTGTACATTCTGATGGCAGCGAGATCCACGATGGGTCTCGCAAAAAGGTCTCTAGAATAAATCGGTGTTGGCCTTTCTGTAATGGTGGGGAGTCCACCCAGACCTCTCCATGTTGGTTTTCTAGTCTCGTCTTGGGCGTTGGTAGGTTCTTAATGGTCGGGAGACCCGCATTGGGTCTCGCACGAATGTCTCTAGGAAGAACCAGTGCTGGACTTTCTTCAATGGCGGGGAGTCTGCTCGAACCTCTCCCTGTCGGTTTTCCAGTCTCGTTTCAAGCGTCAGTGACTTGCTAATGGTGGGGAGCCCCTTGATCCTCCCCATTTTGATCTGTAGCTTCTGTTTTCAAAGCTGGTTTGGTGATAAGTGATAGGAGTGTTCCGAGGATGTGGTTTGACTTCTTTTGTTCATTCTAGCCAAATGGTGTGGTTTCGGTTTAATAGCACTTGAGGTGTTTCGGCTTGTGAAGTTGGTTTCCGTGGGTGCGGGAGCTCCCTTCCTTGAACAGTCGACTGGAGGCATTCCAGCTCTTCGGGGCGGGCGACACATATCAGAATGTCTTTTTATTAGTTTCATTAGGTTGTCTTTAAGTCACTTTCTCTGAGCACGATGCTTTTCCTCTTTGCTTGATGTTTGTGGGGATTCCCATTGAACCTTAAGAGAGTGTGGTTTTTTGCTTTGGGTTTTGGTTCTGATTGTGGCTTTCCGGGGATAGATTGCATTATGGTGGAGAGAATTGTCACACACGTAATTTCTAATTTATTTATTTTATTAATTTTCTTTGCGTCGGGTAGTTCGGGTCGAAACCAAACATAAGATTTGGAGTTCTTTGTGTTTTGGTCTTGTTTGTGTCCAGTGCAACACAGTCGAAGCTGCGCGACCTCGCTTGGGTCGCCGCACGGCCTCGCTCGGTTCACTACACACCCTGCACGATGATCAAATAATTAAATAAAATGGGTTGATAATAATGTAGTATAATTAAATGAGTGCTAAATATATATATATAAGTGTAAAAAATTTAATTAATTTCATTTCAATGATAATAATAATAATATTATTATTAATTATTATTGTTAGAATTGTTAAATTTTTAATTAATAATATTATCATTATCCTTGAAGGTATAATTTTTTTATTAAGTTATTATTATTATTGTTATTTTCGTTTATTGTAATTATCAATTTTTATTGTTACTTTTATTATTGTTATTATTATTATTATTATTATTATTATTATTACTTTTTATTTTATTTTATTTTATTTTTTCTCTACATTTTATTTTGGGTTTTTTCTCTCTCTTTTATTTATTTTTTTCCTCCCTTGCACTCCCCACTTACCCGTCGCGCACAGCAGACCCCCCCCCCCCCCCCGAGTTCACGCCGCACAACCCTCCTAACCCTAGCGGCGCCTTCTTCCCTCTGGCTGCCCTGATCGGCCACTATTGCCTCCCGGCGGACCCACGCCATCGCTGGCTCATGTCAAACCCGCTCCGCCCTCTCCTCGCGCCGAGCCGCATGTGCCCCCTCCCTTTTCCATCCTCCACTTCCTCCGGCATGGACCTTCCTCTTGGCCGTGCCTCTTGTCCGGTGACCTCCCTCCCAGCCGCGCCTCTGTCCGGCGACCTCCCTCCCAGCCGCGCCTCTGTCCGATGACCTCCCTTCCGGCCGACCTCCTCCACTCGGCCCGCCGCACCCTGCACCTCCTAGACCAGTCGCGACCCCTCTTTGTGTCGCTCCCCTTTTTTTCGCTGTCTGCCGGAACTATCCACTAATGCACCGCTTCCCTCCGACGAACTCGACGCCCCCTGCCGGCCTACCCTCCTGGGTTATAACTTTCCCCCGGCTCAGAATCGCAGAACCCCCTCATGTTTCCAACCCGAAACCCACCGTGCTTCCTCTATTCGGGAAAATCCCAGTCAGCTCCCTCCGCCCTCACCTCCGGCGACCCACTTCTCTAATAGAAAACTTCTGAGGCCTTGCTTCCACCCTTTTCCCCCTTCACCGCAACTTATTTTCACTTGGGGTGAGTTTTCATGTAGTTTGGGGCTTAATTGTGCTGTTTGCGATTCAATTTTTATATAATTTTAGTTATGTTGTTTTTGTTAAGGTTCATTTTGGTTTTGTTTTGGTGCGATTGATGAGAAATTGGAGTCACACACTGAATTTTATGAAGTCGCTACATGCAGGTAGGTGGTTCCCCGTCTAATTATTATCCGTTGAATTAATTTACAATGTTTATTTTGTTTTTCATATTTTTAAATAATTTTTTTTGTGCGAATTAAGTTTTATTTGAAGTTTGATTTTCATTGCAATTGTTTAGTATATTGTTCATATTATTGGGTGTATTCTGCTGAGAACTCTATTAGTGACTTTGGAATTGTGCAGTTATCTTATTAAGTCGTGTAATTAGTGCGAACTGTTTTTTTTACATGGCGTCAGGTGCGTTTGTTCGTAAAATATGTTTTTGCGTGAGCTTAGTGGTTAACATTAAGCGATTTCTTCAAAATTGTTTTATAAGCGTTTATTTTTGGCATGCTAAACTATGTGGTTTAGACAATGGTGTTTTTGAGATGGTGTACGGGGTTTCCATCAAACCATTTGGTGGTACATGTCACGCTTTTTATTGTATTTGAGTGCGGGCGGAGTTGGAATGTGTTTTGTATTTCTAAGTGGTTACCTTTGTGTGTGTAAAACCATGTGACACTCCTTTGATGTTGTTTTATAAACTTTTTAAGTGGTTTATTAGATTATTTCAATAGTGTGAAGCGTGTTTTGAAAACGTTTTTAGAGAGTGTATTATTTCAAATGGTTTTTGTGTTTGCAAATGGATGTTTTGGCGTATGTATTGTATTATTGGGTTTGAGTGTATGACTATGACATGTGGTATGAAATTTGAATTACATGAGCACAAACGGCAAGCCTGGGTACTATGTGGGTGGACTAGACTAGCGTGCTAGTGATACAAGAGTGGCATCGGCCCAATTTCACTTAGCGGGATTGACGCTTACAACACTAACTAAACATTGGATGATTACTGGAGACCACTACGGTAGGAGGTGTTTCTCTACAGGTGGCTCGTGCACGGGAATGTATGATGTGGTTTACTGAGACGTGAGGATCTAGGGTCCCACTTCTCACTAGTATCGTTAGGGCCTCTCCCATGTATTGTTCTATTCTTTTGCCTTCTGCTCACCGTCAGTGCACGATGTGATGTTGGGGTTACCATGAAAAGTGTGTTTTGCGTGTGTACGTGTGTGCATGTGTTTGTGTGTGTGTGTGCGTGTGTGGGTGTGTGTGCGTGTGTGTATGTTAATTTAAGTTGCTTACCTTTTAGAGAAGTTTCCCCTTAAAACTGTTTTCACTAAAAGTCTTTAAACACTTATTTATCTTTATTCTGTTAAATTGAAAATTTTATTTGTCTTTTAATAATTATGCGTGGAACTTTTTCTTAGTGGCATCCTGCTGGGCTTTTATCTCACACCCTACATACACACTTGGGTGTATGTAGATTCTGTTTCATATACTTTCTAGGTTGTGACTTCGTGCTCAGTGATGGTGGTTCAGGTTGCAGTTGGTCTTTTCATGTAGAGTGGTGTCGATGTGGCCTCTCTTCTGCTGGGTGGTTTGAGTAAGAGTTTTAGTTTCTACTGTCATATTTTCTTTTTAGTTCTTGGTTTGATTTGTAGACTTTAAAAATGTTCATAGTTTAAAGACGTGTTTGGTTGTCCTTTTTTCAGTTTCAGTTTATTTATCTAGCTAGTTGTTTTTCAATCTTTTATTTTGGGTAAAATCATTCCCACTTGTTACTTATGATACTCGGGCACTTGTTCCAGCCCATGGGGATCGGGAACACCCTTCGGGCCGTGCCGTAGACTGGGTCGGGAGCCGGGTCAGATGGCGACCTGGCCTGGTTCGTGACATATATTTTATAAAAAACAAAATATTAAGGGAAGGTAAATCATAATAGGTTCATGATGTTGAGAAAACAGTTTTTAGTTTGTATAAAGAGATGACTTATATGTATAATAGAAGTTGGGTAGAATTTATGACCTCGTAAATGATAAATTTTTTTTGAATAAAGTTGTTTATGTTATATTTGATGGAATTTACAAAAAAAAATTGATTTTTGGAAAATATTCAATAATATGTGGTTTTATTTGAGGAATGACGAAGCATGCATGTTTTCATTATTATTTTCTACAATACTGTTTATTACCATGATTCAATAAAATATATTAATAAGGTATTCCTGTATGTGGTATGTGACAATCAAGAGAGACTTTATGATATTTGGGGGATTAATTGTAAGTTGATTTTGATAAATTTATTGGCCATATTTATAATTTTTTGATATTGTAAGGGTTATTAGGTTTATACTTAATGGAATTGTTTAAGTTGAATTTTATTTTATTTTTTAGAGATTAATTTATTATTTCACTATATAAAGATTTATGAGATAGTTATGATAACCATTTTTTTATAATAACAACATATAGAATGAATGACTTATCTTTCATTTATGGTACTTTCGATCAATTAGATATTTAGGCATAACCAAATTGTCTTAATTTCATATAGTGATAAATTAATTGAAAATTAATTGATAATTGATTGAAGCAAAAAATGATGGAATTGTTCTTATGATACAAAGGAAAAGTCCTCCCTAGGAATATCAGTTCTTTTGAAACTATTGATCACATCAGGATGGTAGCCTATTGATTGTGAATCCACTAAACCTATATCAGGTTCAATATGTGTTTAATGTAACTCTCTTATGTAATTACATACCTAGTCTATCACATGAAATGGAATCGATGTTTTAACCACTGGAGTATGATATTTCTTTCAAGGAACTACCAATAGAGATTCCACATTAAATATTGAAAATTAAGGAAAACAACACCACTTAATTATTTACTATCTAGTGGTGAAACAATCATCTTGAGGAAGCTTCATGGGAACCTGAGTATATAATGATGTATACATATCCCTAGTTTTTAGTACCAAAGTGTTCAATTTCTAGGGAAAAATTAATTTTTAGGGGGTAGAATGTAACTCCACGAGAATTTGGAATTTTTTTTCAAATAAATTTAATCATTTCGATATTTTTTTCATTACATGAAACACCAAGATTAGCTTTCATTATATAGATCACTAAGTTTATCTTTCATTATATGCATCAATGAGTTTACCATAAATGTGACGTAATATTAAAATATAATTATTTAAAATTATAGTTATCTCTGAGCCATTGGAATAAATAGGATTAAATAAAAAAAGAACATATATGGTTTACAGATGTATATAAAATGAATTATTTGGTTACCAAATAATCAGAAAAAAATTCAACTATTTTGTAATAAAGGAATTTTTTTTTGAAAAGCTATTTTTATGAACACCAATGAATTTTCCCTAAAAAATAACTTTTAGTGATTGATTTAATGAAATTTATATAATATATATTAAATAAAATATTTAACATTCATCTTATGTGTTTTTTTATAATAGATAATAAATGACCCAATTTTACACTTAAATATGATTGGTTTTCTAAAGAGACATTTTTCCACGATTTTTACTATTTTAATATTATGTTTTAATACTTTTAGAGTTTTTTTAAAAATTAAATTTTGCTTTCTATGTAAGCATAACAAAAATGTTTCAGATACATATCTACTTGTAGTATCTAGATAACGATATAATTTCCTATAAACCACTCATGTTATCTTTCTCAGAAATTCAAGGACACTGTCCTATAAATTGACTTGTTCATTGGGTTCTCAAGTAATTTCTATCATACGAGTTTCCAAAGGATAACAAAACTTTTTTTATACCATCAATAGGGAACCACCCTTTTTCATATGAATATTTTACGACGTTATAGAAAAATATCCATTACATTACACAATGATCCACACGATATTTATATATGTATACTTACTTTGGGATCATGGAAACATAAAAAACAAGATAATACCAAATAAAGTTATAGGAATTAAATAATAAATTCTATGAGAATGAAAATAATGGATCCATTCATCCATGTGACTTTATATTGGGTTCACATGTTGATTTTTAACGAATAAATATGGGTAAAGTCATATTTTCATTGATTATCAAGAAAATAACATGATTAAAATTAAGAAAATAATATCCTCTACCACAGATAAATTTTTTTGATTAATTATGGGGAGATATATATTTTTTAATATTTATATTTCATTTTGATACAATCTTCAGTGGATCATGATGACAGATTTACCTACAGAAGCCTTCTTATGAGGTATGGTCATTAACAATTTATATTAATTTCATTTCAACATTACAATTCTCCTTCAATCCGGATTGATTTAATGAATTGTGTCTTTACAGAATACCTTGATTAATTAGTTGTAGTTTATATAGATTACATTCTTATATATTAAAATTTAACAGAATATAATGATGATCATTTTTGAATTGTGATGAAAATCCTAACAAAGGAAAATATCTGTGTTAAATTTACCATGTGTGATTTTTCTAACATCCCTAACTTCACAACCCTGAAGACATTGTATTAAATTATTACATTAATAGAAGTTACAAGGAATCACATACCAAATAACTAAAAATTTTAGTAGTATTGGTAAATAAGATTCATATATGATTCCTATATTACATTTGAAAACAAAAATTAAGCATATTTTCTTTCTAGAATAACATTACTCCTTGAATATAATTTCATATCAATCATAGTGTACTTCATAAATACCTAATAAAGTAAAAAAATAATATTTTGAAATCAAAATCTATGTAAATATTATGTATAGTGTAATATTTCATAAATCAAAATGAATAATCACCATGGAAGGGTAAATAACTAAACTCAAGTTCCATTAAAATAACATTACAAGAATAATGAATATGGAAATGTGAATACCTGAAAATACATTCCATTTAATATATTTCTTGACTATTATAACTGGATCAGAAATAATAAATATGGAAAGGTAAATAACTGAAAACAATCCATTTATGCAGAAATGTGACTATGATTATTAGATAAAGTATAATTAATATGGAAATGTAAATAATTGAAAACACATCCCATTTAATAAATAAACTATTAGAAAAATGAATCGAAAGATAATATCATTATGATATTTTCATGGATAATAATAATTGAATTCTCAATTAAAGAATTTTCTAAATAGTAGACATCTTGATATCAGGTACATCAAACCTTAACTATCAAGACCTTTTATATGATAGTTAATATTTTTTGGGTTTGTATACACCAGAAATCCATTAAATTAAGTCTATCTAAATAATTCAAATAGTGATTCAAATGATGAATCAATGAGACATTTATAGCCTAACCCCACCCGTATTTTCATGTCAAATGAAGTCTTTATATATGTAATAATCGATTTAATTCATTAACAATATACCCTCACATTGAAAATCAATATTGAAGAAAGAATATAGATTATTAATAATTATCCCATTAATCAAATAACATCCAATGTAAAACAAAAAAGGTATAAATGAGATATGGTTTATGAAATAAGCATATCCATGGTAAATAATATGGATATTTTGTAAAAATTTAATATCTATTAGTTATAAGAAAGTGAGTAATTTAAAAGGAAATTTAATGGCTAAAATGAATCATGTAAGTGAATATCAATACATTACATGATAGAAATGGTCATAAAACATCCAAATAATCAATATGGATAATATAAATAAAACATGACTTCATTGGATCATATTTATAATAAAGGGTTGTTGTTGATGAACAGAAATACTATAAAAATTTCGTTAATAACATTCCTGAGGAAAATATATTTTTACATTAAAAATCAGTTAAACACTATAATTTTAAACACCATTTACAAAATAAATATATTTTAAAAAAACATTTTAAACTTATAATGTATGTTTCAAAATATTGAGTATTCATGATAGTAGAAAATTATGTATATGTCATACATGTTAAAACAATTATTTCTTTTATTTTTATAGTAAAAACCAAATGATCATTATTTGAATAAGATAATGAATATTTTATTAAATTTATTTGTAAAAATATAAAATATGAGTGAAAATTTATTTAATAAATCATTTTTTATAAAATAGAAAAATTAAAAAATATTTACAGAAAACACGATTTCGGATCAATAAATATTTCTAACTGAAGTTATAAATGATGTCGAATTTTAGTAAAAACATTTAATCAATCATTTTAAGTACCCATGACTGTATAATATAAATATTAATGGAAAATTTCATGAATAACCATACTATATTAAAATAAGAAGTCTTATAGATAATGTTCAAAAAATTTACTTCAATGTAAACTCATGTATAAACAATCCTGCTGAAAATAAATTTATAAAATATACCCTTACAAATATAATAATTGTGATGTGATAATTAATCAATGTATCAATTATATTTATAAAATTTAAATCCACCTAATTTTTTTTCAAATATATCATATGATAATAAAAATACATTACACGCAAAATATTAGAATATCAAAGGCAATTATGAAGTAATATAGCCCAATGAAATGAAATTGAGTTATGAAATTTATTACCACTTGGTAATTTTGAAGTAAAAGAACCATGTATGAAATACTAAAAATTTAAATATAATATAAAATAAATTATTAAGGCATCATGATATTAAATATAACGGGTTTGGTATATACACCATGTAAAAAAAGTAGGTGCATAACATTATAATATTATTCAATAAAAGAAAAATTGAGATGAAGTCCCTTAAATTGAGTATGACTCATCACATATGTTTTTTATACCAAAAAAAATTAAACTTCTGTTAAATATTTAACTTCATAATATCCATTTTAATGTTTATTATTCATTTCATATAACTTATTATAATTCTATATACAACTATAAAATTATTTATATTTATTTCTGGGGTTTCGATTATATTGGACTTTTATTTGTCAAAAATTGCTCGGGTATGTAGACTGTTAGTCTATGAGGTCATTATTTCAACATATCCTACATAATAATGCTGAAATAATTATCATATTTATACCTCTATTATATTTTAATATCACTAATGGGATATGTTTATGAGAAATTATGTATGATATGATCAAAGAAAATGTTGGCCATACGTATACATGCATAATGTTTTTTATTTTCATTGATAATTATAGAAAGAGGGTATGAAATATTATATATTTAAATAATGATAAAAATATAATAAATAACATATTAATTATTTAAATATACATATATATATATATATCATCCATGATGTGTGGTGGTGAAAAGAGAGTCGTGTTGCTTCACGAAGGCGGTTGTCCACACAAACATGAATAACATGATCATATTTCATTGAGTGAATATGAAAAATGGAAAGTATATATCATCATTTAATAATCATAAATATGTCATAAATTTTATAAAAATTTCATTTATATCTCATATTTTCATTATATTTATCATTATTACCATCCTTGGAAAGCATTAGTAAAAAACGAATCACAACATTTCGAGAGGCGGTACTCCATTATACACATGAGAAACGTTATTGTATCCACTACAAAACGGAATGTAAAAAATTTATATATGATATAACTAATAAAGAGGTATAATTAAGATATAAATATAATTTATATAATTTATATCTATCATCAAACCAAACCAGGTGATGTCTTGATGGAAACCATGTCACATCAGTTTGCAAGGAGGTAGATGTTATTATGTACCATTTGACAGAAGAGGAGATGGATATTGGCTATAGAAATTATATAATAACTTCTCAGTATAGGAGAGATACTGATGTTACTATATAATCATAAATTAAAATCAATTTAATTAGGTTGAATAATAAATAAATAAAATCATAGTTTTGAATTTACCTATTCTCGGGCCACCTCTTTAAGATTATAACTAATGTATTAGTAGAATAGATTTCTGAAAAAACCAAGGATTCTAGGATGAGGGAATTTTAATATCAAAGTGATTAGGTGTTGTATTTATTAAACTAATTGTTTTTTGATTAAGTGATGATGAGAGGATAATATGTGACCTTTTATAAGTGACGTGAGGTGCACACTTATAATTTTTGAAAACCAAATCGTTCACCCCCATTTTCCATAGGCTAAAAGGTTTAAAAATGGAGTATAAACGATCCATGGACATGGTAAGGCCAAAATGTTTCAATAAAATATATTTTTTTCTTTTTAAGGATATTTTAACACTTTATTTTATTTTAACCCCTCAATAAACCCATTTTCACCATAACTGTGGTATTTGATTCTTACAATTTTGACTATTCATTTTGTTAAAAAATTAAGTGTACCATATTAAACAATATAGATTATTTTGATTCCAAATAATGAATAAATTTAAATAAATTAATTTCAAATATGTGTGAAAATTAAATTTTAAACAAAACACATATACATTATAAACAAAAATGTTTTAAAGAAGAATATTTACATAAGTATGGATGGTTTTAATTTAAAAATTAAATATGAAAATTATTTTGACGATCTGAATTGTTTTTATTATAATATATTTTATTTAATTTTACTTTAAAACCAATTTAAAATATAATTTATGTTTTCTGAAATTTAAATGAAAATGTATTTTTAAATAAAAACCAGTATTTTCACTATTATTCAAAAATTGAACGTTATCGAAAAGATCCCAAAAATTCAAGCTAAGATAAATTTTATACGATCATTTCATAAATTAAGATTATTTTATAAAATAAATTTTATATAATTGTTAAAATATAATTTTAAATTATGAGCACAAAGAGTGACAGAACTACCTTATAGAAAAAATATATAGTTTTTTAGAAAAAAATGATGTTCTTTTAAAGGATTATTTTTCTATTTTCAATCAAAATTTAACCTTTTTCCAAAATTTAGTTAGTAATATTAAAAAAAATATTAATTTTTTCAATGGAATACTATATTACGTGTCGTTTAGCCGTGGGGTTGTGTGTTATATATGTTATTATAGATATTAGATATAAATAAAGTATATTTCATGGGTTTTTATGCTCATTTATGTGTGTCGTATGTAACATGAAATAAAGTGTATTTTATTGAATATTTGGGATTTATAGTCTCCCCACATTAATGAAATTACTTCCTCAAAATTTTATCATTCTCATTGAAATCGGGGGATTTGTATTTATGAACTCCTTATTTAAAAACCCATATCATAAAAAAGGTTACTAAAACATCCTCTTAATATGGGAGAAAGAGAAAAAAAATGTAATATCGAATAACACATAATGAGGTTTCATAGTATGATAAATTATTTGGAATATAATCATATATAGATGGAAACAATTTTAAATAATTAGTGAGATTGATAGAGGTTATTGATCCGAATAAAGTGAATGATTAATGGAATGTTAAAGTCATCAAAAAAGGTAAATTTTTAATTTCTTGAAACACTATTTCATTCCTTGGATTTCAATTTTTCAAGATAATTTTTTTCTTGATCATTCACCAAATGATGGGAAATTATTTTACTATATATGAATATAAGGATATATACTTACTTAATACATTTCTATTTCATAATTCCAATTTCATACTTGGGTTGGTTTTTGATCAATTTTCTATTCATATCATACTCTATGAAATGAATATCTATAAATGGATATTTATTTTCTTGATGATATAAAATTCATTTTTAACAAATTGTAAAATCCATAAATACGTGACATGTTTTTCCGTATATCACTAAATATTTTACAAAACCAATATGTTGAGAACGAGTTATCAAATATAATAAATTCATATTTCAACATCAATAGTAACAAAAATAGTTCATAGTTAATATTTACGGGTTGATAAATTTAACAAAAAATAATGACTTATTAAATAGAACATCATATAAGCTATTGGTGGTTGTTAAACCCTTTTAGTCATTTGGTTATGGTTTCATACCACGTGGCCTTTATATATTCAATAATATTCCCTTTTCCAAAAACTATATGAATATAATTCATATAAAATAACCGTAGTGTAATATATTATTATTTCCAAAAAATTAAAGACATGATAAACCCTAAAATTACTAGTATCATTTAAATTATTCAAAGAAAATTTAAGGGAATTCTTTAATAAATTACATTTTCACTAATACTAATAATAAACCAATTATTTTTATTACAATTGTTTTAACATGAATATCATTAACCATGTTGTTTTCCTACAAATTTTCTTTTTTGAAAGAGGTATTTACGTCATTGAAATTATAATAATCCATAGACTCATATAAAAAATCAGGTATACTGAAATATTATGTTAAAGACGAAACATATTATTTTAAAAGTTTACAAAATATTTGAATGATTCATTATTTTTATATCCAAAATAATGTTGTAGAAAAAGATTATAAATTTTTTTTCATGATTTTAAATATATTAATATTTCATCAATTTTATTTCTTCATATGCCATTCCTTGGTCATGGGATTAAACCTTTGAATGGGGAATTGAATCATATAATTCCTTGGTTCCCCACATTTATGTCAATAATCTTTAAATGGATCCCTAAATTTATTTTTCATTTCCTTTTATAGTACACATAAAAAATAATCAAAAAATCATTAACTTATTCCTTTTTTCACACATAAAACATTTTACTATTCCTTCGAAGCACTTTCATGAGTGTCCCTTTTCATATTTCTCATAGGACATAAATGAAAACTTTATTCATCCATGACATAAATCACTTATTCCATTATATAAATCAATCATTATATTCCTTGATGAGTCCAAGAGTTGGATATGATATTGGTTGATATTCATATTTTTTAATACTAATTAAGAATGATCTAGATATCTTTATCACTAATAATCATCCCATATTATATCTTATAGTTCCCAAAAAAAAAATTCAAATCATATTTTAACAAGATTCCATCTGGTTCAATCCATTTACTAAAACAAACTACATTGTGTGAGAATCATTATTATAGTGGGAAAAGTGGATAATCCTTGATAGGATGTTTAAATCATTACAAGTTTTTTTTAATCTGAGTCACCTTAATTTTATCCCCTATCATTAATTTTTATTATTTATTAAAATTCATCCTAATAGTTTATAAAGAAAACTTACATTATCATAAGAGTATCCCCCATGAGTTTCAAATCATGTGGGAAGGAGGACACATTTTCAGACACCAGGTGATGATTGGATCAATACTAATGTTCCATTTTTTGGTGTTACTACCCCTACGTACAATGGTACTAGAACCATACCCACTTGTAGTATCAAAACATGATAATATTAATTGGTAAAAGCAAATAATATATTACTTAACAAAACATTAGGATGTTCTTCACCACTTATCATCAATATATTTCATTAGTTTATATTCCCTACTCTATGTTTTCCTACATATTGTTCCCAAGGCTTCTACTAAACTTCCAAAGATTCTAACTATAAAAACCCTGAATCGTAAAACCCAAATATAGTGTCTTAGTTTATTACATTAGCATAAGATAAAATGAATTTCATCCTAAAGGACTTAATATTTTAACAATATTATTAATCTGGATGCAGACTTGATTCTCACATCACACATGAATACACACATTAAAACATAATATTTTTCATGTATAATGTTATTCACATTAGAATATCCTTGGATATATCATATTACACTTCATTGAATCATGGGGGAAAAAATAAAAATGAAGATGTGCTAAATTTCTTAGTAAGGGTTATATACATGAGATTCATTTATGAATCAATAAAAACAGTCATCATGGAAAGGTATGTAACTAAAAAGACATTACATTTAAATAACTTGAATATCATAATAAATAAGGCACTATAAATAACTAAAAACACATTCGATTTAATCAGTTTGAAGATTACCATATTTTTATAATGCATAATAAATATAGAAATGTTTATAACTGAAATCAGATTCCATTTTATAAAGAATGTGACTATTATAAATGGATAAAGAATAATAAATGTGGAATATTAAATAACTTAAAACGTGTGCCATTTAATCAAAAAATGTAGAATTAAGTTCATCTAGATATAATATCATTGTGAAAATCCAATGGCCAATAATATTTTAATTCTGAATATAATAAATAGATAATAATTGGATGTCATGATCTCAGGCACATGATACATCTACCATTATGACCATTCTTAAGACAATTTTAAAATGGTGGTTATGTATACATAGAAAACCCATTTAACTAAGGTAATCAAACTGATTCACATAATAATTATATAGATTCATCAATGGGCTATCTATAATAGGGCATCACCTATAACATAATGTAAAAATAATTCCTTATATATAAAATAATAAATTTAATTCATGATCATTATTCCTTAACATATAATATCTATATTGAAGAAAGAATAAAAATTATCAATATATTCGTTTATAATGAAATAACATTAAATTTAAAAAGACACATATATTAATGATATATTGTTTCAGAAATAATAATATCCAATATAAAAAATTACACATTTAGGGGAAATTAAATATTCAATTTTCACATGGATGTGAATAATTCAAGTTAATGGTAATAAATAAAATTAAATAATATAAGTGAATAAAAACACCTTCCTTCGAAACAATTATCATAAAACAGCCAATGAAATTTTAAGGATAATATCAATACAACCTATCCTTATTGGATCATAATTAAATTATTGGTTTTTATTAATTAATGAATAGAAATACTATAAAAAATTTCATTAAATACATCCATTAGTAAAATAACCATTTTACTTGGAAAATCATATTAAATATAAATGACCCCAAACAAATTTAAAAATAATTTTGTTTTATAATAATTTTTAAAATATATAATGGAAATTTTAAAACATTGAATTATAATGACATTAGGAAAATCAATACATGTTGTAAATACTAAAACAATGATTCCTTTCACTTATTTAGTAAAATATAAACTAGAATTTTTGTAAAATATCATTAAGATTCATTTTAATATTTTTAGTAATTGATAAAAATTGGGAAAAATTATATATTAATTAAATTCAATTAAAATGAATAAAAAATACAACCTTTTTAGAAAACATGGTTTTGAAAGAAGAAGTATTTTTTGACCAAAGTAATAAATGAATCCATATTTTACTAAAACAATTCTAAATCATTTTGTGTATCAAATAGATAAAATTTGTACTATTAAATGAAAGGATAATTATGATATAGGATTAGAAAATTTTAATTGTTTTATTATAAAATGATCAAATAATTTCTATTAATGGAATCTCAAGTATAAATAATCCTAATGAAAATGAGATTGTGAAATATACCCAATGATCGTAACATTGAATTGAGAGTTAATCATTCAATAAATTATGTGTTAAAATTTTAAATCAACCTAAAAGACTATAAATATAACATATTTTAATCAATATTTATTACACACATAATATTGTAATATCAAATATAGTAATGAAGTAATATTACTCCATGAACAGAAATTTAGTTATGAAATTCAATACACATGGTAATATTCTAGTAAAATCCACTTGGATGAAATAATTCAAATTGACAATTAAAATATAATGAATTATTAAGGAATCATTATATTAAATGTCAAAAGAAAAATATATACACCATATAAAAAAATGTGTTGTATAACATTACAATATGCCTCAATGAAGAGAAATTGAGATGAAGTCCCATATCGTGAGTTAGACTTGTCACGTATGTTCATTATATTCATGAATAATATACTTATGTTAATTATTTAATTTGTTAAGATTTTCTAAAGTTTAATTTTCTTTTGTAGTTCACCTGTTACCATTTTATATAAAATTACTTAATCAATTAAATTTATGTCAGGTGTTTTCATGATATTTGGCTTATGTGTAAAAATAAAATCTGTATGTTAACTATTGGTGTATAATGTTATTATTTAAACTTCTATAGAATAATAAGAATAAATTAATTATCAAATTTAGATATGAATTATATATTAAATTCCAATCACAAATGATAGTTTTTAGAATTTAAGTACGTTTTGATCATAGAGACAGTAGGTCGTGTATATGCATGGGTAACATTTCCATTTTTCAAAGATTATTATGGAAAGGATTTAATTATTATATTATCGTTAAATAATTTTAATAAAATCATAAATACCATGTTATTTATTTATATATACTTATAAATATCATCCATGTGGTGTGGTGATGAAAATATAGTCACATTGCTCTGTGAAGGCTGTAGTCAGCACGTACATTTACAACGTTATAATATTTTCGCGAGACAAATGAAAATAATTAGAATGAAATATTATATATTTAGAATTATTAATTTGAAATTAATATCCTAATTATTTCATTTATATAACATATATTCATATAAATTATCCTTATTACCTTCAATGTATAGTGTTAGTTAAAAATGAATCACATCGCTCTGTGAAGCGATAGTCCACCGTACACATGAGCGATAATATCGAATCCCAGACCAAATTTAATTTTAAAAAGTAATATTTCATTTAATGAAAATATAGGAATAATTACTTCAAAAAAATAATATATATACTTTATATACATTAATATACCCAACTGTGTGACTTATTGATAGAAACTTTTTTATATTGGTTCATGAGGTGGTAGTCCTCTGTACACACGAGCGGTGTTATCTTTTAAAATTTTAGATAAGAGGATAAAGATATAGTCCATTAACATAATAAAATATAATATTAGTATATGGCATATAATGGTTTTATTATTTTAGTATAAATGAAGACGATTTTAAGGAGGTTCAATAATAAGTAAAATAATAACGCATAGTTTGGAATTTTACCTCTTCTCAGAACACCTCATTATGATTATCCATAAGGTATTTCTATAATGCGTTTATGACCAAATAATGGATTCTAAGATAATGGTATGGAATTTTTTAAATTATATGGGTATGTATGGGAATAATATAATGGGTTTTTGAGGTGTGAAGAATAAAGGATAGGGGTGGACTTTTATAAGTGAGTTGAGTGTCAATATTTTACTTTTTGAAAAGAAAAGAGGTGTTCCCACATTTATCACATTCTGAAATGGTAAAAATTATATTATTTAATATTATTATACATGAAAATAAAATATAATTTATTCATTTTTTTTGACACTTGTCATTTTAGTGTGTCCCTCGATAAACCCATTTTTACCTTAGCCATGATGAATAATATTTACTTATTTTACTATTCATTATAGTCTGAAATCAATTTGAAAATATTAAAATATAAATTCTTTTGCTCAAAAATATCAAATCCATTTTACTAAACTCATTTCATATATGTGGAAAAAATAAATTTAAATGAAACCTCCTAGATGCGATGATAATTAGTCTTTTCAAGAAGAGTATTCTCATAAAAGTATAAGGTTTTTATGTAAAAATTCTATAAGAAATTCATTCCAATGAACTCAATTTTTTTACCATTAAATAAATGAATTATTTTTACTATAATAACTGATTTAAAATATAATTTATCTTTGTAAATTATTAAAAAGATGATGAATAATTCAAATAAAAGTCAGTATTATTCAATATTCATTACAAAATGAATCTTTTCAGAATAATACAAAAAAATAAACATAAGATAATTTGGTTATTATTATTTCAAAAATGTATTTTAATTTTCCAAATAATTTTTGCTTAAATTTTGAAAAAAATAATTGTAAAATACGTGTGCAATGAATCACTAAACCGTCAGTATGAATGAATATATTTTTTTAGAAAATATTAATTTTTTATTTTAAATGATTATTATGATGTTTTAAATAAATTTATAACCATATATTTCAAAAATATGTATTACTACTCAAACAATCCATGTTAATGAATATGTTATAATAGTAAACTATTTTATTGGTCCTTTATACTAGGCTGTGTATATAGGGTTTGAGCCAATTGCCGATATGATATCACCTGAATAGATTCCATAACCAAAACATTATAATACAAATTAACATGCCTATTTTAAGAAATGTATTTGAAACGTATTTAAAAAAATTTAATGAAATTTTTTTTCAGGAAAATAATTCTTTGAATTTAAGATGACAGAAAGTCCCACCATATGTCAATGGTAAGAATAACATCACAAGAGCACTTCTAGTAATCTCTAAAGGCACTATAATTTTTTGGACCCTATGAAACTCATATCTCGGTGATATGTCATAGAAACCATGTCCCATAATGTCCTCCTGGATGATCTGACTGAGAGAAATCCATCAAAAGTTCCAGTGGTCACTAATCATGATCATATATTACTTAGTGTTGTGGAGTCAATCTTGATAGAGGAAATCATGCCTCAACCCTACTAGTATGACTAACATACCTGTCGCTGTCCTCCCACATAGATACCTAGGATTCCCTTTGTGCTCAATTCAATTTACCATGTCACATAAATCAACTATTTCATATACACACACCAAACATTATGAATACACCTAAAAACCCACAACATTCTATAAGAAAACCCTATTTCAAATCAATATTATCACAAAATAAAATTGAAAATATTCTTCACACCACTTATATGATTCATGGAATACATATAGACGTTATAATAAATATGGTACACATTAAACCTAACCAATTTAACTTGGAAAACCATCTTTCATCCCATATGAACTCTAAACCCCTTTGAAAAAATATTTTTCATCATTCACATATTTCATTGAACACTTTTAGAAAGCACATAAAGTTTACCAAAATATTCTTATAAAGCTAAATCATGGAATCAAACACCAAAATCATGGAAACTTCTTGAATCTAGTGGAAACCACAAGGATATCTTATAAAGGCCTGATAATACTGTAAACATTAGGATTTATCCCATGGAATCCACATTCCACCCGTTTTAGGGAATCCCACCCACTAGAGAATGAAGAACTCAAGAATGAGGAAAGAAGAACAGAAAAATATGGATGAAATCAAGATTGAAATGGAATACAAGATGATTCATTAAATATTATACACCAAATACACCAATGTAAGGATGTAAAGGGATCCAAGATGAGATAGAGAGGTTCATGGGTATGTAAATATTGAATGGTGAAGGTGATGGGTTGATTTGGTGTTAAATTCAATGAGGTGAATGGGTAAATTACCCATTTTTAATTAACTGGATAGGCTGCACAGTTTGGCCGCACAGTCTACCAAACCATGTGGCAACCGGGAGTGCATGTCTATCTAAAGAGGAACAAGGCCACACTGTTCATGGGTGGAGGGTGAAAGCTAGTGTGGCCAACATTGTGCCTCATACTAACCCACTAGTTCAGTTGCATGTTCTCTCCTAGGATGGTTCAAAGTTTCTACTACCTGTTCCCCAAATATTTACCAATTATTTTGGGTAGAAAAATATTGTATTTCAAAAAAAAATGTGGGAATACTATGGAATCAATATAAGAACTAAAAAAACAAGAAAATACAAAAAATAAATAAATCACAGATGTGACAATTATCCCCACCATGAAAACATTCCTCTCTTGGAAAATCATCCTAGCACCTGGTTAGCGATAAAAATGGGTACTACTCCTCAACAATGATTTTTGATCCCATGTCATATGCTCATCTTTCCCATCATACCAATGAACTTCGACCAATGGTCCGGAAATCCCCCAAAAGAACATTCTATTGGGAATACACAATCTTTCCGGGCCTCTCAAACACAGAAAAATTAGATTCCAACTCTAAATCATCACAGTTCTTCAAATGAGATAGATCTGGATTGTATATATTTAACTAATAGACATGGAACACACCATGAATCAACATCTACTGAGAAGGTAAGGATATCTGGTATTACACCTTAACAACTCTCTCTGTATCCTTGAATGGTTTGGAATACATTAGTGTTATCTTATCTTTCATACCTAAATGATGGTGACCCATGTGAGGTGACATTAATTAAATCATTAGATCACAAATAAAGAGTTCCAAGGCTCAGCACCTTTGATTGGAATATGTCTTGGGAAGTATCTAAACTATCAACAAAAACTTTCTGATCATCATGAAATTATCATATTTTTCTTTCAAAAGTCTCAGTCCCATAATGAGGTCTCACCCACCTTAGTCCAATATAGTGATGACCAACATTACTGACCATACATAACCTAAAATTGATTCATTTGAATTGAGGATTGGTAACTATTTATATGCACAAACTCTACCATCCCCAAATGGTTATCCCATGAGCCTATGAAATCCAACACACATTTTTAAATCACTTCTTCTAGGATTTGATTCACCTGCTCTATATAACCACATGTTTGAGGTTGGTATTGCATACTCAACAATCCCTATGACTATATATCCTCTTAAAGGACATCCCAAAATGACGAGGTAATACAAGGTTCATTGTATGATTTAATATTTGATGACACACCATGAAGCCTCACTGTCTCCAAATCATATAACCATCCTAATTCTTCCACTTTGGATGAATCCTTGAGCAGAATGAAAAGGGGTGATTTTTTCAGATGATCAATCACCACCGAAACAACATGCTTCCCCTTGGGTGTATGAGGCATGCCAATGATGAGATCCATGGTGATCTCATCTCAATTCTATGTAGGAATTTGTTGGGTCTAATGAAAAATATAGGGACTCTATACTATTCTTTAACCTTTTGAAAAGTATAGCACCGTGATATATAATCAGCCATCTCCTTCCTCATACCAAGCCCCCAGAAATAATAACACATATCATTACAATATTGGAGGTACCATGAAGAATGAAATCATAAGAATAGTTCCTACCATGTATCACCACCTTCTGTAATGAAAATGACACCATGACATGAGCCTTCTTAAACAGAACTCTTCCATAATAAAACAACCACCCATTAGGCTCCTCCATATAATTTAAGAACTATATAGATCGTTGAAAGAACTCATTTTCAAGATGCACTAGCCTAATTAACTCCAAGAGGGAATGTTTCATCTGAAAACTAGTCAAGAACACACCTCTAGTATACTCCACAGTCTCCATATTCTTATGAGAATAAATCTCCAGCAAGGTCCACCCATCACTAGATTATTTCACCACATACATCAGTATCCTTCTACTCATGGAATCTTCTACCAAAATTACTATATGTGGGATATATATGATATCAAAAAGGAACCCCTAAAGATACCCTTCCCAATGATGCAGCCTTAAATTCATATCATTATGATAGAAAATTTAGGCTAAAATCTTATGTTTCAAATAGACTGCAAACTTCTCTACAAATAGGTAATGATCGAAATTCTTCATGGAATGTATCTCTACCTATAATTCCATTTCATGATTTGGGTAATTATTTCCATGAGGTATGATTTTCCGATATATGTACACCACCAAATGCTACTCCTGAATCATCACACACCCATAAACCTTACATGTCACATTAATTTAGACCATGTATCCCTTTTTAGATTTTGGAATGATCCATATATTGGCTATGGTCAACTAACATTTAATCTCATCAGAAGATGTATGGAATTATCAGCTCCACTAGAACATCACCCCTTTTATGTGAAAGAATAGTCATGGATGAAGAAATATGAGAAAAATATCATCCATATTTTTAGTAATAACCTGTTAGGCCAAAAAATATCACAATATTGAAATATTCTTCAGATTCTCCCATGGAATCAAAACTTTGATATTCTTATGTCCTTTAAAACCCCTCACTATAAGATGACATCACCCAAAAATAGGACTTCCCTAATCCAGAATGTGTATATGAAGAAATTATTATGAAGTTGATGAAGTCTTTGAGTGCCTCGAACAAACCTCAAATGTTTCTCCTTCTCTTCATCGACCACTAAATTGACCAATTTGTGATTTTTAAAATACCATAGTAAAGGAGTCAACCTAACTCTGGAAAACCATATTTATAAGATTCAGGAAGACCACTAGATCATTTTTCATTCCAGAAGGCATTACAAGATTCTAAAAGTGTCAATACCTAATTCCGAAAGCTATTTTTCAAACATATACCTCTCTGAATCTGGTACAGTTATATCTAGAATACAAGCAGGTCATAGAGAACCACCTCATCCAGTTATGAAAATGAAAAATTTCATTAATGCAGGGAATGCAATATTTATTCTTAATCATTACCTCAATCAAATTCTTGAAATAAATAAAAAATTAGAGATATCCTCCATCCTTCATTAAAATGACGAATGGGGAAGCTCAATGTCAGACTCTCAAGAGAATGAATCCTTTAAATTCGAAATTTTATAGTTATATCTTCAATTCCCCCAACATAGTAGGGGATATATGGTTTAAGGCATGAAATATCTGATATGTTACCTGTTCCAAATCAATGTTAATATTCACATCCATCTCTAGTGACAAACATAAGAAATGTTATATAAATTAAAATGGGAACTCTTTCACCAGAATTGGTAATACATTATTACAACCACTACCATCATCTCCCATCACGAGAGATGAGATATAAAAATAAATAATACCCTAACATCATATGTAGATATCTTGCACATCTTAAATGAAGATCCCATTTACCTTGTAAGTCCTACATAATCCCATAATGTTCTAAACACTCACTAATCATTGATAAAAATCAATTTAGTCATGGAATTCCACCATCCAATCCATATTGTGGATTACATTGAAAAGGTCCATTTCTATCACTAGGAAATCCCATTCCAGTACAACCCCTGGAAGGGTGAGTAAATACGATGGACACATGAAACCCATATATCATTTTTTAAAAAGTAGTGTCACCAATTTCACTTCATAAAACATGATCTTAGTCACAAAATTTAACAACTCCACATTATGGAAATAAATAAAATGAATAGATGACCATGTTTCAAAGAGAGAAACAATTATAGACGATTAAATAAGAACCATAACTTGAAATATTGAGGGTCCATCATCTGAAATTGTGGGATCCTGATATAGAGCATGAAGGTACCTCATTTCTCCCAAACCCTGAGAATGACCACTGGGTTGTCGCTCTCCCACAAGTAGACTCTATCCATAAGAACATCCATACCTACATCCACAACCACCAAACTGATAACCCACTTTCGTGGATGAATATGACTGGGATGACATACCACTGGTCACCTCTCAAGACACACCACTCAGATATGAACATGTAGCTCTAAAAAATTACTAAAATTTCTCTATATTTCCACATTGATGGTAAGATCTAGGAGGATATATAAATATCTTCTTCTTGTGACCTTCCTTTCCACATGGATGGAACAAGACTATGCAAACATCTAAATCCATATAAGAATACCATCGGCAAAGATTTCTTAAACTGCCACCTCACATGTTCTTTTAGTCATCTCCCTTCCTCTTCTTCTCATACGAACTACCACTTCTCTAGACCACACATAAATCACTTTTTGAAAAACCAAACATTCCTCGTTGAATTATATCCACCATCAAAGTACAGTCAACCACCATATCATACGACATGAACGTAAAAAAGAAAAACTAATATCATATATATTGTTGAAACCCCATATAAAACAATTGAACCTTTAACATCCCATTTGAAAATAAATATTGTGAAAACTTAACCAACTGTACAAAGAAGTTGGAATAATCCATCATAGTCTAATCCCCCTGGTGGAGATCCAAAAAATCCTAGGTCTTAAAGAAGGATATAGCCTCGATGAAGTACTACTCATTAAAAATGAAATTTATTTCCTACCAATAGATCTTCTCATACATCATAGCTTGATCCACTAATTCCCAATACCTCCATTCAGGAACATCAAACAACAATGAATCACATTCACTATGATTACCTTTGGAGTGTTCAGAAACCTAAACATCCTTTATATTTTCTCAATCTAATCCTCAACTACCTACGGTGTTGTATCAAAATGAAATGAATGGGGAATTTTCTTGAGGAAATCATGAGCCTTTTACTCAAGAAGAACCTTGTCTGGCTTCCGAAATAAGATCATGACCAAAGCCAACTCACAGACACAAATCATGGATAGCATGTCCCATGGATTCCACTAGTATCTGATCAGCTGGTAAGGGTGAAATATCACCTACCACTTACCTAAATATCATAGGAAGTGTCTAATTATGCAACATTTTAAATAACTTAAAATAAATGAGGAAAACCATCAACACATCCTTCAAAAAATATACAGTAACAATAAAATTTCAAAAAAACATCCATCAATAAAATCAAAAAAAAATCCCACAAAAGAACAACAACAGTTTTCAGCACTCCACTCCCATGGTTTCCATGAATAGAGTGTATCCTATATGTATCCCCTAGAAGAGGGTTCGCTCTGAATCCCATCATCCCATTGTGACTCGAGGCCAGTTATGAAGTGTATTGTCCATGCACCCCACTCACGACCAGATCCACTTTCCCCAAAAATCCTTGCTCCAGTGTATCCAGACTCTCCCAAATATCTTAACCCAAATTAATATTGAAATCAGATATGATGCCATTTTCTCAGGAGCTACCCTAGGACTCAATCTAACTTGACAACTGGTTGGGCGCATGGAAAGGCCTAAACGGCGTTATGAATCCCCCTGGGATGTGAACTAGTTATAGGGTATCAGTATTATACTTTGTTAAATATTTCACCCACAATAAATTACCAGAATCAATTCATAATAATTAGACATCACACCAAAAGAAATACCATTATCCAAAGGATGTTTAACTATCAAAAGTTAAGCATTTATCAAAATTAACAATAACCAATGTACCAATATGGGAAGGGTGTAGAATCTAAATAACTAAACCTCCACGAAACTAGAGGTCCACCATCCTCATGCCACGACTACTAACACTGTCAAGAAGGGGAACACTGGAAGCCAGATCCACCATCACCACCATGGAAAAAATTTACCATACCTAAATCGAATATAAAAACATATGCATAAAATTGAGGGTGAATGTAGGGTGTTAGCCAGTGCCTAGTGGGATATCACCTGAATATATTCCATTCAATAACATTATAAGAAAAAATAAAATGAATGTTTCAATATATAGATTGGAAAAATTTTAATAATACATTTTCACGAAAATAATGATTTAAAACTAAAATTAAACAAATGTCTATCATATGTCCCTAGTAAGAACAACACCACTAGAGAACCATTGGAATTACCTAAAGGCACTAGAAATAGTGGGATCCTATGATCATCTTATCTCAGAGATATGGTATAGTTACCATGACCCACAATATCCTCATTCAAGATCCACTATATAGGGATCCATCAAATTTTTTAGTGGTCTTCAATCATTATCATTGTTTATTTAGTTATGTATTTTCAATCCTACTAGAAGGAATCAGGATTCATCCCCATCGATCTGAAAATAATTGTAGTCTATGTGTTCCCACCATGATAATTAGGATTTCTTTTATGAAAAATTACATTTCCATGTCACAAATATCACCTCTTTCACATACACACACCAAAAAATTATGAATAATCAAGAAAAAAACCATTTCTCATATTAAAACCCTCTTTCAAAACTATACACACACCAAATTAATTTTGAAAACATGATCTAAACCACTTAAATGATTCATTGATCACATTTAGAGGTTATAGTAAGTAATTAACACACAAAACCAGACCAATTTTATTTTGAAAATCATAATTCAACCCACATTCACCTCAAACCCCAATGAAAACATATTTCACGACATTCACACACTTCATAAACACATTTATAAAGAAAACCAAGAATACCAAAATCCTCCAATAATCTTAAATCATGGAATCATCTAACTCAATTTTGGAAACTTCTAGAATATTATGGAAACCCATAACCACCCCACGTGGGTACCATGTAAAGGCATGGTCATACCCTAAAAATCAATATTAATCCCATGAATCAAGGTTCAACCCATTTTAGGGCAAGAAACCCACATGAAAAAGAATAACATAGGAAAGAGAAAAGTAGAACCTAATAAGAAGGAAGAAATAAAGATAAAATGGTATTACTTGATGATTATTTGATGATTCTATACCAAATACACCAAAGGAATGAGTTCATAGAGAGAAAAGTGGACAATGAGAGGAACATAAGGATTTAAATCTTGAATAGGGGAAGATAAGAGAGTTTATTTTGTTGAATACATTTATATAAATGGTTAAATTACATATTTCTAATGATAAAGACTATCCAAATATTTTGGATACATGGTCTAATAAATCATGTGGTGACCGTACGTCCCTATCTTTCTAAAGAGGAACGATACTACATGGTTCTTCAGGGGAGGGAAAATTCATGTGCGATCAATTGTGAGCCTCAAAGAGAACCATTTGTGTGGGAACATGGTCCATTCTAGGCTTGTTTGTGGTTTATATATTATGTGCACCAACCATGCACCATATTCTTTTGAGTCCAAAATTTTAAAATTTCATCAATAATACATGGGAATGTAAGAAACCATGATAAACCCAAAATAAAAAATAGAATAACTCTAAAATAAA
This sequence comes from Viscum album, assembly GCA_963277665.1. NCBI lineage: Eukaryota > Viridiplantae > Streptophyta > Magnoliopsida > Santalales > Viscaceae > Viscum > Viscum album. Next base: position 719,316,126 of record OY728128.1, read on the forward strand.
TCCTAGATGTGATAGAACTTATTAAAAAATTGAATAAAATAATTATGGTAACTAAAATAAGTTTTTTTCAGTATTGGTGGGATACTATCATTAATTTTTATGAGTTACCCAATGAAAATAAAATCCAATAAAAATGTTTAATTACGATGGGGATTGGTGATTATAGATAAATGAAAGTGAAAATTGTTACAAATAACTAAATATAAGGTTTTTTATCACACCAGTGCTTACATTATTGTATAGTGGGTATGATACTCTAATATATAGTATTGTGTCAAAGAAGTGAATATGAAGTTTTATAAAGAATAATGACATATTTATATATTTTTTCATTTAGATAAATTATGATTCATGATAAAAAGTATCTAACTCATGCATTTTTGTTAGTAATGGTAAAATTTTTATTTAGGATATGGATGACTTTTCTATATATAGAATGATGTGTTATATATATTGAAAATCACAAATTAAAATTTATATTTATTGAAAAGAGAGGATTTGGTTACATAGAATATGGTTAGAGTTGGTTAATGATTATGGATATTCAATATATTACCACAGATGGAAAGAAAATAATTTAAAAGATATGTTAAGTTAAAAGAAATATGTAATATTTTATATGATGAGGATCATATAATATAAAATATTTCACAATTTTCAAAGGATGGATTAGGAAATAGTGAAGAAAGGGGAAAAATTTATCTTTATAAAATTAGTGTTAAAACATCTATACATGTGAGGATCAAAGAGGTATTAAATGGATACATATAACAAAATAAGGATGTAAGAAAAATTTCTAAGTTTAACCATGAATGTGTTGGAATGAAAATGTTTAAGAACCAATAATTTGATATATCCATACCAGGTTTGAAGGACATATTAAATAAGGATCATATTTCAATTTTCTCAATTTATGATGAAATTATGAATATTTATAGAGACGTGAAATGGTGTTTATTGTGGGATCACATGAAGAGATATATTTATCATTATTTATCTCACTAATATGTGTATTAGTAAAAGAAAAATGTCTAGGAGTATGTTACAACTGTTAATAATACTAGAATAGAAATAGAATAACATCACCAATGATTTAATCATCATACTCCACAAAAAATATAAAGGGAAAATTTATATATTTCTTGTATTCATTCACCTTGAAAAATAATTTCATTTGATTTCTATCAGATAATATTTCTCTATTAATCATCTTTGTAGTATATATATTAAGTAAATGAGGTGGTTTCATGGAGTACAACATTCTATTATATCAGATCAGGATCTGAGGTTTACCTGGTACTTAGGAATGTCTTAAGTATGTTTTGGATATAGAGTATAATTTTAGTATTTCTTATCACTCGTAGAAAAATATTTAGTCTAATAGAACTAATAAAACCCTAAAATATAAGTTGATATCATTTTCTATGGATTTTAATTGTATTTTGGATCGACCACTATCACATTAGAATTTTTTAATTAAAAAAATAAATTGAGAAATAAGATTTCTCTTTATGAATCCCTATATGGTAGGAAGTTTATAATATTAACATAATAGTATGATGATGGATAAAGAAATCTACTAGGACTGGAGCAACATGAATAAATGGTAAATAATCTCAGATCCATTCAATAAAACATCATGGCATCTCAGAGTTGAGATAAAAGTTATAATGCTAATTGTTAGTAAGATCTAGATATAGAAGTTAGTGAGAAGGTGTATCATTTAATTTTACAATTGATAAAGTTTATCAGCTTCGTAAATAAGGTAAATATGTAGCCTATGTTTGTTGTCCCCTCTGAGATTATTGATTGGGTAGGGATAACAACATATCACATGAAACATCTATTAATCCTCTCCCAAGATCACTATGTGATATATAAATCTTTTAAGATGAAGTAAATACCATATCCATCATAAGTAATGTAATAATAGGTCATAATGATAGATAATTACCATGATTATAAATAAAAATTGGTTGAAACCGTGGATCATAGTGAAAAAGTTCTACAGATTGAGACTACATACCTGGTAATAATTCTTTAGAGGAATAAAAATATTTAACAACCCGAGGACGTAATGAAAATTAAATTTTCTGATATTTATGTATCATAGTAAAAGTTATTTTATGGTAAAATTAATTTGGGGGGGGGGGAGAATGTAACAACCTAATATATTAATATATATATTTATAAATAAAATGTTATTTCACTAATATATTTCTATACATGCAATGCCATGGATAAATGAACCCTGATATAGTATATAATTATAACCTAGATGTTAAATTAGAAGGTTTAAATGTGACTAACTATATTATAAAAAATCATTTATTTATATGTAAAATAAATTCATTAGTTATCATTTGAATTTGAAACGAAAATGAAAATCATTTGAAAATATATGTGATGTTCCTCTAAATAACTATTTTATGAAAAAAATATTTTTTTATATTAATAAATTAACTATTATACTTTTGAGGAATTATTTCAATTAAATTCATATAATATTTATTCAATAAAATGTTTTATAATCCATTAAATATATTTTTCTATAATGATATAATTATATATATATATATATAACCAATTTTATTCTCAAAAAAAATTTCTCTAAAAAACCTTTTTCATTACAATTTGATTTAATAATTTAGAATTAATTTCTGCTATATATATTTACTTATATTTATTTAGTAATTAAAAATAGATATATATTTTTTGGAATTATGAGGACTAAAACTTTAAAATAGATCTATTTTATAGGCATTATGAATAGTAACCATCATATACATTATCACCTCATTAAAGTGTAAATATAGTTATCCTATGATAAATGTAAGTGTTACAGTCACTATTTTTATCTAAAATATAGTTTGAGGAGTTTTTTTAAACCTTATTACATATGTGTTTAAATTTATTTATTTAAGGGAAACAATTCTATGAAAATAATCTTTATAATATTTAAATCAATGAAACATACGAAACATCACTCTCTTTATTTTTAATATATCTTATGTATTCATATAGATTCAAAAGATATTTTTGGAATAGTCTAAATTTTTATTATAATAATAATGAATTTATTTTCATGTTATTTTTTAATTTCAAAATTTTAGTGTTTATTTTAATAAATTAAAGGTTGACATAATGAAAATTTAGAATTTATTCAATTAATTAAATTTTAAAAGAAATGATTTAAAAAAATATTTAAAGTAATATAATAAAAGGTAGATATAGTGTTTGAATTATTTTATAAATGGATAAAACTTGCTATTTTTATATTAATATATTATATTAGAAATATGTCCTTTTCTTGTGGTCTTTGATGTCATATAAAAATAATGGGTTCAATAATGAAATTAATAAATTATTTAAAACTCCTAAAAATGATAGTGGAATAGGTGGAGAATATATTGTGGAATATTTTATACCATGTTTATTAATGTTCTAATTTCACCATTTTATATTGAATTATAACCAATTAATAGTGAATAAAAATTTATAATGGTAAATGCTAAAATATTTTAATTGTGGGGTTAAACCAAAATATATGCTTTGAAATAAGACATAGACCAATACAAATTGTGTTTTTTCGATGATATTTAAACCATATCCATGAATATAATTTAATCTTTATTCATTGGGAATAATTATTCATGATAATGAATTTGTTATATTTTAATATTTTTGATAATTCTATATGTGTCCTTTTCATACCTTATAAAGGAACACCCCTTGACTATATTATTTATATCTCTTTGAGAATCCTAGCTACAACCCTGACCATTTACTTTCCCAATATCTCTATCCATATTCATGTGTTTCTGGTCTTCCCAAAAGTCCAACATTATGGTCATTAAAATGATTTCTAAAGGACACATTTCATAAAATTTTAATCACCTGAACCAATAACATTCTTTTGATATTCTTATCTTAACTAATATAAATATATAGTATTTGTAATTAATTTATAAATCAATTTTCCTAAATATTCTGAAATGATAATATGATTTTTAAACTACCATTATCTACCAATTTTTCAATCGAACGGAAAATGGTAACATCACTCGTGTGTACATGTGGACTACTATATCCACAAAGTGATGTGATTCCTTCCCATTTTCATTTTAGATGGAGGGTAATAAGTTTATATTTAATAAATTTATATGAAATATATATTAATAAGATATAATAATAATTTTTTAATGATTAATTATTATCTACCTTTTAACAGTCCATATGTCAAAAAGTAAAAACTGTGTTAATGTATATGTATGACCAACTGTCTCCATGATTGGTGTAATTCTTTTTTCTATCTATATAATTTTTTGAATACAATAAATACATATATAATGAATATGTTTGATATTTATATCATGGCTAAATTTTTTTTTATGATGGAAACCTAAACAAACTACCGGAAATGAAACATCTTAACCAAAACATACATGAAAAATGAAGCATTTATCACATAAATAAAATGAATTTATTAATTAATAGTCAATAAAATAATTATAAATGATTATAAGTAAATAAAATGAGTTATGATAAACATACTTGTATAGTTATAAAATATATTTTTATATGTTTATATTTATTAAATTGGTGTTTTTAACACATATGATCGAAGTTAGACATGATGTTATGGTTTATTTCACACTCTCATCATTATTTGGGATTTATTATATTTAAGAATTTAATGGGAGAATTATTTGATATTTATATCCTAATCCAAATATATTTATTCACTTTTGGATATAACTATAAATTAAAATAATATCTTTCATTTTCCACTCTTAATGTACTAGATATAACAAAATAATGTTTTTATGATAAAAAGAAAATTGTTTTTCAATTTAGTTGATAAAATTCCTCCTATATATCTATATTTTCTTTGAAATTAATAAATTAAATTTCATAATAATATAAAATAGATCATAAATCCAATTTTTACCAATTTTTTGTTTTTAAAAATTGTTTTTAAATGAACAGTTCTTTCATTTTCTGAATAAGTTACTTTTTGACATTTTACCAATTTGTAAATGGAATTTTTTTTAACATATATAAATTTAAGGATCCTTCCAAAATTCATGAACACTAAATTTTTTTATGATTATAATAAATATTTATATGTCTATTTTCAAATAAAATATTTTCCTCAATATTTGTTTTGTTTTTTGATATTTAATAAGTTATTTCAATGTGTTAATATTTATTTTCCTCATGAAATTTTCCAATTCCCTTTTGAATTTATTTTCATCTTTGTCTACAGTTATTGTTTAATCATCTGATATAAAAATAATATATTATAATTTACCATCCGAACTATTTCTTTTGATGGTGTATGATCAGTTTGGTTGTGGAAAGTATTGATATTTTAAATATTATTTCTTCCAATATAGACAATTACTGAGTTTTTAGGCATACCGATTGTGTTATAGAGATTACAAATATGATGAATAAATTAGAATTATTATGTTATGGGAGGGGCCCAAAATTATATTTCCCCTTGATGCATCCACTGGTATCTTATATTAAAATACTCTAGGTTTTTGGATGAGTTCTTTCATATCTAAAAAGTTTCCCTGGGATAGTCCATTGAAAGTGATTTTAGTTGTCTTGTAATATGGCTTTGAGGGTATATTTCATATGTCTGACATTACAAATTACATCATTAATCAATAATGTATTGATGATCGTAGGATTATTTTGAGTAGATATGATATCCATGGATATTTTTCAAGCTCATATGAATTTTTTACATTGCATTACTTGATTATAATTTCTTACATCCTTATTTTTCATTCTTTATTAGATTTTTCTACATGAATAACATTACATATAATTTGATCTTAACACATTCTTCTATTTACATTATCCAAGCTTCCAGGATGTGTGTTGTAATTAAAATAATAGGATATGCTAAACTGAATAATGGTGTCCTCAATGAAAATACTCTGTTTTATTTTTAATTTTCAAATGTAATTTGAAATTCAAGTACATTTCCAGTTTCATAAAAATACTAAACTCTATAGACCTTCATGATGTGTTCAAATTTATCTAGTCCTAATGTGATATAATAACCATAGACTATCATACACTAGGTTCTTGGTATTTATAATTACAACATATGATATTTTTGATACGATGATTTCAAAAATGATATATTTTTTATTAAATAAAATTTCGAAATGTTGATAATTTTTTTATAATATATGTTCACAAAATAAAATAAAATAATATTTTTTGAAGAAAATATACTTTTAATGCATAAAATGACCATATTTTCATTCAATTCATAATATAGATAATTAAATGATAGTTTTAATATTTGAATGATTAAAAAATATATACATTTTATTATAATAGATTCTAAATTGTAATTTATTTAAGTAATTATAATGAAATTAAATTTTACACAATACTTTTCTTTAGAAATCATCGTTTTTTACATTATAATTATTATTTTTCATTTATATCCAATTGGATACCAATGAATTTATTTTATACTAGTACAATTTTTTTCATAACATATTTAGTCATATTTATACCCACCAATCCAATAGATAAGTGAAAATGATAAAATTAAATAATAAAAATTCAATAGTATATCATGGTTCGTTTAACCACTATATAACCAATTAAACTTGATAAAAATAAAATAAATTTTTATAAATAGAAATGTATCATAAAATTTGAGGGTGTAACACTATACGCCCTTAATAGTATTAATCCTTCAAAATATTTACTCTTAGATGAAATAAACTTTTGAGAATTCTAAATCATCACTTCCTTTGGATGTAACATAGAATTTTAAAATTTATTTTTCCCTGAAAATCATTGACTAGGAGAGTGGAATTTTTCCATAGAACTTTTTATCATAACATTGAATTCCAAACCAGTTTTTTCATCATAATATAGATCACACTCCATTGTTGTGACCTCTATGTTCAATGAACTTATAGGATTAAGTATGCTCATCCTTAAGAGAGATAGATAGAACACATCACAACAAGTGAGAAGTTCATTAGATGTACCATCAATAAGAATCCATCCCAATTCAATCAAAAATTTCTAATGGATATATATATATCTATGGCTCGTAATTTCATTCATAACATATCATATTGTTCATTTAAGGAGTTATTAATATAAATAACTTATCACCATCATCAAACTATAGATCTCTAAAATGTATTTCATCAAATAATTTATGTTAAATATGAACTACATTGATGGGTTGTGGGATATATCTATCATTATAATCCATCTTATTACGAATTAGAAGTTCCAATAACAATAATTCTCCAACCTCATCATATCACATTAGAGTTCTTCACTTAATTCTATGGAGTTTTTCTTAGGGATTAGTCTAAATTCTCAAGTGAAAACAATTTTTATAATAAAATTATACCAATGGATGATGTTTATACTAACCTATTTTAAAATATGTAGAATAAGATCTCAAAATATCCTTTGTATTTTGAATTTTTCTATAATACTAATGATCTGTCTTAGAATGAGATGTAGTTCAAAATGTCAAGATCATATCCAAATACTGTTATGGAATTATACAAATCATATAGGTAATTTTTAGATCCTAATCATGTACAATCAAATGTTGTAATACATGATACATTACTACTTCCCTAATTTATATCATTTTCTGTTGATAAATAGTGAATTATACATTGATGATATTGAAATTTTATCATTTCGTAAGATGATCAACTACGACACAGATAACATTATTCCATTTATATGTTTTGTGGAGAATTATAGAAAAATCCATGGTAATGTTTTCCATTTTCATTCAATTTTGGGTAATAATTAATACAACACCATATATATCTATATTTAAAACATAACAATCTAAAATTCCATATAACAAGATACATAATCTATAATATTTCTTTTCTTTTTATCCTGTGAAAATCTTCCCTTAGATATCTATAAAAACACTTTCTTCTAGTAGTAGTGAAGATTTATGATGTATGGGAATTGTCTAATAGCTAATTTTTAAATTCATGTATTAAGAGTACACATAAATTTTTTATATACCCAAACATTCTATCACAATAATGATTGATCCATGTATCCTTTTTCTCTTTTTCTTATAGTCTCACATCCAAATTTTGTGACCCTTTAATCCTTACATGGATGTATGGTTTAATATTCTTCTTAGAATGATATTAGTTATCCCTTTTCCATAGGATTTCAGGATTTATATATTTTTGATCCATAAATATCGGATATCATTAAATCATGATCATGGGAAAATTATCATGGTATTTCTAACATAAATCGTCAACCACCTTCTTCACCTTCTTAGGGTGGTAGTATATTGAGCATTTCTACTCATTAGTCAAATCCATCCATCACTTTTTATAAAAATGAAATTATTTCCAGGTGAATTTTTAAATCATGGTTTTATGATCATTATATATGTTCCAACATTCATAAAATAACAATGCATCCATAAATTCATAGCAAAAATTACTACTAATAACTCTAAATAGTGAGTCGAGTAATTTATCCACTTGATTTTAAACTATTATGTGGTATAATTTATCACAAAATTATTCAACATGTGGTCACCTCCCAGTTTATAATTTAATTAATTACTACTGACTATAAACCCATCTCAACATCAAGGTAATGAATGTATAAATGCATTGGCCAACCTTTTTGAAATCCATGAAATTTATCCAAAATTCATATTTACAATAGAACCCAATTCCCAACATAGATATCATGGTTAATGTATTATATATCCATGAGAAATATCTCATCAAGGTACATTTTATATTTCCATTGGAAGAATACTCTAGAACTTCATTACAATCCACGGTTTGGTCCATTCTTTAATAACATCCATCATTGAAGGATCCACAGGTATACCATCTTTTGAGAGTATATGTCCCATTAATGAAACTATTTGTTAGAAAAATTCATAATTGATGAATCTCTCATATAAATTAAATTTTCTTATGGTATTAAACAAAATATTAAAATGATACTAATTGCCATATTTTCTCTAAGAGTATATAATAATATCATCTGTAAATAATACCAAAAAATCATGGTAATACTTAAATACTCTATTCATTAAATTCAATAAGATAGTGGGGGAATTATTAATTGAAAATTACATTAAATTACATAAATAATATTTGTATCATGTATCACAATTTTACTTTTGTGTATATTCATTCTAAATATATAATTAATTAAATATAAAATTAATTTCAATCATGGAATTATTTTTATCATCAAAAAGTCGAGAAAATAAATCATCAATACAGGGTAAAGGATACTTTTCTTAATTTTGAAATTATTTGGTTCCCAATAACCAATGTAAGGAAACATTTAACCATCTTTTATCATATTAAAAATAATAGGTTCACCACATGTTGAAGCACTAGGGGTATAAATAATATATGAATATTCCCCTAGAGTTTTTTCCTTAATTCATAAAACTGTTTTAGGTATATTCTATATGGATTATTTGTAATAGGTGTAGTAATATATGTGAGTTCAATTGAAGATTAAAATTCCATATTTATGGGAATATTATGAAATTTATAAGGAAATAAATTAGCATAATCCATACATATATTTGATGATGAGTTTTCCCAACCCATTTGTGATTAATAACCCCACTGGATAGGATTTAATACCCAAAAAATCATGTAATTCCTAGTTTATGTTCATGTTCATACAAAAACTGATAAACAATAATTGGATAATTCCAAATCTAAAATGTAATTTCCTTTTTCAAGATATTTATAAGGAATATATGTATAGAGAAATAATCAATTCTCTGAATTAGATCCAATTCCATGAAAGGATGGTCAAAAATATTTTAATAGGGTAAAATATTACAAACATTAACATGAAAACACAAAAAATAGAGTAAAGGATAAGTGAACTATAACCACATTTATCAACTAACATGATTAGAAATTAATATAACCTTCTTTGTCATGGGATATAACCATTGTACAAGGTAATCACCATGAATGGTAACCACATTCCCTATATGAAAACCCATATTTTTTATTAAACACCTAAACAAGATTTATTACATAAAATATTCACATGATAAAACATAGAAGATAGATAGTTCTAGTGTCTTTTGGGATTATGAACATTACATAACAACTTAAAACCTGAAACACAACATCTTTACTGAAAACATCACTTACATGACCACTATATTATCTCGTACTTAGAATTGAATGGGATAACCTGAGGGCATGCATAAGAAAGGGGTAATCTATAAAGCATAGTAAGGGAGTAAACACGGAATAAAATGAATAATACAATATATGATAGGAAATAGGCATATCAATGGATTATCATAGAAACATCAACAAAAAGGCATGATATAGCATGATTATAATAACATGGAAATGTGGCAACAACACTTAACAAGTTATTAGCATGATCCAGGATCATTGCACATGGGGAATGTGTAAACCCATGTTGACCTTGAATTATCATGAGTAAACACTCATTTCACATGATGTATCATGATACTAATCATTAGCCAATGCATTGAAGTGCTATTAGAGAGAACCCTTATTAAACCTTACATTTCATCTATTAATGTACTACATGGATCATATAACATGGATTCATTGAAAATAATAATTTATTCCACAATAAAAGATTGTGGAATTAATAAATGAAACTCTATAATCAAATGGTAAATGTTCATAATGTTTAATACCCTTGATAGAGAAATGGGAATGGTATTCACTACACAATGACATTGGCCTGGAAAATCATGGTGCAATTTCTACAGCATGACAACAATACATAAGAATTTGTAAAAATTATTGATGAGAGTGAAATGGATGACTCATAATATTTACATGAAATAGAATGTATAGGGTTCGTATATATGCATTTCCTAACAAAATTAATGGAATTTAGATTCATAATAGAAAATAATTGGTTAAATGTAAATGAGGAGAGAAAAATCCCTTATAGAATTTGGGCTTGGTAATAGGTGTACGTGAGAGGTATTAATGAGATAGAAAAGGGATCACTAATCATTAAAAAGTAAGTAAGTATGTATATTAAGGGTTCAAAATCATACCCCAATATTTTTAATTGAAATTACAATGGTATAGAAACATAAAGAAACATAGACAAAAATGAGAGACAGAGAAATTCGTTTCTTGGAAGTGTGATCCCAAAGGCTTGGTAGAGGCATGATAGAGGCCTATTGGGAGATTTGGGCACATTGGTAGGATTATAGAAAGAGTATGTAATGGTTTGTTCATGCTTCAAAGTCTTTGAGTTATGAGTTAGTGGGAGCTTGGGTGGGTTTATATTGGAATGGAGAGGGAATTCTTTATTATTTAGGTTTGGGACACCACACAATAAACTAGTCAAAACCACAAACCAGCCCCTGGTTTCTGACCATGGTTTTTTCCAAAGGGGAATGAAAAAAATATTTTATATGGCCAGTGTCCTATCTTCTTAAAAAAAATTATGCTTTCTTATGTGGAGGTGAGTCACACTCTCAAGGAAATCATTTTAAAAAGATAAATTGTTTTATAAGTTTTGGAGGGTCCATTAAGGCTTTGTAAAATAAATCAAGAAAACCAAAAATCACATTATTTTAATGGTAAAAAATATATTTTCCAAAAATAATGTTTATACTAGTTTAATAAATCACTATTGGGTAATTATGCGGTCATAAAAATCATTATATATTTAAACGGTATAAAAGTTTTACACAAAAATTCATCTGTCTCAGAAAATTATGAAAAATTCACCATGGGATAATTTTAACATCCTGATTCCAAAAATAATATTCATTTTATCCAAATAATTTTCTTAATATGTGTTTTTTATTTTTTAAATAACAACTGACATATATCTAATATTCTTGGGTTTTGACAAAAACAGCTTTCAAACCATTATAAAAATTTCAATTGTTTTCATAAAAGTTATACAATCATTTATATTTAATAAACTGTAATTTAGAGATTATATTTATTTAAAATATTATTTAATTAAAAAATACATTAATTGATAAAAATATATTTATTAAATGAATATTAACTAAAAATGCTATGTTTTATTTAAAAACTATTTACAATGTAACACTAAAAAAATGAAAATATATTTTCTATAAAACAATAATGTAAAAAATCTTAGTGACAGGGTCTTGTTACATAACCCTTTATAACACCCACAGAAGTCCAAAGGGTAAGGTGTACAATGGCGACAGACTCTAGCGGTGGCTCAGAAAACATTGCTAGGGTGGTAATCTCTATTAACTTCCACTTCTCCCGTTGCAGTTCCACTCGAGCTTAACACGGAGAACCTCATTTTGGTCATAGACAAGAGAAAATCTTAGTGACACCACCTCCTTTCCAAGATCCGAAAATGGGCTTTTTATGGAGAAATTCTATAGGATGAGGCCATCGCTTTATTTTCTGTGTAAATTATATTTTTTAAAGACCTATTTTTATACTAATCATGTCATCACTATTTAACAACTATATTATAAATTGTCACAATTCATAATGGTAATTTAAAAACAAAAAAAATAAAACCAAGGAAGTTTATGTGTTATATAACCATCTTACACAATAATAAATTTAATTATATTAAGGGGAATTTTCATTAATAATATTTTGGGTCTTTAAAATCTTCCCCCTTTAAGAAATTTCTCCCTAAAAATTTATTTTTCCCACATTAAAGCAGATCTAGGTAACTATGCTTCCTCACTTCCTTAATTCCCAGGTTTCCTCTTCAAACTTGTTGTCTTACCACAACATCTTGACAAGGGGAATTGTATTGTCTCATAGAACGTTTTTTCTATGATCTAAGATCTTCACAAACTTATCTTCAAATGAGAGGTAATTCTCTAATGGTACCACTTCTGGATTGTGTATATGTGATTGGTTGGGTATGTACTTCATCAAAAGTGATACATGGAAGAAAGCATGCACTTGAGATAGGTTTAGGGTGAGTGCAAGTCGATAGGTCACCGCTCCAATACGATCAAGGATATGAAAAGGTCCATTGTACCTTGGACTACGTTTTCCATTCTTCCCATTTCTCATAACACTCTTTTAGGGTAATATGCCGAGAAATACCATGTCCCCGAAATCAAACTCTTGGCCTCATCGACAATTATAATGAAAGCTATTTTATCAACTTTGATCTGACTTAATGTGTTTTTGGATTGTCTTAAGCTTATCCAACATTTTATCAACCATTTCTAGACCTAGGACTTTTCTCTCTCCAACTTCATCCAAACAAGCTGGTGTTCTGCACCTCTTCCCATTCAAGGTTTTATAAGAAGCCATTTGGATGTTTTAGTGGAAACTGTTGTTATTAGAGAACTAAACAGAGATATATGTTGATCTTATCCTCCTTTTATGTGCTTTGAGAATGCTCTCAACATTTCCTCAAGTGTTTGAATAGTCTACTCAGATTGGCCATCAGTTTGAGGATGATAAGATGTTCTGATGTTCAACTAAGTATCTAGATCATTTTGAAGAATATTTGAAAACATAGAGGTGAATGTTGGATCTTAATCTGATACAATTGATTGTGGTACTTCATGCTTCCTTACCATGTCTTGGATGAATATCCATGACTGTTGATATAGTGAGAAATCCTCTTGAATTACAATGAAGTGTGCAGTCTTCGTAAGACAATCAACAACAACCAAAAGAGCATTGTTTAGTTTGGATTTCTTCGGAAGTCCAATGACAAATTCCATGGTGACGTTCTCCCATTTCCATGATGGTATGGGTAATGGTTGAATCATCCCCTTAGACTTCTTCCTCTCAGCCTTCACTTGCTGACATACCAGGAACAGTGATGTATACTCAGCGATGTCTTTCTTTATGTTATCCCACCAATAATGCTCTTTGAGATCTCAAGACGTCTTTCGGTTTTTTGGGTGAATGGAAAAATTTGAACTATGTGAATCATCCAAAAGTTCCTTCTTTAACTCCAGATTCGATGGAACACATAGTCTTGACCCAAATCTCACAATTACTTATTCATCGACATTGAACTCAAAGGATTTACCTTTTCTGATAGTTTCCACCTTTTTCTTAGTTCCCACATCATCGTTTTGAGTATCTTTTAACCTTTCCATAATAGAGAGTAGAGAAATCATTTTTGAATGGATTGATTATGGTCTATTATTTATGATTCCCACGTCCACCTTCATCAAATATTAAAAGATTGTATCCTCTTCAATTCTCATCAATTATAGAATCATAAGGTCCTTTTTAATTAGAGCATCTACCACCTTGTTCGCTTTCCCAGGGTGGTAATGGATTGATCAGTCATAGTCATTGGTCATCTCTAACCATATTTGTTGGTTCATATTCAACACTTTCAGTGTGAATATATAATTGATACTTTTATAGTCCATTTATATTTTACACTTCTCCACAAAGAGGTAATGCCACCAAATTTTTAAAGATAAAATCACTATAGGCAACTCTAGATCATGTGTTGGACAATTTTTCTCATGAAAATTCAATTTTCTTGAATCATAGGCAATGAATTTGTAATTCTGCATCAACAGACAACCCCTGACCTTCTTCGAAAAATCACTAAATACTACAGAGAGTTCTCCACTTGTGGGTAATGTGAGCACAAGCGTAGTAATAAACATCCTTTTCAACTCCTTGAAGCTCTCTTTGAGTGCATCACTCAAAGATAACATTACTCCCTTCCAATTTAGCTTATTAAGAGGTTTGGACAATCTTGAGGAATTTCTCACAAATCGGCGATAATATCCAACAAACCCCAAGAAGCTACAGATATCTGTTACCGATGTTAGCCTCACCCATCCCTCAATTGCAAATATCTTGGAGGGATCCACATATATCTCCTTTCTTATGATGATATGTGTAACACCCAATGATTTCATAGTTTGTTATCTCTTCAATGTAAGTCAATAACTTGCGCTACATGCAACACTGAGTTAGAGCGCACCATGACATACCAAACTAGCTGTTCAACAAAAAGTTATGTACAGTATTGACTTAATTCTAAATTTTATATACTACATATAATTTTAGAATCAATATTATGTATTTCTTAGACATTATATACAAACAAATTTATTTTTTTCAAATAAAAGAATTTTTTTTCAAAAAATGTAATTTTACAGCCTTTTAATGGAATTTTTTTTAAACCAATATTTGAAACTTTTATATATTAAATTCAATTAAATTTAATTCTTCTTTATAATCGGGTTATAAAAATTTAGTTTGGATAAAATTTTGTTACTTTTCTGATAATGTTCATGTTATGATGAATAGTGAAAAATACTAAATTTAAATTGAAAACACATTTTTTAATCAAAACAATTTATAGTGTTAAATTATGAATTTCAATGGGTTGGAAGTATAATAACATTATATTTTTTTCATTTAATACAATTTAAGTAATTATATTTAATTTAACATTTAAATTTGACATCAAGACATGTCAATCTTTTGATAGTTTTTCCTTTTTAAAAATCCATTTTTTGGCTTTGAAAAAGGGAATTAATTTTAAATTAATTAATTAAACATATATATTTTCAAATTGGTAAAATATAATTTATTTTTGAATTTGGAATATCAAAATTATCTTAGGGAAATTTTTTTGAATTTTACTGAAAACTTTCAAAATTTGATGAATAGTGAAAAACGCTGCGTTGTTGTTTAAAACAGAGTTTTTTTATTGAAATAATTATTTATTTTATTAAATTTATTTTAAGTCAATAAATATATATAATACATATATAATTTCAATTTAATTCTTTTAAGTCATTTTATAATTAAATTAGATGTATAAAATTTTGTTGAACCTTTTAACGTCTCTTACCCACCCTCTAGGCATATTTTCAAATTTGTATAAATTGTAATTTTAACACTTATATGAATTGAATTTCAAAAACCTAAGAGACACGGTTGATATCAGTAAGTAAAATTTGGTTCAATAAGATGAATTTTTTTCTTTAGAATAGTAACTTTTAACTATTATTTAAGATGGTTAAAAGTAAATAGGGTAATTAAAGGAAAAATGATATTATAATTACCCTAACAGAAGTCCTAATTATATTGGATAAGTATATTATGACAAAAACCTTCCTTTGGAAAAAAATATGATAGTTTTGGTCAACTTGGATTAGACTAGGGCATTTAATTTTATTTTATTTATAGAAGAGTTAAAAGAGTTAAATTCAATGATTAATAACAAAACTATTTTTAATATAGGGTTATACATAATATAAATTCTAAATTAAATATTAATTAAAAATTTACGATATTTAATATATAAAGGTATTTGATTTATTATTTTTATAAATTAAATATTTAAATTTATTTCTGATATAACGATGATACAGTAATTACCATATTAATGAAAGATTAAAATAATTGATATTATAAATATCCTAATAATTGTAAATTGAGACTTCTGATGAATTAAAATAATTTTCTAGGTTAATAAGAAATTTTATGGTTGATTAAATAATTTTTTTTCGAAGTGATATAGTTTTTATAACTTTCAAAAAAACAAAATACCAAATAGTTTCAAAATTATCATAAACCAGTTTTTAAAACAAATACTATATTATTAATTGATATATTATTCCTAAAAATCAGAGTTTTGGAAAAAGTACATACATAAGGTTATATATATCAATAATTAACTACTTGTGGTTCTCTTGGCTTTTTATAGTAAGTTTATTAACCATTTATTATAATAATACAAGAATACATGTTAAAAGGTAAACTATTTAACTAGGAGTTAAATCTAAAAGGTAAGGTTGATATGGTGACTTAAAACTATCTAAAACCAATTTTTTGAGTGGATTTAGACCCATACCCACCTTATCTTAGAAATAAATCAACTTGGAGCCATTATAAATTGAAAATTATTTTATAATAAAATAATATTTCAATCTTTTCAAAAAGTGACCCTCACCTCTCTTATAAAAGGGTACTTCCCCTTCTCTCAAAATCACACCTCCAAAGCCATTTGGATAAGAAAAATCATGCCCAAATATCCTCCCAAATTCCATAAATTAATCCTAGAGGCCATAGCTAGGGCATAAACTCATCCCGTGTATCCCTTTTGTTCAAATCAAAATGAAATACCCAAAGAAGAGGTAATTATTTTATCACCTCTTTCAATGTTTTTTTCTTCTTCCACTTTATTTTTCATTATTATTTCTTGAACAATATAATGAATCCCTTACCTCCTACAAAATGTGATTCTATTATAAATATGGTACAACCATACTCATTATTTTATCCATCTGATGAATGATAATGTCACCATGCGTGCGTACGTACGACTTACCGTCTCCGCGCCGTGTTATTTGTTATTCAATGTTATATTATTTGGTTGGATATAATGATGAGTAATATGTATATAAATAATAAAAATACATTCTAATTTCATTGTACAATTAATATACCATCCAATTGAACACCTTTTAATCATCAAGTAAAAGATATCATCGCTCGTGTGTACGTACGACTTATCATCTCCACGATGCGATAAGATTCCTCTCTAGGTTCACAATTCAACGATGATTATAAAAATATATATAATTAATAAGTATGAAATATATTACAAAAAAATTCTAATGGAGATTTATATATATATATATTTACTTACATATATTTCATTAACTTACTTCCTTTCAATACGATATGAAACCAAAATCATTTTTTATTCGTGTGTACGGCCTACCGTCTCCATAAACGTTGTTTTCCATTTCATATATCTATATATTATAAATATTTATATTCTAAATATATATTATATCAAAATAATGTATTATATTTTCGAAATATTTAAATAATGATCTAAATGATATGGTCAATAATAAAAAGTTAAAACATGTACGATAAAGAAAGTGATTATTACCCGAAATGTTAATTTAACATGGAAATATTTATTAAATGGGTTGTATAATGTCATAAATAAATCATGTATGATATAATAAATATGAATATGGTTTTAGTATAAATTAATAATATACTATGGTAATTATAGAGGAGGTTAAACGTACACTCGACCAAAGGAAAATGCATGGTAAGGGTTAATTCCTCATTCTCATTATTATCTGAGATTTTCAATGTGTGAGTATTTAATGGGACATTTTTATCATCCATGTCTAGGTTTTATAATAATGTTTTCAAAAATATTTTATGGTTTTGTTAAAGGGACTCATTATCAAGATCATCATTTTAATTGTTTTACTGATTTATTTTTCTAAATGTTTTTAATTAATGCCCATGTATTAAAAATGATTTTAATGATTTATTTATATAGATATGATTGTTTTAAAATGTTAATTATTTTAAAAAGTTTTAAAGTTGTATGGGACACTTTGATTAAAAAATCTATTTTAAATGGCTTCCTTTATGAATGTGTTACTTTTAAATGATTTCACAAAAAACGAAAATTTCTCCCAAAGAGTTGTACTGATATTTTTCAACTATATCAACATCGTTTACTAGAAAAGATTTTTGATTGAGGTTGATTTATTATAATACAATCATCCATAATGTATTGAATTAGTTATGATATATTTGAATCTCAATGTGCTATTTTTATTCCATTAATGGTTTATGCTTAAAGTATTGGAATTTTGTATGCTGGTTTTAATACGAATGTTTATGTTATGTTTCAACATTTTCATATGAGGATTCCATTGGACTTAGTAAGTGATGTGTGGAGCCCTTTATATCCCCTTTATGCATCCTTAGGTCTCTTGAGACAAATTAGTGTCTTGGAACAAGGCTTTGAGAAAATATTTATTTTTATTCTTGGAATGTGGCCTTGACTATGCAGAAATGAAGTCCGACGTTAGGCATTCCATCATTATGAAATTAATTATTAAATGTGAATATTTGAATTTTAGAATATCTATGTGCATGTATATAGGGTAATAATTGATTTATATTCTAAATATAATGGTCATGTTTACGTTTAAAAGGATTTTGTTTTTATTTCACATATTCCCTTAAAAGTTTATAACTTCCACTAAATTATTTACCCTTACTTAGAATCTGAGCTCACCCCTTTCTTATGTATTATTTTCCTATGATTCCAAGAAGCGTATTATGATTGAGATGAAGATTAATCTAGGGGAATAATGGCATTCTCAACAGATTATTTATGTTGTGTTTTATTTTTGAATGTGTAATGTAACGTTCATGTATGTAATCTATTTTACAAGACTACTAAACTGATTGGTCCTTTAGGACATGATTCTTTATAATAATGCCAATGTATTAAAATAATGCAACGGATCCGGGCTTCTGGTGTTAGGGAGTTACAGTTGATATTAGAATAATTTTAGTACAAACCATGGAAACTAGATTTAGAAAAACTCTTACTAGAGAACATTACCCTAAGATAGTCATTGGGGATTAGTATAGAAGAATTTCCTAGAATTTTGCTATGTAGAGATTTTGCTTATTTTTCAAGAAATACAACCCTATCTGGATACGAGCAGGTAGGGGTAGCTTTGGAAAAAATGTACCTAGGAGTGTAAACTCCAACAAGGAGTTTCGGGATTGACCTGGGGTATCCTGGTACACAAAAATGGTCCTTGCTTCACTCTTGGTTACGACACTCTCTGGGGATATGCATAGGATAATTCACATTTTCATTAAAATCCATTATGAAGGATTTATGAGTAAATAATTTATCAAAGTAAACATTTTGTTATGATTATAGATTATATGAATAATCATTTCAATTTACATTAGGTACCTTACATGTTTGGAATAATGCATTGAAATTTATAAACTAACCTTGTGCATGCCATTGTTTAGAAATGGCGCCTAGTAGAAGGGATGAGAAATCTATCAATACACATGATCCAAAGAGTAAGAAAGATCATATCTTTAATGGTATTAAGCCAAAATTTATAAGGAAAATAGTCTCCCACGTATTCTCATCATATGAAGAAATAATATCATGTGTTAATAAGATATTTAATGAACTCTCTAACTCATATGGATTTCAATGGAAGCAAGTGAATAAAAGGATGTTAGAGAGATTGAAGGATAAAGGGAAGAGGGGAATGAAGGATTTCCCATATGTGATAAGTATTGAAATAATCATACTGAGGTAGTGATTTTGGAATAATATATGATTTATTTTGATAAATCAGATTTGATATTCTTGACTAATTTAAAAACTAATAAATGTTTTTTTATTCCATTATTGTTGGATTTTACAATATTTTTGGATATAAGGAGTATATCCAGTATTTTATAAGGAATAATGGAGTATGAATTTAATCAATAAGGTTTTATGGTAATTCAGGGTGTTATTGTGTTTTAAAAGAATACATTATGAAGGTATTCACATGTTATTATGTGGTAAAAAAAGATCTTCATTATGTTTACCTTCCTTTTAAATTTTGGAATGTACATTTCGACAAAAGTATTTTGGATATGTCTAATGGTTGTAATGGATTAATTTTTACATTATATTCTATTGTTAAGGTTAAGGAATTTCTTGAGATTATTTTTGGATTGTTATAAAAATGATAACCCAAAGGTCAGGTGACAATCTGTCACATCCTGTAAGGCGGCGAGACTTGAACCCGCAATCGAAGGGCAACAAGGGTGCATCACCTACCACATGCCTATATGATTTCTTGGTTTTTATAATGTAGTTTTTTTAAATAGTCTAAAAAATTAATTATAAATTCATTATTTATGGAACCCTATACGATTAGGATAAATAGAATATTTTTTAATTCTATTATCTTTTAGAGTGAAAGATGAGTTTGTGGTAGGAATTAGTTGAATGACGAAACTCTACTTGGAAATTATATTTTTTCACTATTATTAAATAAATAAATCAATTCTTAATGTTTAGGGAAGGGATCTTAAATCAAAAAATGTATTATCTTAATAGCTTATGTTTTGTTGAACCGATGATATTTTAAATCATCATAGATTAATGGATTAGAGGCCCTCAATTTTAAACTTCATTATGATTTTTTACCTCAATATCTCCCTGTAAATATTTATTTTTCCCTCCAATTATGTGTCTCTAATTTCCACCAATGTTCTCTTAATAGAGATCATAAGTTGGTGGTGAGTTTTTCATTTCAGTTTCCCTTTTATTAAGACTAAATTTTTTTAACCCAATTTTCAATGTGCGGTTTCCAAAAAGGTATTTTTCAATTCTTATCCTTTTATTTTCAGAGAACAATTTCAAATTGCAAGGATGCAATTTATTAATGTAAGGGAGAATGTAACACACCACGATTTCATAGTTTGTTATCTCTTCAATGTAATTCAATAACTTGCGTTACACTTAACACCGAGTTCTAGTGCACCATGACTGACCAAATGAAGTGAAAAAAAAGCTGTTATGAATAGTATTAACTAAAATTGAAATTTTATAAACACTATATAATTTTAGAAACCAAATTATGTGTTTCTGACACATAATATAAGAACACATTCATTTTTATTTCAAATCAAAGAAATAATTTTCAAACACTGCTATTTTACAGTCTTTTAATGGAGAACCTTTTTTAAAACCAATATTTGACACTTTTATATATTATATTTAATGAAATTAAATTATTCTTTATAATAAGGACCTAAATAATTAGTTTGCATAAATTTTTGGAACATTTCTGATAACTTTCTTATTTTGATGAATAGTTAAGAATACTAAATTTTAATTAAAACAACTTTTTTAATCGAAATAATTTATAGTGTTATATTATGAATTAGAATGGTTTTAAAGAATAATTAGATTATATTTTTTTACATTTAATACAATTTTTTTCATTATAATTATTTTCACGTTTAAATTTCACATAAACACATGTAAATCTTTTGATAATTTTTACTTTTTAAAACCACAATTTATGGTGTTGACAACAGGAATTAATTTAAAAATAATTAATGCAACTTCTATGTTTTGAATTTGGTAAAATATAATTTATTTTTTAATTTGGAAGATCAAAATTATTTTAGGTTTAATTTTAGGTATTTTTCTGAAAAATTTCAATTTTTGATGAATAGTGAAAAACAATACATTATTATTTAAAACTGACTTTTTATTTAAATAGTAATTTATAGTATTTAAATTTATTTTAAGTAAAAATAGATATATAATACCTATATATGTTAAATTTAATTAATTAGAGTTTTTTTTAATAAATTAATATGTATAAAAGTTTATTGATCTTTTTAACATCTTTCACCCACCTTCTATGCACATTTGCAAATTTGCATAAAACATAATTTTACCAATTTTGTGAATTAAATTAAAAATCCAAGAAACATTTTTGTAATCATTAAGTAAAATTTGGTTCAATAAGATGAAAATAATTTCTCATTAATAGTAACTTTTGACTTTTATTTACCATGATTAAATGTAAATAGGTTAATTAGAGGTAAAAATAATATTATAATAATCCTAACACATGTCCTAATTCTATTAGATAAGTGTATTTTGACCAAAACCAACCATCGGAATAAATTATGATAGTTTTGGTTCACTTTTATTAGACTTGGACATTTATTATTATTTTATTCAAAGAAGAGTTAAAAGTGTTAAATTCAATGTTTAATAACTAAACCATTTTTAATATAGGGTTATACATAAGATAAATTCGACTATTTATATTCATTATAAATATAAAATGATTTCCTAAAAATGGTTTTTTATTTTTATTTTTTAGACATTAAATAATTATATTTATTTATGAAAAAATGTTGACGTCGTAATTACCATATTAATGAAAGATAAAAAAAATTGATATTATAAATATCAAAATAAATTTAAATTGAGACTTATGATGAATTGCACTAATTTTATAAGTTAATATCACATGTTATGGTTGATTAAATATTTTATTTATAAGTGATAAATTTTTTATGAATTTCACAAAAAAAAATCCCCAAAAGTATAAAAATTGACATAAATGAGTTTTTAAAACAAATACTATATTATTAATTGATAAAATATTTCTAAAAATCTAAGGTCTAGAAAAAGGACTTAGATATGGTTATATATATCAATAATGAACCACTTGGGGTTCTCTTTGCTTTTATTGTATGTTTATTAACCATTTATTATAATAATACAAGAATACATGGTATAATATAATCTATTGAACTAAGAGTTAAATACAAAATATAAGGTTAATATGGTGACCTAAACATGTCTAAAACCTATTGGTTGAGAATTTTTTAACCCATACCCACCTTAGATTATAAATAAATCAATTTTGAGCCATTATAAACCGAAAATTATTTTATAATAAAATAATATTTCAAAATTTTCCAAAAGTGACCCTCACCTCCCTTATAAAAGGGTATTTCCCCTTCTCTCAACATCACACATTCAAATACATTTGTCTCAACCAAACCTTGCCCAAATCCCCACCAAACTTACCTCACTTAAACCTAGAAGAAATCCCTTGAGAATAAATCCACCTTATAAGGCCCTATTGTTCAAATCAAAAGGAAACACCCAAAGAAGGGGTAATTATTTTATCACCTCTTTCATAGTTCTTTTCTTCTTCCACTTTCTCATTCTTTGTTTTTTCCATAACAAAATAATAACTCTAGAACCTTATACATACAGTGATTTTATTATAAATATGGTACGACAATACTCATTATTCTATCCATCCAATAAATGGTAATGTCACCATGCGTGCGTGCGTACGACTTACCATCTCTACGCCATGGTGTAATTTGTTATTCCACACTATGTTATTTGAATTGATATAAGTATGAGTAATATGTATATAAATAATGAAACTAACATGATAATTTATATATACAATCAATATACAATCCAATTTCACATATTTTAATCATTAATGAATTGATATCGTCACTCGTGTGTATGTACGACTTACAATCTCCACGACGCGATGAGATTCATTTCCAGGTTCACCATCCAACGATGATTATAAAAATATTTATTTTTAATAAGTATATAATATATGAAATAATAATGCTAATGGAGATATATATATGTCTGTGTGTGAGTATATGTGTGTAATTACATATATCTAATTCACATACTTTCGTTCAATACGATATATAAATGGAAACAACGTTTATTCATACGTACGGCCTACCGTCTCCATAAATGGTGTTTTAAATTTCATATATCTATATATTATACATATTTATATTCTAAATATATATTATATATAATTCATATTTTATATTTTAGAAATATTTACATCATGATCTAAATGATACGGTCAATAATAACATGTTAAAACGTGTATGATAAAGAAAGCGATTATTACCCAAAATATTAATTTAACATGGAAATCATTATTAAATGTGTTTTATGTAGTAATAAATGAATCATTAATGATATAATTAATTTTAATATGGTTCTAGTATAATTTAATAACATACTATGGTCATTATACAAGAGGTTAAATGTACCCTCGACCGAAGGAATGTGTAAGGTAAAGGTTAATTCCTCAATCTCATTATTATCCGAGATTGTTTATTTGTAAGTATTTTCTGGGAAATTTTTATCATCCATGTCCATGTTTCATAAAAAATTTAAAAATATTTTATGGTTTTTAGGAATTAAATCTTTATCAAGATCATCATTTTAAATGTTTTAATGATTTATTTTTCTAATGCTTTTTAATTAATGTCCATGTTTGAAAAATTATTTTAAGGATTTATTTATGTGGACATGATTGTTTTAAAATGATAATTCCATTAAAAAGTTTCAAATTTTTTATGGGAAAATATGATTAAAAAATCTCTTTTAAATGAATTCCTTTATGATTTTCTAACTTTTAAATGATTTAACAAAAGGGATATTTATCTCAAAGTGTTTTACAGATCATTTTCAACTATGTCAATATACTTTACTGGATAAGATTCATGATTGAGGTTGATTTATTATTATACAATATTCCATATTGTATTGAATGAGTTATGATATTTTTGACTTTGGATGTTCTATTTTTATAAAATTCCTGATTTATGGTTAAAGTATTGACATTTTGTATACCATTTTTAATATAAATGTTTATGTTATGTTTCAACATTCTATTATGAGTAATTCATCATACATAGTAAGTGATGGTTGGAGCTCTCTATAGCTCCTCGGTGCATCAGTATGTCTAATGAGACAAATTAGTGTCTTGGAATAAGGCGGTGACAAAAAATTTATTTGTTGTCTTGGCACGAGGCATTGACTATGTGGTAATGATGTCCAGGGTTAGACGTTCCATCATTATGAAATTAATTATCACATGTGATTATTCGACTAGTAGAATATCCATGTAAATGTTTATATGGTATTTTTTTATTTATTTTCTCTATATTATGTTCATGTTTATATTTAAAAGTTTTTTGTTTTTGTTACACATATTTCCTTAAATGTTTATAGCTTTCACTAAATTATTTACCTTTACATAGCATCTACGCTCACCCCTTTCTTATGTTTTATTTTCCCAAGATTACAAGAAGTGTATTATGTTTGATATGATGGGTTAATATAGGGGAATAATGGAATTCTAAACATATTATTTATGTTTTGTTTTATGTTTGAATGTGTAATGTATCGTTCATGTATTTAATTTATTTTTGGAGACTACTAAACTGATCGGTACTTGGGAACATGACTCCTTGTAATCATGTCAATGTATAAAAACAATGAACCAGTTCCAGGCTTCTTGGGTTGGGGTGTTACAATATGACCAAATAATGAGACTTCCTTCAACCAGAACTCACATTTTCTGTACATTTCATATATATAATCCTTTTCCAAGGTCTCTAGTAAAATTCTTATATGATTCTGATGATACACCTTGGTTTCAGAGTATATTAGAAAATTGTTTATAAATGCATCCACAAATTTTTGAGGTAATCTCTAAAGACTCTATTCATCATTTCCATGAATATTTAAAGAGAATTAATGAGTCTTAAAGTCATTAATATGAATTCATAGTGCCCATACCATGTATGAAAAGCAGTGTTGGGGATATCTACCTTCTTCACCCTTAGATGGTAATATCTTGACTGAAAATCCACCGTGGAAACGTATTGTGCTCCACAAAGCTGGTCGGAGAAGTCATCAATTCATGGTAAAAGATAATTGTTCTTTATACGGATTTTTTGAGCTCACGATAATCAATGAAAAGGCTCATTGTCTCGTTCTACTTCTTGATGAAGAGGACTGGTGTACCCCATGGTGAAGCAATTGGGCGTATAAAACCTTTAACTAGATTCTCCTGTAGTTTTTTTCTCAGCTCCTCAAGCTCCACAACAACCATTCTATATGATGTCTTGGATACTGTTAAGGCCCCATGTATAATGTCAATTGAGAATTCAACATCTCTTCTAGGAGGAAGACTAGGAAATTTCTCAGAAAACACAACAACGAATTCCCTCATAATAGGAATGTCTTCAAGTATTGTTGTTTCCTTAGAAACAATCATATGAGCAAGATTCACATTATCATAGGGAATTAATATCTACACATAGTATTATGGTGATAAAGAATATATATCTTTCTCCTTTCACTTGTATAGAATCGGGTTTCGATTCTCCATATGGAGAGTGATTTCCCTCTCACAGAAATTTATTTTGGATCAATATAAGGAAAGTCAATCCATGCTAATCATTTCATCAAATTATACTAGAGGGAATATGGTGAGGTTCACTAGGATGTTCATACCTCAAATTGTGATAGGGGAGGAGTTATATTTCATGGTTTGAAATTATTTCCCCATATTCCGTAATCACTGACATCTTTACATCCATGCTTTTTTGTGATGTTGGGATTGTTCTACTAAACATTTGGGATGTAGAATAATGCGTAGAACAAAAATCAAAAAGTTGGTTTTCTATTATTGAATGAATAACTAGATTACCTATCACCACTTCGTTTTTGGGGTTCACTTTGGAGATAGTGATAGAAAAATATCAACCCTTCTCCCTTGGAGGTTGTTGGTTTTCTCCGAAAACCCTTTTTTTAGGGCACTGGTTAGAAAGGTGCCCTAGTTCTTTTTTTTGATGCAACGAACAACATTTTGAGGTTCGAATGAATAATTTTTATCCTTTATCACAACCACAATTTTATCTTGTCTGCAATTAATGTCTAGGTTCCCTTCTCTTCCACACCTAAATCATTTCCTCGTCTCATTCGGGAAATTTTTGGGGTGCTTCTTTCCACACCATTGGCAAGTGGGGTGTTGTATTTTCTTAACACCATTGGATTTATCCATCAGAATGATAGAATTAAAGTCCACCTTACGTTTCGTATCTCTATGATACCCTTGACATTCACCGATCTATAATTCGACTTTGAGGCCACATCGGGAAATTTCGTCATAGCTATCGAAGTCACGAATCACCAGGGCTTTCTATACGC
The DNA here is from genome assembly GCA_963277665.1 of Viscum album. Taxonomy (NCBI): domain Eukaryota; kingdom Viridiplantae; phylum Streptophyta; class Magnoliopsida; order Santalales; family Viscaceae; genus Viscum; species Viscum album. Next base: position 719,343,540 of record OY728128.1, read on the forward strand.
TAGCTTTCATCCCACCAAAGAAGCGGTAAACCTTATATTCAGGAGTAATGACAAAGAGAGAGGTGTATCATTCAAGTCTTGTGAAGTATTTCTCATACATTATGATGGATTTTTCGTCTTTTTTTCTTATGGGAAAGGAAGTCCATTTCCATATTAAGTCAGAGGGTGTGAGGAAAATATTTATCAAAAAACATTTTTTAGAAATGCTTCCATTACAATGCCTCAATATCCTCCTCAGGATACATATTTTTTTATCAACATCCACCATTTATCAGCATCACCATCCATATAATAAGCATCCAGAAGAACCTAATCTTGTTCGGAACATTGAAGGATGGAGAAGATATTTTCAATGGTGTTGATCCGTTGTTTGGAAATTGAGGGATCAAAAGATCCATTAAAAGTAGGAGTCCTTTGCCTCATGAAGCTCTCGATTACGACTTGTTCTTTCTTATGGGGGGGGGTTGATTTTTCCTCTTGACCCATGTTTCTATTCAAATCTTGAGTTAACTGAGAGATTATCATGGAAAATTTTGTGATTCCCACTCCCATTGGATTGGGTATTTCATTAGAACAATCATCACATCGATCATCATATCAGTTGTTAGCACAATTCCTCATATTACTAGCCATTAGCTGGAATAAATGGAATATTAGGGGTAACAAGTAAAGGGTAATCCATGGAAAAAATAGAGGACTTATTAATAACTTCTATTTCCTTAACATATGAATCTATATGCTTCATTTAATGTTATCAATGACCTAATTCCTAACAAATATTCTAAGGGTCATTTTTTTATTCCATTAATAATGGATCATACAAAGCTTGTGAATTTACCAAAGCATATACACCGGGAGTGTCGTAACCAAGAGTGCGGTAATGCCCATTGTCATGTACCAGGAAACCCTAGGTCAAATCTGAGACTCCATGTCAGAGTTTTCACTCCAAGGTACTTCTGTGCCAGAGCCACCTCTACCTGCTTGTATCCATAAAGGGATGTAATTTCATGATAAACCACCTTTTCCATACTCACCAAAACATAGATATGTTTTTATTGTACTTAGTATTATCCTTAAGGATTTAACTACGGGATTCTAATCCTAATAAAAATAAATAAATAAATATATCCTCGGATACCAACTATACCAACTATTCTTTTTATTACACACATTGACATGATTTATTACATAAATTATTCAATTGATATAACATAGAATATTGAGAGTTCTAGTATATTTGGGTCATAGGAACATTACATAATGACTTAAAACATGAAACCCGACATCTTTATTGAAAACAACCTTTTCATGACCACTACATTCCCTCATACTTACCATTTCATGGGATAACCTGAGGACATTCAGAAGAAAAGGGTGGGATATAAATCCGAGAAAGAGAGTAAAAAATGCATAACATTAGTATTAAAATACAAGTTAGTTAATAGGAATATCAAAGGATCATAATATAAACATTAACATAAAGGAATGATATATCATGATAACATAACATGGAAATGTGACAACAACACTTAATATGGTATTAGCATGAGCCAAGGATCATTTCACATGGAGCATGAGTAAAACCTTACTAAAATTTAATTTTCATGATTAACCATTCATTTCACTTGAAATTTAATGATACTAATCTTTTCCCAATGCATTGTAGTGCTATTAGGATGCATCATTCTTAAACATTTCATTTCAGGCATAAGTGTGCCACATGGATCATACAACATGGATTCATTAAACATCTTCATTTATTCCATAAAAAAGGAAAGTGGAATTAATAAATGATACTCTATAATAAAAAGTAAAATGTTCATAATGGTTAATACCCTTTATAGAGAAATAGTAATGGTATTCACTACATAATGACATTGGCTTGAAAAATCACGCTGCATGTTTGGCAGCAAAATAGTGGGACATAAGAATTCAGAAAAATGGTTGATGAGAGAGAAATGGGTATCACATCATTTGTAAATTAAATGGACAGTAATGTGGTCATATATATACATGTCCCATCATATTTAATGTAATTTATAATCATAAAACAAAATAATTTCTTCAATGTAAATGAGGAGAGTGAAATCCATTTCGGAAATTTGGCATGCTAACATGTGTACATAGGAGAAATTAATGAGAGATAAATGGGTATATCATCATTAAAAAATAATTAGGTATGTATAGGGGATGCTAAAAATCATACCCCAACATTTTTAATTGAAATTACAATGGTATAGCGACATAAAGAAACATGGACATAAATGAGAGAGGAAGAAATCCCTTACTTGGAAGTGTGAATCCAAAGGAATGGGAGTGACTTAAGAGACTCTTCTTGGGATCTTGGGGTGCCTTGTGAGGATTATAGATAGAGGAGGGAAGAAGTTTATCATGATCCAAAGGCTGTGAGTGAAGAGTGAGTGGGATATTGGTTGACTTTATATATGAAAGGAGAGGGAATTGTTTATTATTTAGGATTGGGACACCACACATTAAACTAATCAAAACCAAAAAACATCCTATTATTTTTTCCCATGGTTTTTGAAAAAGTGGAGTGGAAGTTTTTTTTATAAGCCCAATTGCCTAACTTATTAAAATATTAAGCTTTTTTAGGTGAAGGTGAGTCACACTCTCAATGAAATCATTTAAAAAGATATAACGTTTTTATGTCTTGGATAGTCCACTAAAGCATGGTAAAATAAATCAAATAAACATAAAATCACATTATATTAATTATAAAAATTATATTGGACGAATATAATGTTTATATTATTTTAATAAATAAATATTTAGTCATTATGATGTCATAAAAAACGTTATATATTTTAATGGAATTTAATTTTTACCCAAAAATTTGATTGTCTTAGAAAATTTTAAATAATTCACCATGGGATTATTTCGACATCCGAATTCCAAAAAAAATATTAATTTTATCGACATAATTTTCTAAATATGTGAATTTTTACTTTTAAAATAGAAACTGACATTTATTGAAAATTCATGGGTTTTGATAAAAACAGCTTTCTAACCTTATTAACAATTTCAATTGTATTAATAAAAGTTCAATGATCATTTAGATTTAATAAAAAATTAATTTAGTAATAATATTTCATTAAAATATTATTTAATTAAAAAATCCATTAATTCATCAAAATAGTTTTCTTAATTGAATATTAACTAAAACAATTCTATTTTTCATTAAAAACTATATACAAAGTAATAGTAATAAAATAAATTTACATTCTCTATAAAAAAAATAATGTACACAATTTTAATGCTAGGGTATTATTACATTACCCCTTATAAAACTCACACAAGACATGAGGGTAAGGTATGTGATGGTTATAGACTCTTTGGGTGGCTCAGATATCATCGCCTGGGTGGTAATCACTATTAAATTCCACATATCCCAAAGGTAGTTCCGCTTAATCTTAACGTGTTAAATCTTAGCTTGGGCTTGGTCAAGAGTGAAGCCCAGTGATTCCACCTCCTTTTTGGCTTTTGACAAATTGGATTCGTATGGAGTAATTATACTAGACGAGGCCATCTGTTCCTTTGTCTGAGAAAATTGGTTTTTCAAAAGCCCTATATTTATACTAATCATGTGATCAGTGTTTAACATCTATATTGAAAACTGTCACAATTCATAATGCTATGTTAAAATCCAAAAACCTAGAACCATGGATGTGCATATGTTATAAAACCATCTAACATAATAATACATTTAATTATATCAAGAGTATTTTTCATTAATAAAATTTTGGGTTGTTACACCCTACCCATATAACATTAATATATTGATTATTCCAAAGGATGAGCTTCATTTCCCACTATTAAACTCTTTATTTTTACTCATAATTTATTTAAATTAGTCCCTTATTTTATATCCAGAAAAAAATATTCCCATTGAATTGGTACATTTTAAATATTCTTTCTTTCCACATTATCAATATTTAGGATTTGAAATCTTATTTCCTCCATGGAATTAAAGAAAATCAACTTTTCTCTTATTAGGTGTCTTTGGAAGGAAACCAATGTTAAGGTTATTAATCATATATCGAGATAGCTAATTGGGAATAATGATATGGTTTATCGTTCCTGTTTCCATTTCATTTGGATACATATAAATATAGTCCTTGATTTTTCCATCACATAGAGCACTATCATGATTCCTCCATAGTCGATCCTTTAACCAAGACCAAAAAATCATAGTGTGAGAATCAATAATCATATTGTGTAATCATGTAATTATATAAAAAAATTAATTATATTTCCCAGTAATGACACCTTAATTAATATATAATACACATTAGGATTAAATACATCATTTAGTTTTCATTATATATTAAAATCCTCCATAATGGCTTATAATAGAAATTTTAATTTTCCCAGACATATTCCATTTTAGTTTCTACCCAAGTGTTTATTATTAGTCCCACTCATCATGAAATAGTGAGAACTGATGTAACATTCTAATTAGTTATAAAATAAAGAATTTTAATATTTATTAATAAATAATAATTGTAACATCCCAGGTAATTAAAGAATAAATAATTTTCATATTTATTAATATTAGAGAATTAAATATGAATTTTAATTAAAAGGGGTTTCTATGTTCGATAGCGTACCCGATACGCAACGATGAGTTTCTTTGAAACTTACGTAGCACACTAGTAATATAATAATATTATGTTAGTTAACAAGTAGCCGTTGTACTGGCGGGAATGAATAGAAATAACTAAAATATGAATAGATGTGTTTTTAGATGTTTTTACATTTACCCAATAAAAGATAAAGGCTTAAAATACGGAAAGAGTTCAATTTTAGGCTTTTATACTCTAATTTTCACTAAAGGTTCACTTATCACCTTTTAATGGTGAACCGTCATTAAATATAGTTTTGATCACTCTTATACATTCTTTTGGACCAAATAAAACTTTTATTAAGAATCGGGACATCAAATTTTACTTTGTGTAATTTTTGGTACCTTTCTGATAAAGTTCATTTTTTTTTATGAATAGTGTAAAATGTTGCATTTTAATTCAAAACCTCTTTTTGATCTAATTTATTTATATGATTAGATTATCTTTTGAATTGGTTTTAAAGTGAAATTAGAATATATTTTTACCATTTTATCCAATGGTGGTCATTGGAATCAATTTCACTTTGAAATTAGACTTAAACTGGTGTCAATCTTTTGATACTTATTGTTTTGTAAAAACACGCTATTTGCTCTGGCAGCGGGAATTAATTATTAAATTAATTAATGTGAATTATGTGATTTGAATTTTGTAAAATAGACTTCATTTTTGAATTCGGAATATCAAATATAGCTTAGGGTGAATTTTTGGTAATTTTCTGAAAAACTTCAATTTTTGATGAATAGTGAAACCACTAAGTGGTAATCAAGCAAACTGATTTTTCAGTTAAATGAAAGTTTACCACTAATGTGTATTGAATTTTGAAAATCCGACATACATGGTTGTCATTAAGAAGTAAAATGTGGTTCAATGAGATTAAAATAATTTTTTGGTGAATAGTAACTTATTAAGTTCTTAATCGCGATTAGTGGTAATTAGGGTAGTTTAATGTATAAATAATACTTTAATAATATAAAATGACTTAGACACATGTCCCAACCTCATTGGTTGTGTCATGGCCGACCAAGACAATCCATGGCCTAACTTGGGGACCCCATGTATCCACTTTTGTTGGGAAATAACATAAATTACTTTTTATTAAATGTTAAAGTGAAAATGACACAAACATAATATGTTTTACGAAAACAATTTTTAAGTAGGGTTATACAAGTCCAAATTTTGATTATAAATAGTCATTGGAAAGATAAAAAGATTTCCTATATCATAGTATTTTTTTTATAATTTTTATACATTAAATAAATTTAATTATTTATGACATAATAATGATGCAGCGATGACATCATTATTTGACGATTTAAATAAAATGGAAAGATAAAATAAAATCTATGAACTACACATGTCCAAAACCAATTGGATGAATGGATTTCGATGCCTTATCACCTTATCCACGAATTCCATCAATGTGGGACCTTTTAAAACCGAAACACATTTTCAAATAATGTAATGTTTCTTTACTTTCCAAAAGTGCCCCTCCTCTCCCCTTATAAAAGGCCCCCACCTCTACCTCATTTCACACACTCTTCAAGCCATTGGCTCGGCCAACCCCTGCCCATTTGCTCTCTCCACATCCCTCTCCTCATCCTAGAGGATTCCCTTTGGGCAGAATCCTTTCAAAGGAAGCCTTTAGGCTCAAACCAAAAGAAGTTACACTTTTTAAGGTATTTCATTCTCTCATGTTCATTTGTTTTATTTTGCTTCTCCGACCCCCTAAACTCTTTTTATTTACTTCTTTTGTAACAACACCAGTATCTTCAATATACTAGTATGTTGTTATAAGATTTATTTGAGCTACACTCTCACACAACTACATCAAATGGTTAAAGAACATACGTTTTCCGTGGATGGCGAAATTATGCCTCCCGAAACGATGATTGTTCAATACTCATTTAACACCTTCAAAGGTGGCCATTATGATGTCACTATTTTTATATATGATATATAATATGTTTATGTTTTCCTTAAGCTTCTGTTTTTTCATTTTGGGCATACCTTTATGGTTTCCATTATGGGTAAAACACGATATCTTCATTTAAGGAAGTGCGGACTACCGCCCCCTCAAAGTGATGTGATTCGTTAATGCCATATGTGGGACGTGTAAAGGATGGATTTAAAGTTTTTATATATGACGTTATACTGGAATTATAATATACCTATATATCATTATCATTTATTTCCATTAAAGTATGAGATAGAAATGAAAGTAGCGTTCATGCGTACGTACGGACTACCGTCTCCATGAACGGTGCATTTCATTTCTTATCCCCAAATGTAATTTATTATTAAAAGTACATGTATATAATGGATATATATAATTAATGATATATCTAAATGATGAATATAATTCTGGAATTAAAATATACATAAGTCTCATTTAGTTTTAATTCCATTAATATGACAAAGAAATGAAAGTAGCGTTCATGCGTACGTACGGCTTACCGTCTCCATGAACGGTGCATTTCATTTCTTACCTCTAAATGATTATGTAATATTATAAATGAATGTATGTACTGGATATATATGAAATATATGATATCTACATCATGAATACCATTCTGGATATAATGAAACATTGACCAAATTAACAACATGTAAGTGTAAGAAGTCTATTTTTGACTTAAGAACCAAATACCGACAAAATGAACATTATTAACTTAAATGATTACATGATGTTCATAACATGGTATAAAAGGAATAATGAACTTGAAAAAGATTCATAATCAAGTAGAGATTAACTAAATTTTATTATTCAGGAGTTTAAAGAACGGTCGGGTCAAGTCAGATACGAGGTATGGGAACTTCTTAACCCAATTTCCATTCTTTGGGTTAATCTCCTACTTTCAAATTATGTCATTATGTTATTATGTCGTATCTTGTATTGGTACTTTATTTATGTGTACTTATAGTAAGTACACATAATGTATCTATTTTATTTTAAAAATTATCTTTGTATGGGACTTCGTCTCAATCTCCTTTCGTTGAGGCATATTTTATTTTATACACAACTTTCTTTTATACGGTGTATAAACCCCTTTGACTTTTACGTTTACTCAAAAGGAATCTTTTTTATACGAAGCGTTTACTAAACGACAAAAGGGAATGTTTTTGTCGTACGTATGCGGCGACAACGACTTCTCCGCCGTCGTAACCGTTATTTGAGTTTCGGCTTCCTCTACAAGCCATACCTTTTTTTTAAAAAGAAAAATAAATACCATGTTTTACTTTGGTATTGAAAATGGTTTTCATAATGTTTTTATTATATCAATGTGTTGTATTGATATCTCGTGATTGAAATGCGGAAATGTTATGTTTCCTTTATGCATGTTTTATGTGATATGATTATGTTATGGTTCTTGGGCATTATTATGAAGACGGGTGGTTCCGTGATAAACTAAGCGCGGGTGAGCCCGTTATAGCTCTCCAATGCATTGGGTAACGCGAAGGAGTGAAACATTAAGGTTTCTCCGAAGAGATTTTTAGGGAATATACTGTGATGGGTATTCCAAACGTAACCAAGAGGGTTACTCCCTACGTAAGAATGTTATGAATGCCTCAAGTTACCTTTATGTCTTATGATTTCTATGATTTATTCATGATTTTATGAGGTATGTTAAAGTGATTATGTTTTATGGGTAAAGTATGATTTCACTCTTATGTATGTATGTACCCATGTTTCCTTTCCATGTTTTTATAACCCATACTGAGTTTTTATGCTCATCCCAAGTTTTTGAAATGTTTTTCACAGGTCAAGGGAAAGGTACATGATAAGATGATAGAGTCAAGGATGTGTCAAGAATTAATCCATGTTTTATTTTAAATGTGTTTCCATTGATGGGAATGAAGAATACTATCTTTATGTAACCACTTTGTTTATATGTGGAATGTAATGCAAGTTTTATGATCTAATTCTCTAAAACTCTAAACCCGAAAAGATCCTCAATGTGTAATCTTGTAATAACTCAAGATTAAGTAAGGTTTAAGGCTGGGGCCTTATAGTTGGTATCAAAGGTCGGTTTAGACAACTTTAGGAGTTAGAAAAGTGTTAAATTATAATATGATTTAAATGATATAGCATTTACAGATTACCATGTTGCTTCGCCTAAGATATTTCGGTGTTCAGAATGGTTTTCCGCAGAGGAAACAGGGAAGCAGTGCTAGGAAGGCATACAGAAGGAAATAACCTTCCGAATCAGCATCCAGAAATGGTCGGAATTGGAACTGAACAGTTTGTTGCAGTAATGGCGCAGTTGACTCAGGCGATAAATGGTGGTGGTATCCATGCACGAGATCAGCCAGATCAGCCGCAGAGGAACATGCCAGTGGTGGAACATTTCATGAGGCAACATCCTCCATCATTCAGAGGATCATCTGACCCTGTGCAAGCTGAAGGGTGGATTAAAGCACTGGAGAAGATTTTTGATGTCATGGGGTGTTCAGACAATCAAAAGGTTAGTCTTGCTATTTACCGTTTGGAGGGTGAAGCAGATCAGTGGTGGTCTATGGTTAAAAATATCAGGGACGCCGATGAGATTGATGCTCTTGACTGGGATGAATTCAAAGGTATGTTTCTTGAGAAGTATTTTCCTAAGGCTGTTCGACTTAGGATGGAAAATCAATTCTTGGAATTGAGGCAAGAGGAAGACTCAGTGGCTGCCTATGAAGAAAGGTTCACTCGATTGGCAAGGTATGCTCCAAATTTTATCCGAGACCTTGATAGTAAAATCAATCGTTTTTACTCAGGATTAAAGCCAAAGTATCGAAGGGCATTAGCTTCTCGTGAGTTTAAAAGATATGAAAAGCTTGTTCGATGTGCTGAGAAGGTGGAAATGGAGTTTGCCGATGACCAAGTGTCCTATAGCAACCAGCAGAAGAAGAGACCGAGGTTGCAGGAGAATGGTAAGAATTCTTCAAAAAGGTCTGATGGTAAGATAACTAAGTTTCCAGTTTGTGATAAATGTGGAAAAAGGCATGCTGGGGAATGTCTTCTGAATTCTGGGAAGTGCTACCGATGTGGTAAGATGGGACATAAGGCTCGTGATTGCACTGAAAAGGATCAAGCTGAAGGTAAGAACAAATTTGATTTACAGTTAGTGAAGTGTTATAAGTGCAATGAGATGGGTCACTATGCAAACGAGTGTCCGACAAGGAGCTTGAGTGATGGGAAGCAGTTAGACTACAAGCAGAAAGGGGTGGTGAAATCCTTTGCAACTACTTCAGCAGATGTTGGGCCATCGAATGAAGTGGTGTCAGCTCCAGGGAGCTCAGTATTTTTCGAAGATTGACTTGAGGTCGGGGTACCATCAGTTGAATGTAAAAGAAGCAGACGTTCCGAAGACTGCGTTCCGTACTAGATATGGCCATTATGAATTTGTAGTTATGCCTTTTGGGTTAACCAATGCACCTACTGTATTCATGGACCTTATGAATAGAATTTTCCATGAGTTCTTGGATAAGTTTGTGTTTGTGTTTTGAGATTTGGGAAGAGATTGTGTGTGCCTTGTGATTCACAGTTGAAGAGAGAGTTGTTATGTGAAGCTCATAGTTCTCCGTTTTCAGTTCATCCGGGCAGTACTAAGATGTATAGAGATCTGCGGGAGTATTACTGGTGGGATGGAATGAAAAGGGATATTGCTGATTTTACTGTGAAGTGTTTGACATGTCAACAGGTTAAAGCAGAGTGGCAGTTACCAAAAGGGATGCTTCAGCCTTTACCAGTGCCAGAGTGGAAATGGGAGAATATATCCATGGACTTTGTTGTTGGATTACCAAAGACATCTCGAGGTAATAATGCAATCTGGGTTATTGTTGATCGCTTGACCAAATCTGCTCATTTCCTTGCTATACGAGATACTTTCTCTCTTGATCAACTTTCCTGTTTGTATATTAAAGAGATAGTCAGGTTACATGGAGTTCCTCTCTCCATTGTATCGGATCGTGATCCCAGGTTTACTTCTAACTTTTGGAAAGGCCTTCAGAAGTCGTTGGGTACTGAATTAAATTTTAGTACAGCTTTTCATCCTCAATCAGATGGGCAGTCAGAACGAACAATTCAGACATTGGAGGATATGCTACGAGCTTGTTCTATGGATTATCAGGGAAGTTGGGACCAACATATTTCTTTGGTTGAGTTTTCATATAATAATAGTTTCCATTCGAGTATACAGATGGCACCATTTCAGGCATTATATGGGAAGCGGTGTCGAACTCCAGCTTTCTGGGATGAAGTGGGTGAAAGAAAGTTGATGGGACCAGAATTGGTAGAAGAGATGGCAGAAAAAGTTCAGTTGATTCAGAAACACATGAGAATAGCTCAGAGTAGGCAGAAGAGTTATGCAGATAACCAGAGGAAGGATCTATCTTTCGAGGTACACAATGTTTTTCACGTTTCGATGTTGAGAAAGAATATGCCAGATCCATCTCCTGTTTTGAGTCCAGAGGTAGTTCAGCTGGAAGAGAACCTATCTTATGAGGAACAACCGGTCCAGATTCTTGACCACAGGGAGCAAGTGTTACGGAATAAGGTGATTCACCAGGTAAAGGTTTTGTGGAAAAACCACATGATTGAAGAGGCAACATGGGAATCTGAAAATGCTATGAGGGATAAATACCCCCACTTATTTTGATAAGTGAATAAAATTGTGAGGACGCAATTCCCAAAAGGGGGGAAGGATGTAACATCCCAGGTAATTAAAGAATAAATAATTTTCATATTTATTAATATTAGAGAATTAAATATGAATTTTAATTAAAAGGGGTTGCTATGTTCGATAGCGTACCCGATACGCAACGATGAGTTTCTTTGAAACTTACGTAGCACACTAGTAATATAATAATATTATGTTAGTTAACAAGTAGCCGTTGTACTGGCGGGAATGAATAGAAATAACTAAAATATGAATAGATGTGTTTTTAGATGTTTTTACATTTACCCAATAAAAGATAAAGGCTTAAAATACGGAAAGAGTTCAATTTTAGGCTTTTATACTCTAATTTTGACTAAAGGTTCACTTATCACCTTTTAATGGTGAACCGTCATTAAATATAGTTTTGATCACTCTTATACATTCTTTTGGACCAAATAAAACTTTTATTAAGAATCGGGACATCAAATTTTACTTTGTGTAATTTTTGGTACCTTTCTGATAAAGTTCATTTTTTTTATGAATAGTGTAAAATGTTGCATTTTAATTCAAAACCTCTTTTTGATCTAATTTATTTATATGATTAGATTATCTTTTGAATTGGTTTTAAAGTGAAATTAGAATATATTTTTACCATTTTATCCAATGGTGGTCATTGGAATCAATTTCACTTTGAAATTAGACTTAAACTGGTGTCAATCTTTTGATACTTATTGTTTTGTAAAAACACGCTATTTGCTCTGGCAGCGGGAATTAATTATTAAATTAATTAATGTGACTTATATGATTTGAATTTTGTAAAATAGACTTCATTTTTGAATTCGGAATATCAAATATAGCTTAGGGTGAATTTTTGGTAATTTTCTGAAAAACTTCAATTTTTGATGAATAGTGAAACCACTAAGTGGTAATCAAGCAAACTGATTTTTCAGTTAAATGAAAGTTTACCACTAATGTGTATTGAATTTTGAAAATCCGACATACATGGTTGTCATTAAGAAGTAAAATGTGGTTCAATGAGATTAAAATAATTTTTTGGTGAATAGTAACTTATTAAGTTCTTAATCGCGATTAGTGGTAATTAGGGTAGTTTAATGTATAAATAATGCTTTAATAATATAAAATGACTTAGACACATGTCCCAACCTCATTGGTTGTGTCATGGCCGACCAAGACAAGCCATGGCCTAACTTGGGGACCCCATGTATCCACTTTTGTTGGGAAATAACATAAATTACTTTTTATTAAATGTTAAAGTGAAAATGACACAAACATAATATGTTTTACGAAAACAATTTTTAAGTAGGGTTATACAAGTCCAAATTTTGATTATAAATAGTCATTGGAAAGATAAAAAGATTTCCTATATCATAGTATTTTTTTTATAATTTTTATACATTAAATAAATTTAATTATTTATGACATAATAATGATGCAGCGATGACATCATTATTTGACGATTTAAATAAAATGGAAAGATAAAATAAAATCTATGAACTACACATGTCCAAAACCAATTGGATGAATGGATTTCGATGCCTTATCACCTTATCCACGAATTCCATCAATGTGGGACCTTTTAAAACCGAAACACATTTTCAAATAATGTAATGTTTCTTTACTTTCCAAAAGTGCCCCTCCTCTCCCCTTATAAAAGGCCCCCACCTCTACCTCATTTCACACACTCTTCAAGCCATTGGCTCGGCCAACCCCTGCCCATTTGCTCTCTCCACATCCCTCTCCTCATCCTAGAGGATTCCCTTTGGGCAGAATCCTTTCAAAGGAAGCCTTTAGGCTCAAACCAAAAGAAGTTACACTTTTTAAGGTATTTCATTCTCTCATGTTCATTTGTTTTATTTTGCTTCTCCGACCCCCTAAACTCTTTTTATTTACTTCTTTTGTAACAACACCAGTATCTTCAATATACTAGTATGTTGTTATAAGATTTATTTGAGCTACACTCTCACACAACTACATCAAATGGTTAAAGAACATACGTTTTCCGTGGATGGCGAAATTATGCCTCCCGAAACGATGATTGTTCAATACTCATTTAACACCTTCAAAGGTGGCCATTATGATGTCACTATTTTTATATATGATATATAATATGTTTATGTTTTCCTTAAGCTTCTGTTTTTTCATTTTGGGCATACCTTTATGGTTTCCATTATGGGTAAAACACGATATCTTCATTTAAGGAAGTGCGGACTACCGCCCCCTCAAAGTGATGTGATTCGTTAATGCCATATGTGGGACGTGTAAAGGATGGATTTAAAGTTTTTATATATGACGTTATACTGGAATTATAATATACCTATATATCATTATCATTTATTTCCATTAAAGTATGAGATAGAAATGAAAGTAGCGTTCATGCGTACGTACGGACTACCGTCTCCATGAACGGTGCATTTCATTTCTTATCCCCAAATGTAATTTATTATTAAAAGTACATGTATATAATGGATATATATAATTAATGATATATCTAAATGATGAATATAATTCTGGAATTAAAATATACATAAGTCTCATTTAGTTTTAATTCCATTAATATGACAAAGAAATGAAAGTAGCGTTCATGCGTACGTACGGCTTACCGTCTCCATGAACGGTGCATTTCATTTCTTACCTCTAAATGATTATGTAATATTATAAATGAATGTATGTACTGGATATATATGAAATATATGATATCTACATCATGAATACCATTCTGGATATAATGAAACATTGACCAAATTAACAACATGTAAGTGTAAGAAGTCTATTTTTGACTTAAGAACCAAATACCGACAAAATGAACATTATTAACTTAAATGATTACATGATGTTCATAACATGGTATAAAAGGAATAATGAACTTGAAAAAGATTCATAATCAAGTAGAGATTAACTAAATTTTATTATTCAGGAGTTTAAAGAACGGTCGGGTCAAGTCAGATACGAGGTATGGGAACTTCTTAACCCAATTTCCATTCTTTGGGTTAATCTCCTACTTTCAAATTATGTCATTATGTTATTATGTCGTATCTTGTATTGGTACTTTATTTATGTGTACTTATAGTAAGTACACATAATGTATCTATTTTATTTTAAAAATTATCTTTGTATGGGACTTCGTCTCAATCTCCTTTCGTTGAGGCATATTTTATTTTATACACAACTTTCTTTTATACGGTGTATAAACCCCTTTGACTTTTACGTTTACTCAAAAGGAATCTTTTTTATACGAAGCGTTTACTAAACGACAAAAGGGAATGTTTTTGTCGTACGTATGCGGCGACAACGACTTCTCCGCCGTCGTAACCGTTATTTGAGTTTCGGCTTCCTCTACAAGCCATACCTTTTTTTTAAAAAGAAAAATAAATACCATGTTTTACTTTGGTATTGAAAATGGTTTTCATAATGTTTTTATTATATCAATGTGTTGTATTGATATCTCGTGATTGAAATGCGGAAATGTTATGTTTCCTTTATGCATGTTTTATGTGATATGATTATGTTATGGTTCTTGGGCATTATTATGAAGACGGGTGGTTCCGTGATAAACTAAGGGCGGGTGAGCCCGTTATAGCTCTCCAATGCATTGGGTAACGCGAAGGAGTGAAACATTAAGGTTTCTCCGAAGAGATTTTTAGGGAATATACTGTGATGGGTATTCCAAACGTAACCAAGAGGGTTACTCCCTACGTAAGAATGTTATGAATGCCTCAAGTTACCTTTATGTCTTATGATTTCTATGATTTATTCATGATTTTATGAGGTATGTTAAAGTGATTATGTTTTATGGGTAAAGTATGATTTCACTCTTATGTATGTATGTACCCATGTTTCCTTTCCATGTTTTTATAACCCATACTGAGTTTTTATGCTCATCCCATGTTTTTGAAATGTTTTTCACAGGTCAAGGGAAAGGTACATGATAAGATGATAGAGTCAAGGATGTGTCAAGAATTAATCCATGTTTTATTTTAAATGTGTTTCCATTGATGGGAATGAAGAATACTATCTTTATGTAACCACTTTGTTTATATGTGGAATGTAATGCAAGTTTTATGATCTAATTCTCTAAAACTCTAAACCCGAAAAGATCCTCAATGTGTAATCTTGTAATAACTCAAGATTAAGTAAGGTTTAAGGCTGGGGCCTTATAATAATTAGAAATTAATTTTAATTTAAAAATAAAATCGTGTCTTATAGTGTACAGAATAATTAATTTCTCTAAAATATTCCATTGCACACAGGATTTAATTATACTAAAAAATAATATATTATTAATTTTATTATTTTAATTTGTAGTTATCGCATTTCCATTTGAATGGTGGGAATGAAACTGATTAACTGAATTATAAAAATATGTTTCAAAGATTCTTATATAATGATTAATTGGGTGAAAAATTAATAAATGAGTTAAATAAAACCCAGTGGAATATAAAGGATATGTTTTTTCTGAAAGAACATTTTAATTAAAATGAAGTGAGTTTATAAAATAATAAAATCACCCTTGAAGGATTCTTTTAATTAAATAAATATTTGATATATTCAATGTAATGTTTTTAATTAATATTATATTTTTTCTAGACATGATATAACAACAAATACAATTTTTCTGAAAAAAGATGCATTTTTTATAAAAATGTAGTTTTTACACCTTTTGATGGAGAACCCATTATAAATACATTTTTTTAAACTTTTATATGTTCTATTTAACAAAATAAATTTTTCATTTGGAATTAAAAAAATAAAAATTTATTTTGAATTATTTTTTGGTATTTTTATTATAACTATCATATTTTAATGAATAGTGAAAAATATTGCATATTAATTCAAAACTCATTTTTCGCCTAATTTATTTTTATTTTCATATTATATTTTTACATGGTTTTAATGTATTATTAAATTAAATGTTTATCTTTTAATCCAATGGATTTAATTTGAAAATTTTTCTAAATTAAAATTAAATATTAAAACTATGTGAACTTTTTAATATTTTACTTAAAAACTGTTTTATCGATATGTCAACTGGATTAGTGTAAAACCAAACTTAACCACTTATGTTAAAAAAAAATTTAAAATAAAAATATATATGGGTTTACTAACTATAAAAAATGTTGTCCAATAGGATCAGAATAATTTTTGGGGAATAGTTAGATTATTATTTTATAAACCACGGTTAAAGGTAAATAGGGTAATTAAAGGTTAAATTTAATGAAAATATTATAAAATTATGATAAAACTTGTCCTAATATTATTTTATGAGTTATTATTGACCATAAAATTCCATGCATAGACATTTTGACATTTGGAAGCCACTTGGGTGGGATTATGATATTTATAACATTTAATTTATATAAAGGAAAATAGGTCATAAATATATCTCCTCTAGATAATTTTTTTTATTATGGGGTTATATAAGTGATATGTTCATATATAAATAGTAACTAGAAATCTAAAAATATTTCCCACTCCATGGTTACATATTTATAATTTTTATGTAAGAAATAATTAAATTAAACAATGACATAATGATTTGGTAGTAATTGATTTATTAAGGAACGAATCAAATAAAAGATATTAATAATATTAAAATAAATATAATTTTAAATATTTTATTCCATAAATTTTTTTAATTAATATAAAATGATAGTATTGAGTTAATGTATTTTTTTCATAGGAATCATGTTTTTAGGATATTTTAAAAAAGTCATGTAATGAATAGAGTCAAAATTGACATAATTAAACATGTAAATTATAAATTCCTAATTAAATGATATAAAATGTATAAAATATACTATTTGACCAAAAATTCCATATAACTCTAAAAATTTCATTAATGACTCAGTCATTGGTCTTTTGAACTGATTTGATAATTATTTTAACATTGAAATTATAAATTACTTGATAAAACCATAAGAGTTAAAATGGTTAAAAGAAATTGGTAAGGATTAAAAATTGCTGAAAACATGTCTACTTGTCAATTTATGACTATATTAGTACCCATACTCATCCAGTATTCTATAAATATAAACTAGGACCCATTTTTCATCATATTAGAAGTTATATTAATTTAATACTTTTAATAATTTCTAGGGTGTGTATCCCCACTCCTATATAAAGGAACCCATTACCCTCTATTACTCACACTTCCAAAAGAGTTTGGATCTACCATGTTCTACCCAAAACCCTTCCTATAATCCCAAACTATATTCTTAAAGTGTGTTTTTAGGAAAAAAACACTTTTTAAGGGTGTTATGGTGTTTTGAAAGGTGATCATATGAATAAAATGTAATGTTTCTAGTAATGTATTTATATTTTATTTAATATTCAATTTATTTCAAATATTATTTATCCTGGATAAATTAATAACTCCAATTTACTCAATATAATGATTTTATATTTTTTTAATATCATCACCTAAATCCATATCCACATCCATTAAATGGGAAATTAATTAATCGTCCATGTGTATGTGTAAACTATGACCTTCACGAACCAATCTAAATCATTTTCCATAACCATATCTCAAAACATTTTATAATAATATAATTAATGTTCATATTTTATATTCATGACATATTAATCATTCTATGATAATAATTTATCAGTTATGTTATTATATTCCATGTGCATAAAAATGATAATTTCGTTCATGCGTACGTGTGAACTATCACCTCCAAAAAGCGATGTGAATAATTTTTTTCATTATATCACTTTTATGATATATATAATTATATGTAAATTATTTATATGATATTAATAAGTTTATTATCATTATAAAAAGATAAATTAGTATATACCTCCTTTCCATAATAAATTAATGAAAAATAGAAAACGTAACACATGCGTATGTACGACATACCTTCCCCATGATTATAACATTTTTCATTTTTCATAACCATACATAATGGATTTATTTAAATGTATAATTTATGTAAAAATGGTAATTATATGATTTATATTATTCTTGATATGAAGTAATAATTTCAAGATGAACTATTAACATCAAACCCTATTCATTTTCGACTCAAGTACTGAATATCGACAAATCATCCGATATGAACATAAATAATAATACAATCTTTATAACATGGTGATAAATAATATAAGAGAAATCATAAACATGAAAAATGTTCTATAGAAATTAAAAATTAATATAATTTTATTATTCAATAATATTATGATTATACATGATGATTCAGACTCATGGTAGTGAATTTCATCTCGTTCTCTTTTCCTTGAGGTATTCATTGATCATATTAACCTTTAATATGTTATAAGGTCTATATAGAATCCCTTTGACATTCCATATCCATAATATATCTATAATAATGTCATTTAATTATTTTTTAAAATTTTATACCCTAATGTGGCTTATAATTTAAATATTCAAAATGGTAAGGGACTTTCTTTCAAAACCATCTTTTAAAGTTACTATTTCAACCATTTTTACAAAAACTAAAATGAATATTTTTTAAAAATATACTCCATGAATAAAAATTGTTGATTTTTTATATTTAATGTTTTAATGTTTTATTTACATTTTTACACTATTATTTTCAAATAATCTGATTTCATTTATGAGTGTGTGACTTTGTATAAATGATATGTGATTTTAATGTAGAAATGTTGTATTTTACTTTATGGTTGTTTTATGTGTAATGATTATGTGAAGTTTCATGGGAATTTCATAGGTATACAAGTGGTTCCATGATAAACTGAGGGTGTGTGATCTCATGATATATATCCATTACATTGGTTAATGATAAAGAGATAAACGATTAGGTTTATCCTAAGAGATTTAGGTAATATACTATGATGGGAATTCCAATCTTAACTATGAAAGTTACTCCTCATACATTTGAGAAAGATACAATGTATGTATGATATTAATTCCACAGGTTACCTTTACCATTTATAATTTCTAATAAGTTTTTTAGAATTATTATGATTTCATAATGTATGTTCATGAACTTATGTTTCATGGGTGAAAAGTATTATTTTGTGAAAATGTTTTCATGAGTTTAAAATATTCATGGGATAACTGTTTCATATCTTATTTATGTCCCTTAATGTGATTTTTATGCACATCCCCTGTTTTAAATTGTTTGTCACAAGTCATACGATTGGTAATCACAATGAAGATGTCATGATGATAGAATAGTGGATGTGTACTCAAAAGAAATCTTGTTTTATTTTAAAATGTTTTCCTTTAGTGAATAAAATTGATACGGTTTTGAAGTTTACACTTTTATTTCTTATCGTTTCTGTTATGTAATAGTTATGACCAAATTCTCTAAAACCCCAAACCTAAAAATATCCTTAATCTGAATGAAATTAAATTCCTGACTAAAAATCAATATTATATAATGATTAAGGTAGAGGAATTATAGTTTGTATTAGAGGATGGTTTAGACAACCTTATATTTTAGGGTGATATTTAATCATAAGTAAAAAAGTTATATATAACCACAGTGGTTAGAATAATAGAAAGTTCCATAGTTATTTTAGAGAAATTTAATGAGTTTTAGAGGACATGAATAAGTGTATATTAGTGTTTATCTTCCACATAAGATAATATATTATGATTTTTTTGATATAAACACACTATCATTTTTTGTTTTAGTAAATAGTTTGATCTAGCAGGTACCAAAGTAACAATTGGTTTTGAAGGAAAATGTGACGGTTCTTTAAATAAGTAACTAAATAAAATATGATCTACAATGAGAAATATCAGGGTTATTCTAAAAAAACTATCATGAGTCATGCTTAACTATATTAACATTGGTGTGTTTTCTAATTCATCATATATGAGAGAAATGAATCAC
The DNA here is from genome assembly GCA_963277665.1 of Viscum album. NCBI lineage: Eukaryota > Viridiplantae > Streptophyta > Magnoliopsida > Santalales > Viscaceae > Viscum > Viscum album. The sequence goes on from OY728128.1 coordinate 719,363,670, forward strand.
TGTGGAAATTCAGGTAATAATCAGAAAGGTGAGAATATTCAATGACATATTTGTTGAGGATGTGGAAAGAAACATCTAGGAAAATGTATTAAAGGGACAAGAAGATGTTAGAGATTTGGTTATAAAGGTATTTCAAAAATAACCTACTAAGGAAAAAGGAAGTTTTCTCTTGACTCTATAAAAGGGTAAGACATTCTTCTTGAGTTATCAATTGAATATTTTAAATGTGGGGATTATGGTCATTATGAAAATCAATGTCTTACGAAGAATATTCGTATATGGGATTAGGAAGACCATAAAAATATATGTTTCTCAATACTTAATTCCATTCCAATTAAAGATGAGTAAATTAAAAATGAAATTGGAAAGGTATGGATTATTTCTTGCCTCATGTTTTGACTTTATTGAATAATAGTGTAATTACCCAAGTTTAATGTACATAGAAATTGCATTAAATTTACGGAATAAATATCCCATTAAAAAACAGACACCCAAAGACCATATTAGTTTAGTGCCTTTGGAAACTTGGAACAAATTCCTCTAATTTGTTTAATTACCTTAAAAATCTTCGTTAAAAATCATCAAATTTAGTTTTCCTACATAAAATTGTTCATTATATCCCGTGGAAAAGAAGAAATAAAAATGGTCGAGCTCAGATGCTCAGTAAGGGTATAAAATTGAAATATGTAGGTATATCATTAAAATTAGGGTATGAGAACCTAATCGTGAGAATATAAGATCATACCCTTGATATCAAAATTCATGAAATCAACATTTTTATTTTGTAAGACATGAATCATAAATAAATCAATGAATATAATCCCTGATATCATAACATTAACAATAGACATGAATTTAAAGAATACACATAATCATATAAATTTTTTAAATATATAAATAGTAACTTGTTCACTCATTAAATTAAGTGCATGAAATCAAGCCCTTGTATAAACAAATGGACATGGAAACAATGTCTACTCAGAAAATTATGGACATGAAAACTAGGTCCATGCACAAAATTGTGAACATGAAACCAGGTTCACGCACAACATATATATCTTATAAGTTATTCAAAATTAACCAATATTTTGAGGTAGATATAGGTCCCACCCTTCACATAATGAAATCATTCTTATGTGTACCAAAAAAACATAAATCATTCATCAATACATATCCCAAGATAAAAAATGGGTTTCTTAATCATCATTCCATCATAACAAAATTAATGAAAGACAAATGGATTTTATAAATAGGATTCCATCATAATAATAATAAAACTATATGAATAATAGAGAAATTATATTGGAAACATATATTTATTAAATAATCTCATCTTAGATAGAATATAATTTTGATAAAAGACATTAAATTAATTCTTGAGGAAAATATCATATCCTTTTAAAAAACGTTGAATTTACTTAAGACACCACACAATTGTAAAACAAATAGATTTATTTGAAAATAACCTTGAAATCCTGTAAATTAATCCACATGTTAATATGGTGTTATGAAATCATCAAAATACATTCTTTCCATATAAGTTAAAAAACATTCTTCTCATACTTTTCCTATAAAATTCAAAAAGTACCTCATTTGGAAAGGGAATGATTATTTTCAAACCATGGAATAAAAATTGTTAAAAATTAATTTAAACATCCATAGGAGGATATTAAAACATTTTATGAAATATTTATTTGAAAACAAAGACATTAATTATAAATAAACCCCATTAAATACTCACATATATACAATCTCAGATAATAATGAGATTGTGAAGTTATAACTTACCTTGTTCCTTGAATCTCTTTGTACTCATACAATATTCCTATATAATAAATATAATTTTATGATAAATCTTTTAAAAAATAATATTTTTATAAAAAATATGATACATGGTTTTATTATGACTAGATATTACCCAGTTGTTAACGATCTTATGTTAAGGTTTTACTTTGGGTAATATTCGCTTTGTTCTTCGCATGTGTCTTAATTTTTTTATATCATTTGTCCTGGTACATATATAATGATTCAAAATATATATCATGAAATAAATATCATATACATCCAATTAGTGTATATTTTAATAATATATAGAATAATGAAGTATGAAATGGAATTCATTGTTCAGGGAGACAGCTAGCCGTACACGCATGAACGTCGTTTCTGTTTTAATTGTCGTGTTGAAACAAAGTATATAAATTAAATATGAATATATATTTATTTATATATGTATAATTATTCTAGTATAATTTTTATATAATATATTTAACTAAACCCTTCATTAAAACAATCAATATGGTGTGTGAACGAATCACATCATTTGAGGGGGTGGTAATCCACACTTCCTAAAACAAGATTATCGTATTAAAACTAAATGGAAAGTAAAATGGTATGAGTTTTGAAAAGTAATAAAGAGGAATAAATAAATAATAAATATAATATAATACATATATAAAAAAAATTTCCAACATAATGGCCATAATAATTATTGGTAAAGGAAAAATGAATTATCATATTTTTGTGAGCCCGTAATTCGTTGTACATGGAAACAATATGTTCAATATCCATTATATGGAGATGTGTGAAAGTGTAGGTACAACCCATAGAATAAAAAAATCCTAGTATATTTAGGATACTTGTTTTTTATAGCATAATTGAATATGGATATTTGAGGGGTGGAGAATGAAAATAAAGGAAATGAGCTTGGTAGAAGACATTACCTTTTAATCGGGTAACTCCTTTTAGTTTGTGCAAAAAGGATTCATTGAGTTTCCATATAACAAAGGAGAGGATACTAGAATTAAGTTGGGTAATTTGGAATCTTATTTGATCAGAGTATGGGCGATCCAATGATCTTTATAGGTGTGAGGAAGTGGGTAGAGGTGGTTCCCTTTTATAAGAGGGAGGAGGGGCACTTTAGAAAAATCTGAAATTATTAATTTATTATAAACTAAAATGAAATAGAAGAAAACGAAAATAATTTCATAGTTTCGAATTTGAGATGATATAATGTTTTAATATCATCAACCAATAATTTTTCGACATGTTTTTCAGTCAATTAAAACCTTATCTTTTTAATTTAACACTTAGTTATTCAGTTTCATTTTAAATGGGGTAACAATTATTTCAATATTAAAAGGGTGAAATAATTAGTTATCTTATGTAACATAAATCATAAATAAACGATTTAGATCATTATACTTGATATAATAGAAATATATAATTTTTTAAACTATTTATGATTTTTAATTAATTTAATAAAACATTATTTCTTCAAAAGAATAATAGTGTCAATTTTCACACTATTCAATTAATGAATTTTTAAAAATATCAAGATAAGATGTTATAATAGAAATAATTTTTTTATTAAATCCATATCAGGTCTATGTCATCTATAAAATTCATCATACATGTTGATTAACTCAAATTTTATTTATTTTAATATTTTTAATAATATTTATTTGATATTTCCCTCAATAAAATAATTACTACATAAATTTTTTGTATTCATTTAATATAATTATTTTTTGGGTAAAAATGAAAAAAAAAATCCTATGATAAACGTAAATCTACTCGATTTATTTAGAATAATTTTATTCAAACATATCTTCTGGAAAATCCAACATTATAAATGTTATTCTTATAAAATTATGAATGTGACTACTTTAACATCACATTAAATAAAATAATATTAGTGTCAAAATCTCATTAATATGGATCCAAATAGTAAATAACTCATCCCTATGATGATTATGGTCTAAATATAGTATAAAAATGTGAATTGGTTATGTTTTTGTGACTTTTTATGTTTATTATAATTTAAATAATAATAGTTTTATTGATTTCTCATCAAGTAATTAATTTATATGCCATCAAAGTATAAGTATTTAATGTAATTATCTATTTCTTAAAATTTAAAAATAAATTAATATCATAAAGGAAAAAAATTAGATTTCAAATAAGTATTTATAATCAAATTTAACTTCATTATAACATTATATAAAAAATGGTTTACTTGTTATAATTAGTATGAGACATATTTAACTTTTCGTTAAATAAAATATATTAAATGTCCTAATCGCATCCAATTAGCTTATAAATGGTATCAATTAAACCCAAGGATGGTTTAGGTCGAAATAAACTCATAAAATCATTTTAGGGGAAGTGATAAGGTAAATTTATAATATTTTATATACCCTTAATTGCATGATTTTCCTTTTTAACTTATTAATAGAAATTACTGATGTTACTATTCATAATTCCCAAAAATAAAATAATTCACTTAACATAATATTGTACTACATATTCCAAATATGGAATAAATTATATAAATATTAAAGTATTGAGGTTGTAGTATTTAATTTAAATTTAATCTCATTGTCAGAATGAAAAACGGGTTTTTAAAACATTAAACATTAAAAAAGATTGAAATGTTTTTATATATGAATTCAATGTAGAATTAATGAAAATGAAATAAATTATATTAAATAATAAAAATATTGTCTATTTATACATTTAAACTAGGTAATACTGTAATTAATCAAAAAATTATTTTGACGAAATAAGGGGGTTTCAATTAAAATTTAGTGTATTTTACTATTCATCACACATGAATTTTATCAGAAAAAGATCAAAAATTGATTCAAATTAAATATTTATATCCCACTTCCAAATAAAATTTTTATGTTGTTAAATAGAATATAGAAAATTCTAAAAGACTATATTTAAAATGGGTGTAGCATCAAAATGTTGTAGAACTTCAATTTATTAAATTTATTTCTCTTATCTAAAAAAATTGATTTTGTTCTTATATCATTTTTAGAAAACATATAATATAATTTTTAAACACAAAATTGAATATTATATATATATATAATTAATAAAATCCATCAAGAGTGATTTCATTATTTTATTTTCATTTAAATAGGTTTTCAGACTGAAGATAATATTGTTTATACCATCCATTATAATGAATTGGTTCTGAAGTAACATAATAATATTTAGATGTTAACATAAAATAAGTCTTTCATGAAATTCATTATATCAGATGTACAATGAATTGTGTTTAACAAAATCCAAGCATATTGTTACGTATACCACATGCTAATATGGTGTTGCGTAAAGTGCAAGCTAATATTAGTGAATCATACAACACAAGAAATAAAATATATTAAAATGAATATATCTAATAAAATCTAGGGGTGTTACATTATAACCCCCACAAAATTAAATATTCTATCAAAATTCATTGTGGTTGTAAAAGGATAGAGACACACATTGAAAAAACTAAGTCTTCCATTTAAAAAGAAAAATATGGAAAATAACAGTTACACAAAGTAAATCATAACTAGGTCTATATATTGGAGAGCATATGTGAAGAATGGGTAGGGAGGAAAATCATTAATAATCATAAGTATTGATACAGATCACATATCATAATAAATTTAATGATCCAGTGAATGTTATCAATCACAAAACCATAAACAAAATCACTGTGAAATAGATCATTGATATTAACAAAATTTATGATAATAAAACACCCTTTTACATAATGATACCTTTTTCAAATATAAGATAATTTTCATGAGAACATATACCTACATTATTTCAGTATAATATCATCATTGGTTGTGCCTTGAACAATTTCAACTTCATATTTTATTTATAGAAATGAATTTGAATTTTTCATTCCTAAAGTGTTTGTAGATCATCCAATCCACAAATAGAATTATAGGTCATTCCATTTGTCTCAAAAAACGTCTAACATAGGTTATAAAATATGAATAAGTCCACCTATAGTGAGATAATACATTAATATAAGAAACTTCATCTGAAGTATAACTTATTCAATCCATAAATGTATAACCTTATAATCCATCCAAATAATGAAAATCTGTAACTTTAGAAAGAGGTGAACTAAATCATCTTAACATTTATGTCTCATATCTCATAATTCAGTTTATGGTTTTTACATTCCATACATGTTAATACTTTAATCATTTATTCTATTTACCATACATCCTTATTGAAAACATGTATGTTTCCATATGCTTAAGTACAAAATGTTGTAAACTACATCCATGATAGCATAAGGCACTTTTCAACAATCCATAATATGTTATAAGGAAATAATTATTGTATAATTTACTTAATCAAGTCCAACATATCATTATACAAATTTCATTTTCCCATTATCATGCTCATATTAAGGGTTATCCTCCCCATAATCATGTCTTTTCAAAAAACATAAACTTATTACCTGAATCACAATTCTAGTTTACCAGTACCATTCTAGTTATTATCAAAAATACTTATGGAAATAAAACAATGCACCCATTCATTAATGTTTCATTATTCCATAATACCCTTAATGTACGTCCACATCATTATTCTATAATTCTAATACATAAAATCTCAATCATCCCACAACATCATTATCATACTCTAAATGTCCATTAACGACTTCATTCAATTTTACTTTATCATTGTCTTTAAGTGGTTGTTGACATTGATCATCATATATAACCCTTGGATATGGGATTTTGTTAGCATAATGCGACATTTTCATGAACATGAATCATTGAAGTTCTTCGTGGTGAATTTTCTTGACTATCCACTCAATTGAATGGACTTTTTACATCACTCTAACACTTATTTGTTCGATAGACATGCTTCATACACATGAACCATCTTCTTGTTCCATTCATGAATTCCCCTGAGTGCTCTTTTATACATTTTTGGAAAGTATGATGTCGAGACATTTTCTACTCTATTGGTGGAAAATCACTCATGTTTCCCTTAATCTTTATATTACTTTTCTTATCACCGGAAGCTTTTGAGTTACCAACTTCCTTTTCCACTTTTAGTTCTCAATGAATTACTTCTTCTTAGATTCCATAGTCCTTTATGGATAAAGCCTTTCAGAGACTCAATTTTAGGACACCAAGGAATCAGTCAATTTTTATTTTAGGGCTATGGAATAACCCATAATATTACCTTTCATGTCATGTAAAACATGCTTCAAAAGTACCAATAGATTCATTTTCCTTTTTCTTATGCTCAAGGAATTTCTTCTCTATCTTTTTTCATTGAATATGAGGGAAGTTCTTACTGAAAAATATCATTGTAAACTCTTCCCATTAAATATATTCAATTTATTCTTTATCCATCATGTTCTTAATAAGTGTCCACCATATATTGGATTCACCTTCACGATGGTAAATAGTCAATGAGACTTTTTCTTGTTCGGAACACTGAAGGACAAAAAATATCTTTTTAGTGGTACCAATCTATTATTCAAGAAGAAGATGATCAGAAAAACCACTAAAATAAGGGGGATGTTTCCTCATAAAGGACTCAATTAAATTTTGTTCCCTCCTCTAAACATTTGGAAGTACAACGTGATTTATAGCTTTTGTGAGATAAGTTATAACATTTTTCATTACAGTTACCATAACAATTAGTTGCATAGAAGGAAAATAATTGCATTACTGATTTTGATTATCATTAATGTGCTTCCTTCAAGTTCCAAACATTGTCTAAAACCCGATAACAATAATGTGGGAGGAAAAAATCAAACTAGGAAAACAACATAATCTAGGGGTGTACATTAAATATATTCAGGTTATTCCAAGATTCTTCATGATCCTTACCATAACTCTATGATGATAACCTATAATTAGACTTATCCTTAGAACATCCCTATAAAAAGAATATAAATATATATAGGGATCACACTAATGTTTTCTCATCATAGTTTCCAAATGTTAACAAAATCATTGCTCTGATATCAACTATAATGACCCATGCTTGGCGTACATGGACATTACATTAATTTTAGGAAAAACATAATACATTAAACAAGAAGATACCCAAAGATCGTATTAGTTTAGTTCCTTTGGAATCTTGTAACACATTATTCTATTTTGGTGAAACATCATAACAACATCCATAAAAATCTCCCCCTTTATTTTTCCTACCAAAAACTATTCTTTATGTCATAGGTAATCTAAAACAAAAAAGGGATGAGATCTAATGATTAGTAAGGGTATAAAAAGGAAATATGTAGGAATATCATGAAAATTAGGGCATGAGTACACGATAGTGAAAATATATAATCGTACCATACATATGAAGAATCATGAAATTAATATTGGTACTTTATAAGACATAAATTAGAAGGAAATAAATGGACATTATCTATGAGATCAAAACATTAACATAAGATATTAAATTATGGAATACACATAAATGTGTACCCTTTTGAACATGTAGAAATAGTATCAGTTCCACTCATTAAATAATGGACACGAACTCAGGACCTTGAGTAAACATATGGACATGGATACTATTTACACTTATAAAATTATGGACATGGAAAGCATGTATATGCATAGAATTGTGAACATGAAATCAGGTTCACTGATAACGTATATATCTCATAAGTTATCCATAATTACCAAATGAATTAGAGGTAGATATAGGTCCCAACCATCACATAATGAAATCATTCTTACATGTTCCAAAAAAACATAAATCATTAATCCAATAAAATCCCAAGGAATAAAATGGGTTTTTTTAATCATCATTCCACCATAGCTTAATTCATGATAGAGAAATGGATTTCAAAAATATAATTCCATCATAAAAATACTAAAATCATATGAATAATAGGGATAGTATATTTAAAACTTATATTTATTAGATACGTTCATCTTAGATGGAAAATAATTTTGTTAAAACACTTGAAATTAATTCTTGAAGAAGATATCCATTATTTTTCAAAAACATATTCTTCTTAAAACACTGAAAAATATTAGAAGAATATTTTATTAAAAACAATTACCTTAAAAACATGTAATTTTATCCTCAAGTAAAGGAGATGTTATGAAGGTGTCAAAATACTATGATTCCATATAAGATTAAAAACATTCTCCTCATACTTTTTTTAGGAAGAGTCAAAAAGTACCTCATCTGGAAAGTAGAAGATTATTTTCAAACCATGTAGTAAAAATGGGATAAACTGAAATTAATCATTCATAGGATAATTTTAAAACCATTTATGAAATCATTTTAAGAAATGTTTTACATGGATGATATATAAACCACATTAAATACTTACATAGAAACAGTCTCTTATAATAATGAGACTATGAAATTACTTCTTACCTTGTTTCTTGACACTCTTCATAGTCGTAAAATCATACTGTATAATATATAAAAATTTATTATAAATATTTTAAAAAAGAATATTTTTATACATAATACCATATATGGTTTTATTTTGACCTTATATTACCCCCTTTTTGATGATCCTATGTTAAGGTTTTACTTCGTGTAATATTTGATTTGTTCTTCGCACGTGTCTTAATTTGTTATATTGTTCATCCTCATACATATATAATGATTAAAAAATTTATTCCATGATATAAATATCATTTAAGGATATTTCCTATATTGTAATAATCTATATCATAAATAATTACAATGTGGAATACACAGTTCATGGAGTCAGTAAGCCGTATGTATGGATGAACGTTGTTTCTGTTTTTATTTCTATGTTGAAAGAAAGTGTATAAATTACATATATATATATATGTGTGTGTGTGTGTGTGTGTATCATTATTCCAATATCTTTTTTATCATATAATTTCATTAAACCCATTATTAAAATATTCGAGGTGGTGTGTGAAGGAATCACATCTCTTTAAGGGGGTAGTAGTCCACACTTCCTCAAACGAGATTATTGTATTAACACCAAATGGAAAGTATATTGGTATGAGTTGTAAAAAATAATTAAAAAGCATAAATATATAATAAATATAATATAATAAATATATAAAATGTGTTTCCACCGTAATGGCCACCATGATTAGTGGTAATGGAAAAATGAACAATCATCGCTTCTTGAGGCCGTAGTTCGAACTACACAGAAACAATATGTTAAATATCAATTTGATAGAGGTGTGTGTAAGTGTAGGTTTAACTCTGATTATTAAATAATACTATTATATTTATGATAATAGTGATTTCATACAATAATAGAATAAATATTGTGGTGGTGTGGATAAGGAAAATAAAGGAAATGATCTTGAGAGAAGACCTTACCTCTTAATTGGGTAACTCTTGTTGGTTTGTTCCCAAAGACATCCATTAATTGTCTTCTGTAGAAGGGAAGTCTCCAAGAAGGAATGGAGGTAATTTTGGAGCTTATATGATCATAGGTTGGGCGATCCATATAGCATGAGAGGTGTGAGGATGTGGGTAGAGGTGGTGGGCTTTTATAAGAGGGTGGAGGGGAACTTTAGGAAACTTCAAAACTATTAATTTATTATAAAATAAACCCACAAAAAACTCCAAATGACATAGTTTATAATGTTAGAATATATATGTTTTAAATTTCATCAACTAAAAATTTTTTTACATGTTTTTGTTTCATTTTAACCCTCTCATTTGAATTTAACACTTAGTTACTCATCATCATTCTAATTAGGGAATCAATTATTTCAACATTGAGAGGATGAAATATTTACTTATCTGATTTAAATAAAATCAGAAATAAATAATTTAGATTATTTAAAACGTTTCATGATTATTATATATTTTTAAAAATGTTTTATTATTTTTAAATAATTTAACAAAAAAATTCGTTTTGACAAAACAACAAAAGTGTCAATTTTTACACTATTCAATTAATGGATTTTTAAGAATATCATGATAAGCTCTTATGATAAAACAATATTTATTTATATCCCTATAGGGTCTAGGTCACCAATAAAAATTACTTTACATATTAATTACCAAAAATTATATATATTATCATTTATTTAATAATATTAATTTGATATTTCCATTAATAAAATAATTACTACATTAGTGTTGTGTATGTATATAATAAAACAAATTCGAGTAAAAATTAAAACTAAAATACTATGATGTATATTGATATATTATAATTCATTTGAATACTTTATTTGAATTTATCTTCTAGAAAATTGAATATTTATAATGTTATACTTATTATATTTTGAATTTGATAACATTAACATCTGTTTAAATAAAATAATATAAGTGTCACAATATCTTAAATATGGCTCCAAAAGGTCAATAACTATACCCTTCTATTATTAAGGTCTTGATACACTAGACCCATAATAACTAGACAAGTGTTTGGGTGTTTTGATGGTTATCAACATTTTAATAATAATTGTTTTATTGATTTCTCATCAATTAATTAATTTGTACATCATCAAATTATAAGTCTTTAAGGTAATGAAATATTTCCTAAAAATTACAAATAAATTACCATGATAAATAAAAAACTATTATATTTAAAATATTTATTTATAATTGAGTTTATAATCTATAAAACCCTATATATAAAATGGTTAATTTTTTAAAAGTTATGTGAGACTTATTTAACTTTTCTTTAAATAAAATATATTAAATATCCCAATCTCGTCAAAGTGGCGTCCAAATGGTATCATTTTGACCCAAGAATAATTTAGGTAAAAACAATTCCCAAATACATTCATATTCATACATGTGTTAATCTAATTTTATAATATTATATTTACCCTTAATTCCATGATTTACCTTTTTACCATATTAAAAAATATTACTTATGTTACTATTCATAGTGCCTGAAAATAAAATAATTTTATTAACATAATTTTGACCTAATAATTCCAAATATGGAATATATTTTTTAAAATTAAAAACACATAATTTTCAGTAATTAATTTAAAATTAATCCAATTTTCGGATTGAGAAATAAGTTTTTAAATGTTAAAAGGTTGCAAAACATTGAAATGATTTTACATATGAATTCAATTTAGAATTAATATTGATGACTAAAATTATATTAACTGATAAAAATATATTCTGATTATACATTAAATTAATTCAATACTATAATGTATCCATATAAATTTTTTCAATAAAAAAATTGTTTTCAATTTAAATTTACTTCCTTTTAACTATTCATCAAAACATGAAATTTGTCCAAAAATATTAAAAATACATCAAAAGTAAATTTTTTCATTCTGATAGAAAATGAAAATTTTTATTTTTTTTAAATAGAATATATATAATTTTCAAAAACTATATTTAAAATGGGTGTGCCTTCAAAAGGTGACAAAACATAATTTTTTTAAATATAATTCTTTTATCTGAATTAATGAATGTGTTCTAATATCATTTATAGAATACATATAAGATAAATTTTAAACATTAGATTGAATATATTATTCATATCTTACATTAATAAAATCAATCAAGATTGATTTTTGTTATGTTAAAAGTTACCCTAGGACTTTTTCCATTTCTTTATGTCTTCGAAATCACAAACACATTTCTTTATTAATTCATTCTATCTTTAAGGAAATTTATATGCAATTTTTTTCCTTTGTATAAAAAAATATATATGAATTTTCGTTTTTATAGTTATTTCTAAAATTAGTTTTCATATGTCAGAATAGTTACTAGATCAAATCGGTTGCTTAATCGAAATTAGAATCTTTCACTTTATCAATTCCAAATCATTCAGAAAATTGAATCTGATTCATAGTTCCTTAGATTCTAAATCACTCAAAATATTGGATCCGGTGAGTTTTTTAAATTCTAAAACTTCTAGATTTTCAATTCCAATTTGATGTTTCTTAAATTCAAGTTTTCATAGAAAATTGAATCTCAATCCCTTTCTTAGAATCCGGTTCTCTTAGTTTTTCTAATCTGATTCATGTTTCTTAACTTCAATTCATATAGAAATACGAATTTGATTCCATGGGTTTTTTCAGTTTTGATTCTCAATAATTTCTATATCCGGTGATCATCATTCTTAGGATCTGATTTCATATCTTTCTTAATATTTTCATAACATTATTTTTGTTAGGATATTTCCTTAATGTTATGTTATATATCTTTCTTAAAGATTCAATATTTCTTTAATATAATCTTTATTACATTCATATTCTAACATATTATTGCAAAGATGATGTGACTTGTGATAGTTTTTGTTATCTAAATGGTGTTTTTGTTTTAGTTAAAATATGACCATTACAAATGCCACCTATCCAAGTCCCTTCAAAATTTAATGAAAAATATGATCGTTGGAGGAAAATTAGACCATTGGAGATCCCACCTATAAATATTGAATAATTTAAATGTGATCCTAGTTGTGATCATTTGGGAGAATAGAAACACATTGAGAGCTCTGCTATAAATTCTTCATCAAAAAACCTTAAAGAGTTTATGTATTCTACCGCTTGTTCCACATACCTAGATCATCAATAATATTTTTTTTGTGATTCTGATTATTTATTTATACAATCTAGTGATTCTAAGGTAAAAGAAGATAGATGTGTCGATTACCAGCTTAATTAAGGTCTTCTATTTTAAATTAAGTTAGATGTTTTGAGAACCTTATAGATGGAGGGCTTACGGGGATAGGAAGATAGATATTTATCTTTTTATCGAGGTATTATCCTGGTATGGGTAATATAGAATTTCCTAAAATTATAAATCCAAGGATCTTTATACATGGTTGTTGGATACCTTTCTCATTGGGTTAAAATATGTTATTATAATTTTACTACTTTTTTAATTAAATTTTATTCTATTCCACTGCATAATTTTTATAAATATAAATGATATCTTTATTACACTTTCTTAGTTGTAATAAATCTAATTTAAGATTCTATATTCATTTATGTAGAATCATTCTTAAGTATACCCGTGTTATTATTTCTTTATAATATCTTAGTATTCAGACTCTGGGGCCTTTTGATCACTTTATTAAATATAGTAGAGGGTTTTTTAATGTTACTAGTTTAAGTTTGTTGAACAACATTTTCTTAATGTTAAAAACAAATGTTTTTAAACATACTATTCACACCCTCTTGTAATTGATTATATACATATTTTATTTTGATCCTAAAATTTCAATTATTTAAATTATTTTAAATAATTTTTCATAAGAAAGTTAATAATGTTCATAACTTCCATAATATTGAATAGGTTCCAAAGAAACATAATAATATTTAGATGTCCACAGAAACTCAGTCTTCTGGGAAATGAATTCTATCAAAAGAACTAGATATTGTCTGTAACACAATCCAAGCATAGTGTTTCACATAATGCAAGTTAAAATTATGTTGCGTATAGCATAATCTAATCTTGGTGTACTGAACCACACAATATATCAATGAAATTAAAATGAATCTATCTCATAAAATATCTATGTGTTACACATAGTTCCTGATTGGTGTTTTTGTTTATATAAAAGAATTATTAATATATAATATAGAAAATCATAATTATAGGATAATAAAGAATACTGAATGATTAAAAAGTTTATTTATAAATAATTCATCAATTATGATAGACTATAGGATGATGAAACATTTAATTTTTTTTACTTTTATGATGATGATATTACATTAGAAGGCTTTTTTCGAGTATGTGTAACCCTTAGTTTTGATATGTGAAAATGTTATTTGACAAAGAATTATCTTTTCTTGTGTGGAAATAATTGCAATGGTATGGTAATGATTAGGGTTTATATGAACATTGATTTTATGTTAATTAATTGTTATTACATTAGAGGATTAAAATTGTGTGGTTTGAGATAAAATTTGAGGATAAAACATGTTATAGTTATTTTTTAGTATTTTATCTCATATTGGGAATGTTATAATAATATATAATTTTAGGAAAAGGAAAACCCTTGGGATGGGAGAAAAAACACTATGAGAAATAAGGCTGTGGAAATCGAACCCACAACTTATGTAAGATAAGGAATTATCTCATAACACTGGCCTATAGAAAGTCCCTTGTTATTAGGTCATTTTATTTTTAGTTAAAAAATTTGATAAAATAATAATAATTTGATTTTGGGAACTTATGTTTTATCAAATGGAATCTTTTGGTATTTGAAAATGATTGGGGGATAAAGTGATAAATGTTATTTTTGAAGATATTCACTATTTTTGGAACATTATATTGATAAGAAAAATGAATACTATGGGATTTTATTTGATGAGTAATGGTTGAATTTTTTTTGGAATAGTATATGTTTTTTGTGGACCTTTAGAAATTAGGGTTATTTAGAGAATTTTTAATCCTATATTGGAGAATATGTGATTTTGGAAGTTATTATTTTTGGTATGAGACATTAATATTGGTTTATATTATTTAGAGTTAAATGTTATAACTTATCATATAAGATTATTTGATTAAATGCTTCTGAATTTTTTGGATTTAATCTTTTTTATAATTTTTTTTGAGGAATTTTAAGGATAGTTTTACATTGAATGGTCTATGATGGACTTTGGGTATTAACATTTAATTTTGGAGATTAAAATTATTCATTATTATTTTAATGTTAATTATGTTTGTGTAATTATGTTATCTTATACTAAATTTTTGGTTTTGGTTAATGTTTCATTACTGGGTGAATAGATAGTTAGTCTTTTTTAGATTCTGAAATTATTTAGAAGTGTATTCTATTTCTTCAATCATGAAAATTTATTCTTAAGTACTCATAACTTGGAAAAAAAATATATGAGTTTAAGGTATAAATTCACAAAAGGATGAACCTCTACTTCTCAAGAAGGTATGTTTATTTCTGTTTATATTCTATGTAGTAAAAGTAATCCTTATCATTAGGAATAGGATATTAAAAAAATCTACTTATTTTTATTACTACAAAGTCAAAGATTTTTTCACCCAACATAATTTTTTTTCTAATTGTTGACGTTCTCTTAGTGATATTTTCTACCACTCTCTATTAAAACAATATGGTTTGTTTTTGGTCCATATCCATGTTTTCCAACATAGAATTCTAGTATGTGTTATCTCAGGTGACCATTGTAATTTACTTTCTTTATTTCAAATTAAAAGTTTTTTACACAATTTTTTCTTATGTGGGATTTCAATGAAGTAATTTTGAAAAGTGAAACATTAGTTATCGAGCACAAATTTAAAAATTACGATGATACAATTTTTAAAAGGGGGGAAAGATGTGACATCTCAAGTAATTATAGAAAAATAATTGTTCATATTTATTAATAATTATGTTTTAGATATTAATTTTTCTTAAAAAATAATGCAATGTATCATAGCATACCCAACAACGAGTTTCTCCAAAATCATATTTTACACACAATATTGTGTTATACAAAAAAATAAAATTTCATTAATATTGTTATTTTTCAATGTAGTTATCAAATATCCATTATAATGGTGGGAATAAAAATTATTATGTGAATTATTAGAATATGGTTGCAACATTATTATGTAATTATTCATTGGTTACCACAATAATTAGGAAATTAAATAAAAACCAAATGAATATAAAGGATGTGTTTTTATAAAAACTATTTAAATGCAAATTAATGAGTTTATAAAAAAAATCACCTTTTATGGACATTAATAATGAGATATGTAATTATTATATTCAATATATTGTTTAGAATTTATATTATATGATTTATAGACTTTATATTAGAAAAAAATACAATTTTTCGTATAAAATATGTATTTTAAAAAGAAAAAATACTCTTTTACCACCTTTGGATAGAGAACCCATTTATAATATAGTTTTTTAAAAATTTATATGTTCTATTTGTAAAAATAAACATCTTATTTTTATGTAAGAAATCAAATTTAGTTTTGATAATGTTTTTTTATTTTTCTAATACCTTTCATAATTGAATGAATAGTGAAAAATACAGCCTTTTAATTCATAGATGATTTTTAATCAAGTTTATTTAAATTGTTAGATTGTAATTTTAAATGGTTTAAGGTATAATTAGATGATGTTATTAACAATTAAACCAATTTATTTAATTGGGTGATTCTTAAAAAAAATTATATAGAAAAACTATTGGAACACTTGAACGTTTTACTTAAAAAACATATTTTCTTGATCCATCAATGAGATTAGTGTCAAAACTAATTTAACCACTTACATGAATAGGATTTTATAAAATAGGTATACACAGTTTTACTTACTATGAAACATTAGGTCCAATAAGATCAAAATAATATTTGGTGAATATTGACATTAGTATTTCATTTACCCCCATTAAAGGTAAATAGAATAATTATGAGAAAAACAGAATTTATAATATTATAAAAATTACCCAAGCACATTTAATAATCTTATTTAGTGATTTAGTATCTTCCATGAACGTAATTGGGCATAAATTTTGACATTTTTAATCCACTTGGTTGTGATTATGACATTTATAACATTTAAATTAAAGTAATGGAAAATATGTCATAAATATGTCTCTTCATACTAAAACCATTTTAACATGGGATTATATAAGTTATAGTTTCGAAAACGTATATTCATTATATGTATAAAAATATTACATACTTCATGATTATTTATTTATTATTATTTTTAAATAAATAGTAAAATTAAATAGTGAAAATTAATGAGGGAGTATTTGATTTATTAATGAATTTTTCAAATAAATGATATTAATAATATTAAAATAACTATAATTTAAAATATTTTTTACCATTCAAGAATTTTATAGATGAATATGAAATTTTATGATAGTGTAACATTTTTTAAGAGTAATCCGGTTGTTATGTGTTTTTTTAAAAATCTTGTAATGAATAGAGTCAAAATTGACATAATTCACATTTTAAATTATAAGATACCTTATTAAATAATATAACATTTATAAAAATAAAATATTGTACCAAAAATTTTATATAACTTTATAAATGTCATTAATGTCTTATTATTGGTCGTTTGACATGATTTTGTAATTATTTTAACTCTCAAAGTGTAAATTACTTGATAAAAAAGTAAGAGTTTAAAATGTGAAAACAAAACGATAAGGATTAAAAATAAATAAAAACATGTATAATTCTCATTGTATGATTATATTTTTACCACCAGTCATACTATATCATATTTGAATAAACTTGTACCCATTTTGAATCAAATATTAATTTATATTAAGTTAATATTTTTAATAATTTCAGTGGTGCCCCACCCCACTCCTATATAAAGGCACCATTTCCTCTATATTACTCAAATTAAAAAAAAATTGGATAGGATAATATCTACCCCAAATAATTAATATAATACCTCCACATATTCTTGAGGTATTATTTTAGGCATAACACACTTCCTAGACGTGTTAAGTTGTTAAGAAAGGTTATCAATAGAAGGAAATGTAATGTTTTTATTTAAGTATTTCTATATTATTCCTTCTTCCATTTCCATCAATTATTATTCATAAATGAAGAAAAAAAAATTATACTTAATATAATGATATTTTATTATGTTAATTTAATCACCTAAATCTATCTCCACTTCCATTAAATGAGAGAGGAATTAATTGTTCGTGCATATGTGTGAACTATCACCAACTCAAACCGGTCTAATTTGTTTTCTTTAACTATATCATGAATGGTCATAATGTTGGAATTAATTTTCATATGTTATATTCATGATATAGTAATCATTATAATATAATAGTATATCAATTATTTTCATACTTTCCATGCACAAAAAAAATGATAACATCATTCATTCGTACGGATCAACTATCACCTCCAGGAAAGGATGTGACTCATTTTTTAGTAATTATATAACTTGTATGATATATATAAATGTATTCAAATTATCAATATTATATTAATTCTTTTATAATAATTATCTAAATATAAAATAATACTTATCTTCATTCCATAATGATCAATGATAAATGGAAAACATTACTCATGCGTACATATGGATGTTTGTCCCCATTATTGAAACATTGTTCATTTATCATAACCATGCTTAATTAATTTATTTGAAAGTATAATTTATCTATAAAAATGTTAATAATGTGGTGAATATGATTATTTATATTAATGACTTATGACCACATGGACTAGTGACATAAAACCTTGTTCATTTTCAACTAAAGTAATGAATATCGACAAACATCCAATATGAATTTAAATAATTATATAATTATTATAACATGGTAATAAGTGATATAAAAGAATTAATAAAATATTAAATGGTTATAAATAAAGTATAAATTAACATAATTTTATTATTCATGAATACCAAAATTGTACATGATGATTCAGACTCACGGTAAAGATTTTTTTCTCAATCTTCATTATTTGGGGAATATATTGATGATATGCACCTTATTATTTATAAGATTTATATACCGACCCTTTGAAATTCTATATTCATATTATTTCTATACTCATATTATCTTATGTTTTTTAAAATGTTATACTTGAATGTGTCTTATAATTTAAATGTTCAAAATGGTAAGGGCCTTTCTTTTAAAAACCTCTTATAAAGTTACTATTTCAATAATTTTTACAAAATGAAAAATAAATGTTCTCTAATAAGTAAAATATGAATGTAATTACTCGATTTTATGTAAAATTTATTTTTTTATGTTTACTTTACATTTTAATATTTTGTTTTAAAAACGAGTTTTCATTTTTGAGTGTGAAATTATTTAAAAATGAAATACGATTTGAAAGTGGAAGTTTTATTTTTCCTATATACATGTTTTATATGTTATGACTATGTTATGGAACTAGGTAATTGAATATATATACAGGTGTTTCCATGATAAACCATGCATGGGTGCGCCCATGATAGCTCTGTAATGCATTGTGTAATGATACATTGTAAAATGATAAGGTTTCTCCTAAGTGATTTTGAAAATATACTGTGATGGGTTTTCCATATATAACAATGATGTTTATATCCATTTTAGTTGTTAAAGCCACAATGTAAGTATGATAACGATGCCACAAGTTACCTTTTCTATTTATGATTTCTATAATGTTTTTCAATAATGTTATGATTTTGTGAGGCTTGTTTAAGATCTTATGTTTTATGGTCCAAATGTATGATATTGTGAGAATGTTTTCATGATTTTAAACTATTCATTGACTAAGGATTAATTTCCTTATATATATATCCCATACTGAGATTTTTATTCTTATCCCATGTCTTAAATTGTATTTAATAGGTCTAAATATTGGTAAAGGAAAAAAAGATGTCATGATGAGTTAATTGACGATGTGTCTTGAAAAGAAATCAAGTTTCATTTTAAAAGGGTTCTCTTGAGGGAATAAATGGATACTTTTTAGTACTATCCACTTTTCTTTCTTTTGTTTTTTTAATTTAATAGTTATGGGCTAACACTCAAGAATACTAAACTTAAAAGATCCTAAATTTGAAAGAAATTAAATTCCTTACTAAAATTCAATATTATGTAATGATTAAGGATAAGGCCTTGTAACTCAGTTAATATCCAGCCCACCCCTTTTAGAGTTGTTATATCTAAGTGTACCTTATCAATTGGAAAATCCACATTCTATTATTTGTATAGGTATTTATTTTTTATGAAAACCACACAATATATACCTTTTAAAAGATACAAAATTTTACTATATACATTTAATTACCCTCATATTTTTCTATAATGTGGTATAATCTTATCTCTAAAAAAACTAACCCTTCCTATAAAACTAATTAAGATGGTTAGGAAATTTAATATAATAATATTTCATCTTTTTTTAACATTTAATACATATCTAAATATTAAATGACTGGAATTTATGTTTTGGAATATTTTGATACGTCTACATATTTAAATTATTTCAAGAAAAACCGAAAAATTTCCCCAAATTTTATTCTCACATAGTAAACATATTAGACATACCGTATTTAAAACCGTAGTTAATAACCTAGAAAAAGAAATAATTACAAATGGTGAACTCAGATTCTCATTATTGATAAATATAATATTTATCAATCAATAATCATAAGTGGGTATATGAAAAAAATTAATTGTATGCATACATGATCATAACATAAATGGATCATTAGTAATAAATCATGGAATAATGATTTTTATAACATCATACATAAGTCATAACTACGCAAGATCACCAATAGCTAATCATGAATCATGATATCGCATCATAAGAATAATATGTATGTTTTTGGAATACTAAAACACAAATAAATAATTTATTTATACAATTTTCACTACCGATACTATCATAGTGGATTGGGTTCACTCCCCAATCCATCATTTCCCTAGCCATGGTTCACCCCCAAGACTTCCTTTTTCCTATATCCCCTTACTGAACTGGGATCACTCCCCTTTCTAATATATTTTGTCTCACTATACATCTATATTTACCAAATTCATTTTAAGGATTTATATTTTCTATTCCACTCATAACTTAAGGAAAATAATATATATGTGTTCCCAAATATAAAAAAAATTGGTCATCTCATTATCTCACAACCCATGGAAAATATTTTTTTTCAAAAACATTTCATAATTGTTTCATTGAAAAACCCAAAAAGAAATTAACAGGCCATGCAAAAAATTCATCATCATCATAATAAAACATCGAAATAAATAATTAGGATGGTATAATATGATCATATCAAAGGTAAGTCAAATACAACATTAATGGATATTATCATAGCTAAAAAATTCATTCACAAGATCGTTGGAAAAATTCATGAGAAAAAATAGCCTTTTCATTTTAAAATATCTTATTAAAACTTTAAAATTTTCATAACAATATTATAGAAAAATATTTCTTTGAAAATAACTGTGGAATCATGTAATGGAAACTTTAAATATAATAATTTTCATGATAGTAGTAAATTCTATTCATTTCATACACATTACCTGAAAACATTATTTTTCCACATTTGTAAGAATTAAAAAATGCCATCATTAGATAAAAAAAATTTATAAAAGAAACCTTCATAAACCATTATAAATAAATTCAATTATTTTTTTAAAAAATAAATAATTTAAAATTTTCAATATAGTTAATAAATTTTATAAAATAATTTTTTAGACTGTTTATATGAAAGAAAAAGTTCATTGACTAAAGAGGAAAATTGTTTGGGTTCCCTTTAAAAAGGTTTACATGATCAATTTAACTACCAAATAGAGGAAAATTATTTTAATACAAAAAATCCATAAATTTAATAATGATAAGAAAATATTTTTTTCATGGTTAATATGAATATAATTTCCTCCTTAGTGATTTGAAATTGATTATCCTAAAAAAATAAACTGAAACATAAACCCATGACCACACATATTTTCTTTCATCACACATGTTAAAATATCCTATATTATAAATAAATATATTATATATATATATATATATCAGAAAAAAATTCATATATAATATAGTATTTATTATTCCATTATAATATTAATGTATACTTTAATTAACATATTCTTCATTAAAATGAACATTTTTAGGGAAAACTGGTTTGTTTTCCATGGAAGTATCAGTTCTATGGTTCCATTACATACACATTTTCCATGGTTCTGTAATCTAAAAAATATTATCTATTTAATATGAATCATAATTATTAATTTTAATACTAAATAATTAGTTAATGTAACATTTCATGAAATAAATGCCACATCGTTTTATGGATGTGATAATGCACTTATTCGCACAATTGATGATATTTTTTCCAAACAAAATGAAATGTAAGAATGTAGATAATATTGATTAATTAAAAAATAATAATGATGATAAATATAGAATACATGAACAGTAATTTAATCATAATAATTTATACTGATTGAAGGTGATAAAAAACAAATCATATCTCTACATGTAAGGTGGTAGCCCTAATGTATACACGAGAGATACATTATTTCTAATTTTAGGTAATGGAGGTGAAAAATCGTTGATACATAAATATAATAATAATTCAATATAATGAATATATTTAATCCATTATTTTTGAGTGGATGACTTATGTTTATATGAGGTAAAATATGATATAAAATTCAATGTTCTTAGTTAACAATTATATGTTTTCGTTGCTAATAATCCTTGGATTTACACCATAATCAATGAAAGGATAATATTATGATCAATATAGGACAACATGGACATGAGGAGGGATTTTATGAAGGTATTTGGTTAGTTTTTTAGATACAAAAGGCTCATGATGTGTGAGGATGTGAGAAGAGGTGGTGTCCTTTTAAAATATAAGGAAAGGAATCACTTGGCATTTTTGAAGGATTAAAATATATTAATGTCTTAAATAAGAAAAATGGATCCGAATTTAAATAATTTCGAATATAGAATGACCGAAAATTGAAATTTAGTGACAAATAGGATTGAGACATATTTATATCCATTTTAGCATTTATCTTTTTAGAATACATTTTTTTAACCATTTTTATCCTTTATCGAATAATGAATTTTAACCTTAGTAACTATTCATGATGACAAAAAATTATGTTTAGAATATAATATAAAATTAATTATGAAGATTAAAAATATTAAATAATTTTTTGAAATTAACTTCTATAAGTTGTAGATATTTATTATATAATAAACCTAGAAAACAAGATGAAAATAGTTTTTCAGAAAAATGCATTTTTTATGTAATAAAATAATTTTACACAAAAATAAAGAATAATGTATATTTAAATTGAAATAATTGGATTATGTTTAATAATATAAATAATTATATTGTAAAAACTATTAAATTAGAATATTATTGAATTAATGAATGGATATTTTAGTATTCTATAAATCAGTATTTTATCCATATTAACTAAAAAATTAATTATTTTAAAAAATTGAAAAATTTCCCCATACCCTAGTTTTTTTATGGTAACATCGAATATGATATAATTTTAGTAAAATTAAATTTTGAAAAGTAGTATAAAATAATTATAATATTCATGCATAAAAATCATTCAAAACACATTTTGAATAATGTATAGTTTTTATGCACAAAATGGTATTATTCTCATTCATTTATTGATAATAATAAATAAATAGATGCTAAAATATTTGATTATATGTATAATAATTAGATTTCATTAAAATAAATTATAATAATTAAACAAATTAATTTATTATTATTTTAAAAATTGCATGCATAGAATGATTTTTTCAAAAAAACATATCCTTTTTACATTCAAATGCTACTATTTTAATAAAAAACCATTTGATAAACATTGTATTCATTTTATAAAAGTATATAAAATGAAACTTCTAAATTGTAGTTATTGTTATTCATACTTTCCAATAAAATGCTTTGGTGATAATCATTAATTTAAATAACAATAACTCAATAGTATATCATGGTTCGTTTAAACTCAGTGTTTGATGAAAAGATTGAAATAAAAGAAATTAAATTAATATAAGAAGAAATATATAATAAAAATTTAGGGTTCTACATTTTATTTTCTCTAAAAAATAGTGATTCCAGGTATGATTTTAAAAGAATTCATCATTATAGTGACCACCAGTCATACATACATTACAAAATTAATTCATTGTATCAAAATTAATCCCCGATGAATAATTCCTCTTCATATGTGTTGTTCCCTTTACAACAACATGTTTTCTACAATAATCTAATTTCATCCCATATATATAGAGCTTCTTGAATTTTTTCATAATAATTTTATTTTATTGTAATCAAATTCCCTAGGCATAAATATCCCGTAGAACCAACGTAATCTAAATGATCTTAATATTTTTGTTTTTGTCATAAGATGTACAGATATTATTTTTTCCTAATGGTTCTCTATAACCCCAATATTTTTGGCACTTTTGGGAAAAATTTCTTATGTGATGTACATACATCTTTCCCTGAATAATGGTGGATGTCATGGAATTATTATAATTCAACATCTTTATTGTTTTCTAAAATTTCCAATCACATTCCATCACTATAAAGTTTTCATATCTAGAAGTCATCAAGATATCAAATAAATATTTCCTAAACACTGAGACGATGGATTCACTATATGATCTCAAATAATTTTATCTTCCATTAATATTTTTATTTTAACAATGAATTAAATATAAAATATTTTTGGTGTCATATTTATTCTCAATATATAGGGGATTTATTAACATTACATCATCTAGATTATTCTAAATGACATGAAGATCTAGATATTTTAGTATGTCAATGTTTTTTCATCTATTACTAATGTGAACTTCACTTCTCAATCGTTATTCCTAGTTTAAATTTTATAAAAACAATTTTTAATTGACCCCACTAGAGAACAATCTAAATAATTTACCATTATTTACATCTAAATTCAAATACATGACCTCCATGGATACTTTATATGAATTATTTAAAGTAGGGAACTCCTTGTTCATAATAATTTTAAAAATTTATTCAAAAATTCATAAGTAGAAAAACATTCTTTTGTTAAGGAGATTTTTTCATTGAAATTTTGAACTGATTATTCAATTAATTTAAAAATATTTATAAGAGTGTTATAATTGTTTTCTTCCTAGGAAAAAACTTTTCTGATGAATTAACATATTTATCGTGGTTTGAAATTTCAGAAATCATTCCTAAAATATAAAAAACCAAATATTCCATATCATTATTTCGGATCCTTTATAAATAACTCGTAACAAAAAAAATAAAAGTTAATAAGTGACTCAAAAAAGTCATATTACAAACATTATGAACTTATTTAACAAGGGTAAAATTAATCCATATATTTATTATTATATTTACCACTATGCGTACAATGAGATAAGGTTTTTTCATCTTACTTTATTAAAAAATTTATTTTAACATTCCCCTATTTTATGCCTATTTCTGATGAACCATTTGAGGAATCAAACTCTATTTATATAAGAGTGGTAGTAAATAGCCCATACTATTTTATAATTCAATGATTTTAATTATTCACATCATATATAGAAAAAAAATACAAGTGCAATAACATTAAGAAGATATTAAATGGAACCCAATTCTTTTGAATCATATCAATATAGTTCAAAATATCTAATAAGAGGTAACCTAAGATTTAATACCAACTGAGATACTCAGTGGACCCCACCGAAACACTTTGGAAGGTGGTGAATCATGTGTTTTCTAGGTTTTACCAGTATTAATATATTTTATATGATTTTCAACCCTACTTACCAGTTTTGAATTATGCATCAGTTCCATATAGATTTACATAAAACCTCATGACTTCTAATATAAACCATATTTATATGGTATAATTTATCCACAAGGTTAGACCCCTTATGGAAAACCTATTCCATGTCTCACATATAATGTCTAATTAAATTATTCTCCACTTGAAAAATTTTAAAAATAGAAGTGGCGTTTGTTAGTAATCATACAAAAATATTAGCACTTCATTCTACAAATATGATAACACAATATTAAATAAGTGACTACTTATACCCTCATAGGTTTATTATCCTATTATCCCTTAGGTTCATCATCATATTCCTCCACCTTATGAAAATCTCTATATTTATTGGAATTTCATTGTACCAATAAAGATGATTTTCTTCCTCAACAATAGAAAGACATCAACTATATTCTATTAAACTCCCTCATTAAATAAAAATCAATCATAATACATTATTAAAATATATTTATTTTAAAAAATAATTTGATGGTCTTAATAACTCACACTATATAAATACATCCAAAAATATATTACTCATGAATTTTACTCAATAGAAAACAATATGAATATTTATCACGGTAATGTATATTGAAGCACACATGACTTCTCGTGATTAGTAAATACATTTTCCTTGATATTAGTTTTTAAATGATCAACTTATATTACTATTCTTATCATATTCTCTATATCCTTCACATGATTATACTTCTTCTCCATTATCATTCTGAGTTATCTCAGATAATCATAAATTGCACAATCATTCAGAAGTAAAATTTCTTCTCCTTTATTATTATTGACTATATCAAATGGTCACATTAATATGATAGTATACACAACATTTATCTTCTTTTCCCAACACTGTATATTTTATTTCTAGAAGAAAACGAGGTTCTAATACAAAATAACCACTAATAAGTTCCATATTGATGTTTCAATGATTCTTATACACTCATTCTTCAACTGAAGGTGTATTCCTGTAATACCTTAATTTAATTATCTTTATATATTAAAATTATTGAATATATTGTTATTTTTTCAACCCCCGTCATGGACTAATAATCTTCTCCACTATATAACATCCACAATGAAATTCACACATCAAATATTTATAGTTGTAAAGTAATATACAACACCTATATCTATTGTGTAGAACTCATATTTCATCAAGATATATTCCATTAAAATTAGTAAAATGACTAAACTATAACATATAAAAAATTAAAAATCATTAAATATTCATTTTAATTCAAATTGGATCATGTTATAAGCTTGTGGACATTGATTTTTAGCTTGTACTTTGATTATACAATGTCATCATTAATATTGAAAACCTATTAAATTAAATTTCAATATCATGAAATAAATATAATAGTTAAACCAATAATATTTTATTTATAAAAATATAGGATCATTTTATGAATATAAATTATCTTGTTATAAACTAAAAATAACAACATAATATGCTTAATATTTATATTTTTTTCAAAATAAATGAATTTTGGAATCTCCCTATTTAACTTTTTCTTGATCTTCGTTGCACAAGAATGATGATCATATATAATTTCTTATTAATAATAGATCAAATATTATTCTATTATATTTTTATGTTTTTAAAATGATGGAAAAAATATGGAATCAACCCATATCATTTAAATAAAATCGGATTCATAAATCGGAAATTTAGTTTTTCATCCAGAAGAACATAAAACTTTTCTTATTTGTTGGAGACTTTCATTGGGAGTATAAAATGATTTCACTCATAAAGAATTAGCCTGAAGACTTAAATTCAATAGGAAATGTAAATATAATAACCCTATTACACATGAGTTAGTTTTTATTTTTTTACATGGGTACTATATACAAATTATCACATCCCAAAAGATCGAATAGTTCTGTATTGCAGGTTAATGAGGTACATATTTCATGATTACATTTCATTTAAAAACAAAAAAAATCTAAATAAAAATTACTTTTACAATAAAATTATTCCCCCTATAATATCCAATAATATATATCATAAAAAAGTTTTGAGATTCATTGGAAATTTAAAAATAGGATAGGGGAGTGGTGAGATGCCCAGTAATGGTATCTGTACTACAAAAGCTATAATGAATTTATGAAGATAAATGAATATGGAATGTTAGATAATAGAAAAAAATATTTTATTTAATCTGTAACATGATAATGAAAATTAATATGGATGGAATAAATTTTGGACACATAATTCTATAGAAATAATAAAAAGGGATTTAATCTTATTCGAGGATTTCATAACTATTCAAATAATCACTTAAACATGGAGCCAATTGAATGATATCATAAATAAATAAATTATAACAAAGAAATCATTAAATAACTCCATAATGATAATATTAATAATCTCCAATATCATATGCATTCTTACAATTCTGCATAATATGACATACTACATAAATATGCAAGGCCTTGAAAAATTACCCAAACTAGTTTTTCTCAAGAGAGTTAACAATGCATTGAGGGGAATAGATGACCCTTACCATTTGTAAGAACATGAATTTTTTAGAGATACCTCAGTATTTTTTAGGTACTATTTTTTCATATATTCATAATTTTTTTGGTTTTTATCTTGGGTTTTCATTTGGTGAATTTTGAGGAAAATGGAAGAAATAGTTATTATGCATGATTGGTGCACGGTTAAATAAAATGGTGTGCCCCAGTCCAAAAACCCATGTAACATGGAATAGTGGTGGTTCACATGGATGGTGGACATTTTTTTAAACCATTTCCCCCAAAAAGGAATGCCATGAACCAAAAAAATACGCACATGATTTGGTCAAATCATGTGCCCCTACCCAAGAAACATGCATTATATTCTTAATGGCCCAAAAATTATATTTTAGTTTCCCAAACCCCCTATTTTAACTCCTATTAGATCAAAATTGACCCAAATTCATTCTTTATTTATTTTGGAGGCTCCATGATGAATTCAAAAGGATCTCAACCATTGTTATTAGTGATTTAAATCATTGATAACTGATATGAGCTTCTCTGAGTAACAGATCCCATTCCTGATTGTTTTTTCTTTACTCTAATGTTGTTCTCTCATTCATTAAGTGATGTAATTATCTATTTTATTAGATCTAGATCCTTATTTGGGGGATCTAGATCTTTAATTAAAGGATCTTTGTTTTTTGATCATGGTTCTAGTTTTTAGATCTAGATATCGTATTACATTGTTATTTTACATAAATCAGGGATATCCGTTAGTGATAGTTCATCACCATTCATGATGTAGGTGGTCTAAAATTAAAATCCCAAAGACATTAATTCTATTATGTGTATGTAATTTCATAATTTCTATTTGATCCTTATCAATTCAGTTATGGGTTAAATTAATTAATTGGGTGAATAAATTAATTTAGGAAATTGTGAAATTATGGATAATTAGATTATATATATCAAATAAGTAATTGTTGATTTAATTATGAGGTATTGATATTTTTGAACATGATTAATTAACTATTAAATAAATTTATGGGGTTGTTTTGGATTTTGAAATTGTGACTTTGGATAATTAATTGATGAATTAATTATGGCGAGATTGAGATTGTTGAAATTTAATAATTAATTATCAAATAAATTGCTATTATAATTAAGTTGTTAAAATTGAATAAGAAATTGTTGAATTAATTATTAGATATTTTGTGACTAGGAAATTGATTGAATGTAATTATATAATTATTTAATTAAAAATGGCACTAATGTAGTTAATTGATTAATGAATTAAAACATGGACGTAACATAATTATTTAATTATTGAATAAAATTATGGGATGTATGGAATTGAGTAATTGACAGATTAATTATAAATATTTAATTGTTTGAGTTAGATTAATTTATTTAAGAATTAATTAGGGATATTTAATTAGTTGAGTGAGGAAAATTAATTGACAAATTAGTTGGGGATTTTTAATTGGTTAAGTTATAACTATTAATTAATGAATTAATATGGTGTATTGATTCAATTAAATGGGAATAATTAATTGATGAATTAATTATATAGATTATGTTGTTTCAAAATTGAATAATTAATTAGAGAATTAATTGAAGGGAATGATTTTTATTAATTAATTAGGGGAACTAATTAATGAAATTTACATGAGCAATTAATTGGTATATTTATTGAAGGTAATGAGTATGATTTATTAGTTGTGTAATTAATTTATGTTATTAACGTCAAAAAATTAATTGGAGAATGAATTTAAGGGAATCTATGCGATTAGTTAATTGAGGAATTAATTAATTCATTTGATATGAACAATTAATTGGGAAATTAATTGATGGGGATGAATTTGACTATTTAATTGGTTAATTCATTAATGAAATTGATCTGAACAATTTTTTTGGTTAATTAATTGAAGGGAATAAATGTTATTATTTAATTGTGGAATTAATTAATATAATTTAGGTGAATTAATAATTGGATAATTAATTTATGGGGTTAAATGTGATTAATTAATTTTCAAATTGATTAATGGAAATGATTTGTATCAAATAATTTATGAATTAATTAATTGACATAATGTTGTGTTTTTTTGAGTTGGATTAATTATTTGGTGAATTAATTAATAGTCATTATTGTGAGGGTAAAATTGAATAAATTAGATTAATTAATTGGTACATTAATTAATGTGAATTGATGGTATATTTAATTGATAGAATATGATAATTCGTAGTTGAATTAATTATGGGACAATTAGATTGGTGAATTGGATAATTAATTCTTGAATTAATTATATGATATTAAGAGTGTTGATTTGAGAAAATTAATTTAATAACTAATTATTAAATATTTATATTTTTGATTTGAATAATCAATTATTTAATTAATTATAGGATATTGAGGTTGTGTATATTTATTAATTAATTAATGAATTAATTAATTGGATTTATACACTAAATTAATTTTGGAATTAGTTAAGTGTGATTTAAGTGATAAACTAATTGTTGAATTAATAATTAAATTGGTAGTATTAGTTTTTTTGTTGACTAGTAGAAATCATGTTATTAATTAATTGGTGAATTAATTAATTTAATTGATGTGATTAATTAGTTGTTGAATTAATTTATGTTATGATGTGACTATTTAATAGTTTTATTAACTAATAATATTGATGTGATTAATTAATTATTAAATTAATTAATTTTATTTATGTGGTTGTTTAATTTTTGAATTTATTAATTGATTGAGATGATTAATTAGTTATTGAGTTAATTAATGTGATTGAGGTTATCAATTAATTAATTAATTAACTAAGGAATTGAAATGGGGAATGGTACCATGGACATTCAATTTAGTATTGTGAATATTAACTTGTTCATTCAATTATGTTATTATCAAATGTTGAATGGTAACATGGACATTCGGACAATAGTTATGAATGATAACATGCTCAATAAATTATTTATTAATAAATCGTATAGGGTAATATGGAAATTCGGAAAATGATAAATAATGGTGTCAGGGTCATTCAATTATGAGAATTGATGAATTGTAACATGTTCATTAGTTTTTTTGAAATAAATATTTGTAACATGGTCATTCAATTATTTGTATAAATGAATGGTCACATGGTCATTGATTTGTAAAAATAAGAATGGTAGCATGGTCATTAAATTGTTTGAATAAAGTAATGGTAACATGGTCATTCATTTGTGTAAATAAAAATGGTAACATATACATTCACAGATGTGATATCCCTTTAGAATAGTTCAGATTCAGACACTGGATAATGTAGGAATTAATGTATGGGTGTTTACTAGAACATAAGGGTTTATCTGGTTAAATATATATTTATTAATAATGTGATAAATATTTTCTTCTGAATTGTAATTATATATTTAAAAAATTATATACAGTTGATATTGTTCGGATATTGTTTTAGATGCCATTTTTGGTGGCCAACTTTTTTGTACTCGCTCCCTACATAGGTTTCTTGATCAGTAACTAAATAGTATATTTTTTATCTCAACTGGATAAGGGAAAAGTCCATGTGTTAGATAGAAATGTTCGGTTCGAGCACGGATGTGGGAACTAGACGTGGTTTAGGACCCACTTGGTTGTCGTCGATATCATTACTTTTGAGTTTTCATATTTACAGCTGGAACGTACATTAGCATGAAATATTTATTATTCTTTCTTGAAATTCAACTTCCAGATTTATTTTTCAAAATATATTGGAATTGTTTTATGTATTTAGTTGATTTTTTGTTATTTATTTCTCTTGGTGTATTACTCTATTATAAAAAAGAGGGTATAGTATCTCAATGATCGACATCTCATACCATCACTGCTAGTCAAAAGCCTCTAGAATATGGGGAGGCATTCTTGAGGTAATGTGGAATACTAGCTTAGGGAACCAGTGTCTGTCACCTAGTTTGAGAAAGTAAAAAAGTTGTATTAATGGCTAATTTTCTTTTGTAAATTTTTATTAATATTTGGGAAAGGTAGATAGGATAATAGGAAGATTTGAGGCTTGGTTATGATCTTGGGTATGGGATTAGATACCATATGTATGGTGGAGAACCCAACTTCCCATTGTGGGATTATTGTTAATGTTGTTTGATGTTATAGTTGAATATTATTTCACCTTGGGTGATGCACATGTTGTGTGTTGTGATTATTGTTTCATATATGTGTTGATAACTGAACCATGGTATTGTATGGAATGTGAGTTGAGTGTTCATGCATCATTCTATGCACTCATGATTATTTTGTGACATGCATCATTTCAGGTAAGCATGGGGAAATAGGTTTTCGGTATGTTGTTGAACTTGAACTATTTTCTTGGTTTCGAAATTTAATTGAATGTGGTTACTAATATGGAATAAGAAATTATAAAATGATGCAAGATGATAATATATTGGTGTCTAAATTGGAAAACTGAATAACCATAATGTGTTCACCCACGTTAACCAAGACCATGATGTAGGATGTATAAGGGTAGATATAGTTCCATGGTTTTGACAATGTGGTGGTAAAAGGAGGGAAATACATTATATGGTTTTGAGTAAATCTATATTATTAATTGTGCTATTGTTTTTAAATAATAATTTTTTTTGTGTTTTTTATTTGGCCTTTGATGTCGGTAGTAATATTAGTGACAATTCTCTATTTTGTGAACTCAGTCATGGGTTTTTTGAGATATCTCTTGGTTTTGGATTAGTGTGGTGACATTTGGGTTGATGGGGAAGCCTCATAATCTTGACATATTAAGGTGTTTCCATAGTGGTATAGAACATAGGTATTTGAGGAATTTTGGTAGTGTTCACCATTGACTTCTTAGAATAATTTTTATTAGTGATGATCTTGTCCCTAACCATGTCTTTATCCTGAGTACACTGAGAAAGATTTGTCATTATGCCTAGCTGACTGAATGTGATGGGGTTGGATATGGGGTCCCATAGTGGTTCTGATTATAAAGCATTATATATAGAGCAGGATAGAGGGAGGTACCCCATCGACAGTTTATAAATGAGAAACATGTAAGGACCATGTTTAAATTACACAGGGAAAGTCCATGTGGGCATTGGAGGTGACAGATGTATGTACAATCTAGGATATTATTTATGGAAATTCTATATGCCAATACTAGGTGTATTATTCTAGTTGTTGGGAAGAGTGAGTATAGATATTAATCAGGTATATTGTGGAAGTTTATTTTTATACTGATGCATACTTTGAGTAGTATCTGATGCATGTTCTAGATCAAATTGAGAAAGTGTTGTAGGGAAAGACTAGAAAGATAGTACATGAGTTGTGGAGACATGGATGGGTTCATATGGAAGTATGGTAGAGATTATTGGATATGAGGGCTCAGTGGCCGGATTCATTTTTGGGTTGGATTCCATGAGGATCATGGGATTACAGATCAAAGAAGAGATGTTATAGGTGGGGAGATTGTAAGAACCAGAACATTTATAAGGATATAATGAGATTTGATTTAGGTACAACTTTTTCCTCACTTAAATACATTTTACGTAGGTTATATATTGGGTTCTATTTGTGTAAATTTTTAGGAAAATGGGAGAAATAGAGGTTGTTCATTGTTGGAATGTGGTGAGAGAAAACTGTGCACCCCATCCCAGAAAACCATGAAACCCTAGAATGTGGGGGTTTTACAGATGGAACACATTTTATGAAATCGTGCACCTTAAAAAGACAAATAGTTCCCCCCAAAAAACAATTGGTGCATGGTTGGTGCATGGCTGGGTCTAACAATGCACAAATACCAAGGAAACCTTGAACTATATTTTTAATGGAAATAAATTTAGATTTTAGTTTCACAAACCCTGTATTTTTACCCATATTCAACCCCAAATCAACCCCAAAGTATTCTCTATCGATTTTTGAGGCTCAGGTATGACTTCTTAAGGATTTTGACCTCTATTATTAGTTATTTGAATCTAGTATTGTAGATCTACACCTATCCCTATAAAAGATCCCAATATCGATTATTTTCTAGTTCATCTTCCATTCATCTCTCATTCTTTAAGGGATTTTATTCTCTATTTAATAGGATCTAGAGAAATATTTGGGGGATCTAGGTCTGGGAATTTTATATATAGATCATGAATTAATGGATCTTGATTTTTTTGATCTTGAATTTATATTTTAGATTTTGATATTGTTCTACTGTGTTATTCCACAAAAATTGGGGATATATATTAATGATCGTTCACGGGGAAGGAAGAATATAATTTAAATCCCAAATCCTTGATTTCAATTACTTGTATGTAACTTAATAATTTCTATTCAATTCATAGAAATTTGGTTACTAATTGAATTAATTAACTGTTTGAATTAATCAATTTAAAAAGTTTTGAATTTGGGGATAATGGGATTAGAGATGTCAGATAATTATTTTCTAATTATTTTTTAGTAATTGATGTTGTTGAAATTGATTAATTAATTATTATATTAACTAATTTCAATAGTTTAGATATTGAATTTGTGACTTGGGACAATTATTTTTTGAATTAATTATAGTGATATTGGGATTATTGAAATTTAATAATTAATTTTTGAATTAATTTATTAGTATAAAAGGGATATATCATAATGGATCAATTCCCACAGTTTAGGATAACTTTAGGTATAGAGGTCCCTAACAAAGACTGAAGCAACGTTTTTTATGAAATTTTTCGTAAGGGTGATATATAGCAATGGTTTTTTAAAACTATTGGTGTAGGCGTTGAATTATCTCAAGCCCACTTAGGCTCCTCCTCCCCTCTTCTATAGACGATCCCTACTGCTCCTGGACATCCTCATGTCTTGGTTCCCCTTAGGAATCCTCATCTAACCTCCTCTATATTCTTCAATTATTTTGGCCAGCATCCCACCTATGGAGACTTCAAATTCCTACCCACCACTGGTGACTTCATTCATTGTAACACCCCGAGCTTCCACGATACTCTTCTCATTCAATAATGCAATAGCTTGCATTGTACGCAAGTTCGAGTTCTAACACACCGCAACTAATCAAAATAGCCGTTATGAATAGTAATAACCACTTTTTAAAATTATAGGAATTTTATATTTCAAAATGGACTTTATTTTTGTATTCCTAATATTGAAATTAGCCTATGTTGAATTTTTTGTAATTTTATGAGAACTTCAAAATTTTTATGAATAGTGAAAAATACTTAAAACAACTTTATTAATCAAAATAATTCATAGTGATAAATTATACTATTGAGTGGTTTTATAGTATAATTAGAATATACTTTTACCATTTTATCCAATGGTGGTCATTAGAATTAATTTAACATTGAAATTGGACATAAACAATTGCCAATCTTTTGATATAAATTGTTTCTTAAAAACACGGTATTTGTTGTAACAGCGGGAATTAATTATAAAATTAATTAATGCAACTTATATGTTTGGAATTTTGTAAAATAGGCATCATTTTTGAATTTGGAATATCAATTATAGCTTAGGGTGAAATTTTGGCATTGTTCTGAAAAACTTCAATTTTTGATGAATAGTGAAACCACTAAGTGGTAGTTAAATAACTGATTTTTCGTTTAAATGAAATATTACCACTTCTGTGATTTGATTTTCAAAATTCCGACATACATGGTTGTCATTAAGAAGTAAAATGTGGTTCAATGAGATTAAAATAATTTTTTGGTGAATAGTAACTTTTAAGTTCTTAATCGCGATTAGAGGTAATTAGTGTAGTTTAAGGTAAAAACAATGTTTTAATAATATTATATGAGCTTGACACTTGTCCTACTCCTATTGGATGAGTCATGGCCGACCACGACAACCCATGGGTCAACTTGGGGACCCCATGGAGCCACTTTAGTTGGAAAATGACATTAATATATATTTATTTAATGTTAAAATTAAATTGACACAAACATGAGTTGTTTTACTAAAATATTTTTTAAGTGGGGTAAAAAAAGTCCAAATTTTGACTATAAATATTCATTAGAAAACTAAAACGATTTCCTACATCATAGTATTTTTTTTATAATTTTTAGACATTAAATAAATTAAATTATTTATGACATCATTATGATGCAGCGATGACCTCATTATTTAATGATTTAAATAAAATGGGAAGATAATGCAACATCCAAGGCTTACACTTGTCCAAAGACAATTGGATGAGGATATTTCGAACCCTTATCACCTTATCCTCGAATTATATAAGTGTGGGACCTTTATAATCCGAAAAGCATTGTGAAATAATGTAACATTTCAATCTTTCCAAAAGTGCCCCTCCTCTCCACTTATAAACGGCCCCCACCTCTCCCACCTCATTTACACTTTCAAGCCATTTGGCTCGGCCAACATCTGCCCAAATACTCTCCCAACATTCCTCCCTTACTCATAGAAGCCTCACATTGGGCAGAACTCTTCCCAAGGAAGCCTTTGGCTCAAATCAAAAATAGTTACCCGATTTTGAGGTAATGTCTTTTCTAATGTTGTTTTGTTTTATTTTTCTTCTCCAACCCCCTAAACTCTTTTTATTCATTTATTTTGTGACAACACCAGTATCCTCAATATACTAGGATGTTGTTATAAGAAGGATTCGAGCTACACTTACACACACCTACATCTAATGGTTAAAGAACATACGGTTTCTGTGGATGGCGAATTTCTGCCTCACGAAACGATGATTGTTCAACACTCATATAACACCTTCAAAGGTGGCCATTAAGATGTCACTATATTTATATATGATATATAATGTGTTTATGTTTTACTTATGCTTCTTTATTTTTCATTTGTGTCTTACCTTTATGGCTTCCATTATGGGTATACCCGATATCTTCATTTTAGGAAGTGCGGACTACCGCCCCCTCAAAGTGATTTGAATCGTTAATGCCATATGTGGGATGTATAAAGGATGGAGTAAATGGTATTATACACTATATTATACTGGAATTATATTATACATTTATATCATTATGATTTAGTTCCATTAAATATGAAATTCAAATGAAAGTAGCGTTCATGCGTACGTACGGCTTACCGTCTCCATGAACGGTGCATTTCATTTCTTACCTCTAAATGTTACGTAATATTATAAATGAATGTATATACTGGATATATAAGATATATATGACATCTAAATCATGAATATAATTCTGGATATAATGGATATTTCACCACATAAACAACTTGTAATTATAAGAGGCTTATTGTTGACTCAAGTACCAAAGATCGACAAAACGACCGTTATTAACTTAAATAATTACATAATCTTCATATCATTGTAATAAGTGATATAATAAGGATAATGAAATTAAAAATGGTTCTTAATAAGTTATATATTAACTCTAGTTTATTATTCAGGAGGTTAAAGAACGGTTGAGTCAAGTCAGACACGAGGTAAGGGAATTTCTTAACCCAACTTCCATTCTTTGGGTTAATCTCCTACTTTCAAATTATGTCATGATGTTATTATGTCCTATTTTGTATTTTTACTTTCTTTATGTGTACCTATAGTGAATACACATAATAGATCTATTTTATTTTAAAAATGATCTTTTTAAGGACTTCGTCTCAATCTCCTTTCATTGAGGCATATTTGGTTTTATACACAACCTTCTTTTATACGATGTATAAACCCCTTTGACTTTTACGTTTATTCAAAAGGAATCTTTTTTATACGAAGCGTTTTGCTAAACGACAAAAGGGAATGTTTTTCTTTCCGTACTTATGCGGCGACAACAACTTCTCCGCCGCCGTGACCATTATTTGAGTTTCGGCTTCCTCTACAAGCCATCATTTTCTTTTTTAATGAAAAATAAATACAAAGTTTTAACATTCTTTTATTTTGGTATTGAAAATGGTTTTGAAAGCGTTTTTATTATATCAATGTGTTGTATTGATATCTTGTGATTGAAATGTGGAAATGTTATGTTTCCTTTATGCATGTTTTATGTGATACGTTTATGTTATGGTTTATGATATGTTTAAACCTATTCATATGAGGAATGTATTGGAATTAATATGTGACGGGTGGAGCCCGCTATAGCTCCTCGATGCATCGGTAGGTCTCATGAGACAACTAGATGTGGAATTGGCGAGGCCCTTTCCCAATTTGATTTAGGGTTTTGGCCGAGGCCTTAATCATTTTAGATGTCTTGGCCGAGGCCTTGACAAAATTTTTCAGAATTTCCGGCATTATACATTCCCTCATTATGAAAGTGGTTATTGATATTGCATGTGATTATTCGGCCAGTCGAATATCCATGTGAAGAAGTGAATGGCATTATCTCATTTTACTTTTTCCATATTATGTTGAAGTTCAAGTTTAAAAAGCTTTTGTTTTAGTTATACATTGCTTTAAATGTTAATGTTTATTTATGAAAGCTTCCGCAATATTGTTATCCTTACTGAGCATCTAAGCTCACCCCTTTCAATGTTTTAATGTTTTCCAGGATTTGAAGAAGTATATTATGAATGACCTGCAGGGATAGTCTGAGGGGATATGAAGACAATATGTTGTTGTTGTTTTGGTTTACTTTATGATGTAATGTAACGTTTACAAATGTATCTAGTGTTTCCAAGGCTACTAAACTAATCGGTCTTTCGAGACTTGATCTTTTGTGATCATGCCAATGTTACGAAGTAATGCACCGACTCTGGGTAGCTGGGGTCGGGGCGTTACAGTTGGTATCAGAGGCAGTTTAGTACTAACCTTGGAAGCTAGATTTAGATAAACTCTGATTAGAGCACATAGCCCAAAGATAGACTTTGAGGATTAGTATAGAAGAACTTCCTAGAATTTTGGTATTATAGAGATGTTATGAGTTTTCCAAGAAATACATCCCTGTCTGGATACGAGCAGGTAGAGGCGGCTCTGGCACAGATGTACCTAGGGGTAAAACCCGAAAACACCGCTTTGAGCTAGACTCGAATGGGAACTGGTGCACGACAATGGGCCTTACTGCACTCTTGGTTACGACACTCCCGGGGGATATGCTTAGGATAATTCTCATTTTATTTACAAACCACTATGAAGGGTTATGAGTATATACTTCCTCAAAGAAAACATTTCTTTTTATGATTATGGATTATATAAATAAATAGTTCAATTTATGTAAAGTGTTTTACAAGTAAGGAATTATGTATTTTGATTCATAAACTAATCTAGTTTATGCCATTGTTTAGAAATGGCGCCTAGTAGAAGGAATGGAAACCGTATCAACGCACGAACTCCGTGTAGGGATTGCCCTCCTGATCAAGATAATTATTGTGTATCTGGAGATACAACTGGTGCTGATCAACTTATTACCATACTGGGACAACTCACTCAGGTTATGAATAATAACCTTACTCGTATGGAGCACCCTGATCCGCAACGTGGAGGATCAATGTTAGACCGCTTCATGAGGCAACAACCACCAACCTTCAATGGGAGTATAAATCCTATAGTAGCTGAGCAATGGATAAATTCCTTAGAGAAAATATTCCATGCCTTGGGGAGTAGTGAAAGGGAGAAGGTTGTCATGGCAGTTTACCGCCTCACTGGAGATGCCGATCAGTGGTGGTCGCTGATTCAAAACACAAAGGAAGATGATGACGTATCGAATATGGAATGGAGGGAGTTCAAAGATCTTTTCTTAGAAAAACACTTTCCTCGTGAACATAGAGCAGATATGGAAAGGAAATTTCTGAGTCTGAGGCAGAAGGAGGATGAGAATGTCGCAAAGTATGAGGCTAACTTTACAAGGTTAGCGAGGCATGCTGCCGATTATATACGTAACCCAAGGAGTAAGATTGATCGTTTCTTTGATGGGTTAAAACCATTTCTCCGTCGAGCTTTGGTATCACAATCCTTCTCATCATACGAAGATATTGTCTCGTGTGCTATCAAGACAGAAAAGGAATTCTCTAAGTCTTATGACAACAAAGTAAAGCAAGAGAAGAAGAGAACGGTGGAACAAGAGACAGATAAAGGGAAAAAGGGAAAGAAGGATTTTCCAATATGTGATAATTGTGGGAAGAATCACCCTGGTACTTGCCTAAAAGGAATGGGGTTTGTTATAAATGTGGAGAAAAGGGTCACCAGGCTCGTGATTACAAGGGAAAGAAAGAGGCTGTCAAAGTTGAATGCTACAATTGTAGAGAAATGGGTCATTATTCAAATGAATGTCCTAAGCGTCAGGGAAACTTACCTCAGAAAAGGCCAAGGGATCAAGGACAATCTTATGCTGTTACTACAGTTGAAGCAGAATAACTAATGTATTGGTGCTTTTGGACTCAAGGATTATATTCTGGTTATAAGAATAATGTAATATATATATAAGGATTGTACTGCAGTACTTGTTAATTTCAGTAAGGTTTTAATATGATTAAGGTAATCATATTTTTAGTATGTGACAATAAGAGAAACTTTTCTTTGTTTGGGGAATCTGATGTTACAATTGATTTTGGAATTTAGAGACCTTTTAGAGAAAGTCTGGATGAAGGTATTTTGGATAAATATAAAGGTTGGAGTGGATTAAGTTGAAATTTGGATAGTATTGTTTAAGGTTAAAAAATTTATGAAGATTATTTTTGGAATAGTATAGTACTATATTTTTAGGAAAAGGACAACCTGCAGGGTGGGGAATAACCCGTCGCGTCGGACAAAGCTGCAGGAATCGAACCCACAACCATAGTGCGACAAGCCTTTATTTCCTACCACTAGCCTACAGGAAGTCCCTGGTTATTAGAAAATAGTTTAACTAATCTAAATGGTATGTGTTAACATTTGGAACCTTATACAATTAGGATAAATAGAATATTTTTGAGTTCCGTTACCATTTGGAGTAAAAGTTGGGTTTGTGGTAAAAAAATTTTAACGAATGAAAGTATACATAACAAGTATGTATATTCCCTTACGTTCTTAGTAAATCTCATAAATAAATTCCTCAACATTATAAAAGGTAACTTAAAACAAAAATGTTGTCGGTTAACTTTTCCAACTGGGGATTCAATGACCGTTTAACCAATCACAAGTTTGTGATTTTCTTATGGTTAAACATTCTCCTAATCCTGTTTTCTATAACTCTCCATCAGACCTTGATGGTTTGTTTTTCTTCAATATCCATATTTTCATAGAATCCTAGAATGGGCTATATCGGGTGACCTTTGTACTTATCCTGCTTTCTTTTAATGTTATATATTTATTAACCTTATTTCCGATGTGGGTATTCCCCAAAGGTATTTTCTATTTTCAGCCTTTTATTATCAAAGAAAAATTTCAAATTGCGAGGACGCAATTTATTGAAGGAGGGGAGAATGTAACACCCCGAGCTTCCACGATACGCTTCTCATTCAATAATGCAATAGCTTGCATTGTACGCAAGTTCGAGTTCTAACACACCGCAACTAATCAAAATAGCCGTTATGAATAGTAATAACAACTTTTTAAAATTATAGAAATTTTATATTTCAAAATGGACTTTATTTTTGTATTCCTAATATTGAAATTAGCCTATGTTGAATTTTTTCTAATTTTCTGAGAACTTCAAAATTTTTATGAATAGTGAAAAATACTTAAAACAACTTTATTAATCAAAATAATTCATAGTGATAAATTATACTATTGAGTGGTTTTAGAGTATAATTAGAATATATTTTTACCATTTTATCCAATGGTGGTCATTAGAATTAATTTAACATTGAAATTGGACATAAACAATTGCCAATCTTTTGATATAAATTGTTTCTTAAAAACACGCTATTTGTTGTAACAGCGGGAATTAATTATAAAATTAATTAATGAAACTTATATGTTTGGAATTTTGTAAAATAGGCATCATTTTTGAATTCGGAATATCAATTATAGCTTAGGGTGAAATTTTGGCATTGTTCTGAAAAACTTCTATTTTTGATGAATAGTGAAACCACTAAGTGGTAGTTAAATAACTGATTTTTCCTTTAAATGAAATATTACCACTTCTGTGATTTGATTTTCAAAAATCCGACATACATGGTTGTCATTAAGAAGTAAAATGTGGTTCAATGAGATTAAAATAATTTTTTTGGTGAATAGTAACTTTTAAGTTCTTAATCGCGATTAGAGGTAATTAGTGTAGTTTAAGGTAAAAACATTTTTTAAATAATATTATATGAGCTTGAAACTTGTCCTACTCCTATTGGATGAGTCATGGCCGACCAAGACAACCCATGGGTAAACTTGGGGACCCCATGGAGCCACTTTAGTTGGAAAATGACATTAATATATATTTATTTAATGTTAAAATTAAATTGACACAAACATGAGTTGTTTTACTAAAATAGTTTTTAAGTGGGGTTAAAAAAGTCCAAATTTTGACTATAAATATTCATTAGAAAGCTAAAATGATTTCCTACATCATAGTATTTTTTTTATAATTTTTAGACATTAAATAAATTAAATTATTTATGACATCATTATGATGCAGCGATGACCTCATTATTTAATGATTTAAATAAAATGGGAAGATAATGCAACATCCAACGCTTACACTTGTCCAAATCCAATTGGATGAGGATATTTCGAACCCTTATCACCTTAGCCTCTAATTATATAAGTGTGGGACCTTTAGAATCCGAAAAGCATTGTGAAATAATGTAACATTTCAATCTTTCCAAAAGTGCCCCTCCTCTCCACTTATAAAATGCCCCCACCTCTCCCACCTCATTTACACTTTCAAGCCATTTGGCTCGGCCAACCTCTGCCCAAATACTCTCCCAACATTCCTCCCTTACTCATAGAAGCCTCACATTGGGCAGAACTCTTCCCAAGGAAGCCTTTGGCTCAAATCAAAAAGAGTTACCCGATTTTGAGGTAATGTCTTTTCTAATGTTGTTTTGTTTTATTTTTCTTCTCCAACCCCCTAAACTCTTTTTATTCATTTATTTTGTGACAACACCAGTATCCTCAATATACTAGGATGTTTTTATAAGAAGGATTCGAGCTACACTTACACACACCTACATCTAATGGTTAAAGAACATACGGTTTCTGTGGATGGCGAATTTCTGCCTCACGAAACGATGATTGTTCAACACTCATATAACACCTTCAAAGGTGGCCATTAAGATGTCACTATATTTATATATGATATATAATGTGTTTATGTTTTACTTATACTTCTTTATTTTTCATTTGTGTCTTACCTTTATGGCTTCCATTATGGGTATACGTGATATCTTCATTTTAGGAAGTGCGGACTACGGCCCCCTCAAAGTGATTTGAATCGTTAATGCCATATGTGGGATGTATAAAGGATGGAGTAAATGGTATTATACACTATATTATACTGGAATTATATTATACATTTATATCATTATGATTTAGTTCCATTAAATATGAAATTCAAATGAAAGTAGCGTTCATGCGTACGTACGGCTTACCGTCTCCATGAACGGTGCATTTCATTTCTTACCTCTAAATGTTACGTAATATTATAAATGAATGTATATACTGGATATATAAGATATATATGACATCTAAATCATGAATATAATTCTGGATATAATGGAAATTTCACCACATAAACAACTTGTAATTATAAGAAGCTTATTGTTGACTCAAGTACCAAAGATCGACAAAACGACCGTTATTAACTTAAATAATTACATAATGTTCATATCAT
Source organism: Viscum album (assembly GCA_963277665.1). Classification (NCBI taxonomy): domain Eukaryota; kingdom Viridiplantae; phylum Streptophyta; class Magnoliopsida; order Santalales; family Viscaceae; genus Viscum; species Viscum album. The sequence continues at coordinate 719,407,781 of OY728128.1, forward strand.
TGTAATAAGTGATATAATAAGGATAATGAAATTAAAAATGGTTCTTAATAAGGTATATATTAACTCTAGTTTATTATTCAGGAGGTTAAAGAACGGTTGAGTCAAGTCAGACACGAGGTAAGGGAATTTCTTAACCCAACTTCCATTCTTTGGGTTAATCTCCTACTTTCAAATTATGTCATGATGTTATTATGTCCTATTTTGTATTTTTACTTTCTTTATGTGTACCTATAGTGAATACACATAATAGATCTATTTTATTTTAAAAATGATCTTTTTAAGGACTTCGTCTCAATCTCCTTTCATTGAGGCATATTTGGTTTTATACACAACCTTCTTTTATACGATGTATAAACCCCTTTGACTTTTACGTTTATTCAAAAGGAAACTTTTTTATACGAAGCGTTTTGCTAAACGACAAAAGGGAATGTTTTTCTTTCCGTACTTATGCGGCGACAACGACTTCTCTGCCGCCGTGACCATTATTTGAGTTTCGGCTTCCTCTACAAGCCATCATTTTCTTTTTTAATGAAAAATAAATACAAAGTTTTAACATTCTTTTATTTTGGTATTGAAAATGGTTTTGAAAGCGTTTTTATTATATCAATGTGTTGTATTGATATCTTGTGATTGAAATGTGGAAATGTTATGTTTCCTTTATGCATGTTTTATGTGATACGATTATGTTATGGTTTATGATATGTTTAAACCTATTCATATGAGGAATGTATTGGACTTAATATGTGACGGGTGGAGCCCGCTATAGCTCCTCGATGCATCGGTAGGTCTCATGAGACAACTAGACGTGGAATTGGCCGAGGCCCTTTCCCAATTTGATTTATGGTTTTGGCCGAGGCCTTAATCATTTTAGATGTCTTGGCCGAGGCCTTGACAAAATTTTTCAGAATGTCCAGCATTATACATTCCCTCATTATGAAAGTGGTTATTGATATTGCATGTGATTATTCGGCCAGTAGAATATCCATGTGAAGAAGTGAATGGCATTATCTCATTTTACTTTTGCCATATTATGTTGAAGTTCAAGTTTAAAAGGCTTTTGTTTTAGTTATACATTGCCTTAAATGTTAATGTTTATTTATGAAAGCTTCCGCAATATTGTTATCCTTACTGAGCATCTAAGCTCACCCCTTTCAATGTTTTAATGTTTTCCAGGATTTGAAGAAGTATATTATGAATGACCTGCAGGGATAGTCTGAGGGGATATGAAGACAATATGTTGTTGTTGTTTTGGTTTACTTTATGATGTAATGTAACATTTACAAATGTATCTAGTGTTTCCAAGGCTACTAAACTAATCGGTCTTTCGAGACTTGATCTTTTGTGATCATGCCAATGTTACGAAGTAATGCACCGACTCTGGGTAGCTGGGGTCGGGGCGTTACAGTTGGTATCAGAGGCAGTTTGGTACTAACCTTGGAAGCTAGATTTAGATAAACTCTGATTAGAGCACATAGCCCAAAGATAGACTTTGAGGATTAGTATAGAAGAACTTCCTAGAATTTTGGTATTATAGAGATGTTATGAGTTTTCCGAGAAATACATCCCTGTCTGGATACGAGCAGGTAGAGGCGGCTCTGGCACAGATGTACCTAGGGGTAAAACCCGAAAACACCGCTTTGAGCTAGACTCGAACAGGAACTGGTGCACGACAACGGGCCTTGCTGCACTCTTGGTTACGACACTCCCGGGGGATATGCTTAGGATAATTCTCATTTTATTTACAAACCACTATGAAGGGTTATGAGTATATACTTCCTCAAAGAAAACATTTCTTTTTATGATTATGGATTATATCCATAAATAGTTCAATTTATGTAAAGTGTTTTACAAGTATGGAATTATGTATTTTGATTCATAAACTAATCTAGTTTATGCCATTGTTTAGAAATGGCGCCTAGTAGAAGGAATGGAAACCGTATCAATGCACGAACTCCGTGTAGGGATTGCCCTCCTGATCAAGATAATTATTGTGTATCTGGAGATACAACTAGTGCTGATCAACTTATTACCATACTGGGACAACTCACTCTGGTTATGAATAATAACCTTACTCGTATGGAGCACCCTGATCCGCAACGTGGAGGATCAATGTTAGACCGCTTCATGAGGCAACAACCACCAACCTTAAATGGGAGTATAAATCCTATAGTAGCTGAGCAATGGATAAATTCCTTAGAGAAAATATTCCATGCCTTGGGGAGTAGTGAAAGGGAGAAGGTTGTCATGGCAGTTTACCGCCTCACTGGAGATGTCGATCAGTGGTGGTCGCTGATTCAAAACACAAAGGAAGATGATGACGTATCGAATATGGAATGGAGGGAGTTCAAAGATCTTTTCTTAGAAAAATACTTTCCTCGTGAACATCGAACAGATATGGAAAGGAAATTTCTGAGTCTGAGGCAGAAGGAGGATGAGAATGTCGCAAAGTATGAGGCTAACTTTACAAGGTTAGAGAGGCATGCTGCTGATTATATACGTAACCCAAGGAGTAAGATTGATCGTTTCTTTGATGGGTTAAAACCATTTCTCCGTCGAGCTTTGGTATCACAATCCTTCTCATCATATGAAGATATTGTCTCGTGTGCTATCAAGACAGAAAAGGAATTCTCTAAGTCTTATGACAACAAAGTAAAGCAAGAGAAGAAGAGAACGGTGGAACAAGAGACAGATAAAGGGAAAAAGGGAAAGAAGGATTTTCCAATATGTGATAATTGTGGGAAGAATCACCCTGGTACTTGCCTAAAAGGAATGGGAGTTTGTTATAAATGTGGAGAAAAGGGTCACCAGGCTCGTGATTGCAAGGGAAAGAAAGAGGCTGTCAAAGTTGAATGCTACAATTGTAGAGAAATGGGTCATTATGCAAATGAATGTCCTAAGCGTCAGGGAAACTTACCTCAGAAAAGGCCAAGGGATCAAGGACAATCTTATGCTGTTACTACAGTTGAAGCAGAATAACTAATGTATTGGTGCTTTTGGACTCAAGGATTATATTCTGGTTATAAGAATAATGTAATATATATATAAGGATTGTACTGCAGTACTTGTTAATTTCAGTAAGGTTTTAATATGATTAAGGTAATCATATTTTTAGTATGTGACAATAAGAGAATCTTTTCTTTGTTTGGGGAATCTGATGTTACAATTGATTTTGGAATTTAGAGACCTTTTAGAGAAAGTCTGGATGAAGGTATTTTGGATAACTATAAAGGTTGGAGTGGATTAAGTTGAAATTTGGATAGTATTGTTTAAGGTTAAAAAATTTATGAAGATTATTTTTGGAATAGTATAGTACTATATTTTTAGGAAAAGGACAACCTGCAGGGTGGGGAATAACCCGTCGCGTCGGACAAAGCTGCAAGAATCGAACCCACAACCATAGTGCGACAAGCCTTTATTTCCTACCACTAGCCTACAGGAAGTCCCTGGTTATTACAAAATAGTTTTACTAATCTAAATGGTATGTGTTAACATTTGGAACCTTATACAATTAGGATAAATAGAATATTTTTGAGTTCCATTACCATTTGGAGTAAAAGTTGGGTTTGTGGTAAAAATTTATTAACGAATGAAAGTATACATAACAAGTATGTATATTCCCTTACGTTCTTAGTAAATCTCATAAATAAATTCCTCAACATTATAAAAGGTAACTTAAAACAAAAATGTTGTCGGTTAACTTTTCCAACTGGGGATTCAATGACCGTTTAACCAATCACAAGTTTGTGATTTTCTTATGGTTAAACATTCTCCTAATCCTGTTTTCTATAACTCTCCATCAGACCTTGATGGTTTGTTTTTCTTCCATATCTATATTTTCATAGAATCCTAGAATGGGCTATATCGGGTGACCTTTGTACTTATCTTGCTTTCTTTTAATGTTATATATTTATTAACCTTATTTCCGATGTGGGTATTCCACAAAGGTATTTTCTATTTTCAGCCTTTTATTATCAAAGAAAAATTTCAAATTGCGAGGACGCAATTTATTGAAGGAGGGGAGAATGTAACACCCCGAGCTTCCATGATACGCTTCTCATTCAATAATGCAATAGCTTGCATTGTACGCAAGTTCGAGTTCTAACACACCGCAACTAATCAAAATAGCCGTTATGAATAGTAATAACAACTTTTTAAAATTATAGAAATTTTATATTTCAAAATGGACTTTATTTTTGTATTCCTAATATTGAAATTAGCCTATGTTGAATTTTTTGTAATTTTCTGAGAACTTCAAAATTTTTATGAATAGTGAAAAATACTTAAAACAACTTTATTAATCAAAATAATTCATAGTGATAAATTATACTATTGAGTGGTTTTAGAGTATAATTAGAATATATTTTTACCATTTTATCCAATGGTGGTCATTAGAATTAATTTAACATTGAAATTGGACATAAACAATTGCCAATCTTTTGATATAAATTGTTTCTTAAAAACACGCTATTTGTTGTAACAGCGGGAATTAATTATAAAATTAATTAATGCAACTTATATGTTTGGAATTTTGTAAAATAGGCATCATTTTTGAATTCGGAATATCAATTATAGCTTTGGGTGAAATTTTGGCATTGTTCTGAAAAACTTCAATTTTTGATGAATAGTGAAACCACTAAGTGGTAGTTAAATAACTGATTTTTCGTTTAAATGAAATATTACCACTTCTGTGATTTGATTTTCAAAAAACCGACATACATGGTTGTCATTAAGAAGTAAAATGTGGTTCAATGAGATTAAAATAATTTTTTGGTGAATAGTTACTTTTAAGTTCTTAATCGCGATTAGAGGTAATTAGTGTAGTTTAAGGTAAAAACAATGTTTTAATAATATTATATGATCTTGACACTTGTCCTACTCCTATTGGATGAGTCATGTCCGACCAAGACAACCCATGGGTCAACTTGGGGACCCCATGGAGCCACTTTAGTTGGAAAATGACATTAATATATATTTATTTAATGTTAAAATTAAATTGACACAAACATGAGTTGTTTTACTAAAATAGTTTTTAAGTGGGGTTACAAAAGTCCAAAATTTGACTATAAATATTCATTAGAAAGCTAAAACGATTTCCTACATCATAGTATTTTTTTTATAATTTTTAGACATTAAATAAATTAAATTATTTATGACATTATTATGATGCAGCGATAACCTCATTATTTAATGATTTAAATAAAATGGGAAGATAATGCAACATCCAAGGCTTACACTTGTCCAAAGCCAATTGGATGAGGATATTTCGAACCCTTATCACCTTAGCCTAGAATTATATAAGTGTGGGAACTTTAGAATCCGAAAATCATTGTGAAATAATGTAACATTTCAATCTTTCCAAAAGTGCCCCTCCTCTCCACTTATAAAATTCCCCCACCTCTCCCACCTCATTTACACTTTCAAGCCATTTGGCTCGGCCAAACTCTGCCCAAATACTCTCCCAACATTCCTCCCTTACTCATAGAAGCCTCACATTGGGCAGAACTCTTACCAAGGAAGCCTTTGGCTCAAATCAAAAAGAGTTACCCGATTTTGAGGTAATGTCTTTTCTAATGTTGTTTTGTTTTATTTTTCTTCTCCAACCCCCTAAACTCTTTTTATTAATTTATTTTGTGACAACACCAGTATCCTCAATATACTAGGATGTTGTTATAAGAAGGATTCGAGCTACACTTACACACACCTACATCTAATGGTTAAAGAACATACGGTTTCTGTGGATGGCGAATTTCTGCCTCACGAAACGATCATTGTTCAACACTCATATAACACCTTCAAAGGTGGCCATTAAGATGTCACTATATTTATATATGATATATAATGTGTTTATGTTTTACTTATACTTCTTTATTTTTCATTTGTGTCTTACCTTTATGGCTTCCATTATGGGTATACGCGATATCTTCATTTTAGGAAGTGTGGACTACCGCCCCCTCAAAGTGATTTGAATCGTTAATGCCATATGTGGGATGTATAAAGGATGGAGTAAATGGTATTATACACTATATTATACTGGAATTATATTATACATTTATATCATTATGATTTTGTTCCATTAAATATGAAATTCAAATGAAAGTAGCGTTCATGCGTACGTACGGCTTACCGTCTCCATGAACGGTGCATTTCATTTCTTACCTCTAAATGTTACGTAATATTATAAATGAATGTATATACTGGATATATAAGATATATATGACATCTAAATCATGAATATAATTCTGGATATAATGGATATTTCACCACATAAACAACTTGTAATTATAAGAAGCTTATTGTTGACTCAAGTACCAAAGATCGACAAAACGACCGTTATTAACTTAAATAATTACATAATGTTCATATCATTGTAATAAGTGATATAATAAGGATAATGAAATTAAAAATGGTTCTTAATAAGGTATATATTAACTCTAGTTTATTATTCAGGAGGTTAAAGAACGGTTGAGTCAAGTCAGACACGAGGTAAGGGAATTTCTTAACCCAACTTCCATTCTTTGGGTTAATCTCCTACTTTCAAATTATGTCATGATGTTATTATGTCCTATTTTGTATTTTTACTTTCTTTATGTGTACCTATAGTGAATACACATAATAGATCTATTTTATTTTAAAAATGATCTTTTTAAGGACTTCATCTCAATCTCCTTTCATTGAGGCATATTTGGTTTTATACACAACCTTCTTTTATACGATGTATAAACCCCTTTGACTTTTACGTTTATTCAAAAGGAATCTTTTTTATACGAAGCATTTTGCTAAACGACAAAAGGGAATGTTTTTCTTTCCGTACTTATGCGGCGACAATGACTTCTCCGCCACCGTGACCATTATTTGAGTTTCGGCTTCCTCTACAAGCCATCATTTTCTTTTTTAATGAAAAATAAATAAAAAGTTTTAACATTCTTTTATTTTGGTATTGAAAATGGTTTTGAAAGCGTTTTTATTATATCAATGTGTTGTATTGATATCTTGTGATTGAAATGTGGAAATGTTATGTTTTCTTTTATGCATGTTTTATGTGATACGATTATGTTATGGTTTATGATATGTTTAAACCTATTCATATGAGGAATGTATTGGACTTAATATGTGACGGGTGGAGCCCGCTATAGCTCCTCGATGCATCGGTAGGTCTCATGAGACAACTAGACGTGGAATTGGCCGAGGCCCTTTCCCAATTTGATTTATGGTTTTGGCCGAGGCCATAATCATTTTAGATGTCTTGGCCGAGGCCTTGACAAAATTTTTCAGAATGTCCGGCATTATACATTCCCTCATTATGAAAGTGGTTATTGATATTGCATGTGATTATTCGGCCAGTAGAATATCCATGTGAAGAAGTGAATGGCATTATCTCATTTTACGTTTTCCATATTATGTTGAAGTTCAAGTTTAAAAGGCTTTTGTTTTAGTTATACATTGCCTTAAATGTTAATGTTTATTTATGAAAGCTTCCGCAATATTGTTATCCTTACTGAGCATCTGAGCTCACCCCTTTCAATGTTTTAATGTTTTCCAGGATTTGAAGAAGTATATTATGAATGACCTGCATGGATAGTCTGAGGGGATATGAAGACAATATGTTGTTGTTGTTTTGGTTTACTTTATGATGTAATGTAACGTTTACAAATGTATCTAGTGTTTCCAAGGATACTAAACTAATCGGTCTTTCGAGACTTGATCTTTTGTGATCATGCCAATGTTACGAAGTAATGCACCGACTCTAGGTAGCTGGGGTCGGGGCGTTACATTCATTCCATACTATCCTATGATTTCAGCCACCACGCTTCCCCCTTCACAGGATTCCAGTGGCCCCACTCTTTCTTCATCGATTTATTATTTCACATTTTGAGAGGTAACATTTTACTCTCTCCATTTATTTATTTTCTATAGTTTTCTAATATTTTTCAATTGTTTTATTGAAGTTGACACGGTTTTTATGTTTTTTGTTGGACAAATTTATAAAGAAATCATTTATATTGTCTTCTTCTCATGTGGAAAATCGGTTGAGTTTACTGATTGAAATGGTATCTTGATGGGCAATGTGTTTTTGTAAACTCATAGTGTTTGATAAAATTATATTCTTTAATTTCATAATGAAACACACATGTTTTTGGTACTATATGAATAATGAGGCTTTGAAAGTGGGATTTCATTTTGTAATAAATGATGGATTTCGTGTTTTCGGCATATTTTTGGATTAAAAATAATACCGAAGGTATCCCATGAATTGTGTGGTAATAATTGGTGATAAATATATTTCATTTTTTAATTAAATTATCATTACATGTTGATATTTTAATGGAGGTGTCCCTTGAATTGTTTGTCTATTAAGACTAATAGGACAATTGTCCATTTATCCTAATATGCCAATTGGAAATTCTGTCATTAAGACTAATGGCTAGTTGGAAAATAGGCCTAATGTCCAATTTGAATATAGTCCTAATGTCTAATTGGCCTATAGGTCTAATGGCATAATGATCAATTGGAATATAGGTCTAAAGGCCAATTCGACATTAGGCCTGATAGGCCTATTACCCATTAGGCCTATATGAAAATTATTCAATATTACTATAGGCTAATTGGACATTTGGCATATAGAAAAATGGGTCATTAGGCCTATAAGATAACCGGCCCTTAGTCTTATAGTTTAAATCGACATTATTCCATTATGCCCAATGTCCAATTGGCTATAGGCCTAATTGCAAATTATCATCTTGGCCAAATATCCAATTGGAAATTAAGTATATGGGACAATTGTGCATTGGGACTATTGAGACTATAATCCCATTTGACATAAGGGCTATAGGCCAATTGGATATTTAGACTATAGACCAATTGTCCATTTGGCCAAATGGCCAATTGTCCATTATGCCTATAAGAAAATTGTCCATTATGACTAATTCGCCAAACGGTCATTAGGTGTAATTGGACAATTAGAAATTATGCTTATAAGAAAATTAGACATTAGGCGTAATTTTCCAATTATCCATTAGTTCTAATAGGCCAATTGTCCATTTGGCCTATTGGCCAATTGGTCAATATGCGTAATGAAATAATGTCCAATTGGCCTTTAGATCTAATGGAAAACTGGCCTATAGGAATAATGATGAATTTTCCATTATGCATATAGGCCAATTGATGTATTTATGATACAGATCATTCATTTATATGTTGGACATTGATCCTAATAGTAAAATGTGCCATCTTTTAAAACACATTGGATGCGTTTTCATTTCATATCATAAAACAATTGGGAAAATTATTATTTTTTCATTTTAATCCAATTTATTTATCCTCTTGAGCTTCTGAGGGGATGTTTGGATAGTAAACATGATTTTGAATTCTTAAATGTCCTAGATACCCACCTGAGTTCATTATTTTTACTTATCACTTATAGAATATGTTATTTATCTTATTCGTTGTTTTTCTTGCTTCTATTATATTTTTATGAATTTAATATTTAAATTTGTTGTAATAAAATTTTTAATTACGGTTTATATTTTTTTTTTGAAGCTAAATTTATTCATTGTAATAGAATGTATGATAATCTTTATGTATCATACCGATCATATTTCAACCGAGTTTCAAACAAATATAGAAATTGTATTACATTTATCACTTAAAAATGCAACAAATTAGGCTTGTATATAGTTTTTATGATATAATAGTATTGGAAGGCCATTGTTATGTTGTGAATATGTTACATATCGTATAAAAATCTGGATTTCAAACAAGCTATTCAGTTTTCTATCACCATTGGGAGAAGTGACAATATTATACTTTTCATGAATGAAAACAAAGAACTAGTAAGTAGAATTTGATATTTGATTACATTCCATTTGGGAATCAGCATGAGAGAGATAGCATTCCAATGCATGATGATAATGAATTCAATACACATGAAGAAAGGACATAAGATGATTATTTTGAGAGGGTTAAATTTTTAATGGATGATGCTAGAACTCTAGTAAATTAGGTATTTACTAAAATGACTGTAGGTGCCAAAATATGGGAAGAATGAGAAAATATATAAAGCGATAGGGAATGCCTCGCGAACACCATTCATAGAGCCCCTATGGCCCCATGTCCAGTGCCAATATCCTCGTTTACGAAGCCATTGCGATGCAAGGAGGCATGAAGCTCCACAAACCAATTTGATGTTCACGAACCCGCTGCAGAGCAAGGAGGTGGGATGTTCCGTGAACCCCTTAAACATTCGCGAACCCACCATAGTGTAATGATTTATGATGCTCTACGAACCCATTTTACGTTCTTGAACCCACCGCGGAGAAAGCTCTGTCTTTGTGCCAAGAGAGCTCTGCTTCACGGTACCTCTTGCCTATAAATACCGGGCTCCCCTCAAGCCCAAAGGGCGGATCCTCCGTTCATTCTTCTTTTAATCTCGTAAATTGAAATACAATGTCTACTCTATTAAGTATGATCTCTTCAAGGAACTTTTTCAACATGAAGTGTTAGTCCCTTTGCATGAATTTGGCCCCTATTTAGGGAGGGATTCCCTTTGCACAGCCCAAGGGCCTTCACGAAGGAAGGGGATCCCCAAGGGGACATGGTTCTTCATTGAGCACTTATTCTTCATGATGTATCCTCCATGTATATGTGTCCCACATGCTTAGGAAGGGACACTGTGCTTCGTGAAGCACATTGTTTCACAATGCTATGCTTCGTGAATCACTGCTCTGTGAATGAATCTCAACTTTACGAAGATCCATCCATATGAAAATATGCCCTACCTTTAGTATAGGACACTTCAAATCATGAAGAACACCCCTTTGTGAATCCCCTTCACTTCACGGAGCACCCAAGCTTCACAATGCTTCTTTCATTCAACCTCTTTGCTCCGCAACTCCTTTTCCAGTGCGACCCTATAGGTTTTCACAAAGTGATTTCAATTTTTCTTCGGCAGTGAATCCCGTTTCATTGCTTCGCATAATGATTCTTCACATAGGAATGTTAATGGTAATTGATTCATCGATTAGACACACTAATGTGGACCCATCAATGGATCACTCCATAACACCCCCTCATCATGGAATTTTTTATGCCATACATTCCCCAAGGGGCGAGAGGTATCAGTTATGTATGTCCTAAGGGGTGTTGAGTGAACCCACCTCGTCCAATCTACATGACGTTAAACAGCCAAGCCCCATCGTTCTCCACACATGATGTTAAATTGTGACCTCACCCCATGCGTTGTATGTGAGATTCCCCACCATGGACATTCTACACGCCCATTTCTCTCCACAGGAGTGATATCATTCATCACATGGAATGAAAACCTCTTTATTGGAGTAGCGTATGTCTGTGGGGAAAGGGGAACCACCTTGGTTCAAGCCTCTACCTTTTCTTATAGGTGTTAGCACCCTTGATCCTCCTCTCTTCCTCGGTGCTATGGACTAGAGGGGGGATGTGAAAAAGATCCCTCCTTTATTCGGTTCCAAATCCCTCTACCTTTGGGCATTTTCCCCACCACGCCTCCATGTTGTAGTAAGTCCCAATATCTATTTCCCTAGGCTGTGGACCACGGATGTTCCCATGTTTCCTATTTGGGTCGCTAACCACATGTATGACCCCATTCCACCTCCCATGGATGCATCTTCGTCGACGTTAACGTTAGTCATTTTCCCTCTTATTTCTTACATCGAGCATGAATCACGTGGACTTAGAATGAGAGTCAACCTAGACATCCTCTCAGGGTAGCCTAATGTGTATTCCCAAAACACCCCACTTGAACTATGTGGACATTTATCATTGCTAAGGAAAGGTACATTGGAAGCCTCCTTGATGTTCAATCCCAACACCCATTGGTACCGAACATATTTAAGTTGGTCCACCACTCAACCCGAACTACAGGGACTTTGATCCTTGCCAAATCAAGGTATGTAGGAAGCCTCCCTGAGGTTCAAGCCCATCACCCATTGGTCCCGACCATCTTCATGTCAGTCCACCACTCAGCCCAAACTATGGGGACACTGATCCTTTCCAAGGAAAGTTACGTAGTATGCCTCTATGAGGTTCATTCCCAACAACCATTGGTTCTGACCCCCCTTCACATCGGTTCCCACTCCTCCTGAACTACGCAGACTTTGATCATTTTCAACGAAAGGTACAGAGGAAGCCTCCCTTAGGTTCAAGCCCACCATACGTTGGTCCCGACCATCTTCTAGTCAGTTCACCAAACTGAACTGAACTGTGTGGACTTTTATCCTTTCCAAGGAAAAGTACTTAGGAAGACTCCCTAAGGTCCAATTCCAATATCCATTGGTTTTAACCCCCTTTATGGAGGTTCACCAAACACCAACCCAAACTGTGTGGACTTTTATCCTTTCCAATACATGGTACGTAGTAATCCTCCCCGATGTTAAAGTCCAACACCCACTGGTCTTGACTACTCCACGTTGGTCCACCTCGTCCTGCACGACCATAAACTGTATTCCCACTTTTTGTCCTCTGTGATGCTAAACTATACTAATTTGAAGTATGTGGGCTTTGATCCTTGTCTCCTATACAAGGTACGTAGGAAGCCTCCCTAAGGTTTAACCCCATCCATTGGTAAGTCTTTCTGACCCCCATCCAGCGGTAAGATGTTGTGACCCCCATCTAGCAGTAAGCTATTGCTAACCCAAACATAGCGGTAACCTGCTGTCATCCCTTATATTGGGACCCATATCGCTGGTCCATCACAATGGTGTAAGACCAACCTCGGGCTGCTAACCACATGTAAGCCCTAGTATATAATTGGGTCATGGTCCCCGGCATGCACCCAGATTCTATATCCCATCTTGAACTACGTGGAATTTGATTCCCAGGCAAAAGGATGCATATGAGGTCTCTTATAGGCTTAAAGCCTACATCATCCTCTCCCTCGAGTTTACTCCATCTCATTCTCCATCCACTCCACTTAACCATCCATTATCCATCATGATTTTTACCCAGGCCACCACATCTCGGTAGGATCATGCGACCTTATTCCCCTTTCCCTTTGACAAAAATCTGGTATCTAACCACATGCTATCCCCAACATCAGTGTTCCCTCCAGGGGGTTACACCCATCCGATTCAATATAGTCAGTGTTTTAATCAGTCTGATCTGTCTCATCTAGATGCTAAACTTGTGGCATACCCTGTGGTAAAAATGGGAAGATGAGGAAAATATCAAATACATGCCTATGGCATATAATTCCCCAAATTCGACGTGGGATTCCTTGGGATTTAGAAGCCTCGAGAAGCCCTGTAATAATGAGTTGAAATCCAGTCGTGCATGTGTTCCAACATCCAGACATGCCAGTGATGTCCAATGTTACTACTCCCCCAACCAAAAATTGCTGCCCTGGACGGACCCCTTGGAATGTCCTGAAAAAAGCAGTGTAATTACCCAGCGTCCATGAATATATGGTACTGAGATGATTTTCACGAACAATGTATTAGTCTCTATGGGAGAAACAGACTTGGAGACGAGTTCCGAGAAGGAATACATGGAAGGAAGAACTGACATCCCATCATATCATTTTGATCAAGGAGAAAACTTTCCTGACTAAGGGATGGATGTAGACCACCTTTGGAAAGCGGGAATGTGAGGAAATATCTGTGCATCCTCCATAGGCGGATGTGCGTGCCCTAGAGATAGCATCGGGAAATGTAATGGTGTACCTAATGTGAAGTTCTTCTCTCAATGTGGAGATTAGTACCATTCGATACATAAGTGGATTAGCATGTCACTGGATCCTATTATCCGGTGCCAGGACATGCCAAGAAAATAGAAGGCCTTCCATGAAACTCCCCAGAAGTTGGGGTAGTCAAAACGTTGGACATCCTAGCCTGCGACGTTGTCAGCATGGATCCTTCTTAACAAGAATGGGATATAGAATGGCATTGGGGAACTAGAAGTTGATTTCTTTGTCTCATCACTAATGGCTTAATCTCCCTGCTTTTCAGGAGCCAAGAATATGCATTAGAAACATGATCGCCATCTGCCCACCGACATAGGGGCAAGGGTAATGCCAAAGAAAAAATCTCGCATGGATCTACCTCTTCTGTGATAGCTTCCACACCCACATTTGTTGGGTGCCCACGCCTTATCTCCCTTTCTGAACTCATACAACGAAGGGTGATAAGATAGCTTGTACTCCAATACAAGGAGGAGGGGATTATCCCGACTCGGGATATAGCCCATCGAGATTTGGAGGCATTTAAACCTCATCGGCACTACCGCCCCCAATGGTCGTGTAGGGATCCACTTATCCCCCCAAACATCCAATCATTTAGGGAGCCTCTCCCCAGAACGCCTCGTTGACTCCCTCTCCTATGTCGACATGGTTGGGGATGTCTGGGGCATCCCGGTCGGGATCCCATTCCAGGGGGCCCCAAGGAGGGACCCCACTAGACCCCGCCAGTGCCACCACCCAGTCCCATGGGCTGCAGAGCAGGTAAGAAATGTACCTGCACCACCGGTCCTAGTCCGGCTGACCCGATGCCAGCGTCGAACGTAGGCCGAGGAGGACGCCCGCCAAGGGGCATCAACATCAAAAACTACTATGTTACGAACCACCACTGATGTGTATCATCAGCCTCCTATGCACACTAAGTAGGGGAACTTATATACCTAGCCTGGATCAAGGCCCCAACTACACCACGGGTAAGCTGGGTCGACTCTCTTGATTGCGGACAAAGGGAGAACCCGTCAAGGACCATCTCGTGGCAGCGTTACCCAGTACAGAGGTCCTCCTCATACCATCACCTTGGAGAATGAAAGTCCTCCCTGCTTCCATGCTCGGCATGGAAGTCCACCCCTGGCTACCTTTAATCCAAACAAGGGTCCTCCCCATGGCAGTGACACTCAGTAAGAAAGCCTTTCTCGCGCTCATTATATTTGTTATGGGATCATTACTCCTACCACAGACCGTAGATATGAATATGTTACAAATCCGGACAATCTCTTGAATGGGGGGCTTCCCCATTCCCTTGCAGTAGCTGGTGAAGGTCTTCCTCACCTCTACAATCAGTGGAGTGATGGTTAGATTCACTTCACCAGCACCCATCACATAGGTCCTACCCGTTTTCATCTTGGAAAGTACAAGGAACCTCCTCGCGTTGATGCTGCTAGGGGAAGCATACATGGAGGTCGTACCCATGCACCTATCAGCTCTAGTGGATGTCCTATCTGCTCTAGCATTTATCAAGGAGGTCCCCTCCACACATTAGCTAGTGGACAAAGAGGTTCTCCCGGTGTTCCCTTTGATATCTGTCCAGGTGCTCCTCACACCCCACCTCACTCAGGCAGAAGTCCACACCACCCCAGCACCAGTATGGCCGAAAGACTTCCTCGTGAAAGAAATATAACCTATCGCTAAGAACCATCCCCAGGAAGAAGGGCGAGTCATCACTACCAAAAAACATCAATAAGATTTAGACAGAGATCAAACAAGTTTTCATCTCAGATTCAGAGGTGGAATACGATTCAACGATGGAACCCTCGCCCATATCATATCTATTGAGGGTCAGGGATAGAACAAGGAACATTGGCTTCATACTTCCAGAATGTGAGGTCTATCTAATTCATGCCTTCCACCGCAGGTATATCTAGGAGGACCAAGATTTGACAACTCCACGGGTCACGACTGTGTAATCGTCCCCATCATCATCAAAAACACTCTATACCACGACAAGAGATCAGAGAGAGCTATTTTGCGGATCAATGGTGGATGAGAAGTAGCATAAACCATTTCCAGTAGTCTTAGACCCTATACTAGAAAATTCGTTCGTCATCCTGTCTTACCACGATGTTGTGGAAAAGACACTATACTCTTTAGAGGATAGCCCAAGATGTGAAGGCTTGTTAACTCGCTCACCATATTCTTTGTTGACTAAAATTCCATCTCAATGGTCTACATCAGTACCAATACTAGTTCCCCAACCAACTCCGCTAGATGAGTGGTGCAATGAAGGTCCAGACCATGAATCCAGACCAAGGAGCTTGTAGGATATCCTCACAGCGGACCATTTCCCCAAGATATTCTTGCTTGTTGAAGCGCCAAATTGTAGGGCACCAGAAGCGCTCACCCAGGAGGAGGTTGGATGATTTCTTCAGTCCCTCTGGGAGACTCATTTTATCCTTCGACATTGATGAGTGACCTACCCCATGATTCAGGCACACTTTGAAGATATCAGCCAACAATGCCATTTAGTCGATTTGGACACACTCTTTGTGGCCCAGTGCCCTGAGTAACTAGGCCACCACAATACCCTCCAAAAATGATGCTTTTAGAGCTTTAAATTTCTCCTCAGGATAATGAAGGAGGCTTCCCCCCATGTTCGAATTTGTGGTTGGGGGCAGTACGTGACCCTCCATTTTAGTTCCATCTAGCGCCAGCCTAATCTTCCTAGAGGCATAAAGGATATTCCACCAGGCAGGTTTGTAGATAATATGGCTGACCTATCAGAGGGAGAGAATGAGATGGAGCTCCTTCATGGGGATTTACCCCCTGAGGGAGTATTTCATAAATTGGATCTATTGGGAAGGGATACTCCCCAGCAAAGAAATTTTTTGGGTCTTCCCATTCCCACCAGGGCACTAGTCCTCATCCGTAATCCCATCAAGGGAAAGGAACTCCTCGGAGCCATCAAACCCTCCAACATGTCGGGATCAGTGCAGAAGGTAGAAGACGACCCCGAAGAATCCATGTTGCATCAGCAACTGACCAAACAGAAGAAGGTGGTTGATGACCTCATTGCTCAATGCACTGCGGAGCGACTTACAGACTATGTTGATCCTCATCTAGGGCAGCAGGGGCAGGCACAACAAACCCTTGGTGAACTACCCCCAGGTGACCCTAACCATCCTACCCATGAAGATTGGGATGAGGCTATAACTAATGGAAAGAGGGCGCAATATGTGTCGTCAAACCCTCCTAAACAACATGAAAATCCTCAGGACCTAGCTTATTTTCCCCCAGTTTCTCCACATGTCATTCCACCAACCGCTTCAAAAACCGTTGAGCCTATTTATCATGTTAAAGAACCCACCAATGCACTAGTGGTCAGGGATTCCCATCAAGAGTGGAATCCCTACATAGATGTTCCAATGCCATCACTCATCATTCACCTCGTAGCCCTAGAGACTTGACAGGTGGCAATCCCACCTGATGGAACGCCATACTCAGCATGGGTGGACGATATGCCAGCACCCCCAAGTTTCAGGAATCACACCTTTTCCCCCGTCAACAGGATAGAGGACCCTCAATAGCACCTATCCCACATTATCTCAAGGTGTGGCCCCATGTTGGGAACTACAGCGCAGCAGAATGCCACCAAACTCAGGTGTTTCATGTAGACATTAGAAGGTCCGGTGTTCTTCTGGTATAGCCATATCCCCATCGGGTCAGTTGCTGGCTGGGAGGACCTCTATAGGTAATTATTATACCAGTTCTGTTCCACCACTTGAAAGATGAGTATCACAGACCTCTTCAAGTTAAAGCAGATGCTTGATGAGCGCATTGTCGACTTTGTCGCCCAATGGAAATGACTCATGTACTCTCTTGACATGCACCTGAGTCAGAAAAAATTACAGACAATATTTGTAGAGAATGTCAAGATAGAACTGGTCCCCTCTCTCATCACCCAGAACTACCCTGGGGGTTTCCAAGACATCTCTCATAAGGCCCAGCGCCTTGAGGAAGCCTTACAGCAGGCTAAGAAGGCACGTTTGTTGCCTCCTACAATCCCTGCTAGAAGGGACACCAGGGCCAAACCCATAGAAGTGGATCAAATATAGGTCCCCAGAAAACTAGAGTTTTTACCAGTGGAGCCACCTCCACAGCCTCGCAGAGGCCCTCTACATCAAGTGCATCCTCCGTCCCAATAGCACCGACCTTATAATCAGCAGGTTCCCCCACACAATGCACCGTCATCGCCTAGGAGAGATAACCAATCCCCCCCCCCCCCCTCCTCGGCAGGCTCCTCTATCCCCTTTTCAAGGTTATGGTCTGAGGGACACCTAGGAACCAGAATAACTTTTTCTGTGAGGAAAATGTTCCTGGTTATTTCCAAAGTGCCCTATAGAAGGGGATTATACTTTTTCCTAAGTTAAAGAGGCCAGAAGAGGCGAACGTCACCGATTATCCAAATTACTACCCCTACAACCAGATCACCGGGCACACCCTTAGATAGTGTTATGTGTTAAAAGAATTGATTCAAGACCAGGTGGACAACAATATAGTCTGGTTGGGCCCAGCTCTAGGACACATGGAATGCGTGTTCGTGAGTCCAGACAGCAGCAGCGACAGCGAAGGCAAGTGGAATCGGGTTTCTAACCTTGGGTCCCAGAAGTATGATGACTGGATGGCTCGTAAAAGAGCCACCCATGACCATGGTGTTATCCTTAAAGGACCAAATCATCCAGAGCCTTCAAAAGCTGCCAAAACTAATTCTGCATCATCGTCTCATCCATCCGATTACCAGAAGTGAAGACACCGGTGGAATAAAGGAAAGAAAAGTCCCCTGCCAATGTCATTGTCTTCTTGTACTATCGGTGACTTCATGCCCTAAAAAGGGCGATTCTTCCAAGAATCCATCTAGTATTATAAGACTCTTCGATTGATGGTCAATGGTATTCCACAATTAAAACCGTAGATCTAGTAATTACCTACATGATTATTGACGATGGGGAGCACCAGACGGATCGTCCCAACGTCCACAACCGTCATTATCATCGATGGAGCTGTGACAATATGAGCCGTCAGAGTGCCTCAGTTAGTACTTATAGGCAAGCTATGCACACGACCAAAACCAATCAGTAGGCCCAACACGGAGGTCAATATACTCAACCATCTCATCTGGTTACATCAGACCCACTTTCGCTACTGTTCAGGTTGCTGGATCAGGAAAAGCCACCTAGACCACATCGTGACCATCCACGCTTTTCCCCAGGCTGGTATCAGTCATCTGACCCTCATCTGGTTGTCACTCTGCATGTTTCAACTAGTGAGCCTCACGATATTCCTAGCACTAGTCAGTCGTCGGCCCACTCAGTTGGGCCCACCATACCAGATGTTATAGAGTGACCTCCTATTTGCAGAAGCTCATGCCTGACACAGAAGTATGATGTTCTCAAACATATTTCTAGCATTCCAGTGAATATCTCCATCATGGAGGCTCTTTTATTTTCATTAGATATGCATGAGGCCCTCACCAAGGCTATAATAATCCACCTCCAGTCAGGGACAGAGGTTGCAGCTGCAGAATCCTTTCATGCTAAAGTGGTCGAGAATGGTGAATGATTGGAAATCATCTCATTCTCTCGTTAAGATGAAGGCTATCCAAAACTAGGGAACATTCACCCAATGTACATCACCAACCAGTTCAATGTCTTGGAGGTTCATCACTTTCTTGTCGACACCGGATTTAGAATCAACCTAATCCCGACATGGACACTACGAAAACCGGGATTGTCCGAGGCTGATCTGACTCCCTCTGACCTATGAATCCAAGGTTATGTTAGGTTGTAGCAAACAATTGTCAACAAGATCCGTTTGAAGACCCAATTCATTGGTCTAATTTTCAGCACTGAGTTTATGGTTGTCTCCCAGGACACCGGTTACAATGGGTTGATGGGTAGGCTATGGCTCCACCTTCATGTGGTGGTACCTTCATCATATCACAAGTGCCTTAAATACTCCCTTAATGGTCGAGCGGTTGTGCATCAAGATGAATAATCCTCCTATGCCTCTTGTGAATCCCACTATCTGGATGTCGACTACTACAAGAGCAAGGACAAGAAGATTTAGACTAATGAGGTCGTGTATGCTATGGTTGCGACCGACCCGTGGGAAGATCTAGATGATGCATAAGTCTTTCCAATCCATCAATTGGAGGCTACCACAGCAGATATGGGGTAATGAATCATCATTTGTAGAATGAGGGGGGGTAAAATTTCCATGTCTAAGTGATGTTGGAATATCACCCCATACTTCTACACGAACCAGGCTCAGATGATCTCAGAGTCTCTTACTCCCTTGAGGTATCGGGATGTCCGCCTCATAGAAATGACAATACGTCATAATTTCTTTTTCCGTCAGGCCGGAATTAACCAACTCAAGAAGACGTTCCACTATTGATTCTATATCATCAATAATGGACCCTTGGGATGAAGAACATATGGTATTGGATCAACATCCTTCATAGCTAGGGTTGCGGCAACACAAGAGTCCCCCGATGTAGTGTCCACTACCGCTCAGGCTGGAACCATCCCCAAATTAGGAGCTCGACTCAGAAGAAGCTCCTCCCACTGAGGATCCCCCCTCCAAAAGTGAAGAAGTGTATTTAGAGGATCCTCCCCACCATTGAAGAGGGCTTCTTCTCCATGGTTGACGAATTGGTAGATGTGAACCTCGGTAGCAAGGAATACCAGAAACATACATTGATCAGTGCCGCCATGCCCCTCAAGGAGAAAAAAAAATACATATACTTCCTTAAAACACACTATGATGTATTCTCTTGGAGTTATGATGATATTCAAAGACTAGATCCTTAGGTATCTGTCCACCGCCTCAGTCTCCCGACAAATCATTGTAGGTTCAAGAAGCTTCCCAAAAAGATGAACCCTTCTCATGGTGCTATGGTTGAGGCAGAAGTTGATAAGATCAATAGAGTCAGTTTCATTAAGGAGTTCCAATATCCAAAGTGGCTAGGGAACATTGTGCTAGTAAGAAAAAAGAATAGACAGATCATAGTTTTCATCATCTTCCGGGATCTCAACTATCACTTTCTGAAGGATGATTTTCCCCTTCCTGTGACAGAATTGTTGATCAACACTACAACTGGGTTTCAAGCCCTCTCCTTTGTGGATGGGTACTCCGGTTATAACTAGATCTGAATGTCCCTCAAGGATGAAGAGTCTATAGACTTCAGGGAACCACAAGGGTCTTTCTATTACCAAGTCATTCCCTTCAGTTTAAATATTGTAGGTGAAACCTATCAGTCGGTTATACATCATATATTTAAGCCAATACTCGAAACGATGGAGGAATTTTACATGGATGACCTGGTGGTCAAATATCACCAGTGTTAGGACTATCTCAAGGACCTTCAGATAGTGTTTGGCTTCCTCTATTCCAATCACCTAAAGATGAACCCATTGAATTGTGCATTCGGGGTTACCTCTGGAATGTTTATTGGATTCATTGTCAAATACAGCAGCATTGAGATCGACCCAAAGAAAATCAAGGCCATTATCCAGATGTCTCCTCCGAGAAACATTCGGGATCTTCAAGACTTCCACTGCCAATTATCCTACATACACTGATTCATCACAAATTTGGCCGGCAAATGTAAGCCATTTTCTCAGCTCATGAAGGAAGGCACCTTCTATGAGGGGGAGGAATAGTGTCAGATTTTATTTAAAGAAATCAAACAGTATCTGGTCCAGCCTCAAGTTATAATTCCACTCATATCCGGAAATCCACTGGTCCTTTATGTGACTGACCTAGAGCGATCTATCGGTGCCCTTCTCACTCAGAAGAGCATGGAGGGGATATAGAATAGTCTCTAATACCTCAGTTTCATGCTCCTTGATTCAAATACTGGATACTCCCCTATCGATAATATCTTCCTTGCATTCGTATTCGCAGTACAGAAGTTGTGACATTACTTACAGCCCCATGAGGTACAACTGGTGTCCCGAGTAACTTGCTGAAGTACATCCTGAACTGCCACATGTTGATAGGTCATCTAGCTCAGTGGATTGTGTTCTCTAGCAGTTCGACATTAGGTTTTTCATTCATAAGTCTATTAAGGGGAAATCATTGGTATAATTCCTTTCTTCCCATCAAACTCCTGCAGACCAGTCCCTGGGACCTTGATTTTCTTGATGAGGCAATCCTCCTGGTAGACCAATAAATCTCGTGTTGGAAAATAAACTTTTATGGTGATTCTTAGAGCCCCAGTGGCTGAAGGATCAATGACCCAAAACTCAATAGAGTAAGAATGGGTATCGTCTTCATTACCCCATCACAAGATGATGTGTCGTACTCATTCCTATTGTCAGAAGGCTTCACCAACAATGAGGCAGAGTATCAAGTTCCCATTACTGGCCTCGATCTGGACCTCGAGATAGAAGCTCCCCATTTTCATGTGAAAGGGGAATCTGATCTAGTCATCAAGTAGATCAATGAAAACTATGTCGTCAGAAATCCAGAGCTCCTTCCATTGTTGGAATGCACCCTCCAACTAATGTCCCGATTCCATCTCGGCCAGATGTTACTCATGTCCCTCAATCTCAGAATGGTCGAGCTAATCCCCTGGCCAGCGTAGTTGCATAACTTTTAGATCCCGAACAGGATGACCTGATTATCCACGTGGGACACCAATAATTCATTGCTACTATCACTCCAGGTTACGATGATAGCTTGTAGGTAGGCCACCTTATGGATAGCGCCTCCACATCCGGATCCCCAGGTCCCCTAGATACAGTTATTGAAGTGAGTCCCTACTATAGAACCACCTTTTTTGGGTATCTCCTGAATGGTAATCTTCTGGAAGATCGGGCTGAGCCCCAGAAAATCTGACATCACGCACTAAAATTTACCCTCCAAGACAGCCCTTGTCACGAGTAGATCATCTACAAGCATAGTTTTGATGGGGTCCTCCTCTGTTTCATTCAAGGAGCTGAGATTTCCCAGGTCATGTAGGAGTTTCATTCTAGTTCCTGCTGGTCTCATCAGACTAGGCTGAAGCTATCTCACCATATCCAGAGACATGTCTATTTTTCGCCCTCCATGATCCACCACTACATTGAGTTATCAAAAAGGTTCCATGAATTCCAAATTCATAACTTCATTCATCGGATTCCAGAGCCTATCCACTCCACCATGTACTCTTGGCCATTTTCGGCATGGGGACTCGATGACATGGGACCATATCCACCGGCGACATCTTGCAAGAGCAGATTCATCCCGAATGCTCTAGATTTCTTCTCCATGGGGGTAGAGACAGTCCCACTCAAATAGGTCAAGGCTCATTCCATCGTTGAATTTGTGAGATCCAACATCATCTACCAATTTGGATTCCCTCATGCCATCCTCACCGATAACTGTACGAACATCCGAGTAGATGAGCTGACGAAATTTTATGCTAGGTACAACATCCGTTCTAACCATAACTCTTTCTATCATAAACAAGAAAATGGACAGATTGAGGCATTCAAAAAGATCCTCTCTAACATTATATAGAAAATGGTTGGTCATAATAAGAAGAGTTGTCCATAAAATCTCTCCAATGCCCTCTAGGGTTATTGGACGACGACTCGTACTTCCACCCAGGTGACCCCATAGTCCATGTTTTATGGAACATAGGCCTTGCTTCCCATTGAGATTCAATTTCCCTCACTACGCACCACTGTCTATGATCTGCAAGCACCAGATGAAGTAGCTGAAATCCGTCTGGATGAGTTGGAAGTGCTCGACGAGAACATGCCTCATGCCCTGCCCAATCTAGAAATTCATCAGAACAAGATAGCGAGAGATTTCAATAATAAAGATCACCTCCAATCATTCTTGCAAGGAGAATTGGTACTGGCCCTGAGGAAACAATTGGTACCTGGTAGGAAACCACCCTAGTTGGAGCCCATAAGGCAAGGCCCTTACATCATTCACAAGGTTTACTCTAATGGTGCATACTCACTGGTTACGATGGATGGTGAGAATATAACTCCTCCCACCAATTCGAAGTTCCTCAAGATATACTTTGCTTGAGTCCAATGGTCCTAAATGATCTTAAACTATACGTTCCTAGATGACCATAAACTATACAGTCCTACACGACCCCAAAACTACATAATGGTCCAACATGACCTTAAACTGCATGGTCCTACACGAACCCAAACAACATCAGGGTCATACATGACCTTAAACTATTTGGTCCTACAGAACCTTAAATGGTGAAATGTCCCCCATGACCTTAAACTGTTGTTCGTCCTGCAAGATGTTAAAATGCACCATTAGAACTACGTATGGCTTGATTCCCATCTTCATGGGATATTTAGGAATGCTCAGACGCCTCTTCCTGAGTCCAGTACCACTCTATACTCATTTGGATACCCCTCTTAGGTGTAGTTCCCTCGGAGGATCTCATACGATGCAGCCTAAGATTCATTGGCCCCACTCGTGGAAATATTACGAAGGTTGTGCCATGTTCCCCTCCTCGTTCTTCTAATCCTCCCACATCTTTACTACATGACGTTAAGCTGTATGTCACTTTTAGAACTACGTATGGTTTGATTCCCATCCTAATGGGATACATAAGACTGCCCAGACATTTCGTCTATAGGACCAGCCCTAAATATTGGGACCTCCCATTGGGATGAAACACATGGTGTGGTGTAGGCCTTTTCCCTCATTCATGTCGAGTTCATCGTGACCGTACCATGTTACACGATGCGAATGCTATGTTTTGAACCTGGTATAAAGCTATCCTTTGTTGTTGTCATCACCCCAAGGTGTCCCAAACAAGGAGTGTAGTGGCTCATTCTACCTCGTTATCTCTCCAATCCTCGGTCTACCATTTGAAGGAGTGTAATTCCAGTTGACAGACCACTGTGTGATGGGAATAGCCAAGTCCTACTCCTTGCTTCCCACACTGAGCACTGCTCATGTGGGATAAGGATCTATGAGGAGGCAATGTCCGCATGAGAGGTCATATGGCTATAGTTGGCTGGGGCACCCAACCTCAGGTCCTTCGACCCCTTTGGCCCCTATCCCGAGTTCTCATTTGTGATTTTGCGGTGTGGTATGGATTGACGTCCTTATTCACGTTGGGATATTTCGCCACACCACACATATCCCCTTGAGAAATCCCTCCCTTCATTTATAGTCCATCCTGTGAGCGCCGACCTTTCCATGCTTCACGAGTCCCATCAGTTGGGTATCCATCACCTTCTATATCAAAAATGACCCCCAGATGGCATGGATTCTTAGGCCAAGGCCTCTCCTACAATTATGGGAGAACATCCTCATGGATTTTGAGCGGCAAATTGATACAAGTTATTTGTTGTGAATATGGTCAACGGTTGATACTCAAATGTTTTCCCCAAAACCCAGTCACACAAGGGTGGATATTGTGTGGAAATCCTGGTCCACATTTTTCCTCTATCATCATTTTATCTTGGTGGTCTTCCATAGCATGATGATTCACCCTCTCTATCTCACACATATGACACTGAACTAGGCATATGTGGTCCAAACTCTATGAACTTAAACTGAGATCACCATCGCCCTCACTACAGGATGTTAAAATACATGATGGTTGTGATATTTTGTTTGTGGCCCAACCTCAGGTACCTTGGCCTTCATGGGCCCCTGGCCCATGTTCTCACTTAGGATTGTACGGTGTGGTATGGGATTATGTCCTCATTCACGTTGGGTTACTCGCCATTCCGTACATGTCCCTCACAAGGGTATCTTCCCCTTATTTGCGTCCTTGCTACATGACAATAAACAACACATCATCATCTATTATAACAACATGTGGCTTGATTACCATCCTTATGGGATACGTAGGACCGCCCGAATGTATAGTCTTCAAGTCCAACCCCATCTCTTAGAAACCAACTTATCATCTTGGCCCCTTGGCATAAGTTCTTACAGGAGAGTGGTATTTGGTGTGGTATGGACTCATGTCCTTATTCACCTTGGGATAATAACAACCATGCCACATACCTCTCCCTTCCATGTGCCCTTATCTTCCATTCCCTACACTCATCTCTTTGAGATGGCTACCCTTAAGTCAGGTCGCTTGATCCCCTTAGGCGATTCGCCAATGTGCCCATGAGTACTCTAGTTTAGAGCCCGGAGTGTTGGATTCTACCTGGATATGCTTTCACCCATTTTTCATGCTTCTTGTTCCCCTTCATCTGGGCATCCATTATTATTCACATCTGAAAGGACCCTCAAATGGCATGGATGCTAGGCCTGAGGGCTCTCCAACCATTACGAGCCAAAATCCTCGAGGATTTTAGACAACAAATCGATACTAGTCCTGCGTTGTAAATATGGTCAGCGGTCGACCCTCATTTGTTATTCTCATTTCAGTTTCACATGATATGGATACTATGTTTCGAACATGATCAATAGTTATCCTCCATCATCACGCCAACCACTTCAATCCTTAAATGTTAGTTACATGATTCAAATCAATTTCCACCCCATTGTGTGCAAGTGGAATTTAAACACTCTGGATACTATCCCTCAGTGCGCATTTTCACTTTTGGATGACAAATCCACAGTAAGGTGTCATTTGGGGATCCGCACCAACTTCCCTTTGGCCTGTCTTTCAGGTATTGTGAAATCCTTTTCCACCCTTGCTTCCCACACTATGTTTTTCTCATGTGGGCTTAAGAATTGGATTGAGTTCTATACCTACTTGGAAGAGTTCTTCATCTTCATGGTCCGAGCTATAAGACCATAAAATAAAATCCCCTTATACCTCATCTTATAGAACAATGTCTATCTTGATTCCCATTTTAATGGGATATATAGGAATGCCCAGATATCTCACCTTTATGTCTAGTTTGAGTTACTTTAATTTACCTCTTTTGTTCTGCCTTTTAGGCCCTAGCTCTTATATGACCGTGTGATGTGGCGTGTGTGGGATTATGCCTTCGTTCACGTCTAGTTTACAATTTCTACATCAAATACTCCTCTTCAAGGATCTAGTCCCCCCCCCCTACATCCTTCCACGTACTCTCTAACCTTTTATGTCCCTCTTTGATCGATGTTTCTTTCATGGAATCAGGTGCAATGTGATATGGGATTATGTCCTCGTTCACGTCAGGTATGCTTTATCACGTCGTGAACATTCCCTTTTGAACCTCATATTTCATGTATATGTCTGTGCCATATGACTTTAACCTATAATACCTAGTCCCACGTGACATTAAACTGTTACATCTACACTTAATGATATTAAAGGGTATGGTTTTCCCCATCACACAACCCTAAACTGTGACATTAACATCCTGGCTGCATGACAAAAAATAGAATTGAATCGTGGTGTCCTCACTCGAGGGGACATCATGCTTGGTATCAGTCACACACCATACCATTTTTCAATGCCTGCACATAGCTGGATTCTTGTTCTAATTCCTAGACATTCTATCCTAGGTCCATAGCTTCACAAAAAAACAACATACATTCATCCTAAAGCATAAACAAAATCTATCAAATGTCGCTTCTTTCGGTGCAAGGGCCGGACCCGGACAACCTAATTATATCTGGCTTGGTTCCTTACCATGACACCTTCATAACTACATATGGCTTGATTCTCATCATCATGGGGTACGTAGGAACACATGTTCACTTCGCCTCAAGCCCGACCTAACTCTCATTTTCTGTCCCTCGACCTAAAATCTCCGCGAGGAACATATGGTGATTTGGACTTCAGGTCCTCATTCACATTGGGGTTTATAATTACCTCACCATGTGTCTCCTGTATTCCCTACCATTTATGGTCCAATATCTTTGACCATAATGTAAGACCACTCCGCGTCTTTGCTGTAAGACGTTAAACTCCACAACATCTTCCAGAACTATGTATGGATTGATTATAACCCTAATGGGATATGTAGGAATGCCCAAGAATCCTGTCTCTGGGTCCTGCCCCATGAATCTAAAATCATTTCCCCTCTCTTTTACACCCTTGGACCAAACACTTTTGAGATCACGTGTTGTGTAAAGTACCTATTGGTTCCTCATCCACGTCAGGTTTTGCAACAGCCACACAATGTGCCTCCCTTGTCATTTTTCTACCTGGTCCGAGTTCTATGATCCTAATCTATGATCTCCCAATGGGAACTGCATGTCATGTTGGGCCACTTCTCCACCCATCGCACAGTCCATTAAATAAAACTCCCCATTAATGACCCATCCTATAACTATTAAGTTGGGAAGTGTGCAACCTTAGGACCCTTGTTTTTGGAGGGGGACTCAACTCCCACTATCTGATACATCTAGTTGTCATACTCCAATGCATTGTGGAAGTTCCCAAAGTGCAAAATTTTCATAGGGACTTTCCCTCATTCCATGTCCATACTTCTTGAGCCCTTCATTTAAATCCTCATCATCTTCTCTGTCTGAAGGGAACACCTTTTTGACCTGGTCTCATACCACACTTTCTTACCTACCGTCATGGGACAATGTCCCGGAGGACCCCTGGTGACATTTGTGACATGTCCTATGTTTCAAACATTGTCAGTGGTTTAACCTCATTTGACTGTCCCCATTCCCATATAGTGTGAAACATATACTGTGTTTCGAACATGGTCAATAGTTACCCCTATCATCATGCCACCATCATTGTGGTCAAGATCTCGAGCATTATGATTCACATATTTCCACTTCCTTAGGTCCAAGTGGAATTCCAATATACTCAATTTTACTACTTCGTGCATCTAGGTACGTTATATAGGTGGGTCAACATCATTGGGATGTCATTCACATAGCATCCCATCGCTCCTAACATGTGGCTTCCTGTGTTGAGAAAGTCCCATCACTACTCCTTGTTTCTCAAATTGAGAACGACTCACGTGGGCTTACTAGTTCAAGTAGGGTGTGTACTGGCGCAGCAATGAAACACATGCCTTTCATGGTCATCACATGACGTTTAAATACACTATCAGAACTATGTATATCTTGATTCCCATCATCATGGGATATGTAGAAATGCTCGACCACTTTGCTTCAGGCCCAGCCTAACTTTAACTTTTTGTCCCTTGACCTAAAGGACTTCTTCTGGGGATATGTGGTGGGGTGAGGACTCCTTATTCCCACATTCAAGTCGGGTTTATAGCTACTGCCCCACATATTCCCTTCTTGGAATCTTCCATTTCACTCCACATCCTATCGTATGAATTTAAACTACACGGGTCCATATGTCATCAATGCATGTCACTAAACTGCAAAACTACCCTAAAAAATTTCATGATGCCCCCGATTAATCATGGGATGCACCGCATCCCATGACAAAGAGGTCCTTCTTGGAAGTATGTTTGATCCTTGATCGGATAGATACACCCACCAAATGTGTTTCCACCATGGTGTTGTGATTTCAAGAGTGTTGGACTCCATTTGAAAAACCCATCACCCAACACTCCATGCTTGGCATTCCCTTTATTCAGACCCTCATCCTCTTTTAAATCTAAAAGAACCCCCTAATAGTATGGATTCCCAGCCTATGGCTTGAAAATTGTCCTTGGCCAACATTCTGAACACTTATGGGTATAATTTGAGTCACGACCATGGTTTTGAATATGGTCAATGGTCATCCCTAGTTTGTTACATCCATTTCAATCTACCACAATGAGGATATTATGTTTCAAACGCAGTCAACGGTTATTCTCCATGAGATCTTGGATGAGTATGGGAGGACGTTGGGCATCCACTCCCCCATTTCACAGTTTGTGCAGTCGCGAATGATGTCTCTCCATCTAGTCAATCCATTATGCTTAAGGGGTGTCATCGATAAAGCGCTTGATCAGATTCCATGACTAGTGACAGACTATCTTACTATCCTCTTCATCAGAGGCTGTTTCGTCCCAGTCTGCGGGGTTAGCAGGCCAGTACATAGGGAACACCCTCACGAACTCGCCAGTAGGGTCTCCATCTGGTGTCTAGTCAGGTATGGAAGGAATCGGTCTTTCCGATTGATCTACATCATTTGATCTCATATTAATAGTCTCCGGAAAATCCCTAACAATGGTCTCAACCTATGATCTGGACCTCCATAGCTTGGTAGGTCTTGATATTCGCCTCCACAACCACCGAAATTTCCCTAGGAAAATCACTGATAGGAATACCAACAAAACTCACCAAGTTAGCCCTCACCATTTTAAGAACATTACATACCCAAAAATCACATATTTCAGTTAGCCTGGTCAATGGGTAGATGTTATGAGTTTTTTTAAGGAGACTTACAGAGAAAGAATTCTCTGTCTTATACCTTGGTTGTTACTGGGGCGACCCCGAGGCATGGCCCTCCGTATATTGTCAGATGGTCTAAAAACTCTGTAGGAGCCACCTCTGGTTTCCTGGCCCTGCTGGATGTAGTACCAATCCTAGAGGTGGATGTGGATCCTGAAGGCCCCACATCTGCATCCACTGTGGGATAAGAATAGGTTTTGTATATGAGGATCTTGTGCATAGTTTAAACATTTTTTGGGGGTCTAAATTATCCTATAAGAGGATCTCAGGGATGGGGATCATGATGTTACCTCAAGGTCATCTAAAAATTCGTTAAATTATGATCCTTGATCGCTGACATCTCCCTCCTCCAGAGTGATCCCTCTACCGACCTCCTCCCCCAAGGAGGATTCGTCTGATTCTTCCGGTAGAGGGAGCAGTTCCATCAAATCAGCAAACAAAAACTATGGGGGAGCCGTTAGATCCAACAAAACCTTTACCTGGTCTTTCATTGGATGTAGAACACATCGAGAGTTCACAAAGTCCTCCAAATCGGCCATGTATTGCTCCACCTCTGCCTAGGATACACCTAAATCGGCCTTGATGGGGTTGATTACCAGCAAATCCATCCCATGGTGGTTCAAGTGTTTCCACATATTGGACGAGTGGAGGAATTTCCTATTGACATCTTATATGTCCCCCACCTCTTGGAAGGAATCATACTCTAGAATGTCTATATGGCATAGTCGATTCCCCGAATCCTGAGTTGATATCCTGCGAAATCATCTTGGAGGACTCCCCTGCGGATAACTCTGCTCTTCTGGGACCGTCGGGTCTGCTGCTACTGGTGGATCTGCTACCTTTGCCTCCCACTCAACTAGTATGGACCTAACCTCCATGGAAGACCTAACACTTAAGGATTTCTTTTCTAGATTTTGACCTCAGCCTTGAGGTTGGGGAGGAACACCATCATCATCCCGAACGGTTGGCTGCTTCAGCATCTCCCCCTGGTAGGCCGCCTCTAAACATTTGGCATACTCATTCACCAACCTGAAGATGGATGTGGGTAGAGGTAGCTCCTTTCACATCTTCCCATCATTCTGTGTGAACATGAGCCACATTTTTTGCATCACACACGAGTGATCCTTGGGGCGCACCCCCAAATAGACATGTGGGGTCTGTTACTGAATGTACCGAAATATATCTGCAAATTGATGCGGGGTGTACAGCTCACAAAGGGCCTCATCGTCCACCCATGCCACTAAGAATATGCCTTGAAAGGCCAGGAGGTAGGACCAACACTCTTTATTTCCTCGGACATCATTAGTGAATAAACATGTTGGAAACGAGAATGGGTGAAAGCTGAACTCCTCTACCGTCCAAGCCCGGTTCAGTACTGACTACACTGTCAACTTGGTAGGAAAGCTTCCTACGGATTTCAGAATGGATGGGTGGATGTCCGATCATAGAGGGGTGATGGGGTTCAGATATTCATATACCCCCTTGACGTGTGCCACTATTCACCTATACAGGAGGTCAAATGACCTGCATATTCTATGTGGAATCTTCCCCTCCCAAATATGCCACAACATCTTGTATAGGTTGGTGAGAATCAAGATCCTAAGGTTGAACCACCCCATATCCCTAGCATGGATTCCATGATGAACGTGCTCGGTTGAACGCCCATGTTTGTGTCCCTCACCGACATGATCCAGCCGCAGATGAGCACCGCAATAAAGGTATCCAACCTGACTACCAGTTGTTACTTGGTACCGATGCTGAATCTCCATAACTTCTACAAGCTATCCTCGAAGAGTCATCAGTACGAGCGCTCCTTTCCCCATTGAGCCCCCCATTGGGAAAGTTCAAGGCCTCACCAGAAACTGCCTATCTTTTGGAATGATTAGGAACTACTTGAACCACCGCCTGAAGGGGACGTCCCTCACCGACTTCTTATCCTCTCTCGCAACCATGTTCATCCATGTCATCTCCAGCAATGGAATTTTCTCTGGATCCTCCCATGAACCCATAATGGGGAGGAACTCATCATATATCTCCCCCAGTACTGGGACCTCTGAGATCTATTGTAGCTTCCATAAGCTAAAGTCAACATCTCCATGGTGAAAATGGAAGGTATTGGTCTTCTATGACCATTTTCTCAGCAACTCCAGCATTAGATGCTTCGGATGATAGATATAGAATTGAGAGTCCCTATCCGATTCATATAGGCCCACTCTCCTCAACTCTACCCAAAATTAATCACACGATGCACTTAACCATTAGTCCCATTCTCAGTCATATGTGAAGTTTCCATCTTAACACAAATCCCACTCATCAGACCACCCCTTTACTAGGTTACTTAGAGCTTCCTTCAATATAGTATGGTACAGAGGGGGGACGTCGCATCCCACCATTTTATAACATAACTTTCATTACATTATACAAAACTGAGGATCTTTAAAGTTTGGTGTCTTGGAAACAAGGAACATAATACCTGAAAACAACATAAAACATTGTTCTTAAACACTTGAAAGGATTCACCTTAAGTTCATCCTAGGTTAATTATTGCATCTCATAACCTAGGGACATACATCAAAAGAAAGGGTGAGCAGAAGGCCCAGTAAGGGAAACAGGAGAAACATTTTACATGTGTACTTGAGATACTTCAATAAGGTAATGGAAAGAGCATTAAGGCATGAGAAAGAAATCATGAGGAATATCATAATAAAAATAAAGTTTTTCATAACTTTAAGATGTGGCTATAACATTTTACAAAGAAAATCATTTCCTTTTCACCATGGTCCATCCCCAAGGTGTCAATAAAATTTACCAACGTTATTCACCAAGGTATCAGTCTAAATGGTCATCTCTAGAGATTATGTCTTTACCCAATGAATTGGAGCGCTATCAGGGCGCACCCTTAAAGTTGTCATTATCATCATGTGATCCACATATATAATCATCAATAATTTCATAAACAACCCATATAGCATAAAATAAATGGGTTTCATTTCATAATCATAACGTTTTAAAAACTGCTTTAAAGACATGAACTTTCTGTCACTTTAAAACCCACCGAAAAGGAAGGTGGGTCTCAAGTATGTAAATACCTGAATTTAAAATAGAACAACATGGTATATATGTGAATAAAGCTATATAAGAGAGAGATTTGAGTATTCAATTAATAAAATAAAAGAACTTTAGAAAAATAGAGAGACATTTTGAGACGAAAATTCTGCAGCATAACGGCTATGTTACGAGGTTCTATAAAACATTTAAAAGAGAGGGGACATGGGTCACCCACTCATAAATGATCCATAAAAAAGTAGAGGAACAGAATATAAAGGATTAAGAACATGGTAATGAAATTTTAATGACATACCATTTGAGATGAAAAACATGGAAGGAAGACAAAAAATAGATTTCTCTTATGAAAATACGGCAGCTTAACGACGTCACTTAAAATTCATCAAAAATGAATTGACGAGATCAAATAGGGTCTCTCATAAAATGAACATAAAATTTCAGTATGATAGATATAGATATAATACCCCAAAATAATAAAAAGTAACTTGAAATAATTGACATGAAACTATAACTTTGAAAATTGAGAAGGGTGAAAGAATCCCTTAAAAATTCGGCAGCCTAACAGCGCCACTTAAAAATTATTAAAACGAATTGATAAGAGAAAGAGGGGATCTCTCATCATATAAACATGAAATGAGAATTAAGATGAATATAGAAGAAAATCCTCCAACATTTGAACATGGAGAATAAAATAAATGACATAAAATAGATTACTTGAAATGAAAGAGAGAGGTCGGATCCCTTACCTTAAAACGTAACTCTTAAAACTCAAAGGTTTTATCCTTGAGGGCTTGGGGGCACCTTGGGATGGTTCCTTGGGAGGTAATGAGACCAGAGCTTAGTTGGGGGATAGTTGGGAGTGAAAAATAAAGGAGTAAAGGGTGGGTATTTTATAGGGAAGGTGAGGTGATACTTTAATAATTTCAAGGGACACCTCACAAGTGGTTTTCACAAAACCCCGGGCTCTCCCATGGTATTTTCACTAGATTTAGGCCACATGGGGCCCCCAATAAAATAATTCAACACCTTTGGTCGTCCAAACCATAAAATATTTCATGAAATCATCATGACACAGTTATGATGTCATTAAACATACCAAAACCCTAAAACTGCATTTTTATTATTCACTGAAAATTCAAATTTCTCAGAAAAAACCCAAAATATAACCTTAACCAAATATCGATGCTCTGATTACAAATATGAACTCGATTTTATAAAAATAATTTTCTAAATATTTTTAATTTAATTTTTAAATAAAAACACTATTCACTGAGATTCATTCTTTTCAGAAAAAACCCCAAAAATTACCATAACATAATATCGATGCTCTCAGTTCAAAAATAAAGACCGTTTTATAAGAATAATTTTATATTTATTTTTAATTTAATTTTTAATTCAAAAACACTATTCACCTGAAAAACTAATACTTGACTACTAATTTATGAAATCGTTATTTACCCATTTTATTGAATCACATTACCTAATCAAGGTGTCTAAATTATATTAAAACTTTCTTTAAGTGAGATTACTAATCCATTTGGTCACATTACTAATCCTAAGCATAAAACCACTATTCATAATTTACTATTCATCAAAAATTATGTTGATCTCATTAGACTCCAAATTCCTTACTGAACGCTTTTGCAGAAGACCATTTTTTTGAAAATCTTTACACATAATTAATTATTTAAGGTTTACATAAATATTTTAAAATATCATTTTTTTTAAAAATTCATCAAAAAAATACATCCTAAAATTATCCAGACATTTGAAATTTCAAAAACATCACTAAAGGGAGAAGTCTCAATTTATTCATCCCAAAAGATGAAACAAAGAATCTACGGTCTCGTCACATAGCCCCTTATAACACCAGCATATGACCTAAGTGTAAGGTGTGCTATGGTGAGATAATCTGAGGGAGGCACAGATAACATTGCCCTAGTAGTAATATCTACTAACATAAACTTCTCCCGCAGGCGTTTCCGTTCAAGCTTGACAGGCTGTAGTTCGGCTTGGGCTTGGTCCAAAGAGATGCCAAAAAATGCCACCTCCTTCCCATGCTCTGTTAATTGGGCTTCATAAGGTTTGATTCTACTAGATGAAGCCATCGAATCCTCTTTCTACATTAACAATTAACATCTCTATTAAATCATTAAGAGTAAGTTAATATACTATTCAAAAAGTTTGGGTCGTTACATTATTCCACCCTTAAGAAATTCCGTCCCTGAAATTTTATACTTGAGGCCTAGTCAAAAATGTGAGGGTACTTTTGCTTCATTGTTTCCTCAGGCTCCCAAGTCACTTCTTCATACTTTTGATTCCTCCACAACACTTTCACAAGGTGGGTAGTCTTGTTTCGTAGAACCTTGTCTCTACGGTCTAAGATCTCCACTGGCTGCTCCTCATAAGAGAGGTAATGTTCCAGTTGTACCACCTATGGGTTCAGTACATGCGAAGGGTCGGGTATGTACTTCCTGAAGAGAGATACATGGAAGACATCGTGAACTTGAGCTAGGTTCGGTGGAAGTGCTAGATGATAGGCCACTGCTCCTATGCGATCAAGGATTTCATAGGGGCCAATGTACCTAGGGCTGAGCTTCCCTTTCTTACCAAACCGCATGAATATCTTCCATGGAGAAATTCGAAGGAAGAGTTTGTCGCCAACACCAAACTCCAAGTCCCTTCGACGGTTTTCAACATAGCTCTTCTGCTGACATTGAGCACCCTTTATGTGTTGTTGGATGGCATGAACCTGTTCTGTCATCTCTTGCACATGATCAGGCCCAAGAAGCTTTCTCTCACCAGTTTCATCCCAACAAGTAGGAGTTCTACATCTCTTTCCATACAAAGATTCATAGGGTGCCACTTGAATACTCGAATGGAAGTTGTTGTTATAGGAGAACTCAACTAATGGGAGGTGTTGATCCCATCCACCTTTAAATTCCATTGAGCATAATCTCAGCATGTCTTTGAGTGTCTGAATAGTCCTTTCATATTGGCCATCAGTTTGAGGATGATAGGCCGTACTAAAATTCAATTCAGTATTCTAAGCAAGTTGATGACTTCTCCAGAATTTTGATGTGAATCTTGGATCACAATCGGACACGATGGATAGTGGTACCCCATGCAGCCTTACCACTTCCTTTACGTATATCTTGGAAAGTTGATCCAGAGAAAAATATTCCCCAAGAGAGATAAAATGGTTGGTCTTGGTGAGACGGTCCACAATAACCCATATCTCATTATTTCCATTGGATCTTTTCGAGAGACTAGTTACGAAGTCCATAGGGATATTATCCCACTTCCATACTAGTATGGGTAGCAGTTGTAATACCCATTTAAGAAGTTGTCGTTCTTCCTTTACTTGTTGACACACCAGAAACCTTGTAGTGTAATCAGCAATATCCCTCTTCATGTTATCCCACCAATAATGATCACGAAGGTCTCTATACATTTTATTGCTTCCTGAATGTATAGAGAAAGTAGAGCTATGAGCATCATCAATCGGTTCTTTATTTATCTCCGGAATAGATGGAACACATAGTATTGTATGAAATTTCAATACACCTTCATGATCAATATTGAAATCAGGGAACTTCCCATCCTTTACATCCTCAAACTTCTCCTGCAGCAAAGATCTTTTTTTTGAGCCTTTTTAATCTTCTCTAGTAATGAAGGTTGAGAAATAATTTGGGATAATGTTGATGATGTCCCTTCCCTTACAATTCCCATTTCCAGTTTTACTAGATCTTTAATCAAGGGATCTCCTAGGATCCTCATTTTTGCCAGAACAATAGGATCTTTCCTGCTTAACGCATTCGCGACATTGTTTTCTATTCCAGGGTGATAATGAATTGAAAAATCATAGTCATTAATAAGCTCCAACCATCTCCTTTGTCTCATGTTCAATTATTTCTACGTGAAAATATAATTTAAACTTTAGTGGTTGGTGTATGTATCACATTTCTTCCCATAAAGATAGTTCCTCCATATCTTTAGAGAAAAAACAACTGCCGCTAGCTCTAGATCATGCGTAGGATAATTATGCTCATGAATCTCCAACTGCCGAGATGCATAATCAATTACCTTGACATTTTCCATGAGGACACACCCAATCCCTTTCAGAGATGCATCGCTAAAAATAACGAATACTTCTACGATAGAGGGTAGTGTTAACATAGGTGCAGTAACCAATCTCTTCTTCATCTCTTGGAAACATTCCTCTCATTCTTTTTTCCAGATGAACATAACCCCTTTTCGAGTCTACTTGGTTAGAGGATTAGAAATCCATGAAAATTTATTCAAAAACCTCCTATAATATCCCGCTAAACCAAGGAAACTACGAATATCAGTTACTGTTGTGGGTTGAGGCCACTCCTCCACAACCATTGTCTTTGCAGGGTCAACTGAGATTCCCTCATTGGTTATGATGTGCCCCAAGAAAGACACTTGTTGTAACCAAAACTCACACTTTCTGAACTTTCCAAAGATCCTATCCTTCCACATAGTTTTCAAAATAACCCTCAGATGATCTTCATGCTCCTCACGACTTTATGGATATATCAAATTATCATCAATAAAAACTACCACAAATTTATCATGGTAGTCCTTAAAGACTCTATTCATCAAATCCATGAAAATAGCAGGAGCATTAGTCAAGCCAAAGGGCATACCAGTAAACTCATAATGCCCATATCTTGATCGGAAGGCGTGCTTTGGAATATCTTCCTTCGTCACCCTCAGTTGATGATAACCAAATCGAAGGTTAATCTTGGAGAAGAATTGAGCCCCTAGAAGTTGGTCAAATAAATCATCAATTCTTGGAAGATGGTATCTGTTCTTCACTATGATCCCGTTCAGTTCTCTATAATCAATGCATAGCCACATTGATCCATCCTTCTTCTTCACAAAGAGAACTCGTGCTCCCCAAGGAGACACACTAGGTCGGATAAACCCCTTCTCCAACAAGTCTTGGAGTTATTTCTTTAACTCTTCTAGCTCCACATTTTCCATTTTATACGGTGTCTTTGATATCGGTTGAGATCCAGGTACGAGTTCAATGGATAACTCTACATCTATTTTTGGGGGAGGTCTAGGTAACTCCTTAGAAAATACATCCATGTAGTTCTGAACAATCGGAACATCTTCTATTTGTATACTCCCTTTTCCTTCTTCATCGTCACCGATTAACTCCATAAAGAATTCTATAGGAGGTGCTTATAGATAGGGATCAGTTTGGGATATCTCTCCTTGGAAGATAATTATAGGTCGTTCATTCAAGACTACTGAGATTTCCTTACTTCTGCATTTGATCTTAGCATTATACTTTGAGAGCCAGTCCATCCCTAGTATAATGTCGAATTCCAACATGGGAATGACTACTAGATTTGCGATAAGATTGTGCTCACTGAAGTAAACACTAGAGTCTCTAAACACTGTTGATGCATGGATAATCCCACTTGGAGTCTTCACTGAAAATTCTACCTCAAGCAGTTCAGGGATTGATTCTATATTCTTTGCAAACATAGAGGAAATAAAGGAATGCGTAGAACCAAAATCAAACAAAGTACTTGCTAGTTTTGAGAGGACAACAAGAGTACCTGCTACCACGTCGTTTGGAACATCAACTTCAGTTGTTGTGATAGAAAAAGCACGACCTTTCTCCCTTGGCCTTTACTGAGGTTGATGGTGATTCCCCTCTACTACCCTCGGATTTGGACAGTGATTAGAAATGTGCCCAAGCTGTCCAAACTTGAAGCATTTGACTTCGGGTAGGGCTGGAACCATCTTTCCTCTATCTTTAGTGTTGGGAAGATGAGGCTTCACCTCACTATGACAATTCAGAGCAATATAGCCTTCTCTTCCACTCTTTTAGAACATGACACTTTCGATCAAGCAGTACCCCAATTACTTCATCCCACATTTATTGCTTGTGGCAAGTTTCATTTTCTTTCCACCTCTTCCCTGATCAAAAGTCTTCCCTAGACTGGGCTCCAATGATCTCTTCTTGTCATTTGATTTATGACACCACTGTGTATCACCAAACTCTAGGTCGACTTTCATTGCACTCCGCACAATCTCCTCATAGCTATCGTAGTCCAGGGTGGCTAGATTCTTTTGCAGATGAGGTCCCATTCCACTGAAAATCTGTCAACCATCCCACTCGGATCCATGAAAAAGATAGAGGTATATCGTGAAAGTTGGGTGAAGTTCATCTCATAGCTTCCGACAGATTCATTCTCCTTCTGCTTCAGCTCGAGAAACTCTTTCTCCATTCTCGTTCTCATGGAATGCGGGAAATACTTATTAAAGAATATTCCCCAGAACTCTTCCCACTCAATAGCTTCCATCTCTCCTCATGGATTCATGTTGTTGATCAGTGACCACCACTGATCAGCTTCTCCCTCTAGGCGGTAAACAGCAAGGGTGACTTTTTCTGGTTCCAAATAATGAAGTACAGAAAATATCTTTTCAATGGAGCTCATCCATTGTTATGCAACCAATGGGTCAGTAGATCCACTGAATGTTGGTGGTCATTGATGCATGAAGGACTCAACAGAATGTTGTTCCCTTCGTGGTGAGACCGGCCTCTCAGCTTGATTCAAGTTATTACTCATAACTTGAGTCAGTTGGTTAATCATTCGCTTCAATGTTTCCATTCTAGATTCCATCGGAGAGCCGTCAGCACAAGGTGCATTGCAGTCACCATCTGCATGGTTCCTCCTA
Source organism: Viscum album (assembly GCA_963277665.1). Lineage (NCBI taxonomy): Eukaryota > Viridiplantae > Streptophyta > Magnoliopsida > Santalales > Viscaceae > Viscum > Viscum album. The sequence goes on from OY728128.1 coordinate 719,447,577, forward strand.
CTGACCACCATTTTCTAATAGAACAAAACCGTAGTGAGAAACTTATTTCATTTATGAATCTTTTAACTAAGACCTCATGCTTAGACAATTACATTTCTCTATAATTCCTTCATAATGATTCATAAAAAGATTTTGATTAACCAAAAATATCTTCTGAGAGTTTCGTAACCAAGAGTGCAGCAAGGACCGTTATCGTCCACCAGTTCCAATTCGAGTCTAGCTCAAAGTGGTGTTTTTAGGTTTTACCCCTATGTACATCTGTGCCAGAGCTGCCTCTACCTGCTCGTATCCAAACAGGGATGTATTTGATTGATAAACCACTTACTCAATACTTATCAAAATACCAGGAAGTTTTACTATATTTAAACTTTTCTATAGGGTCCTTCCTAAAGTTTTTATATCCTAATTTCCACAAATAACTAAACCATCCATTGATACCAACTATCACATCCCGCGTTTTTATAACATAACTTTCATTACATTACACAAAAATGAGGATCTTTAATGTTTAGTGTATTGGAAACAAGGAACATAATACCTGAAAACAACATAAACCATTCTTCTTAAAAACTTGAAAGGCTTATCCTTAGGTTCATCCTAGTTTCATTACTGCATCTCATAACCTGGGGAAATACATCAAAATAAAGGGTGAGCAGAAGGCCCAGTCAGGGAAATAAGAGAAACATTTTACATGTGAACTTGAGATACTCCAATAAGGTCATGTAAAGAACATTAAGGAATGAGAAAGAAATAATGAGGCATATCAAAATAAAAATAAAGTTTTTCACAACTTTAAGATGTGGCTACAACATTTTTCAAAGACAATCATTTCCCTTTCACCAAGGTCCATCCCCAAGGTGTCCATAAAAATTACCAGGGTTATTCAACAAGGTATCAGTCTAAATGGTCATATCTAGATATTATTTCTTTACCCAATGCATTGGAGAGCTATCAGGGCGCACCCTTAAATTTGTCTTGATCATCATGTGATAAACATATATCATCATCAATAATTTCATAAACAACCCATATATCATAAAAGAAATGGGTTTCATTTCATAATCATAACGTTTTAAAAACTGTTTTAAAGACATGATCTTTGTGTCACTTTAAAACCCACAAAAAAGAAAGGTGGGTATCATGTATGTAAATCCCAGAATTTAAAATAGAAAAACTTGATATATATGTGAATACCCTTATAGAAGAGAGAGATTTGATTATTCACTTAATAAAATAAAAGATCTTTGGAAAAAGAGAGAGACATTTTGAGACGGAAATTCGGCAGCCTAACGGCTATGTTACGAGTTTTTAGAAAACATTGAAAAGAGAGGGGACATGGGTCACCCACTCATAAATGATGCATAAAACAGTAGGGGAACAGAATATAAAGGATTAAGAACATGGTAATGAAATTTTATGTACATACCATTTGAGATGAAAAAAATGGAAGGAAGAGAAAAATTAGATTTCTCTTATGAAAATTCGGCAGCCTAACGGCGTCACTTAAACTTCAACAAAAATGAATTGATGAGATAAAATAGGGTATCTAATCATATGAAAATAAAAGTTCAGTATGATAGATATAGATATCATACCCAAACATAATAAAATGGAACTTGAAATACTTGACATGAAAGTAGAACTTTGAAAAATGAGAAGGGTGAAAGAATCCCTTAAACATTTGGCAGCCTAACGGTGCCACTTAAACATTCTTAAAACGAATTTATGAGAGAAAGAGGGGGTCTCTCATCATCTGAACATGAAAAGGGAAGTAAGACGAATATATAAGAAAATACTCCAACATACGAACATGGAGCATAAAAGAAATGACATAAAATAGATTACATGAAATGAAAGAGAGAGGTCAGACCCTTACCTTAAAACGTAACTCTTAAAACTCAAAGGTTTGGACCTTGAGGGCTTTGGGGCACCTTGGGATGACTCCTTGAGAGGTAATGAGACCAGTGCTTCATTGGGGGATAGTTTGGAGTGAAAAATAATAGAGGAATGGGTGGGTATTTATATGGAAGTTGAGGTGATACTTTAATAATTTGAAGGGACACCTCACAAGTGGTTTTCTCAAAACCATGGGCTCTCCCATGGTATTTTCCATGGAGTTAGGCCACATGGGGCCCCCAAAATAATAATTCATCACCTTTGGTCGTCCAACCCTTAAAATATCTCATTAAATCATCATTAAATAGTTATGATGTCATTAAACATACCGAAACCCTAAAACTGCATTTTTACTATTCACTGAAAATTCATCTTTCTCAGAAAAAACCCAAAATTCCACCTTAACCAAATATCGATGCTCTGATTACAAATATGACCTCCATTTTATAAAAATAATTTTTTAAATATTTTTAATTTATTTTTTAAATAAAAATGCAATTCACCGAGAATTCATTTTTTTCAGAAAAAACCCCAAATTGCCATAACATAATATCAATCCTCTGAGTTCAAAAATAAAGTCCATTTTATAAAAATAATTTTCTAATAATTTTTAATTTATATTTAAATTAAAAAACACTATTCACCAAAAAAACTAATACTTGACTAATAATTTTTGAAACAGTTATTTACCCATTTTATTGAATCACATTACTTAATCAAAGTGTCAAAATTATATTAAAACATTCTTTAAGTGAGATTACTAATCCATTTGGTCACATTACTAATCCTAAACGTAAAATCACTATTCATAAATTACTATTCATCAAAAATTAAGTTGATCTTATTAGACATCAAATTCCTTACTGAACACTTTTGCAGAAGACCATTTTTTTTAAAATCATTACACATCATTAATTATTTAAGGTTTACATAAAAATTTTAAAATATCATTTTTTTTCAAAATTCATCAATAAAATACATCCTAAAATTATCTAGAAATTTGAAATTTCACAAACATCACTAAAGGAAGAAATCTCAATTTATTCATCCCAAAGGATTACACAAAGATGTTACGGTCTCGTCACATAGCCCCTTACAACACCAGCATATGACCTAAGTGTAAGGTGTGTTATGGTGAGATAATCTGAGGTAGGCTCAGATAACATTTCCCTAGTAGTAATCTCTAATAACTTGAACTTCTCTCGCAGGCATTTCCGTTCAAGCTTGACACACTAGAGTTCGGCTTGGGCTTGGTCCAAAGCGAAGCCCAAAGATGCCACCTCCTTCCCATGCTCTGATAAGTGGGATTCATAAGGTTCGATTCTACTAGATGAAGCCATCGACTCATCTTTTTTGCATTAACCATTAACATCTCTATTAAATCATTACGAGTAAGTTAATGTACTATTAAAATAGTTTGGGTTGTTACAGGGGATGTGTTTAGCTATAGCTCATTCCTGTCAATGTTGTTCCGGTGATTATATAAGAAGTCTACATTAACATGTGTGAATTCTTCTGAGGCATGGCCGTCAGCTGCCCTGAACCACTAGTGCTAGAATGACTTGCTCCTAATCCAATATATTGGCTCATCCCCACTTTCTTTAGGGATGAAGACGTTATCCCTTAGTCCAAATCCATATAGAGGCTATCTTTTACATAGTGAGTATTTATTTTGGCTTTCCGATAGTAGTGCCACCAGGGAATTATGGTCCGAGTGGCTCCGTAAAAACTCCCTTACACCCGAGAAATCTGTTATCTCCTCCCTCTGAGAAGAATCTACACAGACCCCCTGGTAACCTCCTGGTGAGGCATTTAGTTTTCGAGTTTAGGCGTTTTTGGTTCTGGTATGTAAAGATCTTTTGCAGAGATAGGTTGAGGAGGTCATTCACGAAGACTGTTCGCGGAGCCCTACCCCGGCCTTCAGACGCAAGCCACAGAGTGCACTCTTGCAAATTCAAAGAGTCATTGTGCACTGCGAAATAGAAGGATCGATTCATGGAGAGCAATCGTGGAGTACGTAGAGAATCAAGAGTTGAGAGCACTAAAAGAAAAAATCTTGGATAAAAAAGAGAAAAAAAGAGAGGTCAACTCCCCTATCTATAGGTGAGGATCCCTGATGCTTAGCGGCATGTCTAACCACTGTGGGCTTCATGACACGCTCAGCCTGCCCATCACCTCTCTACAACACGAGCCTCCTTCATGAGTCATCTTCTCAAGGCTTCTTCGTGATTGATGTGATATTTTGGCGATTGAACCTCAGTCTTTCACCTTCACTTTCTCCTCATCTCCTAGTTTGAGGGGGAGTGGATTTTTTGGTGCCAAGAATTGGGAAGATTGAGAAAAAATGGAAAGCATTAAGGGATGCCTCATGAGGACCATTCACGGAGTCCCCGTGGCCCCACCGCTGATGCCCAGCTCCTCCTTCACAAAGCTTCCATGGAGCAAAGAGTTTGGAAGCTCGGTGAACCAATTTGACGTTCGTGAACCCACCACAGAGCAAGGAGGTAGGATGCTATGTGAACCCCTTCGACATTCACGAACTAGCTGCAGAGCAAGGAGGAAAGATGGTCTACTAACTCATTTGACATTCTCAAACCCACCATGGAGCAAGCTTTGTCTTCACGCCGAGTGATCTCTACATCGCAGCACCTATTGCCTATAAATATTGGGCTCCCCTCAATCCCAAAGGATGGATCCTCTGACCTTTCACCTTCTTAGCTCCCAAATCATGAAGCAATCTATGCTCTGCGAACCATGATCACTTTAAGGTACATTTTCATCACAAAGTGCCTTCCCCTTTTCATGAATTCGTCCCCTCTTCAAGGAGGGATTCCCTTCACGGAGCCCACATGACTTCGCGAAGGAAAGAGATCCCCAAGGGGACTCGAGTCTTTGCAGAGCACTTATTCTTCATGAAGTACCCTCCATGCGCATGTGACCCACATGATAAGCAGGGTCACTATGCTTCGCGAAGCACATTTCCACACAAGGCACCCTTGATTTGCGAAGCACTACTCTATGAATGACATTACAAATCATGAAGAACCTTCCATATGCACATATGTCCTAATATTAGGATAGGACACTTCACTTCGTGAAGGACACCCCTTCATGATTCCCCTTCACTTCACAAAGCACCAGATCTTCATGATGATTTTTAATTTGAACACCTTTGCTCCATAACTCCTTTTCCCATTTCACCCTCCAGGTTTGCGTGAAGTGATTTCAAAGTCCCTTGGGTAGTGTTTCCCATTGTGTTTCTTCTTCTCATTATTCTTCACATAGGCACGCTAACGGCTATTACTTCTTCGCATAGCCATACTAATGTGGACCCCTCAATGGATCACTACATAACACCCCCTCGTTACAGCATTGCTGATCTATTTACTTCCCCAAGGGGTAGGAAGTATCAGTTATGTAAGTCCTAAGGGGTTCGGAGTGAACCCACCTCATCTGAGCTGCAGGATGTTAAACTATCAAGAACTATCATCCTCAGTACATGACATTAAATTATGACCTCTCCCCATGTGTCGTATGTTGGGTTCCCCACCTTGGACATTCTGCACACCCACTGGTCTCTATGGGAGTGAAATCATTCCTCACGTGAAATGAGATTCTCTTTATCATAGTGACGTCTGTTCGTAGGGAAAGTGAAACAACCTTGGTGTAATCCCCTAGATTTTTTTTAGGAGGTATCACTCATGTTTCTCCTCTCTTCCTCAGTGCCAAGGACCAAAGGGGGGTGGGGTATGGGCAACATAACCCTCAATTATTCGGTGCAAAATACCTATCTCTTTGGGTTTGTCACCAACGAGCCTCCATATAGGAGTAAGTCTCAATCTACATCTCCTTGGGTTGCGGACCTTGCATAAGCCCCTATTTCCTCTTTGAGTCACTTACACATGTAATCCTCCATTCCACTTCCCATGGACACATCTTCCACAACATGATTATCATGACTTTTCCCTATTATTTCTCACACCGAGCATGAGTCACGAGGGATTAGAGTGAGCATCGACCATGAAATCCTCTCTAGGAATCCTAGAGTGTAAGCCCAAAACAGCCCACCTGAACTACATGGACTCTAATCCTCACAAAGTAAAGGTACATAGGAATCATCCTTAAGGTTCAAGCCCATCACCCATTGGTCTTGACCATCTTCACGTCGATCCGCCACTCATCCCGAACTATGGGGTCTTTGATCCTTTCCAAGGTAAGTTACGTAAGAAGCCTCCATGAGGTTTAATCCCAACACCCATTGGTCCAAAAAAATCTTCAGGTTAGTCCACCACTCAACTCAAACTATAGAGACTTTGATCCTTGCCATGTCAAGGTATGTAAGAACCCTTATTGAGGTTCAATCCCAATAACCATTGCTTCCAACCCCCCTTCACATTGATTCCCACTCCTCCTAAACTACACAGACTTAGATCCTTTCCAAAGCAAGGTACAATGGAAGCCTCCTTAAAGATCAAGCCCACCATCCATTGGTCCCAACCATCTTCACACCGGTTCACCAAACTCTCCTGAACTACGTATACTTTTATCCTCGCCAATGAAATTTATGCCAGAAGGCTCCCTGATGTTCAATACCAACATCAATTGGTTCTGACCCCCTTCACGTCGGTTCACCAAACACCAGCCCAAAACAGTGTGGCCTATGATCATTTCCAAGACAATGTGTGTAGGAAGCATCCCTGAGATTAAAGTTCAACACCCATTGGTCCTGAATACTTCACGTCGGTCCACCTCATCCTGCACAACGTTAAACTGGTTTCCCCCTTTCATTCTCGTGTGATGATAAACTATACACATTCGAACTACATGGGATTTGATCCATGTATCATAGATAGGGTATGTAGGAAGATTCTCTGAGGTTCAACCTCATCCAGCAATAAGCTGTTGTGACCCCATTCAGTGTTAAGTCATTGTGACCCCCATCTAGTGGTAAGACGTTGTCAACCCCAACCTCGTGGTAAGACGTTGTCATCCCTTCAATTGGGACCCATATCACTTGTACGTCCCAGTGGCGTAAAACCAATCTCGGACTGCTAATGACATGTAATCCCCAATATATCATCGGGTCATTGTCCCCTGCACACACCCCAACTCTATACCCCCATCCTAAACTACATCGACTTTGATTCCCTACCACGGGGATACATAGGAGGTCTCTTCCTAGCTCAATCCCAACATCAACATCACCCTCAAGTCGACTCCATCTCATTCTCCATAAACTCCACTTAACCATCCATTATCCATCTTGATTTTTACCAGGGCTTCCACATCCTGGTGGAATCATTCCACCTTATTCCCCATTCCCTTTAACAATAATCGGGTAGCTAACCATGAATTAGCCCTAACATCAATGTTACCTCCAAGGGTTGCACCCATCTGAACCACTCTAGTCAGTGTCACGATTAGTCTGATCCATCTCTGCTAGATGTTAAACTTGTGGCATACCCTGTGTTAAAAATGGGATGCTGAGGAAATCCTAAGATACATTCCTATGCCATATAATTCCCCACATTTGATGTGGGATGCCTCGGTCTTCCAAAAACTCGATAAGCCCTATAATAAGAGCAAAAATCCATACGCACCAATTTTACAGCATCCAAACACGGCAGTGATGTCCAACGTGACTACCCCGATCGAAGGTTACGGCCCTAGTCGGACCCCTTGGGATGTTCTGACAGAAGCAATGTAATTAACTGGCATCCATGAAGAAATGTCAGCAGGAAGAGTTTCACGAAAAACGTCTTAGTCTACAAGGGAGACCTGGACTAGTTGACGAGTTCCGAGGAGGAATACAAAGAATGAATAATTGATATACCATCATCCTATTTCAATAAAGAAGAAAACATTCGTGAATAATAGATGGATGTTTCCCGCCTTTGGAAACCAAGAATGTGGGGAAACAGCTGCATGTCCTCCACAGACAGATACAAGTGCCCTGATGAAAGCATTAGAAAATATAAAAAAATATAATTTTAAGTATCGTTATATCATTAAAAAATTTATGTAATTTCTAATACTACCCTTAATTATATTCTTACACATGGTGAAGATATTCCATTAAATCATTACAAGGTGTGGAAGTTATTTTAGTAGATTTACTTTTCTACTAATAATGTTCATGATTGTTCAAAAGACTGTAGTTTATTTTTGGAGGAAATAGTTAACCGTAATGGTTGTAAAGATTGCGGTATATCATGATGAAAAGAAAATGTAGAAGTAAAATCATCACATGTCCCATAAAATTTCATGTGTCACTTTCCATTGATTCCCAAACATAAAAATAAATTCATGTCTGCAGAAATATCAGCCAAAATAAGATAGCGTGATGCATTGAAAATAAAAGGTAATGATGAGTTTTTTCGTCCTACTGATGGATTTTCATGGTAGAAATTTGTTGTTAAACATCCTTATTTTGTATCTCAGGAGCATAATGTCGAATTGTGTCTACCCTATGATAGTTTTAACCAGTTTGGTTTGATTCTTTCTACTCACAACACATGCCCATTTTTTATTCACGTTTATAATATTCCTTCATTGATTTGTGTGAAAAAACATTTCACTTTTTGAGTATACTAATATCAATCCCTTCTAATACCAATAATAATATATATGTCTACTTGAATCCTTTAATAAGATTTTTGAAGAAGCATTGGGAAATAGGTGTGCATCAAAAAATATATTTCAGATGTGTACTACCCTTCTACGGACTATAAATGATTTCCTTGCTTATGTACTGGTGAATGGTTGGATCATGAAGGTAAAACTATCATATAATATATATATATATATATTAACAATACTTGATCTAGAAGGCTTAAATATAATCATAGTTTAAGTTTCAGGTTGGCCTCAACAATTCTTTCCAATGGATCATCAATGTAGGAAGAATCTGCGGAGGTTTGATAATAATGTTGAAACTAAAAAACCAACTCAACATGTATTAGGTAGTGATGTTATTAATGAATTGAAATATTTCAATTTTTAATTTGGGAATGTTAAATAGAATTATAAATAGGAATAGTTTTTGACATTGATTCAACATACAATTGGGAAATGAGAATTATCTTTTTTGAGTTTCCATATTGGTCTACCAATTTTCTACATCATTGTTAAGACATAATACACAATGAAAAAAACATATGTAAAATGATTCTTGAAATAATTATAAATATCAAGGGGAAGACAAAAGATGAATTCTGATATCATCAAGACTTATTTCATTGGGGTATTCGACCATAACTGCATCCTTTTTGTATGAGTGAAAACAAATGGAATGTTCATTATTCTTTTTATGTGATGACACCGTAAAAGAAAGATCAATTTATGGCAGTATTGGAAAATATCAGTTTTACAAATGGATCTTATAGAAACATATCTAAGTGAGTCAATAAAATATATTTCTAACTAAATCGATAAAAACTCAGGACCATCACATCCTTCATCATGAATTTATTTCAAATGCATTTTGGAAATTTCAATCCAATAATGTAAGGGTGATATTGACCATCTTATGCCATTTTCAGAGTCCTTTCTGCTAAAAGTCTATCCAAATAATTTTTGATAAAAATTAAACAAGACGCACCATTAAATATGTGTGAGATGGAAATAAATTTTCCTCCTTCATTTATCACTTGCGTGATGCATTTAATAGTCCATTATCCAACTAAAACACTCTTTGGGGGAAAGTTTTCTTTTCCTTGAATGTATCATAACAGATGAAGTATTCGAAAAATGAAATCATATGTTCAAAAGAGGAATTATCCTAAATTTTTGACTATGTTTTAGTACCATCATGGTAAATACCGTGAGAGAGGGGGTGACTAAGGGCATGAAAAATTAAAACAACAACCCCTTCAGATCTTGTTTTTTTGTTAAACAAAACACTCTTATGTGTTTCTCTCATAGAAATATATTTAAATAATTCTCGATATGCATTAATATTACATGGTTCACCCTCATTGGTCTATGTTTGAGGATCATCCCATGCCTATATGCTGATGTAGAAAATCCACTAAACACTCACTACTTTGTCCAAATATTGTAGTGGACTCACCGTCCATCTTAGTTTACAACCTATAACAATTTTAAATATCACTACTCTCTCAACTTAAGTGTTCTCACTACTTATTAAGAAGATATTACTTTTATTTCCTGAATCAATAGGGTTGACGTCTCATTTACTATATCATTTAGTATCACTTTCATCCAACTATTGAATACCAGTTTACAGAAGGTTTACCATGAAATATCTTCTCAAAAAATTGTGTGATTCTCATTGAATACATTAACCTTCTTCTTTCAAGAAGCTGAACTAGCCTTCATAACACACCTTCTTTCATGAATCTCAACTAGCCTTTGGGAGGAAAATTCTCTCGTGAAGCTCAACTATACATAATGAAGAACCTTCTTTCGCGAGGCCCAACAAGCCTTAGTGATTCACCTTCCATTGTGAATCTCAACTAGCCTTCACGAATCTCACATGTTTTGAGTGGATTTTTATAGCCATATCTAACTTTTTTCTTTCGTGATGATCAGAACATTCAATTAGATTTTATATCCTTCACAAAATTCTTCGCAAAAAAAATCAATTTTAAACCACCTTCACAACCCACCTTGCCAAACCTGGAGACTTATAATTCTCATTTATTCTCGATCTATTTTCTAAAGGGGTAGAGGCATATTTATAGTTGTTTCCACTAATTCGAAAACCTTCCAACCACATCATCAGTATTTCACAAAGCTCGTTTATTCCCATCATGGTTATTCCTATTTCATGAAGCTCCATAGAAAGTTCCCATTCATGGTACTCATCATAATTATGAAGAATTACATCAAAAACCATCGTGGTACTGCGATTTTCCACTCATGATGCCCCCCACCATCACTGTTCGTGATTCCCATCATAGTCATTGAGATCACAATTATAATTCATTGATCCCTACAGAAAAAATCTTCATGAATCACATATTTATGAAATTCCTGCTTATACCATATTTTTATGTGGCCATAAAATAAAATCCTCTTTTCTTGATGCAAGACAAACACCCAATTTTGGTAACCTGAAAATTTGAAAATACTGGGAAACAATGTCAATTTATATACAAATTTTTTTGTATCACTTCTAAGGAAACCATTCCATCATCATTGATCTTTATTGACAAACCGTAACAACAATATCAATAGAATCCATTACATACCATGGAAACCCTCTTTTTAAACATATAAAAACATCCCAAAAATGTTGCAACATTACCTTGAGGGTGTTTTAGAAAAAAATATCCCCCTTTTGGATAAGGTTACTAGGTGAAATGAAACTATCCCAATTTGAATATAGGAGGGTACTAGGTATCAAATATTATCCCCATCAACCCCCTCATATAACAGTGCCTTTTCAAATGAAGGTTTGTAGTGACCCACCCTAGTGGTAAGTGAGTATTGTTGATGAAAAAACCCACGAGGTAGTGAACCAAAGTAGAAAATATTGTGATGTAGGGGTCCTGTAACCCCGATATATGCCATACAATTAGTATCATATGGGTGTAGGAAAGCCTGTGACTGTAGTTAAAACCCCAAGAGAGAGATTGTTGGAAACCAAAATGAATGAAGTGCAACCCTTGGGTAAATGTTTTTGGGTGCATGGACCATGTACCACTTTAGAGACTGGAGTGAACTAGGAATCATATCTAAGCCCTATACACCCCCACCACCCATAATGAGGAATTTTTAGAGGAAATTTGGTAGTGAGATATCCAAGTGGGATTTGAGCCTAGCTAAGGAACAAACTTGTGAGGTAGTGAACCAAATAGAACAATATTATGATGTAGGGGTCATGTATCCTAGATGTTGCCTTACATTTTGAGAGGTTTTATAGATCAAGAATGTATGGGGTTTTCCAATGTATATATATAATGTGATAAATATACATAAAAACCAATGAGAAATGAGGACAACTAGTATGGAAAAATAGAGTGTTCATTTCCATCTCTTCCCATAGTAGGAGTAATTGTTGGTGTTATACATTTGTTACATTGAGACTTGAAGATGGTGATGTATCATATAACACAGTGTTGTTTAACTGTAGTTTTTTATGACTATATCTATTAAGTAATTTGGATATTTACTTGTTATCACATATTATTAAATTTCATGTATACGTTAGACATTTATTATCATTTTATATTGGAAACACAATAAAATTATATGTATAGTTCATTGATATATACCTTTGGGAAGAAGATAGGCTTCTCATAACATAGAGTTTCTTTCTTGCTTGAAATCAAAGATATGAACATTACATTATTTTTCCTAAATTATAGATATCTATGTAATTGTATTATTCATAAATATTTCAGGTCTGGTGTCTACCTGTTGACTATGTTTCTCAAGAATTATAAGCGTTGGATTTTAGTCTCAATTATTAGGTTCATGAATTCAAATTGTTAATTATCAATGGGTATAAATTTGTTACAACTGAACAAGTGGATAAAATGAGAACACAAAATGATATCATTGTGTTAAATACTATAATATATTTTTATCATAGTGCATCTGAGAGTCGGCCTTGAAATCAAGATGTTTATTATTATGGAATTTTTTGAGAATATATTGTTATTAGATTACTACTCTCAGGGTTGGGTCCCTGTGATGAAATATAAATGGTTTTATTTGACGATGAGGCATGGTAAATTTCTTAATGACTGTGGATTTATAGTTATTGATATGATTCAATTACAACATACTAATGAACCATGAATTTTGGAATCAATGGAGAAACAATTTTTTTATGTGAAAGATCATTTGAGACCTGATTATGGTGTCATTAATGATGTAACCCGAAGACATATTTTTCATGATGATGGTAATAAAGTTTCCACCAATGACACCCCCATTGGTTTTACAAAAATATTTCATTTGATGATTCAAATTTTCCCATTGTGAGAGTAGATTTATAACCTAAAATAGTGTGGATAATATAGAGAAGAAACCAAATATGTTCATTGTTAATTCATTTTAACATAACATGAGTTTATCATTTTAGTATTACTATAATTACACAAATTTAGTTTTTGTTTGGAATGATAAGTCCATTTTAGTGTTGCGTTGTGTTTTTTAATTAAATTATCTTATTTTAATTTACAATATTTGGTATAAAATTAGTTTTTAAAAATGTATAACTTGGTTTTAAATTATTTTCACTAAAAGATGTTATGGAATGACTTATTTGTTCTTTGCTTTTTTTGATGTATGCATGGATTATAAAAATTGATTCTAAAAAATGAACATTTAATTATAATGAAGATTATGCCAAATACTTCAGGACATAAAATGTTGTAATAATTGACACCAATCGACAAGTGGGAGAGTGTGCATTGCCTCCTTCGTTTCCCTTCGATGTGTATAATAATAGTTTTATTTTTATTCTTCATTATATATAATCCCATTTTAATAATATTTATGAAATTTTATTATGAAATTCAGTTCTAGAAGAGGTGACTCCACATCCTACTAGAATAGGTCTGAGTGGGGAAGCTCTTAGACATAGACGGAGCACCTATCATACTCATTTCCACATTAACCCACCTATGGACACCCTATCCACTACACCTTTCAATCCACCATTTGAGTCTCTGTGGATGTTCTTATCTATGCCTTCAACCACATTTCAGCTACCCTTTTATTAGAATACCATGTCTACACCACATCATGGGATGATTCTCTATTTCCTCCATCATCTCATTTAGGCTCTAATGCCCATACCATGTTTACACTGCCTCCATGGATGTTTCCACCATTACCATAAACACATCCAATTATGTATCCCCCGGCCTAATACCCATTTTCTTCCATGTTTATGCCACATAAAATTCCTACCATACATCTAACATCTGATGAGTATTTTTCTTTATATTCCTCTCCAGTGCATAAAGACCACCCAAAGCATGAATTGGAATGGACACTTCATTAGGAAGATATTGATCGAGGACATCCCACAAATCCATCGTAGTCAATTGAGTAGCCTGCAACATGTTCATTTTATTATAACAATGTCAAATTATATGAATTTATTTTTCATGTTGTAATGTGAATTAATTCTTAGCATTTTCCCCCTATTTTGTTATTTAGTTGGATATTTTTCTAGGAGATGTGGAACACTTGTATGCTTAAATCCTTGAATCACTAGACATAGATAATGGTGGACTACAATGACAAAAATCAGATGGTAGGTGAGAATTCAGGTCAATGTATAAGTTTTATGGACACATAATCTAAATATCATGATATCATTCTAGTCGAACTGGTTTCATGGGGAAAAAATAGTAATGACATCAAGGAAAAATCGTGGGAGGAGATATGGGTAAGAAAATTTTATAAAATTATATCTATATTATTATTTTATTCATTTGAAATAACATGTTCATTGAAGAGTTCATATATAATTCCTAACAGAGAATCTTCTATGACTGCAATGTTGGTGGATGTTGGAGAGTAGAGGATATCATATTAGCATGACTTTTATGTTGGTTGGAAGAGATGAGTAGTTTCAAATTGGGGTGCACTACAATTCTTGAACCTGAGAATCTCTATATATATTAATCTGACATAAAATAATTTCATTATTTATATTGTTACTTATTTAGATTTTCATGATGAATTTTATGTTTTATTGAAATTAATCCCTTTGATAAAAGGCATAAAATGCCCATTTCAAATGTCCCTTAGGCCTAGCGTTTAATTAGCATATAGTCCTTATGTCTAATTGGCCTATTAGACATAACGTCTAACTATCCTATAGACCTAATGGAAAATATTCCCATTGGACTTTAGGCCTATATAATAATTGGACATTATTCTGTTAGGCCTAATGGAAAATTGTACAAAAGGCCTATTGAAAAATTGTCCAGTATCCCTAAGGTCCAATTGGCCTATATGCCTAGTAGACAATTGGCATATTGTTCCTAATGTCCAATTGGCATATATGCATAATAGGATAATTTTCCTATATGCCTAATTAGAAATTCGCATATTGGCATAATTGGAAATCAGAATATTAGGCCTAATGTCATAATGGCCAATTCGCACATATTCCTGACAGCCAATTGGCATATAGGCCTAAAGGACAATTGGAAAAAAGGCATAAGGCCCAATTGGCCAATATGCCTAATATTCCAATTGGCCATTAGGCATAATGGAATAATGTCCAATTTTCCATTAGGCCTATGTTCCAATTATTTTTTAGGCCTATAGTTTTATTGGACATTATTCCCTTAGGCCTAATGGACAATTGGCCTATTATCAATATAGTGGAATTGAGAATTAGACCTTTTAGGTCTGACTACCAATAGGCCTAATGGCTAATTGGACCTTTTTTCTGTTAGGAAAATTGGTCATTAGTCCTAGTAGGCCAATTGGCCATTAGGAATATAGGATAAATGTACTATAGGCATAACGATCAATTTTCTTATAGGTCTAATGGCCAATTTCCCTATTAGGGAAAATGGCATAAATTCCAATTAGCCTATTGGGCGAACAATAAATTGGCCAATAGGCCTAATGGCCAATTGGACTATCTGTATAATAGAAAATTGGATGATAGCCATAATGACCAATTGGACAATAGTCCTAATGTCCAATTGGACTATTAGGACTAATGTCCAATTAACCAATAGGATTAATATGACAATTGTAAATTATTCGATTAGGCCTAAGGACCATTGGCCGATAATCCTGATCGCCATTTGGCCCTTATGACTAGAGGCCAATTGGCCAATTGGCCTATAGGTCAATTGGACATTATTCCATTTGGCCAAATGTCCAATTGGCCTATAAGGTTAATGGCCATTTCCCATATTAGAATTAATATCCCATTGGATTATAGGCCTAATGAACTATTAGCCAACATGAAATAATTTCAAAAGGTCCAATTGGCCGATAAGACTAAAGTCCAATTGGCCTAATGGTCAATCATCCTATAAGCCAATTGGCCTTTAGGCCTAATAGCATAATGTCTAGGTGTTCTATATGCCAAATGGAAAATTATCCTATAGGTCTAATGTCCAATTCTCCTATAGAAATAATACTCCTAAGGGACTATTGGCCTAAAGGCCACTAGGCCATTATGCATATATCCTAATTCACCTTTAGGACTATTCACCAATAAATACCACAATAAATTCATCATGATATTCAGTGAAAACACTATTAATTAGATCCATGAAAATATAGGGTGCAGTAGTCAGTCCAAAAGGCATTAATCTAAACTCATAATGCCCATACCAGGTATGAAATGTTATCATTGGAATATCTTCCTTCCTCACACGCAATTGATGATATATAGATCAAAGATCAATCTATGAAAAATATTGGAATCTATTATATTGATAAACTAAATCACTAATACGAGGTATGGGACACTTGATCTTTATTGTTATAGCATTGATCTACCTATAGTCGATGCTTAACATCATAAATCCATCTTTCATATTAATGAAATGAATATGGGATCCACATAGAGAAACAATGGGGAGAATAAATCTTTTATCAATAAATTCCTCACGTTTTTTTCTTCAGTTCCACTAATCCAAAAGTGGACATTATATAAGGGTCTTTGATATAGGCCTTGAATGAAGAATAAATTTAATGGAAAACTCAATTTCCTACTCAGGAGGATTTCCAGATAAATCTTCTTGAAACACATAATAAAATTCCTTCACAATAGGTACATCCTCTATTTAAAGATTCCTTTACTCACCCATAGTTATTTAATTCCCTTCCACCATAATAATTGAATTAATTATAACTTCTAGGGTGGATTTAGTTGAGAATAAGATTGTGATGTTTCTACTTAAAATATAAGCGATTCCACATCATCCTAAAAAATTGCAACCTCATTATTCTTGAAATAAATTCTCACATCATGGATCAAAATCCAATCCATACAAAAGATTATATCAAATTCAATCATGGGTATGATAAAAAATTAGCAGATAAATCATGTTTATATGCCATAATGGGGACTTCCTAACACAAATTTACTATAATGATACATCCCTTATGAGTTTTGAATAACATCTCCATTATTAAATCAGATTGAAAATGTATTATTTTATTGAAAAACATAGAAGATATGAAAGAAGGAAATGACCCAAAATCAAATAAATCATTGGATCTGTTTGAGTAGACGATTAATGTACCCTCCACTATGCCATTAGGAAATTCAATATCAGTAGGTGTGATCACAAAATCTTATCCCTGCTCCCTTGCCCTTTTTTGAGGTATGTTTACTTAATTATTTGGAAAATACTTATCATAGTGTAATATATCCCTAATATTATAGCATTGAAAATTAATAGATTATTTATTTACATTAAAATCACCATCATTATGACCTTTCTGTCCACACTTATAGCACACCCCTTTTTTTAAGTAGGCACCAGGGTGTTTCCTTCCACAGTTATCGTATGGTGGAAAGTAAACTCTTCCCTTCCTCCTCATTTCCTTATTTCCTTTTCCATAGTTTTCAGAATCCATGTTCTTCTATTTCATTCATTTATAGTGATGTGACTTAGAGAAAACTTTTCCTATCTTGATAGCACATGAGACTAAGTCTTCATATGATGAGAATGGTTGGAAGACCAGTTCCCATTAGAGGAATGGATTTAGGCCATAAAATAATAAATAAATCTTGCTTTTTTGATTGAATATATAGTACACATCATCCCTTTATAACCTTATGAAGTTACCTGCATACTTTGCAACATCCTCATCTTCCTTTTCCTCAAATTCAGAAACTACCTTTATATCTGCTCATTATTCAGGAGGAAAGTATTTCTCTAAGAAAAGTTTTTTAAATTAACTCCATTATATGTTTTATATTTCTTCCCCCTCCTATGTTTCTTGAAATAGTGACCACCATTGATCAGAATCTCTAAACAGATGATAAATTAACATAACAATCTTCTCCCTTTAATTACATCACAAAGCAAGAAATATCTTCTCTATGGAACTTATCCACTAATCCGCTAGGAATGGGTTTTTAGTCGCATTAAATTATAGAGACTGTTGTCACATAATGTGATCTAACATATCCTCTCCATGTTGTGGATCCAGATGCTCCATTTTGGTAAGGTTATTATTCATAACCTGAGTAAGCTACCCCAATATAGTTATAAGTTACACTGTATCAGTCAAATATCCAGAGACTACATAATTATCATGTATAATAGGGAAATCCCTACATGGGTTATGCACATTCATTCAGTTTCCATTCCTTCCACTGGCCATCAATTCTAAATAATGGCATACACTATATAAGGTTATGAATCATAATGTATAATATCAACTTAGAAAAACACTTATTATAAATTGAAATCCTATGGATGGGTAATCCCAAAACCATAAACATGTTTTATCTATGAAATAAATTATATTTAAATCATTCATATTGGATTAAAATGAAAATGTGAATTATCTTAAGAATATCCCCCAGGAGTGTCAAACAGGATTCTCTGTAAGGAACTTTGTCGGGCCCCAAGATACCCCAGGTCAATCCCAAAACTCCTTGTAATAGTTTTCACTCCTAGGTACATATGTTCCAGAACCACGTCAACTTTTATTATCTAGGAAAGGGTTTGTTTTCTAGAAATATCCACACAATCAATTAAAAACCAAAATTCTAGTATGTTCTTGTATGTATATACTTAATGACTGTCTTAGGTGTTTGTTCCCTTATCCCCATTTTCTAAATCTAATTTCCATGTTTTCTAATAACTATCCTATAATAACGAATATAATGACCGGACACAAGTTGAAAGTATTCGATGCCTTATTATATTACATTGGCATATAAATATGCAATATGCCTCCAGAAGGACCATGTGGTTTAGTTTCTTTGGAAACAAGAGACATACATAATTTCAACATTCCAAAATGAAATAAAAAACAACATATATGTTCGTTTGGGAACATACACCACTCTATAATTATCCAAGCATATCAATTATAATATACATCTTCATGTCCTAGAAAAAATGATACATAAGAATGGGTGATCTCAGATTCTCAGTAAGGTTAAACATTACAAAAGAAGATAACATAAACATCATGTAGGGTGATCAATTGGAAACACATGCCTTTAAAAATAAACATTAACATAATATGGTTGGAATATGAGCTGAGTAAATACTTCCATAATAAAACGTAATAATGGGTATTCTACTATTGGAATAGATACATAAACTATGAATTCATATCTTTTTAATGAGGTAAATTCATAAGTTGGCTATTCTGAAACATACTGCCATGGAATCGGCCAAGACATCTAAAAATTATTAAGGCATGAACCAAAACCATATCTAAAAATGGGCAAGGCCTCATCCAAGTCCATATCTATTTGTCACCTGATACCCACTAATGCATCGAGGGGATATAATGGCTCCCACATGTCACATAATAAGTCTAATTAATTCCTAATATGAATGGGATACATATCAACAACATATACATTCATATTGAATCTATCAATGAAATGTAACTAACTTTCCCCAATCATTAAACATAAACACTAACCATTCAGAGTAATGTGGTGAATAGTTCCAAAATGGAACATCCATTTTCAAACTAATAATAAACCATTAAAATAAATATTTTAGATGATATCATAAAATAATATTCCCACTTATACAAAATAATCAATAATATTGTTAAAACGACTGAAAATACTCTTATAAAATCATCGAGTCAATCTTGAGATAAAAACACTTTTACTTTAAGAAGAAAAGTTCTTTTAGTAAAGTATATATCTACAAATAAAAGTGAAATAATATAATTTTTTATAATAAAATTAATGTTTTTTTTAAATAATGGTGGTTTAAAATAGAATATATAGTTCCCTTTAAAAAAGGTAAGAATTTATGAAATTATTTTGAAACCGTCATGTAATGCAAGAAGAAGTTATGAATGATCCTTTCAAAACATATAACTAACCAAAAAATAAGGTATGATTCTATTTTGAAAAAAATATATAAAACATTCACATATATATTATGAGGAGTAAAAATTAATTAATAAGAATTTAATTTAAGTAAGTAGATAATAAATTAACTCGAATGAAAATGGTTGTTCGGGTGGAAAACCCTTACCTTATTTTCGAAGGGGTTCCTAACATGACCTCAATGACCAGAATAATAAACATTAGGATCATAAATTAATTATTATATAACCTAATCTAAATTTAATTTATTTCTTATATATTTATTATGTTCATTCATAGACTTTGGATGGGTTAAGAGATTCAATTTCATTGTTTGGGAGCATTTTCTTCTTTGGTTTTCAAGATCGATTACTTATAATACTATACGGTTAAAATGTTTAATGAGAATGATTTTCAAATATAGAATTTGTATTTTATTAGTGGAAAAATATAATATTATATGCTTATAAAATTATTTTTGTTTTTGGGAGTGAATATGAACCATTATATAAAACATTAATGACAATTTTTTGGGTGGATTGGCAGTTTTTTTCACAACTAACTCATTTTGATTTATAAATAAATATAATTTGATAAAAAATAATTTAAGGACCTTAAAAAGATATAATAAATATATTATAGTCTGGTTAAACCATTAAAATGGTTTCATTTTAATAATTGAATACTGTAACATAAATTGATAACATGTTCACCTTGAATGTGATAAATTAACACATCTCAAATGGTGTTTTCATTTCTAGTATAAAATAAGGGGAATTGAGAGATTATAAAGAATTCATACAATATTATAAAAAAATTTAGTACATGTACGGTACTGGATTAATCACCGCATTTTTATGAATGGAGGTGGTAAATGAAAAAGAAAAAGAATGGAACTTAAAATAAAACAAATGAAAAGAGGAATTTACTTATTGAAGTAATCATCCTTGAGGGCCTCTTTAAGGAAGATGTTTTTGTATTTTTATGAGAAAAAATGGCTTTTTTACATGGGGGAGGATCTTGGGAGGATATTTGGGAATAATTTATTCAATGAAAAAGTTTTGAGAGGAGTGGAGAGTAAACGGAGTGAGGGGGGTTTTATATTGGAGGAGAGGAGTGATTTTTTAATATATTATTCATAATTTTATTATTTTCTTCAATACAAGCAAGAATATTAATTCTTGTGAACAATAACAGTATTATGTGAATTTTATATGGAATAAATGACCATTTACATCATCCATTAATCAAATATTATGTACAAATTCACTTAATTAATACTTTTTTTAAAATTATCCAATTTCACTTTTAACAAAAAAAATCACGTTTTTGAAAAAAATCACATATATTCAATAATACCAATTTTTGAAATTTAAAATTAAAAAGTGGACATGATTTTTTCTAAATAATTTTCTAAATAAGTGAAATTTAATTTTTAAATAAATTTATTATTTACCTGAAAAAAATATATTTTAATTTAAAATATATTTTATAATACATTCAAAAATTAACTAAGGTTATACTAAATTATCATAAAATTATAAGAAGAAAAGATATTTATTTAAGAATAAATTTCAAGATAGTGATTTTCCTTTTTGATCAATTTATTAATATATAATTATAATTAAACATTTATTACTCAAAAAATACCAACACTTAATTATTAATTTCTAAAATATTATATTTCATTTATAAGGTGTCTACATTTTATTTATACCCTCATGGGTGTGTTTAATATTAATAAGGGTTATGTAACTAATCATAAGGGTATGTTACTATTCATATAGTCTAGTTACTATTCACCAAAAATTTATGTTGATCTTATCAAACTCTAAACATCTTACTCAATGCAACTGTGTATGTTAGTTTTTCTAAATTCAAATCATAGAGGTGGTAAAATTATGTTTACTAGCTAGGTTATAACAAATTGGTGTTTTTTAGAGACTCAATGATTCATGAATTCAATATTAAATTAATTTTCAAAATCATGGGTTGTTACACCATTAGTTTTACCTCATTAAAATAAATATGTGTATAATTCCAAATATGATTTAGTACCATGTAAATTGAGATGAAATATATTACAAATATAAAATATTTGAGGATAGTATTAATAAATAAATTAATTATGTGTGTGGAGTGTTAATAAATATAAAAGAAGTGTAAATAAAATATATAACAATGAAAACTAATTTCACACATAATTTAAGAATATCCAATATAATGAACATGTAATATAAAAAAATGAAAATAAATTGAGTTAACAAAGACCATTACAGTTGATAACACTAATTTCAAATCCATTAGGATTTAATAAATTAAAATAAAGCAAAAAATTACATTAAATATCAATGATTCATGATATGATAAGTAAAAGGGACATTATATACACCAGAAAAAGAAATTTGTTCACAACATTAAAGCATTCCTTAATAAAGGATAATTAAGATAGTATCTATTACCAAAAGTAAAATTTATCACATATGGTCATAATTATGATGAATAATAAACTTAATTTAATTATTTACTTAATTAATAACCTATTTCATATTTATTATTAATTTTATTTTATTTATTACCATAATATATATAATTACATAATAAATTAATTTCTAGTTGGATGTTTTGATAATATTCAATTCATAAGTCATAAATTATATAGGTAGACTAACTCTGTAAAATGAGATTATTATTTAATAATCTCAAGAATAAAAATAATTATATATTTCTATTTATTAAAAAATAATTTGTTTTTTAAAAATAGCCTTGAAATATGTTTATGAATAATGCGCAATGTTATATTTAGGGAGAAAATAAGTTGTACATACAAATGAATAACGGTTCCATTTCTTCAATAATCATTATTGAAAGAATGTAACTGTTATATTATATTTACAGAATGATCAGTATATCATAAAATAATATACATTTTTTAATATACTTTTATATAATCTATATGATGTTGTGATAAAGAATTTTTCACATCACTTTAGGGAGGTGACCGTCTCTACATATGCAACAACGTCATAATTTTTCAATTAATGGAAATGCATAAAATAGAATGATATATTTTCTTTTTTTAAATGATTAATACGTATAGAATAATCTATATATATATTATTTAAATCATTTAAACCAGTTGTAAGAGCAAGTGAGGGGAAATAAGTTACATGGGCTCGTGAAGCAGTAATCTACTTTATAAAGAATGAATGTTTCGTTTCACATTTGATGGAAGAGGATAACATAAAAAACATACTAATTTATATGAGATGCCAATTTTATTATATTATAATAATTTATGAATATTTTAAAGTGGTATAAGGGTAAATAAAATGAAAACACTCAGTTATGAAATATATATCTATTTTGAAGAACCTCATTTTGTTTAGACCAAAATTTTATCAAATATGGTTTTCTGATTCAAAACAATACCACAATGACATGTTTAGGGATGTAATTAAGGTTTTTTATAGGATGTGGATGATATAAAATTCCATTTATATGTGGATAGGATAGAATAGTGGGTTTCCTTTTATGAGTGTGGGAGAATAGACGATTTGAATTTTTGAAACAATTAACATAAGACAACAATTTACACACACAAAATGGCCCCAAAATAGGCCATTAAAAATACATTGATGTGATATGGTCAAAATATGGCCACAAAATATAACATATACAAGATTTTATGTCATGTTAAACTTTAACTTAGTATTTTCACCCTCTGGTAAACCTGTTTTAAATCTAGGAACAATAATTGATTTTTACTATTTTTTCTAGTCATTATCGCGTTAAATTATATTCAACTGATTACCTAATATTAATATGTCATATTGAAAAAATAGGATCCATTTTACCAAAATATATTCATATTATTTAAATAATTACATTTAAAATTAAACATGCATTCGAGGGGGAAAACAATGTTTTCCAATGAAAAGATTTCTTAAGTATAAAAATTATTTATATAAAAATTCACCATAAAATTGATTTTAATGAAGTAAATGTGGAAAATATAGATATTATTGAATTTTTTTACTATTAAAATAAATTTTTAAAAAAATATATTTTCAAATGGTTTAATTATAAATAATATTTAAGAAAAATCATTTTTTTTTTGAATTCATAGAAAAAATAATCTTTTCAAAAAAATATGAAAACCTCACACTGTTATAAATTTAAAAATATTTAAAAAATATTATTTTAAATTTTTCATAAAAATCTTTTATATGTGGAATAAATTAATTTCAATATATATTCTAGAAATTCGATGAAACTGGTTTTCAGAAAAAAAATAGTCTTTTTAAAGCGTATAACTCAATTTATTCTTATTATTTTTTTTAGAAAAATTAATTGATGAATTATAAAATAGAATAATAAATATTTAATATATATAATTCTTGAAAACTATACCCAAATATTGAATAATTTAAATTATTATTATGAAATCACAATTTTATATAAAAGTGGTTTTTTGGGACAAGAGGTCTTCTACTTTTAAATGATTTCTATATTTATTTATAATCACATGATAACAAATGAATTTTTTATTTACATTTATAAACCATTTATTATTCATAAATTAATAAGTCCTATTTCTATACATTAATTGAACAAATATGATTTAATGTTATACTATATTATGGTATATTTGATCTTGGAGTTTTGTGAATTGTATGGTATTAGAGGGATTAAATTTATTAAAGAAGAAATATATTGTAAAATCTTGGGGTGTTACATTATTCCAACCATTAATAAATTTAATCATGTAAATGTGAATATTCACATGGAATTAAAGGGATTGAAAAATTGAAATATAGCTGTTGAAATCCCACATCACAATAAGCATTACGAACGTCTTATAGATAATGGTGATACGGATGTATGGAGGACATCTAGAATACTTCATCAATAGTTTTTCAAGTAGGAAGACATTAGAGGGAAGGGAAAGTATTTACATTAAAGGGAAGTGTAATTCCTATAAAATTATGGAGAGTGATTGAGGACATTGATGAAATGAATGTGAATGATTAAGAGAAAGCTAACGACCATAAAACCATAAAATGATGTGATCAGAAAAAGTCCATTGATTTTAAAAAAATGAATGTTTATGTGTAATGTTATTATAACATGATCCTTTTCTTATAATTTAGCGATTATTTTACTATCAAGATACAAAAAACTAAAAAATACACTTACTTCATATCATTTTATTTCATAAGACAATTTTTTTCTTTGGTCATGCTTTGATTAAATTCTACATAATTTCTTACTCTCAGAAATGAATATTCATGATGGACTATTTTAAGACTAAAGAACAAAAATAATCTTTTAACAGATGATATATTATAAAAAATAATAATAATATAATCCATAATTAATAAATAAAAAACTAATTAAAAATTTTTATGATAATTTTTAAAATTAATATGAATACATTAATCTCAAAATATTAACATTAAACCCAACTGATTAAGGTAGATCAGTCCTTATATAAATAAACTTATATCCAAAATAACTATAATGGACTCCTTATGAAGGAATTTTTTTAACCTCAAAGGATATCTCATACCCTTCATATTACATCCATTAAATAATAATTTCATTTTCACAAATAATCCTTTATGTTAAACCTAATGGTTATATATATCTCAACAAAATAAAACATATCAAAAAATGAAAGTAATCGTCTAAAAATATCACCACTTAAAACCACAAAAAAGGTTTGTATGAATTTGAAAATATGATAAATAATAAAATCATAAAACCATGAAGATATCTATGAATTTTATTTTAATCAGGTATTTTTTTAATAGTTTTAGGTTTAAGCCCTCTTTTTTGAACATAAAAAATAAGACCCATTTGAAAAATGGTAAAAAGGGAACCTATTTCATGAAGCATAGCCACATATGCCTTGAAGAAACATGACTTGAAGGTCATAACAGGGTTATGAGTTTCAATCAAGAAGTATAGATTAATTAAAGAACCCAATAAAGACTCATATCCCATTTTGATACGATTAAACAGTGAAAACAGTCGATAATGATGTTTCACCCCTTGTCAAGAAGTTTCACAATGCATGTACAACACAACATCGTAGAGAATCCCTCCAACCTAGATATAAATGTTGGGGGGATGATAGGTTATAACAATTATATATATATATCTATCGATCATCCCACCCAAAAATTAATGCAAACAACTCACATGATTATCAACCAAATGTAATGAAAATCACAAATGTAGAGACTGTGAAAAATTATATTTTATAGTGCCCATACATGAAAAATGAAATAATAAAAAACGATTAATGAAGGGTATTAGCACACCCATCCCTATTTTTAGGACACTAACCCTAGATTACCAGAAATATTATGCACCATTTAAAAAATTTAAAGAGACAAAGACCAATGCTCGCAAATATTTCTTAACCCAACAAATAAATAGTTCCAAAAATTAGTCCAGATTGCAACTAAAACAAGCTTAATGTTTGAACTATTTTCATGAATCTAGAGAAAATCATTTCAAAATAACATTACACCCTTTTCAGTGATATTACCCCTTTGTACAACTTTTTTCAAATCCGAATCCACTAGTTTTATAAAAAAAAATAGGTATTTTCTGGAAATCCTCATAATCCATAATTTAATAAATCCTTAGAATACCCCTAAATACCAATCAAAAATAGATATTGGGATTCCTATGGAAAGTTAACATAAACGTGTGATAGGATATTCTTAACAAGGGTATGAATATGGTAGAATATATCATCAATAATTAAATAATAGTTAATATAAAAAGATTGAAAATGAAAACAAAATCCATTTAATAAATAACAAGATCATTAAGAATAATATCTCAAGAATAAATGATGATCAAATAATGGAATATATAATAGTTACATAAACATGAATCTTATCCATGTATAACATATCTATTCAAATAATGATACAAGCTTGAGGCATATCCATAGATATCATAATGAAAATTATAATCACATTTAAATAAATTAATGTTCTTATAATTATAGAATTAATAATTATAAACCTCAAAAACAATATTTTAAAGAATTATTCTAAAAAATCAGTTATACATAGGTAACTATAAACAAAAATATAGAAATATGTTTATCTCATGAGACCAAACAATGCATTATTGGTATATAGTAGGCCCCACAAATAAAATACATATTCAAATGTATTAACAATATAATGTTTTTGAAACATAATATATGTAACCATTTTTATTTAAAAAATAACAAAAAAAATGTTTGTAATTTCCCCAATCAATAAACATAATCATAAAAAAATCATGAGTTTTATGGAGAATGGTATTGAAATAGTACATCCAAATTCAAACTGATCAAAACAATTGAGATAAATAAAATGGATGGAATAATTTAAACATAAAACCAACTTTTGATAATTAAAATAATGGATTTTGTGGTTGATTAATTTGAATTCAATAAAAGTTCATAGAAATATTTTACTAGGAAAATACCCATATCACATTAAAAAGGAATTTTAAAAACTAAAAATTTATAGAAAATCAAGAAAATTATTTTCTTTTAAAACAACCATGGAAACTATTAATAGTGGAATGAAATAATTTGGTGATTATTACAATGGTTAATCCTATTCATGTTGTGTTTGTTAAATTAAATATTCCATTACCATTTTCGTAAGAAAAGTAAAAAAATACCACATCTAGAAAAATAATGGAAGATTCCATTTTAAACATTTTTTAAAAGTATAACATGAATAAAAACATTTTTAATAAATCATTGGATAATATTAAAAACATTCTTGAAAACATTTTTATAAAATTCATACATCAAATAAAATATTACTAACTAAAGAGGAATTGAAATATATTTTTCTTAAAAGAATTTTTTCATTTTTTTGTACATAATTGTGAAAAAATGAATGTATTTATTTTTAATAAATAACTATAGGTGAATAAAATATATTTATCTTATGATAAAATTATCATATAATTCCCCCAGTGGAGACTTAAACACAATCAATCACAAATAATGATGATATTTTGAAATAAATCATTTGCACTTTGGTAACATTTAAATTATATTCCCAACAAAAGAAATAATAAAAAATTAGATATTAAATACCATAAATATAAAAAGATTGATGATATAAAAAACAATGAGTTTGGATACAAATTTAAGAAAAAAAATACGTTCATATTACCAAAATTTTTTCAACATATTTTAAATTAAATATAAATCTATTATAATGATCATACAATTGAAAAGGTAGTTATCTAATGAATTGATTATGTGTATCATATTTATATCCACATAATAAATAGATAAAAATATATATTATTAAAAATTCAATACACACATTATTTCATAATATTAATGTATTTTATGAAATAACAATCCCAATGAAAAAAATTGTGTTTTGAAACCCCTCACCACTTGATAAATTTAATATAAAATCCCACAAGATGTAATAATAAAAAAAATAAAATTAAAATACCAAGAATTATAAAGGATTAATGATAAAATAATAATAATTATTATTATATAGACAATAAAAATATGTTTTGAAATTACATTACAATATTCCATAGTGAAAGGAAATTGGGATGGAGTACCTTACCTCTAGTCACACTCATACAAACATTCTTAATCATATGGAATAATATTTTTATGATAATTATTTAAATTTTTAATAATGTTTTTATTGATTATTATTCATTTTATTTTATTTATTACTATGTAACATTTATTACAAAATCAATAAAATTCATGTCTGATATTTTGATGATATTCAGTTCATATGTCCGAAATCACATTAGAAGGCTGACCATGGACAAAGAAGTCATTATTTCATCATCTTGACAATAATAATAATGAAGAAAATATCTTTTTTGTAAATAAAATTTAAATTTAAAACCAAAATATAATTTTTTACAATAATGAAATTTGTTAAAATCATGAAGACATTAGGTCATACGTACGATTGGGATATGTTTCTAATTTTTAAATGACATTATAAAAAGAATGCAAGAATAATTTTATATATAAAAAAGGATAAATATGTCATAAATACCATATTATGTATTTTATTATACTTATATATGTCATTCTTGTGATATGGCGTGGAATGATAAATCAAATTTCTTTGGGTAGGTGGTTATCCGCAAATACCATAGACGATGTTATAAAATATCAGTGAATTATACGTAAAAATTTAAATGATAAATTATATTTTTATAATGAATAAAAAATCATTAATAATATATATATATATACATATATACATATTAAATATCTCATTAAAACTGTATGTTAAAAGAGGTTATGAAAAATTGAAAACATCAGTTCGTGAGGCGATATTCTCCCATATACATGAACAATAGTTTTATTTACCATTTCATAGAAGGGGGGATGAATATAGTGTGTCAAATTAAAATAATAATGTCACATTATATGGTAGATAATTTTATTAATATATGATAAATATTTTATAATATTTCAAGGAGGTATAAAAAACCCAAAAATATCGGTTAAGAATGATACATCTTCTTTGGACAAACTCATTAGATCTATATCATAATATTACCTAGGATATTTTTATGACAAACAAATCCCACTAAAACGTGTATATGGATGTATTGAAGGTATTTCTTTGGTTATTAATTTGTTAAAATAGACATTGATGTGTGATAGGGGGAGGATATGGTGTGTCCTTTTATAAGTAGGGGAGAGAACATACCTGGATTTTTTGATAAAAATAATTTATACCCACCTATTAAACACACCAAATGGTTCCCAAATTTACCATTATAGAACCTTATATGACATTACGTAGAAATAGGCACATAAAATAGAAATTAAATATTTTTTTGGGTAATTTTACTCTTTTTTTTGATTAGTTTATCCCTAAGTAAACTAATTTTAATCTTGATCCTAATAATTAATATTTATTGTCTTTAATAATAATTAGGACAGAAAATTAATTTTAACTCATTGAAAAAAAATTATTCTACTTAAAAATATAGAATCAAATTTACCATGTTCTTTTCAATGAATTGGAATAATTAAATTTAATATTAAACGTGTAAACGTGATGAAAAATTAGTTCTGAAAAGAAAACATTCCCTAAGAACAAGAGGTTTTTACATCCAAATTCAAAATAAATATAATTTAAATGACATAAATTGAATAGGAAATAATATAAATAAACTAATTTTAATTCTATGAATATTTTTAAAAGTAATGGATCATTTTAAATGTTTTAAATGAAAATGTTTTTCCAAGAGAAATATTTATTTTTATTTATTCACCAATGAATTAATCATTTTTTAAAAATAACATAAATATACATTGTAATAATTTTGAAATTATGCTATAAAAATAATTCTAATATAATTAACAACATATTTGTGCAGAGTATAAATTTTATTTTGAAAGAATTGCATAAAACGGTATGAAACCTCTTTTTAGAAAAACACAACTAATAAGCATAAAAATTGTATAATTATTATCCGATCACTAGAAAAATATTAGATGAGTGATTAACCATTTGATTGAATAAATATTATATTAAATTCTTTAAAAAATTCACCCATAGTGATTAATTTAATTTATTATTATAATAAAACATTTCTCATATAAAAATCATTTTTTATGAAAAATTTTCTTTTAAATTCAAATGATGTTTTTATTTATAATCAATAGATAATCAATTAATTATTTTATATATTTTTTAAACATATACTATTAATATCCATATATTCACTAGTAAATTCCTTATGTTTAGAATATAACAATTTCTGATCAACCTCCAAAATATAGTTCTCTATAATTTCTTTTAAATGGGAATGATGGCACCTCATGGATTTCCCCACATTATTAAAATAATCAAGGAATTTTATTTAATGTTATTCGAATTATTTTTCCAAAATAATTCCCTACTGCTTCAAAGTCATTTTTCAGTTTTTATACCAAATAAAATTCTTATATTATTGTATTATGGTAAATATATATACTTTCAAAGAAATGGACCATATTTGATCAACTTAAATCCACCTCTATTCTTTTTATCCTTAATTATGGAGTGTATAAACTATATCTATGTTGTAACAACCAGATTGTTTACACCTGAAACAGATTCTCCATTGGTTATTATGGAATATATCTGGCCAACTATTATAATGTCCTATGATCATATTCGTTACCAATTATTCTATACCAATTGTAATCAAAGGACATGGTGGATACCCACATCATCATAAAGAACAAGTTATTCACCGAAACAAATATTATTAAAAAGATAAATGATAACAAATATAATCAGATAACTTTTGGTACTTTAAAAACCAATAATGAAATATACCCTAGAAGGGAAATCTCATTTGATTTAATAAGGGTATCATAAACATCGTCATCTAGGTTTTCCATCAAGGACTCCAAAATTTTCATTCCCAAGTCCACACACAATATTCATTGTCAACCTATGATGTAAAACTCATATCCATTTGGAATTATCGATATATCTAGACATGAGTACCATAAATTATGGACTACATATATATAGATGGAACACATATAGTGCGTGAGTATAATTTACACAATGGATCTTATCACACTCCCACATTCAGTGATTTATAAAACCATATAAATAATATAGAAATACAATTTAGGTGTGTTTATAAGTAAATATAATTTAGTCTACAAAACAATGTTTAAACGAAATATGTAAACTTTTATTTTTAACAATTTAATTAATTTTGAAAATTCATCAAGAACAAGAGTTTTATATTTTTTGAAATTAGATAGATTTCGTGTGAAACAACCTCAAAATTCTACTTATATAACAATACACTATTAGAGACCATTTTTCATATATGCCTAACACTACCCATCCTTACTAAAAGGTAGTTAATACAAATAGACATAATCACACACACAATTAGAGATATATATACTTATAGTCATACTTCCTCAGAGTCCATGGTATAGTCACAGTGAGGACACAATTTTGTACACCAGCTTCATCCTTTACTAGGAAGGAACTCATCTATTCATAGTAAGAAAAATACATAAATATATACACATATAAAATCATTCATAAATATGTAAATATAAATATATTATCATATACTTATAAATATCCCCATTATATATGAGGTCACACTTCTCTTCTGGTAGAATGTGTAGTTAGGATTTTTGAAATCAACAAGTGTTTCCAGTATGTATCATATATGGGATGATGTATTTACTTTTTTTAAAGGTTGGGGCTGAAGCCTCAATTTTTTATTTAAAGAAAAGACCTATTTAATGTCTGTAGAGGGAAACCCAGTACATAGCCCAAAGGCCGAAGGACAAGTGTCTTGTATACAAGTCTTGAAAGCCCATTCTTTGGCCCGAAGGACCCCTCGAGGAAAAGTACTACTGTTGTACCCGCGCTACTACAGTACATGCTACAATATCGCTGCCACAACAGTACTTACTATAGTGACTCTACCGCTACATTTCTACCACTACTACAGTTCCTCTGCAGCTACAGTAGTAGCTATAGTAACCTGCTACAGTACTGATTCAGTACCCAGAACTTTGTTCCTCCAATGATTTGATTCTGGGTCTTTTGGATGCCATGTAGGTGCCTATACAACTTGGGTACATGGTCGTTGGCATGTGATGATGTATTTACTTTTCCATTCACAACAAAATAAAATAAATGGCTATAAAAATATAAT
Organism: Viscum album; assembly: GCA_963277665.1. Classification (NCBI taxonomy): domain Eukaryota; kingdom Viridiplantae; phylum Streptophyta; class Magnoliopsida; order Santalales; family Viscaceae; genus Viscum; species Viscum album. Next base: position 719,480,188 of record OY728128.1, read on the forward strand.
ATCATTAAGGGAAAATCATTATCATTATTTGAATTATGGAAATACATGGTAGAAATATCTTGTATATTTCTAGGATCAGATCGTACATAAGAAGCGTGAATAATTCTTTCTCAGTAATCCAATAAAAAATCTAGCTTTTTAAAATAAATTACATTGAAATAGAGAATAAATATGATTATTTTCAATTTAATATAAGAACAACAGCTGAGATCAAAATTCACTCATAACAAAAACACAATTATAATATCATATAAGTACATTGAATGTAAAACGATTCATTCAAATAACAATGCTTCATTTACCCTATATAAAGTCTTATTCCCCATTAATACAATACCCATGAAATTATAAGATAATTAAAGTTGGTAATCCAACATACCCAATATACAAAAAACACAAATAAAAATAAAATGATATATTTTACCATATAAATTACTGAAAAAACAAAATTTATAAAAGAAAAATCCAAGTTAAGATAATGGTAAAAAATAAAATGGGTCTAAATAAAATGAATGTGGAAATAACAGAAATTTAGTTAGCTAGAACTCCCATAGTTTCTAGTCGAGATTAAAAAAGGATTTGAATGGATTCACAACGATATATTAAAATATAATTATAATAACATCATAATAGAATTTGAAAAAACAGAACATTATAAGAGTTTAGAAAAAGCTCTTATCCCTAACATGCATCTACAATATCTCACAAATATTCTATTCACTAATTTATTAGAATGGTCCTTTGAGGTGAAGTGTTATACTTGAGAGAACTATTTGGGAAAGGGAATAATGGGTATTAAGTTTGATCCTAAACCAATAAGTTTAAAGAGTTATAATATATGTTATGAAATGATGTAATTACACTTATTCTTAATTTTTTCCCCATAATGTACCAGTTAACCATTAAAAGGCTACTAAGTACTTAGTTTCCCTAAAAAACAACCACATCCATGTATACCCACATCAAGAACCCGATACAAGGCCACAAGGAACATTGTGCGTTATGTACCATTCCCCAATTTATCGATAGTTTTTGTCTCATTTAAACCCCCATGACAGTGCCCAAACTCAGTGTATATTTATATAACACCCAAGGATCATAAAGTAATTTTGAAATTAGAAACCATTAAATTATAGTCATTATAAATATGATATTGATGACGTTTGATTTTAAGAGGGAATATCTGTGGGAAACTGCTTTATCAAATGGATAAAATGAAAATGATTAATAATTTTATAGGATAATTAAGGATAGGAAATAAATTGATTGAATTTGTATTATTAATTTTTTTTGTACATAACATTAATTATGTAATATTCCATGTTTTTATATAGGTCAAGAATAATTTGAATTTCATATTAATTTTTTTTTCAAATGTGGATTCTTAATGAGGTCATGGGAGTTTCAAGGGTGTTAAGGGATTCCTCCAAGCCCAAAGTCATAATTTTTTGGATGAACCAGGTAGGCTATGTGGTTAACAGAATCTGGTCATTCTAGGCTGCGGTCATTCACCTCATCATCGGGGAGGAAAAGTAGAGCTAACTTGTGTACTTCTTCTTCAAATTTGAATTTGTCTGTGATAGTCATCATCAGTGGGGGCCATCATCATCCGTCAGTCTTTAAAGCCTTCTCAATCATCACATACACCTCTCTGTCCATCCATAGTAACTTAAAGAAGGTTCCCCACTGGTACTGATGTTGGTTCTTCTTCTTCTTCGCTGTGGTTTAAGGAACCGACCTACTTGTTACCCTCGCCGGTGTCTTTTGCCTCATCATTGGTGTGCAACGATGGAGCTAGTGATTATGCTTCTTTTTCAAATATGAATTCCTCTATGCTAGTCACTGCCTGTGGGTCCTATAATCACCCAGAGTCTCTAAAGCCTCCTCAACGGTTGCTTGCACCTTTTGGCCGATCCTTTGTCTATGAAAGTTTGTTCCTCCTCAACCGCTATCAGTTTGTGTCCCTCCCCCTTCTGCTCTGGGAATTAGCATTTTGGCTTCATTGACCGATGTGTTGATTTCCAGATCTAGTTTTCCAATCTCACATCCTCCTTGCCTCGTCTTTAGATGTCAAAATCCTTCTCCCATGAATCTGTATCTAGATACAATGAAGGAGTATGTGGCTCAAGGACCCTCAGCATCATGAATGAAATTCTCCCGGCCCTACATTCTCTAGAAAGAAGGATCATTCCCTACATGCTTTCTGATGATTCTCCTCTAAGAGAAAAGTCTCCTCCCTTCAAATAATCTAATCGCTTCACAGTCTTGGAGGAGCTTTCAGAAGGGGCTGAGATGGGTTCTCCTTCACTACCCAAAACCGCTCTATCTCTTTATTCGGTGTCTGCTAGAAAATCCTCAGTGCCCGTCACCCATTCCAGAGTAAGAGAAGCCTCCAAATCTAGGTTATCCTTCAGTTCAGTTTCATTCAGTCGAGAGACCTCATTACTGGAAATGTGGGAATTTAAGATAGGCCAATATCTCATCCCTAATATTAATTTTGAGAGGTTTTTTGTGACAGGAAAACGAGCTTGTGCAAATTATATGGTTTTGTCAATAGAGTGATGTTTCCCGTCGCAAAAGGATTGGAACACCACACACACCAAAACACAGGAAATGGTATTTGCAAAAGGTTATAGTAGACCGTTGCAAATACCAGCGTCATTTTAGTATTTGCGATGTGATTTATATCCCGTTGAAAATTATATGTTAGTAGGTAGTCTTTTGCAATAGACATCATCACAAAAATACTTTTTAACGTGTCAGTATTTGCAACGGGAACAATGTCAGAAATACCCTCTCCGCAACTAATCTAACCAATATATATATACCCCCGCCCAGTTTTTCAACTATTTAGGATAGTTCTAATTACCAAATCTTAGGTTAAAAAGAAGGCATATGGGTGTGGCTTGTTTATAGGATGTCCTGTAATTATCCTATTCATACATCTCTGGTGTTGTCATTACCAAATCTTTTTTAAGGTGTTTTATTGTAATTTTTAGATATTTTTCACTAAAAAGGCCTATCTTTGTACACTTGGAGGGTGGTGAAGACCATTCTATAGAGGTAGTTTTCCCAAATACACAAATAGAACTTCTATTAGTTTCACATGTGGCACCACCCATTGTTCTTAATATAGGTGATGATGTAAAATTATGATGGGGTTTCCTATATATTATGAAAACCATTAAAGGAAACCTGAAGCCTGTGAAAACTATGGTAGACATTACATGTTTCTTCTTGTAATAGAGTTCATGAATTTTTGAGGTATGGTTGTACATATACTGTTGAGATATGGAATGTGACAATATTGTCGACAACCGAGAACTTGTATACAATTCAAGAGTAGAGATTCATGCTAACAATTTTTATGATTTATGGATCTTTTAATAACTGGGTTAATGTTCTGAACCTAGCTGATAAGATATAGAATATGATTTGGAAGGATTTACAATCCATGTTTTTGACTACCCATTTCATGATACATTTAGACATGAACGATCTAGTTAGACTATGCATCTGATTCTAGTTTCTATATTATTATTGAGTATTATTATTGATTTATAGATCTTATGATCTTTTCACCTATGTATCATGCTGATGAGCCATCTAGGGTGAGATAAATTGAGTAAGGTATCAATATTTCCATTCAATCATAGGTGAAAATGTTTTGGTTGACTGATTTATTTGAGATAGTGAAACTGGTGCTGATTTCCAAATGTAATTTTGAGTGAAGATGGAAGCATATATTAGGGTAGTTCTTCTTTTTGACATTGAAATTTAGTGGAAAATATATGGATATGTTAATTGGGACTTATGATGAGGGAAATATGATCTAGGGTGTTGGTGTTAGTATTCATGTCTTCTATCATTAGTATGGGAGGGGAGGAAACAAGAGTATCCAGTGTGATAGAAACCAAGTCAAGTGGTGATCCAGTGAAAGAATGTGCCATATTCAATGTCTCGTCAGGGTGTTTTCTCTACTTTCTAGTATGAGGGGTTCATCACCGAATCCAGTTTTAGGAGCAGGATTCCTAGATCCGTGTTAGGATGGTCTGTACAATACTACCAGTGGATTAGGATTATGGGGTAGTCATGGAAGGGGGAGGCATAAACACATTGATCCTAAAACGTATAGTGAGCATGCTCAGGGTAGTTATATTATTTCTCAAGTTTTTGGTTCAAGATATATATTTCCATTATATCCTATACATGATGAAAATAGTGATGATCCATCTATAGTTACAGGTATTAACATTGTTTCTTCAACACTATTATGTTATAGTTTTTATATTTTTCATTAAATTATCTCATATCTCTACCTATTGTATAGAGTATAGGGTTTTTGTGTAGTTTTCTGATGGAATTATGACACTTGATACACCATTAGGGATTAATTCACCAAATATATGCCAGTTTAGGGAATACCCACTTGAGATAGGTGGGTTTCACATCTTATTAAATCAAATTGTACTCAAGACTATGGGTTTTGATTTATTACTCTGAATGTATTGGTTGGTTCATTATCAATACCATGTTTATTTCTATAATTTAAGGGAAGCCTTCACATCACCAGAGGGAGGTAGTTATATCTACAAGAGAAAGTGGAATGTCCAAGTAATTAGAGAAGGATCGGAGCATCACGGGCTGTGTGGGCTGACAACACAAATAGACAGCCTTTACGTGAACAAGTTAGGAATGATACAAGATTATTTCTCTTCAGTAGTAGATCATTTCAGGGATGTATTCTAAGATAATATTTCCATTTTACCTCCTAAGAAAGTGGTGGAGTTTTCTATTGATATGGTTCTAGTATCTAAACTATTATTCATTAATCTTTATAGTATGAACACTACTAATCTATAGGATCCCAAGAGACGACTAGTGGAATTAGAAAAAATATTGTTTATATGACTTAGTACATGTATATGGGGTTTTCTTGTCCTTTTTGACATGATAGAAAATCTAATCCTCATGATGTGTGTGGATTAAGGAAAATTGAAGCAGTTTATTGTTTTGAATTTGTGTAATTTTCCCCATATCGATGACCTCTTTGACCAACTTTGAGGAACATAAATTTTCTCAAAATATTATTTGAGGATAATTTATCACAAAGTAAATGTTAATATTATAGATAAGCCTCATTAATTGATTCATTATTTTTATTCCATTTATGAGGATTTTTATACGCCATTCTGTCTCACTAATTCACCATTAGTTTTCTTGGCTTTATGAATTGGTGTTCCCATCCTTATTTTTACTCTTTCATGGTAGTTTTTTTGTCTAATAATGTTGTATTATTATACCAGAAAATACCTTGATAAACACCATGAAATTATTAGGAATAGAATCAGAGAGCATAGGATGTATGCTAAGATCAAAAAATTCCATTTCAAGATAGATATTGTATAATAATTTGATGAAAAATTTTAGTGATAAGTGTATCTATCAACCTAGAGAAGGTGAGTGATGAGGTTTCATGGGTGCATCCCAATAATGTATTTTATATTTAGAGATTCACATGATGGGTTGGTCATTACATGAAATTAATATAATAATTTTCAATTATAGCACTACTATCATGGGATTGACCATGAAGGGTGTGAAATTCATACGGTCTCAGTCATATTGAAAGGAATTTCAAGAGAGAAAGAATAGGTTGACTTTATCATCAATCTTGATTCAACCATCACATTGTAGAAGTTATATGGTTTACTCTGAATCATTAGGAAACATCATGGGAGATTTCCTAATGTAGGGGGGTAATGTAGTTTCATACAGAGCATTCCAACTAAGACCTCTTGATTTGAATTTCATAATTCATGATCATGAGTTGGTAGTCTTGGTTTATTCCCTTTTTTATTGTATACACTGTTGTATTGGAGTGAATTTTTTGGTTTACATAAAACAGAAAAGCATCAAGTAAACTTTTACACGGCATGACTTAAACCTTAGGTAGATAAGGAGTGTTGAGTATCTCCGTTTGTTTTATTTTGAGCTATCCTATAAGAATCTTAATAGAAATTATGTATTGAAAACTCTAGTATAGAAGACCCACACACAATCTATTTCAGAGGCTAGTAGTGAATAGTAATTTATGTATATGATCATAGAGATTCATGTTAAAGTGCGTTCCAGTCTTCTGTAGACTATTATCTTAGTCATGGTACTGACTTCCACTCTTCTTGATAGTGTTAGGATGAGCTAGATGTCAAATTATAGGTCCTAAGGGAGAGAATGACTGGTGAGGATACACCTCTGTGTTAGGCCATTAGGGAGGATGAAATTATACTTATGCATGGAAATGTTTGGGTTCTAGAAGACATTTGAGATGAGTGGTATAGGAATTTCATGGCTCATCATGGGAAGTACAACTTATTATTACCAATATGTATTATAATTTATTATACAAGTATTTTTTCCCTATTATGAAACATTAAATTATAGTATTTTCAATAGGACCTCCACCTATCATCAGGTGAGGGTGGAACCCCATCAACTATCTATGCTATTACAGTAGTTACCAATTCCAAATTGTTAATGGGATGATGTTGTGATGGATTGTATGACCGTGTTGATGAGTTCACCTAGATTTAGTGAATTTTTATGGGCCATTATGGACAGGTTAAAAAAGATCACCCACTTTTTAATTATTACAGAGACCATCATAGTAGAAGATCTTGGGAGATTTTGTTACCCTGAGATAGTGAACCTTCACAAGTTACCTGTAATTATTCTAACAGATAGGGATGGTCGGTTTACATCTCATATTTTGAATGGTTTATATGGGGATTTGTTACAAATTTCCTTTTGAGAATGAAACACCACCCATAGACCAAAATAATGTGGGATCACACAATAATGTTTCGAGAGGACATGATCAGATTATGATTACTTGATTTTGGGGGATTTAGGGAGAGGAATATACCCTGGTTGAATTCACCCACTACTGTATATATCAAGTGGATATATGATGAATAATTATGAGTCTTTGTATGGTTGGACATGTAAATCACCTACAAACGAGCTCGAGGTAGGGGAAGTAGCACAGTTCAGACAACATCTAGTTTCAGAGACATTGAAAAATGTTCAGTTGATTTGAAAATGGATGGATACAACATAATCTATACATAAATCCAATGTAGATCATCATTAATGACCTCCAAATTTCATGTTCGGGTATCAATAATTTTTTAAGTATCTCTCAGGTTATAGGGTATTGATGAATCCAAGGATAGGGTATGCTTTCACTATGATTTTCAGGACCTTCGGGTATATGGAGAGAGTTGTTCCAATAACCTTTTGGGTGTAGTTAGCTCAGATATACCAAGCCATGCATGATGTCTTCCATGTATCTTGGATACAACATTATCACTAAGAACCATATTATACTTTTTAACTAGATGAGATTTAGTTTTCGGTATAGGTATCCTTCAATTATTATCCTATATGTATCATGGATAGGACCATGAATGATCTTTGAGGCATGTCAGTTCCTTTAGTTCGATTGTTATGGTAGCATGGTCATTTGTTGGATGAGTCCGGGAAGAGGGAGGTAGATGAACTTCCTCAGTGGAAATAACTTTATTATTATGATTTACCACCCTCAAAGTAGAATCTATAGGACGATTTTTAATTTCATGGGGAGATTGTATGATCTTAGGTTTTTCATTGAGATAACGATCTTTTGAGTTTTAGTTTAACTCATTCGTTTTTCCAAATGTTAGTACATAATGGGTTCATTAGGGTGTAGGTGGTGTGTGGGGATTATTTGGATCATAGGGGATAGGTTTTTGGAATAAATCAATGGACTTCATGGTTAAAAGAAATCATGACACCCATGTCACATTATTACTACTAATAGTGTGTGGGAGTTTCACGGAATAGAGCTAGGCCGAACGATTTGATGAATCCATACATTCCATTCCAAATTCCAGTGTAAATGATTTTAATTTTTAACAAAGCCAAAAATCATTGGTTTCACATTATTTCCAAAAACATTTAATGGACTCATGTGAGGTCCCTCCTTGGATAGTGAAGGGTTCATAGTTGGGGCATGATTTGGCCCACCATGCGGCCAAACTATGTGACTCTTTTATTTTGGGTAAAATGGCCAGTTATTACTTAAAAATTAATTTGAACTAATATTATTTCCCCCCTCATTAAAATTTGGAGTGCCTCCATACCTTTTTAGATTCCTCGGGCCTTGATAAAGGATTTTGAAGTGGTTTCCTCTTCTAACATCCTATTCAAGAACCATTCATCTAATTGGATAGACACTAATGAGTTAATCATTCCTTAAGATCCTTTAATAATTTTCCATTTTATTTATTGTTATATATTTGTGTTAGATAATATTACCTATTTTTAGGGTACTCAAATGTGTTGGAAATGTATTGTCTCAATAATACTCAATAAATATTAATGATTATGATTCTTACAGATACCCTTGGTTGTTTTACTAATGATTTTATTTTCAGTGTATTTCAATAAATATATATTCATTATTAATTCTTATATTGAAATAATAATAAAATATTTATTTGCGAGAAATATTCGTTAATGTTTTCAGAATGATCTTATGCTTATTCTGGAAACACTATTAATTGTTTTTCATTTACTGGAAAAACTATTTTTCAATACATCGAAGAAAGTAATGTGTGGAACCAAACTTATATTTGTGTTAAAATATCAATGCATACGGTTAGTCAAACATAAATTTGATGAAACACACAGTTAAGGAACATTAGGTTTGGATATGAACCTTTTGTTTTCCAGAAAATAAAATTATGCTTAAAGAACACTACTTATGTGTGACACTTTACAAACGTATGAATCATCATCCTTACTTTTATCATCAACCTTACATTGTCAACATTAAATTTAGAAACCTGGGTGAATGTATAATCAATGTTACAATCAAAGATCTATACTGGCGTGGATAAACGTTTGGATCATCAACCCTACCTTATGAAGTTTAAATCTACGTTTTTTAAATTTTTTTTTTGTGAAGGAACCTTACGTTTGACTTTTCAATGTTAGAAATTTGAATTTACGCCATTATTGGAGCATTTTTCAACAATCCGTGTGGAATGTCTGGTCGATTTAATACCTGATTTCAATTGATTCAAATATCATTTTAAATGATAAAAAGAGTCGTTTAAAGAAGATATTTTCTCTCTTATTCTTAAGAGATGTTACGATTACACTGATCTATATTCTTTGAATTTTAATTCACTGAATTTATCAAGCATCTTTTGTAGATCTGAAATATTGCTACGAGATATATTGTTATATTTAACTTTCTATGTTAAATATTTTGATATGACTATCTGGAGATTTCACGACTGTACATATAATTATTATTCTTTATGATTTCCTGTACAAAATATTTCACTACTACAACAATCAAACATCCCCGATTAGAGGACTACATTTTGGAGGTATACATGTTCAAATCTAGAATCACGATGAAATGTTTTTTTTGTTCTTAAAATCAAATAACTCTTGTGAAACATGATCACTTCAGATGTATTTCAAGATTATTATTCTTCCAGAGACAAGATTTATATTTTATTAGTTGTGTGTTGCTACAACTGTGAACTAAATCTGTTTTTACCAAGGTACATCTTATCTATCTTGAGTTTCAACTGCTCATATTCAGTGGTGGTGTAGTGTCAGCTTCTCACACTAACCTATTGCTTTATCTGTTCCCGATAAAAGAACTAAAAGGATCTCCTTTTTAATCCTTTGTTTGTAAGGTTGAAAACTATTTTCACTTAGTTGTGGATCAGTCCTATGATATGAGGACCTTACTAGTGAAAGTCACCAAGCCTGCAAAGAGTGTGATTGGTTTAGTGGACTAGGGGACCTTCATGCCCCGAACCATTATAAATTGATGTTCCTTGTTCTCTATTCATTATCTGCTGCATATATATTCTCATACCGTAACATTGTCGGCTCTATAAAATATTTATGTGAATTGAATGAATTGTGAAAATTTTAAAAATATCACAATTCATCCCCCTCTTGTGTTATCACTAAAGCTATTCTGACCCAAAATTTGGTATCAAAGGATGTGATTTTCAATTATTCTATAAAAAGATAATTTCATAAGATCTATTTTAGTGATGGAAATGGAGAACCTCATGGAAGGAATGTCAATGATTGGTGCTTTGTATTTCAATGTTGAGAATTGTGAATGTTGGACTTCACAAATTATAATACACTTAAAACATAATGGATTTAGTTTATATTCAATGATTGTTAGTCCATACACAATTCTTGAAAACCCTGGAACATGGTCTACTACTACTGAGGCTAAGTATGACGTGAATTTGAAAGCAATGAATTCCATTATTTTTGGCCTTGGACCAGATGAATTCAACCATATACCACAACGCCCAACATCCTATGAAATGTGGCAGACAATTGCAGTAGCCTATGAAGGTACTGACAATGTAAGACAAATGAGATAAGCTATAGAGAAATTAATGTTTGATACTTTCAAAATGTATGTCGGGGAGAGCATCACATAGATAAGTGGAAGTGTAACAATAATTGTTGATAATACATCTTTATTTTATCCTATCATTCAACCTGATCATGGCTTGAATGTTCTAAGAGTTCTTTCCGAAACATGGCATGGAATTTCGGCTACAGTCCGCCAATCATCACCTATCAAAAATCAAACAATGAGAGAATTGATTGGAACCCTAATGAGGTATGAGGTTGAAATGGAATGTGAAGTTGAATCCCACAAAGTCGTAGTCAAAAATTATAACACAAATTTAAAAATTTTATCCCAAAATCAGAACAAATAACTGAAACAAGAAGAAAAAAATTCATACTCATCCGACACAGAAGCTGAAATGGCTCAAATATCTAGAAAATTCAGTAAATTTTATAGGAAGAGGAAATGATTCATAAAAACCTTAAAAATTATTATAAAGTCTCAAGGGAATTAAGATGTCATGATTGAATAAAAATGGGTCCTATAAGACCTTATTGTCCTCATTTTATATTAGAAAATAGAAAGACAAAAAGAAATATTAAAAGAATGATGATTATGAGAAAAAGGGTAAAAGAGCTATGAAGGGCAATTAGAGTGTTTTTGAGGACTCGAGAATCCCATAAATATCAAATTCAAAGAATGAAGAATCGAATTTGAAATCTAATATGTGATTTATAACTGAAGAAGAAAAATTACAATCCTATTATTCATCTAATTCTGATTCTAGTTATAAAAATGATAAAATGACTGCCTACTATACTATGCTAGAAGAAATATATGACTCCCTATTAAAGAAAAAAAAATCATTAAAAATATTCATAATTCCATTTTAGGAGAAACATATACTTTAATTAAAAAACACCATGAGTTAATTGACAAATTTAGTTAATCGACTCGAAAATGTACAAATCATGAAAATAAGATTACCAAACAGTAGTATGAAGTAGAAAATTATATAAGAGATTATCTTATATTTCAAAAAGGGTAAAATTATATAAGTTAAATTAGTGGTAAAAATGTAATTAAAAAGGAAAGATTTTGTATAGGCAGTAAGGGTGAAAAACCCAAACTATACAGAAACTATTTTTTTTCCTGGTTCTAATAGAAAAAGCATGTCTACTGTTAAATTTTTTTATTGTGGTACTAATGGACATTATGATAATGAATACTATTTATTAAAACCTCAATTATGTGGTGTCAAACATGTTCATTATTCAAAATCATTATAAAATTTTAATTATTACAGTGTTGATCAAAATTGAACTATTTGGATTCTTAAGCCTTTGATAGCTATCACTGTTCGACCCAAAAAGACATTGGTACCAAAATAAAACATTGTTTAATTTGACCTTGTAGGTAACATGACAAAGAAGAAAAAAAGATATATTGTATATGGATAATGTATGTTCAGTACATGTGAGTGTAAATTCATTAAATTTGAGTACTATGACCAAAACAGATAGAGGCCTAGTCACCCTCGATGACAATGCCAAAAGAAAAATTATTGGACTTCGGAGAGTTGGAGATTCAGATATTGTATCAATTAATAAATTACTCTATGTACAATGATTAAATCATAATCTGATAAGTATCTATAAACTATGTGATGATTGATACTATGTTGATTTTTTAATAATTATACTTCTTCTTTTAAAAATAATTTATTCAAATTTAGAGAACGTAGAACATATAATGTCTACATGTTGGATTTAAATTTTTTGTGTAAACAAGAAGTGAACTATTTAACTAAAAATGTAATTGAATCAAGGATTTGGCATAGAAGACTTGGTCATTATAATATTTTTTATTTACATTAGTTATCTTAAAACAATTTTTTTAGATTTACCTAGTCTCAAAATTAATAGTGATTAATTGTGTGATTCATGTCAAATAGACAAGGAACCCAAATCCTCCTTCCAATCTGTTAACAAAATTTCTAATACCAAGCCCCTAGAACTTATTCAAATTGATTTTTTGGACCATCTAGAATAACATGTTTGGATGGTAAATTATATATATAAGTTTAAGTTGATGATTATTTTATATTTACTTAGGTATATGTTCTAAAACTAAAAAATGAAGCTTTTTATGTTTTAGAATGTTTTTATAAAAGAGTTGTAAATAAAAAAGTATTTAAAATAATTTCATTGAGAAGTGAAGTGATCATGGAGGAGAATTTGAGAATAAAGAATTTAATTCTTTTTTTATAAAAAATGGGTGTTAAACATACCTTTTTAGCCCCAAGAACACCTAAAAATGGAATTTCTGAAAGAAGAAATATAACTATTCATGAAATGGCTAGAACAATGCTAAATGAATACAATACTCCAACCAAATTTTGGGCAGAATCTATAATCACACCATGATATATTATTAATAGAGTTTTAATTCGACCTATTTTCAAAAATACTCCTTATGACCTTTGGAATAACAGATTTCCTAAGGTAATGTACTTTAAGGATTTTGGATGCAAGGTATATATCTTGAACACCAATGATAATCATGGAGTGTTTGATCCGAAATCTGATGAAGGAATATTCATAGGATATTCTGAAACTTCTAAAGCTTATAGAGTATTTTGTAAAAATCCAAGGACTGTTGAAGAATCATATCATGTGATGTTCGGTGAAACTGATTTTTTTAATAATGGAAAAGATCAAACAGATGAAGTTGATGATTCTTCTTACAACAAAAGACTTGATAACATGAGAAAATATTTTGAAAATATAAATAAAATTCAGTCTAGTTTAGAAGAACATGATACTGATGAAGCTAAAAACTATCTTCCTAGATAGTCTAGAATCTTGAAGAATCGCCCTTTTGTGAATATTATTGGATATCTAGACACAATAATAAAAACTATAATAAGTGCAGGAAACCTAGTAGAGTTTTCTATATTTCTAACTCAGCTTGAGCCTAAGACTTTTGAAGAAGACTTAGAAGATGAAAGTGGGTTGATATCAAAGAAAGATGTTATAAATTAGTTAAAAAAACATATGGAAATTAGTCCAAAGACCATCTAGTTATCCAGTTTTAGGAACTAAATGGGTCTTTAAGAATAAACAAAATGATCAAGGTATTATAACAATAAATAAATCTATACTGGTAGCTAAAGGGTATAATCAAGAATAAGGTATATATTATGATGAATTATTTTCTCCCGTAGCTAGACTGGAATCAATTAGAAATATTATAGCATATGCATCTCATATGCCTTTTAAATTATATTATACGAATGTAAATTATTCATTGTTAAATGGATATTTATTAGAGGACGTTTATGTTGAGAAACCTCTTGGTTTTGGAGATTCTAAAAAACTAGATTTTGTTTTTAAACATACTAAATCACTCTATGGACTTAAACAAGTACCTAGAGCTTGGTATAAAATTTTATGTTCATTTATTTTGAAAATGGTTTTACTATTGGTTTGGCAGACCCATCCCTCTCTAAACAACAAATTTTTCTAATTTATTATTAGTTCAAATCTATTTTCATGATGTTTATTTTGGATCAAAAAATAAAAAAAACATGCAATGATTTTTTAGAACATATGTAAAAAGAATTTGAAATGATCATGATCTAAGAATTAAATTTCTTTTAGAACGTCAAATTTATCAAACATATATTGTAAATTTATTAAATAAATGTAATTACATTACTGATTTATTGAAAAAGTTTGGTCTTGTGGACAGCAATAAATTTTCAACTCCCATGTGTACTAATATTATACATGACTTGGATGAATCATGAGAACTAGTGGAGAACATGTTATATAGTGGTATTATTGGAAGTTTACAATATCTTACTGCTAGCATACATGATATTATGTTTTCTGAATGTTTTGTGCTATATTTCAATCAAATCCAGAAGAATCCCATCCTAATACTGTAAAAAGGATTTTCATATATTTAATAGGAACATTTAACCGATATCTTCTTTATCCAAAATTATCTAATTTTAATTTATTATCATATTAAAATGAATATTTGGGAGGATTTCGATTAGATAAAAAATGTACATCAGGAGCCTTTCACTTTTTAGGAAAATCGTTATTGTTATGGTCAGGTAAGAAGCAACACTCAGTTGCATTATCAACACCAAAAGTAGAATATGTATCTGTGGGAATTTGTTGTGCACAAGTGTTGTTGATGAAAAAAACTCTAATGGACTTTGGACATAATTTTAATAATAAACCTATTTTATGTGATAATACAAGAGCTATAAACTTTTCCAAAAATAAAATAAGTCAATCTAGAACTAAGCATATTGATATAAGACAACATTTTCAAATATTTCGTGTTCTTAAAAAGGTTATATCATTATAATTTAATAATACTAAATATCAATTAGCTGATATTTTTACTAAACCTCTTCCCACTAAATGTTTTTATTTTATTAAAGGGTGGGGGTTAGTTTTATATAATTTTTAATTAAATATATATTTTATTTTATTTACTTGTATTTTATTTAAATTTTGTTTATGCTTAATTAATTTGTGTAAATCTAATATACTTTTATATTTATCTTATAGTATTTAAGTTAATATATGTTATCTAAAATATATTTACACCACATATTTATTTAGTTTTTTGTAATAATTACTCTGTGACATGAGAAATGAGGACATATTTCAATTTTTAGAAACCATTCTTTTTCTAATCCCCTTGTCTTTGAAATCCAATTTACCTAAAAAAGAAAACTCTCTTCGATAAACCCTCAATATAAGTTCGTCCTTCCAAACCCTAGATGCTGAAAACAAGAGATTTTAAGAACTTCAATAATGAATAATTCCAAGAGAATCAAAGAAGGAGAACAAAGTGAACCGAAACGTCAAAGTATTTCCGGCAGAAAAATTCTTTTGGGAAATGTGAATGATTTCGAATGGTTATTCTAGAAGAACATTATTTTAAAGAAAGTGATATATATTCAAGGTCTCGAGATAGCTTTAAATAACATAAAATCCTAATTTCTCGGTGAGGTGGAACTGATTACTTTTTTTGAGTGTGTGTAGTTTATTTTCAGAGATACATATAACATGATGTTTTCTAGTATCAAAGATAGGGATTTATCCATTTATTCTACTAAGGTTGTGATTTTTTTAAACTATCCACATGAATAATTTGTTCATTTTGATCTTATGTAAATTGGAGATAAGAACCATTCACCTAAAGACATGATGTGTTTTCTGTTCAACCCAACACACATCAAAAAGTTGTTTTTTTAAGGATTTATAACCTGATAATAAGATTATAATGAAATTTATTCATCCTGGAATAGATCCAAAGATCGACGAGATGAAGAACATTATTTACCCATACAAGTATATCATGTTTATCTTTCTGCGTGGATTAAAATTTAATTTCATGAGGTATTTATTTAGATATATTCATTACTATTGTTCACCATAAGTGAGAATAAATTTATATCCATATAGACAGATAATTTCATGGAATTTTTAAAAAAATGATATTATAATAATGGTTTAGGAAAGAGTAAAATTCCATCAAAGTAATGTTTTGAACGCTAGAACTTTAAGAAAACAAGTATTTTTCTAGAGGACCGTGAATGGAAAAATTTCACCTGTTGGAGGTGAAGAAGAAAAGAGCTCAGAAGATTTTGATCAGGGGAGCAAGCTGTTTTTTGAAAAGATGGAGTAGCTGAATCTCAAATAGATGTAGTTTCAAAATCATCTAAGAGAAATCATAGATTTAATACTGAAGAAGAAAAATAGAATGAAAAAATTCAAGAAGGTCTTTTTATGAATCCTTGAAAAAGTGATGCTTGTCAATTTGAAGAGATAATGTTGGCTTATAGAGAAGAACATAATTTTTTCATTTGGATGATAATATTTTTGAAGAGTAAATTCAGGTGGAGAGTCATGATATAGAGCTTACTATTATAGCATTAGTGAGTGAACATTTATAAGAATGAATTATGGTGTAAATACTTCTAGAATAGAATATTAAATCTGAAAATGATTCATCAAAGTTTGTTAGTTAAGAAGTTACTGAATAAGGAGATGTTCAAGATGGGTAGTTTTTATAATAATTAGTTATATAAATTCTTCCTTTAATGGTCGATCATGTTGTGGGATAGTCAGATCGTATTTCTGGTGGGCAGACTGATGTTTTGGATAATCTGTCATTTTCTTGTGATGAATCTGTAATGAAAATAGTAGCATATCCCTTGCCTACTAAAAATGGAAACCCGGATATGAATGTAGATGAGGGGACATCTTATTCCTTATCTTATCAAGTTTAATAAGTTGTGATGAAATTAAATAATTATCAACAGGAGAATGCCAAACTGGTGTAGGAATTGTAAACTGAAAAAAATATTGAGGATAATAATAAAAATTCTATTCATACAAGGGATTTTTATGCCTCAAAAGAGACATGTTAAATGATATTGGGAAGATCAAATATGTAGCTGTGTAAAAAATAGATTTCGTATAATTAAAATGGTACTTGGGAAGTCATTTTGAATCTATGAAAGGTTCAATGAATCAGGCCAGTCCATCTACTCCAACCCCTACAACAGGTGTAGATTTATTCCGAAGATTTGAAGACATTACATCCATCAATGAAGATATGAATATTTGACTTCAAGATGATCAATTAAATAGTGATCCTCTATTAGTTTTATTAGAAAATAATAAAATTCTTATGGATAAGTTAACTCAAAGGGATCCAACCATTAGATTGTTGTTGAGAGATTTTTTAGAGTAGACGGATCTTTTCATGAAGCAAGAGAAAATTATTCATGAGTTTATAAAATTCAACATTGTCGAGAAATTGTTTGTAAATAATGTTTCCAGATAGTTGATAATTTTGATAGGAGATAGTTTGATGATGAGGCTGAGATTGTAGATGGAAGATCTGAAGGATATGTTTGAATCTATAAACAATTCTCATCCACCCAATAATTAGCCTTCTTTTTCATTCCAACCTTAACCCGTAACAATAACAGTTTTTGTTTCTTAGTTACAAACATTATTTTATTAATTTCTTTATTGATCAATGAATCTGTCATTAATCTATATATTTAATTTCATTAATTTATCAAATTTTGTATTTTTTTCTATAGCCAAAATAAATTTCTCATTATTCATTATATTTATTTATATCATTCAATTCTCATTCTGTTCAATATTAAATATGTTTTAATCTGTTTCTATACTTTATTTTTGATAACACAAAAATGGGGAGAAATTTATATAAACACAACATTTATTTTATTTTATTAATGAAAATATTTATTCTTTGGAAATAATTCATAATATTTAATCGGGAGAAATTAGATGACACAAAATTTTATTTAGATAAATTCACACATTTCTTTGATATCTATATTTGGGGGAGAAATTCAAATACTTATTCTTTAAAAAAAATGTATACAAAATTCTAAATTATTTTTTCTAAAGATTATAATTTTAATTTATGAGTTTTGTGATAATAAAAAAAGGAGAGATTGTTGGGCATGTATTGTCTCACCAATACTCCATAAATATTAATGATTTTTATACTCACAAATACCCTTGTTTTTTTTACTAATGATTTTATTTTGAGTGTATTTCAAGAAATTTATATTCATTATTAATTCTTATCTTGAAATAATATTTAACTATTTATTTGCAATAAATATTCGTTAAAGTGTTTGTAATTATCTTAAGCGTATTCTATAAACATTGTTCACCATTTTATGTTTAATGGAAATGATATTCGTGCAATACATCGATTAATGTAACATATGGAACAAACCTTACGTTTATGTCGAATGATCAACGTGTATAGTTAATCAAACTTATGTTTGATGAAATGTGTGGTCAAGTAATGTTACATTTGGATAAGATTTTTACATTTTCCAAAAAGGAAAAGTATGATTAAAGAACCCTATGTAAGTATGGAAGATTATAAACGTATAGATCATCAACCTTACTTTTATGATCAACATTATATTTAAAACATTACATTTAGAAAAGTGGATGAATGGATAATCAATGTTACATTCAGAGATCTATGATGAGGTGGATTAATGTATCAATCATCAACCCAACATTACGAAGTTGAACCCTATGTTTTTTATTTTTTCAAATTTTCAAGAAGCTTATGTTTTCTATTTCGATGATGGAAAATTTGAATTAATGTCTTTACAAGTGTTTTTTGAAACAATTTGTACATAATGTCAGGATGATTTAAAACATGATTTTGATTGATTAAAATATAATTTTAAATTATTTAAAGAGCCGTTTATAACATAGATTTTATTTTTTATTCTTAAGGAATGTTATGATTAAACTGAGCTGAATTCTTTGAATTTGAATTCACTCAATTTATCAGGTATCTTTTGCGGATCTAAAATATTTCTTTGAGATATATTGTTAGATATATCTTTTTTCATTGGATATTTTGATATGACGATCATGAGATTTTTTGGCTGTATATATAATTATTATTCTTCATGATTTATTATAAAAATTATTCCACTCATACAATGATCAAGCATCTCAGATTCAAGGACTACATTTTTTAGATATACATGTTCAAATATAAAATCATGATTCTTTTTTTATATAATTAAAATCAAGGATCTATTGTGAAACTTGATATCTTCAGATATATTATAATATTATTATTCTTATTAAGAAAAGATTTATCTTTTTATCATTTGGGTACGACTATAACTATGACTTACATCTGTTTGGTACCAATCTATATCTTATCTATCTTGAGTTTCAATTGTCGTATTCAGTTATGGTGGAGTGTCAAATTCTCGCAATAAGATATTTTTTTGTAGTTCCCTGTAAAAGAATTAGAAGGCTATGCTTCGTAAGCCTTTGTTTGTAAGGGTGAAAACTGTCTGCACTCAATTGTAGATCAGTTTTATGATATGAGTACCTTAATAGGGAAATTAACCAATCCCACATATATGGTGATTGGTGGAGTGGACTAGGATACCTTCGCACCCCAAACCACTATAAATTGTTGTGCCTTATTCTCTGTTTATTATCTGTTTCATATATATTCTAATACAAAAAATCCACCAGCTCTATCTACTATTAATGTGAATCGTCAGAATTGTGAATCTTTAAAAAATAACACAATTCACCCACCACTTGTGTTATCACTATATTTATTTTGACTTAACAATATGTTCAACATTTTTCATGAAATATAGGGTGAGTTAGAAGCTGATATTGGATGAGTGTTATACAATAGGAATAAGGGAGTTTCCGAATACATTTTCCATTAATTTTTCATATTTTTATAACCTCTTTCCATAATTTCACATGTCAAACCTTCTGAAATTTCTCCTAATTTAATTTAATTCCATAATTAAATTATTAGTTCCTTGTTAGGTTTACGACATAGCATGATGTGATGGTTAGAGGTTTTTTTCCTCAATATAGACCGCCCATGAGGTGTGTTTATGTATCTTCCCCATGATATACCTCATTGTTGGCTATGTGTGAGCATTCCATCATATTATAACATTAACTAATTAAATGAGACATCATGAGAGTGTTTGTACCTCATTTTCCCTATTATTATATGTTATTAAAATGATTAAATGGGATGAATGGAAATTGTGGATTGAGATGGATGAACTCTTGGCTTATGTACTCTTTGGATGATTTACCACCGTTATGTATTATTATTATATATGTATTCCTTTTTCTGTCTATTATGAAATCATTGTGTGACTCTGATCATTAAGAAATAGTCTCGTCGTGGAATTTCCATAGATCCTCACTACTAGTTGGAAACCATAGGTGTATGGGGAGGATTGACTGAGGATATGCGACCAACTAGCTAGATGCACAGATAAATGGATCTTGGGTTTGGACATAACACATAACCTAAGATAGAAAGACTATATAAAAATATATAAAGATAATTAATTTTATGTTACTAGTTTTAGTTTAGAAATATACTACATGATATTCTATAAAAAGGGAGGGGATATTAGATTTTTTATGAATATTAGATCCAAAATAAGAGTGAAATACAAAAAGAACAAGTTAATATGGACAGTTAGTATCGATCATTGGAGTAAGAATGGTAGTGTTCATTATAGAATAAAAAAGGTGTATCGAAATTGGAAACTCTTAATTTATTTTTTAATGAACAAGTATTTAATTTTTTACTATAGATAAATTATTTAATAATCTCATAGACAATTAAAATATTATAAATTTGAGACAGGCGTATCAAAACTATGGTAAAAAAGAATTTTTTCTACTTGCTAGATTAATTGGAGTTGAACGTGAAGAATAAGAGATTAATGGAAATATTATTATTGATAAAAAAAATATTATTTCACATTGGTTAATTAATATTAAAATAAAATTTTGATAAATTTTTAATTTAAATTTATTATCTTATAATTATAAATTTTAGAGACATGGAAATAAATAAATTTCTGAAAAAAATATAGTAGATAAGATGAAAATATATATGATGATTTTTTTGATTATGATTATTTTGGAAATTTAATTGATATTTTTTATAAATATTGTTAATTTTTAATGAAATTTCAAAACTATTTAATATTTATCAAATTTCTCATTCAAAATATAGATCCCATGAGAGTGAAAACCTATATAAAATACATTTATGTAGAGTATATTTAATTTTCCATATTATTATATATTAACACGAAGCCAACATGTTGATCATTCAACAAACAAGGTTTGAATGTGTATGTGATAACTGCTGGTTTGGGGATGATATGGCCAAGTGCTACATAAGTTATATAACCTTTTCATTAGTTTGTTATACATTCATGACATTGAAGACATGTAGAAGAGTGTCACATAATGTGGTGCTGAATATAAGTGGATCATTCCAACAACATAAGAGAAGATACTAAATGTAGTTATGGTTGTGTAGAGAATAAAAAAATATATGATTAATATTTATCTGGTACAAAGTGATGGTTAAACTAAAATTTAGTAAAAACTACCAAGTAGTTCTCTTGGAAGAATAACATGTCGTGTGTATAAGGAATGACATAGTTGATGATGTAATTTTTTCAAATGTGGGTATTTTATTTTTATTGTATATTTGATGTGGTTTTGGTACTACAATATTTTTATGATATAGGGAGTGTGGGTGATTTAATGTGATAGTAGACCCCCAAATATGAATTGGGGTGTACAAATAGGGGTTCCTGGTATCATTATTTATTAAGATTACATTATCATGAACAATAATTTTTTGTGATGGACTAAGTTAGATGATCTATGTATGCTTGGGTTCAAAATAAATTATTATAATATATGACATTATCATTGAGTTACTGACAAGTTATTTCCCAATGATCATATTTATGTAATGGTGATTACGAGGATAACATAGAGAATGTCAATATTGATATTGTGGATGTTATAAATATCCATGATGGATATGTTTTCTATTAATGATGATTATAGTTAATGATGAAGGGTTCCCTAACTTTCAACACCTGGTATTATGGCGAGATACCTTGATAGAGAAATTTTACCTTAATGATATGAGTTTTGGGGGTGGTGGTGGTTGGGGGGTGTCCCCAATGGTAAACTAATTGAAAATAAATTCGAATTTGTATTGGTGGATAATTATCCAACCAAAAAAATATTTGATATCATAGTGAATTCCTTACATACAACGAGTTAACATCAAATATAGATATTATTTGAAATTTCTATATGGGCGGATAAGTACAGAATGAAGATTATGATATTTTACTGAGTCCTTGGATGGTGGATTTCTTATTTATAGGTGGATACTGATGAATACATATTGACAATTACTTATGTGTTCAAAGATATTTCATAATATATTTCAATTAGTTAATTCCCTTTGGGTGAAATGCAAATAGAAAATATTCATATCTTATTGTAATGGGAAGGAAAATATTTCATAATATTTCATTGACATATATCAGGGTTGGTGACTATAAAGTTATAGAATATAGATGATTACTGGTTATTATGTATTTTTGGTATCATGATGATATTTGATAGTAAGAATGTTATTATCCATAAATTGTTTCTTTTAGTTGGAATATAGTTATTAAGGTTGAATGGCTTACAATGGTAGTTTTTTATTCGCCAATTATTATATATTTTTTGCTTCATGATGATACGTGTTATAAATTATTCATTTATATTATATAAAAATGTAAATATATGGACAATGGTATACCCATGATACAAATAAATAATGATATTCTTGTTAGTGTAATAAATTTATAATTATAATTAGACTAATCAGTATCTTAGGTGGAGTCAATTTTAGAGGGAATGTTAACAAAATTATGTCACTTCATATTATTTGGGTAGATTTCTATGTAATAAATTTTTAGGATTTAATGGATGATAATACAATAATACAAAAATATTATAGAAGGAGAAGTAGAACTGAGAAACAAGAATGACAGAAAAGGGAAAATATAGTGTTTTTGAGAACATTGCATCACATGACTCGATCATGAAATACATTTATTGTAATAAAATTAAAATAATTAGACAATATATATCATAAATTAAACACATTTTATGAACACAATGAATTTTTACCTCTAAATATTGGTGACATAATAATATTATTTCATCATACTTGATTAAACATTTGAAAAATTATTTAATAATATATTATTCAATTATTTAAAAATTTTACCGACTATTTTTCTTTATTACTTATGGAAAATTAAAAACATTATAAAATTGGTTATCCTAATTTCTATGTAATATTAAAATAATTTCAATTATTCATTGAAAATATATAATTTTATCATAATTATTATAGGATTAGTTTTATATAAAAATTATTTGAATAAAATAATTGTTTCATGAAATTAATATGGATAATAATGAAACCTGGTAAAATAACTATATATAATTATATTTAGAAATTTAACAATTAATTTTTTTTCATTAAATCCTTACACATTTCATGTGTTTAAAATGAGAAATCATAAGAAAACAATAATGATTCGTGGATACATAACAACTAATTCTTTCCCAAACATAATCAATGAAATTAAAATCATATTTATATGTTAACCCTTATGAAATTAATATCATATTGGACCATAATAATGAATTATGTCTCATAACATAATATAATGGCCTAACTTAAAACTTCTCTTAACATATTGTATCAGGATATTAATGCATGACTCATCATAAATCCTTGAGATATAACGAAATATATAATTAATATTATGGCCATTCAATTTAAGTTCTTAAAATTTTATTTGGATAAAACATACATTAGCATGGGAGAAGATACAATTCATACATTAAATAATAAATGATACATGAAAATAATATCATTTACCAGAAATGGGGTTTCACATTTCCAGTTCTCTAGAATTTTGTTAAATGATACAAATTTTTTCATCAAAACCCAAGAAACAGTTCCATTTGGTTATTATAAGATGATACAAGAGGAAAATTAAAGTGAAATATTTGATGAATCATCTATTTAATGAATTTAAAATGGAATATATATAAAAATATATTTTTTTATGAATTTTGGTGACATTTTATTGCATAAAATGAAAAAATCAGCTTTAAAAGATATTCCAAAATAAGAAAAATAGTTTTAGAAATTAATTTGATTAAAAAAATTTAATAATGAATTCTTGAAGGAAATATAAAAATATAATATGAAATATGTTGTGTAAAATACAAGATATGATTAAAAATTAATTTAATAAAATTTAATAATTATTTTTATGATTGAAGTACCCACAAATATAAAAGGGATAGTATGTTTCCTATTGAAAAGGCATAAATTAAATCATTAATGATAAGTATTATAATAAATAATTTCTAATACATATAAAATATATGGTGATTTTTTGAAATAAATGATTTGAAAATAAAATAGTAATAGAGAAAATATTGAGTTTGAATCATACCTCATACATCATATTTTTATAATATAAGAATAAATAAAAATATCATTTTGTTAAAAAAATATAAATTTCCATGACTGAATGTAAAAAATAAGATATGAGTACAAAAATGTTATGAATATATCAAACAATTTTGAATAGATTGATATAAAACATATTTTATACTATTTATAAGATATTGAGTAAAAACACCTTCACAAAGTTTCAAATTTGTGTCAATGCACACTAACATCTTGTATAACGTATTAGGATATTTTTCAACTATATAAATGTGAATTCATATTTAAAATATTTTAAAACATTAATTTAAAATTTCTTATTTTCAATATATTATTGAGTAATATATTGAGTTAACATTTATGTTATAACTCTTTTGTTTGATATTTACTTACTTTAGTTTGGTGGATTTAGAAATTGGTCCTTCATCATGAATTAATCAACTCTAAAATTTTCCTGGAGGTGATGTTGATGCGTTTTATAGACTATATATGTGCTATTATTATTTAATTATTGTTATGATAATAATTAGTAATGAACACATTGAAATATCTTACTTACCATAAAATAAAATCAATAATACTAATTTATTTTATTGATGAATATTGTTAAAATTATTAACATTAATCAATATTATCATAATAAAAATTTGTCATTTAATTTAAATAATTATGTTGTTTTTTTGTTCATAGTGGTGGAAATGTTAAATAATCAATCATATGTGTGAAAAATAATTTCAAAAAAAGAATGTATTATTACAAATGAATACTACAAATATGTTTTATTATTATAAAAAAATTTGACAACTCATTTTGTGAGATATATATTTTTAATTTATTAAAAAAATCATGATAATATTGATGAATATGTTAATGAAAATTACTACAGAAAAATATTATAATTCTATAAAAGGATTAATCCCTTTATAAAAGACCTGATATGAAATGATGAAATTTTATACCCTTAATTATACAGAAATATACAAATCATGAAAGAGAATTATTTGTTATAGAAATAAAGACATTATTAGAGTAGAATCAAATTGTATGAATTTAACTCAATTGTAGAGAAATGAGGTCTATTTATATCTTAAAATGAGTTATATGTTTTATAAATAATCATTTAATGATATATAATAATGCAATTTTAATAGTAAACAAAATCACAAAGTGAAAATGGAAGAACCTAGATTTCCCTTTTGGGTATTTTAATCATACTTTTGTAATGTTCAAAATTATTATATATATGAGAGAATAGTTTAATCTTTTACCCTATTCCACCCTTCACAATGGAAATCATTTTTTGGCCTAGAAACATATTTTTTAAATATTTATATATATAATATTAAAAAATATGAAAATGAGGATTCAAATTAGGATCAATATTTTTAGAAATTAATTTTCAAAAATTCATTAACCATAACTTTAAAACAATAATATATAATTCGATTTTTTTACAAAAAAATGATTTCTTCCAAAAATAAATATTTTTATTCTAATTTCAAACCATATATTTATAATTATACTATTGTAAATTAATATCACTATTTTTATAATCTATAAATTTTATTAGATTACATATACAATATCAATGAAATTTTTGTTTTAAATAAATAATAATAATATATTGTAAAACATTAAATTAAAAAAAATTGATCGTGTATAAATGATTTTTTTCAATAAATGTACATAATTATATCGTTGATGTTTTTTTATCAATAATTTATTTAATATTATAAAGTAATAATATTAAAATTAATCTTTACAATACATACATTTAATTAGAAATTTAATAATTTACAAATAAACATAAATATCCTAATAATTATATATTTTCAAGTGTAATATTTTATATTAATTATTACAAGTTGATATCTTTCTTAATTAAATTTATAAACACCCTAATGTTAATTATACAATAAATAAGCATGATATAATAATCATATATGTGTTAATTATACTAAATTAGATCCCACAATTATTTTAATATGCTTGAACTTTTCTAAAAGATGATTTCACTAAAGTAATACGTATTAATGATCACAATATAACTGCTCAAAGTAAAATATTTTATAAAGTACTTAAGGGGTTTTTTAGTATATCAAATATCATTAGAATGGTGTAAATGATTTAAACCCTTGTCTGAGGATCACCCATGTATGCAATATAAATAGTGTGAAAAATATATAATTGAATAAAATGTTGTAAATGTGGGTACCAATCACCAAAGAATATATTGAAGAATTTTTGAATTCCATCACATGGGTTTTGATAGATATCATAAAGTGGTTGTGGAATGGCATCCCACCATCAATGGTATCCATGAGGGTTAAACTGAATTATGTAATCCTTGGATGAGATTCTTCTTTGTTTCAAAATGTGATTAAATCACATATTCATTAAAAGAATAATATAAAATATATAGTTTTTTGGATTTTTATTCAAGATTAATATAATTTAGAATTCATTTCCATCACATGAAAATTATAAAATAGAATATGATGGATTGTCCTTGATTATCATCACATTTAATCATTCATTGAAATAATGGAATAAATACCATGGTCGATTAATGAATCATATTAATTCACTCCATGATGTTTTATCCAATGAAGGAATTAATTAATCATTGATTATGTGGAAGACTATATTGAATGATAAGAATGAGTAGTCGGTATCATATATTGGTATATGAAACAATACTCTTGATTTTTTTATGGAAATAATAATTATCATGAAATATAAATTTTCTCATAATAATATCATATAAAAATATTGATTTTGTGAATATCTCTTTCAATCTAAAACTTGTACAAAGGAATATAATTCTATGTTACATTTCAACTTATATTTTCCCATATATTATAACTTGTTAAATCATATATAAAAAACTTCCTAATAAATTTTAAAACCATAATGGAAATATATCATTTCCATAACCTTGTATCACATAATATGAGGTACCACGTGAACTCCCATCTAAATACTTTTCAAATAGCTATATTTTTTTAGAGTATCTATATTAGTAAAAGTAATTCCAAATATAGTCATCAATAATGTGAGATCCCACAAGACTTTTTATAATTTATAAAAAATAAAATTAGTAGTTCCAAATATGTTTCCAAAGGGTGTCCTCTAGAAAGGAATCAATGATACTAAAGTTATAATTGGATTTAGGATGATCTACATCAAACACATGTATACCTATAGGGAGTTCTATGAGTCTTAAACATATCATGACATGAATTCTATTATTTTTTCTTTTTTATCCAAGGCATCTAGTGATGAAGGTAGATGCAATATGTCTAACATATATAATCATCTCTTGTATTATTGATTCTCAGAGTACAGATTGATATGATCGATGAATACATCACATTCCATTCATACAAATAGATAACAAATAACATATCCCTTATAAGGATTGATATATATCATCTAGGTGCATCCACAATTTTCACCAATATATCTTAATCGATGGCCCATTTTTTATACTCATCATACAAAGGGATAAACCACCATCATTGTTAAGCTCTAACCAATGACATGATCAACAAAACAGGTAACCATCCTCGTAATAACTATGTTATTATATATACTTTTGTATGAATAGTGTCAATGTATGGAGGTTCTCAGGATTGGTATCCCACTATCATTAGATAGTGTCGAATAAAATAAGATCCATACATCCCTAGTATACTAAATATATATATGTTTGACAAATCATGTTGTATATTAAGAAGGTTATCTATCTACCAAAATGATTTGTATACTTTATTTTGAGATTCAAAAGAATATTTTGTATTTCTATAATATAATCATACTCAGGATAACATTAATGTCTCATGATAACATAGAATTCCCCGTTATGAAAATTTGTTAGGGATGAACTAAAATGTTTCATTTGAGATCCTATTATCATTAAACTTCATGAATTTCACACACACACACATATATATTCAATTTTGATTAAAATATTAATGAATATAAATGAATTATTTTATCCTAGTTCGCTACATTTTATTACTGTCAACCCTTTAAGAATATTTAACATACCAAACATTAGCCTAATTTTATCATACCATATATAAAAAAAATATAAGATCAAACTTATGTTCCCTACATATTTTTGGATTATGTAAGATATTACATCATATACCATTCATGTAAACTCTCTATCTAAATATTTGAAAAAACCATCCCACATAGGTTTTTAGTGAAAACCATATATAATGTAAGATAATTTGAATAATAGTGTAATTTATGAATCATTTTCCAATATATTCATGTTTTTAAAATATTCAAACTTAATAACATCCTAAAAACAAATGTTATGGAGTTATCATATATTTATTACATATAACTCCTTCTATAATAATAAAAATTATCCATTGAAACAATTATATCAAACATTTTCAATTAAATAATTTAGTTAATTTCTTTATATTTTTATTAAAACATCCTAAAGCTTTTTTGATATTATGTTAATTTCACATTTAACATAGTTTAGTGAAATTATGTATTTGTTATCTTTGAACTTATTTAAGTAAAAACTGATCCATAGAGCCTCTTAGACACTATATTCTATATTTAATTTCTTTATAAGATACAAAAACAGTCTTATTTTATGAAATAATAGTGATTTTCTTTTAGTAGAAATATTTTTAAAATGAAATATTTTTTCTCTATCATATATAGCATTCTATTTTTTTAGATTATTTTTTTTCATTAAAAAATAAAACCTTTTTAAAAAATAACTTCAATGGAAGGTGGGAACACATTCCCTCATATTTTAACAAATTCATGGAAGACAATGTATCATTGAGAATACAATTTTTTCCATATTTTCTTCTCAAAACATTTTATTGATATATTAAAATCATAAATTATTTTTGTAGAATTAATCATATCATATTGTTTCATAAAAATCCTTTGTAATCAAACAACATTTCAAATCACATAAGGGAATTGAGATAAATATACATTGCATTTACTTATATTTACTTGAACATGAAAAATTACTCTAGATTAAAATACATGATGTAGTTCTTATCTACATAATCACATCTATATAAATTAAAAGATTGATCATTTCTTCCATTTATTTTTAACTCCTTTATATTTACATCACTTTTTAATATTTACATACATTATCACAAACATATCCAAAGAAAAATTTAATTTATTTAACATTCCTACATGAAATAGGAATTCCTTAGAGTTTAGAACAATCATTTATGTATATCATGGATAATCCAATAAAACTGAATTACAACCATTCCATCATGAGAACGCTATTTTTATACAATCATAACTGGGTTCTTAAAAACATTATTAAACTTTTCATCCAAATTATATTCTACCTCTCTAAACTATATAATACTTCTACAATCTATACATCACTTTAGAACTGAAAAAATTATATACCTATTTCATATATGTTCGCCAGATTTTTATAGTATTGGATAATGGTTATTCAAATTTATTTTTATTATTAAATCCTTTAAATGGACTAAAATATGATTAATTACCTAACTAGAAAATGAAACAATTGTCTCAAAATAAATAAGGTTTCATAAATAAAAAATCATAACTTTGTGTAATAAAAACACCATATATCATTTTATTAAAGGAAATTGTTTTTATTCTCATCCCAATAACTAAATGAGATAAAATAAACATCTTATGAAAATTTTATCAAATATTTAATTGTCCAAGATATAAATAATGGATCTCCATTTCCATATTTCATGAAAATATATGTCAAGAATTCATTTGATTCCCTGTCAAAACATTTTTACATTTACATGACTTGTAAATCATGTAGTTGATTTCATATATCTATCAGACTAATAATATTAATTTTATAATTGTTAAATTATTATGGAAAACATTTTTATCACCATGAAATTTTACAAATTAAATCATATTTAACATTATTTGATGTACCCAAAAATATTTAGTATATGAAACTAAATTTATTGATGTAATAAATTATATATAGTACATGAGTGGATATAATGTTTCCATTGGTAATTATATATCTAATACCTTTGATACCTTAAATTAATCACTTATATGCATTATTAATAATCAATATTCACTTATGGAACAACTACACCACTCCATTAACAAGGGAGGAACTATTTTTACTCATCGAAGTTTCCTTACAAACATTTCATATATTAAAAATAATTTTCAAGAACATTAAATACATTATTAGTATTAGAAGTATCTTATATTATGTTTCTCCTCGTCAAGTACTGATCAAAATGTTTTTATTGACGGTGCTAATGATATAATCTAACAAATATTATTTTATATGATGTGTATCATGTCTAATTAAACCTTAAATAAGAAAATTTATTAAATTTTATACCATTCATATGATTCCCACTTTCAGGAAAACAACATGTCCATTATTGGTACAACATCCATATTTCAATGTGCAAGGATTCCTCTGTAGAATTTCCATCAAAAAATATTTATTTAGGTAAGTCATCATCCAAATCATATCATATATGATTAGTGAATATTTGAGTGAGAAAACACATTCCCAATAAATCAGATGTGTAAAATCAACTTCATTACACTATTATCATTCCTAATGGTTTCCCAGCTATGATTAATCTATAAAAATGACATCAATAGATTATGAAATTAAAAACCAGAAAATCCCTACTATATAAGAATCCACCTAGGGATGATAAATTTTCACCCATTAAATTCATGTCTTACACAAGATAATATATGGTCACCCTATTGTAGAATAACCATCCATGTTGAATGATGAATTTATTATGAATTTACTCTTTATAAAGAGTCTCACAGTGATTATTTTATGGGAATTTTTTTAACCATCTTGTCTTATGTTATTTACTTTTATGTACATGTACAAATAGTTATTTAGTATAGAATACTATAATTTCCAACGAACCATTATAATCAACACATATTTATATGTAACTTATTACACAATAAAAAAATGTGTGTTACTGACAAAAAATTTTAATTTAGTTTTCTCCATACATAAAAAAATGTATAATTTTAATAGGGTACATGAACACTTCATGTAAAATAATAGAAGCATCCACAAGAGTAAGCATAGTGTGACAGATAACCAACCCCATTTCATATCCTAGAAAAGGCATTATCATTTTTGTAGGTAGGTAGTCAACCCCCAAGAACCTATACCTGGGGATATATTTCTAAATAGATAATCAAAATCATCATAACATTATACCTAGCATAAACAAACTAAATTTATGAATAAAAATCCTGATCAAAACAATAAGTATAAACCAATGTGAAGGTTGATGAAAATATTAGTTTATTATCATACATAACATGAAATATAACGCTCTATCATAGAAATAGTTTGTCATACTTTATATAACAATACAAAATGTTCAAATTTCATAAACAATTTATTATATTCCAATAAAATGGGGAATACTATTTAAATAAATGAATAATTAAAATATTTAAACATGAGATAAGAATTTATGGATGATTCATAAATAAAAAATAACTATAAAATCTTAAAACCTCGTCTTCAGCATTATTAACATTACATAAGTCTTAATGTAAACATGTTATATTCCTTTAGATATGAAATTATTCAATTTTATCATTATATGAAATTTCCATTTTAAATATATGATATTATATGAATATAAAAAAATTATTGTCCAATTTACCTTATGTAATTATTTTACATAATATAAATATCACATCCTTAATTATTATTTAGACCCTAATAATATCATCCTTATAATTTTTTATATGGTTCAAATAGTATCTAAATAATATCCCTTTTATTATGAATAATTCAAAATAATTAATTATGAATAATTCTTTTTGTAAATATCGAATTTTCATATTTTTTTAGTCTTATTTATTAATTTAAAACACTTTATATATTATTTATTATGATTTCTAAATAGAAACTTTTATTTCTCTATATTATGTTATGTTATATAATTTCGATAAAAAGTTATTTTAAATATTAATAGTTAATATTCTAGAATTAAATTTCTTATAAAATATATTTAATTATAAAAAAAATTATAAATAATGAATCATTAAATCATTTCTAAATTTAAAAATCCGAAAATAACTTGTATAAATATTTATATAAAACTTTTCAACCATTATAATCATTTAATAATTTAATAATAAATTTTACAAACATTCTTTTTACCATTATTCATAGGGGTACTTCCATGTATGGTTAAAGCCTTATACCCTTACACAGGTTGTCTAGAGGCTTTTTGTAAAGTTAATTCACTACATAACTATATTTTATTTAAATATAACTTGTATTATATTGGTAATATTAATATTATGTCTACACATATCATTCTGCGTAAGTGTATAGAGGATATTTCCATTACATGAACAAATTATAAAAGTGTGGGTAAAAATTTACCTGTATATGGCCTTTTGAAACCATTTATTTAGGGTAATAAATTCATAAAAACAATTTCCAAAGTGTTAATTATCTATTCACCCATATTTATACATTATATAAACGGTTATGATCATTAAAAAACATCACCATTTAGGGGTATGTGGATAGTGATCATTATATAATTCTTTTAATAACAAAACTATCATTACACATCCCTTATTTCCAGTGAAGTGTTAATTTTTTATTCCCCATACAAAGACCATACATTGAAAGGTTAATTTTCTTTATTACCCCTAAAAATATTATATATGTAAGGTTAATTCCATCATTACCATTATATAGCCCTGATATGTTAGGGTAAATCTTTTTTAGATTTTTCAAAAACCATAAAAAACTGAATTGTTTTCTATTTTAATTTTAATTTGATGTAGGATTTAATTAAGCTATATAATGGATACATATCATACCAATGGTTGTTATTTATGTTTTAATAAAAAATATTTAAATTATTGGAAAAATATTTAAACCCTTTTTCTAAGGATTTCCCTTATTATAAATATGAACCCTTTAAAAATGTAGAAATCAAAAAACTATGTAAACATGATTATCACATAGTAATTAATCCACTATATCATATTAAAATTCAATAAAATGAATTAAAGAGAGAGATATATATTTATTCTTAATTACATCCCTCCTTTGGAGGTATCCATAAGATTAAAAAATCATATTATTTTCAAATAGTACTCTTCTAACATTCTTTGTGTGATAAAAGACTATATAAAACGAAAGAAGAAAATGGAGAATTGACTACATTGGAGGTTTCTCTAAGAAATGTGTAATATAACATACAAATTGGTCACATTAAAGTTATTTTATTGGAAATCAATGAAATTACTTGATTATATTATCATTTATCTAGGAATTAAAATGGATAAATAATTACCATTGGAAGTTGATAAATCATATATATTTCATCTACACCATTTAATTCAATGAAATAGTTCAGTAATTATTTTTAATATGGAAAAAAACATGACCGACAACCATTATCATTTGGTTTCATAAAAATCATTAAGAATTTATACACCTTATTTTTTCGAAATATCATAATTTTCATGTA
This sequence comes from Viscum album, assembly GCA_963277665.1. NCBI lineage: Eukaryota > Viridiplantae > Streptophyta > Magnoliopsida > Santalales > Viscaceae > Viscum > Viscum album. The sequence goes on from OY728128.1 coordinate 719,514,139, forward strand.
ATTAAAGTTATTTCCAAAATATTTGATATAAATATATGTTTTTTGGGAATATCTCCCTCATCTACCTCCTTCCCAATCTGGTATAAATTATATTTAAATTAATTTCTTATACTATATGATTTAGTATCCTCCCTCTATAAGAATAAATTTTATATTCTAGTTAATACATTTTATATGCAGTATGAGAATATATATTTTAAAATTATCATATCTCATAATAATATTAATTTATAATTAAATTATTTTATCAAGTAATCATATTGTAATATAATTTAAACAATTTTTATCTCTTATATAAAGTGGTCAATATTTAAAACTTAAATACTACATGATTGAAACTTTATCTAAAAGTAATTCTCTATCAAAGAGGTCAGGATTTAACCCTCACATACCCTCTCTTATATGCGATCATAATTTTCTTTACCCGTGAATTTATCCCAATAGTTCTTGTATCAAAATATTCATATAAACATATAATATAGGTGTTATTAATCTTATCCCTATATCTTCTAGAATGAAAGTTTTGGTTGTATACTTTCAATAATATCCACTTTGGTTTTCGAATTCCTATTTTTGTATTATTATCTATGAGTTTTCCTAGTTTTGTATTTTACTCTTATGTGTGGCATTCCACTTTGTGTCCTGTTTCTTCATCCTATACTCATTTTTATTTATATTTCTTAATCTCCAATCCTATTTGGGAAATATGGCATCCTCAACATCTTTTTGTAGTTACATGGGAAATCTTGACCTTGTTTTTTGAAACCTTTTGGTGTTTTTGGTTTGGTGGGTGTATTTAGGGTCTATCCATTCTAGAGGAAAAGTTTTGTTATTTTCACTCTAATATTGTTTCACGATCTATCACGATAGACCATATTCTAGTCTTTTAAGGATTCTATCATTGTTGAATGGTATTATGTAGTGGGACAGTTGATGGAAGTCACAAAAATGGTTACTACACATTTCCTTCATATTTCAAATTCATGACATATTCATTTGGTTCTTAGGTTTTTTCATGAGGGGACCAGAGAAAAACAAATATAAATATTACATCAATTGAGATGAGAACATAAGATACTACATAATAAATCACAACCCATATTGTTAATGGTTAAGTGTATTTTGGTAGTAGATATATAATCAACATATATAATGATACATCATAAACATGTCACATAATTATCTCATCTATGTGTACCCATTGTTGATATATCCTACTAAAAAACCATCTTCTTAATCTAGGGGAAATGGAAACATAAGAGAATGAGATATAATATTCTCAGTAAATGTAAACATGGGTGTATCAATCGATGATCATATTTAAGAACAAAATAAAAATATGTTTATAAGACAATGATCATAAATTAAAATTTTCATAATTATTTTTTCATAGACCAAAAATCATAATTCATGGAAAAAGGTTATATAATTTAAAAATACCTGATTTGTAATATTTATAAATACTTATTAATATATCATGATTCATGAGTGAACATCAAAATTATAAGAAAAAGTCAAAGAATTTATAGGATAATAAAAATTTTAGAAAATCCATCCATTAGTCAATGATCACTGCAAAGAAGATCAACACATAGTTGACAATGTAATATAATGGACTAGCTTCACTATAAAAAATCCTTTAATTCATGGAACCAATTTATAATCAATTATATTTTATATTTTCTCATGAGAAATCAATAATTACCCATTGAAATAGATTGATATAGTGGTCCCACACATAGTATAATCAAATCCATGCACAAGAGTTCAATAATATCATTAAGACATTCAAAAATTCATAATTGAATATCCCATGGAAATGAAATATGTTCATAAAAACATCAGCATCTCATGATCATAAATCATCCATATAATGAATATGGATTTTACTATTTTATCATATCTTTAGTAAATCATAAGAAACATTAAATAACATTGACATAGATAAATAGGATATTTGAAAAAAAATTAAACTTTGTTTATAAATGGGAGAAAAGATTCACTTTCCTTCGATAAAAATTTAAAAAATAATTCCTATAATATTTCATAATTAATTTTAATATAAAATTCTCATGGATAATTATAAATAATTCTTTTTTTACAAAATAATCATGATGATGGAAAAAATATTTTCTTCATAAATTGTTATATAAAATATCCCATTAACATATTTTATAAAAATTCATAAATAGAATGTTTAGAAAAACCATAAAAAATACATTTTAAAAACCTGAAAAGAAACTAAAAAATGGTTGAAAATTAATTTAGTTTATAATTATAACATAGTAAAAAGAACCTTATTGAAAGCTTTTTAATGAACTTGGACACAGCAGAAAAAGTTCATGGACCATGGAGGAAATTTTTTAGGATTTTCAGAATTGAATTTTCTTGTAAATTTAATGTATCAAAGAATATAAAATTTATCAAAATATAGAAAATAATTAAATAATATATAGTAAAATATACTTTTTTAATATATATGTGAATATAATAAAACTAATGGGGATTCAAGCATTAAGAGTATCGATTAAAAACATTATTGAATCATAAAACCTTACCTCCAGTCCTAAAATTATTCATATATATTTGGATGATGTTAAATTAAAGTTCTATATTTTTGTACATATATTCCTTAACATTATTTATATAAAATTCCATAACAATTTTTGATTACAAATGTTTCATGAAATTTTAATAAGAATAATCATTTATAGTTTTAACTATTCTGCATCCCACGCTTAAAATGGATTAAAAGTTTCTTTCCATGAAACCTGGAATGGTTTAACAATATTCATAATCTAAATCTTTTAATAAATGAAATATTTATTATATATATATATAATTTAATAATAATTAATATAAGGTGATTATGAATAATTAATTACATCACTTCTTGAGAACAATTATTTGTATTTATTCCAGATTAGTGATCTTATTTTGCAATGAATGTGAGGATTGAAATATAAATAATAATATATATTTCTAAAATCATATTAATATTATATATTCCATATATATTATTTAAATAATTCAATATTAAAATCCTTGGGTGGTGAATATTAAAAATGACCCAAATTTATTTGCAGAGGTGTTCGTATACACGTACGCACAAGTGAAGGTATCACTTATCATTGGATGGAAAAAGGATGGAAAAAAATATTCCATTTACATAATGACATTTATGAAAATTAATGTTGTAATAAAACCAAATATATTAACCCAGAGTTGATTTATACATTATTATTTTAGAAAAAGATACAAGGCATCACATCACTATGTATTTATAAGTTTAGTTGTCTTTATAAACAATATACAAACACAGTCGACTTATTAATTTAGAAATAATATATAAAAATGAAAAAAATAAAAAAATCATGAAATTTATATCAATGATTTATTATTCATAACGTAGTTAAATAAAAAAAATATGTGTGATATCAAATTCTTACTAAGGGTTCTGTATAGTTGAAGCATTCCAGAGTAAATATGGAATAATCAGTATGGAAAGGTAGATAACTAAAAACACATTCCTTTTAATCAATAATATGGCCATGAAAACAATCCATGGATAATATCAATATATTAATCTTAGGTATAATTATAACTAAATTCTTAAAAAATGGAATGCATAATATTGGATTCCATGATACCATACATCATGATACTTTCACATTCAAGTCCATATACCATGATAGTTTAATCAATGGGGAGTTATAGAAGAAAACTCCACTAAATATTTTTGGATAACTAAATTATATCATGAGATCTATTGACCTCAATAGTCTATATATTTATGGTCCCACCTATTAATACATTTCAAATGATTTCCTTATTTTTTAAATGATCATTTTAAATTCATAAAAAATATTCCTTATTAGCAATGTCCATATTGACTTATGCATATGAAATATAATGTTTATCCAATCCAATTAGATAACATTAATATTAAAACATTTTATGTCAAAATGATATATAGTGTAGTTAATAAGGATATACATGATATAATGAAAATTTATATATGAGTGAAATTTAATGACTGATGAAAATAATCCACATAAAATTGAATGTTTTATGATATGGAAAAATACCAAAAAACTAAAAAGATATCAAATCATTTGAAATATAAGATTTTAATAAAGTCAATATATTAGAGAATAAATGAAAATGTATGTAAAAAATAAAATAAAATAATCATAAATAATTTTTACGAGTAAAAAACGTGAAAACATCTAAAATAATCCAAATATCCTAAATTTTTTATTATGGTAGGAATGTATATTAATGTCTTACACATTAAAAAGAAAACATTCATTTTGACTTTTTATAAGGAATGTTGAAAATAATTCCTCATTTGAATATTATAGTGATTTGTTTCAATACATGAAAAAATTAATGGATATCATAAAATTTTCTATTTAACTAATTTGGTTAAATATAACATAATTTCTCAAATAAATTTTGATAAATATCTATATAGAAGAATAATATGGCCAATCAAAAAGAGAAATAACATTTATTTATATTTTAAACTATTATTCCCTTGATTCAACTGAATATTAGAGTAAATGTTCAATGAAAATAATTGATTTCATTAAATATCTATAGGATATGAAAATAAATTGAGTTTATGAAGGATAAATTATTAGATCACATCATTTAAAAATGTAATACTCCCTAGAAAATTGAAATTGTAAAATAAATCCACACATTTATTGTAAAATTAAAAGAGTGACCCTTGGATCGTGTGACATGATTTAAAGAATCTATAATCATTAATGAATATTTAATAATGTAAAATTCATTAAAGTGTAAATATATTAAACATATAAAAGAAAAAAAGCACATAATATCATATATGTATCAATGGAGTGGATATTGAGATGAAATCAAATACAACATTTTTATACATTGTTAAAAATGATTTAAACCACAGAATAATAATTTTAATCTTGATATTAGTTTATTAAAAAAATATTATTCCTATTTATAATGACATATATGATCATATTATAGAATCTTATAACTCTTTCATCAAAAACCAATCATTGTAATTTTTGATTCATGGGTTAAATACATAGTTTTTTCTGGTATGTCTCATCAAAGATGGTTTTGTTAATTAAAATATGTTATAAGATCATAAAATAAGAAAATATATTAATTTTATCAATATATTATTTATCAATTAGATACATTTTATATTCCTTTTTAAATTTTTACATGGAAAACGAATCACATTGGTTTGTGGAGATGGAAGATCAAACATATTCACGTGCAATGTTATCATTTCATAATGGGTGAAAATGAATGGAATTTAATGAAATATTAAAATTTATCAACTATTATTATGTTTTATATATAACATATATTCATTTATCTCATAATTATGAAAAATAATGTGTGTTGTTGATGAAAAACATGTTACATCAGTTCGAGAGGTGGTAGTCCATAGTACTCATGGGAGATGGTTTTGTTTCAAATTTTATATAGGAGGATATAGATATATAATATTATATAAAAGTATTTAAATATTAGTATATGATATATACTAGTGTTATTATATTGTAATAGTTTGGATGTAATTTTACTTGGTAAAAGAGGATAAAAAAAGGAAGCGCTTCGTAAATATGATTACCTTATCTTAGATAAACCTCCATTGGGTGTCTTATTAAGGACAATTAGGTTAGTAATTTGGGAAGACCAACACATCTTGAAAATGAATAGGGATGTTGTGGTATGATTAAATTAGGTTTTAGTTGAGGTAAATATAATGGACCCACCCACCAGGGCCCTCCTAGATAGTGATAAGCTAAGTGTGACACCTCAATCCCACCTCTAATAACCCAAGGGATTCCAGATAGTGTGGGGTAAGATATCACAATTCATGTAAGGATATTGAATAATGTAAATATACAAATGAATACATATACACAATATATTAATGATTTTGAAATGTTATAAACTCACACTATTAATGAACACATAACATCAAACCCATATCAGAGTATAATAAGATGTACAAAAATAGTTGAAGAAGTAAAATATGTTTCTGAAACAACTAAAAAAGAACCCAACATCGTGAAAAATGGGAGAAGATATAAAAAAATATCATAGAACAACATACCCACCATCTAGTATAACTAAGAACCATCTAATCTCAATGTCCTCATGGAGAACCTGGGAGTCCTATGAAAAGGATTGTTGTCTCTACAAGAAATGATATGTGAGGGAAGTGCCCAAGAAAAGGTGAGTATAAATATACCTTATAAGACACTGAAAAAACACTACAATACATTTCATCAATAGAGTAGTCATCTCAGACCCATGATGACATGTCAATTAAAATATGAATCATTTCAATAACAATAATTACGTAAAATTTATAAATATGGATAGTAATTTTTAAGTTGAGGTCATGATCTTACAACTATAATAGTATTGTACAAGTGGTAAAAATGTGACACTCATATGGGTAACTTACCCCACATGAATTTCCATAAAAAATGGTACCCATCTGTGAGGTCCCCCTCATCGATTCTTCCTATACACATGGAATAAATACTATAAAATAATATTTTTGGTTCATTATATGAAGAATTATGAAGGATATGATATGGATTTTATGAGTTACTCAAATAAATCGGACTAAAAAATTCTTCAAGAAAACATATTTCAATTGAATTATAAGGGATAACATCCCAGGTTAATAGGGTATACCTAACCCTAACTATAATAACCCACAATTAGCTAGCCATACCCCTATGCATGATGGTCAGGATGGTTCCTATAACCCCAATTATGGATAAAGATACTTATAGTGGATCAAACTCTAGGCCTCATTATGGGATTCGATAACTCTATCTAATGATAATCCCATAGAGCGTATTAAACTCTATTCATAGGATGTGATGCCTCACTAAACCATTTCAGGGATGGACCATGGGAATGCACACTAAAAAAGCAGTTTTAAATTGAAAAAATTTGAGCAAACTCACCCAAGCTCACACCAGAGATGAGTAGAGAAGAACGAATTATCTACTTGCTAAGTCATGTCACATGAATTTCTCTAATTACATTGTTGGTTATTTATGTTACACATCATGTAAATATTGTTCTGGAACTCAGCATGAATTATAACCTAGCTCTTGTACTATGGCCCATTCCCATGTACTCACAACATTCATGTGTACACTCTATATATCCAGATATTCTATGGTACATCTGTTGTACTCCATATGACACTAATGGTAGGAGATAGTTCAACAATCCTCAGGTGTTGTCTATCCAAGCCCATGTACTACTCAAAATAAATAATTTGGGCCCCGAAAAAGAGTTCACATTCCTATATACACAGGGTGTGTGCCTCAACAATCATGGAATAAGAGGTAAAATGTTACCCATGGAATGTACTCCCTATATTTTTTGAGTTTCTTTCCATGGGATATATTGAGTATGATCCACCACACATTTCATGTATTTCTACATGGATTGCTGGGAATATACTACCTATAAACATATAGTTGGTTTACTAAGGGCCACACACCAGGTGATTGAACCACCCATCATGTTATATATAACTCTATATAATAAAAATTTCAATCAAATATAGGTAACTATTTGTAATTTGTTCCACTTAAATACACATATTATAGTTTATAATTTTACATATTTTTTGATTCCTCATAAGTATTCTCTCAAAAAATTTGTTATTTCCCTTCATCAAAAACATAATATTAAGAAACATGGATATAGTCTTGACAGACACAATATATCGCTGGTGGAAGTATCTAACCATCCCTTACTCCTAGGATTCACCTCCCATCAACTGGGTCTCCACTTCAAGTCCAAACAATGAACCACCAATCCTAATCCACTCTTGATCCTCTATTTTCGACACTAAACCACTATCGTGAAATAAATTTATAACCAAAACATTTTTTAATCACTCATTTAACAAATGAATGATATCATAATTATTTTCCACTAGATTATTTTCAACTTTCTAAAAAAAGAAATTATGACACTGAATAAGTGAACAATGATTGGATAAATGAAAAAAAATATCAATATAGGAACACAATTTGTATATCGTTTGTTCTGGCCTCTATTCATTCCTTGAAAATGAAAAATTATGTGAAATAATGTAAGATCAACATAATCATAATTTACGTATAAAAATCCATCAACCATAAATCAAAATTTCTCATGTGGATTAATTGCTTGGAGGATTGATTCATGTTTGAAATGGAATAAAAAAATATGAGATTAAATTAATCAAATAAGACACCAAAAATCATGTTTTATATATTCCTATAAAATAACACATTAACATTTATACCATTTTATAAATCCTAGACCTCCATTTATGATTGTGATCCATGAAGTACAATGATTCTCAATCCAGGATACATGACCGTCAACCTATTCCCTTTCCACAAGAACCCTATCTATGTCTCTTTTGTTCTACTAAGGGATACAGAGAAAACCCCACTAAATTTTACATGGCGGTGATTATATAGATTTTTTATTAGGTAATATGAAATTAATTAAAAAAATAATTAATTAATTAAATTCATTTAATTACCCCATGAAAACTGTCTATCCAATAACCCAAATGTGACAATACTTATTTTTTTACTAGTGAAAAAACATGAATTTGAAATTCAATAGAAGTATCATATTTTCCATGAATGATATTTTTCCGAAGTTATTTCATTATTTCATAAAACCTAGGAATGTGTGATATAATATATTTAATTTTATTAATATTTCATCTTATTAGGACCATTGGGACCTAGAATATTGTATTAATTTATCTTTATAATTCATAAATATTCCTTAAAATATTCTAATTTATTAAAATTAAAAATATATTCTTTAAATTCTACATAATATCAATGATATTTATCTAGAAATGAAAGAGCGCACTAAAAAAGTTTTGTAATATCAATCATCAATATCACTGACACCAAAAAGATCTCTTAGAGTTTCAGATGCTTCTAATGAACATTTACCCAAGGGAAACACATTTCAGTAAGATGCATATCTTATTGGTTCTCAAACACTAATAGGTTACATATAAGGAAATTATGCCTTCAATATATTTCTCATCTTGGTCAACATCATTCAATGTGTTAGGAAAATTTATCCTCATGTATGACTTGTAAAATATATCATGTTCCTAGGATAATAATGGTTGTAGGATTAAGCAGCACACCACCTCACTAAATAAACACTATAGCTAATGATACCCTACCACCCCAACCAAATCATCATAATCTGAGAAGAGGTGAGATATTATCTAACACTAGATCTATTTTGAAACTCTAATGATCACATTTATCTAATTCTATAGGTATACTTATAGCACTTGGAATCCTTAATCTTCCCCTAGTTGTATAGAAAATTTTAAAACTTAACTTTAAAATGGTTGGGGCCAATATGTTGTGTATCCCGAGCTCTAACTAGTAAATTAGTGATTTATTGGGTCTCATGTAAATGGACCTCGATTGGTGTTATACTAATGGTGTAGTGGCAACCATCATGATGCACAAGCACCACCAATGTCAGATTATCCTCCTAGCTATGACCAAACTAAAAGTATAATCATAAAAAATTATCTCTAGAACCATAGTTCTATTCATTACTTTTCCATTAGTTTGGGGTAAATATTATGCACAGAACACCAATCAAGTGTTAAAGGCCTCAAATATTCTCTCCATAAAAATTAAATGGAACAAAAATACTTTTTTTATATAAAAAATGAGGTAAATCCATGAATCTAGACTATAAAATATAATCAAAAGTGTCCAAAAAACTATACTAAACACTAATCTCGGATGGTTAAAAAGTGGTCCAACATGGTAGTTCAGCTTAAGATCACTCAGATAACATTATTACCCCTAACTTTTTGTGGAATACCAATCATAAGATCCAAAACGATACCATCCTACTCCCACATCCATAAATTCAACTTTCCATTCACCTGGTGATACTTTAGTTATCTAGAGATAATATTAGAAACATGATTCAATATCCATTTTTTGGAAAAATCCATTAAGGTAACATTGAGTCACTTTTTGGGTTGATTGTGTTTGTTGAAAAAGAGGGTTTCTATGGTGATATTTCATTTTCAAAAGGTATTTCTAACTACCATTGATGAAAAAGAAAGATGGAAAATTAATATACTATCTGGAGGTGGTACAAACAGAATAGATATAAGGTGGCATCATATTCTAGTTTTTGCCAAATTTTTTGGCCTCAAAATCAAAAAATAGTGAATTTTAATTTTTGAAAAGGAAGTTTTTCACAAGATTAATGGTGATTTGGAAGATTTAATGAATGTTATGTTTTTGGATCAGAACATCAAAATATGGATACTACATAAAGTGTGTAAAAGATTTGGAAATTTACGTGAAAGATGAGTTTTCAAAAAAGAGGATTTTCCCCCAATGCGATGTCAAATGGGGTTCTGTACACTCAAAGAGGATCTTTCGTGAGATTTAAAATATTACAAGAAGGGGTTGGTAATGCCTATGAATAAGAGGTGACACCCCTCATTTGAGGGATCTCAACACTTAGAGTGAACCTGAGCTACAGATTGTGTAATAATTTAATGAAAAGGGAGTTGAGTGAAAGAATTGGAGTTGTGTGCAAGCTAAATTAATTGCGTGTAAGATTAATGTTGTGCATAATATTGATGTTTTGTGTAATAGGTGGTTTTTTGTGAAAAGTATTAACTTTTGTGCAAGGCATAGTAAGGGTTCTGCAAAATAATTGGAATTCCCAAGTACATATATGGAAAAGATCTATTCATTAGTCTATGAAAGTGGGACCGCAATATATAATCTACACACCGGGGAGGATTCATTCATTAGAGATAATTAAGGGAAAAAATTCTATAAACTGTGAGTGGATATTCTGAAGAAGTGGTGACCAGACATCAGTTGAGAGAGTATGGATCTTTCAAATTGTGATTTGTTATAAACCAAGAGGGACAGTCTGTCCACTTCAAATGTTATAAAAAGCAGTGTGCTTTTAGTAGATTTGGTGCATTGGCACATTCCCATTTTATGCTCCATGGACATAGAGAAATGAGGGTGAACCAAGAAAAAATTACTTCATCTAGTGAATTCTTTAATTTCTATTCATAATTTTCTATGGGAAAGTGAGTAAAGAGAGTTTAGTTTGACAAAGAAACAATATCAAGAGAGGAAGTTGTTTTAATATTTCATACCATGATTCACCACCCCCCCTCAGGATATTTGACCTATTGGACCTAACAATAGATATTTGAGAAAAAGTTTATTATTAGTGTTTCCCTATCATAGGAGGTCATCATTCATAATGGTATTCCTATTTTCACCGAGAATAATTTTTAATTATAGAAGAATGAGATAGAACCCAAAATTTGATCCATATGAATAGATTTCTTCATAGCACCAATTCATGGTATTTCTTATGATATCAATAGCGAGGTATTATCAAAAGTTAAATGAAATACATGGATATTGACCCCAAATTTATCAATACATTAGAGGAGACCTATAAAATGAAATATATACGAAGGTGATGTGATGTAAAACATCACAGGACATGTGGGAAGAGCTATTGAATATATATGAAGGTGATTCAAAGGTCAGAGAGGCCAATATGCGGGTTTTGTGGAACAAGTATGAAGAGCATTGAATGAACCCAAATGAGTCTATTGATGCATTATTGGAAAGGGTAAATGTTATAGTGGATGACATACGAGGTCTTATAGAATTCATTAATGATATAAATATTGTAAACCATATCATAAGAAATCTTCCACCTTGGTTCAATCTGAATGTTTTAGTATTGAATGATAAATATCTGAAAGAGCTGACAATGGATAACTTGCATAATACCCATGTGACATATGAAATGATAAATGATGATAATGATGTTATGGAAAAGGGTAAATGTAATGATGTGTAATTCATGTCCATGAAGAAGCTCAATATTTAAGATTCTTAGGATGAAGAAGATGTAGATGAGGTGATGTCAATCCTTTCTTCAAATCTAAAAATATGAAAAGGAATGTTCAAGGGGAAACATCCCCTTACATTAGATGTAGAAGAGTTGGTTATCCTGTAGAAGGGTTCCCCATGAAGTTAAATTAAGATGATGAGAATGAAGTTGAAGTCCCTATGAAGAAGTTTTCAACCTATGTGAATGGAAAGAAAAATTTTAAGAAAAATTTTGTAAACAAAAATCTTTCCTATGAATGTGACAGTTTAAATGAATCAGAAGTTGAAATTGATAAAGATATAGAGAACTGTAAAGATGGTGGATAAAACAATATAGTGGCAGTTTTCAGTAGTACTCAGGAAAAAGAAGAAGCTGGTGTTGATGAAGAATATGTTTAAAGAATATTTGATATGGATGATGAATTATAAGAATCTCCCTAAGAGATAGATATTTGGAGAGCCAAATCAAAGAAATCCAACCAAGTGGTCGATGACACCAAAGTATACATGCATCCGTGGGACAAAGAAAAGTCAGAGTTAGTGGAATAAATTGAAAATATAATGTATTCAAAGCTAGAGACCATAGAAAATGAGGTTGATTATATGCACAAAATCGTGGAGTATAAAAGTGAAATCAAAATCTTAACTACCACAATAAGGGATCAAATCAAATGTGTGAAGAAACATGAAGGGGAAGTTTTCTAAATGTGACAACATGTTATGGATCAAGAAAAATTCTTGATTCCTAATGTGACATCGGGAATGAATATCATTCAAAATAAGGAAAAATTAGATGTGGAGAAAATATTTCTAGTAAAACTGAATATCAGACAAATCAAAGTGATAAGGCTAGTATGTGGCTTGATCAAAAAAAGAAAGCAGTCATGGTTTTAGTCATATCGCATGAACCCAAAATGAGATTTAAAGTAGAATTGTGTAAGATCTTGAATCAAAAGAATCTGAGAACTGAAGGGACAACTAACAGTGTAGAAGTAACACGTTGGAATGTACCTTCCATTAGGTGTTATTTCTGTGGAAATATTAGACATTCACAAAGTGAGTGTTCTATAGCCAAGATATATCGAAGGGCACAAGAAAAATATTGGAATCCAAACATAGCTCAATAATATATAATATCTTTAAAGGGATATTATTTTCAGTGTGGAGGAGTTGGGCACATGGCTACATTGTGTACATCAACCATTTAGAGGAACGTTCCAAATCAAAATCAATGTAGTCAGAAGCAGTAAATCAAAGAATAAAAAGTGAGTTGAAAATGGAAAATCGATTTTCATCTTTTCCTGATGAAGTTGGCCCATCATATTATGAAGAAGACAATGGTTTTCAATCTATATCGAGTGTTAAGAAAAAATCCAGGATCAAAATGAAAAGTGGTGAGAAGGTGGTGGTTACAGAAATTTCAATTAAAACATATGATCGTTCTGGTGTATGGATCCTTTACAGTGGTTTCACATCCCATATGAAAGGTTATAAATTTCTTGTTATGGGCATAAAATATGACAATGAAGGAGTTGTCAAGTTGGGAAATGATGCGGTCCCAAAGGTAACTGGAATGGGAAAGGCCAGGTTTGGGGAATAGAAATGTGATGTGCTAATGTCTTGGTTATAGAAGGTCTCACTCAAAACATGCTATGTTTCAATAAACTATGTGACCGAAGGAATTCTATAAGATTTTATAAGAAGATGTGTATCCTCAAAGGATGATATAGTGAATTTGTTTTAAAAGGTAAAAGAACAAAGGGAAATGTTTACCTTGTAAGTGGGATAGAAGATATATGCCATTTTATTGAGAGGAAGAATACAATTTCTTGAAAAAATGACTAGGTTATATTTTCCAACCATCCCTAGATGGTTTGGTATAGTGTGATGAATCTAGATACCTCCCTAATATATCACATGATTATACTCATATGTGTGATGCATGTCAAAAAGTGAATATCATCATAAAGATGTACATGATAAAGCAATAGAATACAATAAGAGTTCATGAATCAGTGCATGTTGATGTATGTGGACTTATCTCAACAAGATCCACTAAAGAAAAGAGATATAATGATCTATTCATTTATGATTATGGTAGAATGTCATGGTTATTTTTCATTTCACATAAGTCTGATGTGTTTATTTGCATAAAACAATATCCGAGAGAATCTTGACGGATGCTTGAATAGAAAAATTATGAAGTTTCATAATAAAAAAAGTTTGGAATTCACAAATATTAATGTGGAGGACAATATCAAGAAACAAGAGATAGGAAATCATGTTTTTTTAGTGAGAAATCCACAATAAAATGGAGTTATTTAGAGGAGAAATCAAATCATCAACAAAATGTCCAGAATGATGCTTATTGAAAAAAGGACTACCAAATAAATTTTGGAAGGAAGCAGTCCTAACATCGATCTACATCTCTTACATGGATCCATTGTGTCTCAATGAAGGAAAGACTCTATATGAGATGTGTTATGGACATAATCCAACATTAAAATACTTCATAATATTTGGATGTAAGTTATTTATTCTCAACAAATAAAAACACATGCAATTTGAGTTATGTAGAGATGAGGGGATTTTCATTGGATAAACTAGAAATAGAAAAGAATATAAATGTTATCATAAGAGGATGAGAAATGTAGTTGGGAGAAATGGTTTCATTAAAGTGGAAATGGATAGAATATTCAACAACACAATGAACAGTTCCCTGATGAAAGTGATGAGGAGGAAAGTAACACATGGGGAGAAGAAGTGGAAAATGTTGATTCAAAAGAAGACGATGATGATGAGATGGTAGAAGTGAAGTCTATTTCTATACAAAAATAAATGATTTGAGGAAGAATTGGTAAAAATATCATTTGTGACCAGACAATGCCTGTTAAAACCATAATAATGATTTCATTTTACCAGGCATATTTCCTATATTCAGTAGAGCCTAAATGTTTTGTAGACGCAACCAGATATGAAAATTGGGTTTAGGAAATGAATGAAAATCTAGAAAAGATTGAGAAGAATCAAACATTAGAGATTGTTTTGAGGGCAACATATAAAAAGGTCACCAAAAATAAATTGGTCTTTTTCAATAAGAAGAATGAAGATGGAATAGTGATTCGAAATAAAGAATGATTAGTATGAAAAGGATAATCCCAGATAAAGGGTATCAATATTGATGAGATGTTTTCACATGTTTCACGGCTAGAGACGGTGAGAGTATTCTTGGCCATATTAGTGAAAATAAAGTTCATGGTTTTCCATATGGACTTCAAGTCCATTGTTTTGAATTGGGTTTTGGAAGAAGAAGTGTATATTCAGCAGCCAGATGGTTTTATAGTTCAATAATATGATAACAATGTTTTTTGGCTAAATAAGGCACAATATCTGATGAAACAAGAACCAAGAGAATGATATTCAAGTCCTAATCAATAATTGAATAATCAAGGATTTATTCATGGTGGAGTTGATTAAAATCTATATGTGAATAATGATAGTAAATAAATGATGATAGTTATGGTGTATGTTGATGAAATAATCATTAGTGGATCAGATGAAGCACAACTTAGGAATTTCTCTAAATTCATAAAGAGGGGGTTTTAAATGTCAATGATTGGTGAACTGACATTTTTAATTGAATTATAGTTAACAACAGGAAAGAATGTCACATTCATTTCTAAATCAAAATATTCTGTGGAAGTTTTGATAAGGATTGTAATGGATAATTTTATGCAGATGAACACTCGGATTGCTACCCGGACAAAACTATTAAATGATGATGATGAAAAGGAAGTAATTATCCCTAAATATAGGAAAATTATTGGATGTTTAATGTTTGTGATTGTGAGAAGACCTGATATTGTTTTTTCCACATGTAAAACAATGAGATATCAAATAAATCCCAAATAAATCCACATGATTTTAGTGAAAATAATTTTTCTATATATCAAGCGCACACTGGATTTTGGTTTAATGTAAAATGAAAAATCCCATCCAGGATAAATTGGATATACATATGTTGATTGAGATAGAATAGAAGATGAAAGAAAGTAAATGTCAGGTGGTGCATACTATCTTTGTGGAATATGTATTTCATAACTATGAAATAAATAAGATTTCATTTCATTGATCATCGCAAAATCTGAGTATGTTGCAGCTACCCAATCATGAACATATTTATTATTGATAAATCAGTAGCTTGATGATATGGGAGTTTAAATGATGTCTATGATTAGAATCCATTTCAATAATTCAAGTTTTATTAATCTTATAAAAATTCCATTCCATCACAAAAGTACTACGAATATTGAAATCAATATCACTTTATCAGGGAAAAGGTTGAGAAAGGGATTGTGATGTTAGATTATGTTCCTATAGAATTACCGGTTTCCAACATTCTGATAAAGGCATTGCCCAAAGAAGCATTTTAGCGGCATCAAATGGCTCTGGGAGTTCATTCCACTCCCCACACATGAAATGTTATGGATGTGAGACCCCCTCTCCCCTAGGTATGTGGAGTTTTTCTCTGTTGTAATTATTTGTGTTCTTTATCTAGTTGTAAAATACAAATTAGTGACCTTTAGGTTGGTTGAAAAAGGGGGAGAAAGTGAGTTTCTTTAAGGGGAGAAATTCCTTTCTTAAGAAAAGAGAAAATTTCTTCTATTAAGACCCTAAGAGAAGCTGACAGGTGGAGCAGTGATATAGGGGGAGCACCCAGATATGTGAGATAGGGGAGGAGTTTTAAATTAAATGATTCTAGAAGTGATAAATCAAAGAATATATGACATGAAATTATAGGTTCTTGTAAAATATATTTTTTGGTTTCAAAAATTGGTTTTAGGAATGAAGTGATTCAGTGATGAACTTTTCATTTTAATCTTGTTTCTCACACAGAGAATTTCTCAAGTGGGCTTAGAGTATGGGTTGGGTAAATTTTTGATCACTATATCAATTTCATGAAGAGAATGGTGGTATAATATGGATGAAGCCAAAGAGGTACTGGATTATTAATGAATTTTCATCAAACCCAATGGGGTATATTGTTGGGTAAAAATCTCTAAAGGTAACATTGACACATTTTTGGGTTGATTGTGTTTGTTAAAAAAGAGGTCTTCAGTTGTGAGATTTCATGCTCAATATGTATTTTTGATAATGAATGTTGACAAAAACCAGGACAGCTGAATAGAATATCTGGAGGTGGTACAAAAATAACACAACTAGGTCGTGCCATTTTATACTTTATGCCAAATAGTTGGGCCTCAAAATCTGAAAATGGATAATTTTTTTTTTGTAAAATGAAGTTGAAAGTAAGATTGAAGGTGATTTGGAAACATGCATTCAAGGAATGTTTCAGTATGAGAATGTTGAAATATGGAAAATGAATAATGTTCGCAAAATATTTGGAAACATTCATGAAAGATGAGTTTGTATGAAAGAGACTTTCGTTCCCAATGAAATGTCAAATGGGGTTTTGTAGACTTGAATAATATATTGTGTGACACATATAATATTCCATGCATGGGTTGGAGATGCCTATAAATAAAATTTGACCCACTCATTTGAGAGAGCTCAACACTTAGAGAGATCATGAGCTCCATATTGCATTATAATTTTCTGCAATGGAAGTTTCACAAAATAATTGGAGTCCCCTACAAGCTAAGGAACATGTGAGTAAGATTTATGTTACATGTATGATTTAAGTTTCATTTCAGACGATGTTTTCCTTGCAATGTATAAAACTTGTGTTCAAGGCTCATAAGGGGTTGCATGAAATATTTTCAGTTGCTAAGTACATATATAATAAAGAGGTATTAATCAATGGATTAAAGTGGGACATCAATAGAGAATCTATATATAGTATTGGATGCATTAATTAGTGATAATGAAGGGTCCTAAAATTTTATAAACATTTATTGGATCTTCTAAAGAAGTAGTGAGAACACTTTAGTTAAGGGAGTAGTGAGATTTGAAATTTTGATTGGTAGTAAACCAGGAGGGACAATGATTCCACTAAAAACTCTGTAATCAATAATGTTATTTCAGAAGATTTTTAACATCAACACATATCCATTGAATACTCCTTGAATTTATCCAAGTGTGGGTGAACTAATTAAAAATTGTTTTATCTCATGAACGCATTAATTTATGTTTATTCTTTTATAAAGGAAAGAGAGAATATAATTTTTTAACAATGAAACATGATCAAGAGGGCTAGTTGTTTTAATCTGTCATTACCTAATTCACCCACCTATCTAGGTATTTAACCTAGTGGACCTAACTTCCAAGGTCACCCATTCTAATGAAAAAATAATCAAATACATCCTAACCACTCTTAGATGTACTACTATGGGAAATCACAAAACCTCTTCATACGATCCTCTCACAATATGATTTGGTCTATCTCATATCATTGAAAAAAAATGAAGAAACCTTATCCTTAATATAAAACATCAATAACTTATCCATAGGATATATGGTTAAAAATTTCCTCCTAATAATTATATCAATGTTGTTCTATTATAACATACTAAAGAATTTTTAGTGTGGAAAACATTGACTGGTGGTACACAGAATCATCCTCAACAACAAGGGTTAAAGGATCAGCCACCTACCATAATAACATTTAATAAAAAAACATAGTGGGGAAATCTTCTACCATTACCAAACACTCAATTGTAACCTAATATAAAACTACCTCCAAATTTAGTTATCCTAATATCACCCAAATTTCTGATAAGTGAGATCCAAATAAGTAGACCTCTTAAAACAAGTTCTGACATTTATATAGTTTAAAAAAATTGGTACTATGGAAGAATGTATTGATCAATAATAAAATTTCATTAAAAATCAATTTCATAAAATGAGTACACTAGGAATTCATTGAATAGTAATACCATGAATCAATCAAAGAATATTTGATGGATATATTCCCTAAATAAAAGAGACACTACTAAGGTGTTCAATATTCCAAATGGTTTCACCTTGGAATAAAAGAGACCACAACTTCTCAAGGAATACACCATCGATATATTCACCTCTCACACACTGAGATGATTATATACTATCCATATTTCAATCTTCTAGAACAAGTTCAACCCTAAACATTGTCCGAATTAGTCATTAATCCAGAAAGGTTCATCGTCCTTCTAGAATCACTAGTTTTATGTGGAATTAATCAACAACTAACCTGAAAATCTCATATTCCTTCATGGATAACATCACTAGGAAACCTAGGGGAACACACAAGGTCTAAATAAGCCTCGTATATAAATATATACCTAAATTCACCACCATACATCACTGCTACATGGGGTCATCAAATAGACTAGCACGATATGGGGTCATCCCTGGTGAAATTATTTGCAGAATAAAAATATTCAATATAGAAATAAGTTTGGAAAATCTCTTGGGAAGATGTAATTATTCCCCTACAACATCAAAAGTAACTAAAATATCTTATAATACAATGCTAAAAGTGAAATTATAGAAAATTAATAAGAATTCATATGTATCCTCCTACACAAGATCCCATCCACCTATATCTATGATTATTTCTCACCCATGAATGAAAATTTTATCCAATAAATCAAATAAAAACAGCTCTAACTAGTAATATGAAAATGATCAGTGATGGTTTAAAACCAGTCCATAATATGAAAAACAACATAGGGTCTCACTAAATCTATGGAATTATTTCTTGTAGGCTCACTATCCTCTCCGAGACATGTCACACTATAAATGGAAGTGTGTGATAAAAAATCCTTTTTATATGTATCCTCCAAATGCAATTCATAATAAAAAAACATTCTATTGGTATTTCCATGTCTCAAATAGAGGATATATTCATGGAAATGTGTCTTATGAATATGTACTAAATCTACAACTGGGGTAGGTAAGTGAAATGTTGTACCTTTAATCACAACTGATGCTTCTGATTAACAATCTCCAACTAGATGAAGCTGTAATTTTCCATTAACATCGATCATAAAAAACATGGCTCACTAAGACACCCTATATGATCAAAATTACATCAGACAAAAATTTTAAGGAATACTTCCTATGATCCATGAAAAAACAATATTCTGGTGTTACTAACTCACCCACGTTGTACTAGATCATGTAACCTGAACATATCTCAGTGGGGAAAGAATCCATCTTCCATGAATTTCTAAATCCATATCATACATCATATTCATATGGATTTCCCAATTTCTGAAATATCTATATAAAGTTCTATCAAACATGAACTCCATCAAGTGGATTCCTTTCTCATAGGGAATATCAGATGAAATTCTTGTTCCAGTATGACTCTATTTCTCTAAATGAATGTTGAGTGGTAGAAAAAAATGTTCAGATGAGAGAAGTGAAGTCTATATTTTTTCCTTTTTTAGGGTTGATTATAAGGGTAAATTTATGATTTAAAAATCACTCACTCCATGTTCACTAATTTTATATATTATTATCTAAAAATGGCATAATATTCCATAATAAGAAACATATAAACATTCCAAACCAAGGTGGTCAATTGGGGTTTCAGCCCCAAGGACATTAATTTAATCAAATTGGAAAAGAGGATGTGGGGTTGGGCTCATCGCACCCTTTTGTGGGACTTGATTCCTAATCTATTAAAATATTATATATTTTAGATATTTTTATGAATTTCTTTATAATCCATATATGTAACCAATTAACTGAAAAAAATTATTGGTTATGAGATCCTTTTAAATGAAATAGGGAGAGTTCAAGTAATGATACAATATGTTTGTATCCAAGGTTCTACATCCATTTCCAATAATTGATTATTAATTTCTGGCATCATATTTTTTAATCTATATAACCAAGTTATTTGTATTTTAGAGTCATATAGGTATGTGATTGTAATTAAAAAGAATAGATTAATTCTTCTTGATGTATCCTACGCATCCTATTTATAATAGAAATCAATACACACAAACATCATTTTAGTGGTATAGTTTATTATCATGTGGAAAGGTTGTGTATGAGGGATCTTAGGTGGTGAGTATTGAGCTATTGGATAACAAAGGAATCCAACATATTCATTTTGGAAAAAAATTAGAGTCTCCATTGTTCAATCATTTCCTCAATATGTACATTGAGGTGGATAACCTTGTATGGGGTAGTCATATCATGCCATCAAATGGGGATTACACATTTTTTTTCCTGGTTGTGGAGATTTATGATACTAATGACATTATCATTGTGAATCCTTATGGCCATATGATCTATTCTCTGTGTGAGAAATAATTGAGAACACATGATCAATCTCACCACATATGGATTTCGGAATTATTCACTAAGGAATATATAATGGGGTGTTTGATATGGAGATTGTTCCTTAGGAATGAATCCTACATATCATAATTATAGAATGAATTTGAGTTCTCATAGTTGAAACAACTTCTCAATCCGATAATGGGAGAGGAATAGAATGAATTCATATTAGAGTCTGGGTCCCATGGGTTAGAGTGTTAGAGTCCTTAAAGGGATTTAACCGATGTATATTACCATTGGAGATCGGGCCTTATGAAGGAATATTATGTATTTTAATTGGACATGAATCAGAGTTCTCATTGTTCAGTTGGGAGAATTACAAAATATATCGACTGGAAAAATCTATCATGTTCTAGGATGTCTTCCTTCTATGCCCTGATCATCTACCCGATAGGTCTGATGTGTCATCCAAGCATGTCTGGGGATTCCTAGACAAGTCCTGGTTACCTAGAAGACATTTACAAAGACAATATCATTATCTAGTGTACTTTTTTGGATTACAAAGTATGAAATATATGACATGGAAATAGGGTTTCATATGACTAGGATGGAAATCTTGGAGGATGTTGCATGTCCTGAATGACATGTTTAAATAAAATAATATGATCTGGATGAAATGCTTGGAGGATTTCACATGAATTGGATGATGTCACATGATCTAGATGAAATTTTTAGAAGCAATAATATTTTTTGGTCAACATGACGAGAGGGAATCACCTGATCGGGCTATGTTTTCCAGAGGGCATCTCTTGACTATGGGGACAAGTCAAAAGAACTCTCCATGGCTTGGGTGAAAAATCCTAATGCATCCACATGAAATGGGTGACATGTAAAAAAATAACTTCACATTAATTTTTTTACATTTATTAAGGACCTCATGAACCATAGGAGGATTTTCCATGTGCTACCACAAGACTTGATAAACATATATGAAGGACTTCAAACGCATGGGGGACATGTCATAGTGCTTCCACATGTCATGGGAATGTTATTAGAAGAGAATGAATATTGAAATATTAATCTTCAAATATTTATTTCATCCTCTTTAGTATTTATTTCAAAATTTCATCATGGTTTTTCAATCATTTGCTTATTTAGGTTTTACATGACCCTTTAGACATGAAGAAACTCCATCACATGATCTAGATGCACCATTACATGTCCTTTGTGTGATCTATTGGGATATCACATGAAGCAAAAATTCATGTAGCATGATCCCTAGAGTCATTCCTTGTATTTTACATACCTTAGGACCCTTTAAATTGAATTAATTTTATCTATGAAAGCTCATCTTATGCACTCCCTTGTAGTAATTTACAAGAAGTAATTTTTCATGCTGAAATGGAGGGATTTATAGGCCTTAGCACCTCAATTATATTCCACATTGGAGGGAATGTATCTTACAAATATGAGATGGATTCTATAGAGGTATTATTAATTCATGAACTTCATAGAATCCTACTACTTGTAGTTCATGGAGTCACATTATTAGAAGAGGTCGTGTAAATGTTCTTCAACCTCCATGTTTATTAGACCCTGGATGTTCAATTGGATTTCACATAATTATATTGGCACGTCAAAAAACATCTGTACCATTTAAATACCATGCACAAAACCCTTATCAATATTAGGAATCATGTGGAATGTCTCTCGCGTGATTAATGGAAAACATTTATGGGGTCCATCGCGAGACATAAACCGATTTTTAAAGGTTGTTAGTGAGATCAAGAAGACTTATCAGGGGCCTCTCATGAGATCATGTTGGTATATCAAGTGGTCATTATTAGACTAAATTTTCTCATAAATTGGAATTAGTGTAATCAATGGTGATTACATGTGTTACATTCCACCTTAATAACAATACATTGTCCTTTGTGAGAGTCTTCCTCCAATTCACATTTTATTTTTCCTCTTTATTCTGAAAGGGTAGCATATCTAGAAATATCATGTGATCATTTTCAAATAAAATAGATATACATTTCCATGATTACATACACAATCAATTCTAGATCTTACAATGGTTTTGAGAATTTTCACTGACAGTCCCACATCTTGTATGGGTGGCTTGATGGGGCATCAAATGATTTAATATATGTATTCTACGTCCTTCACATGATGAATATTTCTCAACAACATAATCTCACAGAACAATGTTGACATGTTTCCATGGGGATCCATGATTTCATATAAATTATATAAGCACACCGCATAAAGGATAAAATACGACTTTGTCATATGAAGCTTATTCTTTTTTTAGATTTATTTACAAATGTGTTTGGGTGATTTTTATATGTCTGTTAGAAGACATGTCACGTGGTTGGAGAAAGTCATCTAGCAGTGTCCAAATGATCATTAGAGCTTATATGGACACCCATTTCAAAACAATATTTCTTTTCATAGGGAATTCACATGATCATAATTAGATCATGCACAATTCACGATCTATTTGTATGACCTTATTGGGTCATACAATTGAATTTTCCTATAGAGGGTTCACAATCAGTGTGA
Source organism: Viscum album (assembly GCA_963277665.1). NCBI lineage: Eukaryota > Viridiplantae > Streptophyta > Magnoliopsida > Santalales > Viscaceae > Viscum > Viscum album. The sequence goes on from OY728128.1 coordinate 719,537,931, forward strand.
TATTTCCACCAATAATATAGGATAATCCTTCTATTTTATTTTGATGAAAATAAACTAATTCTGCAATAAATTATACCTTTTTATATTTTTTGATTCACAGTTGGTGGGTGTAAAAACATTCCCCATACAGGAGAGATTTCAACAGGGACAATGACTCAGTTTTGAGGAGTTTAAATGCTCTCTTTAGTCATTTGGGCTTTCACATGTCAATTTATTCATTGAAATTTAGTCAAATGGGTTACCATTGGTATTCCATGGGATTTCCTATAAAAAGGGAAGTAAGTGGCCACTCATTTCACAAGTTACCTCCAATTACGTAGATCTTGTGATTTCTATCATTGTGTGATTCCATTATAACACCTCATCATATGATCAATTTTGCAAGACCTCTATGCAAGAGTTGGTCACAAGAATGATTCAAAGGAATAATTCATGAGATTTGTTTCATGAAACCTCACCACATGCTCACACCATTTTAATTATTTGTTCCAATACTTTTTGAAATGAATCACAACTCCCTTCGTGATATCTTTCTGGAATCATGATCATGCAAATGAAAACATAGCTATCTTGTAAAAAAAATTGATACAATTTCTCAATTGTGTGATCCCTTGATCATAATAATTTATTTGACCATATTAGGGTCAGTTGACTCCATGTTTTATTAAATTTCATATGGTCACAAGATACTCTTTGGTTCATGGGATTCTTTAGATCTTTGTGGGTCATCCGATTCAGAACACCCTTATGAGGTCATGTGATCAGAAATCCATTCATGTTTTATGTGATTCACATGATGTTTTTGGAGTCATGGATCTATTTTAGAAGGGTTGCACTACCATATAATATATTCTCCTTGTCTTTAGTATATATGGATTTTAGTTCCAAAAATAATTTACACTATGGACAACTAGAGGTCCCAAATTGCTGGGAATTGAAATGTAAACCCTTTATATCAGATGTATTCTGATGACGATACTTCGATGATGATGATACCATATGAACTTTTGAGATACCTCTTTTCAAATTGGATTCATTTATAAGGATTTGGTTTTATGGATGATATTTTCATTACCCCTTTTTATTACAATATTCGATCCTATTTGCTAGCATCTTCCCTTAATTATGATCACATTAATAGTTATAATGATAGTAAATTGATAATGGTACAATATTAGAGGTTTAACTGTATTTTAGGGAACTCCCCTTATGGTACAGATATCTATGATTTTCTCACCATGCATTTTCTCAAATATATTTTAACATACTCATATCCTCCTTGAACAATCTGATAAATGGTTAGATCTCAAAGTCAAAATTACAACCTTGTTCTTATTTTTATGATGAATGGGCATAGCCATTTTGGGTTAGACAGAGATGATATGAATTCTATGACCAAAAACATGATATTCATCTTTCTGAGGTAAAATTAATTTCCCCTCTTATTTTCTATTATTAGTCGTAAATTTTTAAATTTCTTGATATCCATTGGTTCCCTGGAACTAATTCCTTTCATATATCCCACTATAAGGTAGGGATCATCCTATTGAACATTTACTAGATGGTATGGATATCTTCACATAGAGAGATGTATGATGAGTTTATTCTATCCAAATATGTTTTGAAAGATCGAATAAAAACACTAACATTTTAAAGGGAAAATCTTACAATTTTAAAACATAAATTATTAAAGGAATTAAATATATTATAACTCCCTTTATTTTAAGGATTGAATCAATTTATTTATCTACCATAGTAGAACTCTGCCAATTTCTATAAAAACTCTTCAGTTCTATTCTTGAAAGGATCATGATAGTGTGGGATCATATTGGGAAATCCTTAAGGCTAGATAGTATGGAACATGGGGCTACTAGGTACGACTATAGGTATCTCAGAGTCTTTAACTAGTTTTGTTTCAACCATGTGTTTGAACGGATGTATTTTCTTGTTCGAGGATATACACATGGGAATTCAAGTTAGCACATTGGTGATGGTAGTACAATTATGAGTGGGATGGAATCATAACCAAATAATACGAAATCTCACTAATTTATATCATCATATAGTACATATACAACAAAGAAACATCCCCTGCAAATTGGAGGTTTTTATAGTTCACATTATACTATATAAGAAAGCATTTCCATGATTTCAAATAAAATATCATTAATGGGACCCATTATGATTCATCATTACAAGACTATTGATAATTTCTCAGGTTGAGGTGATGCCTATAGGCCATAGTTTGGTAATTGACCTGATAAGATGGTCAAAGGAATTCAATTTCATTACATATCATGCACCATCCAGGATAATTATTGATAACGACAGTGGATCCCTCTATGAATGGTCATAAAATATATCTTTTAGGATGGGGCCCCTATGGGCCATGTAGATGAACTAATTATTTATGAGACATATACCCCTTATCAGTTCACTCTCCAATTTGGTTGCTTCCAAAGTTCTCCCCTCTACCATCAACTGGAATATGGGGAGAGTCAAATCCCAGTCTTATTAGTAAATTTTCGCTTGTATTAGTGCATGAAGTCACAAAAGATGAGATTATTCTTTCACCAGTTGGAACCCATGTATCACTATATAATTATTATTCCTATCCTTGGGTGTAAGCCTACCTAATTTTGTCTTGAATAGATTGGTCCTTCAGGTTGACAAACCATATTCATTATTAACCCCATTATCAATAGAAATAATGGTGTTGATTAAGGACTTTTTAAAGCCTCCATGGAAACATTCCCTTCATAATGGTGAACGCACCATTAAAAGGATATAATTATTTGAGGAATATATAATTTCAATACTAGTGATAGATGATTTATCAATTTAGATAAGGGCATTTCAAACTAATTCTCTTGCTTCTTTGTCGACTTAGATAATAAATCCTCCTTTTAACATACATATGCCATTGGTTGTATTGGAAAAAGCATGATTTGGGGGTGGGAGGCTTTGAACTCCATCCATTATTTGACATCATCTAAAAAAATTTATAACCCACAAAAAAAGCTATTAGTGTAAGGAATTTATGCTCTTTTCATGATGATGTTTCTCTAAAGTAGTCAATGAGGGATTCATTAGAAGTACTTGAACAAATAAGTTAGGCAATTAATTAGTATAATACCCCAATGGAGGAGATGGCCATTTACATATCAAAACATGAGGATATCATAGCTCATATAATGTATGATATTTCAAAGCCATCAACTTCATTAGGGACTAAATAAAAAAAGGGTTGAGGATATTCCCTCTTTCATTGAGACTCTTTATCATTGGGAAGCAGTAGAAGTAGTGAGGAATTTGTAACTTCATCTCTCAATCAATATTTCTCCCCATACATTGGATGATATGGGAAATTTATTTGATCAAAAATAATTATAGTACAATCTTTTTTCTATTTTGAAATAATCCATAGAGTGGCTCATAAATTTGTAGAGTCTAGTTTTTTAATACTTATTAATGAAAAATCCTTTTAATGTTACATGTCAGTTTCTAGGTTTACTTTACTCATGATGTACTTGAAATTTTATTAATATAATGTCTCATGAATCAATAATGATACCCATAATTTGTATTTCACAATGTAAACATAAATGCCTAGATTTTTATGATTGAATAATAACTAATTTTTATTGATTTGTTTTCATTAATTCCCTCCAGAATTATATTCCCCATTGACGTATATGCTCCATTTTTCTTGAGATCACTATATTTATAATGATAATTTGGTTAATGCATATCTCTGAAAGGGATAATGTTCTTTTTTTGCAGATAATGAACTTAGAGAGCGTAAAATTATTTTTGATAGTGATAAATGACAATACTTACAATATTTATATATTATCATTTATATTGTCCTAAAATTTTCCAATGAATTAAATAGTGGAATTCCTAACGGGTGTGAACATGGATTTTGCACGGGATTCCCTATTAGTGGTTTTTTTAATAAGTTTTGTTCCTTTTACATTTTATGAGTGATTAATATTGCCTATAGAAAACAAATTTTGTGTATAATAAAAAGATACTCAACATTTTACAAAGGTTTCCTTCTTAGGTTTTTAACTTGGAGAGCATAGTGTCTCTTTCAGCTTGCTATTTTATGGTCCTACAAACTATACCAACAATGTGTTGTATTTTTTGGTATTCTATATTAGAACATCCAATGTTGGTAATATTCCATTCACAAATTATCATTATTCATGAAGTTTAATGTCATCTAGTGAGGATAGATTCTATGAATTTTAACATAATGCGGTAAGGAATGTTTTTGTGCAATTTAACACCATGCAGTAAAGACATAAATATGATATGCATTGTAAATTGTTTCTACTATAACATAATTTATGAATAAATAATATGTAATGTACATGTATGGGATGACCCAAAACCCCATAATGGGATAAGTTCAACCTTGGTGTTTCAAGAGTTCCGGAGGATTTTATTACCATTCCTATAAGGAGTAGATTCCTCTAGTTGGTATATAAAAGAAATTATGCATCACTAACGTGGAAAAAAGGGTTTCGGACTCTTTTACAAGGTTCATAAATAATTTTGGTGATTCTGTTATTATAAGGTGAAATATTATGGAATTAGAGTCCACCAGGATAGTTGGAATTTTGGTTGAGTATGTTATAACCCAAAAGTATGAACTAATGTCTAAAGAATGTGGAATGCATAATTGAGATTACCCAAAACACCCTATGGAGTTTTGTTCTACCACTATGTTGTTGAGGATCATGTGGATCAAGATTTCTTAATTTCAAGGATGATATCCCACTAGTTTTTAGGTAATATTCTATTATGAAAGATCACATAGGGATTACATGCATGGTCATGTAAAGGGGATCCCCACTCTTTTCAAAGCGACTTGAGATATTTGTGAAGTCCCAAACTTCTAGAAAATGAAGTGTGTTATAGAGAATTAGATAATCTAGAAAGGTTTATATAAACCTACAAAACATTATATTTTGGGTTGGGATGATCGACCCTTACACTATGTGGTTTTGATTCACACGGTGTGGGCCATAAAATGATTGAGGAATGGAGTGTCAAATTACTTCTTTTAGAATGGGTACAATACACAGTGATGTAACATATAGTAGTTAGAATCCACATGAATGGTAAATATATAGGCATTTTAAATCACATTCTTAAAATATCTGAGTAAACCAGTGGTGGGAACTGGTGGGTATCGGTCCATATTCGATGATGAAAGGATCCTATAATGTTCCACAGACTCAGGAACATAACTCTTGGATTTAAGGAATCCTTCATGGAAATATGGGTTTTTCCTGATGACCCAGACCCTAATAATAGTTTATTATTGGAAGATTAAGGAAGAAAGAAGCCCATGGTCTATGGGGTTCCAAGAGAAGGATACCAAAACAAGGAACTGATTGTGTCACCTCAGAATTCAAATTCATGAATGTGGTTTATAGAAAGTGTAATAAGCAAGTTGGATTTGAGTGAACCAAAAGTTGTGTCACATCCTATAGAACACATTATCATAGAAATGAGATTATAAAAATCATTTCTCTAAAATTTTATATAATAGAGGTTCTAGGGAGCATAGATCAACTATTACATGGGATACAATGTGTACCCTATGAGATTTAAGACTTTTTTATTTATGCTCTACCTTTTTCCTGAACTCGGATGATGAAGAGTTTAGTGAATATAGATTTAAATTTTTCTCAATCCTCCCTTTTTGTGTTTTGAACCTTAATGGATTTATGTCCCTTTCACTATTAATTTTGGTTCCTATGATATATACCATCAAAGATTAATGTGTCTAGTCTTATAGATTTGGATAAAGTGACTTGAGTTTATGGTCATGATTTTCATGGACCTATTATGAGGTTAATGTCACATAGTATCCTAATTAAGAAACTGAGGGTCAAGGGTGCTCTAACATCCTTTTGACAAGAAGATGAATGTGTTGTTATTCACAAATTGAGGTTATCAGGTCATGAGTAATGATATGTTACAATCATGTTGTGGATGACCTCGAACACACTATGGTGTTTAGTTCTTCCATAGTGGCATCATGATCATAATGATTTAAAATCCCTTCCTTCATGGAAGGTATATCTATACTTGGTAGGTCAAAGTACTTATTCATTTATTGCATAGTTACATAGAGAGATGTCTTTTCCTTTCCCAGGACAATGGATGATTTTAAACAACCCAATTTTCTGGAGGTATGATGTGTAATTTATGGAATGCGGCATTTAGATCATGGCAGAAGCACCCTATTATATGGTTTGCTGGGATCATGTTATTTTTTTCTATTAATAAAGAGTGATGAAGGGTGATGGGATCCAGATTTTACCATTTTTTACCTGGGACGTATCTATCATCCGGTTTAATGTCATGTGACAAGGATGATTTATATTCAATTTATTGTTATCCAATTCTGATGTTTTTCATTCTTTGTAGCGTAAAATCACATCTGAAGTATGTGGGGACCAACATAAAAAAATGTTCAATACATTCTTGGGGACAATTTTCAATGGATATAGAATTTAGATATATGTATAATCCTTTACCCATGCATAGACTTATTGGTGAGTCTCTATATTCCAAAGCCCTTCTTGCGTAGATTTATAATGTGTTCAAGAGATCTATATGAATATCTAACTCATACATAGGAAAAATGATATTTTCAAACTCAACCCAATTTAAACACATGTATATACTAATTTTATGATGTGTTCAATGTAAAGTCATATTATTGTGAATTTTAACATCATACTGCTAGGACATGGTTCCCAAGCAGAGGTGTGTCTTAATTGTTTCATCCATATTGACATTCCAGATTACCTAAGCTCACATGCGCCATTCTTGGTGTGATAAAAAATGGACATAGAGTTATTTTACATATCTATATATAAATGAGCCTCATATTTATCACTCCAAAGGTCCAACTCATATGTAGTTAGGGGTTCATTTTTATTCATTCTATATGTTATGGATGAACCCAAGCTTGGAGATCTGGGAATCTCCGTGTATCATGTGATTATAAAAATAAAGCCTCATGTTGTTCTTACATGAATGCTCCATTTAGAGGTATTACCCATATAGTGGTAGTTGGTCACACATTTCTTATGTTGAATATGTTCCTATGATTAGGTATCCAGTCATCACTACAAATCTTGTGATGATAATAATGAAGCTACAAAAAATTATTTAACTAGAATTTTTTCATGTAGATGGGACCCACATGTAATGGGTGAAATTGTTCATAGGGGCCGTTGTAGTTGTGCCCAAGATTTATGACCTGGGCATCACTATGTATCTTGTGATTATCAGAATCAATCCACACATAGTTCTTGATTACAAAAATTACTATGCATATCTTACCCATATGATGTGGGGGAATTTTTCCAATTGATTTTTCCAGATGTAAGTATTATTTGGGACCCATGAATGACTATTTATCTTTTGATGATTGTAAAAAAATGAAAAAATAGTTCTTCAATGGGAAACTATCCATGATGGTTTGTTCCATACATAGAGGGGGTAATTTTTCCATTGATTGTTGCAGTTCGATGTAGGAATAGAGATCTTGGTGAAACTATGTATCTTGTGAGGAAAGGATTTGTTCCACATATATTTCATGAAAATGAAACTCTCTCCATAGTTATGGGCCATACATATAATGGGTAATTGTTCCCATTAATGCTTGTAGTAGGACCCATGATTGGAAACATGGGTGTAACATTGTATCTTGTGATATTGGGAATATAGAAACACGTAGTTATTGAGTGGGAATCACTCTATGAAGGTCATACACATACAAAGATGGTGGGGGGGATTTCCCTTTTATTGTTTATGTTGGACCCCTAATTGGAGACCCAAACATCACTATGTATCTTGTTATGATAGTAATGATAACAAACATAGTTCAAAAATGAAAAACTCTCAATGTATTCCATACCCATACATTGAGGGGAGGGGGGGAATTTTTCGCATTCACTGAAATATACGGACCCAGGATTAGAGATCCATGTGTCCCTACATATCCTGTATTGAAAGGGAATTATTCCACACATTGTTTTTTGAAGGTGAAAATCTGCTCGTAGTTCTAACCAATACACATAGGGGGGGCCTTGTTTCCTTTTATTTTTGAAGCTGGAACTAGAATTTGAGACACTAGTGTAACTATGAAACCATTGATGATAGGAATAAATCCACACATAGTTATTGAATAGAAAAATATCTACAAATATCTGACCCATATGCAGAGGGTGGAATTATTCTCATTTATTGTGGTATCTAGACCTAAGATTGTGGACACTGACAAGACTATATATCTCATGATTGTGGGAATCAAGACACATGTAGTTCATGAATGGAGATACTTACTCTTTGTATCTAACTCCCACACATGAAGAGGGTTATTTTTTTTTGAAAATTTAGATCTCATTTGTTACAATTCATCTATGAAGTGATGTTTTCCATGTAGTTTAACATCATAAGTTAAGGCCAGTAGGAACTGTTCATTTTAAATTCAGGATTTCTGGATGTCTTCCATGAAGTTTAATGTCACATGGTAATGAAAAATATATCATAAAACTTAACCACATGTTACAATGACATTTTCCATTCATTTTAATGTCATGTGGTTAGGATGTCCTCAATAAAGTTTAACATAAAGTGGTTTGGAAGAAATTATTTCATTTTAAAAAGTCACTATTAAGAATTCATCCATGAAGTTTATCATCATTTTTTAGGTCATTAAATTCTTCAATGGGATATATGTAATGTATTTCTTGTGAAACCCTGGATTGTTGGAGTGATGGTGGGGTTGTTGACACGTCTACATCAACCGTGGATAGTGAGTATGATCCATTGGAATAGACCTTATGTATGGAGTATGAAACATCCCACTTGGGTTACACCATTGAAGGTTTATTTTTGGGTATCATTAATATTATGAGGGACAATACTAGTTCTCCATGACAAAATGAGTGGATTTAATATTTTTCATTGAATTATCATGAAATCAGATTCTAATGGACATTAAGGATGTGAATCATACATGGACTTTTCTCATCGAGCTTCTCAAAATCATCCAGTCATTTTTGTGATTTCGCATCATTTGATATCTATCTATAGATAGATATTAGGAGTTTGTAAAACATTTCATCAATAGGAAATACTATATTATTTCAATACATGAATGAATATTGTGTATTTTTTTGTTTATATTTATGTGTGGTTGTATGGTAGGCCGACAATTTATGGATAAGATTGTTTATCTAGGACATCATATCCTTATTAACAAAATTATGAAGTATATTAGACATATTATTATTAAAATCATTTATTTATCAATTTTCTATTAAATTATAGTGGGATGAATGGCAGGAATCAATGTTTTAATCCTGGTATAATTTCATCAACTTGGTAAAATAGATGTGGGTATTATACTCCTTGATTATCGTGTGAGGGACTCTAAATATGGGGATGATATTGGAATTTGTTAATTTAGCGATATTATTCATCCCGATATCTTTGATGGTTATTTCATTATCCCATTTGGAAAATATGTCTGTAGCAGTAAGGATATACTTAAACTACTTACCTATGGCAGGATGAAATGGCCCCAAAACATCCATTGCTCATATGAAAAATGACATTGATTACTAAGTTGTATATAGAAAATTTTGAGGTTTAAGGATGGATATTTCCTAAATATGGAATGAATGATTTTTCTTGGTGAATTATCAGTAGTCCATTATCATTGTTTTTTAGTAGTAACCAAGCCTCTTGATTTGGTGGGAGATTCTAGCACCAGAATGATGGGTTCCACAAAAGCCTACATGTAATTTTTCCTTGATGATGGGAATGTATCTTTCTTCTATGAATATGAGGTGGATTCCATCAAATAATCACTTGTAGTGGTATGTTTTCTCATTTGGATTATTCCAATGGGTAATTTTCGTTGTTATACACACAGCATATTCCCTTATGGATCTATCCATTGGGAGGGTCCCATTTTGGAGATAATACATTATGGGATCCATTCATCCAAGGATAAAAATCTTTTAAATTTGATTTGGGGTGTGATTATATTGTTTATTTCTTCTATGTATAAAATTATGAGTTATGATACCATAATGGTTTTTCATGATAAGTAAGATCAACTCATCATGATCAGTGTCAGCTAGAACTGGGGATTCAATATCTAGTGCATCGGAAAGGTCATTTTATGATTGTGGTAAATGGTGATTTTATAAAACAAAGAACGTAATCATATGTTTCCTAACATAGATAGTGAGAGGGGGAAAATTATTCCTTTACATGTCATATTCATTTTTGATCTGTTTTTATCACCAACTCTGAATCCCCATTGATGTTAAGTTAAAATATCATCAGTTATAGAGCTAGTTCCAAACATGTAAAGTGTGATTGATATACTTCCCCATTATCAAAACATCCTTCTAATAGTGAGAATGATTTTGGAAAAATTATTTTTTTGGAGAAACAAATCCAATCCATAAATCAACCTGGTTTAGATTTGGGTTTTACATCCTTCTTATAATAGTGCAATAGGAGGCACCATCAAAATAAATGTCCCATTCCCAAGGAGTTTCATGGGTATATAAAACATATTAATTTGGAAGTTTACTGTATAATGGTGTACTATCTAGAGTGGGATGTTCCTCACAGAAATTATTTAGGGCCAATCCATTCCCTATCTTCTATTACATGAATTGGACTTCATATATTTTTTAGAATAACTTATCATTGCTGAATATTTCCAGGAAACATAGGAAGGACATATATGTACTTGAGTAAGTCAATACAATATACCATGTGTACTTCATGGTGAAGAATGTATTTCCTTAGATTTTTCATTACATTTATGATAACAAGGAAGTTCTTATAAATATTATAATTTGAGGTCTCAATTCCTAGAATCATTCAATTGTGGTAGTAAAATAAATTCCAATTATCCACATAATTTTTCTTTAATTGTAGTGAACTAACTGATCATTTTACAGAATCCTCATATAATATGAATAGATTTATTTCCATTGAAGGTATCATGACTGGTGAGAGTAGGGAGTACTTTTTGAGACTCTTAAAGGCTTTTTGATAGTTATCACCCCGTCGATAGGTGACTCACTTTATCCTTAACATGTTGAAGGTGATTGATTTGTTTGACATGTTAGATATGAAAAACCAAATATAACAGAGATTCCCTTAGATCCCACTTAGTTCATTATGAACATGAAGGGATACTTTTCTATTACTGCATTAGTATTACCTATGTTGACCTTGATTCCATGGTGTAATAACATATAGCCATGGAATTTCATTGTCATTATCCTGATGGAATAATTATGAAGTTTCATCTTTAAACTATTATGGCTCAAATTTTGAAAAATCATTTGATGATCCATAAACCAACCATATCTTGGTTAGATTTGACCAGCAGGTCATCAACAGAACATTCTTCCATTCATCCCAAAAAGGTCTAGAGGACATGAATCATGATGTGTTGATGTGTAGTGAAAGAATTCATTAAAAGAAAGGTTATTATATGATAGATAAATATACCCTGGGTATTTATAAAGGATGTGACATACTTGTATTTAGAGTCCATATTTATTTGATTTTACCCCCAATACCCATCCGTGAAGGAAAGCTCTTAAAAAACCAAAATTGCATTGATTAGGATTTCTTTGATCATTAATGGGAAATCATCTTTTAGAAAATGTTGATTACAGTATCTAAAATTGATGTAGAATATAATATATCCAATCTAGTTCTTTATAGGGATGATAATAGAGACCTATCATAGGTATTTCACTTCGTTGAATAAATTAGAATTGATCAATAGTTCATATTCAAATTATACATTACTGTCATGAGAGGGGTGGATCCTCTATACATCACGATTGAAACATCAATGTTCATTGGGTAAAACTAGATGGTGTGTATCCATATGGAGGCTTAGCCTAGGCATCTCCAAATAATTCCAAGAAGAAAATTATCAATATATATTTAGTAATTCATTGTACATTTCTTACTCCTAGATATTCATGACGACACTAATAAACATAGGCTATGGTTCTCTATCAATTCCAAGAGTCACATTATCGATTACATATGGGTTGGTGGAATTCCATCCTCAAATGTGGTATGGGGTGTTGATCTGGTCGTTAATTTATTCTTCCAACTTTGATCCCATAAGGAATTTTCAAACATGGGGGTTAATATAAGGATATATATATCATTATCAATGTGAGATAAGTAATGGGAAGATAAATTTTCACCATGAACTTCTTGAGACATCACAAGAGATTCCATGGATGATTTAATTTCAGGTTTTTTCTTAGGATAGAAGGATCTAGACAACCGTGGTTAAGTATACTACATCAATCAAGTTTATCGGAAGCCCATAATTGCCATTGAGCATACCCCATGAATTAAAAATGGAATTCGCTAAGCCATTGGGGGCTGCAACCTAAATATCATTATGCAATATTGGGTTTCCCTCCCTCTTTTAGATACCCGCCTCAGTATATATGGATTCACTTGAACTGGAGGGAGAACTATCACCATTCAGTATTCTGACCTACCCATCTTTTAGATATTTAAAAAACTATTGAAATGTTAATATTACCACAATGTGGCTACTAATAAAATGTATTTGAAGAAATAAATTATATTTCTTGTATTTTTACATTACCATGAAGTCAATGTTAGATGATAGATCTCCAAAATGAGCCTACAACATTATCTTCGCATTAATTATTTACATGTTCTTATCATACCATAGAGTGGTTAGATATGTGGGAGATAATCCACCCATGAAATGTACCAAATGTCATAGGGTAAAAATTAGGATGAGGTTGATCCCATAACCATTATTAATCATACCGAATTAGATATCAACATTGTCATGTTTTCCAGAAACATATAGGGGTCTGATGTGTCCCTTGATGACCACCTTCCTGATCATATTCTGTCAATGAGTTGGAGACATGTATTTTCCTTGTAATTTTCTTCACTCGATATAAATCATATATAGTGATCCCTAACTCCAACTATTGTGGGATTTTGAGGGCATTGAATAGTCCCCCTAATTTTTTTGATATGGATAACATCTAGAATTGGGAGTTTAGCTTGGACAAAAACCAACTGTTTCAGAATGTCATAATTTTATGCAAATCTTTGGTTTATACAAAGTTAGGGATACTCATTATTTTGTTGTTCAAGAGATTTGTAATTTGAGGTATATTTTCCTTGTACTTGTGAAGAGTTATAGGTAGAATATTAAACTTGTGTCTAGGGTAAATTTGGCCTTCCCTTTTGACTAGAAGGATTAGTTAATCACACACCTTCCAGTCGATAATTTAAGATAACTTATCTTAAATGAAAAGTGGAGTGGTCTGGGAAGCCTCCATGTTTCCATTGGGCTTGCTGTTGTTCATTCTTAGTGTTCTAGACAATGTATAAGTCAAATTATAGGGAACCTTCAGGTGGAATATTTAGTGTTACCACTCTATGTTATGGGATTATCATGGGTTTTAAAAAATTCTATATAAGGGAGGAATTAGCCTGGCCAACTATATTTCGAGTCATCTAATTGTCGTACATCTCACACATAGCTGAATATTATTGAAAATAACTTTTTTTTGGGTGATGTATACAAATTTCACCTATGTCGAGGACTTTTCCAACATCACCTATCCAGAATCAGTCCATATTTGGAGAACTTCTTTGAAGAAGAAGAAATATTATATGGTGTAGCTCATCCTCCTATGGAATATTAAGTAGTAGGAAGATCATTGAGTTTATCATCATCAGGTTCCCCAGGATGTAGAAGTTTGATAAGGTAATTTTCTATGGTTTTAAGGAAATAACAGATGATTTATTCAACTCATAAAGAGTAGGCTTTATTAATCTGGTCCTCGAATAACAAAGGACCAAGATATACCCTTTCTTCTTGTAGAGGGTGATTTTTCTATTTATAAAATTGATGGGAATATATGGAAGATTCAATTCCTTACTAGGTTTTTGAATGGAAACTATAATGGATTTATGTGTAACAATAATATTTTACGCCTTATCGATCATTATTCATCATGTTGGGGGCTTGGGAAAAGATTTAACTCACCTTGAATAAATGAATATTATAGGAATTGTTCCATTTTATCAAAATCATAAAATATAATTAGATACATCATAAGGATTATAATTTTTCATCTCAACCATAATGATTTCAAAATAGAGTTAAATAATTGATCTTAATAGAGTGGGATGCTAAGTGAATTGGTTATCCCGCCCCATCTAGATATGAATTTACTCACCCAACAAATTTTTAACTTAATTTAGTTTGTTAGGTTATAAATTTTCACGTTCCTTTATATAGAGATGAACTATTAATGTAATTTATGATTAAGGTCTTCCCATCCTTTAATATATCATATTAGAAGGATTTTTTCCAATCAATGGATGTCCCTATTAGAGTATGCACAAAAACTCTAATCTTGGTTGCATCCTATTGGTTCTAAGGTCCCTATATTGGAACAAATAGGAAAATGAAGTGTAGGAGGTGACTTTCATGATCTCTCACACCATAAAAGTTTGAGAAGCTATATTTTCCAATATTTTTTGTGGGAAAATAGTCATCAACCCATTTTGGATATGGATTCTTCTTGGGTTGTGCAAGTGAACTCCATCCTTCCATGGATTCTAGTTGAGTAGCTAGAGATTCATGGTAATTGAGTATCTCTAATGATGATAACAAATTGAAATGTTTCCCCTATGTATCTCCACATTGAAATATTTTATTTTTTTTATTTATTCTCAAACTATGTAAACCACTCCATTATGAAAGGAATTTCAATTCCTCTGTGTAGTGAGTGGGACATAGACCCACCATCACCTTTATCCTTGATTTTGTTCCTCTATAGAGGTGGAATATAATTACTTGTATGTTCTAGGATTTAGATTATATTATGTTTCCATGTATATTAGGTCTCAGTTGGTGCATCCTAACCACCCTCCTCTCGATGCATCATTTCTATATTTCATCCCTCTACGATTGCATCTTGATCCACATCATTTATTGTGTTGAGGTCGAGTAAATTAATTGAGGTTTATCAAAAAATGGTATTTTTCCAATTAATCTTTTTTTAATAGGGTAATTAAAAAACTTAAATCAAGGTATTTTATATATCTCGTGTCTATATTGGTACTTTTTGGCTTTCCAACCATGTCGGTCTTGATTTTTTAAATTTTATGTTCCTCTTATATTAGTATATGACTAGTATCATTGAGGGAATTTCAAGTTAAGTTTACCAAATATGCCCTGAATAAGTGAGGTTTTTATTATGGACAGAGGAATATATGGGATTCCAACCATCAAAATTTTCCACCCAACCTAGGGAATTTTTATTCCTTTTAAGATGCTGATAGTAATGAAAATACACAAAATCCTATGGGATGAGGACTATATGAGGCCACTATTTTCACATATTCATGTCAATGTTGAGGACTTTTGGTATTATTTGATGATTTGATAAATAATATTAGAATAATTTAGATATAAGTTCCCCTAACCTTATGGGTTGGGGTTGATCTGGAACATCCACTAATTTATCTAGGATCCTCTTGGGGTGTGATGAACCTAGTAATGTCAATTGAGATATTAATTTCCTGATATTTATAGGCTAGGGCTGGATTGCATCTTCCATATAGATTTAATAAATCAACTCAAGGATCAATGAAACATAGTTTATAGGAAATTGTAAGTATTCCCCCATCCCATAGGGAAGGAATCTCTCATGGATTGATGATATAATAGCAGCTACTTTGGCTCGTTAGATTAAGAGAAATTGTGCTCATCTATGAGAAAATTGTACTGGAATCTCTAAATGGGAGTTAATTTATATGTGAAGTTTCTGGTTGGACCCCAATTATGTTTCCATGTATAAAATTTATTTTAATTTTTTTAATGGTAAAAATCTTAAATACCTGGTATTCTTTTCCATCTATTCTTGAAATCATGTCATATTTAATGCGGGGGAATTCCATTTTTTCACTAACTAGCGCCTTCATTACCGGGTCCCTTGATTTTTCTAGAGTATATGACATTATATGATTCCATATCAATAAATATCTACAATTATATGTGAGTGGTGAACCCAAAAGGTCTTTAATGATTAGTTTACCAAGAGTTTTGGTGCAATGGTAGAAAGAAATTTGTAGATTTACACAATGATTTTTTTTATTTTTGGTCCCAAGCCATGGAGATAACCACTAGATCCATTTGATAATATACTATGTTTATGGTGTGACGGTGACCCTCGTATCCTTAATAATTTATATATAAATCCATTACCCATTTATTGGTTTCCCATATATGTTGGTGTAGATAAAGTATGTAATCCTTTTTCTATCTCATCAAGGATATCATATTAAAAAGTGGGGAGGGAAAAGAACATTGTAGAGAATTTATTTCTTGGAAACTCTATGCATATATACATTCATTCCTCCTCTTCATCGGATTACATGGCTCCACCTAGTAAGAACATATATTTTTCTTCTCTGGGATACCTAATATCCATGTTGAGGTGATACTTGTGGTTGATGTGGAACTATATATGGTTTACCTCGGTGTTTCCAAAACCTCTCTAAACAAATGTATTTTTGTTTTGAGAACCTCAATATAAGGATGTGTTAGGGAAAGCATAGGATATCCTTTTCTGAGGGAGATATTATCATTATATGGTTGACAACAATGGATTTTAGGAGTAGAGTCATTATGATCCCTATCAACACTAACATGAGGAGGAATAACTAGGCAGTGATCACCATCTACATCGATTGAAGATTTTATTAACACTTAAGGTGTTTTGGATATGTTTCAAACTACATCAAGGAAATTATAATGGATCAAATGATGAATATTATCCTTATTTTACATCATGAATTGAATACTTCGACCCAACTTTTAGTGTTGATAAGTGAAACAAGTCATCTCCATGACGGCTACTAGAATATATTAATTTCCCTAAAATGTTATAGGAATATAATTTTATAGATAAAAAGTTTCTGGAGTACTCCATCAATATTATTTATTTTCGGTAATTATATGAGCCTTATTGTGGGTAGTTTTCGAAATATTTCAGTCAACCATACTTTATGAAGGGATATAAGCATGCTTTATAAATGAATTCCACATTGGAATATGATTATGGACCTATGAAATGAAAGACGGGGTATAAGCCTCCTCTAGTGCAGTTTCTAAATGATTTTGGTGTATTCATTCATTTATGGAAGTAGGGACAGGATCCGCGCTTCTATGTGTTTTTGGAATATTCCATGTACCATCATAGATAGGAATATGAACTTGTCCCAAGTAATGTACCACTACCACTTAGTGATACCCAGTTAGAATGATGATAAGGGAATGATCCTATTCCTTTGGAGTATTTCACTATTTATTTTTTTAAAGTAATGTTCACATATCCTAAGGAATGATGTTCTCTCACTTGGTGATCCATAGTTTGAATGATTATATTATCTCATTTTGGTGCCTTATCCTTTATCAAAATATTCCCATAATCCGCCGAGAAATGAGAATGAATTTAAATTTATTTCACAGTATCCACTTGTTCATGTTGATCAAGGTGATGTGATTCTTAGACTATTTGGTTAATAATAAGTGCATATCCCATTGTTAGTACATATTCCCAAATATGTCAGCAGAGTTCTTCAACCATAACAAAAAATTTGTTTAAATTTAAAAAAATGTGCCCATGATTGTATTATTGTAATTTTTTTGTCTCTAATTTATACTTCTAGATATCTTCAATTGAAGCGAGGATAAATGACCACTTAGGTCCACATTATTCCATCAAAATAAGATAATAGTATTTAAATGTATGGATTGGGATTTGTAACTCAACCATTATTTTTGTGGGAATGCACGTGCAGACTAGACATGAGGGGGAAGGGGTATAAGCCTCACCACTAGCTATCAGAGAAATATATTAGTGATTTTTGTCATTATAAGTGAGGATGTGATCCCAAATCAAATTATCTAAATCTTTCCATGCTCTATGTGAATTTTTTAAAACCAATTCTTGAGATCCCAATGTATAAATTTGTTGGGTGGTGCCCCCAGTAGGAAATAAACGGTAACTTGTGGGATGATGCTGGCGATGGTGGTTGATAAGAGCCATCTTCAGTGTCTCTTGATCCTAAATTTATCTATAGTTTTCTCCTTTATCCACAACCGTTTGTTACCGAAGGTGATAATTTTAGTTCTCTGGGGATAACCTTCCTATGTGATTGGATATGGAAAAGATCTCCCCTAGTTTCAATGAATCTTTTTTTGGATGATAAAGATTCCTCGATTTTATCATTTGGAGATAATTCCATGAAACCTCAAGGGTTGTGATCATAAAATGTAGATGGTTTTACCGATCCATTTAATTTTACACTAAAATATGAAGGTGTTGGGGGGGGGGGTTCTATGACCCTTAGGGGTTCAATCAATAGATTTTGTTCTAAAAAAATCACTACATGAAGACATGATCTTGGGTATTGGTGTGTTTTGTGAGATCAATATATGTATTCTGGATGATAGTAGAGAATAATTTCACTGATAATTTCATTAATATAGGCATGATACATGCTCAATAATATATGGACTAGTAAAATAATTCCCCTTTCTTATTCTTGGTTTGACCATTTTTCTCATGTGGACCTTTTACAATGAGAATGTACTAATCACATGAAAACCCTAGTTTCGTAGGATTTTGATTCAGTCATACCACTCTTGTTTGAGTTGTAGGTGGTAAAAAATGGGTTCGGAAATGAACAAATGACCATTTTGGTATCATTTTAGAGTTTCATGTTGGGTTTAACATTTTTTTTTTGTAGAGAATGTTGACTTGTAAGAACAAAATTGTATTACAAAAATAATGGGTTCAATCATTTTTTATTCCTTATTGACTGTTTCATATGGGGGTTCATGTATGATTGCACAATCATTTACTCCTGGTTCCCAAAATTCATTTCATAGAAAATTCCATAGACTCCCGCATTCATAACAATATACAGACATAAATTACAATATAATGTGGTCAATTATGATTTTAGACCAAAGAACACATAGGAACTCACATTGGTCAATAGGATGGGAGGTTGGGCACATCCCGACATTCTGGGGGGGGGAATTTTTCCTACATTAATAATAACTTTTTTTGATATGTTCATGAATTTTTATTAATATTGATATGAAACAAGTTACCCTAACACATATATTGGTTATTAGATCCCTGTAAATGTAATAAGTAGAGTTCTGAAATGATATCATTTGTATCAATATGAATTTCATCACAATTTACCAATCATTTCTTATCAATGGATAAATTCTTGTATTTTAAGCCACATGACTAGGTGGTCTAGATTTTACTTCTATCCCAGTTGTAGATTGGTATTTTGAGGATGATATTGAACCATTATGAGGCGGCCAATGTATCCCATTTATAATAGGAAGTAAACCAAATGTAGTCTATTTGAATTGTGTTGTATGATTTCATGAATAAATGAATTTTTATGGAACATAGGTTCTAGGTAATGAGATATGGCCTTAGGAATACATCCTTAATATCTTCTTTGAAAATGAATTACAGTAATCATAGTTCCATTTCACCCTTGGGAATTACCCTGAGGTAGATTCCCATGTATGGGGGAATTCATATGATGCATCCTAATTGAGCCTACAAATTTTGATTTCTCTATATAGGTATATTTTTTATGTGAATGATATGATCATTTTGAATCTGGAAGACAATGTTTTCTAGGAGTTTTTAATGATATAAGAAAAAAACTGATTAGTATCAACACAAATTGATTTAGGAATTATGCACTTTGGAATCCATTATGGGGTGTTTGATATGAAGATCAGGTATTACGATGGAATTATACATATCATAATCATTGCATAAATCATATTTCTCATATTTCAAAGCACATCCAAATCTGCTGATGGATGTGGTAGGGAGATGAACCCATATGTAAGTATGGATCCCACTGGTTCAAGTATTGGATACATAGATGGACATGCACCAAAGAAGTTAACAATTAGAGATTAATACATAATAATACAACATATATATACTCTATTGATAGGACAACGAGATATCATAGTTTAGTTGGGGTATGCCTGAATATGTCCATTGGAAAATGATATCATGTCCCAGGATGCCTTCCTGACTTGCCTTGATTTTTTTCCAGACATATATGGGGTGCTTTCTTAGTATGTTTGAGGATGCCTGGACACATCCTGGTTTCCTAATAGACATGTCCAATAAGAATGACATGAATTTATTGACTTATATAGAGGAGATAACATGATATGAATGGAATTCTAGGAGGGTGACACATGGCTATGATGGAATTCCTAAAGAAAATCTATTGACCTGGACGACATGCTTGATGGAAATCGCATGATATATATGACAAATTCAGTGGGTCTATCCTGATCTAGATGAATTTTTTAGAGGAAATCATGTGATTTAGATGACATGTCTAGAGGGTTCCATATATATGAATGACATGTCCAAAGGGCATCACATGATCAACCAAAATTTTTTGGAGGGTGTCACATGACATGGGTGGAATTTCAAAACTAATATGCAAGATAAGGGTGAAATTTCCTAATTCTTCCATAATAATTTGTTCATATGTCAAAAAGGAGCATGAATAACATGTTTGATATGTATTGAGGGCTTCGATAACCATGGGTGACATGTCGTAGTGATGCTGCATTACTTGGGTGACATGCCTAGAGGACATCGTGAAACCTAGGTGACATGTCATAGTGCACCCATAGGACATGTGTTGGTCATTTGAAGCATGGAATGATTGGTATACCCATATTCACTGAATTATTCCATATTTTCAATTATATATTGTATATGTGCCTCATAGTTAGTAAATAATTGTCTTATTTATTTTCACATGACCTGATCAACATTTAGACACACATTCACATGATCTAGTTGACCTACAAGAATTCCATCACATGATCTATAGGGTGATCACGTGAAAACAAAATTCATGATGCATGATCCCTCGTCTCATTCCCAGAATTTTACCTAAGGTAAGACCCTTGTGATCATGTTATATTTCTCTCTAATAATTCATCTATTATTCCATCATAGAGTAGCCTCTTTCATGTGTGTGTTCTTTGTGATGAGGGGGAGGGATTTATAGTTCTAGAGACTCTATATATATACCACCATGCATAGCGCGTATATCTAAAATATGTTATGAAGGTAGTTGAGGGATTTATGCCTCACATGCATTTCATCATCTTTCTATGGGTCAGGAAAAGCATTACATGAAAATACCCAACTACCAGAATGTTCCACAATCACCTTGTTTAATTGAAACTATACGATCAAATGGATTTATCATAATCATTTTTAAATGTCAGTAGGAATTTATACCATTGAGACTATATGTTAGATAAAATTATCAAGTTATGGACTTCTATGAAAAGGCTCAAGTGTTGTTTATGGAGATCGTCTAGGGGTATTTCACACGTCTAAAATGGCTTGTCAGATACTATTCATGATATCAATATGAATTGTTAGGGTCCACTAGTGACATCATAATGGCCTGTATCTAGGGTTTATTATGAGACTCATATGGCTTCTCAAAGGGACTTCCCATTATCAATGGTGATCACCTGGGTTGCATAACCCGTTCTATGGGAATTTAAATTCATCCTCCTTTTATGAGAGTCATATTATTTTCCCATTTTTTCTTACCTATTATTTTACAAGGTTAGAGGATCTCATATAATCATATGATAATTTTCATGGATAACCACTCTTCATGATTGTAATGTTTCATGTGATTGGTTCTTGATTTTATGGTGGTGTGCAAGATTATTCATGGACATACCATCTTCTTATCTGCAGAGCTTGAAGGGGAATCACAAGATTAAATTTTCATTTTTTATGTACATCAAATTATGATTGTGATACAACAATATTTTCTTACATGAAAAGTTTGAAATATCAGCAGGGGGCTCTATGAGTTCTTACAGATCACTTAATCATGTAACATGAATATCATCAAACCACCCCAACACATAAATCTTACACAATTTTCCACCATTATTTTATAATAGATTTTTATTGATTGTTAGTCATTTTTTGATTTAGAAGTCTCATGAATGGAGGACCACATCTAGAAGCCTGCACAAGATCATAAAAACATTTCTATAAACCCTCAAAAGAGTAAGATAACATATTATTGGGGTTTCACATTATCATAAGATGATCATGCACACTTCTTGATCTATCTCTATGACCTTACATGGTAATTCTATCACATGTCATTATGTAGGTTACACGATCCATATGATCTGGCCACTTAGAATTTTTGATACTTTTTCATTTATTTTGTGGAGATATTAATACCCATGATTCTAGTATTTAAACCATTCTATGTTTAGTGAAGCCCATTTGGTATCCTTCAAAATCTACAATTCAGGAAAGGGGGTTTGTCTCACCATGAAACCATTGTGATCTATATCCCCAAAACATGTGAAGTATACATAAAATATCTGAATCGACTTTTGATATCACTAGAATTAACTACTTATAAATGTAATGGGATACAACACCCTAAATAATTGTAGATGTGTCATCATGTTTATGAATGGATGGAGACATCTCTCACTAACTAAATGGAGGAAACTCCTCTAACAGTGTTCCAAAAATGGAATCCTTATCGTACAGGTGCTCATAAAAAACCCCCACAAAATCCTATATAGATATATTGATAGTGGCATATATTGATATCCATAACAAACCTTGATAAAAAGGGAAAATCATGAAATATTACTAAAGATGAACATAGAACCAAAACCCCTTCCTATATGATGAATGTACCAAATTTTCCCTTCAAAGCAGTGCATACATCTTCCATTTCAACATAAAGGTTACCTTAGAAATATGGAATGGATAATTTTAACACCACACCATCATTGAGTTTACTAACCTAAGATATGAAATGAAGAAAATGAATCATTGTTTCTCTAGTTTTCAAACCAATCCTCAAAGGTTGAAAATATCAAAAATTATTTAATAAAATGACATCCTCTTATACTACACTATAACGAACTAAACCACATAGGCCTGCATATATGGAAAAAACCTACGTGTGACACCATCATCTATCCTCCTATAGGATAGAGGTAGTGAGTAGAATCTAGTAGGAATATCACACACTTTGCATGATTTGGCCTAATGTTCCATTAAATACCCACACACACACAATAACACACACAAACTTCTCCATACACTAGAATAAATATATAATGTTAAACCACTGACGTTATAAATGATTTAATAACATATATCAAGCCTTAGATTTCAAAAATAATTATAGAATATGTGGAAAAGTACAAATACGTTCCCAATAAAACTGTAAAAGAGACAAACCTATTAACAACATGGTGAAGGATACCAAAAAGAAACCCCTTGATCCATATTACATCCCCCTAGAATAATTATGATTCAACTAAGATCCACCTAAACTTTGGTCCACCTAAGATAGTATTGAAAAGGCACATGATCTATGTAAAACAAGAGAAGTGTGGGAAGAGACGATATTGGTGTTTTTATAAACATACACATTAAGCACCCCAAAATCCAAAAAAATAAAGAATCAATAGAGTTGTAATATCATCATCATAATGAAATTACAATAAAAATACAATACATAATAATAAAAATAATAACCATTAAATGACCAATATATATACTATGTATCAAGGTGAGGTATTGGCCTTACTACCAGCCTAGTATTCTATTGGTGGATAGAAAGTAACAGTCATCATGGAGAACTCACGACATGAGATATTCTACCACTGATGAAACTCATCCACGCTGTCTCAATCCTCGAGTATTGTTATGCTGATGGAATTCATGCAATAGAACATGCTCTTCATGTCATTATACGAAGATTCATGATGTAACTATTATTCATTTTATGAGATAGTCACTTGATCAAACTATAACCATAATGAAGACAACAGATTTAATTACTAAGATAATGGATCACACCCATGGAAAATGGGTATAATGAACCTTAATTTGAATCACCCTTGGAGTTTTCGATCATACATATGTCTAGGTTAGACATGATGACTTATAAATCCCCATATAGGGGAGAAGAGAATTGTGGTGGATCAACCCCTAGGCCTCAGAGATGGATTCTGAAAATCCACCCAAGAAAAATCCCTTATAGGGGATCACATCCTATTAACATGTAATGAATCCTCATAGTACCCTCAATGGGATATTCAAATAGACCATACTTTACAGAATGTTTTTTACACTATAATGGTTTAAGGGAACTCATTCGGACTATCAATAGAGCTGAAACAAGATGAATAAAGTCTCTATCAATCTCTTTATGAAGTACATGACTCGTCCCATTGACTACATGTTGGGTATCACTAAGTATATAATTAACCATGTCTCATTGTGTCACAAAGAATGCATTTCTACAAATAAATGATGTGTTAATCAAACACATGACATATAGATAATTTTATTCCACTTGGGGTGTCTTCTATCAAAAACCATGTATTATAGCCCATTCATGTGTACCTAGTGAGTTACCATGAATAATGGTAATGTTTTATTATTTTGTGAGTAGGTGTAATCTAAGTTATAAAGCTTATATAGGTTGTGTCAAAACATTATGTGGGGTTTCTTTCTAATAATGTGTACTTCCAAAAATACATGGAATATTCCCTGACACATATGGAGTGTGGGGTCACATGGCTACCTAAGGTTCTGATCATTGTAATATCCATGCTATTCACCAGGGGTTAAATGGTGTGTGAATCTCCATACATCACATATATTGCAACATGAATACCTATGAGTAGAGACCCTATGCATACTATGAGATATTCAAGGGGTCACAAAACATGTGACTAAATCCCAAAGTGTGTTATAGTTAACTCAACAAATAAACCTTGGCCACCACATAGAGTGAACAACACATCATGCGTTCTAATAAGATACACAAAGAAATGTTTTAGATGATTTATATTTTCTAACTCTTCACATGTCTTTGATCACACCTCCATTTCATTCTCTTTTTCCAAAAATAATACCTATAATACATTTTTGTGGGAAAGAGAAAGATTATCTATTCTGATTGGCATTATTTTATCCACCCCCTTAAACATGGGAATCACCTCTATAACACCCCAAGGCATTAAAATATTTTTATTTTAGAATAAATATTATAATGTACCTCTTTATATGCAACACCATGTTAATATACACTACCCACCACACTGAGTTATCTTGGGTTACACGGAATACTTGGTTTTACCACCTTTTAATGGTGCACATATTTTAAAACTAAATTTTGGAAATTTTATAAATATAATTTGTCGAAATAAAATTTATTTTTGTATTCATGATGTCATAATTACCTTAATGTAATTTTTTGGTATTTTAAGAGAAGACTAATGTTTTATGGAATAGTGAAAACACTACATTTGAGTTAGAAAATGCCCTTTCCTTTAAATAATTATTAATGTTCAATTATATTATAAATTGGTTTAAACATCAAAATAGATAAATTTTACCAATATTAATCCAATTTATGTCATTGGAATTGGCTTATATTTAAATTATATGTAAAAACTTATTGATCTTTTGAACGTTTATACTTAAAACCCCGTTTTCTCTCTACATATGTGAGATTAAAATTATTCTTAATTTTTCCACATCTATGGTAAAAATAATTTAAAAACAGACAAAAACGGTTGTAATTAGTTCAATATTTTTTGTACAATAAGATCATCTTAATTTTTTAACCAAAAATATTAGTGAATGTGATTAAAATTAATTATGGTGATTAATGAAATATCAATCATAATAAGAAACTAAACCTTATTCTTCATGTACCAAATGACTTGGAAACTTGTCAAAAAGAAATTGGATGCCAATAATTATACCACATACCCACTTGGATATAAGTTAACGGGTTATTTAGATATTATGAAATGGATGTTCCCTAGATAAATTGTTAAGGAAAAAAGACGAAAAGGGAACATTCCTTAACTTTAACATTTATAAAACATTGAGATATGTATTGAAATGTTATTTTTACTCATAAATAACTATTTGAAATATAAATGTGTTATTATAATCATAATAATTAACCATTAATTTTTATATATCGTTTAGTTACTCCTAATGCTTAATAATCATTAATGTAGTGGTTATTTAGTTAATTACCAACTAAAATAAATGAAGATATAAATATTAAAAGTGAAGGGAATTTATTAAATTATTATATTTGTTTATTATTTTCGATGTATATATTATGACAAAAAACATATAACATAAAATATTTTTATTAAAAATTAGTTTTGATATTATAAAATTAAAATTAAATAAATAATTTCAAAATTGACATTATTTATATCTTACTATAAATTATATTTTATTAAATGATTTGAAATTAATAAAAATACTATATTTTGAAAAAACATTTCTAAGTGTTATTAAGTATTAAATATGGTCTATTAATGGGCCAATTGATCTTTTATAGTTAACATATTGACTGATATATTGTAAAAACATTGTTAACACGTTCCGTGTTTAGGTACTGTTTTAGCACGTCACATGCATTTGTTTTAAAATTAATTTCTAAAAGACATGAGATATTTATTTTATAAATTATATTAAATATTATTAATAAATTTCCTCAATAGTTTCTAATAAATTTAATTTAATTTTATTATTAATGGTTAAATTACATAGTTTAGAAAAAAAGCTTCTTTAATAAAGATGAAATTGATAAAGACGAGAAATATTAGTGGTTAAGAGACCAAATTATTAGAATTACCATATATTAGTGTGGGGAGGTTGTAAAATACCATGATTAATTTTTACTCCATTATTATTCTATTTTGAAAAAATTTATGGTAATTTGGACTTACCATTAATGAATACCTTTTGGTATTTTACATGAGTGTCACTCCCCGTACACTGTAAAAAGGCAAGCACTCTGCCCCTTGATCACACCCATCAAACCACTTAGGTTCAGCCAATATATAGATATATATATTCCCAAAATCAATCCACTAGAACTGAAATCATATATTTGGGAATAAATCCTTCCACAATGGCCTTTGATATAAACTAAAAGGATTTACCAAAACTTAAGGTAACATTTTCTAATGATCTCTTTTCAAACATTTTCATCTCCTCTCCCTATCATTTTCTAATTCCAGGATTATAGAATTAAAAAATTATCCAAAATATACTAGGATGTTTTTATTGTAATTTATTCTTATACATACACACACCTCTATTTATTTGGAACTGAAAATATTATTTCTATGTACGGAGAACAATAACCTCACGAAATAATGAGTGTTCATTTTTCCTTTAACACCTATCATGGTGGACAATGTGGTGGAAAATATTTTTATATATGAAATTGATGATACATATTATGTATTTTTTAATCATTAATTATTATTTATAATATACATTTTTTTCTTCTATTTTGTGTAAATACAATAATTTTGTTGGGGGTAGTGGGGACTACCTCCCCCTCAACGTGATGTGACTCATTCATGTCCCACATGGAATGTATAAAGGATTGCCTCAAAATTCCCTTGTAACATATATGACATATATATTATTCTAGAATTATAATATACATGTATCTTTTACTTTTAATTCTTTTAATATAACAATGAAATCAAAGTAGTATTCTTGGGTACGTACGACCTACCATCTTCATGAAAGGTATACTTCATTTTTTATCACCAAACATTGTAGACAAATCATAATAATTATATACAAACTATAAAATATAATTATGTAATGACTTACATTATAGATATGATGAATTTATTATCTATTCAATTGATGGATCAAATAACAAGTGAAAACCTACTTGTCAAACAAGTCAATTAACACCCTAAGTAGTGAAAATATTGATAAATTGATTACAAATTGATAATAAGACATTATAAAAAGATAATAAATAATATTATAAAAATTTTAATGGTTATGATATAATATTGTTACATATTTTAATCTAATATACAGTATTATAAATACTACGCAAAAAATGAAGCTTAAGGTAGGGGATTTTGTATCAATTTACATTCAACTTAGACTTATTTTTGTTATGCACCAATACACATTTATTTTTTGAATATAATTCCCTTTGACATGATATATCATGAATAAATTATTATAATGATATTATACGTTTCATTTAATTATAGGTAATTGTGATTTAAATGTTTCAAAGTGGTATGAGACACTTTGGACTGTTTAAAGATGAATTTCCCTTAAGAATGTTATAATGTCAATAACCGAAGTTTTTTATTATCCACCTATGAGATATTTTCAATAAATCCTAATTATTTAATAAATATGGTTATTTGATGAAGAAAATAATTCATTTGATATATGAATAATTATTTTGATAGTTACAACAAAGGTGATGCCTAGTTATAGCTGGCCCCTTGATGCGTCAGTGGTATCGTGAGAAGAATCATTTGGCCAAATTAGATGGGGTTTTACTCGAAATACTGTAATCCATCTTGTGAATGGTCTTTAATGTAAATGTAACATTTTACTAGAAAATATAAAATCCCATAATTAATAATTTACCTCATTTAGATTCAGTTATTATCTATCCATGGGATTTTTCATTGAGATATATATGGATACATTTTATTCTCTGTTTGTTGATTTAGATGGATTGAGTTTATGTTTCTTACCTTTCCATATTGACATTTCCTTATCTAGTTATTTGAATGGAATGTGTTATCAGTTATTTTCCTTTAAATATTAATTTTTTTCCTATTTGTTTATTATTTCTTCTATATTACTTACCCTTAATGAGAATTTTAGTTCACCATTATTACGATTCATTTCCCAAGGTTAAGAAGATGAAATATTTGAATAAGTGTTCATAGATGTTGTTTATTTCTTTTTATTATGTATCATTTTTATATTTAATATTTACCAATGTATTATGTGTATCATGTATGTAATATGGCCTTCTAGGATTTCTAAAAATATTGGCCTTTTAGGATTTGATTCCTTGAAATCATGAAAATTTAATAAAACAATGCACCAGATCTAGGTTTTTATCATGGATTTATAGTTAGAATCATGTAATTTTTTGCAGTAACCATGGAAACATGATTTATAAAATATATATTTTGGATAAAACCCTAAGATAGACATTGAATATAATTATAGAATAATATCTTAGAATTTCTGTAAGGCATGAATTATGTAGGTACTCCTAGTAATATATCCCTATTTTGATAGTACTAGTGGATATATTTTTATAATAGATATAACCAGGACTATGAAATCCAAAAAGGTGTTCCGAGCCCCACTTGGGGTAACATGGTACAAGAAAATGACCCTTACTGTTCACCTAGTTTGATATTTCTAGTGGATTATCATAGGATAAAACAAATTGTCTATACCTATAATTTTTAAGGATTTGAATGAAAATATATCCCCAATGTAACCAATTTTTATGATTCTAGGATTCATGAGTCTTAAATTTATGTAATTTTATATTCCATATTAAGAATTATACATTATGATTTTATCATCTAATCTAGTATATTCCATTTCATATTAATATCTCTTAGAAAAAGGAATCTGAAATCCACCAATACATGTGATCTAAATAGTAAGAAGAATCGAATCTTTCATGGTGTTAAGACAAAATATTGAACGAAAATAAACTCTCATATATTCTCATCATATGAGTAAATAGTATAATGTGAGAATGATAAAGGTAAAAATTATCCAAGTCCTATGTATTTGAAGGGAATCAAGATAAGAAGAGTACGAGAGAGAAAAACATCGATGACGGGAAGAAGGGGAAAATATACTTTCCCACATGTGATAGTTGCAGAAAGAAAAACCATAGAACTTGCATAAAATAAATTGGAGTTTTCTCCATGTACAGAAGGAAATGACTTTATGCTTTTGATTTCAAGTGTAAGAAAAAGCTTTCCAATGTACAATGCTTCCACCAATGAGATGGGACACTATGTAAATCATTTCTTAAGCGTCAAAGGAATACACCCCAAATGATTCTATTAGATAATGATCATGCTATGATACAACCGCAAATGAAGAAGAATGATTAGTATTCCGACTAAAGTATTATGATATTTAAATATTTTATCAATAATAAACTAGTTATAATAATTATAGAATATGTGTGTATTGTACTAGAAGAACATTTCATAAGGATATAAGATCATAATTTTAATGGTATTGATATAATTTATTCCGTAAAAAGATAATTTTATTTTAAAAACACATGATTTATGGAAATACATCCCTTAATATATTCTCCATTATGAGATAATGATGAAGAAATGATTAATTTGGTCATGTTTCAACTACATCGCAACTAATTAATGACTTTCTGACAAGTGGCATATGCTATCATTGATGGTGTTTATAACACTCTTAGATTTATGGAATATATCCAATAACATGTGTGTTACATATGAATAAGGAAGTATTCATGTTTACATTGTGTTTTTATGATTACTTGAGTTATTAACATATCTCAAGAGGATACATGATTATGTTATTTACATGTTTGCAATGTTAAAATTGAGATTTGATTAATGTTGATTAAACACTAATGAAATGTTCATTTTTCTAATCTAGTGACCATCTTTAAAAAGTGTGGGATAAAAATATTTTGTTATGGTTAACCATTTATGAAATGGTTTTTTATCATTGAGTATGGTTTTAGAGATTAATTTATTACAACACTATACGATGAATATTGTTCGATGAGATAAAGTAGAAATATTTATAGGAATGAGAAAAGGAAAAGAATTTAAAAACATACCAAGTAAGAATATATAATTATATTATCATAGAATAAAATAATTCATTATATCTCTGAAAAATTATATTAAAACCAATAATGTTTTCATAGTACATTTATTTTTTGATGAATAAAATGTTCCCTTAGATCATCACGGATTTAAGAATTTCAATTGTTAACTTCCTCCTAACCATTTTCTCTAACACTCTCCATGAGAACTTGATTCATAGCGTTTTCCTATATATCGATATTTCCATTTCCCACAAATTTTCTCCTACTAGATAACCTTATTATGTGGAAATTTTACTTTCCTTTATCTCCTATTAATAATTTTTGTTGTTAACAATATTTATGATTTGGGACTTTAAATAATATTATTTTCAAAAATCAATTCCTTGATTACTAAGATCTAGTTTAAATTGTGAGGTAGTAATTTAATTAATTTTGGATAATGTAACAACACAAGACATTAAAATTTTTTTTATTTTATCATAAATATTATTTTTCCCTCTAAATACGCTACACTATTTCAATCTTAGGCTACCCACCACATTGAGTTTTCTTTCATTACACACAAGAATAGTTTTTATCATCATTTAATTGTGAAAATACTTTAAAAAATAAATTTTGAATATTTTATAAATATTTTTTTAAAAAAAAACTTCATTTTATAATTCTACATGTCAAAATTATCATATGGTGCATTTTTGGTATTTTTCTAAGAAGTTTCATTTTTTGATGAAAATTAAAAAATACTCTAGTTTAGTTAAAAATGACTTTTCGTTTGAATAATTATTATTATTAAATTATATTTTAAATAGTTTTTAAAGTTAAAATAAATTAATAATTCATATATTAATCAAATTTAAGTTATTTTAGTTGTTTTAATATTCAAATTATAAATATAAACTTATTTAACTTTTGAACATTTATACTTTAAAACCCCATTTTCTCGCCATGTGTTCATGATTAGGTTCAATCTTAATTTTCCATCTTATGTGATTTATGGAAGAACCTGGTTCATATTCATGAGGTACGGGTTTCTTCTTTTCTCTTTTCATTATGTTTTTTTGAGAAAATAAGGAAAATGGTGGGGGATCCTAAATTTTGTGACTACACTCCGTGTACTTTTCAACATGCCATGTATTTGGCCGTGTGGAAGGAGTACACAGGGCGTGTAGGCCGGTCGACGATGATGGGTGTAAAAATCGAATACACACTGTGTAGTGGGAATTTACATGCCGTGTAGTCAGTCGGCAGGCAAATAGTAAGCCGGTGGAAGCTGAGCGATAGTCCACAATGTGTAATCATGAATAAACATTGTGTAATCATGTCTATAGATGAATAGTGTCGCGGTGTAAAGAAGTCGTTGGAGGAATAGTTAAAAATGAAAAGTATATGCCGTGTACTCAATAGTACATGTCGTGTAGTCTTTTTTTTTCATTTAAAATGGGCAGTAGCCTCCCCTGTTCTAAGGGAAGGCATAGAACCGAAGGAGAGCTCGAGAGGACTGCCATAACATTGGAGATCACCTGATCAAGCACTGGGAATCCGATTCCGCCTCTTTTGATCTTGTTGGAACTGTACACGTAAGCCTTCCCCTCTCCTTGAACCGTTCATACCAATTATTTTCCGAGGGGAGTTTATTTACATGTGAACGAGATTTCTTTTACCTAAAATCTACGTCGTTATTGGGTGTTTCGAGCATCGTCGTTCACCTATAACGATCAGGGGCGATCAAGGTAGGTGGTCGCATGTTTAAATTCTAACTACTGTGCATTTTTGTGTACTATTGTGCTACGAACCCATGTTGGGGTGTCGTGTGGCTGAGGCCTTGGCTACTTTAAATAACTAGAATTGCATAGGTAATTTGATGAAATTGTAAAACTACTGTTTGGGATCGCTTCTTGGATCCAGGACCACACCAGGGGTGTGTTCCTCTGTTTAGAAGTTTGTCCAGGTTACCAGAGGGTATACCGTAAATTTTAGAATGTCTTAAATTACCAAGAGAGGAATTGTATATAAATTTCTTTTTTATATGTTATGAATGGCCCGGTTACATGTTTAGGATGAGGAAAGTGTTATGATTAGCCTATGGGAATTGCTCTATTCAGCCTGAGGGAAACTTCTTTCATGCCTGTGGGCATTAGATTATGTGCCTCGGGGGGACACTTTGTACGCCTGAGGGAAATATCTGTTATTCCTGTGGGCAACTACCTGCGGGTTGTGACTCTGATTACCTGAGGGTAAGGTTTGTATGTCTGAGGATAGTGTTATCATTAAATGTTCACTATGGTGATTTTTATCTGTTATACCTGACAAGTTAAAGCAAAATCTTGGCATGGTTAAATTAATATTAAAATGGCAATATAACTGGTAAAGTTAGTTACTTTTGAGTACTTTATAGTTTATTGCATTTATTACTGCACACTGCTGTTGCACATTTACACTGACAGTTGGGCACAGACCTTTGGTGGGTTCCTACTGGGATTCATTTCTACCACCCTATTTGGGTCATTTCTTCACCCCAAACAGACTTTATTTCTACAGGTATGGATAAGGGCAACAGTCCCTATATAGGTACATGAGTGTTGCTGAGGTGTAGGGGAGCATGGGACCGAGCTTAGGCTCGTGATGCTGCCGGCTGTTCTGTATTGTTCTGATGTACTTGTACTTTCCATTGTATCGTATTGTACTGTTGTGTAACATGTTCTAGTTGTTTTCATAGAATAGTGACATGTTGTATCTTGATATATATATATATGACTTCTGGTTCTTTTTACTGCAGTTGTTCATTCCAGTTATGTATGTTTTACTTCTTCTGTTGTTGTTGTATGTTTGTTCTTGTATTCTGTTGCGCTATAGTTTGACAATTGAGGGCATAGTTTCCCCACTATCAGATCTGGGCCCTCACTTCTAGTCGGTAGCCTTTGGAATTTAGGGAAATTCGCTTGAGGTCATGTGACCAACCGGTTTTGGGCACCCGTGGAGTGGAACCCAGATCCAGGATGTTACAAAGTGGTATCAGAGGTTGTACTTTTCTTTGACATACTATTTGGAGCCTTAGTCAGGGATAGGATGGAAATGGTAGTTGGTAATAAGCTATTCCTAGGATTAGCTAACCCATGTACAGGGAAAATCCAATTTACCTCGGGTTTCAATTTTATTGATTTTTCAATTTACATTTGTTCTGATTTTCACTTTTGGGTGACACACTTGTGATTGTGCTCTTTATATATTATCCATGGGTTTTATTTATTTGCAACCCAATGAGATGACGATATTCCATCCCATGCATTATTTATGCACATGCTAGAAATCACATTCCATGCATAGTCACATGCCATGAAGGCGCATGAGAAATTTCATGTTGTTGTGATAGTTGTTGTGCTAGAAAAGCATTTTGTTGTGATAGCTGCTTTGATAAATACCTGTTATGTGATTGGGTATTTTTCGGTGATCCTGTTGATATGATGGATGTCAAACATTGGATTTTGGGGAGTATGGCCCCGCAATAACTGGAATTTGGGGGATCATTGACTTGTTTACTTTTGTATAACATGTATAAGATGTCAAACATTGATTCGCGGGGAGTATGGGCCCTCACAGAATGGAATTTGTCACTTAGGTGTTTTTTTTTCAGTATTTTCTGGGTTCCAGAGTAGTATCTGAGGATTACTGTCCGGAAAACCCAGGATACATGACGTGTAGTTCTATGGACACACGCCGTGTGTTCTTCTGTTCGAGAAGAAATGATAAATTTTTAGTACACACCGTGTACCCTCAGTACACGCCGTGTAGTCTCATCCCATGTCATAGACCATGTGGGCAGGGACATGAGGTAGGGAAAGGCTTAGGAAAAACACTCCATGTACCAGATGCACACGTCGTGTAGAGTTGACCTAGAGTCCACCCATGTAACTAAAGACACAGACAGAGGAGACATTGAGACATACACGCCGTGTCCACCTTGGAACACGCCGTGTAGTCTGACCTGGGGACCCGGCCGTGTAGATAACAAACACGGGTCAGTATTACATATTCTTGAACACGCCGTGCACCTGAGGGACTTGTCGTGTAGTGCTTACCGGTGGGAGACCATGAGGACTTAGCTGTGTGGCTAGGGAAACAGGGTGGCGTACACACCGTGTGCGGGTGTCACACGCCATGTGGTGTGATCCAAGTAGCCGGTCGTGTAACTAACGACACAGAAAGATGGAAATTCAACCATACATGCTGTGTAGATTCCATAAACATCATGTATATTCCATACACTCCATGTATATTTGTTAAAAGTGAGTCGTGTGGAATAGCCGTGTAGAAGGACTCGGGCAGGGAAGGAGGATTCAGGTACACGCCATGTATTTAGAAGGGACGTCGTGTGTTCGGGGTGTTACATGGCCATTTTAAGCTAGGGTACATGCCCAGGTGAATGGATTGCGAGAAAACGCCATGTAGTTTTATACATTCCATTTAGACAAGTTATTAAAATTTTGAAAACTTTCCTTCTCCATCTCGTTGTTTTAGGTCTTTGATAATCTTGATCTAAGGTGCGTGTTTGACCTTATAGGGTCATGACACCGAGATTACCACGTGTTGTTCACCAAGAGAGCGGAAATGATTATACTCCGTAGATGGTAGGCCATGGGCTACTAGTGGATCCTCCAGCAGAGCCATATGTGGCTCCAGCCGTCATACCGGACATAGGTACGGATGCGCAGTTCCTTGAAGGATTCATGTGGTTCATGTAGACCTTTCAGGGAGCACCGCCAGCTGCCACATCTTTGGAAGAGCTGACACGTATCTTCCAGCAGCAACATCCGCCTACGTTTTCAAAGGATGGCAAACCACATGCTGCATAGTCTTGGCTGGATTTATTGTAGACTCTTTTCGAGAATCTTGAGATGCCTCCAGGGTTGAGGGTCTCGCTCGCGACTTATATGTTGTTTGATTCCACCAAGAGGTGGTGGGACGTTAACACCCAGTTAGAGCATCATAGAGACATGTCATGGGATGATTTTCAGACATATTTCTATGAATTCTTCTTTCCAGAGACATTGAGGTCAGATAGAGCTCGAGAGTTTATGAATCTGTAGTAGGGGGCTATGTCGGTGATGGATTATTCTGCTCATTTCACTGAGATTCAGAATTTTTCACCCGTTCTAGTGGGTGATGAGACATTGAGGGCTAGACGCTTTGAGGATGGTATTTGATATGACATCCGCACACTGGTGAATTTTTTCACGTTGCCTATCATGAATGCTATTGTGAACCAGGCACTGATTTCCGAGTAGAAACTGCGGGAAGCTTGTGTTGTGGGGTATGGCGGTTCGACACCAGTTTTTGGAACTATTTCTACCAGTAAGAGGAAGAGACAAATGGACTTCTCTCACGGTCGCAGTACCAGCTAGAAGAAAGTTTTATGTGGCCAGTTCATGTGATAAAAGTGTGGTAAGGAGGTGCACAAGAGACCATAGTGTCCACGTGACCCAGTGGAATGTCGAGCTTGTGGTAATATGGGTCATCTAAAGCACTTTTGTAGGGAATTTCTACTAGTGTATAGTGAGAGGGGTTCTGTATAGACTCAACGTGTAGGAGAAGGACTAGAAG
Organism: Viscum album; assembly: GCA_963277665.1. Taxonomy (NCBI): domain Eukaryota; kingdom Viridiplantae; phylum Streptophyta; class Magnoliopsida; order Santalales; family Viscaceae; genus Viscum; species Viscum album. Next base: position 719,574,492 of record OY728128.1, read on the forward strand.
CTTCTTACCAGTCAGGAAGCTAGAACACGTCAGGGCGTGCAAGAAAATATGGTGGTCGTGGACATGGTAGCCAGGCACCAAGATCTCTAAGGCAGTAGGGCAGGTCAGCTCAGTGTATCCAGGCTGTGTTGCAGGGTTGCGGCAATAGGAAGATATATTCAGTGCAATAGACCCAACAGCAGTAGGATCCCAGACCTTCTACTGTCAGAGGTACTATTCTAGTAGCTTTTGTCTTATCTTCAGTACTTTTCGATATGGGTGCTACACATAGCTTTGTATCTGTGCCTATTGTGGATATACTTGGGCTCTGTGTTTCTTCTTCATCTGATGTTATGACTCTAGATAATCCGTTGGGGATTGGAAAGGTTGGTGTGCGTTAGTGCTGGGAGTTCCCCCTTGAGGTTGGTGGGTGTCACTTCCTTTGATAACTCTATGTCTTGGAGATGACGAGCTATGATTTCATTCTCGGGATGGACTGGTTTGTTCCCTTTCAAGCCTTTTTAGATTCCTATCATCGCAGGGTGCATTTCACATCACCAGAGGTAGATATTTTCTATACAAAGGAGAGTGGGATGTTCAGGCGAGTCGAGCTAGACCAGAGCATCGTGGGTGAGGGGGAGTCACATCCCAGATTAAGAGTTTATATCTGGATGACCAAGTAACTTTCCAGAAGGACTTCCCTCCAGTGTTTTATCATTTCAGTGATGTCTTCCCAGATGACTTTTCAGGTCTACGTCAAGAGCGTGAGGTGGATTTCTCTATTGGGCTTGTTCCAGGAGCGGCACGGGTGTCCATTTCTCCTTATAGGATGTCTACACCTGTGTTACAAGAGATCATGAGATAGTTAGAGGAGTTAAAATCAAAGGGTTTTATCCGACCTAGTACTTCACCTTGGGGTTCTTCAGTCCTTTGTATGGAGAAGGAAGATGGTACCCTCAGACTCTGTGTGGATTATCGGAAGCTGAACCAGTTGATAGACAAGAACCGATATCCCTTACCATGGATTGATGAATCTTTTGATCAACTTCGACGTGCACGAGTGTTCTAGATGATTGCCTTGAGATCAGGATATCATCAGCTATGCGTGAGACCATCATACAGACCACTTATAGCCTTTCGAAGTAGGTACTGTCTATATGAGTAATTGGTTATGCCATTCGGACTCACGAACGCACTAGCAGTTTTCATGGCTCTGATGAATCGTGTGTTCCACCCTTATCTGGATTATTTTGTGGTAGTATTCATGGACGATATCTTGGTTTACTCTCACACTCGACATGACCATTCCACAAAACGTGAGATTGTATTGATTACACTGAGATAACATCGGCTATATGCTAAGCTCTCAAAGTTCCACTTCTGGATGGACCAGATTCACTTCCCGGGTCATATCATTTTAGAGGCAGGGGTTGCAGTAGACCCAGAGAAGGTGAGAATAGTAGTTTCCTGGGATCATCCTAAGAACGTGTTTGAGATATGAAGTTTCTTGGGGCTTGCTGGTTACTACAGGTGTTTTATACAAGACTTCTCCCGTTTAGCAGCACCACTGACGGGTTTCACTAAGAAGGGTGTGAAGTTCATTTGGTCAGAAGCATGCGAGACAGCCTTCTAGGAGCTGATGGGAAAGGTGACATCAGCACTAACAATGATACTTCCAGAGAAAAGAAAGAGATATACAGTTTACTGTGATGCATCAGTTTTTGGGCTGGGAGCTGTGTTGATGCAGGGTGATCGAGTTGTTGCATACGGGTCTCAACAGTTTAGGCCACATGAGAGGAATTACCCAACACATGATCTCTTGTTAGTTGTAGTTGTTTGTGTGTTACGATGTAGGAGACATTGTCTCTTGGGAGTGCATTTTGTGTTTTTCACCGACCACAAAATTCTCAAGAATATCTTTACTCAGCATGACTTGAATCTGAGGCAGCAAAGGTGGGTTTAATACCTTCAGTCCATCGATTTTGAGCTTTCCTATACACCTGGTAAGGGTAATGTAGTTGCAGATTCACTGAGCAGGAAGACTCAGACACAACCGGTTCATGAGGCCAGTGGTGAGTGGAAGCTTATAGATTTGTTCTATGAGATGTATTTATAGGTGCACTACAGTGTGGGGAAAACCTATCTTTCATCTTTAGCTATGAATTCTACTCTCCTGGATAGAGTGAGGATTAGAAATCTATCTGATTCTGAAGGCCTAGTTCTACGAGAGTCGGTGGAAAATGAGGATCCTCCTCCTGGGTTAACGATAGGCGGTGATGAGGTACTGTGTTACCAGGGAGGAGTGTGGGTTCCAGGGGATAGATGTGAGGAGTTGATGTAGGAGTTTCATGCTTCAGCTTGGGCAGTTCATCCCAGAGTTACCAAGATGTACCGTGACATGAGACGTAGTACTGGTGGCCAGGTATAAAGAGAGAAGTAGATTGTTTTGTTATGAGATTTTCCACCTGTTAGTAGGTAAAGGTAGAGCATCATAGGACAGCTGGACTATTATAACAGTTACCCATTCTAGAATGGAAATGGGATGACGTCGTGATGGACATCGTGACTGGGCTGCCAAGGTCACCTCGAGGCAATGATGTAGTGTGGGTTGTTGTGGACAGACTCACGAAGGTAACTCACTTTTTTCCGATCAAGGAGACCTTCAGTGTTGAATAGCTCACAAATTTGTATAGCTAAGAGGTTGTACATCTTTATGGGGTCCCTCGTTCTATCATTTCAGATAGGGATTCATGTTTAACATCTCATTTCAGGCAGAGTTTTTAGAGGGCACTAGGTACACCGGTGCTTCAGAGTACGGATTACCACCCTCAAATTGATAGTCAGTCAGAGCGTACGATACAGGTGCTAGAGGACATGTTGGGTGCATGTTTTCTAGACATTGGTGGGTCCTGGGAGAAACATATACCCCTAGTCGAGTTTCCCTATAAGAATAGTTTTCATGAAACTATTGGGTTGGCACATTACAAGGATTTATATGGTAGGCCATGCTGATCACCTTTTTTCTAGGTGGAGGCAGGTGAGGTAGCTTTACAGGGACCACGTCTTATGCAGAAGACTTCTGAGCAGGTCCAGTTGATTCAGAAGCGGATGCCTACTGCATAGTCGCATTAGACATATTACATTGATCGCCGCAGAAGACCCTTAGAGTTCGTGATCGGGGATCAGGTTTTCTTGCGTGTTTCACTGAGGTTGGGACACAGGCAGATCAGGAGATAGAGTAAAAATTCACCGCGATATGTGGGGCCATTTTGGGATTTTGTAGAGGGTCGGAACGGATGCCTATTGGTTGCAGTTACCACAGAGGTAATGGGCCATGCATGACGTCTTCCATGTATCTCAGTTGTGCTGCTATCATTCAGACTCGTCTCACATATTTTAGCTAGAGGAGGTTGAGCTTTAAGTAGATGCATCCTTTGAGGAGCATCTGATTCGTATCGTGGATAGGATCACGAAGGTTCTCCGAGTCCAGTTAGTTCCCATTGTATGGGTGCTATGGCAGCATGGCCGAGTGTAGGAAAAAACCTGGGAGTAGGAGACTGGCATACGTGCTCAGTATCCAGAGTTATTCTGAGTGTTATCTTCACTACCCTTGGAAGTGAAATTCAGGGACGAATTTCATTAAGGGGGGAATATTGTAAGAACTAGGTTCTTATTCTTGAGGTACAGGTTTCTTCTTTTCTCTTTTCCTTATGTGTTTTTGAGAAAATAAGGAAAATGGGGGGAAATCATAAATTTTGTGACTACACGCCGTGTACTTTTCCACACGACATGTACTTTGGCCAATTGGAATGAGTACACAGGGCGTGTAGGCCAGTCCATAATGATGGGTGTAAAACCCAACACTAATAGAATTGGGACCTATACCAACACTTATTTCCCAATGGTTTAAAAAACATGTTTGGATAAAGACCTTTTACCAATAGTTCTAATAAACCGTTGTTATAAGGTGTTTCATGTTTGGTTTTCCCAACGGTTTTGTTAAACCAATGGGAATGAAAAAATTTTAACACCCAATTTAGGGCTCCTCGCCCCGGACTATACCCGACCTCCGCCTCCCTCCCCCCGACCCCCTCCCTCTCCTCCGGTGGTGTTCCCCTTCCCCACTCGGCTCCCACCCCGACGACGACGTGCCCCCCCCTCAAGGCTCCGGCCGACGTTACCCCATCACATCTCATATACCACTCCTAGTGACATCCCCCTCCCCTTAATCTCCTCCTCCGAAATCCCCCGGCCCCCTCTCCAGTCGTGTCTGAGACCCCCCGTGGCTGAACAGCCCGCAGGACGTCCTCCCTCTCGGCTCCCTCTCCTCCTGCCAGGGTTCTTGATCAGTATTTTTCACATTTATATACTCTTCCAAATATTTGTCTCGGTGAAATATTTTTTGTTATCTTGTAATGGATTTCGTTCTCTAACACTTTTTCAGGTACACAGGATTATAGTGGAAAACACCCCCATGGCATACTGATTTTCCCAGGGAGGTCTCAATTCCCTTTTATTTTAATTTTTTCGATATCCATTCCCACAAACATTAAAAATCGCTTCCATACCACTCTCACCTATATTTCATTCACAGTAGGGACACTACCTAATTTTATGTGTGGAGTGAGTTTCTCACAGTTTCACATGTCATGCACTTTGATTTTTTATTATTCTCACTTTTCTTTGAGACATTTTTCAAAATAATAATAATGATTTAAAGTTGATAATCATTATTCCCTTGTTGCTAAAAAAGTTAAGTGTAAAAGTTCCAAAGACCATGTTTGAGTCCTATTTAGATTTATTTAGAATGATTTGTATGTTTAGGGAATTAATTCAAATTCAAAATACTCGAAAGAATGACTAATTGACCTATTACTTATGATTTATTCCCTTTGTGATTGCCATTTCTTTTATTCTCACTACCCAAGAGGACTCTAATCATTCAATTTCATACTCTTATCTGGGCATATTTCTTGATAGATTCCAAGGGAATGTAAACTGACTAGAACCTGCACTGAGATCTTATCTTAGTGATGACTGATCAAGTATAATACTAAAATGATTTAGAACTCTTTCATAGAAAAGTTTTCCCTAAGACCCACCTGACATCTTTCCATCATTCAACACTTAGTTTCTATTAATGGCCTATTAGAATGAAGCAATTTCAATACTATTTCCCATTATACCCTACTTATTGTACAATGTGTATGGAAATCATTGAACAAGTGTGGTCGGGACATTCAAAGATCATGGGATGCTTCCACTTCCAGAGATGTACGATATGATCACCTGATTATGCGGTTGCGATCCATTTACCATTTGTTGTGTTTCATTAGTAAAATATTCCTTTTCAAAATAAAAAAAAATAAAACAAAGGAAAATTGTTTTGGGTTATTTACTATAAAGGTCCAAAATCACAATTTTATGGACTGATTATTCCCTCAAAGGATTTTCTGTGGTTCGGTGATGGTTATGATATATATCCTTAGAATATATTTTGTGTAGATCACTTTTATATTGTAATCCCATCAGGTGTGAGTGTGAGGAAACATTGGAAGATAGAGGAGCCTTGGGGTCTTCCATGAGATGGAATCGTTTTTTGAAAACATCGTCTGGGAACATTTCGGGAGTATGTTGGAGTCATGAAATAACCACAAGTGTCTCTATGAGATAGCATAAATAAACCAAAGTGTCCTCATGTGTCTCTATACATCGAATCATCCTCGCATGGATTGGCCACCCACCAAATCCTATCAAACCTATCCAAGTATATCCTCTCAATCACATTGTCTAGACTCAACTCTATAGGATTATTCCATGCCTCGATGCACATCTCATCATCCAACTAGAAAAAGAAGACTATTCACCTTATGATTGTCCTAGTCACAAAAGCACACCATGTCGAACCCATATACATTGTATTCTCAATAATCAGGTCAATAACCTCATCAAAATCATGTATTATAACCCATCCCCACTAACCAGGTTCCATCCTAAGCTAAATCACACCAATACTCTTGGAATTTTAATGTGAATTGGTCTGACAATACCCAATACCAACACTAGCATCTCATCCTTCATCTCTTTAGTTGACCTCTTGAATCATTAAATGGAGAAAAACATTTCATAATACATTTTATATACTCAGAGGGACCATACCACTCTAATAACCTACCAAGATTCCAATCCATCCTCATAAGTATTTCCTCATCAAACGCTAGATGTACAATTGCAACACCTATCACTAAAATGTCCAATCCTCTTAGGAATATTTTACATGATCTAAATCCTCATCATTTGTGACATCAATCACATTAAAGCACATAAATGTCAACTGAACCCTGAATTACAGGAATTATTCATGTGGACAGGCCCCATGGAAACATGCTAAGAACTAAAACCATAAATAATAATGCCAAATACTTGCATCATTCTTAAATAGATATCTCAAGTGTAAACATAAAAACCAATAATAATAATACCTCATCCCTTGTATCTAACAAAACCAAACTAAGTTGAAACTTAGGACAAATTGATTATATACAATTCATAAGAAGAGTAATTTTTAACTAGTAGGAATTTACTGTTTGATAGTATCATTTTGAAACATTGATATGTTTCTCCTTTTCTTGCAGGAACATGATTTTTCCCATGGGGCGCTGTGGTACGTATATGTTGGGTGGTGATAGGTATAGTCACAGGTGACATGTATGTTTTAGTTTAGTTTTTATTTTATTTTCATTATCGCATTGGTCACATAGATCATTGAATGCTTTCCATGGACATAGGGTACTTATATTCTGCAAAGGGGGCTCGAAGGAGTTCAGATTGATTCAGTACACCAGCTTTGATCCGAGGTAAGATTCTATGGTTACTACTTGTCTCGCACCTCATCTATTTGAGGCTTTAGTGTTTTTGAATCTATATTATGTTTTCGGTAGGGCGTTGGATCATTTCTTATTGGTTCGGGTGGATTTTGTTCTCCGCTGCCAATCTAAGTAGGGATTTAATGTCATTGGATGGTTTTTCACTAGTTATGTAGTGTCCTTAATGTGTTGTAAGGTTCTTAATATCCTTTGTGTAGTGCGTTGATCCCTCCTCGTTGGTTTCGAGTTTCCAAGTCAAGGGCAAGTTTCCTGTGTGTGCATAGGTATGTAAGTATATGTTTGTGGGTTCCCCCGTTACGTGTATAGTCACCCATGGTTGTGATTATGCACGTATGGGGAGAGGTGTTCTCATGTATATATATATAAATGCATACATATATGAGTTTAGACTGATATATGCATATAAGAATATGTGCAAGGATCCCCTTGCACATGCTCGTGGCCATGCAGGTGTGTGCATAGGGGCTAGGTGTCCTGGCATGTGTGTGAAGGTGCGTATACCGAGTAGAGAAGTAGCAGCTTTTAGTTAGAAAGCTCCAAGAGCTGAAGTGGACAGCTTGGTTCCACCTTGAGGTAGAGTCCCTCTCATAGCCTCTTTAATTTAAGAATGCTTTAAATTGAATTTATCCTCTTTCTTAATTATGATTAGTTATATTGAATTGCATGTCTTGGATAAGTTTTATTTAATATAATTGTTTCATTTGATAAATAAAGTCATGTTTTTATAATAAAACCCCTTCAACAGAGGTACGTTGTCTGTGAAAACTCACAGTGATAGTTTGGGGTATATGATTCTTTTAAGTCATTTCATTTCACTTTAGATGTTGTGTCATTGTGCCGCTCACTACAACCTTCTGATGATCCCTTGTTATAACATATTAAATAGTAGATTTGTTTTATCATGTCTTTTGTGACCTTATCTTATGGAGAAACCTGTTTCAGGTGTTTGCCTAGCCCCCTGGCCACCCCTTTCTGTGTTTACTCAAGCCTATATATCTAAAAACATTGATGGTGTCATTGTTTAACACTTGTCAGGCTTATGGTGCGGCCCACCATAAGCTTCATCTTAACATTGTTTGGGGTGTTTTCTTGGCCTCAATACACATCAAAATTTTTACATAAATGAATTCTTCCATAATATTTTTCTTGCATCCTGAGATGTTAAAACATACTGAAATTCTATTGTTCTCAAGGTGACTAAAGTATTATTATTAGAGTTCCAAGAAATGTATATACCATTGATAAGCAATACACCTGCACTATTTTACTCTCAATCAGTAGTTTCAACTACCTAGTACCACTTTTAAAAACAACGAATATCAAATATATATCTTTATAATACCACAATCCTGAATCAAGAGGCTGTTTTTTATAACATAAGATCGGTTTCTATAATGTGAAGGACAACTACATAGGATTTATTTGGAATCATGGCAGGAAGATGATGCCCCGCAGATGTCGCTCGACCGGGCCAACACATCGCGGTCACACTGCGGTCTCGCCGAGTTCAAGCCGCGATAATGTTGTGATTTAGCCTTGCTCCAGGACGACACCCTGCGATGGTTCGCAGTCCTATCGAAATTCGATGTATGATACCTAGATTGAGTTTTAGATACATTACCCAACCATAGGTAATGGGTAGGGAGGAAATGACCGAAATGTTTCCCCGCTTCCTCCCGCTCTCTTCGCTCCTGGATGGAAGATGATGCCCCGCAGATGTCACTGGACTGGGCCAACATGACGTCGTTATGTTGTGGTCACGCCGCGATCACACTGTTGTCACACCGTGGTCACACCATGGCCCTGTCGCGGTCACGCCGCAGTCACGTCACAGTCACATTGTGGTCATGCCACGTTCACGCTGCGGTAATGCCATGATTTTGCCATTCTCCAGGATGACACCCCGTGGCAGTTCACAGTCCTGTCGGAATTCTATGTGTGATACCAAGATATAATTTTAGATAAATTACCCATCCATAGTTAATGGGGAGGGAGGAGATGGGAAAAATGTTTCCTCGCTTCCTCCCGCTCACTTCACTCCTGTCTGGAAGATGCTACCCTCGTAGATGTCGCTGGACCAGGCCAACATGTCACGGTCATGCCGTGGTCATGCCGCGGTCACGCTGCGGTCACGCATCGGTCATGCTGCGGTCACACCGTGATTTGGCCCTACTCTAGGACGACACCATGTGGCGGTTCTTAGTCCTGTCGAAATTCGCACTATTGGAAATAAATGTTTTCCCAACGTTTTTGCCCAACTGTTTGAACAAACTTTTGGAAAAAATACCCTATTCCATTCATTACCAACGGTTCATATGAACCATTGGCATATAGGTGATAATAGCCAGTTTTCCACAACAATTCAATTGAACCGTTGGGATAGATCTATCTAAAATCACCCCGCCCTTGGGATACTTATCCTATCCCTAAGCCGCACTTCTCCAAACCCTCGGCGCCAGTCCCATACTCCTCCCGTCCTCGTCGTCTCTCCCATACCGACCACCCCTCGCCGTCGCTCCCATCCCGACCACCCCTCGCCGCTCCCCGCTCATCAGCACTCACACTTTTTTCCAAAATATCGATTCAAACCCATAAACCTTCTCGTTTTACCCTAAACCATAGCTCGATGCACCCATATGGAAGATTTTTTTCCAATATCACGACATGAATCCTACTTCCCAACCGATACTCGACAGGAACCCTACTTCCCAGCGCAACAGGTCTGGTTTTCCAACGCTCTATTCCTCTGCATGAAATGGGTACGTGTTATGATACCCTTAAAATTTTTGGTTGTGTTTGGAACCTTGGTTCCCTACCTACTCTCGACGGTTCTAATTATACTTTCCAACCGGTCATCTTATCTTTGATTCAAGTAATTTTTTTTTCATTCACATTAAATTAGTATGTATGCCTTCATTTATTTCCTATTTTTTGGTTCCATTTCGCTGCAATGTACTGTCGATTATGACCCCCTTATGAACACAAGAAATATATCATTTTAGGTTGTAGTTTTGTTATAATTTACCTATATAGAATCATTTTGATTGATATTGAAGTGGTCAAAATGAGGTGGGGAGGAGGGGGGATGTGCTAGAGGGGGGGGGGGGGATGGGCAGGGGTGAGGTGAGGAGGAGGGGGGCTGGACAGGGGGTTGGAGGTGGCTGTGTAGGTGGGGGAGAGGGGGGGATGTGTTGGGGGTGGGAAAGGATAAGATATGGGGGTGAAAGAACATCCATGTTGATGGCATCACCAATACATCAACGACTAGAAATACATGCTCTGTGAGTGCCTCAACACATTACGATGTTAAATCCACTCTATACTAAGTGCTCATTAAACTATAAGGTTGTTTCACTCATCCAGATATCCCATTAGATCACCAATCACATTTAAATATAGTCAAAAAGTTGATATAACTAGATCAAAACATAGTTCCAATGCCTGATCTATGATATCATATGTGTCTCCTCCTTGGACTAGAGTCCGGACTTGAGACATCCTCAAAACTCACGACCAAATTCCAACCAAACATGGGATGATCTATCCATCAAACCACTATCCAAATAGCTGATCTAGAAGCATCAATCAAATAACATAAAACAAACAACATGCCATCTCCATGGTCCCTGTGATATTATTCTCTAAAAACAACCACTATTGGCTCTCTTTGACCCACCTTAGTGACAAACCAAAACACGGGGCTCCCATGGTGCTCAATGTGACAATATAAAGAGATTTCCAACTACAGCGTCCTTAGGTGCACCCAAAATCTTTTCCCAATTCATTCAAAAAAAAACCTCAAATGGGAAAAATTCCACAGTAAGAACATACGCCCTATGAGGGGTACCTCTAGTACATCCAAAGCACAAGACACACCCCGTACAGAAATATCTCAAATACCCCTAAATGGCCTCCAACTGATCAACGTCTCCAACTGATCATCTATCAACAACGCACCCAATGGGGTATATAAAAGAAATGAATAACCAATTAATTATCAATCGTCCTCATGAAAATCATAAAAGTTTTACCTTACAAGGGCTCTATAGTACAAGATTGACCACTCCACAAGGGAATTATTAATTAACAATTATAGAAAACACTGGTCACTCAATCAGTAAAAGGACCATTATGGTATCCCCCTGAGTCCCTTTGACACATATAAATAACTTATAGAAATCCGACCATAACTTCTATCCCACAACATCATCACATCCCAATGGTCCCAATAGTTCCACTCCTAAAAAAGGAGGTAATCCTCAACTATTCTAACCTTGAGAAATAGGTACCCACATGTCCGGATAAAACATGATCTCTTCATATATACTACTTGATTATAATTTTCAGGATCTATATGAACGAACATTGAACAAAACTAGATTATATTTCAAAATCCATTCCAAATAATGATCTCATAACCCTCACACATGATTCTCATCTCACAACCCAACCTGCAGGAGGTTTTTGAATCCAATCCTTGAAGAAATTCTGATAAAGAATTATTTTAGTCCGAAACATCATAAAGACCACATTCAAACACAGAAAGTATTCCACCATGGAAATTTAGATGAAAAACTGATCAAAATTAAATACTCATAAGTCGAATTCGGAATCCAGGGTTAAAATAGGGTAAACACAACAAGGAGAAAAAAGTACCCAACCTGTACTTTAGGTACATGATATGTAACCCAAAATGTCCCCTCTTTCCATGTGACCTATACTGCTCTTTGTGTACTTTGGAAAGTACACATCATGTGTTCCGGTATATGATGTTTACCCCCACCATGGTACATTCACATACAAGGCCCCACTTAGCATGAAAAATTCCATAATACGTGGAATGTATCACCCCATACAAAATATTTACCCCACATATGATTCCCATGTATGTACCTATCCATATATCCCCCCACATAAGGTCTACCCACACCCAATTCCTATCTATGTTCCTCGCACTAGATATAGATTTATACCCTACAAGGTCATCTTCCACTAGCACTGTAACACCCGAGACTTTTATGTTATATAAATCATCAAAGGAATCTTTTTCTACACAACACTTGCTTGGATTTCTTTACACGCAATCGCGACCTTCCTCGATAGCTTGCGTCGTACGCAATACCGAGTTTCACTAAACAATAATATGCTATTAAAACTAGCCGTTATGAATAGTAATAACCACTTTTTGAAATTTTATAAATTTTATTTTTCAAAATGGACTTCATTTTTGGACTCAGAATATCGAAATTAGCCTAGGGTGAAATTTTGGTATTTTTCTGAAAACGTTCATTTTTTGATGAAGAGTGAAACCACTAAGTGGTAGGTTAAAAACTGAATTTTGCATAAAACATAATTTTACCGCTTCTGTGAATGGAATTTCAAAAATCCGAGAGACACGGTTAATATCAAGGACTAAAATGTGGTTCAATGAGATGAAAATAATTTTTTGGTGAATAGTAACTTTTTACTATTTTTACCGCGGTTAATAGTAAATAGGGTAACTAAGGGTAAATATGATATCAATATTACCCTAACACATGTCCTAATTCTATTGGACAAGTGTAATTCGACCAAAAACAAACTTAGGAATAAAATATGACCATTTAGGCCCACTTGGATTAGATTAGGACATTTATTATTAATTTATTTAAAGAAGGGTTAAAATAGTTAAAATCAAAGATTAATAAGTAAATCATTTTTAATATGGGGTTATACATAAGATAAATTCGACTATAAATATTCATTAGAAAGATAAAAAGATTTTCTACATAATGATATTTTATTTGTAATTTTTAGACATTAAATAATTTAATTTATTTATGACACAATGATGATGCAGTAATTATCTTATTAATGAAATATTGATATAATTGATGTTATAAACACCAAAATAAATGTAATTTGAGACTTTTTATGAATTCCACTAATTTTATAGGTTACTATGATATATTAGTGTTGATTTAATCAACTTTTTTCGAACATATAATTCTGTTATGACTTTCACAAAAATCATATATCAAATAGTGTCAAAATTGACACAAAATAGTTTTTAAATAAAATATTATATTATTAATTGTTATTTTATTCCTAAAAATCTAAGGTTCGGCCAAATGACTTAGATAAGGATATATATATTAATAATAAACAATTTGGGGTTCGTTTGGCATGTTATAGTAAGTTTATTAACCATATAGTGAAAGAAAACAAAAAGACATGGTAAAAGTTAAATTAATTAACTTAGAGTTAAATCTAATTGATAAGGTTAAAATAATACCCTAAACTTGTTTAAATCCTATTGGTTGATAGTATTTCGACCTTTCCCCACTTTATCTTCGAAATAAGACCCTTTTGAGCCATTATAAACCGATTTTGACTTTAATATAAAATAATATTTTGAGATATTCCTAAGGTGCCCCTCTCCTCCCTTATAAAAGGGCACCTCCTCCCCCTCCTCCTCACACAAATTTGAGCACTCAAGCTCGGCCAACCCCTGACATTTTCTCCTCTATACTTCCCTAGTATAATCCTAGAGGTCCTGGTCTTCTTCAAAGACCAATCTTAGTTCCCTTAGTAGAGGATTCAAAGAGGCGTTCCAAAGAAGAGGTAATATCCATTACCGATCTTTTCAATTTCATTCTTCTTCAACTTATTCTTCTTTATTTGTTTCATGATAAAGTAATAAAATCAGTATTACTTACATACTTATATGTTATTATAAATATGAAACAACCCTAATTCACCTTCTATCCATCCTACGGAAAAATGAAATCACCGCGCGTGCGTACGTACGGAATACCGTCTCCACGCCGTGGTGTAATCTATTTTTCCACCATCACTTTACAAGGATGGGTATAATGGTGTAATGAGTAACTATTTATGATTATTATAAAGTAATATTGTTACTGAAATAATATATATATACTCCAATACAGTTCCACGATCATAGGAACGATATCATCACTCGTGCGTACGTACGGAATACCGTCTCCACAATGTGATGCGACTCGTTCTACATGATATTCATTTAATAATGATTATATAAATGAATTGAATGAATTAATATGGTATATACTACACTAATACCATTCTGGAAATGAATTATCTATAACCTAAAGATAAGAATAAGAATTTATTCGACAAAACACGCATAAGAACAAAAAGTTATAAAGACCCGAGTAACAAGTAACAATGAAATATTACTAACAAGAAGATAATAATATGACAATATATGATATCATATCAATATGTATGATTCTGGAATAAGTCAATAACATTATTTAAACCATTATACAGGAGCTTCGGACACGAACAAAGCAAATCGGACCTAAGGTAAGGGAAATATCACAATCTCATTTTTATACGAGATTGTTTATTCGTAAGTATTTACTGGGGTGTATTTTATCATCCACATCCATGTTTCATAAATATGTAATATTATTTCCATCCAACTACAATTTTTTAAATCCAATTTTACCCTTTGGTGAGTTTTTAGTAAAAGAAATTAAAGGAATCTTTTGTCATTTTCCATACGAGGTACTTTTTGACTTTTCCGACAAAAGTACGAAGAATGTTTTTTTAACTTATACGGCATGAATGGATTTTTAAAACATTATTTCCAAGAAGCTTCCTTTACAAGTTTTCATGTTTATTTTTAATCAACTTCTTTTATTTTAAAGTAGTATGACATGTTATGTAAGGAAAAATGTTTTTTGAAGTAGAAAGGATATTTTCCTCAAGAATAGAGTTCAAGTGTTTTATAAAAATTATTTTCCATCTAAGATAATAAAGGGTTCTATTTTTATCCATATTATTAAATTGATTTGATCATGATGTGATGGAATTATTTTTATGAATTCCTTTATCTTATATGAATTGATTTATAATGTCATGATGTTTCAAGAATCCCATTTTTGCTACATGTGTTATGCGATGATGTATGTTTTATGATTATGTGGCACACATAAGAAAGGATTCATTATAAGATGGGTGGGACCTATTTCTCCCTCCAGTGCATTGGGTAAAGATTTTATATCTCATGATATAGACATGGCTGGAACAGAAGGTTATTTCGGTTCAGTGATACAGGACTGAAACGAGGAGTGAACTCGGTTCAGAAAGGGACTTTGTCCACTATGATATTCTTGGAAATGAGTGATGACTAACAAGAAATGATTTTCCATGATTATGTGTGCATGCCACAAAGTTTCAAGTTTTATGTTATGATTATGGGGATCTCATTTTCACTTCTATGATTTATTCCATGTTAAGATATTATGATCTCTTTTGCAGGTTTTGATTTTCAAAAAGATATGATATGATTTTTATTTCCTTTATTTTCCCTTGCTGAGCATTTGAGCTCACCCTTTTATGTTTTCTTTTCCCCAGGTCAGGAAGATGGATATTAAGTAGAATATGCTAAAAGGGACCCTATATATGATGAAATAAATGGGAGACACTGTAGAAGATTTATGAACCAGTTGTTTATGTTTCCCAGTTTCTAAAGACAGTATACCTATACGGTCCTTTGTGGTTTTATCATATGTTGTAATAAGTGTGCTTCAATTTTTGAAGTATTAAAAATGTTTGTAAAGTATGGGTCGTTATAGTTGGTATCAGAGGAAAGGTATAGTCATCCTTTGGAAACTAGGATGTGAAAGCCTTAGTAAGAACCCTAAGGATAAGTCTAAGCATAGAACACAATCTTAGAAATGGCCATGAATAACCTAGGATAAGACCATAAGCATGAAAATTTTATTCTTGAATTATGTGGTTTCCTATTATAATTAGTGTTGCTCACACTATTCTTCTTGGTTTTAGTCAATGGCTGGAACCCGAAGGAACTGTGTTAATGCGGAATGCAATGGGCAATGCAATGATTGTCCCCCTGAGCAACCAAACGATATGGGAGCTGGAATGCAAAATCTTGTAGCCATGCTCACACAACTTTCTCAAGCTATGAATCATGCAGGATTTCCAAACGAGCAAAGGAGGGAGCAACATTCTGTTGAATCCTTCATGAGGCAGCGTCCACCTTCTTTCAGCGGGTCTACTGATCCATTAGTTGCTGAACAATGGATTAGTACTACTGAAAAGATATTTTCAGTTCTTCAATGTTCTGAGCATGATAAAGTCATCCTAGCAGTGTATCGTTTGGAAGGAGATGCAGATCAATAGTGGAATCTTGTTAAGAATACGAGGCAAAGGGATGAAATTGAGTCTATAGAATGGGACGAGTTCAAGAACTTATTTTTCAATAAGTACTTCCCTCGTATTCTCTGAACAAAGATGGAGAAAGAGTTTCTTGAACTGAAGCAAAGGGATGATGAATCTGTTGGTACCTATGAAGAAAATTTTACAAGACATGCAAGGTACGCTTCTGGTATTATTATCCAACCTGAGAGTAAGATCGATCGATTCTTTAGTGGCTTAAAACCAAGTCTTCGAAGGGCGTTATCCATAAGGGACTTCAATAGCTACGAGGAAATCATTCGATGTGCTCTCAAAGTCGAGATGGAGATTGGAGTAACCCATCAGTCACCTGGGTTTGATAAGAAGAGGAAGATGGAATTCAAAGAAAAATCTAAAGAGCACACGGAAAAGAAGATGAGATTTTCCTTATGCTCAAAGTGTGGAAAGAAACATGGAGGGAGTTGTCTTAAAGGGACAAGTAAATGTATTAAATGTGGAAAAGAAGGTCATCGGGCATTTGAATGCCGTGATAATGGGAAGAAGATGTCTAATGATGCAAACAAAGGAAGGGATACACAGAATGAACCTACTACACTTCAATGTTTCAAGTGCAAGGAGATGGGGCATTATTCCAATCAATGCCCAAATCCAAGGGTTGATGATGATGGTTGATGTCAACAAACTCTTAAGGCTAAAGACAAAGGAAAGTCACATGCAATTTCTATCAGCGATGTGGAGTACGATAACGATGTTGGGAAAGGTACACTTACCATCCACTCTAAAGTAGAAAATGTTTTATTTGATTCTGGATCCACCCACTCTTTTATTTCTGAAGACTTTTCTAAGGGTATCACCGTATTACCTCAACAATTAGATGTTGAGTTAGCTGTGACAACACCTAATGGCACATCAATCGCATCAAAAGTTTATAATTCTTCTCCGATCGAAGTTTGTGGGAAAGTGCTTCCTGCAAATCTTGTGATCCTTCCTTTAGTGGAGTTTGATGTGATTCTTGGCATGGATTGGCTTTCTCTACATGGAGCTCATATCAATTTCCAAAGAAGGGAAGTCACATTTCATATTCCAGATCAATCTACGATCGTATACCAATGCAAGGATGAACATAACCTTCCAGATAAAATTTCTTCCATCTTATGGGTATTGATTCCACTAAATGAAGGTTATTTATCTCAAATGGTTGGTGAGAAAGTCACGATTAAGAATATTCCCATTGTACGGGAGTTTGATGATGTCTTTCCGGAGGAATTACTGGGTCTTCCACCAAATCGTGAAGTTGAGTTTTCAATAGAACTCGTACCGGGTGCTTTGCCTATTTCAAAGACACCTTATAGAATGGCCCCAATTGAGTTGCAGGAATTGAAGAAGCAACTCCAAAAGAATCTTGATAAGGGATTCATACGCCCTAGTGCGTCACCTTGGGGAGCACCTCTTCTATTTGTTAAGAAGAAAGATGGATCAATGAGACTCTGCATTGATTATCGAGAACTTAAAAAGATCACAATCAAGAACAAATATCCTCTCCCACGCATTGAAGACTTATTTGACCAACTACGCGGAGCTCAATACTTTTCCAAGATTGATCTTCGTTCAGGGTATCATCAATTAAGGGTCAAAAGGGACGATATACCAAAGACGGCTTTCCGTACAAGGTATGGACACTATGAATTTATAGTGATGCCATTTGGTCTTACTAATGCCCCTGCTATCTTCATGGATCTAAGGAATAGAGTCTTTAGAGACTATCTTGATCAATTTGTGGTAGTCTTTATAGACGATATTCTTGTCTATTTAAAGAGCAAGGAAGAGCATGAAGATCACTTGAGAATTATATTGAAGACCCTGTGAAAGGAGAAGCTTTATGCCAAATTTACCAAGTGTGAATTTTGGCTTCAAAAAGTTGCATTTTTGGGTCACATAATCTCAAAAGAGGGGATATCTGTGGATCCAGAAAAAACAGAGGTTATCGAAAGATGGTCAAGACCAACAACAGTAACTGAGATCCGAAGTTTTCTTGGTTTGGCTGGATATTATCGACGTTTTGTAAAAGATTTTTCACGATTATCTAATCCACTCACCAAGTTGACTCAGAAAGGAGTTAAGTTTGTCTGGACAGAGGAATGTGAAGAGAATTTCAAGGAGTTGAAAAGAAGGTTATCCAGTGCACCTGTGCTCACACTGCCTTGTAGTGGAGAAAGGTTTGTGATCTACATTGATGCATCCAAGAAGGGATTGGGGTGTGTTCTTATGCAAAATGATATGGTGATAGCTTATGCCTCACGACAGTTGAAAATCCATGAGCAAAATTACCCAACACATGATTTGGAGTTGGCTGCGGTAATCTTTGCATTAAAGATTTGGAGGCATTACCTTTATGGTAAAAGGTGTGATATTTATACTGATCATAAAAGTTTAAAGTATATTTTCACACAAAAGGAGCTGAATATGCGCCAAAGAATATGGTTGGAGATGATTAAGGATTATGACTGCTCAATCCATTACCACCCTGGGAAAGCAAACAAGGTGGCAGATGCATTAAGTCGACAAGACCATGCTAGTTTATCCATGATGAGGATCACAAAAGATCCAATATTTATGGATTTACAAAGGATGGATCTTGGAATTATAATGGAAGGGGAAAAATCTTATCTTTCTCAAATGAATGTTCAACCATCTATACATGTGAAGATTAAAGAGGCACAGAAAGACGATGTCGAGTTACAAAAGAAGGTGAGAAATGTTCCTGAATTCAACCTTGATTGTGATTGGATAATAAAGTTCAGGAATCGGGTTTGCGTTCCTCCCATCCCCGAATTAAAGAATGAGCTGCTGGATGAGGCTCATAGTTCATCATTCTCTATTCATCCTGGAAGCATGAAGATGTATAGGGACCTGAAAGAGTACTTCTGGTGGGATGGCATGAAAAGAGATGTTGCTGAATATGTCTCTCGATGCTTGGTTTGTCAACAAGTTAAAGCTGAGAGACAGAAGTCTAAGGGGATGTTACAACCATTACCCATACCCGAATGGAAATGGGAAACCATCACTATGGACTTTGTCACAGGACTTCCTAAAACATCCAAAGGCAATAATGCTATCTGGGTCATAGTTGATCGTCTTACAAAGTCTGCACACTTCATTCCTATTAGAGAGGATTTCTCTCTAGATCAGCTTGCCAGGATATATGTAAAGGAAGTGGTAAGATTGCATGGAGTACCACTTTCTATTATATCTGATCGGGATCCGAGATTTACCTCGAAGTTCTGGCGAAGTCTTCAGCATACTCTGGATACAGAGTTGAGTTTCAGCACTGCTTATCATCCCCAGAAAGACGGTCAGTCTGAGAGAACAATTCAAACCCTAGAAGATATGTTGAGAGCTTGCTCTATGGATTTCAAAGGAGGTTGGGATCAACACCTACCTTTGGTGGAATTTTCTTATAATAATAGCTTTCACTCTAGTATTTAGATGGCTCCTTATTAAGCTCTCTATGGAAAGAAATGCAGGACTCCAACTTGCTGGGATGAAGTTGGGGAAAGAAAGCTATTAGGACCTGATCTCGTTGATGAAATGGCAGAAAAGGTTAAATCTATTCAACAACACATAAGAGCAGCTCAGAGTCGACAGAAAAGTTATGCCGACAACCGAAGAAAAGACCTAGAGTTTGAAGTGGGTGATAAAGTGTTCTTACGAATATCTCCCTGGAAGAGGGTTATGAGATTTGGAAAGAAGGGAAAGTTGTGCCCTAGATATATCGGTCCTTTCGAAATACTGGATCGTGTTGGGAAGGTAGCTTACTGATGGGCACTTCCACCGAATCTCTCTCAAGTTCACGATGTGTTCCACGTATCTCTCCTGAGAAAGTACATACCAGATCCTTCACATGTACTCAGCTCAGAAGTTGTACCGCTGGAGCAAGATCTTTCTTTTGAAGAACAGCCGATAGAGATTCTGGATCGTAGAGAAAAAGTCCTACGAAACAAGACCACTCGCTTAGTGAAGGTTTTATGGAGGAACCACCAACTTCAAGAATCTACATGGGAGCTTGAGGATATGATGAGGGAGAATTATCCTCATCTGTTTGTTACAAAGTGACGAATTTCGAGGGCGAAATTCTTTTTAAGGGGGGTAGAATGTAACACCCGAGACTTTTATGTTATATAAATCATCAAAGGAATCTTTTTCTACACAACACTTGCTTGGCTTGCTTTACACGCAATCGCGACCTTCCTCGATAGCTTGCGTCGTACGCAATACCGAGTTTCACTAAACAACAATATGCTATTAAAACTAGCCGTTATGAATAGTAATAACCACTTTTTGAAATTTTATAAATTTTATTTTTCAAAATGGACTTCATTTTTGGACTCAGAATATCGAAATTAGCCTATGGTGAAATTTTGGTATTTTTCTGAAAACTTTCAATTTTTGATGAAGAGTGAAACCACTAAGTGGTAGGTTAAAAACTGAATTTTGCATAAAACATAATTTTACCGCTTCTGTGAATGGAATTTCAAAAATCCAAGAGACACGGTTAATATCAAGGACTAAAATGTGGTTCAATGAGATGAAAATAATTTTTTGGTGAATAGTAACTTTTTACTATTTTTACCGCGGTTAATAGTAAATAGGGTAACTAAGGGTAAATATGATATAAATATTACCCTAACACATGTCCTAATTCTATTGGACAAGTGTAATTCGACCAAAAACAATCTTAGGAATAAAATATGACCATTTAGGCCCACTTGGATTAGATTAGGACATTTATTATTAATTTATTTAAAGAAGGGTTAAAATAGTTAAAATCAATGTTTAATAAGTAAATCATTTTTAATATGGGGTATACATAAGATAAATTCGACTATAAATATTCATTAGAAAGATAAAAAGATTTCCTACATAATGATATTTTATTTGTAATTTTTAGACATTAAATAATTTAATTTATTTATGACACAATGATGATGCAGTAATTATCTTATTAATGAAATATTGATATAATTAATATTATAAACACCAAAATAAATGTAATTTGAGACTTTTTATGAATTCCACTAATTTTATAGGTTACTATGATATATTAGTGTTTATTTAATCAACTTGGTTTGAACATATAATTCTGTTATGACTTTCACAAAAATCATATATCAAATAGTGTCAAAATTGACACAAAATAGTTTTTAAATCAAATATTATATTATTAATTGTTATTTTATTTTTAAAAATCTAAGGTTCGGCCAAATGACTTAGATAAGGATATATATATTAATAATAAACAATTTGGGGTTCGTTTGGCATGTTATAGTAAGTGTATTAACCATATAGTGAAAGAAAACAAAAAGACACGGTAAAAGTTAAATTAATTAACTTAGAGTTAAATCTAATTGATAAGGTTAAAATAATACCCTAAACTTGTTTAAATCCTATTGGTTGATATGATTTCTACCCTTCCCCACTTTAGCTTCGAAATAAGACCCTTTGGAGCCATTATAAACCGATTTTGACTTTAATATAAAATAATATTTTGAGATATTCCTAAGGTGCCCCTCTCCTCCCTTATAAAAGGGCACCTCCTCCCCCTCCTCCTCACACCAATTTGAGCACTCAAGCTCGGCCAACCCCTGCCATTTTCTCTTCTACACTTCCCTATAATAATCCTAGAGGTCCTGGTCTTCTTAAAAGACCAATCTTAGTTCCCTTAGTAGAGGATTCAAAGAGACGTTCCAAAGAAGAGGTAATATCCATTACCGATCTTTTCAATTTCTTTCTTCTTCAACTTCTTCTTCTTTAGTTGTTTCATGATAAAGTAATAACATCAGTATTACTTACATACTTATATGTTATTATAAATATGAAACAACCCTAATTCACCTTCTATCCATCCTACGGAAAAATGAAATCACCGCGCGTGCGTACGTACGGAATACCGTCTCCACGCCGTGGTGTAATCTATTTTTCCACCATCACTTTACAAGGATGGGTATAATGGTGTAATGAGTAACTATTTATGATTATTATAAAGTAATATTGTTACTGAAATAATATATATATACTCCAATACAGTTCCACGATCATAGGAATGATATCATCACTCGTGCGTACGTACGGAATACCGTCTCCACGATGTGATGCGACTCGTTCTACATGATCTTCATTTCATAATGATTATATAAATGAATTGAATGAATGAATATGGTATATACTACACTAATACCATTCTGTAAATGAATTATCTATAACCTAAAGATAAGAATAAGAATTTATTCGACAAAACACGCATAAGAACAAAAGTTATAAAGACCCGAGTAACAAGTAACAATGAAATATTACTAACAAGAAGCTAATAATATGACCATATATGATATCATATCAATATGTATGATTCTGGAATAAGTCAATAACATTATTTAAACCATTATACAGGAGCTTCGGACACGAACAAAGCAAATCGGACCTAAGGTAAGGGAAATATCACAATCTCATTTTTATCCGAGATTGATTATTCGTAAGTATTTACTGGGGTGTATTTTATCATCCACATCCATGTTTCATAAATATGTAATATTATTTCCATAGAACTACAATTTTTTAAATCCAATTCTACCCTTTGGTGAGTTTTTAGTAAAAGAAATGAAAGGAATCTTTTGTCGTTTTCCATACGAGGTACTTTTTGACTTTTCCGACAAAAGTACGAAGAATGTTTTTTTAACTTATACGGCATGAATGGATTTTTAAAACATTATTTCCAAGAAGCTTACTTTAAAAGTTTTCAATTTTATTTTTAATCAACTTCTTTTATTTTAAAGTAGTATGACATGTTATGTAAGGAAAAATGTTTTTTGAAGTAGAAAGGATATTTTCCTCAAGAATGGAGTTCAAGTGTTTTATCAAAATTATTTTACATCTAAGATAATAAAGGGTTCAATTTTTATCCCTATTATTAAATTGATTTGATCATGTTGTGATGGAATTATTTTTATGAATTCCTTTATCTTATATGAATTGATTTATAATGTCATGATGTTTCAAGAATCCCATTTTTGTTACATGTGTTATGCGATGATGTATGTTTTATGATTATGTGGCACACATAAGAAAGGATTAATTATAAGATGGGTGGGACCTATATCTCCCTCCAATGCATTGGGTACAGATTTTATATCTCATGAGATAGACATTGCTGGAACGGAAGGTTATTTCGGTTCAGTGATACAGGACTGAAACGAGGAGTGAACTCGGTTCAGAGAGGGACTTTGTCCACTAAGATAGTCTTGTCAATGAGTCATGACTAACAAGAAATGATTTTCCATGATTATGTGTGCATGCCACAAAGTTTCAAGTTTTATGTTATGATTATGGGGATCTCATTTTCACTTCTATGATTTATTCCATGTTAAGATATTATGATCTCTTTTGCAGGTTTTGATTTTCAAAAAGATATGATATGATTTTTATTTCCTTTATTTGCCCTTGCTGAGCATTTGAGCTCACCCTTTTATGTTTTCTTTTCCCCAGGTCAGGAAGATGGATATTAAGTAGAATATTCTAAAAGGGACCCTAGATATGATGAAATAAATGGGAGACATTGTAGAAGATTTATGAACCAGTTGTTTATGTTTCCCAGTTTCTAAAGACACTATACCTATACGGTCCTTTGTGGTTTTATCATATGTTGTAATAAGTGTGCTTCAATTTTTGAAGTATTAAAAATGTATGTAAAGTATGGGTCGTTATAAGCACACCCCGAGTCACCACTACATGGCGTGTAACCCACCCCCTTGTATAAATCTTTTAGTTCCAAAAATCCATCTTTTCCAATTACGAAGAACACATTATGTGTGTTCTCAAAACTACACATCATGTACATGAGTTCTCCCAAACTAAACCCTCCAAAAATATCCCAAAACACCTATTTTCTCCAAAGTATCCATATATTGAATCCTAAATGGGTCACCAAAACCAAAAAAATTATGATTAAAACTTTAAATCAACTAACCTATGGGAATTTGTGTGGGATGCTGGGGTGCTTGGTGGGGGTGAGGTGGGGAGGAGTGGGGCTGTGTAGGGGGTTTGGTGGGGAGGCGGTGGGATAGGTAGGGGTGGGGGTGGGGCGTAGGCTGGGCAAGGGGTTGGGGGGTTGTAATTGTGTGGGGGTGGCTGTGTAGGTGGGCGGGATGGGCAGGGGGGCTGGCTAGGTGGGGGATGGGGTGGGATGTGTAGGGGGGTAGGATAAGAAGGGGGGAGGGGGGATGTGCAGGTGGGGTGGTGGTTGTGCAGGTGGGGTTGTGGGGAGGGGGTGGGCTGGGTAGGTGGGGGAGGGGAGGGATGTGTAGGGGGTTAGGCTAGGCTAGGTAGGGGGAGGGGGTCTGTGTAGGGGGTTGTGTAGGTGGGGTGGTGGCTGTGCAGGTGGGGTAGTGGTGGGGTTGGGCAGGTGGATGAGTATGGAGATGAACATGAGTTCCTTGAACCCAATTAGGGAACTACAAAACAATTTCATAGGACCCGGCTATATCAGATAAGGCATATTCGTGGAAGAATTTATAATTCTAGCCATGTCCCTTCATAGACTATCAATGTTGTAGAAACCGTGGAAGACCCATTAAGTGAGTCTAGTAGGAGAAGGAAAATCCCCATGCATAATACAACAAGGTACAATTACTATTGAATGTAATAATGTTATATCCACCATAGATCAAGATTAATACATCATTATGTTTAGAAACATCAGACCCTTGTACTTGTATTTAATGATAAATGTTATCAATATTTGAAAATATTACACTGACTCTCATTTTTTATTTAATATCATTCATATGTTGACACATTCTCATATGTGATATGATGAGGAAAATATAGAACCTTCCACATAGATACTACTACTCTGTGTCTAATGCAATAAATGCCCATAAGTCCAATTATTGCTCAGGGATCAACTTGGAGAACTCATTTATGAATTATAATTTATAGTAATTTAGTATAATCAAATCTTCATTGAATTTTTAGGAAGTCCTCTTTTAACTTTTCTGACCACTCAAACATAACTACATTCTTAGTAATCCTAGTCATTGGCACTTATAAAGGGGTAAAGATTTAAATGAAACATATGTAAACCCCGAATAAACAAAGGAAACCCACAATATCAAACATGTTTCATATGCCTTCTCATGACACCATAACCTATACATTCTTTGGGTCCACAAAAATTCCCACATTATATATTACATTCCTATGAAAACATACTTTATGGAAGCATAAGTGACACTTTGAGATCTTATAAAACATATAATGTGGTCAAAGTGTACAAAAAAATCTATAGGTTTCCAATGTGTATATCAATGGTCGGTGAGTATATAAGGATATCATCAATAAGAACCACAATTAATGAGTTGGGATATGTATGGAAGATCTCATTCATTAGATCCATGAACACCATTGGATTAATTTTAAACATGAAAGGAATGTAAAGATTTGTATGGAAGATGCCTTAATAATTTTCACACCATTTGTAATACGAAATCATATATATACATTTATTCAACTAATCAATTCATATCCTTAAAAAAGTTCCACATGTCTCATTACTGCTAAGTAAAAAATGGCAAGGATCAATATTTTCCCTAATGTACCTCTTTATTACCTCTACACAATTAGTAATTTACCGCTTTCAAAATAGTAAATTATCTTCACACGTGTCTTTTATAGCCCAATGTATTTATATGTATCCACTATGTTTACCCTTATCAAAGCCCTAGACTAATAATTCTCACTCAATATAGATCATCACTCAACTCCCAAAATCTTCCATACTACTAAAGGTAGTGTCTCATACAACTATATATCACATACCAACCTTCTCACTCAACAAACATCCATGTTAATACATTATGATTTGTTTAAATCCATTTTATGAAATAATACCATATTAACCATGGTAGGTCTAATATCACATTCCAAACGCTCCATTATCACTCATGGTTGGGTTCATATAGAACCTTATCACTCAAGGTGAGGCCATTATATTGACCAATACCTTATCAATCATGTTAGGGTTAGATATCAAGTTATAATATGATAACTTTATTATCACTCAAGTAAGGGTCCTTCTAGCACCTTATCACTCAAGGTGTTGTCATTCCTTATTATAAATCACTATACTTGTTATAATTTCTCACCCAACATGTGTATGAAATAACAAAAAGGGCATTTGGTCCATATCATAGATCACCAGATAGGTAAAAGGTTCTAGTAACTCGGGACCTATTCCCCCTACCTTATCAATCATGTTAGTGTCAGATATCATTTAAATAATATGATAGAATCATTATCACTCAAGTAAGGGTCCTTCGAACACCTATTCACTCTAGGTGTTGTCATTCCTTAAGATATTTCACTATACTTGTTATAATTTGTCACACAACATGTGTATGAAATAACAAGGGAATTTGGTTAATATCATAGCTCACCATCTAGTGGACCTCCATGAGGACCATGATCCCATGTGATAAATGGTTAATTTTTATGATTCTCCCTATGTATCATCATTCAAATTTCAATGGATACAAAAATCATATATGGAAGGTACATACTAAAATTCATGTAGTATTCTACTGGACTTTCATGGAGGATTATCTGAATGTTTGCATTACAAATTGGGGATAAAATATTACCTTGTAATCTTATCCCCATAGAATATGATAGAAAATTTCTAGTGATCCCAACAGATGATGTAAATGATTCATAACCACTTACAAACACCATGTTGGATGACATCATAGCAGATCCCCTTGAAAATTAGGCATGTGATATCTCTCATGAATCAAGTAAATATCTATCCCCATAGAATCTATGTGTCATAGAAGCCTGACCAATATCCCTCTCTTAAACACAAACCAATACCTTGATAAAGGCAATAATATAACTAAATATCTTGACATTATAGAAGGAATTTCCCCATGGTATATGATTCCCCCATAATTATACTCTAGGAAAAAAAGGGTTATAATGGTCATAGTTTAAATATCCTTCTAGGTTAGTGTATTGAATGATTATGTTCATCAAAAAAATATCGAATTAATCCTCGAGTAATCAAAACCAATAACCCTTATCCAATAGATCAGGATTGAGGAAGGGGATTCTTCATATACGAGTTATAAACTTGAATTTCCAATATACCCCTCTCTATTTGATAAAAAAGAAAAAAATTTGTTGGTTCTTGGTCTCTCTACCACATCAATATGTGAACCATACAAGGGGAAGGGATGTGAGTAAGCCATCAAAAATGACATGATTATTTCTATGTGTTTCTTGTCTGTTTTTTGTGTGATTTCAGGTGATTGAAGTGATTTTTTGTGATTTTTTTATGTGTGAAGTGTGTTTTCATTGTTTTCAGGTTGCAATGTTCCTAAACACACAGAATTAGTGTTTCTTTTTGTGATTATAGTGTATTTTTGTGAGATGGTACGTTTTTCACAAAGAGTTTTTATTACAGCCTACAGTTGATTACAGGATGTTTCATTTTAAATTAATGGGTGTGTAAACCAATGGTTTCAAAACCATTGGGTTATAACCCTGCATGCTACTGCATTTCCAAATGGTTAATAACCATTGGGTTATACCCCTGTGCGCTGCTGCATTTCCCAATGGTTTTGAACCATTGGGTTATACCCCTGTGCACTGCCTGTGTGCTGATGAATTTCCCAAAGGTTCAAAACCGTTGGGTTATACCCCCTAAATGTTTATGCCAACGGTTTTAAAATCGTTGGGTTATACCCCCTATGCACTAATTTTCCCAATGGTTCAAATGAACTGTTGGTATAATAGGATCCAAATAGCCTTTTCCCAACGGTTCAACGTGAACGATTGGAATAAGGCATTCCCAACGCCTCACAGACCTACTGTTTGTAAAACCGTTGGTATAAGATTTACCAACAGTTTTAGGGTCATTCACAACGGTTTAAACCCATTTGGAAAACATGGATTCTCAGTAGTGCAACTACACGCCGTGTAGTGGGAATTTACACGCCATGTAGTCAGTCGGCAGGAAAATAGTAAGGTGGTGGAATCTAAGTGACTGTACACACCATGTAATCATGAATACATGTCGTATACTCATGTCGACAGATGAACAACGTCATGGTGTAAAAAATTCATCGAAGGAACGGTTAAAAATGAAAATTACACGTCGTGTACTCAATAGTACACGCCGTTTAGTCTGTTTTTTTGCTTAAAATGGGTAGTATCCTCCCCTATTCTCAAGGAAGGCTTAGAACCGAAGGAGAGCTCAGGAGGACGGTCGGAACATTGGAGATCACCCGATCGAGCACATGGAATCTGAATCCTCCTCCGTTGATCTAGTTAGAACCATACGGGTAAGCCCTCCCCTCTCCTTGAACTGTTCTTACCAATTCTTTCCTGAGGGGAAGTTATTTATGTTTGAACGATATTTATTATACCACAGATATAAGTCATTCTTGGGTGTTTTGAGGAGCGTCGTTCACGTATACCAATTAGGGGCGATCGAGGTTGGTGGTCTAGTGTTTAAATTCGAACAACTGTGCATTTTTGTGTACAATTGTGCTACGAACCCATGTTGGGGTGTCAAGTGGCTGAGGCCTTGGATGTTTTAAATACCTAGAATTGCATAGGTAATTTAATGAAATTGTAAAACAGATGTTTGGGATCACTGCTTGGATCCAGGACCACCCTAGGGGTGTGTGCCTCTCTTTAGATGTTTGGCTAGGTTACCTGAGGGTATACCGTAAATTTAGCATGTCTTAAATTACCTTGAAAGCAATTGTATATAAATTGATTTATTATATGTTGGGCATGGGACAGTTACTTATTTAGCCTAAGGGAAGTGTTGTGATTAGCCTATGGGAAGTGCTCTATTCAGCCTGAGGGAAACTTCTTTCGTGCCTGTGGGATGTAGATTCTGTGCCTAGGGACGAAACATCGTACTCCTGAGGACAATATCTGTTATGCCTATGGGTAACTACCTACGGGTTGTGACTATGATTACCTGAGGGTAAGGTTTTTATATCTGAGGATAGTGTAATCATTAAATGTTCATCGTGGTGATTTTTATCTATTATACCTGTCAAGTTAAATCACAAGCTTGGAATGGTTAAATTAAAATTAAAATGGAAATATATCTAGTAAAGTTAGTTAATTTTGAGTACTACGCAGTTTATTGCATTTATTACTGCACACTGTTGTTGCTCATATACACTGACAGTTGGGCATAGACCTTTGGTGGGTGCCTACTGGGATTCATTTCTCACACCCTGTTTGGGGCATGTCCTGGGCCCAAACAGACTTTATTTCTGCCAGTATGGATAAGGGAAAGAGTCCCTATAAAGGTACATGATTGTTGCTGAGGTTTCGGGGAGCATGAGACCGAGCTCAGGCTCACGATGCTACCAGCTATTCTGTTTTTTCTGTTGAACCTATACTATTTATTGTATCGTATTGTACTACTATGTAACATGTTCTGGCTGTTTTCATACAATAGTGACATGCTGCATCTTGATATATATATATATATATATATATATGACTGCTGGTTCATTTTACTACAGTTGTTCATTCCAGTTATGTATGTTTTACTTCTTCCGCTGTTGTTGTAGGTTTGTTCTTGTATTCTGTTGCGCTAAACTTTGACAATTGAGGGCACAGTTTACCCACTATCAGACCTGGGCCCTCACTTCTAGTCAGTAGCCTCTGGAATTTGGGTAAATATGATTGAGGTCCCGTGACCAACCGAGTTCGGGCACCCGTGGAGTGGCACCTAGATCCGGGATGTTACAATTTAAATTTCCCAAAATGAAAAAACACAGTCATAATAAAAAAAATATTTGTTTTCTTATAAGATTAAATTATTTTTTGAGTAAAAGAATTAGTGAATGTGATTAAAATTAATTATGGTGATTAAGGTAAGATTAAGAATTCAAAAGGATTAAACCCTAATTTAAATAATCCAAATGACCAGGAAACTTGTTCAAAATCCATTGTATGATAATAATTCTACCATATTTCCACATTTATCTAATGTTATTTTTTATTGGGTTAGTATTAAATAGAACTTCCTTACATAAAAATTCGAGTAAGGAAAATGTCAAAAAAGGAAACATGTTTTAACTTTATCATTTATAAAACATTGACATATGTAAAAAACATATTATTTTTTTGTTATAAATATCTATTTGAAAGATAAATGTGTTATTTTTATCATAATAATTTGTCACTAGTTTTTAGATATGGTTTAGTTACTTAAACTACTTAAGAAACTCCAAAATATTTATTATTTAATTAATAAACAACTGAAATAATTGATATATAAATATTAAAGGTAAAGAGAATTTGTTAAATTAAATATTTTTATATTTTTTAGATTCATATATTATTTAAAAACATGAAAAAATAATATATTTCAATTCAACTGTTGTTTCTGTATTATAAAATTCAAATTAAATAAATAGTGTCAAAATTGACCTTATTATTATTTTACAACAAATGAAATTTCATTGAATGGTTTAAAATTATTAAAATTTGTATATTATACCAAATTATTATAAAGTGTTAATAAATATTAAATATGATCTATTAATTAACCAATTTATCTTTTTTAGTTAACATATTGACCTATATATTGTAAAAACACTGTTAACGTGATCTGAGATTAAGTAGAGTTTTATCGCGTCACGTGCACTTGTTTTAAATTTAATTTAAAAATACATGATATTTTTATTTTATAAATTAGGTATAATATTAATAATTAATTTTTTCAATGTTTTATAATAAATATAACTTTATTTTATTACTAATATTAAAAATTACTTATGTTCGAAAACTAACTTCTTTAATAAAAACTATAATGATAAAAATGGGGAATGTTATAAGTTAAGGAACCAAATGATCAAAATGAACATATTTTTGTTTGGTAGAGTATTGAATAGAACATCAATCCCATTTAATCCATTTTTTTCAATTTTGGAGGCAAATTAGGTAAGGTATACCTCTAATAAATGAATACCTTTTCATATTTACAAGATTTCCACTCCCCCTCCACTATAAAAATGAAAGCATTGTACCCTTTACAGACACCCCTCAAAACACATAGGTTCAGACAAGATCTACCCATATATCTTCCCAATATCCCTTCCCTGGACTATGGTGCCTTAATTTTCACCTAAATACTTCCATGGAAGCCCTTTTTTATAATCCAAATTAAGAAACTGGAGTTTATGGTAACATTTTCCAATGATCACTTTTCTTTTATTTTCTTCTCCACTACTTATAATTTTCTTCTTCCATGATTACATAAAAAATAAAGTATCATGAATAATATTGGTTGTTTTTATGTTGTGATTTTTACCAACACATACAAAAACCACCATTTAATGTGTAACAAACATACTATTTCGGTATACTGAGAGCAACTGCCTCACGTAACGACGATTTTTTATTTTTATATTTACCACAAATCATAGTGGAAATTATGATGGAAACAATGTTTAAATGTGATATATATTATATTAATAATGAATTTATTCTTATGTATTTTTTTATAACATAACTTTATTCCTTCCATCTAATGTAAATATGATAATTTTGTTTGAGGAAGTTTGGACTACCGCCCCCTTAAGGTGATGTGACTCGTTAATGTCATAAATGAAATCTATAATGGATGGTATAAATAAACCTTTGTACCATATATAAAAAAGATATGATACAGTAATTATAATATATATATATATATCAATTAATTTTAATTATTTTAATACAACAATGAAATGAAAGAAGCATTCATGAGTATGTACGACCTACCGTCTCCATGAATGATGCATTTAATTTGTTATCATCAAGAATTATAAATTATCATAAATAAAAATGTACTGAATATATATGAAAATTAGATCATGGTTTACATTATTTATATGAACAAATCAAGGTCTATGTAATATGTTATGAAAATAAAAATTTAAAACATACATGAGCAAATTAGGCAATTAACACCCGAAGTAGTGAAAATAATGAATCTTAACAAGCGGGTAATAAGACATTATAAGAAGGTGATATATAATATTAATACCATGATTATGGTTAGGGTATAAGTTAGTAACACATTTTAAACCACTATACTGGATGATAATGACTACAAAGAAAATGACGGTTAAGGTAAGGTATTTCATTTTAATATACATTCCTTTGAGATTTATTTTTTTTATTCACCAATTTACTTTTATTTGGTGTATATACATTCATTTGACATATTATAACATGAATATAATTATTCAAATGATATTATATGTTTTATTTAATTCATCTGGAATTATCATTTAAATTATTCAAAGTGGTATGTGACACTTTGAAATGTTTAAATATTATTTTCAAAAAGAATGTTTTAATGTAAAAAACCCAAATTGTTACTTATACTCCACTGAGTAATTATAGATAAATATATATTATTTATTTAATATGGTTATATGATTAGTAAAATTATTTATTTGATAAATGAGGACTGCTTTGGACTAATATGAAATGGGTGGGACCTTGTTATTTAAATCCCCTCGATGCATCAGTAACTCATGAGATGAGTGATTTGGCAAAATCAGATGGGGTTGTACCCAATATTTTTTAAACCATATTGTCAAAGGTATTGATGGTAAAGGTTCTAGGTACCAAAGAAACATATAATCCAATAATTAATCATTTACCTCATTTATATTTAGTCATTATTCATCCATGAGATTTTTTATTAACACATACATGGATAAACATTATTCTCTGTTTATTGATTTAGATGACATGAGTTTAAGATTCGTACCATTCCATGTCGACATTTACTTATCTAGTTATTTGAATTTCATGTGTTATCAGTTATTTACCATTTCATGTTAATTTAATACCATTGTTTCACTATTTATTCTATAATACATACCCTTAATAAGAATTGATTTACCATTATTATGATTTCTTTCCCTAGGTTATGAAGAAGAAATCATTGAATAAGGATTCAAGGATACTAATTATTTATTTTTCTTATGTGTAATGTTTTTATTCACTATTAACTGATGTATTATATGTATCATGTTTGTAATATGGATTTCATAGACTACCAAATTTACCCCCCCCCCCCCCCCCCTTTGGTATTTTATTCCTTATAATGAAGAAAATGTAATAAAATTACACAAACACTCTAGGTGTCTAGGTCAGGGCTTTATAGTTTGTATCAGAAAAAGATTAGCACCAAACATGGAAAATAGTTTCATATAACATAGATTATGGAGAACAACCTAAATATATATATTGAGGATAATTATAGAAGAACATCCTAACATTTTGGTAAGGTAGATATTATTTTGGTACTTATCGAAATACATCCATGTGTGCATACTACAATTGGACATTGTTCTGGAAAAAATGTACATAAGAGTAATAACTACATCTATTTTTTCTAGGCCTCACTCAGGGTAACCTGGTACATGAAAACCTGACTTACTATGGAAATGGTTTTACACTCCTAGGGAATACTCTTAGGATATTTCAGATTTTCTATACCTACCCTTATAAAGGATTTAAAAGTATATATTTTCCCATTATAACCAATGTTTATGATTCTATGATTCATGGTGTAGAAATTCATGTAATGTTATATTCCATATTTAGAATCATATATTCTGATTTTAACATCTAATATATTATATTATATAGTTTTGAAATGGCTCACAGACAAATGAATATGAACTCAACTAATGCACATGATCCAAATAGTAAGAAGGATCGTTTATTTCATGGTCTTAAGACATAATTTAAAAAGAAATAGTGTCCCATGTTTTCTCAACATATGAGGAAATAGTATCATGTATTAATGAATTGGTAAAAAATTATCTAACTCATGTGGATTTTAAGTGAAGAAAGGGAAGAAGTTGATGGGAAAGAAAAATATGGATAAATGGAAGAAGGTAAAGAAGTACATTCCCACATGTGATAATTGTGAAAATTAGAATTCTAGAACATTAATAAAAGAATGAGAGTATTTTAAATGATTGTAAAGAAAAGAAAACCATGGTTGTGATTTCTAGGGTATGAAAAAGGTATCCAATATACAATGCTTCAACTTAGAGGAGATGGGACCCTATGAAAATCAATGTCTCAAGCCTAAAAGTAATGTAGCCGAAATGATAATTTTGGATAATTATCAAGTTATGCTACTACCAAAAATAAAGAGTAATGATTAGTATTCCTATTCAAGTATTATATAATTTGAATATTTTATCAGCAATGTACTAGTTAGAAGAATTATGGAATATATTAAGATTGTACTATAGTAACGTTTCATTAAGGATTTGAGATCATATGTTGAAAGGTTGAAACAAAAGTTATTCAGTATAACATTAAACTTTAGAAAACACATGATTGAAGGAAATAAAAACCCTAAAATGTTCTTAAAGTTGAGATATGGAAAAATAAATTATTAATTTGGAGAAGTTCTTACTACATTTGAGTTTATTAACTACTTTAAAACATGTTTAAAAGTTTATCATTGATGATGTTTACAACACTTTTGGATTTATGAAATATTTCAAAAAAATGTGTCTTAAGTATGAATAATGAATAATTCATTTTTATGTTATGTTTTTAGGATTGTTAAAGTGAAAACAATATTTCAAGAGGATACATGATGATGTTATTCATATGTTTTAAATGTAAAAATTTATAGCTGATTCATATTGATTAAAGGCTAGTGATTAGTTCATTTTGGAAATCCGGTGACAAACATTAAAAAGTGTTGGATCATAATAATTTGGAAAGGAAAATCATTATTGAAAGGGTTTAATTTTAATTTTTAATTTGGTTATGTATATTAATATATTACATCACAATATGATGAATCTTTTCCTATGTGATGAAGTATAAATAGTTCAAGGGATGACCAAAGGATAATATTGTAGAAATGCACCAAGTATATTTACTTATATTCTTAATGAGTGAAATAATTACTCAACTCTTGGAAAAATGATCTTTAACCCAATAATATTTTCTTAGTACCTTAATTTGCAAAGAATCAAATGGACCCTTAGATCATCATAAATTTAGGTCTTTTGATTGTTAACTTTTCCTAATAATTTTATCTATCACCCTCCATTAGAATATGATTGCAAGATTTTTCATCTGAATCCATGTCTCATTTTACACCAATGTTTTTCTACTAGAAAACCTAGTTACATGACCATTTTACCGTCCTTTATCCCATATTAATAAGACATGTTTTTAATCATATTGAAGATGTGGGGTTTTTTACAATAGAATTTTTAAATATAAATTTCTTAATCACTAAGATCAAGTTTAAATGAAGATGATGAATTTTAATTAAGGTGGAGAGAATTTAACACCCAAATCTATTAAAATAATTTAATTATAAAATAAATATTATTTTTTCTGTCCTTATACACAACAACATGTTAATCTTACACTACCCACCATATTGAGTTAGCTTGTGTTACATGAAAGACTATGTTTTATTGCCTTATAATCGAGCACATATTTCAATTTTTGTTATTCCAATTTATATATTATATTTTTAAAATAAAACATTATTTTTGAATTTAGGATATCAAAATTATCTTAGGGTTAATTTTTTTATTTTTCTGAGAAGAATCATTTTATGATGAATAGTGAAAAATACTACATTTTAGTTAAACACCTTTTTTCATTTAAATAATTATTAATGATAAATAATGTTTTAAAATGGTTTTAAAAGAATAAAATATATCAGTTTTTAATATATCAATCCATTTTAGTTCATTTTAATCATTTTTATGTTGAATTTTTATATAAAAATTTATTGCACTTTTGATCATTTCTACATCAAAAACACGCTTTCTCACCACATGTGTGGGATTAGCCTCAATCTTAATTTTCCCACATCGATGATTTGAGTATTAAAAAAATGGAAATACAAGGTTTTAATATGTAAAATATCTATGGTCTAATATGATCAACTTAATTTTTTAACAAAAATATTAGTTGATGCTCTAAAAATTAATTGCGGCGATTATGGTAATATTAAAAAAAAATAAGCGACTAAACCTTAATCATAAGGACCCAAATGACATTGAAACATTTCCAAAAGAAATTTGATTCCAATAATTCTATAATATTCCCACATTTATATAATTGTATGAGTTTTTTGTATATTATGAAATTGAAGTGCACAATACAAATGGTTAAGTAAGGAAGATGAAAAAAATAACACATTCTTTACCTTCAATATTTATAAAATATTCAGATAAGTAAAAAACATTATATTTTTTATACATATCCTTTTATAATTTAAATGGGTTCTTTTTATCATAATAATTTATATATAATTTTTATATATGGTATAGTTACTCAAAATGCTTAAGAAACACCAATGTAGTGATTATTTAGTTAATAACCAACTAAAATAAATAGTATTATAAATATTAAAAGTTAAGTGAATTGATTTTATTATTGTATATATCTATTATTTTAGACAAATATATCATGTTACACAACTGAAAACTTATTATACTTCAATTATAATATTTTTTTCTGTTATAAAATTAAAATCTAATAAATAATGTCAAAATTGACATTATTGTTATTCTACAAAAAATGATATTTTTTGAATGATTTAAATTAATAAAAATCTATATTAGCCCAAATAATTTAAACTTGTTAATAAATAATAAATATTTTTAATTAATTGACCAATTTATCTTTTATAATTAACATATTGACTCGTATATTGTAAAAATGTTATTAACATGGTTCAGGTTTAAACAGTGTTTTAGCACATCACATATGCTTGTTTTAAAATTAATATCCCAAAATTGGGGAATTTTTATTTAATAAAATATATATCATATTAATAATTAATTATATCATTATTTTCTAATAAATATCACTATAGTTTATTCTTAATGTTTAAATTATTTATTTTATAAAACTAGATACTTTAATAAAATCCAAAATGATAAAATCGGGAAATATTAGATGTTAAGGATCCAGATTATTA
The DNA here is from genome assembly GCA_963277665.1 of Viscum album. Taxonomy (NCBI): domain Eukaryota; kingdom Viridiplantae; phylum Streptophyta; class Magnoliopsida; order Santalales; family Viscaceae; genus Viscum; species Viscum album. The sequence goes on from OY728128.1 coordinate 719,611,611, forward strand.
AAATGAACATATTTGTGTTTGGTGGAGCTCTTGATAGAACATTATTCCCATTCACTCATTTTTTTCCCATTTTGGAGGAACTTTAGGTAATGTGGACCTTCCATTAATGAATACCTTTTGGTATTTAGATGAGTGACACTCCCCCTCCACTATAAAAGGCAAGAAATCTACCCTTTACTCAATCCCATAAAACCACATAGTCTTGGCTACTCTATACCCAAAAATATTCCAAAAATCCATACCCTATATCTTTAATCCCCCCTTTGGAAATAAATAATTCCATAGAATCCCTTTGGTACAATCGAAAGTATTTACACGATTTTATGGTAATGTTTTCCAACGATATCTTTTGATTCATTTACATCTCCAATACCTATACTTTTCTTATCCCATTCATACATAACAAAACCAGTATTCTCAATATACTAGTATTTTGTTTTGTTTTTATTTAAACTTACACTTACACACACCTCCATATAATGGGTATTGAATACCCTATTTCTTTTTATGGTGAACTATTTCTTCATGAAATGATGATTGATCATTTTTTTCACCACCACTCATGGGGGCCATTATGCTTGAATGTATTTTTGAATATTATATATATGATATTTATATTTTATTTATTATTTTGTAATTTCTATTTATAACGTATCTTTATTTCATCCATCATGTTAGATCATAAAATTATCAATTATCAAAAAAGGAATCATGGTACAAAGAAAATGGTAAATAAAAAGAAACAAATTTTTAAGTGGGAAGAAGAAGTGTATACTGAGAGAATCACCCATAATTACAGCACCACTACCCCTGAGGAGGGACCCTAGTGATCTTTACTCAGTGAGATGGATATCATGAGAGGAATGTGAGGAAAGGAATTCAGTGACACAGCTACCTTGACACCATGTATGAATAAGTTTCGTCTTATTAGAGAGAAGTGCCATGAATTTTCAAACCAAATAAGAAATATTCTTTGGGGTGAAAACGGTAGCATTAAGGGAGCTCCATAGAATATTTGGATTAGTCTCCATGAATACAAGAGGGATCCGATAGTATTTTCAATGATGAAGACCACTCAACATAGCCTTTTTCATCTTGTAAGGTGTTAACCATTCCAAATAATTCACTAAAGGCATACAACACTGAGAACTTGGAGTCATGGAGGAAACCCCCATACATATCTCCCTGCCTGCATGCACCATCAGTATTAATTTTGAGGCCTCATGAAGGCTAAGACCAGCTCACCCAATGTCTGAGGGAAGTTCATTTGGGTGTGGTGGAAGTGGGGTGATTGGTTATGAAATGCCTGAGGGAAGGGGTGTAGAAGCATGGATTTATGAGACCCATAAAATTGGCAATGTGGTATCTGACCTTCAGCACTAGTTCCAAGTTAGACCAAGGAAGGACATTGTGCCTCACATGATTCCCATTGTGCAATATATACTAGTATCCAACCACAAGGATGATGGAGCAAGCCTTCTCCTTGGGAGTGTTCCTAGATGAGCTAGAAAAACATCTTTAGAGGACGTCCTAAACTGATGTCACACTCACCAGGAAGGGAATGTAGTCCCCCATATTTCACTATACATCTTTTTTCCAAATCATTTAGGAAAAAGATGTGTAGGTATAACTCCTCATTTGGGGCCAAATAACCAGATCATTTAGAAGAGAGGGGGCATAATATCTTCCCAACCACATATGTAAGAATGTATGGGTTGTGAATCTTCCACAATAAATGTTAAACATGGATAGTATGACATCTCACAAGAGGATGGGACCCTAGGGATTTCTTCCAGGTTCTGATTTCACTAAATTCCGATATTATTTAGCAGTTTAAAGGCCTATTGAAGTGCCAGATAAGATGCACGGGTCCAACACATCCACCAGGCTGATGTCATAAAATTATTTCTTCTGGGATGTGATGAGATAGCCTAAAAAAATTATGGCTAGTCTCAAGCCTGCTTGAATGTTTGTTCTAGCATGGGGTAGTGGGGGGAGCCTAAGATCTCACCCACCCAATTGTGCTCTTATTAATTGATTTCTCCATCTCTGATGAGCCACTGTTAATTATTTTGGTGGGTATGAATGTGTTGTTATAAGCTGTTCTACAGAGGGGAGGGCTGCCTTTTACTTTCTCTGAACTCATACTCATATCTCCGTCTAATGAAAATTATACAAATAGATCTTCCCTTGATGAAATGCCAAGTCAATTTATACTATAGAAAGTACATATCATCACCAATATTACTCTAATTAATAACTCCTTGGGCCACTAGTTTAGATATTCTAGACAACGAGGACTTTTGAAATCTGACTTCCCCTTGAGTTTCCTTGATGATGGAATTTACCAGATGATCAATTTCCTTGAGTGTTGAATTTAGAACCATGAGTACTAAAATAATTTTCTTGGGGATGGAGGATAAAACAATGATGATGATGGTAATTCCCCACCTAACATGATGAACTAGTTCTTCTATTTTGTGATACGGTTGGTGATTTTGTTGATCGCACTCTCGATGTGTCTCACACATACTTGGCCAGGCCCAATGGGTGCCCCCAAATACTCCAAGGTAAATATCATTCCATGGATATGAAAAACAGATTCAATGTTTCCTCCTATATAATATGACCATTTACACATAATTAAAACAAGACTATTATCCTTATTAATGACTTTACCACTCCATTTTGTATACTCCTCCATCCTATAGTTGAATCCTATAATTGATGAGTTCATGTCTGTTGATCAAAAAGCCTATGTCTTCAATATAGAGAAGGTGTAGAACATTGGGGAGGTGGCCACCATATTGATAGGGCTTGACCCATCCTTGTTGCAATAAATAAGAAACATTTCTAGTAAGGACATCATGAGTCATTATAATGATAGAGGGGAAAAGAGGATCCCCTTTCCTAAGTCCCCTGACCAACTTCATGAAGCCACATCATCTCCCTATGAGAACAATATTAAACTAAGTCAAAATATGACAACAGAACATTAAATCAATGGCCCAATGAGAAAATACCATGAATCTCATGACACAAATGATAAATCTCCACTCCATGCGGTCACATGGCTTGTCCTTTTCCAACATAATGATGTGGTTAGATCCCAAAACATTCCTATTGATGTCCTCGACTAACTATTGAAAAATTCTTATAGAACCCTAGATAGATATCCCCTAGATAAAGCCATGTTTTTCCTCTGTAACCCAAAAAGGAATGAAACTTTCCATAATCATGTTGATCATGGAAGGGAAGAAATTATATGGAAAGTTACACGTACTTATCGGGTGAAAATGACAAACCGAGGAGGGGTCATTCACTTAAGGTATAAGGATCAAAGTGGTAGTGATGGAACCCCAAGGGGGCGGATGACAAAAAAATAAATCATGTATGATAGAAACCATATCCCTCTTGATGATACTCTAGGAGGATGTGTTAAAAGATCCTTGAAATCTTCCTGGACCTGGCACACTACCCTGGTTGAGTGAGCTAATAGTATCCCAAACCTCCTTCTCAGAAGGACAATCACTAATGAAAGAATTGTCTTGGTCAGTAACCACCCTTTGAATTAAGTTAAAGAGTCCCACCTTACATGTAGGATATCCATATTTAATTTTGGGGTAGGGGCCACACAACAATGAAATAAAATAAGCATTAACCATCCCTACAAACTCCTCTAATTTAGTAGTGAATGAACCATCAGGATGCTGAATGTTTGGGACACCAAACTGGTATTTTTATTTTATACAGGCATGGGAATAAGAAGTGTTACAACCACCTTTTTTAATCCATGTGGCGCGAAACCTTTAAATAATAAACCTTTCTTAGCTTGAGAGCATTTAATTGACTTGTTGGTTCTTAACACTGAGGGAAGAAAAGATTTTGTCATCCCATAGGTCTTCCAATATCATACATACAATTTTAATTTCTTTTTTAAGTGCTTTCAGGTTTTAATAGGTCGAGGGAGAGTCTTGGACCATGATAAAATATTGTGTTTCAATCACTACAATTTATTATGAAACAAGATCCATCCTCCTCCCTATATAAGATCAACTGAAGAAAATTGCATCAAACAGAAGAAATCAAGAAGTTGCATCCATCGTTTGGAGATTAAAACGAGATAAAATCCATCAGTACTCGTCTTTAGAGGAATAAGAAGTAGGGAATGTTCAGATGAGGACCACATTAGATGATTTAACCTCACATTTGGGAAGGTAGAGATAGCTAGGGGGTTTCCAAACCAGCTATCTAGTCTTCACCACAACCACCTCTCTATTTTTTGGTTGTTGCACCAGGTGTACCTGTCACCTGAGAACCCTAGATCCCTGATTCCTTCCTAACTAAACAAATTAGAGAAAACCCATTTATCGATTCAAAAATAAAATCATCATCTTTCTCTCTCCAAAGAGTCCATGGTTGTGTTGAAATATCCATCCACAAACCAAGACACATCACTCGGATTGAAGGGTTTCAAATCCAACCAAAAATGCTCTCGAATTTTAGCCTCGCACTTGGAATAAACGAAAGAAATGAAACAATGAGTGCTTATGCACTCAACCTTGAAAATAATATGTTGGTTTGAAGACCTGCACTTCTCCACCACCACATCTAAATGCTAGAGGATCTAAATGTTCTAGTTAACCGAGTCTCCATGTATACAGCTTCTCAAGCTGATTCTGTTAGCGAAATACATAAGTGTTGATGTGTTTTGTATTGGATTCGTGATGACCACAATGGATGATTCATACTTGGATGCATTATATGATTGTAAGTATATCCTTTTCACTATTCCTAGACCTTATTCATTCCAGATTAACAAGGAGACCATTGAAAGGGATGGTACCTGGAACTGGAAAAAAGTATCGAAAGCCTCTTAACATGAACTCTTAAAGGAGAAGACTTTTTAGATTGATATCTCATGTGAACCATGGTTGGATAAATGAATAGGGAAGATGATAACCTCCCATCCACCATTTCAGATCAAGATCTGGATCAGTTTCCTTTAGGATGCAGAGTGCGAGGGGACGACACCTCCAGTGCATCAGGTAATGTGTTGAAGTAGTTGGAGAGAATAAGAGAGGGGGAAGGGGGATCAGAGGGCTAATGGAATGTCTGATGGGGGAATACAACCTGAATGAATTCTTTTCATTTTGAGTTATGGATAAGGGAAAGGTGAGAAGGGAAAGGTGGAATCCCAGGAGTGGTAAGTGGAAGAGGGGAGTACGGGATGAGGGATTTTCATAGGGTGGGGGAAGCATGACAAAACATTAGGGGAAAGAACAAGGAGAGAGGTGGGGTGAGGCGGGGATGAAGATGTAGGATCAATGGTGGTTGTGTAGGGAGTTAGACCACTACAGGTAGGAAGAAGACTGAAGACTTCATGGGGATCTCATGGATTAAATATGACATTCGGAATAGGTTGGTGATGAAAAGTATGATGGGACTGATGACACCTATACTCTGAGAAGGTGTGATCAGGAAAGAAACAACTATTAATGAAATGTGTGGTCAAAGGGTAAATGGGGGCCTATATCCATTACACCACATCATAAACCAAGAGTAGAATCTATGATGGAGGAGGGAACAAAACATCTAGATAAATGTAGATTCAATACTCTGCCATTTCTTGAAGTTGTTGAGTCTGAGCATCCACATAGAGAAATTCCCCAAGAGAGTCCCTGATCTTCTCTAGGAAGGGCATGTTATAGAATGGGAGTGGAAGCCCAGGAATATTTACCCACACTACTGAGAGAGGGGACTCCTACCCATTGTAGAAATCAAACGACCACCGAGAAAGTATAATCCTCATTCAGCTTACTGATAGGGGGTTGTGTTCCCATGCTAGGATGAAGTCAGCTTATGAGTCGAGAACTGTGAAGCGTTATTTCTTATTGATCTCTCAGATCCCTTCAAGGAGATATAATTTCCAAGAGAGAACAATGTTTTGGAATATACCCATTTGGGTATTATCCATTCAATAAATGGAATCTATGGTCCATCTAAGAAGGTTCGAGGCATCATCAAATCCATAAGCTGAAAAAGAGAGCACAAGGATTCCATTTGCTGACCCCGAACTAGAATATCCATACTCAACATCCAAGAGTGGGGACATATTGCATCCCTCCTTTTCAACACATAAAATTTCATTACATTATAAAAAACCGAGGATCTTTAAGGATTAGTGTCCTGGAAACCAGGAACTTATTACATGAGACAAAAAAACATTATTCTTAAAAAATTGAAAGGATTATTCATTTGTTCATTCTATTTTCATTAAAGCATCTCATAACCTGGGAGAATACATCAAAGGAAAGGGTGATCAGAAGGCCCAGTAAGGGAAACAAGGGAAACTTTTTACATGAGAACTTGAGACACATCAAAAGTCATTAAAAATAACATTAAGGCATGAGAAAGAGATCATGAGGCATATCATAATAAAAATAACATGTTTAATAACTTGAAGATGTGGATAAAAAATTTAACATAGACAATCATTTTTGTTTCACCAAGTTCCATCCCCAAGGTGTCATTAAAAATTACCAAGGTTATTCACCAAGGCGTCGTTAAAAATGGCCATCTCTTGAGATTAAGTCTTTACCCAATGAATTGGAGCGCTATCAGGGCGCACCCTTAAATTTTACTTTATTATAATGTGAGCCACATATATCATCATCAATAATTTCATAAACAACCCATTTAGTATAAAATAAATGGGTTTAATTTCATAGTTATCACATTTTAAAAACAGCTTTAAAGACGTGATCTTTAGGTCACTTTAAACCCACGACAAAAGGAAAGAGGGTTTTATGTATGTATGTCCTAGAATTAAAATAGATCATTTTGATATATATGTGAATACACCTGTATAATAAATAGCTTTGAGTATTCACTTAATAAAATAAAAGAATTTGGAAAAAAGAGAGACATTTTGAGACGAAAATTCTACAGCATAACGACTAGGTCACATGGTTTTTAGAAAATTTTGAAAAGAGAGGGGAAATAGGTCACCAACTCATAAATGATCCATAAAATAGTAGAGAGACATAATATAATGGATATAAGAACATGGTAATGAAATTTTAAAGACATACCATATGAAATGAAAAACATTGAAGGAAGACAAAAAAAGTTTTCTCTTATGAAAATTCGGCAGCCTAACAACGACACTTAATCTTCAGAAAAACGAATTGACAAGATCAAATAGGGTATCTTGTCATATAAACATAAATGATAAGTATGATATATATAGATATCATACCCCAACATAATAAAAAGGAACTTTAAATACTTGACAAGAAAATAGAACTTGAAAATAAGAAGGGTGAAAGAATCCCTTAAAAATTCGGTAGCCTAACGGTGCCACTTAAACATTCATAAAATTGAATTGAAGAGAGCAAGAGGGGGTCTCCCATCATATGAAAATGAAAAGTAATGTAGGATGAATATAAAATAACATCCCCAACATAAGAACATTGATCATAAAATAAATGACAGAAAAGATAGTACTTGGAAAGAAAGGGAGAGGTATGATCCCTTACCTTAAAACGTAACTCTTAAAACTCAAAGGTTGGGACCTTGAGGGCTTGGGGGCACCTTGGGAGGAATTCTTGGGAGGTAATGAGACTATAGATTCGTTGGGGGGAGTTAGGAGTGAAAAATAAAGGAGGAATGTGTGGGTATTTATAGGGAAAGTGAGGGGACAAGGCATTAATGGCCAAGGGACACCTCATTGGTGGTATTGGAAAAACCATGGGCTTTCCCATGGTATTTTCCCATGGTATTGGTCACTTGGGACACCTCATACAATAATTCATCCCCTTTAGTCATCCATCCCTTAAAATATCTCATGACATCATCATGATGCAATCATGATGTCATTAAACATACCGGAACCCTAAAACTGTATTTTTACCATTCACAGAAAATTCAACTTTTTATGAAGACTCCAAAAAATTTATCTTAACATAATATAAATGCTATGAATTCAAAAATAAACTCCATTTTAGAAAAATAAATATTTAAATATTTTTAATTTAAATTTTAATTAAAACCACTATTCACCGAAAATTCATTTTTTTCAGAAAAATCCCCAAAAATTACCTTAACATAATATCGATGCTCTGAGTTCAAAAATAAAGTCCATTTTATAAAAATAATTTTCTAAATATTTTTAATTTAATTTTTAATTAAAAAACACTATTCACCCGAAAAAACTAATACTAGACTAATAATTTATGAAACCATTATTTACCCATTTTATTGAATCAAATTACTTAATCAAGGTGCCTAAATTATATTAATACTTTCTTTTAGTGAGATTACTAATCCATTTAGTCACATTACTAATCCTAAGCATAAAATAACTATTCATAATTTACTATTCCTCAAAAATTTAGTTGATCTTATTAGACTCTAAATTTCGTACTGAACATAATTGTAGAAGACCATTTTTCGAAAATTATTTCTCATTTTTAATTATTTAAGGTTTACATAAACATATTTAAAATATCCTTTTTCTAAAATTCATCAATAATATACATCCTACATTTATCCGAACATTGGAAAATTTAAAAAAATTCACCATAAGAAGAAAACACAATTTTATATATCTCGAAGGATTAGAAAAAGAAGTAACGGTCTCCTTACATATCCCCTTATAACCCCAGTATAGGACCTAAGTGTAAGGTGTGCTAACTTGAGAGAATCTGAGGGCAGCTCGGCCAACATTGCACGAGTAGTAATTTCTATCAGTTTGAACTTCTCGCGAAGGAGATTCCGTTCTAGCTTCACACGATGAAGTTCGTCTTGGGTTTGGTCCAGATCAAAGCTCAGTGGTTCTACTTCCTTCCCAAGTTCCGTTAGATGGGCTTCGATTGGCCCGAGACTACTGGATGAGGCCATCCAATCATCTTTCTATATTAATTAACCAAGATCACTTGTATTTAGAGACAATAATCGAAACGTTTAGTTTCTAGCAGTCATATTGACCAATGGTCATATTATAGTCAAAACCCAACGGTCTCATTTAAATTATACTCATGTTATCAATTGAAACAATTTTGTTGAGTATAAAATAAAATAACACACAATATTAGGAAACAAGATTTGTTCAAAATTTTAGGTCGTTACATTCTTCCCCCTTAAGAAATTGCGTCCTCGCAATATTTTAAAATTGGGTATGGAAATTTCATTGAATGTCCCACATCAGAAAAGGAGTCAGAAAAACTATTACTTTAAAAGAAAGAAAGGGAAGTACAAAGGTCACCCGAGTTTACCCACACTAGGATTCCATGTAGGAAAACATGGACATTGAAGAGAAAACGAAGGGTCATGTTCTGAGGGAGAGTGATAGAAAACATGATTAGGAGGATGTTAACCACAAGAAAATCACAAACTTATGATGTGTGTAAATGGCCTTTGATTACCCAGTAGGAAATGTAAACCAGCAACGCTTTTGTTTTATGTTCCTTTTCATAATTTTGAGGAATATATTTACTACATAGAATAAAAACATAAGGAAATATATCTACCTTCAAGTAGAGTTTCATCCTTTAATAAGTTTCTACCGAAAATAATATTTTCTCCAAATGATGAGCATTCAAAACAACTTGGTCTCATCAAAGCACAAGAATCCTCTTCTAGAGAATAACATAATCCACAAAAGATTAACTATCTATTTCATCTATATTTAAACATTATCCCAAAAACAGAAGGGGTAAGATAAAACAACTCTTCGAAAAGAAATAATCCCATAGGAAGGGAAACTTATTTAAATCTTCAGAATTCCACGGTACTACCCAAAGTTCATCATAGACCATTCCATAAATAAATTTCCTTAAAAATCCTCAAAATAAACCAAACTAATATAGAAACCAAAATACGAAGAGAATTTGATAACATAGTCTTCCAATATAAACTTTATCTTTGATCTCCAAACAACATCAACCACTCATATCATCTTACAACAAAAGTAAATAACCTAATCACATTTTCCCCAGGAAATGTCATTCATTTCAATAAGTAACCTAAATTAGCATAAGTTCACCTTAAATTCATCTATTCTTCAAAATATAAGTCAACCTTTTCTCCTCAAAGAAAATAATGTAGTAATATATTTACCTTGATCATATAGGGTTCCCAAAATAGTGAACATCTTCCAAAATAATAATCATCTTTTAATCCCCTAATCACCTTTTTTTAAGAAGAACAACTTCACTACATCAGCATGTGGTACATAAAAATAGATTTTTCCTAAATGATAAAAAATAATCTTAGGCAGTGACACGATGATATTAGAAAACAAAAAAGATATTCTCATAGAGCATGAACTAAAATACCACATGAAACAGACAGTTTTGGCATAGAAGTTACATGTACTTCAGTCATCATGATTCATCTCAGCATAGGACTTGCATTGTTCCCTTGTCCTTGAATATTGTTGATGCTCATCATGATTCTCTTCCCTTCCAAGTGAGCATTGCCTTGGATAACTTGCAACTTCTCCACATTTACGATATTGAAAATTATAAGGTACATTAGGTCAAACCTTATCTCTATTCATCACATTATCAATTTTTTTAATGCAATTGGCTACTTTATTCCCTATCTTCCCACAATTAAAGCATCTCCCGGTTCCTTTGTGACATTCTCCTTGGTGCCTCTTCCAACACTTTTTGCAAAAAAGAAATTGGGTCTTCTTTCCCTTATCAACTTTATCATATGAACATCCTTGAGGCCTTGTCTTCTTCTTCCTTGATGAATTTGGGCATTCAACTATGTACCAATTATTAATTGTGATTTTTGATAGCTGGTTTGGAATAATCAAAATATGTTCAACTTGATCTCTCATCATCTCTGTCACATTAATAAGGAAATCATCACATTTCCTATCACATTGGTTGTTGGGACATGTTCTTCCATTTGCCGCCATTAACTAAGAAAAGAAAGTATAATTAGGGGCTTAAATACTTAGACAATAATCATTAAAAAGAAACATTAAGCACAGAAGGATAAAATTGTAGAAGGAAAGTATACCCTAACTTGTGATCCCCTTAGTTCCAATCTAGGTTATCCATGATCATATATTCTTATGTGAGTCATTATTTTATTTTATCTTTGTTCCTTTAATAATGGTTCATACTATGCTTATAAATTTACCAATGCATATCCCCAGGGAGTGTCGTAACCAAGAGTGCAGCAAGGCCCATTGTCATGTACCAGTTCCCGTTCGAGTCTAGATCAAAGTGGTGTTTTCTGGTTTTACTCCTATGTACATTTGTTCCAGATCCACCTCTACCTGCTCGTACCTAGATAGGGATGTATTTTCTTGGAAACCCCTTACTCAATACTCACCAAATTACCAGGAATATTTCCTATATTTAAACATTTCTATAGGGTTCTTCCTAAAGTTTTCATATCCTAATTTCCACAAATAACTAAACAATCCTTTGATACCAACTATAGCATATCGCCTTTTAAACACCAAAACTTTTATTTCATTATACAAAACTGAGGATCTTTAAGGTTTAGTGTCTTGGAAACCAGGAACTTATTACATGAGACAAAAAACATTCTTCTTAAACACTTGAAAGGATTATTAATTTTTTCATCCTAAGTTCATTACAACATCTCATAACCTGTGAGAATACCTCAAATAAAAGGGTGCACAGAAGGCCCAGTAAGGGAAACAATGGAAACATTTTACATGAGAACTTGAGACACATACAATGTCATGAAAAATAACTTTAAGGCATGAGAAAGAGATCACGAGGAATATCATAATAAAAATAACGTGTTTCACAACATGAATATGTGGATAAAACATTTAACATATACAATCATTTCCGTTTCACCAAGGTCTATCCCCAAGGTGTCATTAAAAATTACCAAGGTTATTCTCCAAGGTGTCGATAAAAATGGTCATCTATAGAGATTAAGTCTTTACCCAATGCATTGGATCGAAATCAAGGCACACCCTTAAATTTCCCTTTATTATCATGTGATCCACATATATCATTATCAATCATTTCATAAACACCCCATTTAGCATAAAAGAAATGGGTTTCATGTCATAGTCATCACATTTTAAAAACTGCTTTAAAGACGTGATCTTTATGTCACTTTAAAACCACGGAAAAAGGAAAGAGGGTTTTATGTATGTAAGTCACAGAATTAAAATATATCATTTTGATATATATGTGAATAACCCTGTATAATAAAGTTCTTTGAGTATTCTCTTAATAAAATAAAAGAATTTGGGAAAAAGAGAGAGACATTTTGAGACGAAAATTCTGCAGCATAACATCTATGTCACAGGGTTTTTAGAAAATTTTTAAAAGAGAGGAGACATGGGTCAACCATTCATAAATGATCCATAAAATAGTAGAGGGACAGAATATAATGGATATAATAACATGGTAATGAAATTTTAAATACATACCATATGAAATGAAAAACATTGAAGGAAGACAAATATAAGATTTCTCTTCTGAAAATTCGGCAGCCTAACGGCGTCACTTAAACTTCAAAAAATAAATTGATGAGATAAAGTAGGGCCTCTCATCATATGAAAATAAAAGATCAGTATGATAGATATAGTGATCATAACCCCAACATAATAAAAAAGAACTTGAAAGACTTTACAAGAAAATAGAACTTGAAAATGAGAAGGGTGAAAGAATCCCTTAAAAATTCGGCAGCCTAACGGTGCCACTTAAACATTCATAAAAATGAATTGAAGAGAGAAAGAGAGGGTATCCCATCCTATGAACATGAAAAGGATAGTAGGATTAATATTAAAGAACATTCCCAACAAAATAACATGCAGTATAAAATAAATGACATAAAAGAGAGTACATGGAAAGAATGGGAGAGGTAGGATCCCTTAACTTAAAACTTAACTCTTAAAACTCAAAGGTTGGGACCTTGAGGGATTGGGGGCACCTTGGGAGGACTTCTTGGGAGGTAATGAGACCATAGTTTTGTTGGGGGAGAGTTTTTAGTGGAAACTAAAGGGGTAAAGGGTGGGTATTTATAGGGAAAGTGAGGGGACAATGTATTAATGGCCAAGGGACACCTCATTGGTGGTATTGGAAAAACCATGGGCTTTCCCTTGGTATTTTCCCATGGTAATGGCCACTTGGGACACCTCATACAATAATTCATCCCATTTAGTCGGCCATCCCTTCAAATATCTCAGGACATCATCATGATGCAGTCATGAGGTCATTAAACATACCAAAACCCTAAAACTGTATTTTTACTATTCACTGAAAATTCAACATTTTCAGAAGACTCCCAAAAATTTATATTAACATAGTATCAATGCTCTGAATTCAAAAATAAACTCCATTTTATACAAATAAATTTCTAAATATTTTTAATTTAATTTTTAAATAAAAACACTATTCACCGAAAATTCATTTTTTTCAGAAAAATCCCCAAAAATTACCTTAACATATTATTTATGCTCTAAGTTCAAAAACAAAGTCAATTTTATAAAAATAATTTTCTAAATATTATTAATTTAATTTTTAATTAAAAAAAACTATTCACCTGACAAAAATAATACTTGAATAATAATTTATGAAACCGTTATTTACCCATTTTATTGAATCACATTACTTAATCAAGGTGCCTAAAGTATATTAATACTTTCTTTTAGTGAGATTACTAATCCATTTGGTCACATTACTAATCCTAAGCATAAAATCACTATTCATAATTTACGATTCATCAAAAATTAAGTTGATCTTATTAGACTCTAAATTTCGTACTGAACATAATTTTAGAAGACCATTTTCTGAAAATCATTACACATTTTTAATTATTTAAGGTTTACATAAACATTTTTAAAATATTCTTTTTTCTAAAATTCATCAATAATATACATCCTACATTTATCCGAACATTGGAAAATTTACAAAATTCACCATAAGAAGAAAACACAATTTTATTTATCTCAAAGGATTACACAAAGCAGTTACGGTCTCCTTACATAGCCCCTTATAACCACAGCATAGGACCTAAGTGTAAGGTGTGCTAAGGTGAGAGAATCCGAGGGCGGCTCGGCCAACATTGCATGAGTAGTAATTACTATCAGTTTGAACTTCTCTCGAAGGAGATTCCATTCTAGCTTCACACGATGAAGTTCGGCTTGGGTTTGGTCCAGAGCAAAGCCCAGTGGTGCTACCACCTTCCCAAGTTCAGTTAGATGGGCTTTGATTGGCCCGAGACTACTGGATGAGGCCATCGAATCTTTCTATATTAATTAACCAAGATCAATTCTATTTAGAGACAATAATCTAAACTGTAAAGACCCGTAAAATTCAATGGAAATTTTTTCTTAATTTTTCTTTGGGATTTTACAAGAACGCAGTTTCTGACGACACCTTATTCCGAGGCCCGGTGTGCCCTGAATCATTTTTCTGAAGTTTAGCTCGAGTACGTTCAATGAACGAATGAGCGGGTTTTCCTAACTTTTTAACCGCTACTTGGAATTGAATTTCGAGGGCACCGATGGGATCACAACACCAGTAATTGCTTAGAAACACCTTTTCTGGAGTTTCGTTTACTCGGGTGTGGTTATTAAAATTTTGGGTTAAGTAAAAGAATAAAATAAAATGGTGCAACCAATTTTATTTTATTTAAAGTTGTTTAACCTAAGCTAAGTGGTTGGAGTGGGACCCAGTATATCCTACTCCACTAGGTAGGATATTTGTGAGGTGGGGCCCACACAATTCCCTCCTTTTCAACTTCCTCAAACCCCCCCCCCCCCCCTTAATTTAGGTAACTCACCCGCACCCCCCCCCCCCAATTAATGAAAGTCAACTCTTGAGTTTAATTGTTTATTAAACGCCTGATTAATTGGGTCGTTTAAACATCTCAATTAGTTAAATTAATTGATTGATTCAATTTTGAATTTCAAAAAGTTGGTGTGAGAAATAAAATAAGACAAACACTTATTTTATTAGAGTTGTTGGGTTGTGAGATGATTGGGGGAAAAGCTCGAAGGCTTGAAGTTCTTCTTCTTCATCGAAGAACACGAAGAACTCACCGCCGCCGACGAAGAACGCCGACCTCCGATGATGGGCGACGGTGAGAGACACCTTCCTCAGAGATCGACGACGCGACGCCCTATACCGCGACGCCAACGACCCTCTCCTTCCGCGATGTTCAATTCTGTGACGAGCCTTCGTTCAACTACGCTTGAGGTTGGGGTTTGAATATTTGTTCGTGAATATTCGAGCATTCTTCGTTAATCTTAGCCGCTTTTTATCGATTAACGGGAGGGGGCCTGACTACAAAAATAGGGCCGACCCTCCTCCCTTAATATTGTTGTTGACCTTGTTGTGGTTTGGAATGGAGATGGCGCGATGCCGTCGCACCACGTGGGAAAACGAGGGAACCATATCGAAGGGGTACAGCCCTGTCGCGCCGCGCCGGACGGACCAAGGACGTGGCCTGAGTCCACGGTGGAGCAGGGAGCGGCGGCCGGTTTCCGGCCGCCGTCGTCAGAGCAGGGGGACGGGACAGCACCGGTCCCTTGGCGGTAGCAGCCGGCCGGCCGGAGCGGGCCGGCCGGTCAGGGGGATGACCGGGGGTTCGAAACCCCCAGCTGGAAGGAGGAGAGGCCTCTATGTGGGGGGTCGTGTTTCATTAAACAGGGGGGGCAGCGCCTTCCCCCCCATCCGCTCGGCAGTTTCGGCCGAGCCGCCGGGCCACTTCAGTGCCCCGGGCCGGGCCACACCCATGCTGGGCCGGGCTGTGCCCAAACGGGCCGGACCCAGACCCGGTTTAGTTCGACCCGGTTCGGGCCGACCCAGGGGGTCTCGAGCCGGGTCTGTCTGAGCCCGAAACCCCCTTTTTCGGACATGTTCCTGTATTTTTCCCATAACATGGGTTACAAACCTCCGATCGATGCACCATCAGCTGAACTGTGAGCCTTGGATCGATATGGTCTTTTTGGTATATTACACTCAAGGTTTCAGAGTACTTTGGGTTCATCCGGGTTGGTTCGAACACGAAACCAACTAGGCCCTCGGAGCGGAAATGCTTATAACTTGAGCTCCGGACGTCCGATTGACATGCCGTCGACATTGATGGATTCCTGTTAGTGAGACGGACCTTTTGGATTACTCCACTCGAGGTTTTGACATAGTTGGAGTATGGTCGGGTTGGTTTTGACTTAAAAACCAACCGGGCCCCTCGGACAAAAAATCCAATAACTCTCAGACCGGGCGTCCGATTGATGCGCCGTTTAGGACGTTGAGTTCCTGTTGTTGATACAGAACTTTTTGATACCTCAAATCTGGACTTCGTTTCAGTTTATGTATCAGCCCCTCGGCTCGTGGTGCGGACCCTCCTGAACGAGCTTGCTGTGTGCGGGAACCCTAGAGTTGGCTGCGACTGCGACAACGATGACGACTGTACTAAAATCCTCTGTGGATTCGACGAAGATGACTACAACACTCAGCGATCCTACGTGGATCAGTGCTACCGATCCTGTGTGGGTCAGATCCTGTGTGGGTCAGATCCTGTGTGGGTCAGATCCTGTGTGGTTCTGTGCTCAGCGGTCCTGTGTGGGTCAGATCCTGTGTGGTTCAGTGCTCAGCGGTCCTGTGTGGGCCAGCGCCTACCGATCCTGTGTGGGTCAGATCCTGTGTGGGTCATTGCGGGGGTTAGTACCTATCAATCCTTTGAGAGTCATTGTGGGGGTTAGTACCTAACGATCTTGTGTGGGTCTGACGTCTTAGATGAATCAGTGGATAAATCTGATCATCTCTATTGTCTTACGAAGAAGTATACCTGGGTGAGCTGATTCGTGACTTTCAATCATTATCTTCGATATGATTGACTTGATATCCTGTGTGGATTACGTTATGCTTTCCTGTGTGGATTGGGTTGTGTTTTCCTATGTGGACTGGGTTGTACCTGGGCTCGGATGTTGGATCCGAACGAGAATTGATGACTTATGTATATGTATGGGATATACCTAAGTTGTGTTGGATATTACTTCATTATTGTATCTTTCCTTTGTGGATTTTCCTTTTTGGATTCTGGGAGACCTTCGGGGGTCTTTGGGTCCCTACAGAGTAGAGTATACTCACCCCTTCACGGGCTATTCCCGCACTACGTTGTGTTGGATGAAGATGACGGACATCGCTGATCATGGTAGAGGCTAGTGGAGTAGTCGGTACCTGGAGGTGGACCCCTGGGCGGGATGTACATGGAGCGGACGGCTCGACCCGAGGAGCTGAGGTGCCTATCTGTACCCACCCTTCAGGCGGGACTACCAGTGGACGGATCGACGTTTCTTCTTTACTTTTTAGTTGTTGTACTCCATTTTTCAGTTGTACTTTACTTTCAGTTTGGGTTTGTATTCTGGCCCACTTACTTTTCCGCACTTACTATTGTATCCAGTTTTACTTAGTGTTTACTTCTGCTTTCCTGCTATGTGGCGTTTGTTTTCTTAACAAAGGCAATGCCTTCCCTTTTTATCGGGAATTACACCTTGGTGCTAGTCGCCAGCCCCTGGCCTATGGATGGCGGGTTTGGGGTAGTCACGGCATGGGCCCCGAGGACGGGTCGTGACAAATTGGTATTAGTGGAGTTCGGTTCTACTGCAGAACTATGGAATCTGATCTTTCTTCTATGTGAAGGAACAGTGTTAAGGGTATTGGGTGTGGTTATCAGTCCAGGGAGTCCAGTGTTGGTGTGACGACCAACATATCCGTACACCAGGACCCTGACTTCTGATTTCCGACTTCATAAAGGAAAACATTGATTGCATGTGTGTTTCAAGTTTTCATTGTGATTACTTTTTGTCAGCTCACCAGGTTTACTGTTTGACCGTGGTGCACCTGTTTCTTTTCAGGATGGCCCCACGACGACATCCAGCTTGGGTTCCGAGCGTTGTGCGGGATGATAGCCCACCGAGCGACGAGGCCTCGGTACAAGGACCTTTGACAGTAGAGGCATCGACGGTACCTCTACCCGCCGAGCCACCGATGCTACCATCCCCATCCGCTGAGGGTGCACATATCCTTAGTGCACTGCACGAGTTTCAGCGTCAGTGACTTCCCAGGTTCTGCGGGTAGATGAACCCTCAGGCCGCCGAGGATTGGCTGGAGGCAGTTGTACGATTTTTCCGTTTGGTAGGGACATGAGCAGACCTCATGGTGATCCTTGCAGCGAGTCTCCTGTATGCGGCAACAGGAAGATGTTGGAGCTTGATGCTCCAGGTGAACATCGAGGCATCACTCCTCTGGACAGACATTGAGAGCCTCTTCCGCTCGGAGTTCGTCCAAGACACCCTCCGTGCGGTGCGCATCCAACAGCTTCTACAGCTGCGGCAAGGCAGCTTGCCAGTCGCCCAGTACTCGGCGAAATTTACCGACCTCTCGCGCTATTCGAAGGACATGGTATGGGACCCATTCTTCCAGGCCCGGACCTTCGAGCAGGGATTGAGGCATGAGATCCGGGAATCGTTGATCTCTTTCAGCATTCTGGCACAGGCAGGGGTACTAGAGCGAGCCCTTCTCATCGACAGCTTTCTTGATGAGTCTACACCAGTGGTGAGACCTACCGTAGGGCGGCACGTAGCAGAGTCTTCTACATATGGAAGTCGACTGATGACACATGGGTCCAGGCAGACCAGACCCTTAGGCGGACGACCTCTGGACACTGGCTCAGAGGTGCGGGGCACACAGCTCAGTGCCAGTCTTACTAGAGGCAGAGAGTGCTACGCATGCAGCGGGCAGGGCCACATGGTTCGTGACTGCCCGACCCATCGTGCAGAGGAGTAGCAGACGGTTGAGGGACCACCCAGGCAGAGGCAGAGGGTCGACTGTGGCGGTCCGCAGGGAGTAGGAAGACGAGGCAGAGGAGCTGGCCGAGAAGCAGTTGGTGGGAGACGGCTTGAGGCTCTACCACCACCACCACCATGAGGTCCACCCTGACCCCAAGGAGCTGGCGGGTAGAGACATGCACAGCTTCAGGTAGTGAAGGCTTATGAACCACGATGCTCCTGAGATGATTCGAGGTACTATCTGTGTCTATTCCACCCTTTTGTAGTTTTTATAGACACAAGAGTGAGTTATTCTTTCATAGACGATGCCCTTGTTCGGAGCTCAGAGATTTCGACGGAGCTGTTGGCTCGATCGTTACGGCTAGAGACTCCTATGGGAGCAGACATGATGATTACGCACTGGTGCTGATAGTGTGAGCTTACTATAGGAGGTGAGAGCTTTGGTTGGGATCTTCTTGTAGCGGTGTCGAGGCCTTACGACGTCATCTTAGGCATGGATTGGTTATCTACAGTCCATGCTCAGATTGACTTCATTAGACGCAAGGTGCGGTGTGTACGCACCGACAAGAGCAGGTTCACCTTCACCGGCGAGAAGGGAGCCTTCGCAGCACCGGATGGACTCTTGCAGAGGAGAGGACAACCCATCACTTATCAGTTGGCTAGCCTCATCCTAGGAGCAGTTGACGTGCAGAGTCCTGGTTTTCCTACAGTGGTGGATCTGTATGCGGACGTTTTCCCCGACGACGTTTCAGGACTACCTCCTCACAGAGAGGTAGACTTTTATATTGATATGTACCCCGGGATAGCCCCGATATCCACCCCAGCATATCGGATGGCCCCCGCTGTGCTACGAGAGCTACAGGTACAGTTGGAGGACTTGCAGGGCAAGGGATGCATCTGAACCAGTGTTTCACCCTGGGCTTCCCCGATATTGTTCGCCAAGAAGGTGGACAAGTGCTTGCGACTTTGTGTCAACTATCGTCTCCTGAACCAGGTGACCGTGAGGAACAATTATCTGCTACCGAGGATTGAAGACCTCTTCGATCAACTCAAGTGAGCACGATGGTTCTCGAAGATAGACATCAGGGCAGGCTATCATCATCTCAAAGTTTGGGACGAGGACGTGAAGAAGACAGGCTTCAGAAGTCGATATGGCCACTATGAGTTCTTGGTTATGCCATTCGGAGTAACCAATGCTACAACAGTGTTAATGGGCCTCACAAACAGGATATTTCATACATACCTCAATCGATTTGTCATGGTCTTCATCGATGACATATTGATATACTCGACGACTGAGGAGGAGAACGCCTACCACTTTCGGGTCGTACTGGACACACTCTGAGAGCACCAGCTTTATGGTAAGCTCTTGAAGTGGCAGTTCTGGATACGTGAGGTCCACTTCTTGGGACACGTCATCTCTGAGGCAGTATTTGCGGTGGATCCTTTGAATATCGAGGCAGTTATAGTTTGGGAGCCACCCAGGAGCGTGACAGCGGTGTGGAGTTTCTTGGGTCTAGCTGGGTACTACCAGAAATTTGTGCCAGACTTCTCCAGAGTTGCGGAACCACTCTCATCTTTGACGAAGAATGGGAAACCCTTTGTGTGTTTAGACAGATTTCAGCAGAGCTTCTAGAAGTTGAGACAGAGATTGACCAGCGTGCCTATCATGAGGCTACCGGAGGATGGAGTTGGGTACGTAGTTTACTGTGATGCATCCGGGACCGGACTCGGATGTGTCCTGATGCAAAAACAGGGCGTGATCGCCTATGGATCACGTCAGTTGAGGCAGCATGAGCAGAATTACGCTACCCATGACCTGGAGTTAGAAGCAGTGGTCTTCGCTATGAAGATGTGGTGACACTATCTGATGGGAGAGCACTTTAGAGTCTATTCTGACCATCATAGTCTCAGGTACATCTTCTCACAGAAGGACCTGAACCTGAGACAGTGGTGATGGCTCGAGTTCCTCCAAGACTATGAATTTGAGATAGTCTATACTCTGGAAAGGGGAACGTAGTAGCTAATTCCCTCAGTAGGAGGACGTGCATTCAGCTACTTAGGGAGGCGACAGATCAGCTAGCTGCATTGCAGATATCCTTGGTGGATAGAGATGGAGCAGCCTTTCTATAGTCACTCACAGTCACTCCTCCACTACTACAGCGGGTCAGAGAGGCACATCGTGGGGTCGATGACTGTGAGATGCGGCGTGCATAGATATCCTCAGGACAGGCACCTGATGGATTCTATCTGGGAGGAGAGCACGTCATCCTTTTCAGAGGACGTACCATGATACCAGTTTCCTTATAGGAGGAGGTGCTGAGAGTGTTCCACACTTCCCCTTTAGCAGTACATCCAGGAGTGGCGAAGATGTACCAGGACCTTAGATGTCAGCACTAGTGGCCGGGTATGAGGAAGGTTGTGGCTGAGTTCATTTATCGATGCCTCACCTGCCAGCAGGTGAAGGCAGAGCACCAAGTACCAGCAAGCTTGGTACAACCTTTGGATGTCCCGGAGTGGAAGTGGGACGAGATATCTATGGACTTCGTGACTGGACTTCCACACACTTCTAGAGGTCATGACTCCATTTGGGTGATTGTCGACTGACTCACCATGTCATCCCACTTCTTACCCATCAGAGAGCAGGGATCAGTGGAGAGATTGGGACTCCTCTACGTTCAGGAGATTGTACGGCTTCATCGTGTGCCATCATCTATCGTCTCCGATCGAGACGCTCTCTTTAATTCTCGGCATTGGAAGGGGTTGTAGGAGGCGTTTGGGACGCAGCTACGTCTAAGCACTGCCTTTCACCCTCAGACAGACGGTCAGACAGAGAAGACCATTCATACTCTCGAGGACATGCTCAGTGTATGTGTCCTCGACTTTGGTCGCAGCTGGGAGGACCACCTACCCTTGGTGGAGTTCGCGTACAACAACAACTACCACTCCACCATTGGGATGATACCATACAAGGCATTGTACAACCAACCTTGCAGATCACCTCTGTGCTGGACAGACCCTGGGGAGTCAGCACTTGTGGGACCGGAGACGGTCCAGGCCACGACAGAGAAGGTCCAGGTCATCTAGGAGCGGATGAGTATAGCTCAGAGATGGCAGAAGTCTTATACTGACAGGAGGCAGAGGCCACTGGAGTTCGAGGATGGCGACCACATCTTCTTGAGGGTCTCACCTTGACGTGGATTACATAGATTTGGCCAAGGTGGCAAGTTGTCTCCGCGCTTCATCAGACCATTCCAGGTCCTCTACAGGATTGGCGAGCTGGCTTATCGCCTGGCTATACCACCTCAGTTGCACCGGGTGCATGATGTCTTCCACGTATCTCAACAGAGGAGAAACGTGCATGACCCAACACATATCATTGACCATGGGGAGCTGGACATTGATGATGGGGTGACTTTTGCGGAGGTCCCAGTGGAGATTGAGGATCGAAAGGAGCGGGTCCTATGCGGATGGTCGATTATTCTAGTACGCATCAGATGGCAGCACGGGAACCTCCAGGAGAGCACTTGGGAGCGGGAGGCTCAGATCCGTGCACATTACCCACAATTGTTCCCCTAGTTTATGATGTATCTTTTCGGGGATGTAAATCCCGGAGGTGGGAGTAATGTAAAGACCCGTAAAATTCAAAGGAAATTTTTTCTTAATTTTTCTTTGGGATTTTACAAGAACGCAGTTTCTGATGGCACCAGATTCCGAGGCCCGGTGTGCCCGGAATCCTTTTTCTGAAGTTTAGCTCGGGTACGTTCAGTGAACGAACGAGCGGGTTTTACTAACTTTTTAATCTGTGCTCAGAATCGAATTCTAAGGGAACCGATTGAATCGCAGCACCGGTAATTTCTTAGAAGTATCTTTTCTGTAGTTTCATTTACTCGGGTGTTGTTATTAAAATTTTGGGTTAAGTAAAAGAATAAAATAAAATGGTGCAACCAATTTTATTTTATTTAAAGATGTTTAACCTAAGATAAGTGGTTGGAGTGGGACCCACAATATCGTACTCCACTAGGTAGAATATTTGTGAGGTGGGGCCCACACGAGCCCCACCTTTTAAACTTCCTCAACCCCCCCCCCCCCCAATTAATTTAGGAAATGCACGCGCACCCACCCCCCAATTAATGAATGTAAACTCTTGCGTTTAACTATTTATTAAACGCCTCATTAATTGGGTGGTTTAAACTTCTCAATTAATTCAATTAATTGATTGATTCAATTTTTAATTTCAAAACGTTGGCGTGAGAAATAAAATAAGACAAACACTTATTTTTTTAGATTTTTTCTGTTGTGAGAGGTTTGGGGGAAAATCTCTAAGGCTTGAAGTTCTTCTTCTTCGTCGAAGAACGCGAAGAATGCGAAGAACACATCGCCGCCGAAAAAGAACGCCGACCTCCGACGACGGAGGATGGTGAGAGACACCTTCCTCGAAGATCGACGATGCAACGCCATGTAACGCAATGCCAACGACCCTCTCCTTCCATGACGCCTTCTTCCGTGACGTTCAATTCTACGACGAGCCTTCGTTCAACTACGCTCGAGGTAGGGGTTTGAATATTTGTTCGTGAATATTAGAGCATTATTCGTTAATCTTGGCCACCTACTATCGATTAACAGGAGGGGGTCGGACCGCACAAACACGGCTGACCCTCCTCCCTTAATACTGTTGTTGACCTTGTTGTGGTTTGGAATAGAGATGGCGCGGTGCCGTCGCACGGCGTGGGAAAACGAGGGAACCACAGCGACGAGGCGCGGCGCCGTCGCGCCGCTCTGGAGAACCACAAAGGCACCGCAGCTGGAGTGGGGCTGCGGTGGAGCATGGAGCAGCGGCTGGTTTTCGGCCACCGGCGTCAGAGCAAGGGGAGGGGACCGCGCCGGTCGCGTGGCGGTAGCAGCCGGCCGACCGGAGCGGGCCGGCCGGTCATGTGGAAGACCGGGGGTTCGAAACCCCCGGCTGGAAGGAGGAGCGGCCCCCACATGGGGGGGGGGGGGGTTCATTAAATAGGGGGGCAGCGCCTTCCCCCCCATCCGCTCGGCCATTTCGGCCAAGCCTCCTAGCCATGCTCGCCATGCCAGCGCGCCGGGCCGGGCCGCCCAGGCCGGGGTGAGCCGCGCCCAGGCCGGGTCGGGCCGCGCCAGCCGGGTCGGGCCATGCCAGCCGTGCTGGGCCGAGACCAAGCGGGCCGGACCCAAACCCGTTTTGGGTTGACCCAGTTCGGGCCGACCCAGGGGGTCTCGGGCCGGGTCGGTCCGGGCACGAAACCCCCATTTTCGGACCTCTTCTGGTCTTTTTCCCATAACATGGGCTACGGACCTATGATCAATGCACTGTCTGCTGTGATGTGATCCTCGGATCGAGATGGTTGTTTCAGTATATTACACTCAAGGTTTGGAGTACTTTGGGTTCAGCTGGGTTGGTTCAAACATGAAACCAACCGGGCCCTCAGAGCTGAAACGCTTATAACTTGAGTTCCGGACGTCCGATTGACGTGCCGTCGACATTGATGGATTCCTCTTTGTGAGACGGACCTTTTGGATTACTCCACTCTATGTTTGGACGTATTTGGAGTACGGTTGGGTTGGTTTTGACTTAAAAACCAACCGGGCCCCTGAGACGAAAACACCAATAACTCTCAGACCGGGCGTCCGATTGACGCGCCGTCTGTGACATTGAGTTCCTGTTTTTTATACGGAACTACTAGATACATCGTCTCTAAACTTTGTGTCAGTTGATGTATCAGCCCCTCGTCTCGTGGAGCGGACCCTCCCGAACGAGCTTGCTATGTGTGGGAACCCTAGATCTAGCTGTGACTTCGACGACGATGATGACTGTACAAAAATCCTCTGTGGATTCGACGACGACGACTACTACACTCAGCGATCCTACGTGGATCAGTGATACCGATCCTGTGTGGGTCAGATCCAGTGTGGGTCAGCACTCAGTGGTCCTTTGTGGGCCAGCACATACCGATCCTGTGTGGGTCAGATCCTGTGTGGGTCATTGGAGGGGTTAGTACATATCGATCTTTTGTGGGTCATTGCGGGGGTCAGTACATAACAATCCTGTGTGGGTCTGATGGCTTAGATGAATCAGGGGCTACATCTGATAATCTCTATCGTCTTACGAAGAAGTATACCTATGTGAGCTGATTCTTGACTTTCCATCATTATCTTCGATATGATTGACTTGATATCCGGTATGGATTACGTTATGCTTTCCTGTGTGGATTGGGTTGTGTTTTCCTGTGTGGACTGGGATGTACCTGGGCTCAGATGTTGGAGCCGAATGAGAATTGATGACTTAAGTATATGTATGGGCATATACCTAAGTATTTTCCGATATTACTTCATGATTGTATCTTTCCTTTGTGGATTTTTCTTTGTGGATTCTGGGAGACCTTCACGGGTCTCGGGGTCCCTACTGAGTAGAGTATACTCAGCCATGCACGGACTATGCCCGCACTACGTTGTGTTGGATGCAGACGACGGATAGTGATGATCGTGGTAGAGGCTAGTGGAGCAGCCGGTACCTGGAGGTGGACCACTGGGCGGGATGTACACAGAGCGGACGGCTGGACCCGAGGAGCTGAGGTGGCTATCTGTACCCACCCTTCAGGTGGGATTACCAGTGGACAGATCGACATTGCTTATTTACTTTTCAGTTGTTGTAATCCCTTTTTAAGTTGTACTTTACTTTCAGTTTGGGTTTGTATTCTGGCCCACTTACTTTTCCGCACTTACTATTGTACCCAGTTTTACTTAGTGTTTACTTCTGCTTGCTTGCTCTGTGGTGTTTGTTTACTTTACAAAGGCAATGCCTTCCCTTTTTATCGGGAATTACGCCTTGGTGCAAGTTGCCAGCCCCTGGCCTATGTAAGGCGGGCTTGGGGTAGTCACGACATGGGCGCCGAGGACAGGTCGTTTCAGAAACGTTTAGTTTCCAGCGGTCATATTGACCAACCGTCATATAATAGTAAAAACCCAATGGTATCATTTTAATTATACTCATGATATCAATTAGAACATTTTTTTTGAGTATAAAATAAAATAACACAAAAAATTAGGAAACAATATTTATTCAAAATTTCGGGTCATTACCAGACAAATAAGGGGGATAATCTGGAGGGTCAGATAGAAAAACATCATTCAGGGAACATCCCATAGGGGGAGCTAGAGTCAATAGTCCATGGATGTTGGCAGCCGACATAAAGTGATGTGACTATTCATGTTACACATGGAATGTATAAAGGATGGTAATAATAAACCTATGTAATATAAATAACCAATATATGATAAAAAAATTATAAAATAAATATATCATTTACTTTTTAGGCTTTTAATACACTAATGAAATGAAAGTTGTGTTCATTCATACATACGACCTACCATCCCCATGAATGATGCATTTCATTTATTATCTCCAAACATTATAGATTATTATAAATAAATATGTACTAATTATATAAGATAATTAAGTCATGGTTTAAATTCATGAGATGATGAAATCAAGACCAAATTCATAGGATAATCAACCAACAAGTCAAAACATACATGATATCACTATAAAATTAACACCATAATTGAGAAAATAATGAATTATTGTAAACAAATTTGTAATAAGGAATTATAAAGTCATGATATATATTATTTTAAACATTACTATAGTTTTGGTATAAGTTATTAGAATATAATAAATCATTATAAAGCAGGATAAAAACAATAAAACAAAATGATGGTCAAGGGAAGATATTTTATCTCAATTAACATTGTATTGAGACTTATTTTTGTTATGCACCAATTCACTATTAATTGGTGTATATGTTTCCCTTTGAAATTATATATCTCAATTTTTCTTATTCTCATGATATTTTAAGTTTCATTTAAATCATGGGAAATTATCATTTATATGTTTCAATGTGGTAAGGGACACTTTGGAATGATTAATGATTAATGTTCCTCAAGAATTTTTTAATGTCAACAAACCTTGTAGTTAGTTATCATCCTCTAAGGTATTATCAATAAATCTATATTATTTATTCAATACGGTAATTTGATAAGGAACATTATTTATTTGATATATTAGGAATTATTTGGATTGGTATGATATGGGTTGTTCTTTTTTACATATATCTCCTCGATGCATCATTAGTCCCATGAGATGAATCGTTTAGCCAAATAAGATATGGTTTTACAAGATATTTTGTAAACCATATTGTGAAGGGTCTTGAAAATAAGTGTACCATGTAACTAGGAAACATTTATTCCAATAATTAAGAATTAACTCCTTTATATTCAGTTATTTTTCATCCATGATATTTTTCATCAACATATATATGGATACATTTTATGCCCAATTTATTTATTTAGAGATCAGAAGATAAAGTTTCTTACCTTTCCATACTGACATTGAATCATTTATGTATTTGAATGGCATGTGTTATCAGTCATTTAACTTTCCATATTAATTTTTTAATATTGGTTCATTATGTATTCCATAATACATACCCTTACTGAGAATTTGAGGTCACCATTATAATGTTTAATTTCAATAGGTTATGGAGAAGAAATCATTGAATAAGAATTCAATGATGTTGTTTATTTATTTTTATTATCAATCATGTATATATTTCTTACATCCCAGTGTATTATGTGTATATTTTATGTAATCTAGATTTCCAAGACTGAAAAATTGATCGTTCATTCAAGATTTGATTCCTTGTACTCTAGCTAATGTAATAAAATAATGCAGAGGCTTCAGGTTTCCTTGGTTGGGGCTTTTCAACCTCCAATTAAACCACACCACCACCACAAAAAAATTAACATACAATCACAATAATTTTCCAATCCTAAATTTTTTATAATTCACCTCAATCATGCCATCAATTTCGATCCCAAACTCATGTTAACTGTCTATTTCACCAGAAAATGTTTAGGCAATGATAGTCTATACGGAATTTATCAAAAAAACCTGTAGGGAAAATTATGAAAATGAATGTGTGATGAGTGATTGTATAAATTCATAACACATGAACATTAGGAATAATCATTTTAAATTATTTGGGTATTATTTAATATATTCTCATGACAATGATGAATTAACAGAAATATGTGAATCATGAAAAAAACATAATATAGGTATAATCATCCATTGAATGTAAATAAAAATTCAACCCCTAAATATTTTTTTGTTTTATATATTCACATTCTACGTAGTATAAAAAAATTACACGTTTAAACCAATCAATGATAATGCACTACCCATTGTTTGGATCGATTTTTAACGAATAAATTTTTTATATAATTATCATTTGTGAGATCTATGAACTCCATCTACCATAATGCTTCACATGGTACTCTGATCCTCGATCTTTGACCCATGATCATCTCTCAATATTCTTTCCTCATGTTCCCCCTCTACATCACTTATAACCACTCTTGTCTTATGAAACTAGAAAATTATAATAATATGTATTACATAGAGGTATCTTTATATTTTATCAAATACATGATAATTATTTAATTTACTCATTTAATTCACCCATGAAAGCAACATACCAATGAACATGATCCTAAGATGAATTATGTCATGTCAAGGGTAAAACCCACATTCTGAATTTAATGGAAATCTCCAATTTTTCATTTGATATTATATTTGGGTGTTATTCCATAATTTTAGAAAAACAATTTGAGTTTTATATAATATATTAAATACTATGAATATATCTGTAATTAGGCCCTCTAGGCCCGAGAATCCCAAAATGACTCAGAAAATGGATATGAAAAAATTTCAATAAAATATCCCAAATACATATAAAAAAATAGCATCATAGCATTAGATTTATCATTATTTGTGAATATGATAGAAGATGAGGTTCCCTTTTATAAATACGGTGAGTAACCGGACTGTAATTTATTAAAGTTTGAAAGTGTTATTAAGTCAATTGTTTGAAAAAAAGGATCCTAAATGACTCATATTCTATGGTGTTAGGGTTATGGTATAAATTCATTCAAATAATTAGGTTTAAAAAATTCTTTATTTACTTTTAGCTCTAATCTTTATAGAATAACCCCTAGGTAAACCCATTTTGACCTTAAAAATTTTAACTAATGATTACTGGTTTTATAATTTATTATAAAGAAATTATTTTTTGGTTATTTAATAGTACAATTCAGGATGATTCCAAATATTTAATATATTTTTAATATATCAAATTTATATAATTTGTAGACTTTAATTTAATAATAAACTCAAAAAAACTTATGAAGAAATAACTTTATAAGAAATCCATTTTTCAACAATAATGTGATCTTACATTGATAATATTACTATTAAAAATCATTATATGGATTAAAATTAATAAGTATAGATATATTAAATATATATTTCAACTAATTATTCATTTTTGAAAATTATTTTAATTACTTAATGTGGAATAACCATGTGAATTTGAAATTAGTTCTCCAAAAATATGTTCCCCAACGAATGACCTAACATTTATTGAAATTAAATTTATAATAAATAAATGGTTAATTAAAATATTATCATTCACTGGTATAAATAAAAATATGAATTTTTAAATTTTATATTATCAATTATTCACAAAATGTAATTTCTAATTGAAGAACATCTAAAACTTATTCTAGGATTATTTTGTCTTATTTAGATTAAGGTCTATTTTTATCTAGTAAAATTATGATTTATTCTATGAAATATTAGAGTGATAATTGTTTTATATTTTTATTAAAAAATTACTTTAATCTTCTATAAATGAATTTTGGGTTATAAATTTTTCCATCCATAAAAAATATATTACTTGAAAATTTCTTGGATATTAAATTCTAAAAAATGTTTGGTGTCTCATATTCATACCATAATCATGGTCCCATGATTCTTCTTCCGTTTTAATTTCCCCAATGTACCTTTACCAGTTTATTAAAATAATTCCTCTACACCTGTTCTCATATTTGAAGAATTATTATATGCTCTTCACAGTAAGATAGATCAGGTTCCAATTCTATTTTTTCATAGGTGAGAAAATGTGTTGGGTCCAGCATATTCTTCTTTAAAAACTACCTATGGAATACATCAGGTAATTTAGATATTTACTATGTAATTTAAAAATTGTATGAAGAAAATAAAACACATTCTATAATTTCAAAGTATATTATGTACTTGGGTCTCAATTTTTATTTCTTACAAAACATTATAACACCACTAAATATAAATACCTTTATGAAATTGTGATCTACCACTTGAAAATAAAAATCATTCATTCGTTTATCAGGATAAATATTATTCCATCATTAAAATGATTTTATATGACTACGAATAGTATTTACCTTTGTTTTTATCTCTTTAATATGTTTTGGGCCCATAATCTCCCATTCACTAACTTCATCCCAATAATTTGATGAATGAAATCACATTGCATTAAATGTTTCATATAGAACCAATTAATTTAATAAGTATAATATATTTTCATTATAAAACTATAAAAATTGTAAATAATGATCCTAAATAATTGAAAAGTTAGGTGATAATGAACTCAACACGCATTGTAATGTTTGAATAGTCATTTACGACTAACTATTAGTTTTCAGAAGATATGTGGTGCCTAATTAAAGGATGATATCAAGACCCTTTTAAATATTTTTATAGAATATTGATGTAAATAATGAAACATGATCATACAAAATTGAAAGAGGTTCACCATAAATTCGTACAATATAATTATTCTATATCCTTGTAGGGATCTCATGAGACAATTCTTCTCATATTGAAATAAAATGTGATGATTTGTTAAGGAAATAAAAAATAACCCATATTAGAGAAAAAATTCATAGATAATATACTAAATAATGAAAAATACTATATTGATGTAATCCAATTCCCACAAATTAATAGGATGAAGTTTTTATACTCCTCTAGAATATAGTTTCTCATCTATCAATTATTGAAAACCATGCATATTTAAATAAAAATTAGTAATATCTCACACCATACTATCCCAAAAAATTTCTTCCTCCAAATACCTATACATATTGGTTCTATAAGATTATATTATGAAATTCATGATATGATAATAGTATAATAATTCCCTTTTCAGATCAAATATTAATAGAATACATAACCAATTTTCAAATTTTAGAACAATATCTTCACATGCGATGTCTGCAAATTTTACCTGATTCAAGGGATCAATTTTCCATTAAAAATTATCAAATTAATGTAATGAAATTATTATCTCCTGTAATAAATATGTTTTGTAAATCATTTTAAAAAGGAGTGATGTTTATTCTAATATAATAATTAACATATCTAGCTTAGCCAAATACGCGAACAAAGTATGCTTCTTAATCCAAATTTTTTCAGTACTCCATGGTCTTTCATTCTAAATTAATTAACTAACTTATTTTATTTTATTATGTGGTATTGTATTGATAATTATTAATCTTAAAGTATTTTGAATGATACCATTTTCTCATGATGAGGTCCTTTGATAAGAAGATTTTTTAGAACATTTATGATCTATGTATATATCAAATCATTAAAAATAGATATAATGTATCCATATCATCTGTTAAATTATTAACGTTTATAAATAAATTTCATGGGATGTATAGTTCTGTTCAAGAGTCATTCATTACATTGATCTATATTCTACAATAATATAATTTTTAAAATGGAATGATCTATTTCCATTCTAACATGAATCACTATATATCACCAATCCAACATTTACTTATTGTATAGAAAACAATATATCATTCCCCAATATATTCTTCAAATATTCAAAATATCCATCACAATTATTTCAATATGTTAACATAAATTATTTATGTGTATATTTTTGTAAAAAAATAGCCAACCAAAAAAATATTGAAATAATTCACCGATTGTAACCTCCAAAACCAATGAAACTACATACCACGGTTATTAATATTGGTGTATGATATTATTTTATAGCCTTTGACTTTATAGGATCAATAGATATTCCATCTAAAAGAATATATTTCTATGTAAGGAATATCTCTGAAAAATATTCCCCACTTTCTAAAATCCAAAATAACCCTTTTTTAATAAGAATATCAATAATGACCCAGAATAGATTCTCATTATCCTTATATATTTTGGAGTACACCAAGGTATCATTCATATGTAAAGGAAAAAATATTTTCATGATATTCCTGGAATATTATTTTCATTAAGTCCATAAGAAAATATGGTTCATTAGTCTTTATAAAATGAATTATAGTAAACTCAAAATGTCTACACCTCCATAGAAATTTGGACTTTATAATATAATCCTTAATTTATCAGAAATTATTTATAGAAAAATGATTTAAAATATTTATCAGTATTAACCACCTTGAATTTTTTTGAATAAATAATCAATAGGTGGTAGTGGTAACATTTTATTTATCAAAATAACATTGATTTCATTATAATCATTATAGTTACTCATAAATCTATCTATCTTATGCATAAAATGATCAGGGCCACACAAGGTGAAACATAGGGATATTTAAATCCCGTTCCACAAAAAATCTCTAGTTATTTATTAAAATCAACTATTCCTTCTTTCCCTCTTTTTCCAGGAAGATATTAGATCTAGAATATTAATTCTCAATTTTGATGGAACTTAAGATTATTTCATTCTATGATGAAAATTATTGTGAATATATTTCCCTTTGGGGTCATATATTAATACAATAATTAAAATGTCTAATGATCATTCCTTATTATTTTTATAATATTTATAATACATGGTTATATTTCTAACAGTTGTGTCAAACTCCATACATGTTTCTTCTTCTTCTTATTTGAGTTCAATAAATTTCTCTTCATTTCAATTTGTTTCTTATAAGGGAAATACTTATCAGAGAATATTACATTTAAATATATTAAATAAATATTTTCTATTTATTATTCTTACTTAGTATTTAGATATTCCATGACTATTGATCAATATGAAATCATGGACAATATACTACATAGATAAACAGTTAATTTTTATTACATCATTAGGTAATGAATATTTTTTAAAATGATTTAATTAAATTAACAAGAACCACTGATCTAGTATATACACTAAAATTTAGAGAGAACTGTTTCATTAAACAATAAAATATAGGTCTATAATTTCATGGAAGTATTGTTTTGTCAATACATACATGGATTTTAGTCATAACATTCAATAGATTCTATAATATAAACATGATTTCATTTTCCCCTACAATAGTTGTTTTGGCTCACTAAGTAGGGAAATTTATACATTGGCCCCATGTATTGATATCATTCGGTCATCCATTCATCATCTGTAAACAACAGATTATATTTAATTATCTCCTAAAATAATAAATTCTAAATCATAATATATTAGTATAAATCATCCATTAAACGTAACATAAATATTAAATTTATTCACTGTTACATTTTTAATCATAAACATTGATTTATTGAGAATATCATTCAATGAAAAAAAATATTTTGAAATAATTCACGGTGAGATTTAATGAAATTATGAGTTATCCCATGCATATTCCGTATTATTATCAGACTAGGTTCATAGTAGTGGGATATTTACTAGGCACTAGAGTTATTGATGGGAAATACTCAACAAACTATATTCAATATTATTATAGGTAGATGAATTTATACTAAAACGACATCCAAATTTAGCATACAAAGATGGATACATTATTAGGAAATCCATATAATATCTACCTTAGCGAATCCATTATGTTATTTTTATACATTTAAATCCATCATAAAAATCTATTATGGGGTTTTTTCAATAATATATATATATATTAAAATATAGATTTATTGGTTTCAACAAAATATTCTCTAATACCAATAATAATAACCCCAAATCAAGTAACCCATAGTATATGTCAACTTCGTTAGACTAGTAAATTATACAAGGGATCACATCACTAAGGATTTAATGGTTCTTTTGTCTTGACTAATGAGATAAATGAATGATTCCCTCTTTTACATTCAAATTTAAAAATAATATATCTCAAAATAAAATGTTCTATGTCAATTAAACTCATCCATGATTTAGATATCATGTATCACCACCAGTTTTAGGTAATTATCCCATTATTTATGTATGTTTAGTATATATTGTTTTTGGAATATGATTATAAATTTTTGGATGTTTTTTGGTATTTTTTTTGTGATTTTCTGGAGGTTTATAGGTTGATCACAGTTAGTATAAAATGAGAAAGACCTCCGAGTGAACTATACAATAGAAATAGTGGGCACTATGTAGGTTCATGGTTAGGTTCAAGGTTTTATAAAACCATATGAACACACAAGATAATGTGTGTGACGTTTAGCGGGTAGTTTAACGTTTTTTGAGAATGATCTCTCTAACTGTGCAATAATACTTTGTGAGAGGTTTTTAGAGGCAGTGGCTTGAGCATGATTAGTATACATCTTTCCTAACCTTCTTCCATAACAGTGCAATGCTAAAAAAAGATCTTTATTTTTTTGATGTAATGTGGTTTATATCATTAATTTCTTTTCCCCTTAATCTAAGACTAACTATATTTCCACTTCTTCTAAAGGCTAGAGAGACCCTTCTTATTGATCTAGGAGTGATCTGTTGGGGATTTTATGTGTGTTGGAGGCCCGAATTCCTCCTTAAGTTCTCGTTCTTGGTGGTTTTCCATAGCTTCCATCTTCATCCATCTCTTGGATTAGTTTATATTATCCATTGTGGATAGATTCATGTTTTTTTATTCTAATCATGATGATATATGGTAGTTTTCTTTAAGGGTAATAAGATATAAGGTTGGTTTTAGATGATCTATGCCATGTTGGTTGAAGAGTTTCTCTTGTTCTTCATATTATCATACATATGAGAGGTATAATTCTTCACTCATGTCTCCTATAAATTATAACTAGATAGAATTATATCAAATTTATTAAATTCGTTGGTTTTAATTGTGAAATTGATGTGAAAATTTGATGGAAACCGTCATTACTGATAGTAGTGAAGATATAGAAATAATTTTTTTGGGGAAAGATAAATTGGTTTCAAATTTTTAAAATGATTATTTTAAATGTGTGATTTCATTTTTAGGGATATAAACATTGTCTTTAAAATTTTCAATAAAATAATACTTTTAATTGAATGTTTTAATTCAATTGGTTTAATAGGGAATTTGGAATAAATAGTTGGGATTCATTCATTTTCATTGATGTGAACTAGTTGATGAGTGTTTTTTATTTGGGAAATTTTTATTTGACTTCCTTATTATTAATTGATATAGTGAGGAGATAATCCACATTATTACAAAAATATCACTTGGGAATACATGTGTGGTTGTGTAGAATGGAATGGGATATAACAAATGGATTTGAAAAATTATTTTAATGATTTTTTGGTTTATTTCATTGGAAAATGTTTTAGTTTAGATAAATAGTCTGGTTTCAAAATGGTTAGGGATTTGATATCAATTGTTTAATTTTTTTTCAAATATTTTATATAAATGTTCTAACTTTTTCTATACTTGTGGTGTGAGTTGGGAAGAGATTGGGAAAATCATACTGAGTGTTATACTCACCCCCAAATTATGCACCTCGGTGTGTTTATAAATATTTTATTTCATGAAATAGGTTATAGAATGTCACACTAGTTATTTAGATATTCATCATGATACCTTAGGAATTGACTATTAAGATGTATGTTGGAGCATTTTGGGAGGAGCTACTAAATGTATTGTTTATATCTGAGTTTTTTTGGTTTTTGATTTGAACTCTAATATTTTTTATGGATGTTTTTTTGTGTTTCAATTTTTGGATTATACTTTGAATTTAATTACATTGTTATCTTGAATCATATTTCAGTTTTTTTTATATTCTATTCTTAGTTCAGTTGTTTTATTTATAAATGGAAAATCACCCACCAATTTTTTACGAAGACCTTGGATGTGATTACGACGCTTTTGTGTCTTGGAGATATCACATAAGGCCTAGTAATATCGCACCACCTTACCAGGATAATGGGAGAGATGTAGGAAATTTGATATGGTATCATTGTTGGTCAGTTCAACTCTCCTTTTAGAAAAAATGGTATTAGTTTTTTCATTGATGGAGTTTAAAATTATTCTTGATTAGTCACTGAGTTGGGTTGGTATCAGGGAGTATGATCTTTATAAATTTATATTTAGATCATAAATATCTTTATCTAACTTATTTTAGATGAACCCCACATTATTAGGGAGTTGGGTACATTAGTGTGTTGAGACACTCATAATATTCATTACCTCATCGTAATGGGTTAAGATGATGATATGGGCATGGAATGCATTGATATAAATGATATCCCACCATGATTCAATAATTCATGCTGATTAATGATTTATGATTTGGTGATAAACTATTGATTTTTTAAAATAATTGTTTTTGGTTTGATTTTAAAAGAGAATGGTGTAATTTAAAAAAATGGTTTCAAAGTGAAAAAATGGTGGATTTTGGATGTCCTTTTGTGATATATGTGCTTTGGCCAATTTGAAATTAATAATTCTTGAGTAGTCAGGGACTAAGACTAAATGGGGTTTTCATATAGATATAGAAAATGGAACCGGTTACAAATTGAGGAAGCCAAATAGAATAGGACGTTGAAAGTGTGGTTGAACATAATCCAAATATTAACCAATATTTGGTGATGGATATTTTATAGGCTTCACAAGCTGTAGATAGAAAGAACAAAAGGGATGAATCAAGACAATTTTATCATTCCATTTAGTTCCAAAAAAAAAATCCACCCATCTTTTAGGGTGATTTAGAACAAGAAAAATAAGAAGTGTGGTTGAATTGGATGAGTCAAATATTTGATTTCATTGGAACACCAGTTCAGTAGAATGTCATGTTGGAATTGTACCTGCTAGAGGATCTAGAACAATAATGGTAATTTAGTCGTTCAAGATAAATTGGACTATTTTAATGTATGGGTGGATTATGAAGAATTGTACAATAAAAAAATATATCCTCTCTTGGTTAGGATATCTAGAATAAAATAATTTTTTAGAAAGAAGCAATAGAATATATCAGTGCTAGAGTATGTGTCTAAATTATTGAATTTAGTATTATTTCCACTCAATTCTGCTGCATCGGCCTCCTTGAAGGATTATATTTAGGAAACATTTTTAAGGCCAAAGATTATATTAAATATTTCTATTCATGGTATAATTTATCATAAATATATATTCAATAACGAGATGGCGTAATATAGTGATTTCTCAGAAATTATGGGAGAATAAATCATTTTGATACCTATAATAAATAGTAATAACTCTAATGTTGTATAAAAATAGTAATAGGGATGCCAATTTATAAGGATGTGAAATGACTTAGAATCAGACAGTTGGGTCAATAAATCTTCCTCCAAAACCAAATAACTATACTAGATGTTTTTAATGTGATTCTATTTAATAAATCAAGTGGTGTTGTATGAAACCACTTACAGAATTCCATTATTTTATCTATATGGTACATCATTAGTGATATTGTCATAGTTCTCCATTGTCAGGTGTTTGGGATGCATCTCTTGTTTCACAGGCATCATATTCTTCGATGGGATGAGGGTAGAATAATAATCCTCATATAAAGTTCCATGAAAACCATGATGATTCCCGGAATACCATGACTCCTCAACCAATGCAATGTCATCTGGGTAATAAAGAACAAAGTGCAGTGAGTATGAAATATTTTAGATCTGACAAAGTTATTTTAAATGATCATTCTAGACCATATAAGGTGAAATGTATGATTGTTATGAATTGTACCA
The DNA here is from genome assembly GCA_963277665.1 of Viscum album. Lineage (NCBI taxonomy): Eukaryota > Viridiplantae > Streptophyta > Magnoliopsida > Santalales > Viscaceae > Viscum > Viscum album. The sequence goes on from OY728128.1 coordinate 719,649,237, forward strand.
TTATAAAATATTTGTTTGATATGGGTGAAACCCATTCTTTTATTTCTTCTCGTTCATTTGATCTTCTAGATTTTCATGTTTATATGATGCCTTATATTTTAAAACATCAAACTTATCTTTTCCAAAAAGAATGTCGCACCTTAGGGTGAGAGGCTTATTATATGAAAAATTGATGGGGATAAATTGATATGGTATTTTTCTATTCTTGAGATGGATGTAGAGTAAAAAAATACTTGGTATACATTGGTTTAAAATGTTTAAATCTCACATCGACTTTAATACCCAAAGGGTTATTTTTACTACTAATGATTCCATTGAGAATTTCTTTATAGGTGACCAAAATGTTAATATAGGTGAAAAATGATTGTTTGAACCAATATTTGAAATTATCTCATACTAGTAGGCATCATTGAACTTGGAACTAGTGGATGGTATTAGGGATAGTGGTTTTCCAGCATTATTGATCATTTTCTAAATGTTTTTCCCAAAACATTCTTAGGGTTTCCACACATAAGATAAGTATAATGTACGATTGAACTCTTACTAGGGAACAACCCTATATAACATCCATCTTATTAGATTTAAGAAACAGAATTAAGGGAATTGAATTTTTAGTTATGGGAGTTGTAATGAAAAGGGTTCATTTGACCTAGTATGTCTCCTTTGGTCGTAAAAATCATTTTTGTGAAAGTGTAGATGAATGTATATGGATTTGGAGATATTACCATGAGTATAACCATGTTTGGATAATGAATCAATATCCCCTTCAATGCATTGATTATGTATTTAATCGGCTTAGGAGGCCCATTGGTTCTCTAAAATTGACTTACATTCAGGATATCACCAACTATATGTTCAGAAGGAGGATATTATGAATATAGATTTTAGGAGTATATACATCCATTGTGAGTATGTTATAATTTTTTTCATTCTTAATAATGAACCAAAAGTATTTATAAAATTTAAAATTTGGTTTTTTCAATGATATATTTATTCTTTTAGGGTGGAGTTTTTGTATGAATTATTGTTGAATTCGAGGATAACGGTTGGTCATGAGAAACACTTGTAAATAATGCTAGATATGATGTGGAATCATCTTCTACATGAAAAATATCAAATGTGTAGTTTTTTCACAAAAGAGGTGAATTTACTTGTGCATGTTATCTATGAATGTTAATTTTTTATGGATTTAAAAAATAAAGAGGCTCTAATATATTATAAATTTCTAAATAATTTCATTGAACTATAATTTTTACTTGTATTTTCTAGTTATATTCGATTGTTTGTTCATGAATTTTCATGACTAGCTTCACCAAGGAAACATTTAAAAGAAAGGGCGTTCCATTTCAATTGAATGATGAATGTCATAATCCTTTTCAAGAGATTATAGTTCTACTTACATAATAAGAAATCATGATAATTCCAGAATCATGACAAGGCTCTGTAGGGTATAATGAGGCTTCATGACCGGGGTTCGGACGTGTTATCAAAAAGGTAGATCATGTTGTTTCTTATATGTTATGAAATTTATGGTTTCATGAGATAAAATACAAAAAACATGATTTTAAATTTTCTAATGTATTTCATTATTTTAATACCTGGCATCATTAACTCTTTGGTGAGAAATTTACATTGTTTACAAATCATAAGAGTTTGAAACACATTTTCTCAAAATGATATTTGAAGAGGAAACAATGAATGTGGATGGGGATTATTAAAATATTGGACTTTGACTTCATATATACATTGGAAAAATGAAATTCTACGAGGAATTCATTAAACAAGAACTCGTAGAGTTATTTTGAGAGAGATATGATCTAGATATTTGGATTTTGAATTTGGTGATAGCCGATATGCATTTGGATAGTGATGAATGAGTTATTTTTTTTGGGTTTTGTTCAAGTTTGATTTTTTCCTTATTTTGTGGAGATGGTTAAAGTGGAACATATGTAAGATTATGAATGTTTTTTATGAGGTACAAACTCAATGGTGGGGAGACTATTGAGGGATGGAAGCTAGATGGGAGTTCATTTTTATTGTTTAGAGATTGGATTGTAATACCTATGGATTATAAAGGAACGTTCTTTATTCATACAACTATTCAAGAAGGGATGTTCATCCAGAAATATAGTTGATGTATAAGTCATTATGTCATGTCCTTAATCCCTGGTTCATGAGCCAAAAATACTCCAGGACCACCTCTATAGGCCATTGTCAGGGGAAATGAATCAAAAGGAAAATCTAACAAGAGTGGCATTTTCCTACTTTTCCTGTACACACACACATGACCATCTCATTGAAAAAGTACATAGTAATAAAATAAAAAGAGAAAAAATATTGGGTAATAACCATTAAATCAAATAATATTTGGAGTACAAAGAATATTACAATGTAAACTGAATATTGGTGAGAAAAATACACGCCCAACAAGATATATGTCCCAACTTAACCAAAAAAGAAAATTAAATGTTGAGAGAAACCACATCCAGATGTCAAAGCTCTTACCACTATATGTGTTCCTTTGAAACATGTATCCCTATACTACATTGTAGTCACTACCAACTCATCCGTCAATTTTATAGGACATCACTGATTTGGATATATCTCATGCAGAGGTAAGGATACACAAACCAATTAGTATAAATCGAAATCTGAATTGGGACTAGTAAGAGACACCATACGAATAAAAAAATATCAAATATAAGTAAAAGAGAAATGAAATTTGACAGAATGGCTATATATTTATATATAATTAGAATAATGAAGTCCAAACAAGGGAGAAAGTCAATCTAAATATCACATCCCATACCGGAACAAGAGTTTCAATAGTTCATTGAGTTATAAAAATGATTACCTATAATCCCACACATTTTTCTCACAGAATAATCTAGGTCTAGAAACACCTCGCCACTGTTCCTCATAGTCAAGGGTAAAATATTTAGCTAGCGGGGCCATGCTTTGGTAAAAAAGTTTGGTGACACACAATAGATAGAATATCCATACACTGACTCTCTAAGAGGGTCCCACTCAATGTATAGTTAGAGGACCAATGTATTATCTTGGAATGATGGTTACACTCTAATGGTTAGTAGAAAACCCATTCCCAGCCATCTTGGATGGTTCTAATATAGTAGATGAGGACCCATGACCTCATACCACAGAAGTGTTCCACTCTAATAGAAGATAGAGATCTTATACCCTACTCAGTCAGTGGGTTCCATTGAACAAATCGATTGAGGACCCATGCCTAGTCCAACTGGACTATTATTCTATAATTGGCGATCAAAGAACCATTCCCTACCTAGCAGGGTGATTCCACAAGGTTGATTGATAGAGGAACCATGACCATCCATGTATGATAGTTCCACTATCATCGCTATGGCGATCCTTCCTAATCATTTTCATCATGAGCATTTCCTAAAAAATGGTGTTGCACTAAAAATATCAAATCATATCTCAAAATCCCCTAAAAAGGCACCATCACATTCTATATAGAAAAGTATTAGGATATGAAACTTAAAGTCCAAAATCCAAGTCCATATATAGGATATATCAGAGATATATGGTTACCTAAATAAAAATTTGGGGTACACGACATGTAAGGTGTCCCATATAGTGTGTGGTCACACATTACTTCCTAGAAATGTCACTAATGGTACAAATATCAATAAATTTGTAACACAACATAGTATCTATGTGGAATTCATGGTGATCCTCAAGAACCTAGTGTCCCGCCAAAACTTTTGGTCATGTCTGAGTAAATTTTCCAATGTTTGTGTACTTTGGTACATGGAATATTTTTCCACACATGGTTATTTTTGTTTACCTAGAGGTGTTTTTATAATAAGGTACACAATGTGTGCCTGTCCATTCCATCTTACATAGGTTCTCACAGATTTTCTCTACCCCACAACATATCTACCTAGGGAGATAATCACGGTGTGTGTCATATCCACACGGCATGTCATCCTTTACATTCAGAAAACAGTATCATTTCATCCAAAGTGGCACTACATGAAGTTTCTTCTTTGAACTACATGTCGTATAGTTTGGTTTTCCACAAAATTACAAATCTATTTTTTATATTCTAGGTCCAAACTCTAATGGTTCATATGATTCCTCCAGGCCTCCTAAAATTATTGGAAAAGGACTTAGTCCATTGTTTCCAGGTATTCAATGGACAAAAATAAAATTCCCAAAATAACCATTTTATGGCATAAAAAATCATGTGTATCACACAAACCTTTTTCTCATATTTATATTCTTGAATAAACCAATCAATCATTCTCATCCTGATAATCCTTTGAATCCATGCTTTAATTTTCGTTCATTTTATCACATGATAATCTTCCAGGGATATGATGGTCTGATTAGGCTCGGTCTTGCCTGAAAATGTCTAATCGTGACCCTTTGGTCTAGTGATGACGAATATGACAAACTATAAGAAAAAAGAACAAGAAATATATGTGAAATGATCATTTTCCAATAATACATGGCCAATAGTTATATATTTTAGGTATCCAAAGCTATAACACTGAATAATCAATTAGAATTGATACTTGGGAACATGAAATGGCATGTAATTGATGAATATCAGGGAATAATATGATCATGCCCATGTAAATTAATTTATTGGGGATAAAAATACATATAGATGATTCATACATGTAATTTGACCATTCTTCATTGGGGAATTATCTCCCTAGAAAAGAAAAAATAATATTTCATTCCCAACATCTTGTAACATGTAAATCTAGGGTTTTTTCATTGATTTATTCTGATTCAATAACAGAGGTGGAATAATTCTCCTACGAATCATCCAGGTATTTTGAGGCTAACAGTTTTATTCATTCTATAGTATCATATTTATTAATTAATCTTTTTAGGTAAATTAATTTCAATAAAAAATTAACTATTTTTTAACTAAAATAACCCACCAATTTTTGTGTAACCACATGCCCCACGCCGACCCATTTTTTTCTGGCATAGGGAAAATATTACATTCTAAACTTAGCCATGGTTTTTGACTCCTGATCTATGATTCCATTTAAGAGTAGTCTTAATTTCATTAAGAAATTTTACATCCATACTTCAAAATATATATAATATTTCATGAAATTAATTATGGGAACACATAGCCTCATAATTTCATGTTGTATTAACACCAAGCTATGAAAATATTCAAAGGAATATTACAAAGTCTTTAAAGGAAAAAAATTGGGTCTCCACATCATTCCCTCCATCATGGATTTTTCCCTAAAATGAAAAAAATAAACAAAATGATCTGGAAACTAATCCTGCATTTTCTCTTTTATTACTACAAGTTCTCCTACTACTATGACGTTGCTTGCATGCTCCTATGATACCACAGAACAAAAACCAAAGGATGTTATATCCATGAAGGTTCATATCCTACAGATCTTCGAAGGACATCTGGTTATCTAAAAAAGTCAATCCATCATTGATTTTTATATCATTTAAGAAAATATATTACATGGATCCATTCAATTATTTCTTTAGATGAACCTGGAGGAAAACATCATGCACTCGCTCAATGTGTAGAGGTAGGTAAAGTTGGTAAGTAACATCCATAACCTAATTCAAGACTTGTAGTGGACCAATGAACCTCGGGATAGATTTCCTCCCCAACTAAATCTAAAAAATCATCATCATGGGGAGACTCTCCCGAAAATGTGGTCTCTCTAAACAATCTCCAAGGTCCTACGATGTCGATCTATATATGTTTTATTACATCTTTAAGATTTCCTCATATTATAATGGATTACTTAGACCTTCTATTCTTTCACAAGCACCATCTTTGGGCCTACAAGTGGTTCCTCACCTATCTCTATCAAACATAATTGTGAAATGAAAGGTTCATGTACATGGCCTCAAAAGGTTCCATACTGATAGTAGGGAAGTAGCTATATTTTTTTGAAGAAACTACCAATATAATGTGATCATCCTAGCTATAGATAATGTTAGATATGCAAAACCTATGTATATACTCCATCAATTAGATAGTACACACAGTCTTCCCAATTGTTAGTGGGGGTGAAAGGCTGTACACATCCTCATATGGGTCTCGAATTCCCCATTCATGAATCTCTAAAACCATGTGGTTAACCACACATAATAATTAAGGACAATATTCAATTAACCCTTGGTAGGGGAACAATCTCCCATCCATATAACTACCCTAAAGCCTCCACTGATCTCTAGTCCCTAATGGAAAATATGTTTGCCGACTTCGTGAGTCAGTTAACTATCAGTTTTATGGGGTCATGGAATCTCATTATCCCTACAACACCTTTTATAATATCTACTGATATTTTATCTTATTTAAACTTTAGTATCTCATGGTGCTGCAAAAAACCAGTCGAGACCTTGTTCTCCACCTTCACCTACTGATATGTGGGGCACCAAGTGAATAACTTGGATGTGCTCCATCTGTTTATCATCCACCAAAAATTCCATTTAAGACAAATTTACATCATTCTCACACTAGTATAAACTACAAATGGTGATTTGTGCAACTATCTAATCACCTCATCTTGCATTGGGAATAAGACCACCATCTATCCCTATTAAATGAGGTTGTGATTCCATCATTTTGAGAATCCATCTATTGAATCTCATGAGGATATATGGTGAAAAATGTCTTCATAGTTGATATATCTCTGATAGAACACACTCACACACTCAATAAGTAGAGGTCTAAACACCTCCAACTGAAACAAATCTGAACCATCCAAAAAAAACCATGGTCATCTATAAGGAATCCAACTACATAGATGCCTCCTTCATCAAATGAACCCAGGACATCCTGCTAATGATATTTTCTACAATGATTCTAATCCTTGGATTATAGACTTTCTGAAATTAATAATCCTAGAGGAACTCCATGATTTGCATCTTTTTATGTTTCATGCTTATATGTGTGATGACATCACTGAAATGTTGATGATCTGAGTGAATAAAAATGTGCTCACCCAAAATATAGTGACTCCACATCCTCATAAGAAATATTACCACTACCATTTTTAATCCATGTGTTTTTCAATTTTTCTCATGACTTATCATATTCCTTGACCCATTTGAAATAAATCCTTATCTTTTCATCAACATGCATCCATGATCATATCCTAAGGAATTAAAATACACTACATACTCAATGACCTCCTTCGGTGTTCTAAAAACATGATCACCTTTCAGCCTCATTCTCAACTCCTTGAAGGCTGTTTTTTATGGTTTAGTCTAGGAAAATGACCTCCCTTTTGGCATCATGTTGGCCAAAGGGGCTCCAATCCTAGATAAGTATACCACAAGAATCTTGTAGTAAATATTCAGTCCAAGGGAACTCTAAGACTCTAAAAAATCATGGGTGGATCTGAGGAAATAACTATATCAATCTAATTTGGGTCCAAGGATTAACATTTTTCACAAATCATATTACACAAAAATTGAACCTCATGAATGACGAACTGGAACATCGAGTAATTACTATAAAGTTGGTTCTCCCCAAGAATGTCTAGGACCATCCTCTTGTTCTATGCATTCACAACCTCTAATGGAGATTATTTGAGTACGTCTTCGATGAGGAAATCAACAATTCTGTGTAAAGTTAGATGATTGATTTCATCAAATCCATAAGAAAAGAGAGGGAACATGATAATCCAAATGAGATCACCAGGAACTCATAGTCTCCATCATGAAATTTTAATTCCATCTTTGGAATATCACCCTTGAGAACTCTAAAATATTTATGTATAGACCTAGGATTGATATTTGAAAACCATATCTCACCAAGAAATTGGTCAAGGAGGTCATCAATCCTTATGAAGATTTTTTTTTTCTTTTTTTTCTAGTGCATTTGAAGACAATCCACACAAATCCACAAGCTCTCATACTCATTTATCACGAAAAACACTAGAGTGTCCCATAGGTACACACTAGGCCTGATAAAACCCTTGTCATAAAGGTCTAACAACATTTCTAGGTCCCAAAGCTCAGTAGGGTCCATATGATATGTTGTGGAGAATATATGGGATTTCTCTAGATGTAAGTGGATAAAAAACCCCATCTTCTACCTCAAAGTTAGTCATAAAACATCATCGGGTAAGACCTGTATAAAATACTCCATGACTGAAGGAGTAAAAATTCATAAAGATCCTACTACACCAATGGATACAGTCACCAATAAATGGGTAATGGGGTTCAACCTCTTTTAGGAAAAACCCACTCATCCTGCCATTAGAACTCTCTTGCACGTAAAGAATAATATAATCCTGTTAGGGAAAAGGAATATGATTCATCTGTGTTGATAGCAAATCAGGGAACAAAAAATTGATAACAATCCAAAAAAAGGATGAAATCATAGGGTACCACACTGATGAAAAAAAGTGTAATGATAATATCTTTTCACAAAGTGATAGATCACACTATCAACATATAAAATACATAGAAGAAGTGTTCCCTATTGGAACCTAAAGGAAAAACTACTGGAAAAAAATCCTCTACTAGGAGCACGAGATCCGAAAAAAAGAGTATATATATCAATGAACGAATATAAATTATGTACACTAATGCTAAAAAAGTAGTAGAATAATAAAATAGCAAACATATAATAATCTCTTGTGATATTGGTTCATATGCCTCTAAAGTCTACAACTGTATCCAGCCCTAACCGCAATCTCCCTAATCTTGATGTGATTATTCCGGTGGTGGTTGTTGTTTTCAAGGATATCCTAGCATCACCCACCACCAATAGCTCCTCCTCATGGAGCCCCACCAACTCTTATGCCCACTCTTTATCCCTAGGGATCATCCCACCCTCACATGAGAGATCCCAAATCCTGGTGTTGCCTCTACCACGGTGATCCATTAGATATATTCCTATAAAACCCATCATATAAGGCTGAGAAATCATGCACCATGTGACCAATCCCATCACATGGATATCACTTCCCCTCACCAGGTTCTCTAGCTCCTATTCATTAAACCAAACCAATTGCCTTATCTTGATATTCGTAAGCTCTCATGCACCAAGATCCTATCAACAAACGCCTTCATGATATTTTAGACAACTCATACTGATGATTCATTTTGATATCTCTAACTTCTAAGAATCCATTTGGTAGGACTCTATCATTCAACAGTTCCTGATCCAAAACACTAAAATAGGTATTAATTCCCCTGGGTAGAAAACTATTATTGATATATTTATAGAGTCTGTTATCAAACTTCCACGATCATAAGTAGAAATCCAAAATGATATCAAGGGATTATTGTGTAAGGTATGTGAACCTCTTGACATACTCATCCATTCTCAAACCCCCTTATATAACACCAAAGTATCATTAATCTGAACTGAGAGGATGTTGTGGGGGGTAGTACTCCCCATGAAACAACTACTGGATGTTAGGCCATGAGAGTGTCGACTCATCATGCAACTATGTTACAATACTCCACCAACACCTAGATATAGCATGGAAAAGGATACATTCCAGTGTAACCACCTAATTAATTTGTTTTTGCATAATATTAAAGACACAGATCACTAAATATTGAGAATCATCCATTGTATGAGGATCTATCTCTCTGCGGAAACTCAACTACCTCTAGCACTGGAACTCATCAAGTGTGTTATGCATGTTCACTTACTTAGCTTTCTCAACAAGTATGATATACTTTTTAGTAGCTAGGGATGCTTATACCTATCCACCTAGATGATGGAACTCATGGGATAGACCCTATACTAAGTATCCATCACTCATCATAATCCATAATTGGTAACCTAGGAAGCTATTATGGTGGAGTCATCTAAAAAAATAAATCAATAAGAACCTCAGCCATATGCGATTATATATAGAACTTATATCTTGCTAATGTAGGATAATCATTGGCTTAATAATATACGAGGAATCTATCATTAATCATTGAAACCAATGTCTCGGTATTCTATGTCTACAAGTAGGTAGTCAAGGTCCAATTGAATGGATGTGTCAGCCCCTGCACCAACATTGGGTTCCATGTCCTAAAAGTCACACTTCAGACACATAGATTCTGTTTCCCTAAATTCCAACCAAATCCGCATAAAATAACTATGACAAAACTTCTCCAAGGACATATATACATTTGATATCAATCTATCTCAACCTAACCAAATGGGGCTTGAGCCACAACTTCCCCAAGCCATCCCTCGTAGGATAGAGGCTAGAGATAAGTTCCGAAAGGAATATCTAGCATGGGAGGAATTTTCCACATTTCTCTGTATGCCCACACCCTACCGTTTTAATGAAAAAGGGAAAATGAATTAAAGAAAAATATACAACATATATATTAATAACCATGCATGTGATTCCTCTAATTAATACATAGAATAATTGGGTCTAAACTAAAATTTAATAGGAAAAAACATTCACAACTAGATAGATGTCCCAACATAAGAAAATTTTAAAAGTAAAATGCTCAGATATCCTAACTCCTGATCTCAATGATCCAACCACCATATATGGTAAAATGATATTCGTATCCATATGCTCCACTATAGTCACTGCTAACCTATATGTTGTTTACATAGGACATGACATAAGATGGAAATGCCAATGCATGGGTGTGTATATATACATACCATTTAGGACACCCCAAAAGTTGAAGGGGAGAAGTAAGCAACATGATAGAAATAGATATATATCTCGATCCAATGAGAGATAGTAACAACATCCAATGATAGGGACACAAGTATATGTATGCTCAAATAATATAAGATATTATGAGAGAGAATGTGGATCTCCATCTCATATCCCGACCCAATAAAAGTGTAACAATAGTTCCAAGAGGTATGATAATGATTCCCTAGCATCTCACATGTCTATCTAGTAGAAACATACAAGTTAAGAAACACCATTCCACTTTGCTTCATAGTCATGGAGTACAGTCTCTAGGTAGGGGACCCATTCTTTGGTACAACAGGAGGGTGTCACTCAATATATAGGAGACTCATACCCTAAATCCTCAATAGGTTTTCACTACTTAGATAGTTAGATGATCAAATACTAGTCCCAATATGAGGGTGACACTCTGATGGTCAGTAGAGGTCCCATTACTAGCCTAACTAGAGTGTGTAACTCTAATAGTTGGTAGATTACCTATGCCCAACCCATTTGGATGGTTCCACAATTTAGTATGCAACCCATTCCATAATACCATAGGAAGTTCCATCTTAGATATAAGATATATATCCCATTCCTATCACAACTTTAGGGTTTACTCTAATTTCAAGTGAAGGAAATATTCCCGGCTCTAAATGAGGGTGAAACATGGTATATAGATTGGGGACCCATGTTGTATCACATATGAGGACCACACTTTGTTATCTCAATTGATCATGTCTATTAACTACCATCATCGGTCATCGCTTAATGAAGTTTCACACCCAAACTATCTCATATCATAAATCAAATACTACTAAATATGGATCCATCACATTCTAAACAGAATGAAACTAAGGATAGCCTACTCATATGAAAACATTCAAGTCCAATTGAAAGAGATATGAGAGATTGGAGGTTTCTCAAATATTAAGAAGGGGTACACACCGTGTAAGGGGACCCACAAAACATGTGGTACAACTTTTATGCATGTCTAGGACCATGATGATACACATATCACTAACAGTGTAGAACTACATGATGTGTAGGTGGGCTACATGACTTTCCTTATCCACACAGGGTCTATCCCATGCAATTGTCCGAGCCTTTAAGTGTCATCCTATTTCTATGTACTTTAGTACACAACATTTCCTTCTGCTTTGGGTTATTTGCATGGCCACATCCTTGTCCACATATATTATTCCATGTATTTTTCTAGGAAATTTCCTCATGCATGGGGACTTTCCTATGTTCTCCACCACCCAAATTTTCTACCTAGGGATATATACATTGAATTTTTCATATCCAAAGGGAGATTCATACATAAATTTCCCATAACCATAACACTAAAAACAATAGGGAACTACACAATTTTTTTCTTTGAACTACACATTATGTAACTGGATTTTTCATAGAATCTCGGATTTGCCTCTGATGTTCCAGATATAGCCAATGATGCATTAGATATCATTAAATTCCTCAAAAAATGGGTGAAAGATGTCTATATTCCACGTTTTCAACTTCTTAATGGAAATAAATTGAATTCCATGAAATATTCATTTGATGTTGTATGCACCACAAACTTTTATGAATGCCTAAAATCTATGATTTGGTTTTAGAGACAACAAATATATTACCCATAAATTGATAATCCATGGAATCTATCCCTAATTCACCATTTTAATGATCTCATAAAACTCCACCATAGATCTAGTGGTTCAATCATGCTCAGTCTAACCCATCAACAACTCGTACAACGATTACTATCATAACAAAAAAGGGGAAAGGCATAAGAAAAAGATTTTAAATTATTGATGGCCTAGATTTCTTCGCCATTAGTTAAATATATTGTGTTCCTAAGATAAAAATCTGATCAATCAATTAAATTATAAAATCTATAGCCTAAAATGGATTTTCATTATTTCACATCAAGGAGTAGTATGATGATGCTAAAACAATCTAATAAATTAGGGAAGCTTCTTAAAATTGATGATTCATACCTAATATTGGACCATTCTACATCAAAAAAAAGTTCTTCAAAATGAATAAAATGATTCATTTCATTCACAACATCTCAATATACCATGATCTGTAGTCTTATCATATTTTTATTATGATTCATAAATAGAGGTTGTAGAATTCCCTTATCAACAGTCTCAGGGTTATGTCGAAAGCACTAGAGGCCCATCAATGATGTTATATTTAATGATGAATCTATTTAAGTGAATTAATTTAAAATAAATATTTTTTTTATTTTTTTGGAATCCGAACACCCCACACTGACCAATTCTATGTAACACATAAGGTAAACAACACATTCTAGAATCCACTGTCATCTAAAATTTCTAATTGGAGATTCCTTTTAATAGATATTCAATTTTCATTAAGAAACTGTGTGTGTGTGTGTAATATTAAATATATATAGTATTTTTATAAAATTAATTTCGGGAACACTGGGCCTCGAAATCAGACACTATATCATCCCTTGGTTCAAAAATATACTTACAAATATTACAACGTATTAAATGAAAAAGGGTCTCTACATTTTTAATTCAAAATTTTGGTGGGTTTCCATGGAAAAATAGTTATTGAGTTTGGGATGAGATGCCTCACCCATCAGTAGGTTAATGTAGATCAACAATGAACATCGAGTACATTGTATCCATTTCATATTCATGTTTGTAAATAGTATTAAGTAACCATATTTTTTTTAAAGGTATCACATGGATGGTTCCAAAACATGATTCTATATGGGTGATTGTGGATTGGCTCACAAATTCAGCCCAGTTTTGTCCTAATTCAAGAATTGCGTGTGGAGGAGGAATTTCCAAAAATCTATATTCAAGGAGTGATAAAGAGGAATGGAATACCAGTTTCGATTGTATTGGACTGAGATATGAGGTTTACCTCTCATTTTTGGGGAACTTTAAAGCATTCCCATTGGACTCAGTTGATGATGATCACAACCTATCATTATAAAATGGATGGAAAATATGAATGTAAGATATTAATTTTATAAATAATTCAGTGGTCTTGTGTAAGGGATTTTTGTTTCTCATAGAAGTAGAACATATCATTAAAATATTTCTCCTATTAAAATAGTTTTTAGGCCTTGATAATTATGGTTCCTTTTGAAGCATTATATGGGTTTTCTTATTATTCTCATCATTTTTGGGTGGAAACATGCGAGACATCACTATTTGGACTTAGCCTTGTATGATAGATAATGGAGAAGATTCTATTGATTGATAAGAGAATAAAAAAATAATAGAATCTTAAAAAATTATATGTGGATCATCATTAATGGTTATTATCATTCTAGTTGAGTGATCATGTGTTCTTAAGAATATATCAAAGGATTGTGAATCACTATGTATGGAAAGTAGTGAATTTTATCTTTATAGGACCCGGGGACACCCTGAGAGGGGAAGGGTGAATCAGGGTGTTAACCTTTTCTTTTAAAATGATGGATCTTGTTCCTATTTTCGTAGGAACTAGTTTAAACTGTATGATGGATATGAGAAGTAATCAAACATTCACATGAAAAGAGAAAAACACATCAATTTTTACTTGTTTCACCACTAAGGGCTACATCCAAGGATCATACATCGATAGGTTGTCAGTCATACCAAATTTCACTATTCATCACTTGTTTTGGTTTACAAAGGGTCAGGAACAGCCACTCTGTCCTAGTCTCACTACCTTTACAACTGTTCAGGGATAGTCCACAGTGTCCCCCGGGTCATTCTCATTGACTACCCCTGGCTCACTACCCTTGGTGAAGTCCCAATCAGTTTATAGATGTGAAGGTCTCTTCAATAGATTCACATTGAAGTCTTTGCCTCTGCTTAGCACGAGACTCTGCATGCATCGAAGTCCAGTATTCATGCACTTATACACACTGAACCACTGAATCAGATAACCAGAATGTGCAAACAAGTTTCAATAACAATTTCACGCAACACCAACCCTTTGTGCACAAGACCTTACTATTGCACGCAATATTTCCTTTTCGCGTGGAAAAATATTTCACGCAACAACACCCTTTCCATGGAACTAAATCTTTTACGCATCGCCTCAATTTTTACGCGTAGCTCTACCTTTTTCACGCATCCTGGAATTTTTCGCACAACTCGGTTTTTCCGCGCAAACTAGAATATTCCCCTCAACGGTGAATTTTTCACACAACCTGGACTTTTTCGCGAAACCTGGAGTTTTTCGCGCAGCTCATAATTTTTCTCGCAAGCCCCTTTATGAGAACCTTTTACGTGCATCAGACCTCATCTCTTCTCTAAGTCTTCAACCATATGGAATGAGGGGGGTCACCTCTTATTTATAGTCTTCTCAAACCCCTGCACGCAAAACCCCCTTGTGGAGCAAAAAAAACTCTCATCTGGCACGTAATATTTTCCGCAGGTATTTTTTTTCACGCACATCTCCAGAATTTTTGCACAGCCCATGCCTTTGCCATTTTTTGACGTTCTGATTCTGAAACACTATTTGCGTGAAAAACCTTGCTCCACTATTTCACACACCACGATGTTTTTTCACAAAAAAAACTCAAATATTTCCTGCACACTACTATTTTACATGAACACCTCCCTTATTTCGTGCCCCACTTCCTTTTTGAGTGCATATTCTCTTCCCAACAACCTATGTCTTCAATTTCTAATTTTCAGGCCCAAAAATTTGGCAAACACTGGGAAACGATGTCACCTTTAATAATGTTGTCTGCTTGAACTATATGATCACATTACTGGAAAACATTCTAATCTTCTACTGAGGATTGACAACAAACATAGACCATACTCCAATTCATGAAAAGAATAACCGTGGTTCCAACAATCTCCACCTTTGGGTTTGATGGAAATCACAAGATAAATTCAATAGAGCACCAACCACATGTAAACCAAAAACTCAAGAGTCAAAACATCCAACACTCTTAGTCTATGTGAGAAATGCTCATTGTAGAAAACAAAATTGGAAGCATAAATTGGGATTCTGTGTTTTGGAGTTCTCAATGAATCCCAAGCAATTTTCTTAAATTTTCCTAAAATCATTATATGACCAATGTATTCCTTCTTATCCTATCACCAAAATCTCATCGTGATACCAAACAAGTCCTTAATTTATTCCTTCTCCCCCATTGTGAATAAACCCAATGAACAGTATTTTCTCATTGAACATATCAATACACCCCCTGGATAGTATCTCCCCCAGTAACCTGTATCACATCCATAAACAGATTAAAAGCAATTAACATAACTGGGGAGAGGGGTATTGCATAACCTCCTTATGCACTGGGAGGTGGCTGAACACCGAGGCTCAACTGATGCTTCTCAAACACAGCCACTAATAGTGGCTTGGTCAGGATATCATCCACTTTCTCATCAGTTCCCACATTATATATTCTAATCACATCTTCGTCAACTTTTTCGTTGATAAAGTGATGCCTGATTTCAATAAGTTTTGTACGAGTATGCTGAATAAGATTCTTCGTAAGATCAATTGTGCTCTTATTATCACAGTAAATTACCATTGGTTTCTTCACCTCATCACCCATATATGTTAGTTGTTTCTTCATCCATAGAAGTGGTGTGCATGCCTTTGTAGAAGATATATACTCATATTCGGCAATACTAAGAGAAGTACTTTCTTGTTTCTTTCTCAACTAGCCAACACATTTATTCCCAATATAGAATGCTCCACCACTGGTGTAATTTTTGTCAACTACATCTCCAGCCCAGTCAGTATTAGAAAACGCTGATAATTCACTTTCCCTGCCTGTAGAAAAGTATAACCCAAAGTTATGAGTACCTGTAATGTATCTCATGATTATTTTTAGTGCCTTTATATGTTCCTCTTTAGGATTATTCTGAAAGCGGGAAGGTAGACATGTGGAAAAGACAATATCTGGTCGTTCCACTGTGAGATACAGTTAGCTCCCAATGATCCTCTTGAACATGGTGGGATCTACAGAGGTCCCATCCTCATGCTTTCCAAGTTTGGATCCAACTACAGTCGAAGTTGAAATTGTTTTGGATTCATTCATATTAAATTTTTTCAGCAACCCTCTTGCATACTTTTCTTGAGCAACGAAAGTGTAATATTTCTTTTGAGTCACCTGCAGCCCCAAGAAATATGTGAGCTCCCCAACCATAGGCATTTCAAATTGGGATTTCATGTGATTAGAAAATTCTTCCTCAAATTTCTTCCTACTCCTACAAAATATAATGTCATCAACATAGACTAGAATCATGAACTGATCTTTTGCTGAATTCTTCATATATAGATTGTGATCTACTCCTCCTATTTTTAATTTGAGATTCTTGATATAAGATTCTAACCAAGAATACCATTCTTGTGGTGCCTTCTTCAAAACATATAAGGCTTTCTTTAGTTTGCAAACCGTTGTTTCATCAGTACCCAGAAGAAAACCCACTGGTTATTCAATGTAGACTTCTTCTTTGAGTAATCCATTCAAGAATTTTGTCTTTACATCCATTTTATATAATTTATATCCTCTTTGGAGTGCCATGGAAAGGAAAATCCTGCTTGACTCTAGTCTAGCCACTAGAGCAAAGGTTTCTTCAACATCAACACCTTCAATCTTGGAGTATCCTTTTCAAAACAGTCGTGCTTTGTTTCTAATAACACTTCCATGATCATCAAAATTGTTCTTGATGGTCTATTTTGTACCAATCACATTGTGACCTTTGGGTCTCTAGACAAGATTACATGTCTGATTCTGGTCAATCTGATCAAACTCTTCATTCATGGATTCCACCCATGATTCATCCTTTGCTGCTACGTCAAATGAGGATGGCTCCACAACTGAAAGAAATACAGATTGTGTGTTATTCCTCATCCTCCATGTTTGTGTGGGTACACTTCTATCCCCAATTATGTTAGATGGATCATTATAAGATCTTCAATTTCTCCTGTGTGGTTCAGTTTCATTCTCTCTAGCCAAGGTTGCTTCTTTCGATTATTCTTCTAAGTCAACATCAGGATGTGACTACTGAGCATTTTGTACACCTCCCTCTCTTCCTGTATTTTTATTTTCTCCATATTCACTTTCTTCCTCACATTCTATTACATCAGCATATGAAATCCTTGTTGCACTTGTGGTTTTATCTTCAATTATCATAACATCGCTACTTTCCACAATCCTTCTTAATCACTTGTTGAAACACTTGTAGGCTTCGATATTCAATGAGTATCCAAGGAAACTTCCTTCATCTGCATTGTCACCATACTTCCCTTGATTTCCTTCTTTGTTCCTGATGAAGCATTTACTTCCAAAAACACAAAAATAATTCAAAGAGGGATTCCTTTCATGCCACAATTCATATGGTGTCTTGGTCTCACCCATATAAAGTCATGTTCGATTTTGAATATACACTGCAGCTTGAATAAACTCTTTCCAGTAATGTTGTGGAATACGAATCTCAATCAGCATAGTTCATTCCATGTTGTTCACCTGACGATTCCTGCATTCAACAACTCCATTTTGTTGTATAGTTCTCAATGATGCTACCTCATGTTGTATCCCATGTTTCTCTAGGTAGTTTTCAAATTCAATGGACGTGTATTCCTCTCTCTTTTCAGATCGCAGTACTTTGATTGTTCGTCCAGTATCATTCTCATCAATTAGACGATATGTTTTAATGTAGTCAATCACATGTCATTTCCAGTGAATAATCATTACAGTTGACATTATACTGTAATCATATATGAAAATGACAAATTACATTTCTCCATGAGTTCTAGAAACATTTATCATCCCACATACATTAGTATGAATTAGATCAAGAAGATGAGATTCCCTTTTCTTCTTTGGCTAATATTAACTGCAGACCAGCTTCCCACGAATGCAAGAATCAAAAGAAATTTCACTCTCATGCTTTAGGTTGGGAATGTCCATGAAAATCCTCAATTTTTATATTTTCTTCATGTATTATTGATTGATGTGTCCCAGTCTCCGATGCCACAAACTATTTTTTCCTTCAACAGTCATGTAACAAACATTTTCTTTACTATCAACCTGATACAATTATTCTTCTATTCTAAATCCCTTTATAAGTTAATTTCCTATCTTTCCCTTGATAGTGCAGCCTTTCTGATTAAAAGTAACTATAAGTCCTGAGTCACAGATTTGACTCACGATGAGTAGATTTTGATGTAGTCCATATACATAAAATACTTCAGTCTTCTTTAGCTCTCCATTAGCTAATTTAGTACTTCCACTGCCATTGATTTTCATAGCTGCAATATTACCAAATCATATTGTACCATCAAACTTCATTTTGATATCTGTTAACAAGCCTGTAGTACTTGTCATATGAGACAAACAACCACTATCCAGAATCCAAGTGTTGTTGCTTTTTGTAGCTTTGAGGGCCACCTCTGTAAGGTTGGATTTCTCAATTTTCTTCTTTTACATCCACGAGACATTATATTGAGTGTATAACACTAATGTCCTTTCAATTATTTCTTCCACATAATCAAAATATTCATACCCATAATCTTCTTCCAGAGGAGAAAACCTATTAGTGAGATCAACACCATCAGGAGGGTGAATATTGACCAGTCTCTAAGAGTTGTATGAATATCTCCTATAGAATCTATGTCTGCAATGCATAGATTTATGACCAAAGTTAAAATAGTGAAAACAATATCCATAGAAGCTATTTATTCTATAAGATAGAGCATATGAAGTCAGTCTCCTCTTTTGACATCCCAGATCTTCCCCATTCGTGTAGCTCCTTTCCTCTTTGTAATATGACATGGTATGACCTAGATAGCCATAGAACTGACACTTCATGAGAGGAAATATATTCTCATTTTATTTTCTCCTCAATCCTTCTTTCTTTGGAGAATAGTTGGACTACCTTTCATTTCTGAGAGTTTGAGGATAATTCTCAGTTCTTCTTTTATTTTGGATTTAGGGCTTCTTTTTCAGCACTTTAGGCAACGTTTCAACATGTCCAACTTTCATCTTGTCTTTCTTTTGGCTCTATTCACTTCTAGCAGTTGATGTCTCAGCTTCACAGCCAATTCCACTCTTTCCCATGCAAGCAGGTCTTTGATCACTCAAGATTTTTCCAACCCCATCTGAACC
The DNA here is from genome assembly GCA_963277665.1 of Viscum album. Taxonomy (NCBI): domain Eukaryota; kingdom Viridiplantae; phylum Streptophyta; class Magnoliopsida; order Santalales; family Viscaceae; genus Viscum; species Viscum album. Next base: position 719,669,013 of record OY728128.1, read on the forward strand.
ACACTTGGCTCTTTCCAGTTATTTTTCATCTGAGAATCTTCCAAAATGAATTTTCTTCTTACCCTCATTTGTGGCTGATTGACATTGAATTTTACTCCTAAGAGTAACAACTTCTTCCTCAAGACCCTCAACAGTCTTGTACTTTTCTTCAAGTCTGGATGAAAGGTCATTAATGAATTTTTCTTGTTCTTGAATTCTAATATTTAGTTCCGCAACATCATATGTTCTTTAAAGGATTGAAGACTGAACTATAACTAGTTATTCTAGTAGTTCAATTTCTACTTCAAGCTCTTCAACATATTCTGATGATTCTTCCACCATTTCCTTCCACTTTTTTCATCTCTAACATTTATTCTCATTCTTGGAAAAAGCATCCTTAATTTGAATTTTTGGATCACCATTAGGAGTAATCTGATTATCTCTTCCTTTATTGATTGAGGGTTATGACTTTTCAATGGTAGCCATCATGGAAGTAGGGTTTCTTATTTTAAATTCTTATTCATCTTCTTCACAAAATTCAATATCATCATCTTACTCTTCACAGAAAAAACTCTTATTCTTTATTATATTTCCAGATTTGATATATCCCTTTCTAAAAAACCTTTTCCTAGGCTTCTCAATGTCTTCTTCTTCTCTCTCATCATCATCAAACTTTTTTTTCACTAAGAGGAAATATGCCCAAATCTTCCATAATGAAAACATGCCATAGGTAACTTACCTTTAAATTTACCTTTTCCCTTCTTCATCTTCTTTGAAATGAGAGAAAGAATTTCTTTTTCCTCATCATCTTCACCACCACTATCTTATGAAAGTTTTAGTTTGTCTATGGATTTGAATTCTATTTCTTTTCTAACATGATTCATAGCTTTTTTGGATTTGAAACTCATCTCATATGAAACTAGACTACTTAGAAGATCATCCAGAGATAGTTTAGATAGATCTCTTTCTTCAAGGGCTGACACCTTTTCATTGTACATAAGAGAGAGTCTTCGCAAGATAATCTTTACAATATCAATGTCTTTGATTTCCTCTCTATGCCCTCTAATTTATCCCCCTACTTCAGTGATTAGATTGAAGAATGAATCGACATTCTCATCAGGATGCATCTTTAGATCGTCAAACCTGTTGTGCAGGAGATGAATTTTTTCCTCCTTCACATTGTTATCTCCTTCATAGATATTTTCAATTTTATCCCACATATACTTTGATGAGGTGCAACTCATCACCTTTAGATATATCTGATCAGAAAGAGCCACAGTGATAGAATTATAAGCTTTAGCATCTGCATCAAGAACATTCCTATCTGTACCTATCAAAGCAAGACCTGTTGGATCAGAAACATGTATTCCTTGAACAGTTTCAAAGAGGACTTCCATTCCTAGATATCTTAAATGAGATATCATTCTATTCTTCCAAATCTAAAAATTACTTCCATCGAAGATAGGGATTCCCCTAGCATTGAAATCATTCTCTATAATGACAAGGTATAGATCAATCACCAATAACCTTTACCCTCTGATACCACTTTTAGGACCACGGGACACCCTGAGATGGGAGGGGTGAATTAGGGTATCATCTTTTTCTTTTAAACTAATGGATCTTGTTCCTACGTTGGTAGGAACTAGTTTAACCTGTATGATTGATATTAGAAGCAATAAAGCATTCACATACAAAGAGAAAAACACATCACTTTTTATATGGTTTACCACTAAGGGATATGTACAAGAAGCATACACTGACAGGTTTTTGGTCGTACCAAATTCCACTATTCTTCACTAGTTTTGGATTACAAAGGTTCAGGAACAGTCACTCTGTCCCAGGCTCACTGCCTTTACAACTGTTTAGGGATTGCCAATTGCGTCCCTCAGGTCACTCCTATTGACTCCCTCGAGATCACTTTCCTAGCTGAAGTCCCAATCAGTTGATAGACATGAAGGTGTCTTCAATAGATTTTCATTGAAGTATTTGCCTCGGCTTCGCATGAGACTCTGATTGCATCACAGTCCGGTAATGATGCACATGTACACACTGAACCACTGAATCAAATAACCAGAACATGAAAACAAGTTTTACTAACAATTTCAAGCAACACCAACCCTTTTCATGCATGACCTTACTATTGCACGTAATATTTCTTTTTCACGTGGAAAAATAATTCACACAACAACCCCCTTTTTCAATCAACTGAATCTTTTACGCACCGCCTCAATTTTTATGTGCAGCTCGACCTTTTTCTCATAGCCCAGATTTTTTCGAGAAAATCGGTGATTCCGCAAAAACAGGACTATTTCGTGCAGCGTGTAATTTTTCGTGCAACCTGGAATTTTTCATGCAACCTGGAATTTTTCACGTAGGTCAGATTTTTTAGCACAAGCCACTTTATGAGAACCTTTTACGTGCATTACACCTCAGATCTTCTCTAAGTCTTCAACCGTACGGAATGAGGTGGGTCACCTTTTCTTTATAGGCATCTCAGACCCCCGCGTGCAAAATCCCCTGTGGCATGAAAAAAACTCTCATGGGGTGAATAATATTTAACGCATGTATCGTTTTTCGCGCACATATCCAGTTTTTTTGCACAGCCCATGCCTTTTCCTTTTTTCGACGTTCTGATTCCGAAACACTATTTGCATGAAAAACCGTGCTCAACTATTTCGTGCACCACGATGTTTTTCATGCAAATCTCAAATATTTTCTACATGCCGCTGTTTTTTGTGCACGAATCCCTTATTTCGTGATCCACTTCCTTTTTCCGCGCACCTCCTCTTCCCAACAACCTATGTCTTCATTTTCTGATTTTCAGGCCCAAAAATTTTGGCAAACACTGGGATACGGAACCACCTTCAATAATATTGTCTTCTTGAACTGTATAACCACTTTACTGGACCATATTCTAGAATTATATAGAGGAGTGAAAACAAACAAAAACCATACTCCAATTCATGCAAATAATAGCCATGGTTCCATCAATATTTTCAAGATATTTTCCATTTTTAGTTACTTGAATGGGTTAGTGATGTGGTATATCAGTTAGATTGTCACCATGGTTCACTTTACTGAATAATTTGTTTCATGTATTTTAATTAAAGAAGTATCAACCTAATACTCACCAAGTGATTCGATGAGATTAAATTGAGTTCGACTTTGAATCTAACTTGGTTCATATTCTAATTTGGACAATAGATAGAAAATATAAATTATTGCATTGGAAAAAAATCAGTCTACTAAAGGTTTTATGTCAACATGGTCAGATTCATGAATAAATGTGTGAGAATGAGAATGGCAGGGTCATGAAATTTCCTGAACTCTTTAAGGCAAATTGTGGTCTTCTCATTTCTATGGATGTAAATTTTAATGTTGGGGAGATTATAAAACCCATGGTTTTAGGTAATTAATGTTTTATTTATGTATTTTATTTATATAAAGGTATTGGTTAATGTTTTTGATGCTTGAAAGTGTTTTTGAATTTTTTGGAGCTTTTTATAGGTTCATGGTTTGAGAACACATAGTAAAAACTATAAAAAAACTCCTAGGAAATTGTGAGTCTGACAATGCAGGTGCTGGGTAGGCACACAATGTTTCCAAATTGTGTGGCCACCAATGAGAAACTGTGTGACACTATATGGAAGGGTTTAACATAGTTAGTACATCATCTATCTAACCATGTGATACAACCTCATGTGGGGTTTTAGAGGTAGTTACTAACATGTGGTTTTCTAAAATGTTCACCCTAAGCATGCATTGTTAAGAGAAGATCATGATTTTTGGACCTAATTATTTTTATACCTTTAATGTCTCATTTTTTCTTAATTTGAACGAACATTATTTCTACTTCTTAAAAATATTAGAGTGAACCTTCCAATTGATCCATGAAAGATCTTTTGGTGATTTTAAGTTCATAGGAGGCCTGAATTTCTTGGTAAGTGCCTATTTGTGGTGGTCTTCCTTGGGTTTTATCTTCTTCCATCAATTGGATTCATGGATATAAGTCATTATATATAGAATCATTATGTGTGATTATAATCATGATGAGATATGGTTTTTTAATGGGGAATAAGATTTGGGTTGGGTTTTGGAAGATCTATTCTGAGTTTGATAAAATGTTTGTGTTATTCATTGTTTTCTCCTACATTTGAGAGGTAGGTGGATTCACTCTAGAATCCTCTTGATTATAAGTAGAATCATATATCTTATATTTATTTAATTTCACAGTTTTCATTTTAAAACTTATGTGGAATGTTTGTTAGAATCCCTCTTTGGTGATGGTTTTGAAACTATAGAAATGAATTATTTTGAGGAATGTTCAATTGGTATCATGATTTTTAAATTATGATTTTAAAATTATGATTTTATTTATGAAAGGATAATTAGTTTGAAAGTTTTATCAATATAATTATTTTTATTTATTTTTTTCTCAATTGGTTTGGAATGGTATTTTGCTTAAATGGTTGGAATGTGTTCATTTTCATTGACATGATCCTATGGAAGTGGTGTGTGCCATTGGAGAACTTATTATATGATTACCTTGTGTTGTCTTTGTAGATTTATGAGAGGTTTCTCAAGCTTTTGGAGCTATGATCTTGTCATGAATGCGTGGTTGGGTGGAATGGAATAGGTTATTCCAAATGGATTTGAGGAATGGTTTTGATGTTTTTTATTTTCTTTCATCAGAATAATTTTTAGTTTAGATTCCATTTTTGGTTTATAAATGGGTTTGGTTTTGATACAAACTACTTTAAATTATTTTAATATCTTTTATATAAATTTTACAACTTTTTCAATCCTAGTGTAGTGGGTCAAAAAGTAATTAGGGATTTCCTACTGATTTTTATATTGATCTGCTTCTTATTCCCTATAGTGAATTTGTAGATATTATATATAATAGAAAAGTTAAAAGAAATGTATCCTAGTATTTTAGTGATGAATTATGATACCCTGTGAATGGACTATTGATATGGATTTTAGATGTTGTTAAAAGTTGATGCGAGATATATTGGTTGTATTTTAATTTTTTTTTGGGATTCTGATTATTACACTAATATGTTTACTAGTTGTTGTTTAGTTTTTTTCAGTGGGATATACCTTGAATTGTATTATGTTGTTATCATGCATTATATTATGGTTTTGGTTATACTATTCTTGGTTTCTTTGTTTTACTTTAACATGAAAATTCATCCCCCAACGGTTTATGACTCCATTGGGATTAATTTCCATCCTTTGGTGTCTTGGGGATGTCACTTAAAGTTCAATAGTTCCATATAGCCTTCCCACTCCAATGGGTGATAAACAAGATGGTACACATCATAATATAGGGAAAAAAATGGAGGTGAGATAAAATGCCTATTGATGTTAATGTAAAATATAATATATAATGAAGAAATAATCCTTAATCAATATGGCAAGGTAGATAACTAAAAACGCATTTCATTTAATCAATAACATTGTCATGAAATGAATACATTGGTAATATCGATGTAGTAATCTCATGGATAATAATAAAAAAATTCATAGTGAATAACATGAATAATAGTGGATTCTGTTAACTCATATATCCTGATATATAAACCTTCAAGTTATTTTACTATGACAACATAATCGATAGTTCTCTATAAACAAAAAACTCATTTAATAAGTTTACTTACCTAGTTTTTCCGAAGAGACATATCGATGAATTGATTAGTTATATAAATATAGGATCCACCATTAAATTTGACTCTAAATAAATGTAATGTATAATAAAAATTTATCCCAATAAATTGTGGGTTTAAATATATAGATAAGGACCAAAAAATTAAAATGTCGTTAATTAATTATAAATAATGGTTTGAAATAAAATCATCTAGTTTGTAGAATAAAATAAACATGAAAGTAAATATTAAAATATTCTATTATTTATGTTTTTTATTTATAAAACCTTTAGAAAGTTATAAATTAATCTAAATATAAACAAATTTCTAGCGATTCATGAGACTCTATCTATAATATATACAATAAAAAGAAAACATGAAATTTGATTTATTATAATTGTTTTTTAAAAATGCACGTTTTCGAAACCATTATAAATATTACTTTATAAAATTGTAAAATACAATCATAAATTAAACTTTTATAAATAATAATTTTGAGTAAATAAAAATTACTTTTTTAGAAAAATTAAAAAAAATGCACCTGGATGATGCTTATACCTGATGATATAGTGAAATAAAAACACTTTTTCAGTTAATAAATTATTTGGTAGATTCAACTGAAAAATAAATTAAATTAATTTATAAAACAAATTAACTCTATAAATAAATAAATTATAGGAATATATTTATATTATGAAAACATATTACGTTATTTCATTAATGAATAATATAAACAACCCCAAAAAAATGGGATTACAATATAAATTCTTACCTCATTGGTACCTTCTAAATTGTAACCCCATAAAATTGTAATATTATTTGAATCAATAATCATAATGAATAAATATATATTAATATTAATACTTATATGGAGGTAATATATAAACCAAATATATTTAAATAGTTTCATTATAAAAAATATATTTTAATGGAGTCAACATTGAGATGCAATTTCTTACCCCACACATCCCCTTTGTGGGAGAATATTTAAACTCTTTTATAATTATTTTAATATTTTTATAAATTTATAAATGAATCATATTAATATTTAAAAAATTATATATGATCCACTTATAACATCTTTTCATATTTTCTATGATAACCATTCATTATTATTGATGTTCATTGTGTTAACTACTTAGTTTTATCATGTTTATATCGTCACAAACATTCCAATTCAATAAAAATATTATGGATTAATCATATAAATAATGATAGTAATTTTATAACTATAAAATATATTTATTAGATACTTTTTTGGAATCATCAATGATTGTTAGTCCTATAATATAAATCGCATTATTTTTTGGAGATGGCCGGTTGTATGTATGCACTAGGGAAATTATAACTTTATAATAGATTAAAGGTTAAGGAAGTATATGATATATTAAATTTAATGAATAATAATTTTTAAAAAAATTACCATTTATATTCATCAAACCCATCATTATGAAATTTCAGATGATTCAGCGATGGAAAACAATTAACATCATTTCGTGAGGTGGTAGTCCTATAAACAGACGAGGGATGGTTATTGACCATTTTATTGATTTGATGACAGATAAATATTATCCCATAAACATAATATCATCTCATTTTATTTAATATAAATTTTTTATTATTTTTAATTTTTATTACATAAATCAAGATTTTAAAAGAACAAGTAAAAAAGAAATATCTTTGTCAAGATGATTACCTTCACATAAGGAAAACCTCTTTGAGACTCATTATAATAACCGGTGGGCTGGTATTTTGGGAATAAAATCCTATATAATGTGTATAAAGATGTTTTTAGATATATTTATTGGGTTTTATTGATCTAAATAGATCATATGGTGTGAAAAATTGATTGGAGGACGATCCATTTTATAATTGAGCTAAGTGGAACACTTAAAAATGTTTAATGTTTTAAAATATTATTAAACCATTTCTTGCGAAAATGGCTCAAAAATGACTCCTAATATAATTTTATAAGGATAAGATCAAAATAAATCTTTTTAATTTTGATTACGTATATTTTTGGTCATTTTAACCCTTATTATTTTAGTTTAACCTCTCGGTATCCTGTTTTGACCTTAACTATGGTAACAAATTTTTATTATTTTTACTATTAATTATGGAAACCCATTTAGTTGAAAATATATGACATTTATAATTTTATTACATCCCAATATAAAATCCATTTTATCAAATTATATTCCCTTAAGTCGAAAATATTAATTTTAAAAAATATCATAAAAATAAAATACAATGTTTCATCAATAAATTCATTTTAAGCACTATATGATCATAAATTAACAATATGAATAGAATTAATCATTATATAGATTTAAAATTATATTTTAATAAATATAATATATAAATTTCATTTATATAATTAGTTATTATAGATTACTATAATTAATTGAAATGTAAATACATTATCCCTTAAAAATAGTGTTATGACAATGATCATTTTTTACCTTCAAATTATATTATATTTATTTTATGAAATTGATAACAAATACATGGTTAATTGAGAATTATATAAAAAATATTATAAATTTATTCTTCAATATTTAAATAAAATATATTTAATTTTTCTTGAAAACTTATTTATATGGTAATATTTGAATAGATAATTCTAGGAATATTTTTTCCTAGTACATTTAAAATACATAATAATCTTATCAAATTATAAATCTTGTGAAAATAAATAATTATATATGAATTTTATAGTAATTTTTTTAAATTATAATTCTAAATTACTATAATTAATACTCTATTGTTATAAATTTTACTAATTACAACTTCTTCTTATGGATATATAATATTTAGTGGATGTTAATGGTGAATCATTATCAATATAGATCTGTTATGGCAATGAAATCTTCGTTTTGGAATCCTCGTTGGGATTACTCTTTAAGAAATCAATGAATGATCTTCTAGGAATAAAATAATCCGTAGGATGTGGTGAGGTAATATAGTAATATATTATTTTACGGATTATCCAAACAAGAATGTTAAATGTGTGTAAATTAGTGAAATGTGGTGGGTCCATTTTATAAGATTGGTGAGTTCTACTCTATAAATATGAAAAATAATAATATATAAGAGAGTCATATTCTTGTGAATGTGGAATGTTGTTGTCCTCTATTAAATGGTAAGAGATTTTGTGGTAAAAACCCGTCAAAACAATCACATTGTTAATATTTAAAGCTATTTTATATCTTATCATTCTGATTAACATCCATCCAATTAATTTTTTTACCATGTACCAAGATGAAATAGTATTATCCTGGTTATTATATATATTGATTTTTTAATTAATATATATATATATATAAATTTTGAAAATATGATTCATAACCTAGAAACCATTATATAAAATTCAATTACTATAAGTGTAAGAAATTAATATTAAAATTTTCTCTAATATGGAATTAATTTTCTTTAGAAAAATGAATTTTAATCATTAAATTTAATATAATTCAATTCCATGAAAAGTGAAAAAATGATGATGTTAAAATATTTAATAGAATATATAATCAAGATATTTAAATAATTCATTAATATATAGGGGTTAATTTAGTTTAATGAGATATGATCACACTACAAACAAAATTAAATTTTCAGAAACATCTATTTCTTTTTTTATACTTTATTATTTTCAATTATAACCAATTTATAACACAATAATTTATTTTCTATAGGTGAATGAAATTATTTCATGAATATAATTTATTTAAGTTATTTTAATATATCATATATTTGAAAAAAAATATCAAAAACAAATTGTTCCAAACTAGTTTTGAAGGGTGAATAATATTTCCAAAACAAAATAAATATTCTCATTCAAAATTATATTTCATGTAGATACCATATAATCTAATTAAAATAATATTTTATAATCATTATATGTATGTGAATAGATTTTCTTACTTAAAATTTGATCAAATTCATTTTTTTTATGAAACAGATATGTATAATAAAATCTCAGGGTGTTACACGCTTCCCCCATATATGAATTTAACCAATAAAATTACTTAACATTCCAAAAAAACTAAGGATAATTATACCTCAACACATCACTAGGTTCCAAATTTTCATCCTCAAATTTATAATTCATGTATAGAATGAAAAATATGTGATTATTCTTGATCAATATCAAAAATATCACTATGATCAAATATTTCTACTGGTTTAAACATATAAGAAATATCAAGCTCCAATGATGTGGTACATAGGATCTATACATGTAATGGATCCGGTTTATACATTCACAAAAGAAACTCTTGAAAAATATCTTGAACATTGGAGATTTTTGAAGGAAAAATTGAATGATTAGATACCATCCTAATATATTCAAGAATGTTATATGAAATGGTATATATTAGAATTATATTTCCCATATTTATATATCTCAAAATATTATTCCACTCTAATATTTAATAAAAGACATTATTTTCCCATATTCAGCCTAATATATCACCAATTATTTTCATCAGAAATTTTCTATCAACACTAATCTACCATTATCTATTACTGAATGGCTCTAGCATTCTCTCCCAATTGATTAACTAAATCTAGTCCCAATAACTTATCTTCCACAACTTTATCCAATATTTTTGGGGTTTAAATATTTATTCAATATAGGTATTGACAACGATAAATCCAAACTCTTGATGAGAAGATATTATTATCTTAAATTTAGAGTTGAGTAATCAGAAGGTCCCAAAATTCTCATAAATACATTTATTATTCCCTCAACTTATTTTTATGTGTTTGAATTCCCATCATAGATTGACCATATTTGTGAGGATGATATCTATTAATAATCCAAAAAATAACATATAATACTCTCTTAATAATTTACTAATATTTTATGTTAATCCATATATCTAAATTATATACTTAATTTATTGGAACCCCATTAAATATTAAAATTTCATTAATATAGATCATGGTGATTTGATAATGATAAATATTTATCTCATATAAATGAAATCTAAAAATTTTATAAGGTGAAAAACTAAAACCTAAATAATAATGGTAAATTTATATGTATTTGTGATTCTAATGATTTTGTTGATAATGATGTTTTACTATTTACTCTCAAGTATGGGTAAAAATTAAAATATACACTAATTATTATTTCTATCAACAGTAAGAGATGGAATATGAACCATGAAGATACATACTCTGCAATATCTCTCTTTATTTTAACCCATAGGAAATGATATTTATGATATCTACATATATTTATAAATTACGTATGAATAGTGAATGATTTACTATGAAGAAGATATATTAACACCTTCATTGATTTTATTATTGAATAAACAGATAATCTATTCCAAAATTATAAAGTTCCACTTCTATGATAGATATACTCAATAATAATCTATACCTATTTTTGTGGCTCCACATCTACCATTTATTATACATTATTTGTAAAATAAATTTATGGTTAAACATAAATTTTTGAAATATCTAATCATTATCCATACATTTTAAATTCATTGTTCATCCTCTACATGTCCATAAGTATTATATATATTCCATTAATCCTTATAGATATACTATCTCAGTCCTTCCAAATTCGATCACCATCCACCATGTTTAACTTTATTGTGTTGATAAGATATAAAACAATAAAAATATTTAGTTTTTCAAACCTTCTTCATTGGTTCATCATAATTTATTTTCCAAGTAAATTTATATTTCAATATATTATGATCAGTATGTATTTTAGACATTTTAAATAATGATTTTTCATCCATATGTTTAAAGAAAAAAATACTACATGTTGTACTAAATCATGAATCAATTAATTTTTATAATGTATCTGCAATATGTGAGTGTAATTATATAACACCATGTCATTATGCATGTGAAATGATATCAATTCCTTATTTGATGTATCACTGTAGTTCAAGAAACATCTCCGATACAGGGTAGTCTGAGAAATGGTTCCCCAACCAACCATCACTTCTCTTCCATGAAATTTGTGTAACATTAATCGATCATGTTAAAATTAATATCTTAAATTTAATTATATTTATATTGTTTTATATCCATGGTAAATTTCACCCAATGAACTAAAATTATCCAGAAAACCCACGAAAATTACTGAATTAGTTCGACATGGTTTTTTAGGCCTCTGATTAATAAAATTATTATTTTTTTGGAAACCATGATATACACTATCTTTTAATTATATGATCCATTAATGATACATTCTATTTCATCAATTAATATGTTCTATATTTGGAAGAAATCATCCCCTTTATCATGGTATTAAACGCAGTCAAAAAATGATCTATATTCAATTAATCGCTAATAGAATAAATAAAAATCATCTATAAAGGGTACTATAAATTGTTGAATTTGTTTTCTATAGAATCAATTAATTAGATCCCTTATAAATGTAGTGGTATTTTTAAATCCAAAATATATCATGATAACTTAAAAATGATCATACTTAGTATAGAATTTTTTCCTATATAAGACCCCATTCATACGCTAAACTAATAATATAAATATAAATGCTCAATAATTTAAAATAATTTATCTCTTTAAAGATGGTAATAAATCATGAATATCAGGTTCAAGATACATGTTATTATTAGTGATCTTATTTCATTCTTGATAATATATGAAATAATTCAATGTAATATCTTTATTCTTAAAAAAATCAATTCACACCATAGTGAAGAACATGCCCAAATAAATCCCTTATTAGTATTCCCAGATAGTCACTTATTTAATTCATGATACTCAGTCAAGTACTTTAAATAAAGTGTCTTTGAAAAATGAATTTCATGAGGTATGATATCTATTGAGAACATATATTTATGATTTGCATTAATACAATGAAACCCTTTTCAAAATACATCAAACTATTCCCACACATTAGAAGGCATTAAATTTTTAGTTTCGACTCAAGAATTTTAGATAGATACCCATCATGAAATGTAGATATAACACATATAATTTAATTAATGTTCATTACATCGGTATATTCATCCTTCATTGAACGAAAATAATTGTTTCGTTTGAATATTATATCTGATATACCTTCCTCCTTAATTGTCATGGGATCCATATAAAAAAACCAATTCCCTCCCAAACTCATATTGTATTAAACTATTGAATAATTAAAATATTTTCAGAATTAAATTTCTTCTAAACCAACATTAGATAGGAGTTATATACATTTCGTGTGATATTTAAAAATTAATAATTTTCACCAATAATTAATCATATATTAATTGATGTGGTGGTATAATAAACATAAAAATTTATTCAGATATGAAATATTATGTATCTCAACAAAAAAATAACACATTCATAATTCTTGTGTGTATGAGAATTCTACTATTCACCACTTCATTCGTATGGACCACATCATTGGGGTAGTTCCTTATGTCTGTAAGGGAATGTAAATTTCAAAGGAATTATGATTTTCAGTATTAGAGGGGAAAATTTTGAACATGTGTTCGAAATTATAATTATGTGGTTTCAACCCTTAAAAGGATATATTTTAGACAATTAATGTGTTTTTTATGGTGGAATTGTGAAATTTATAGGATTTATATAAAATCCATGCATTCTAGGATGTAGTCTGTATCCACTAGTAAGATGATAAAAGACCACCGACAATCTAGTTTAAAATTTTTATGTCTTTTGATTCAGTTTAGGTTCCATCAGCTATCTAGTGTAAATATATAGGATAGACAGTGTGGGAAAATATGGAAATATTCCAATTTCACCACATCCTTTTGACATGGTTAGGTCCCTCTTGTCCCTATAAAGTTTTTTAAAATAGTCAACAAGACAACCCCATCCTCTCTCAATCACACCCCATAATTTTGGGGTTGTTTTCAGTAGTTTTCAGTGAATAAATATGATTATATATTTCATTGATGTCACTGTATCTCCTCCACTAATAGTATATGTTTTTATACCTTCAGACTAGGGATTTGGTACCAATTCCACTAGATCATTGAGCAATCGACCAACTTAGTCAGGGATTCATTTCATCTTGTGATGATGGATTAAAAGAAACAATTTGTGTTAGAGTGTGTTCTATATAATTTAAATCAATTTCCATTATAATATCAGGTATTCATTGTTTTTATTATAAACTAACTCTTTATCGCATCTTGATCTTTCTTCTACATGATTGTGATAATGTCCAAAGAGTAGTGATAGTACTAAAAAAATTAATTGTTCTCTTATATGATCAGAAACAAGAGTATCAATGTAGTTATTAATAAGTATATGTTTTTTATAATGATTAAATGATTTTATGGAAGCAATTATATTGTCTATCAACAGTGGAGACTCATTGTACAATGAAGAATCTGATCATGTTGTATTCCCTTGGTAATTTCAAGTGCACAAAATTATTAGAATGAGGAATGATAAAAGTAAATACATATTTACATGTGTTATTTAATGTTCCTATCTATGTACATTTTTATATGTCCTCATACATTATAATCATTTTTAATTAGGGAGTTTAGTTGTGTAATTTTATGTAATGTTGATAACCAGGATTACATATGATAACGATAATGTAGGATATGTTGGCTGTGTTATGAGAAATATTTCATAAATGAATAATAAAATAAAGCATTTTTTTCCATTTTTTATTTAATATAAGTTGATATCTTTGTCAAATTTGAGGAAATGGTATGTCCTAAATAAATCATTGAACATTGTGTAATTATGCAATTTCAATTTTTAGAAATTCAATTAAAGAAAAATTAAGCACAGTGATTAATGACACGTGGAGGGAACCTAATTGATTAGTGATATCAAGATAAATTAATAATATTACAAGTAAATAATCTATATGTGTTTTTATATCATTTCCACGTCAGCATCATTCTATATGGGTTCCTTGGCATGTTTCTAATTTCTAACCATGGAATATGGGCTTCTTCGCCTATTTTCACTAAAAAAGAGGCGTAAATGGTCACACACGTTGTGAATCAAGTATCTCAGTTAAATAATATTCTTATTTATTACATAAAAATATTTATTAATATTATTCCCACATATATATTAATAATTTTTCATGTTTTATTGGTCTTCTATATTTCATCACTAGTTCATTCATATAATATTTTTTTAGTAGAATATTAAATAAATATATATTTTATATTTAGTAAATATAATATATATTTATTTTTTGGAGAATAATGTAATGTTATTTATTTATTAAATAAATTGTGATTATTAATGCTCAGAAAAATATTTTAGACGAATAGAGGATCAATAATAACAGTATATTGTGAAATAATTTAGAGTGACTTCTTTTTAAATAAATAATAATTAATTTAATTCAATATTTAAATGCATATCAATAAACAATATTAATTTTATTAATATTGATACAATGTACCATATATATTTAAATAGAATCACATGTTGATTTTTTATTTTTCTACTATAATGATATATGAACCCAATTATATTATTTTCTTTAGGGTCTCAAAATTCATTTTTTTGTTCACAAAGACATATAATGTGAATTATCTTAAATCCATTGAGATCCCTATCTCATTGAAAGAACTAAATAATGGAGAGAAATTATCCTCCTCCTCAACTCTAGAGTCTAGTTAGATGAAAGAGAAACCATCACTATGTGATTCTCAAGCCGATCAAGTGTGAATGTATAGAGTACCATGATCACCTACCCTGACACCCGTATATTTCTGTAGCAATGTTCAGTGGAAAATTGAACACAAGTGGGTCAAAAATAGTGGAAATATATTTATACATCCTATAATTATATGAATGTATGATATTTATACATTTTAATAAATATAAAAAAAATTAAATAATTAATCACAAGATAATTCATTAGTTTTAAAAATTATTTATAAATAACATGCGTTGATCATGTATCTTGGTTTAGACATTCAATGATCAATTTATTATTTAATTAATTTACATTGATCATGACATTAATTATCATCTTAATACTAGATTAATCAATGATTATGACAAATATATGAGTTTCATATGCCCTATCGGGCATTTCTGGAGCTCTGGAAACATTCACGTGGTATCAAAGTGGTTACATAATTATTTATAATTACATAATGATAATTGATTGATTTATACAATTATAATTAGTTTTAAATAATTATTTAATTATTATTTAATATTTTTCATAATATATTTTATTCTTATTCTTAATTCCAATAAATATAATGAAATTGATAATTATTATAAATGAAATACATCTAACGATATTGTAAAGCGGTGTTGGGGATTTCAACAGGATACCAAAATAGTACACACCATATATCCCATTGGTAAACATAGTACACCCATGTTCATTGCTACCACAATTAATTATTAATTAATTTTATCATTCTGAATTTATTACATGTTTTGAGTATTGAGATACTGCATGTGTTGACCAGGGTAGGCTTGTTCACAATCAGCTATACTACATGGAGGGTAATAACTATACATGATTTGTATCAAATTATTAAATGTTTATACATGTATTCTATTACATGAATTTCATGATTGGTGACCATGTTACTCATAGATCACACAACATGTATCCCATATACACTCATTGTACTATATTTTTCTTCTCATAATTTCACGCCAAGTCCCTAGTCTCGTGTCCTATACAGATGGTGAGAAATATACATATCGGGTAGCTTGATAGTAAATTTCATGCATAGTACCAAATTATGAAGAATTGAAAATAATTTTGATTAATTAATAAATATAAAAAACTAGTGTTCTATATGGTAATTATGATAATATTACAGTCCATGTATTGAGTTTGAAATTTATTTATTATATATCTAATTAATTCATTTGCAATCATGGAAACCATATATGTAGAGACCTTACCCATGATAGTTTGGATCTGCTATCTTTTATCAATTACATTTGCATGACTACAAGGTATCAAATCCCAGAGTACTGAGAGTTTAATAAGTCCCTGCATATATTTCACAGTATGTTTCATGGATTATAGGGGAAAGAAACAAAAATAATGGTTATCTCAAATGCTCAGTAAGGGTAAATTACAATGAAAAAAAATGAATCAATGTGATTAATAGTTATGGCATGGTGAATAATAAAACACACATACCATATAATAAAATGACATAGATTAAAGTGTATAGAAAATATGGAAAGGTAATAAATTGAAACACATTCCATTCAAATAACATGATATGGAAAAATCAATATGTAAGGTAAGAAACTGAAATTCATATGTCACGACCCGTCCTCGGGGCCCGTGACGTGACTACCCCAAGCCCGCCTTCCATAGGCCAGGGGCTGGTGACTAGCACCAAAGGCGTAAATACCGATAACTAGGAAGGCATTGCCTTTATAAAAGTAAACAAAACACCATAGAGTACTAGCGGAAGTAAAACACTAAGTACAAAGAGAAGTGCTGAAAGGTAAATGGGCCAGAATACAAACCCAAATGAATGTAAAACTACAACTGAACAAAGTACAATAACTAGAAGAATGGAAGCGGCTCCTGGGTCGTCCTCCTCAGATCCTACATGAAGGGTAGGTACAAATGGCACACCTCCTGGATCGTCCACCACGGATCCTACCTGAAGGGTAGGTACAGCTAGCCTCCACAACGCTCTTGCCCGTCAACTTCCTTTGTGTGTCCTCTCGCCGTGAAGTCCACCTCCAGATACTGACTCGTCGTGTAGTCCACCTCCGGGTACTGACTCGTCGTGTAGTCCACCTCCGGTTACCTTCCAGTCCTCGAACACTCAGCCTCCGTCAGCACTTCCCGTCGTCTGCAACCAACACAACGAGGTGCGGGCATAGCCCGTGCAGGGGTGAGTATAATGATACTTAGTAGGGACCCCGAGACCTTCATGGTCTCATTAAAACCAACATGGAAAACCAAAAAGAAGATCTCAACAAATAACCTCTACTTAGGTATATGCCCATGCATATACCTATGTTCTCAAGTAACCCATCTCAATCATGAGGAAAACACTAAGATCATGAAATCAACGGATAACCACTACCCAGGTATATGCCCATACATATACCCAAGTTATCAGGTGACCCATCTCATTCATGAGGTAAACACAAAGGTCAAAAGTCTCTGCTCAAACCGGGATTTTCATTATCGAAACCATAACTGCTGAAGAGCTCCCTCTCTGGAGTGTACAGTGGTCCTATCACGACTCCGAGTTACTGCTCACTAACCTAAGACTGCTGAGGTACTCCTCCTGTCGAGTACCGCAGGTATGTGTCCAACTACCGGGCGCTCCGTCTGCTGTGGGTCTGTCGCCAAATACTAGGGGCTCCCCCTAATAGCTTACAGAGGTACTCCTCCTGTCGAGTACTGCGGGTATGCGGCCAACTACTGGGCGCTATGTCCTCCGTGGGTCTGTCGCCAAATATCGGGTGCTCCGTCCACTGGGCTAGTTGACTCACTCCAAGTCGAGTCGGTCAAGTAGTCGTCAGGTCTCAGCTGGCTACACGGTCTCCGTACTCCGTACGCTCATCTCCGAGAGGGTCCGCTCCACAAGCTACAGGTAGATACACCAAGTATCACAAATTCCCACGAAGAAGTATCTCAAAGGACCGCCTCATCATAGGGGTCTCAATGCAATAAATGGCGCATCAATCAGACGCCCGGTCCGTGAGTTATTAGCCTTTCCGTCCTAGGGGCCAGGTTGGTTTCGTGAGCGATCCAACCTGGCCATATCTCAACCGTACCCCGAACTCTCATAGGGTATACTCATAGGGACCGTTTCTCAAAGTGATCACCATCTCCGCTGACAGTTTGTCAAACGAACGTCCAGTCTGAAAGTTAACAGCTTTTCCGTTCCAAGGGCCCGGTTGGATTTCAGGTACAATCCAACCCGGCCACTATCCAACTGCATCCAAAACTCGGGCGAAGTATGCCAAGAATTCCGTCTCATCAAGAGGAATTCAACGAGACAGATGGCGCGTCAATCGGACGTCCGGTCTGGGAGTTATTGTCTTTTTCATTCTAGGGGCCCGATTGGTTTCGTGAGCGAACCAACCCGACCGCACTCTGACGGCATCATAATCTCTAGCGGAGTAAGCCAAATTATCCGTCTCACCTAGAGGAATACATCAAAGTCGACGGCACATCAATCAGACGTCCGAAGTTCAAGATATGAGCGTTTCTGCTCCGAGGGCCCAGTTGGTTTCGTAACCGAACCAACCCGGCCGAACCCAAAGTATTCCGAAACCATGAGTGTGATACATCAAAACGACCGTCTCGTTCGAAGGATCTCTACGCAACTGACTGTGCGTCGATCGGAGGTCCGTAGCCCAAGATATGGGCAACAGAACAAAGTGGGTCCGAAAACGGGGGGTCTGGGCCCTGACCGACCCGGCCCGACCCCCCGGGGTCGGCCCAAACCGGGTCCACCCGCCCCGGGTCGACCCGGCTGGGCCAGGCCCGGCGTGGGCGAGCGGAAGCCGCAGGCGGGGTGCGCGGATCTCCCCCCCCCCCCCCTCACCGCTGATTGAAGCGGGCGACGAACCGCTGCCGCCGCCGCTCGCCGGCGCCGCCGCCACTGCCTTCCGCGGACCACCGGACGTGCTCCGGTGGTCCGTTTCTCCTGCCGTCTTCTCCAACGGTCCTCCCGGGACCCAAACTTCACTACGAAGGTATTCAAATGCCATAGCGGCCTGCTTCTTCATCGTCCGTCGATCCGCACATCGATAAACAAGCTGCAGAGGGTTGTCGGGCCGTGTTTGTTCGGCCCACGCCCTCCGCGTTAGGTGTTATCAATTGGAAAATAATAAACACATGATTTTAATCATTGAAGAGTGTATAATTTATCCAAATAAATTATACGAACACCTTTCAATAAAATACCCAAACACGAGAGTTTAAAATTTGAATGTGCGGCGTGACGATGTCGCGCATCCTTGCCGCTCGATCCCGCGCAGTGCGACGGCACCGCGTCAATTTCATTCAATCCGTAACAAAAAGAAAAACAATAAGGGAGGGGGACGACAATGTTTCTGCGGTCCAGACTCCTCCCGTTAACTGATATCATGTGGTCCATATATCGCAGATAAAAGACGGAAGAGAATCACGTAATGGAAATCACGTAAACCCCCTACCTCGAGCGCGGCTTGAACGATGTTTTCGTCGCGGAGAAATTCGTCGTAGAGAAACCATCGCGGGAAGAGACGTCACGGAAAGAGGATTCTAAGATGGTGACGGAGATTTTATGAGATGGAAAGTCGTCTCCCCTCCTTTGACGTGGGAAGAAGAACGAAGGGTGGCGCGCCGCGGGTGAACGGTCTCCGAGGCTCAGCGTTCTTCATTGGGAATCGTTCGTTCTTCGCGTTCTTCATCGAAGATGAAGAAGATGATCTCTAAGATCCTTTCCTTCTTTTTCCCCCAAGTTCTCTCAAGCAACAAAGGAAAAAAAAAAAAAATTAAGCCACACTTAATTTATTAACTCAACATTGCTTTTGAAATTCAAGTGTTTGAATTTCAAAAACTCACATTAAACTCACAACATTAATGTCATAAGTTATTAACTTAAGTTAACAATATTAATGGTGAGTTGAGGGGGTTAGAGGATATGAAGGGGTGGGGTTCGTGTGGGCCCCACCACCCTCATAACCTCCCAAGGGAGGTTGGGTAGTTACCCAACTTCCTTCTAAAGGATTAAACACTTAGGGTAAAAATAAAAATTGTTGTTAAATTTTTATTTTTTAATTCCAAAATTTCTAACAACTACTCTCGAGTAAACGCAACTCCGGAATAGGTGTTCATAAGAAAATATCGGCGCTGCGGTTCCATCGGTGCCCTCAGAATTCGATTCCGAGCACCGGTTCAAAAGATAGGAATTCCCACTCGTTCGTTCACTGAACGTACCCGAGGTAAACTTCGGAAAATGATTTCGGGCACACCGAGCCTCGGAATCAGGCGCCATCAGAAACTGCGTTCCTGTAAAATTCCAAAGAAAATTAAGAAAAAAATTTCCTTGAAATTTCCGGTTCTTTACATCATACCATTTAATAAATGAGCTAAAAATGAAATATATCCATAAATATTTTGACAGAAGAACTCATTGATAAATAATAACTAAATCTAAATGAGGTAAATTATTAATTATTTGAAGCAATGTTTCCTCAGTATATAGAACAATTACTATCAATCGATAGTTTAAATATTTCAATTTTCACAATGAATTCATCCCATGAGACTATGGATGCATCAAGGAGATTTCATTAACTGGTCCTTAACCTATAGTGCTTTCTTGAAATAGTTACCATCCCAGGTGTTTCATGTCCAAAGAATTCCTCATAACAAAAAAACAATATGACTTAAAAAATATATATATTGGATAAATTATACAGATTTATCAATATTTCCCCTAATAATCAAATAACATTCAATGTAATCACCATTGAAAAAATTGTACATGGTTTAGAAAATAAACATATTAATGATAGATTATATGGATAATTAGGGGAAATTAAATTTTCAGTTATCTTTAAAAAAATGAATATTTAAAGGGAACAAAATTAATAAAGGAAGATAATGTGAATACAATCCTTGGGAAAATTAATTATAAACCATCTAATGGGATATTAAGTATGGTATCAATAAAATATACCCCATGTGGAGAAAAATAAATCATTTTTGTAATTGGTGAATGAAAGAATTATAAAAAGATATTTTAAAAACATTGTTGATGAAATTATCATTTTGTTCTGAAAAAATAAATATACTTAAAAAATCACATTTGAAAATATTTTCTTTTAGAATTAAACTTTTGAACATTCAAATAAATATTCAATGAAATTTCAACTATTAAATCTATATAAGTCTTTTAAGGTAAAAAGAACATTCCTTTTACATGGTTAATGATTATAAAGATGCCTTATTCATAATGTGACAATAAGATTCATTTGAAAATATTGGTAAAATTTATAAAGTGTAAAAATAACTTTACCAAATCATTTTAAAAATATTTTTGAATTTTTATTAATTAAACATGGTTTTTAGAAGAAATTACTTTCTCTAACTAAAGAGAAATAAAAATTTCAGTTTTTGGAAAAACATTTTCTAAAACACTTTGAATACCAAAGAATGAAAAACTGTTACTAATACTTGAAAATGGTGTTGAATAACCATACGAGAGAATGTGAATATTTTTATTGAACAATGTTCATATTATTTCCTAAAATTTAAATTCCATTGAAATCTCATTAATGATGTTATTATGGAATAAAATCATTAAACATTCAAAAGTGTCCCATACTACTTTAAAAAAATTAAATCATAAACCTCTTGAAGGAATAATTTTACATTAAAGTTTTAAATATAATAAAGTCAAATAAATTCCAGATATAATATATAATAATGGTCTTTAGATACACCACACAAAATAATTAAGTGGTGAAGTTGACATTTATCTCACAGAAGTAAAAAAGTGAGATGAAAATTCCGTTAACTTGAGTTTCATTTATATGAACATCATTTAAAATACATTATAATAAAATTATGTTAATATTATACTTGATTCATAATTTTCTTATTTTTATCATCAATTTTTTTTCATTTATTACCATTTTCTGTATAACTACTTATATAATTATGTTTATGTGAGGTGTTTTGACCAAATTTGATTTTTATTGTCCAAAACAACGTCGGTAGATCAACTATGGTCAAAGGGGTCATTATTTAACATATCAAGAATAATATTCATGACATAATAATCATATTTATACATAAATTATACTTTTAAAAACAATCATTAAATATGGTTATGAAAAATGAATCAATGTTACAGTCATGAAGATGGTTGGCCGTATGTATGCATGAGTAGTGTTGTAATTTTTCAATAATCATTAAAAAAGGATAAAATTACCATTATATCATTAAATAATGAAAATTATATCATAAATAAAATATTATTTAATCATTTATAGTTATATATATATATATATATATATCATATGATGTAAAATAAACCACATTGTGTCTAGGAGGTGGTATTCCACATGTCTACGACCGAGATTGTCACCTTTTAGTGTTTGAAAGGATTGTAATGGAAATGATTAATATATATATATATATATATATATATCCAGTAATGCAATTATTTAATTTAAATCATATAGATTTTTGTATGTCTCAAATATTTAATAATTATCATCAATAATAGATTCAGTGGATCATGTGAACGAATCACATCGTTTTGAGGGGGCGAGAGTCCTCCCTTCTTCAAACATTGTTATCATTTTTACATAAAATGAGATGTATAAATATATGTGTTTGGAATTAATTTAATATGTATAATTAAATTATAAATATCATATATAACATATATAAACATAGTTTTCATCATAATTTCCACCATTATATGTGGTAAAGGAAAAATTAACAATCATCATTTTTTGAGACAGTCATTTGTTGTACCTAGAAACATTATGTTCATTCCGAATTAGATAGAAGTGTGTGTAATTTTAGTTATAATAAATATAATAACAACATCATATTATGTTTAGGATTTTTTTTGTTATACAATAACGGAATAATATTAGTGTAGGGAGTGCACAATCAAATGGAAGAAAATAGATCATCGCAAAACGTTACCATAAAAATTGGGTAACACCTTTTGGTTTATAACAAAGGGATCCATTAGAAGGCTTTATTCCCAAATATAGAATTCAAGTTATAGGGGGATATGTAGGGAATATATTTTTCTATTATTGTTAAAGCTAATGTGGATTTATATGTGTGATTATGTGGAAGTAGAGGAGGCATTTTTATGGTGGAGGAGGAGTGGCACTCTTGTAATATTTTTATAGTTGAATTCCATGCATGACTTTCACATTGAAAGTGGATCCAATAATAAATTAAATTAGAGAAAAGTTATTATAGGTTTTAAATATTACCATAAAATATATTTTGGACATGTTTCTCGGTTATTTGGACCCTTAATATCAAGGTTTAGTCTCGTATTAATATTAACTTTTCCTTAATATGTGTAATTAATTTTAATTACTTTCACTAATATTTTTTATAATAAAATATGATTTGGTATTATTAGAAATTCATAATTATTACTATTCCAAATATTTAATGCAGTTTTTTTAATTCCAATTTATTAGTTGGAGAAATTAATTTAAATTTAATCCTGCAGACGGGATGACAATGGAGGGTTTTAAAGAAAAAACGTATGAACGCCAGTTGTGTTTTTATACTCATTTTCAAAGTGAAATTTATTACAATAAAATAAATTTTATTAATTTAAAAAAATATTATCAAATAATAATTTAGAACAAATTTAATATATAATTAAATCATATAAATAAATTAGGTAAAAAAGCAGTTTTGAACTAAAATTCAGTTTTATTTACTATTCATTAAAAATGATATGTTTTTAAAAATATCTAAAAATCCCAAGAACCAAATTTTTTGGTATTTAATTAAAATATAATGTTTATTTTTAATAATAAAATTATTAAAAGTGTCAAAATTATGTTTTAAAATGGGTTCACTATTAAATGGAAGTTAAATTACCTTTAAAAAATATATTTTTTTATATGTAAAATAGAGGTTGTTCTTAGGATATGTGAAAAAAACCTAATGGTTGAATATTAAAAATATTTTATTGAATATAAAAAAATTAGATTTCATTAAAATCATCCGTAATTTTGATTATTTTTTTTATCAATAAAAAACTCCGTTGGAAGCATAAAAATAAAAATAATAATTCTTCTTATATCTGGTTAGTTCTTATTTTCATTTCTAATTAATTTTTAACCAATGAATTAATTATACATTTATATAAACCAAAAATATTTGTATGTTATTCAATACTATTCATAACATCTAAGAAAATGTCTTGGTTGTATCATATTGTGTTAAATAATAATATTCTAATAATGCATTGTTATTTAGAAAAACTCGGTCTTATGTGTAACTCAATCTTTCGAGGATGGTCACTCTTGCATGTAATGAAATCTATCGAGGAAGGTTGATCTTGAGTGTAAAAATGATAACGTAGTGTTGTGTGAATTAAAATATATGTAATATATTATATTTATTTAATATAGTAAATATTTTATAATGTTTTAGGTTAATACATTCCTTTTTAAACGTGGTGTTGTGTGTCATACACTCTATTGAATAAAATGTTGTACATTATAATTTATGAGTGTTACATTCTCCCCACCTTAATTAAATTTCATAATATCAATTTAAAAAATATCTTAGTAATATATTGTTTTATATTTCCTACATTAAAATCCCATATAGAGAGAAATTTTCATAAAAAATCCTCTAGAAAAGAGAAAATGGAATGTACCAAAGTCACATGAACTACCATATAACCAGGTCTCTATCTCGGGGAACATTAGTGTCATGTGAAAATAAATAATATATGGAAAGGAATAAATATTTATATGGAGTGGTTGATGTCATAAATCAAAAACAATTGAATGATCAATAGAATGTTCATGGCCTCAAAGCCATAAATCTGCAATGATTTAAGAGACCAATAGTTAAATAGAAATTAATGTATTAGTACAAAATTTTATTTCGATGTAATTTTCATAATGTTCGGTAGTTATTTTATGGACCATGAATATAAGTAAGTATTCATACATGATGTGATTAAATTTAATATGAACCATCCTAACTTTTGGTTATACTTTTTTTAAATGAAAATTAATTTATTAAATCTCGAAAATTAATTACCCATAATAATTTTTTTCTAGAAGCACTAAAAGAAACATTTAATGGATCCCAAGGTCTATAAAAGAGAGAAAATTCCAACTATTTTACTTAATCTATATTCAAAAACCAATATTCATAATAGATTAAACTATAATCCTCAAAAATGGAACTATTTTTTCATCATTAACATGTTTTCATCTAATTATTTAATTAAAACAGTGAAACTTTTTACCAGGAAATTAAATAGGTCATTGTTTGGAATAAATACCATATTAGCCTTTGGTCATGGGTTCAAGACCTGTGGCCCTATCAGATTTTATTGGTTTTCATCCAGATTATCGATTGTCCTTTCTTAAAAAATATTAATAATATTTATAAGATAAATATGATGTAAATCCTTGAAATAAGGTTCATCACTAAATATTCTCTTAAAATAGTTTTTAAATAATAACTAATGGAAAAATAATTCATCCATTTATTTCTACATGGGTCATTTATTGGTGTAGGTTTTATCCATAATATTATTTCTTGGATTTCTAAATCATGATACTTATCTTTAATCTAAAACACATTAGGTTTAACCTAGGATATTCATTGTCAAAATACTTTATAGTGGTTTGTAAATAAAATTTAATTTATCATAAATGTATCACACATGATTTTCATACCTGGTGTGTAGTATGTCCTAATGTTGTGAAGTATGTTAGCTTGAGTAAGGATCAGAACACCTTTTCAAAGTTATTACTCCTAGGAACATTTGTGTCAGAACCACGTCCTCTAATTGTATCCAAATTTGGATTTATTTCTAGAATGAACCACATAATCTCTACATTAAAAAAATCTTAGGTTGTTCTTACATGCTTGTCATAAAATTATACATTAGGGATATGTTTTCTGACCTATGATTTTTAAATGTAATTTCCTAGTTTACTACTAAACATCTTCAGATACCAACTATAGTGACCTGACTACAGATAGCCCAGAGCCAGTGTCTGATATCAATCAAATTGTGATGATTAAAAGGAATAGAATCATTAAGTACAAAGTATTTAGTAGTCTTGGTAAACTACACACATAAATGATTCTTTTATTAAAGATGAATACACATAATACACCATTATGTTTTTCATATAAATAAAAAAATAACATCAAGGATAACATTATTCCGTCATGTAAATCCTTACATACATTTCATAGTACATTTCTTGAATTCCTGGGGAATATAGAATAATATGGGTTAGATAAAATGCTCAGTAAGGGTAAATTATAGTGGAAGATGTAATGAATCAATGATAAAATAATTATATAATGGTTAATAACAGAACATATATAAAATATAATAAAAAATACTAATGAAGTGCCTAGAAAATAGGGCAATGTAATAAATCAAAACACATGCCATTAAAATTACTATAAATGAGAAATTAATATAGAAAGGTAATAAGATAAAACACATGAAAGTTTATTAATGAACTAAAAATTATATTCACTCATAGATAAGTCGACACATGATATCATGGATGAATAATAACTAAAACTAAATGATATAAATTCATAGTTACTGGAATCCATGTTTCCAAGGTACATAGGCACATTTCCATTAAGAGACAATTTTATTATTCCAATTTTTATAACCAATTTATCCCATGAGACAACTGATTCATCAAGGGGATAGAATTAACTGGTCCCTAAACCATAGTGCTTGATTTAAACATTACCTGACCAAAGTATTTCATGTCAAAATCATTATTGGTAATGAATAAATAATACGCGTTATCAAATATCCATTTTGAATTAAGTAAGAAGATGTACCAATGGTTTGTAAAATAATCAAATAACATTCAAAGTAAATACATTATGAAAAATGTTAAACTGTATAGTAAATGAACATATCCATGAGATATGAAATGAATAATTTGTGAAAATTCAATGTTAAATAATATTAAGAAATTGATTAATTAAATGGTATTAAATGGAATCAAGGAATCGAATGTGAATACTATGTGTTTCAAAATAAGTCATAAACCATCCAAAAGAACATTAAGGATAATATCAAGACAACATATCCCAAGTGGAATAAAATAAATGGTTGTTCTTCTTGATGAATGTAAAAATTATTAAAATATACTTTAAAATAGTCTTGTGGAAAATTTATATTGGTTTTGAAAAAACTTTTGAAAAAATGTTTCTTTAAAAATAAAATTCGTAATCTTTTATATATAATTTAATCGTTTAAACATGAAAATTAATCTTCAAATAAATGATGGTGGGTAAAAATTTACAATCCAAATGAGTTAAAAATAACATTCCTTTTTCATGGTTAAAATTTAAAAAAAAATGCCTTGTTCGAAAAGCGACAAGATGATTCCTTTTAATATATTGGTAAAAGAACAAATGGGTAAAAATTTCAGTATAAAATAATTTTAAAAACATTTTTGTAAAATTTTTAATAAATCATGGTTTTTATAATAAAATAGTTTCTACGAATAATTATTGATACAATGTATGGTTTTTTGAAAAAAAATTATAAAAAATTTCAAGTACTAAAGAGTGGGAAAATGGTAATAATATATAAAATGGTCATGAATAAATAGATGAAAAAATGAATGGTTTTATAAAATATTATTAATATTATTTCCTTAAATGGAAATACCATTGAAATATAATTTAAATTAATTTTTTACTAAATAATAATTAAACATTCAAAAGTGTCCCATGGACCATTGATACATTATAAATCATAAAACTCATAAAGGAATAATATAACATGAATGTTTTAAATACCATAAAAAAGAATTAATTTTATAATATATATAAAAAAATTTGTAGACACACTACACAAAATATATAAGCAGTGATTAAGACATTCATCTCATTGAACTAAAAATTGTGATGAAAAATCCCTAACATTGAGTTTCCATTTGATGAATGTCCTTTAACTTAATGTATAATAAAATTCTGTTAATTTTATATTTTCTTATCAAACTTTATTATTTTTATGAACAATTTTACTTCACTTATTATATTTTTGTTTACAACTACTTAAACATTTATGTTTATGTTGGGGGTTATGAAGAAACTCGATTTATGTGTCAAAAAAATCATTGGTAGATCAATTATTGTAAAAGGGGTCATTATATAAAATCTAAAAAATAATTATCAGTAAATAATTATCATATTTGTAAATAAGTTATACTTTTAAAAATAATCATTAAATATGGTTGTGAAAAAAGAATAAACATTACAATCATAGAGATGATAAGTCATATGTACGATTGAGTAATATTCTATATTTTTAAATGATAATTATGGGAAGAAGAAAATTAGAAATTTTATATTTAGATAATTATCATTATATAATAAATATCATATTATTTAACCATATATACTTATGTATATAATTCTTTTTATGTAAAAGTAATCACATCTTGTTTAGGAGGTGGTAGTCCACACTACCACAACCAACATTATCATTTTTTAGTGTGTGAAAGGATAAAAAAGAAAATTATATATACATATATATCCAGAAATTTAATTATTTCATTAATATAATATATAATTTTTGTAGGTATCGTTTTTTTAATTATTATCATCCTTTAAAAATTCAATGGATCCTGTGAATGGATCACATCACTTTGAGGGGGTGGTCATCCAAACTTCCTCAAACGATTTTATCATTTTTACATAAAATTGAAAGTTTAAAGATATTTGTTATAATAGTATTAAAGTCATATAAATATATTTTAAATATCATATATAAATATATTTTACAAAACAATCTCTTCTATTATATGTAGTAAATGAAAAATGAAAAATCATTATTTCATGAGGTAGTAGTTCACTATACATAGAAACAATATGTTTCTTACCCATTAAATAGAAGATTGTGTAAGTGTAGGTATAACCATTAGCATTAAAAAATATTTCTTTATTGAGGATTATGGTTTTTTATACAATCATGGAATAAGAATGGTATAGGGAGTGGAGGAACAAATTAATGAAAATAGATCATTGGATAACATTACCTTAAAAACAGGGGAAATACTTTTAGTTTATAACAAAGGGATTCCTTGGATGAATTTATGACCAATAGGGGTCTCCATGGTCTAGGGATGGATTTTAGGAATATTTTTGTGAGTTTATTGTTTTATCGAATTTTGATTTAGAGGTTTGAGGAAGTTGGAGGAGAGAACTCTTTTTTATAGTAGAGGAGGGGTGACACTTTTGTAATATTTTTACAATGGAATTACAAGCATGTTGTACAAACAAAAGTGGATCCACTAATGTTTCCTATTATATAAAAGGTATTATATGTTTGAAATATGACCCTAAAATGGATTTTTTACATGTTTATACATAATTTAGACCATTTAGAATAAGGTTTATTCTCTTATTACGCTTAAACTTACCTTAATAATTATAATTACATTTAATTACATTCACTAATATTTGTGTCCAAAAAATAATTTGGTCTTATTTTACATTATATTTTCTGCGTATTTTGAATATGGAATTAATTTTTTCCAAAACCCAATCATAAAGGAGGAATAAATAAATTAAAATTTAATCCAGTTGACGAGATGACAATGCGAGTCTTTAAAGTTAAAAATTCAAATTTTTTATTTGATTTATAGTCAATTTAATAGTGAAATTGATCAATAAAAAATAAATAATATTAATATATAAATAAATGATATAATTAAAATTTAAAAAAATTAGAAATTTAATTTAAACATATAAATAAATAAGATGAAAAATAATGTTTTGACCAAAAATTTAGTGTTTTTAATTATTCATTAAAAATGACATGTTTCCAAAATATAATAATAAATTAACCTCAACATAATTTTTGTGGTTATATTTAAAATATATAGTTTATTTGGAAAAATTAAATCAAATCTGGTTTCAAAATTTATATTTTAAATAGTTTCTCTATTAAAAAGATGTAAAATTCCATGATAAAAATATAGATTCTTATGTGAAAAATAGAGTTTATAATTATCTTATGACTATAAAATCTAATGGATTACTATTAAAATTATATTCTGGAATATATAAAATATATCATACAATAATATCCTTAACTAATTGTAATTACTTATGTTTATTAAGAGAGAATACCTTAGAAGCATAAAATAATATTATTTCTTTTTTATATGTGATTAGATCTTATTTTCATTTAAAATTTATTGGTAACCAATGAATTCATTTTATATTTATATAAAACATAAATTTTCATAAGTTATTTAATAGTATTTATAAATTCTAACATAAAGGATATGTTATATCATATTATATTAAATAATAATATTTTAATAATACATTTTTATTTGGTGAAACTCGGGCGTGCGTGTAATGCAAGCAATCAAGGAAGGACACTCATGCATGTAATGAAAGCAATCGAGAAATGATGATATTGTATGTAATTGAAGATATGGAATATATTATATCTATTTGGGATAAAAAATATATTATAATGTTTTGGGTTAATATATTCCCTATTTACACATGTTGTTGTGTTTCATACATGCTATTGAATACATAGTAATAATTTAGAATTTTGGGTTGTTAAAATATATAATATATGAGTCAAAAAATATTCATTACTCTACACACATTGAAACATAACATGATATATAAATTCCATGTGTTTTTTATGATCATTAATTTTATTGTACACTCTAATAAATTACATGTGATGAATTGTATTCCACTTACCACATGAGTATATAGTGAATGAATATAATAAATTTCATTTAGTATGGATGAGTACTCACGATGTTACCTCCAAGGTACATTTTTTTCAATTTTAATTTAAATTATTTTTTTGGTTGTTCAAAATTATTATTAATGTAAATTGAATGAAAATTTAGATGATATATAAGTTAGTGAATTTGATTAATTACATAATATAATCAATTTATTTGGGATTTATTTATCATAAATAATATTTTTTAATATATAATTATATTTTATAAAATGAATAATTCATTTCATGTATGTGGATTATCAGGAGAATGGAGGATACAATTGTATGTTTTCAGTTTCCTTTAAATTAGTTATTAAAAAAAATTTGGACATCATGTAATATCTCCTCTTATTTTGTAAGGTCCTACGAGCCCATGATTTATTTTATATAACCCCTTAATCAATCATTTAATTCTCCTATCAAGAGGGAGAGTTAAATAATAGGTATTGAATGTAGCTCCAATGATGATTGAATTCATTATAATAATGAGAAATAGGGAAACCACTCCAATAAGTACATGGGTGAACTATAGGAATGTGTCAATATTTACAAAAATTGGTTCATGTTATTTTTTCCCTAAGCCAACAGTTAGTTTATCATACACTAAATAAATAAACCAATACTAAAATATCATGATCATACCATATTATAGTTTTATTTTTATCAAGTTTCATTGTTATTTCCTTATGTATTATTTTTCATGATCACAAGAATTAATAAATCAATGAGCATGAAATATAAAAATAATATAAATTAACTATGTGTAAGTTTTTTTATAAGAAATGGAAAATTTCGTAATTAAATAAATATAATATTATCATTCATGTAATAATTACAATATAATAAATTAACTCATCTATATAAAATCCATCAATTATATATATTTAGTCAAAATAGACTTCCACAATATGTGTTTAGAAGTGATCCATAGTTCAATGTTATTGAATAATCAATGTTGGTGTGATTTCAATTATTAAGGAATTATTAATTGAAGTTTTAGTTAAACGAAAATTAGTTCCATTCAATGTTTGAATAATAAAGTAGGATGTGGTGTAAATAAGGGGAAACAATTGAGTAAATCCATTTTAAGGATTTCAGGATTGGGGATTCATCTCAAATGATCATGGAACTGTGAGTTAATACTTTAGGCATTTGGAATTACAATCTAAATCCCTTAACATTTAAGGAACGCAAAAATTTAGGGTGATGATAAGGTAAATATGGATCCTTACCAGTAGAATGTCCAAGAAATAGATAATTTAGAATCCAATGGTGAGTTCCATTTGGTTTGGATAAAATAGTGGCAGATTAAATAACATAATATTTATTAATTTATTTAATTTTCCCAAATATATTACTAAAATTTAGTTTTCCTTATTTGATAAATGGAAACAAACACGACATCATATATATCACTATGATGCATACATGATTAGGATAACATTATCACTGTCACAAATGTCCAGGAGTGGAAACTGTGATTATTCATTATCTTACAATTTAAAAAGAATTTATGTGTGTAATAAGAAACAATTCCGGGATCACCTAGTAAAGAGACAAGTGTGGTATAGTTATATATATATGAGAAATATTTGGGTGTTGAAAAGATGTTTAGTGATTCGTGCTATTATTAATGAACGATGAACTTCTAAATAAATTGGAGGACGTGGATACATATACCTTGAACTGTCGCCATCAAGATACTTGTCAAGAGATGGTGAGGCAAGATAGACACGAGATCTATAATTATATATTTTCAATCATTCATGGAGATTTAATTCTATATGGGACTCATTTAATATTCATTTTTAGAATTACTAAAATATTATAAATCCTCGGTCTTAAATTCCCATATGTGCTTCACATAGACGTCAATCATTCTACACTTCCAATGACCCTCCCCAGTTTTATTTTTAATAATAAAATTGTTGATATGAATTATGTTTTGAAACTTCTAAAATTGAATATCCATATGGAAAATGACATGGGGAATGAAAACCCTAACGTCTTTGTTGTGAATAAGTAATTTATGAACCCAAAAAAGGATCCACGACTCATAAAATGGATGAATGGAATGAATTATCCATTTCTTATGGATTTTAATTGAAAGAGGAGAATAAAAAGAAAAAGATATAAATATGTAAATATAATAATTAAAATGGTTTTTTTCATATATGTGATAATTTTGGAAAGAAATATCCTAGTACATTAATATTGATATTTGTAGTTTTCAATAGTTATGGAGATAATAGACACAATGATCATGATTTGAAGGGTAATAATGACATTTATAATGTCCAGTGATTCCATTATAAGTATATGGGAACTATGAAATTTAATTACCCATGTGTTTGGGAAATATTCCATAGAAGAAGCTAATGGATCAAGGTCATTATTATCCTATTAAAACAACTTATGTGTAATGATAAATGTGATTTTATAATTTGATTCAGAAAATATGATGTAAAAGTATTCTATTTATGATATTATTCATATAATAATCATGAAATTCATAAGGAATTTAGTGCTGTATTATTTTTAATTGATTTGAAATCATGTGTCGAATGGTACCCTATAATGTTATTTAGTGGAATGAATTTTTTTTTAAAAAAAAATTATTATGGGAAGATAACAATTATTATGTTATATATTAATATATAATAATAAAAATTATCTATTTATGTGATAACATTGGTTACCATGAAATTGGTAAGTGATTTTATGGTTTATGTTATCTTTTTTATTTTTTTGTAAGTTTTGTGATCTATGGAATATATCTGACAACCTAAGTTCTAAATTTTTGGAGAATAAATGATTCCATTATGTTATTATTGTGATAATGGTATTGATATATTTTGAATGTAAAATTTATAGACAGTTTATATTTTATAGGGATTATAATTTTTTTTTAGTGAGCATCCTTCTAATGAAGGAATGACATATTTTGGATGATTTTTAAGGAAAACTATTTTTGAAAGGAATTATATTAAGATTTTATTTTCATTGGATTACTTTTTCTACCTTGTTTTATGTTAGTAATTATATGAGGATTATCTTGTAACTATTAAATGGATCTTATGATATATTAAAAGTTAATTTTAGTGTTATAGGTAAAAAAATCATTCTTGAATATCCATTTCTTGGAGTAAGAGATGATGTTTGAACATATCAAACCATAACCAAAGGAAGATATTTTCCTTATGAAATTAAAAAATATTAAATAAGTACTTGTCCATATATTATTATAGAGTGAACGAATTACTCATATCTTTAAAAATGATCTTGAAAAAAAATTGTATCCGAC
Organism: Viscum album; assembly: GCA_963277665.1. NCBI lineage: Eukaryota > Viridiplantae > Streptophyta > Magnoliopsida > Santalales > Viscaceae > Viscum > Viscum album. The sequence goes on from OY728128.1 coordinate 719,703,392, forward strand.
CATCATCATTGGTTGGTATGTCAATGACCTTTTCATCCATCTTATTTATGGATTTCTGGTTGTTAACTTCATCCTTACCATGTTCACCATCCATCAGTATTTGGGAGTCTATTTTCTATTCTATATCCCTGTATCCATATCCCAACTATATTATCAAATTTTGGTAACATGTATGTTCAATTCCATATAAATTTTTTACTTCCCCTTCTCTATTATTATGATAAGGTCTTATTAACCCATTTTTGCAATGTTGGTTTTTCAACAATGGGATTTCCAACTACCCAACCATTGATTACCAAATCAAGGATAAATTGAAAGTGAACAATTTATTTAAGGTGGGGATAATGTAATGAAATTATATTTTAAAAAATATCACTATTTTTAATACATTGTGTGACATTAAATAGTTAGCATAAATAGCCTATAAAATATATTTCCATAAATTTAATATCCTCAATGGGACGTGGAACACCTTAGCTTGAGTTGAAATGAACCAAAATATCATGTAACATTATAACAAAGTGGTTAAATTAGCTATTATTAAGATTAATATATATATTATGGGAACTATGGTTATCTATTTGTTATCAATAAAATTATAATCATTCAAATTGAAAACAAATGTTCTCCAAAAAAATATTTTAATAAAAAGATGTGTAGTTGGGCATTGAGAAATAAAATAAAAGAAACATATAACAGGTTTAGAGAAGTCAATTGAAAAAAATAAGCTTAAATTTTTAATTCATAATAGAAAAAAAATATTTGGGTGGTCATTTTTAGATTTTTTAAAAATGTTTCAATTTTCAAAGAATAATGAAAAATACTGAATATTATTTGAAAAATAAATTTTCATTTATGTTATTTATATTGATAAATTATATTTTATGTTTTTTGAAAGTAAAAAAATTATCTATTTTATATCAATTAATCTTATTTATGTATTCTGAATAATTTTCAAATTTATTTTTTGTATAAATAATTTGTGAAATTTCGAATATTTGTTTGGATACCCACATTCTCATTACATCTACTGGATTATTTCTAAAGTATATTTTTACATTTCTGTGAACTGAATTTGGGGAAATTGATTTCATATTTTTATTTATAATATTTTATAATTCTTAATTATGCCTTAATAATTCTCTAGAAAAATTATTAATAAAAATAATAATCATTAATTACTAAATTTATGGTAAAAGTAGATTTAGCCAAGGTTAATGTCAAAAGATATGAGTTAAAATATACTAAATAATTGTATACAATCTATTCAATAGTAATCTTTCTACATTATACCTTATATTATCTAGAATTTTATTCTATTTTATACTTATTACCTGAAATAAAAAATTAATTAGAATTCATTCTTTTCAAAAATTACAAGTGTGCACCTCACCTCACCTATAAAAGGCCACCAACTATCCTCCCTTATTCACAGCATAAATTTTTTTTGGTTTCACCAAAAAATCCTAAATAACTTAAGAACATCTATCATATAATCATATAGGCCTTATTTTGGTCATTAAACCAACCTAGGAATGATGTGGTGAAAACCAAACTATGAAACCTAAAAAAGTGGTAATGCTCTTCAACGAGCATTTTTTTTATTTCTTCCTCCACATCTAAAAATTCTATTTAAATAAAAATTAGATAATAACCAAATTATATTAAATATACTTATATGTTTTTATGTTATTTGAATGACCTATATCCACCTACACTTCTATCAAATGGGTTACGAAAATATAAATTTTGTGTACAGAGTACTACCGACTCGCGAACTGGTGTCATTAATTTTTCTATTACCATCATTCAAGGTTTTCTATGACAATGAATATAATGTTTATATAATATATTTATAAAATAATTATACTTATTGCATACTTATATCATATATAGCTTTATAATTTCCATTATATAGGGGATACGATATTGTCACTCGTGTGTATGATGGACAACCAACTTGTTGAGCGATGTGATACATTTTCACTGACATTTTTAATGGAAGACGATAAAGACACTATTAGTGATTATATGAGATAAAAATTACATAATAATTATATTGATGAATTTCTTATAATTTTTAAAATATAATATATTATTTTCTTTCTTACACTGAAAATTGATGACACCGATCATGTACATGTGGGAAACATTCTTCATGAAGGGTTATGCCTCTATTTTCATCACCACGCCCCAAGGATGCTATATATATATTGATATTAAAAGAAAAAAATTATTATTTATGATATTATGATAATTTTTAAATACAAAATATTACTTACCTCCATTCCATAATGAAAATTTAAAAATGGAAACGTCACTCTTGCGTAAGCATGACCTACTCTCTATGTGATTGTAATGTACTTTACTTCTCATTAACATATTTCATTATTGATCTTAAAATTAAAATTTATTTACAAATATGATTATTAATTCATGATTATTAATCTGTAGTTATTGAGATATTGACCTCTAGACAAATTTTCACCTTTCAAATGAATTTTTTATACATACGTTAAATATCGTCAAAACACTAGAAGTAAACATAAATTGATTAAGTAATAATATATAACATGGTAAAAAGTAAACTAAAAGGAATAATAAACATTAAAAATGTTTTTATGAAATTAAATATTTAACATATGTTAAATATTTATGTAGATAAGGGATGGACATGATGATTCAAACTCAATGTAATGGTATTCATCTCAATTACCCTTCATAGATGCATATTATAAAGTTATGCAACTAATGTTGCTTATATAGTGTATATAATTATATTGGAAATATAATATCATTATTCACTCATAATTCGTATTATTTTATATTTCAATTTGAATTATTTCATTCAAGTGGTTTTGACTCGACAATTATCGAGTTGTAATTGTTTTTGTGCAATATCACCTTAATGTTTGATTGTTAACATTTTTTGAAACAATAAATTTTTTAATAATATTTCATCATAAATTACATTTATCTTAAATATCCATATTTTTTAATAATGTATATTATTATTTCAAAAACCATATTCCTTTTTTCAAATGGTGTTTACATTAAATCTAATATTATTAAATGTGGAAATATTAATAAATATATATCCTTTACTGAATATAGAATAATTATAATAAAGAAAATTATTTCTGAATTAAATTGATTATTTGATACATGAGGAATTATTTTTACATGTATGAAATCAGTCTGTCTTGGTTATAGGTAGCTCGTCGATGCATTGGTATTCTCACAGGATGACTCTGTTGAAAAACTATGATGGGATTTTACCTATTATTTTCAAACATTATTATGGATTGAATATAAAGGTAATGGTATCATGTTCTTGGGAAACATAATTTCCAATAATTAGGAATTAACTTAATTGAAAATTAATTTATTATTATTATCTATATTATTTTAATTATTATATTTTCTATGGATTCATTTCATAATTATTTTATGGATCAAATGGCATCCCTTTTTAGTTATATAACATGCCATGTTAATTCTTCAATATCTAACTATTATCTTCTTGTTATTTCAATAGAATTTGTGTTTACCAATTACCTTTTCTTGTTGGCGATTTATATTGATTCATGATAAATTCCACTTTACTTATCACTTAATTAGCATTTGACCCCATATTTATTTTTTTCCTTTCATGAGGATATGAAGAAGAAATTAATGAATGTGTTTTCAAGGATTCGGTTCATTTTCTATTGTTCTGTATTCATTTTTATTTTATATTACCAATATAATATGGGTATCATTTATGTATTTGTTTTTCCAAAACTACTAAATTGATCGGTCATTTGGGATTTGGTTCCTTGTATCTACTCCAATGTTATAATGTAAGAATCTGGCTCTAGGTTACTGCAGTCAGGGTCACTACTTTGTGGTTGGCCATAAAATGCTTCAAGTAGTGAAATATTATTATTGAATTTATATCTATCATTTTAGGTGAACTCTTCTACAGTTAGGTTCAACACACATGAACCTCATAATCTATAACTTATTAATGAAATATGTGCTCTAATATAATGATATTCCCCACATTCTAGTAGTTTTTCTATTGAGGCAAGTGGTATTAAAGAAATATATAGATCCCAAATCATGATAGATACCTATTCAGACATAGGAGGTGAAATTGTGACAATGAAAAAAAATATTAATATGATCTCTATGAATCCTCATCTCCTACTGCAAATACCACCTCAACAAAATAACCTCTAATATCATACGCTCAATCACTATAAAGTGAGATAGTAGACTAAAATAGTCTAAAGTAACCCAAATCTCATAACGTATAAACCAATACCAGGTTAATCATTTATTGTAGTCCAATGAGAATTATTACTACATTTATAGTGGAATATTTGTTGGATAATAAAAACCACCTAAACAAATTCCCTGCCTTAAAACCATGTTAGACTAAACATACGAACAATAGGACTAATAATATCATACCAAACCACCAAAACTAACCTCGAGTTACACAGTACATCCTTTGAACACCATGATTTATAGACAAGTTTGAATGCTATGATACACATAGAAATAAATCATAAATCATTAATGGAATTAATAGCCTCCAATATGACAACACTGAATGAAGATCATCCCAAGAAAACTCATCATTATAAAAAAACTCAATATATAAAAAATCAATCTTATAATCCCGAAATTGGTTATCCTATTTCACACTTTATGTTCTATAAAACAACATCACATCCCTACCATGTGGCTATCTACTCAATTCATCAAGAACAAAATTTATATTCCTCAGTGCATGGAAATCCTCCAATCATAATCCAAATGTAATATTATCCACATTAATTAATGAAAATTAAATTATAAATAATATAATATATAATATTGTATTTTCTGATCAATAAATAATAGAGTGTTCTCACAAAAGAGTTAGTTCCATAATAAATTGAATGAAAAAAACATCCACCATCCTGATATCAGGGGTTTGGTATTTATTCCCATGAGGCATTACCTGTAACAAAAAAATTATATATAACCTATCTCTTCTACATTATAACACCCCCAAAGACATGGTGTGATGAATTAAAATGAACCATAAACACATCACCTTCCTCTAGAAAGAAAATTTTAAACTCATTGAACATCTTATCATTTACCCCCATTGGATGTACCCTTCCTTATGAACAATCCCTCATTAGACTTATATGAGTACCACTAGACAATAATGGATATAATTTTATTTAGTTTTATTTAAATATAAATGAAATATATTAAAACTTTAATCCAGTATATAATTAGATGGTAATATATACACAAACCATAAAATATTTCATGGTCTCCAACTAGAATAACCATATATAAGAGAAAATGAATCCTCTCCACCAATCGACCTAGATCATGGATTGGATTTTCTAAGTAAAGGAGTTCAATGATACCAAAAAATTCATACACCCACATATAAAATAATAATATAATTCCTCACATAACATTTGAAACTATAACATCACCAAATCCAATTATATGACTCTATCCATGACTTACTCCATGTCTTATTCATATCTGATGGAAACCACCCCTATTGTGGAAGCCTAATCTCAATACCTGAGGATATGTTGTGTTATGATGATTTCCTATATCTTCCCTATTTCCTATTTGATGATCCAAATCTGAAAGTGTAACATCTCATATTTTTAGTGTATTATTTTTAGATATTACATGGATTGTTTTTTAGACCTTGTGCTGAGGTGTAGTGGGATTTTGAGACCAAGTGCACCCGGAAAAAAAGTTTGAAAAATATTGAATATTAAATATCACAAGTGAGAAATCATCATAAAGAATTAGAATAACTATCAGATGGGAACCCGGATATGAAATCTCTGGGAACCATTGAATTCCGAAAAATGAATTTACCATAGGCCTGACTAGACATTAGTCGGCCTGGGTTTTTTGTGAAACAATTATCACGAGGTGATTTAAATGAATAAAATAATTTAATAAAAATTATTTTATTAGGATTATTTGATGCAGTGACACAATGATAGGTTTAATTTCTAATAAATAATTTTATGATATCCAGGGTTAGTCTCATAACCCTGGAATCCTTTGGAGATGTTGGGAAGGAACCTCTAGAGATCCCCTCGAGTAGATGATGACAAACTTGTGGATTGGTCATTCAGAATAGCCTCATATTCAATGTATCTTGATGACATATTTCTAATTAGTGGATTTTTCATTCAGTATAGCCTCATATTTTGGATTGGTTATTCAACATAGCCTCATATTGTGGATCTTTTTGGTATATTTCTAATTAATGGATTTTTTTAAGTGATTTATTTTAATATGTTTATTGTTATAATGGAAACGAATCAAGGAAAATATGAAAAATATTCAAGGTTCATTCCTTTGGGTTTCTCTTTGTGCTTTCCTTCATCTATTATTTTGATTTTCATCGATCAAGGCCCCATATTTCGGGAAAATTGACAACCAAGGCGGGATATGTATGGATCAGGAACCAAGGACAACAGATCTACAATAGATTCTATTTTCAGGAATTGGAGGATTCATAGTGGTCAGTGGAAGGGCCCTCCATCATGTGACAACGACGCCAGTGGCCTGTGGAGCTAGCCCGTGATTGGGCGGTAGAGTCAGCTTCCACTTCAAATGGTTTGACAGAGGTGGACAATGGAGGTGTTATATGGTGGGAAGCCTTGTGGGACATGACGTAGGATGCTGGGAGCTGATAGGTTTGTTGGAGGAAGATGAGGTGGAAACACAGTAGGAGATTTGGTGACTCACGATGTGGCTCAGGTTTGGCTGATGGGTCTGGTCAGGTGGGTCTGGCCGAGTAAGAGGGTCAGGTTAGTCCGATGGGCCAAACCGGACTCGGGTCGAACTCGGGTGGGATCCAGAACAACCAGGGTGGTGTCTGGGGGTGGCTAACAATGAAGGTCAACCACAACGGTTGACCGTGGTGCCACGAAAGGCCGAGCATCAGAATATTCACCGACCACGATGGTCAACCACATCGGTCCATCGCGGTGGTTGACCACAATGTTCAGTTTGCATGATAGGTATATTGACCTTAGAGGTCAATCAACGAGAACATTGACCTCTCCATTATAAAATGTTCATTAATCATAAATATACCATCCAATAAATGATCCATATACTATTTAGAGACCCTAATTATGAGTCGGACATTTTGATACTAATGGAGGGTTTTTATTTGGGACAAGAATAGGTTGAGTATGTTACATTTTTGCCTTTACTCAAGGGTATAGTGTAGTATTACATCCAATTTTCTAGATTGTAATCACCTCTAGAGTCCATGTCTAAGATAGAATATGAATCCCTCTATGATAATGGAGTGTGGTCCTCTATCACCCCTAGTGGATTTTGTGGAATTGGAGTAACCTCCACGAGTAGGTTGTTGATTCTCCATATTTAGAGATACATAAGTAGGGTTTTTGGAATCGTAGATATGTGATCCCCTATGTAGTGAATTGATCCAGATTGGGTTTGTAGTGTGCTCGAGTAGTTCTAGGCATGAACCCCTTTATGTGAATAAAGGTTGATCTCATTTGAGTTTTTAGTGTCCCCCAATAGTCCTACATGTGAAACATGATCTGGGTATTATAGTATTATCAGAACACTTTTTACTATTTGGGGGGACCAAATGAGGTAGACCTCTTCTCAATTGTCATTTATGATATCATGAGTTGTGGATTGGGATGTACCAAAATGAGAATTTCGTAGAACCTAATAGTGTGTCCAGAAGTTGTTTTTGACTACCTAATGGTGTGGAGTCTCTCTGAAGTATATCTTTTTTTTATCATTCTCTTAGTATCTCTGATACAATGTTACATATTTTATTGAGACGACTTACTTAGATATTCATTTTTAGTGCTTTTGGTGTGCCTATTCTATATTGTTATATTAAACCATGCATTGAATTTTCCTAGATGTTTAGTATGTTTTGAATATGTCCACCCTCTTGATGGTGTCCTAGGAGGATAAAAACGGGTTGGAGCATAGATGTAGGTGTGAAAACTAAGGTGTTTATCAGGAGCATACCTTTTATGTAATGATATCCCTTGGAGAAAGTTGGACTCTTTAAAGATTTAGTTAGATTTTTTTGATATAATTTTGTGGTTGGCTTGTATTGGCCATGATAATTTTTCATTTACTTTGTGTTTTACTCTGGATTTGGGAACATAGTTGTATTCATGCATCCTTTCAGTTTTTTTACTTTTCATCAATTTTATGGCATGGATATTTGGGCGCGGGTATATGTACATTAAGAAAATGCCTCTCATTTGTGGGATATGCCTTCTTGATGATAGTCACCATCCCATGGCCTATTGGATGTGGGCTTGGGTTAGTCATGACATGGGCCACTCTAGGATAAGTTATGACTTGGGAACCCAATGATTTCTACATTGGAGGATTCCAGTTCTATATGTGAGACCTAAGAGGGAATCTAGTTGTATATTATATTGTAGGGAAGTAAAAAACATAAATTATGATGATTTTCATGATCCCCACTTGAGAAAAACCATTCTTTATACACTCTTAGATGTCTAAGGATAGCTAACCCAAGTTAAATGGGATGAAAAAGGATGGAACATAGTGTATATTAACTTAATAACCGCCTAACTAAAAAATTGATAAGTTTTTTCCATGTCATAACCATCATAGATTCATGTTCAGTACACTTCTATGACAGATAAGACCTTTCTTGTAACCTTTCAACAATATTTGAGTTTTCTAGAACCTTTATATTTTTTAGAAATATGATTAGGGTGACCTCGCACGTGATATCTCAATGCATACACTCTTGTAAAATCCTCTACAATAAATTAAAATAAAGAATAATTTAAAAATCATAATGAAAGAGGTTCTTATAAAAATCATTGAAATCCCACACTATTGAACTTTCCTAGAAGAGATTCAAAATCTATTCATGGAAAAATTTCTTAATTATAGTTTAATGAAGATCAGTCAGAAACTAATAAAAAAATATGCCTCATAAAACTAAAAACTCCCCAAAATCCCCATTAAATAAAAATATTCAATACATATATACCCTAAACAATATATTGGAATCCAATATAACCTTTTACATCATTTAGGAATAGATTATTCAGAAGAAAATATCTTCCTCTTCTATCAATTTCGGATTCTCCTTATCTAAAATATATCCATTATATTTGAATAGGAACAAGCAATGAAAAACATAGAGAATAATCCTCTACATATTTTATTCATCTTTTTGAACTATGAAAAAATATTTTATAACATATTGGTTGTCTTATTCACTATTAACCAGACTAGGATTCCAACCATGTACTATATATTGAATATTATAATATATAAAGGTGTATTAAACCTAGAAAATTTATAATTTAGGATAAATTAATTATCATAGATCAAAATTACCATTTTATACCAATTTATTAAATAGGTATAGAAAATAATGATGCATGATCCTAACCTAGGTTTCAACCCCATGGGAATTATTACCATTCAGAGAACATTCATTAAACCTATTGCCCAAATGTAAAGATTGGGATAACCCGCATAACCTTACAAAAATAGGACACGGGTTATGACTATGAACAACGTTATAGAATGCATATTAATTACATTAATTAGCCTATGTATATAAATTTTATGATAAGAAACTAAAAACTATCCACTTATAAAGTACATTAAATAGTATATATTTGCTCTTAGAATGTGAATTATAATGTGATACAATAGAGAAGAAACAGAAAATATTAAAATACAAGCTAGTGAAATAAAATTGAAAATCCCACATATCAAAAACAAATCCCAAATCCAATAATATATAATTCAGTAAATATATAGCCCATGTGAACTCCAAATATTATATATCTGTGTGTGTGTGTGCGTAGTGAATATAGTTATAATACATAAAATCCACCATAAAACCAATTTTGAAAATGTGAATGAAGAATACTAAAACCATGGGAATAAATGAATGATGTAAATTAATGACCCATAAATAATAAAAAATATGTATTTAATGGTGCTAAAATGGCCTTCTTAAATGATAGATATGTACTAACTTTTGGTGAGAGATTAAAAGACCAATTCTTTTATCAATACCAAAAAAATGTTGATAAAGGGGTCCTTTACAAACACTTTCTCAAGCGCTTATAATGGGACATACTACATTGTGCTGGTATAGCATAGTGCCCACCAGTGTACTATGTTGTAACAACACACCATATCACCAAAAGCATCAAAAAATAAGAAAAATAAAAATATTCATACAAACATTCACTGAATTAAAAACATTCTAGGCTTGTTTCCTCAGTTTTGGCGATGTGATGCATGTTTTAAGCTAAAATGATACTTATATATTGAATAAATGCACTTGGAGTCATATCAGTCACACTGTGCATTATATTGAGGTGAAGTTGATTATAAAAAGTCTAAAATTATTTATTTATCATTTTCCTAAAATATCAAAACAATCTGAACGTGTTTACTCTATTTTGAGTACATCACTTGATTTTTTTACTAAAATGTCATTAAAAACAAAAAAAACATGAACTTTGACTCATACTAGTCATATCATGTGTTTTTTTGATGTAATACCAATTCATACACAATGAAATTGAATTTTGAATCATATTATTAAATTAAAAATATTATCCTTGTTTGTTTTCTTGGTTTTTAGTGATTAAATCTTTTTTTATTAAATGTTGATTTTAAACTAATAACAAACATGTTGAGTCATAATGGGCACATTGTGTATCATATTGTGGTGAGTCTATTTCATGAATATAATAAATGACTTATGGATCATTGAAAAAAATTATCAAAACAAACTGAATGATATTTCTCACATTTGAGTCCTTCACATCCATTTTTTACTAAAATGCCAATTTAAACTGGAAACACGCACTCTGACTTGTACTGATCACATCGTGTTTCATTTTCACATGAGAAAAATTCATATAAGTCACAAATGACTTATATTTCAATTTCATAAATTATCACGAAAATATGATCATGTTTGTTATTTTTTTACTGACCAAATAATATTGAAAAAAATGTTGATTTAAAATAGATAGTAGACACATTGAGTCATACAGGGCACACCGTACATCAGATTGATGTGTGGCTAATTCCAATTTTTTAAAAATGACTTATGTATTTTTTTCCCTAATGAATAAAAGTAATCTAAATTATTTTTTATTGTTTTTTAGTTGGTCAGTTGTTCGATTTATTAAAATTGATGGCATTTTTAAATAATAAGACACACTAAGAGTCATACAGTTCAGAACTTGTGTCAGAATTAGGTACGGTTGATTCATAGAAGTCTTAAATAAATTAAAGTTCATTTTCTAAAAACATAAAAAACTTGTACACAATTTTGAGTATGTCACTGGTTTTTTACAAAAATCCCATTTTAAACTAGAATCATGAACCTTGACCTATACCGGTCACATCATTTATTAGTTTGACCTGAGAAAAATTCCGATATACCAAATTGGGCTTATAAATCGCTGTCTAAAATTATCAAGAATGTCTGAGAACACTTTATTTTTTTATTTTCTGTCATTTTTTGAAATAAAATTTTGATTTTCAACAGATAATAGAAACATTGAGTTATTGTAATTATATAATGCATAGAATTAAAATGAGGCTGATTCCTACATATCACAATTGTATTTTTAATCATTTCCCTAATGTATCAAAATAATAAAAATATGCTTGCTCAGTTTTGAGTATGTTATTTATTCTTTTTAGTAAAATTAATGTCAATTATATATAAAAAGATGAACTTAGAATCATCTGGATCACACCATCTATCAGATTGAGTTGTGGATGATTTTTACATATCCCAATTAATCAAAAAAATCATAACTTCTAATGTTACCTTGATTCTACTATCTTTCTTTGTCTCACTGCCAAAGCTTCATATTGAAGTTAAGTTATTAGCTGGAAAACCTTACACATTGTTGAAATTATAGAGATCATAGGCTTTATACAACAATAATGTGTTCTCAACTAATAATATTGAATTAATATAAATTGATGGAATTTCATCAAAAAAGGAAAAGAGAATAGAAACTGTGGAAATAATGGAAGAAAGAATCATTTTATCTTTTATGTGGATTATTGAAAATAGTGGAAAGAAAAACATGACTTCCCAAAAGATCTATGAAAAAAATTAAATATGTATTAGATGAATATGATAAAGAAATTTACCTAAAAATTGTAGATTAAATGATTACAACCATAATTAAATTAGTTATAGGAAGTCACATTTTTCTGATAGTTTCATGCAATCTTGATTCATTTCCTTGTAGTCAGTATCTCAGTTGCAGGCTCAAACAATTGAATCCAATTGTACAAGAAAACAATTATTATACGAGTAATACTAAAAATATATAAATTAAACATAAATATGAAACAATATATTAATTCTTGGAATAATGATTTTATTGTGAAAACACTGTTGACCATATAGATATGTTGACGGTAAGGAATGATTGATGATAAAAAAATGAAAATAGTTCTCAGCAAATAATCAATCAATGAGTGCGAAGTATGAGGATAATTTCTTCAATATGGTTGTTTTAATCATATGAATTCATTCAAAGGTGAACATTATAGACAATTTTCATTCTCATTATCTCATCTCCCAAACAATTATCATTGAAATTTGTTGTTGGACACACATCCTCCATTTCATCAAGACCTACCCCTTTGTTTCTTGAAATAATATAAGAAGTATTCATCCATAGTATAAATAATGCTCTGAGTAGTAAAAGATACATAAAATAAATGGGGTATGAGTCACAATGAAACAAATAATAATAATAATTGTTTGGGGGATGATGCTGAAGGGGATGACAATTGTACTTTATTGTGTTCTCTAAAAGGGGAAATGCCTCCCATATGTGAGAATTACACCATAGGAACATGTTATTAACTCAACGCCTATATTTCCACAAACTCCTTCTATATAAAATCTTTACACAACAATAGGAATGATAGAGTGAAGGGATGGAAATAAATTTAGAAGATGGTTATGGAAGAATAAGAATACACAACTGTAGTGCTGCGCAACCCAAGGGTGCATGGTTTCTATAGTATAATTTCAACAGATGAGTGTATATTACAGATATTAATTTATTTTATTCTATTTTAACTTTGAGTTAATGAAGAATTACATTCATTATTATCCTAGAATTTGACCACAAAGATCCGAATAAATCATTAATAAATTAATTGGTTGAGGATTTTTTAGATGTTTTTTTCGATGAAACATGATTTTTAATAGGTTTTATTGTAATAAAAATTTATTGGGTTTTACATGATTGGAAAAATAGGTTGACGGATGTGTGTACATCGTTTACACTTGCCTCGATTTGAAATAAACATCAATGGGGTTCAGTCCTTCCACCATAAAAAATTATAGAATAGAGGTCACACCTCATTCGATACATAGATAAATTATGTTATTCTGATTAAATATTATATATATATATTATATTATATGTATTATATTATTAACATTATATGAATGTATATATGTATATTATTTATCATATTTAAATTTATTTAGATATAAAATATATTATTTGATATATATACATATAATACTATTTTATTCAAATGAAACTAAAAAAATACTCTTAATAATAATTTTTAAATTATATTATTTATAAATAATTATTACATTGGGAAACATTGTATAAAATATAATTATTTAAATTTTATAAAATTTAACTATTTGAAATATATATATATATATTTACATATTTTTTTTATTTATAAAGAAATGTGAGTTTATAATATTTAATTGGTTATTTATGTATAAATTATATTATAATAAATTAATTGAATATATAGACCAAAAATGTTTATATAGATTTAAAATGATGAATACCTAAAAATAATTTCTAATATATAAAATTTGATAACTTACATTTTATTTTTTGGATCAATATATGAAGAAACCTAAAAATTCTTGGGAGGCCATTTTTTACACATTGACCCATCCTTGATATTTTAGGGAGGTCCATAAAGAAGTTAGAATAAATAAATAAATCACAGAAATTATGTGAAATATATGTAACCCTTATAGAATAATGTAAAAACAAAGTAAAATAAATTAAAGCCCATATTAATTTTAAAAATAGATATCCATTGAAAATAAATAAATATTGTTTCTTCCTTAATAATGATTCTCTTAAAATTAAACAAAAAAATTATGAGGAGGTAAAATTTAATGGGGAAACACTCACCATATAATATTAAAATATAATTTAAATAAATATATTACCTAACATGAATTTTATAAAATAAACTTCTTTTTCTGCTTCAAACCATCATCAGGATGAGAACTGGTTTTCTAAATCAATTTTTTCGTTCTTTTAATGATTTTATATCCAAAACCAACATAATATATATTGTTGAAGAAATATTCATTTAATTGGTTTATCTGCAGAAGAGAGGTGATTCACTGTGATTTCAAAACATCAAAAAAATTAAACTTTCAGAGAAAGATGGGGTATATTTGTTGAAAACAAAGAAAATTTATTAAAAACTACAATATAAAAAGACCAAAGTAGAATACCAAAATCTGTAGTCTAGAAAAAAAGGATCATAACTAAAAGAAAAACCATATACAAAAAACAAACCAAAAAATATATATATATAAGCACATCCTTCAAAGGAAAAAAACGAAACCCTCATATCCATATCTCGAAATGAAAAATAATGAAAAAAATCAGAACATAAAATGGAAAACACATGCCTACCTCCCTAGGTGGAAAATAATCTGATACCCTTGGATCTAGATCTCCATGTTTTCTTCAGAAACCCTAAAAGAAACCAAACACATGATTTCAGATGATGTATGAGCAACTTGAGGCTTGGGGCTTGTGTGATTCAAGATTCGATTCACCGTGGAGGAGCACTAATAATGGATGGCTTCCATGGAAAGTGCATGATATCAGGAAAGGTTCACAATAGGTTCAGTATTTTTTAATTTGACTGGGACTCATTTATCAGCCCATATTATTTAATCATTGATAAAAGACATATTTACTAGCACATTTTTAGCACTGATAGAGCCACGTCATTATGAGTGCTAGAAAAAAGTGCTGATGAAGGTTTTTATCAACATTTACTACATAAGCACTGATAAAGGATTTATAATTATAATTATAAGCAAAAAATTTCTAATTATATATATACATTGTCCATATATATAAATATAAATATAATAAATGTATTAATTATTTTAAAATATTTTTTATATTTTGTAATTATTTGTTTATATTATTATTTATTGAAAATTATATGAATATTTTTAGAAAATAATATTTAAATAATTAAATATAATTATATAATTATATATATAATAAATATATATTAATATAAATATATGAAATATCTTCATTGTTTATATAAATTTATAATAGATTTAATAAGTATTTAAATATATTTAATTTATAGATACTTTTTAAAAAATATTTTTTTATTTATAATTATAATGGTATAATTTTATAAATATAGAACGTACATTTTTAAATATATATATTTATAAATATATTTATTTTAAAAAATATAGATATTTTTTACCACTATTTTTTATCATTATTAATGGATATCTAATTTTATATGTTTTCATGTTAAAAATCAGGGGAATTGAATAAATTAAAAATAAGTACACATTGAAAATTTTGCAAAAATGGATAAGTTCTGGGTGTGTGCATTGTATATAAAAATTAATTAATTATGTATATATGAATTCAATATACCAAAAAAGTTATCTTCATTAAATATAAAATTAAAAGAACATTCAATTATATGTTCATTACTCTATGCAATTAGATGGAATTTTTAATTCATATTAATTTTTAATGACAAACCATTATTCACTAAATATATGACTATTTAATAAAAGTGCATAAATATTTTTTAATATATAAATTATATTTATATATATTAATATATATCTATATATTTAATATATACTATTTATTAACATTATCCAAAATCATCTAATTAATAAAATGTTTGATATTTTTCTCAAATAACATATTTTTAATTAAAATTTTTTTATTTTCATTTTAATATCTATATATATAATACGTACTATTTATTAGTATAGATAATATATATATACATATAGTATAATCAAGTTATTCATTTTTATAAATATTTATTTTATTAAAAAATTGTAATATTTTTTTAATAAACTAATTTTTTTAATTTTTTATTTAATTAATTCATTTTCTTTTATTCGGACTGTTATCAACACTGTTAAAAGAATCCTTTATCAACACTAAAAATATAGTGATGATAAAGGGTACCCGCTATCTGTTATAAAAATAATGTGCTGATATAGGGTACTCCATATCAACGTTAAAAATAATGCGTTGATAAAGGGTACTTATCAATGCTAAAAAGAACTGAAAAAAGGTTAAATTTATCATCTCTTTCATTAGAACTCATAAATATTCCATTTATCAGTTCTTTAATCTAGATCAGATAAATAAGAACACTATTAAATGCCGATTTTTTAGTAGTTCATGATTTTAAAACTATACGAAAATTTCCCCAAGGATCGAACATAAATTCATGTATAGAAAAAAAATATTTAAATAATATAAACATTGATGGTACCCCATATCCATTTCCTTAAATATTTATCTCTCTCACTTCTAGATTCCAAATCACCTATTGTCTCATCCCTTCTATAAGTAATCCTACCTTTCCAAGTGACTATATCACATAAACATCATAACCCATCATAAACCTCATGCATACATATCACCTTCAAAAAAACATCTCATAAAAATCATAACCATATATATATATTTAAAATCCTCCATAACATGTTTATGATGAAATAAACCAAACGATAGAAGATCCCACACAAGAAACACTAACTAGAATTCCTTTATATTATATTAAATATTGCTACTATTTCTTGTAAAAAATATGTACTGTAATCCAGAGAAATTTTTTCGAATGTGTAGTAGCATCACATATATATTTATCTATCATTACCATAACTGTGGAAACACAATATTCCAATACACGAAGGGATAAATAAAAAGGGACTATTCTACCACACATTCCCTAGGAAACTGAAATATCATTGAAAACATTTAGAACCCAGAATATTTGGGTATCAACTACCCACATATCTCTTGGGGGTTCATATGAAATCAAATAAAGGGAATTTATAAACCAAAAAAATATGGTAAATAAAATTTTCTTACACTCAAATGGTATTCATGATCCCATATGAAAACATATCTACCAACACTATTTATAGAAAGATAAAAACATATAATAATAATAATTTAAATGAAGTCCAAAAGTAACCAATACATTAAATAATTTACTAAATTAATCATCATATATTAACCCCATAATTCACTTTTTATATATTTATACAATCATAATCCATGTGGCATATGGCTAAACATTATAATATCATAATTCTCATTCCAAACAAATTTTGAATTAATTTTATCCCATGTATTTCATAAATAATACCATTACCATCCTCAAAATCCATAACTGAGAGTATATTCAATTTTCAATTTTTATTAAAACATTCCTTCATATTAAATGACTAAAAATGAGCATCCATAATATTGAGAAAATTATATTAAATATGGAGGAATAAAATATACTTTTAGGAATCAAAAATTTAAAATACAACTAAAATAAGAGTATAATGAAAAAATATATAGAATATGAAAAATTCTAGATGTGACACCTAGCGATTTTTTGACATTATTTATTTTCAAATAAATTTAATATTTTCAATATTTTGTGTTACACACAACGCTATGTTTGGATTTAATTACATATAGTACTATGTTTATCTTTTATTATGCACAAAAATATGTTTGGATTTTGTTACACATAATTTCAATATTATCTTGTTTTATGCACTACGCCAATTTTAAACAAAACATGACAAATTATTATAATATTAATATTTAATATGATAGTTATCTCCAATTGATTGGAATTGATGGTATGAATATGATTAAATATTTTGTGAAAATATATTTTTTACACATCTATATATAATTAATTATTTTGTGACCAATTAATTGTAAATGAATTTAAATCCAATTTTAAAATAAAGGAAATAATTTTTTGGAAAACTATTTTTATGAACATAAATGAATTTTAAAAAAATATATAACATAAAATAACTTTGGGGAATTATTTTACTGAATATAATATAATATCTTATAAATAAAATTTTTAACCTTCATCTTATGGGTTTTCATGAATGTATTTAAGAATAAATCCTATTTAATGCTTAAAATAGTATTTTCAATAAAAAATTTTTCTAACATTTGAAGGACATATTTTAAAAATATATATTACCACTTCATGAAAATTTATAATAAAATATAAGGTTATGCTTTTAATTTGATTATGAAATTTATTATATTATTATTTTTTTGGATTTTTCAAATAATATTAATTTTTTGATGAATAGTGAAAAATATTAAAGTTTAATTGAAAAATGCCTTTTCATTTTATTTATTTAAAATTTTAAATTATTTTAATGTTTTTAAAAGTAGAATTACATCAATTTAACTTATTTATGTCATTTGTATTAATTTTATATTTAATTTTTATATAAATATTTTGTAATTATTTTATCATTTTCTCTTCACAACCAATGATATCATGTCGAATCCAGGGGACTACTTTTAAATTTAAATCTTCCTCTTTTGTGAATTCAATAAGGAAAAAATTAATTCTAGATATGGAATATGTATAATTTTTATTATCTAATAATGTTAATGTAACTTTTTACCTTAAAATTTTTGAAAAAGGTAAAATTAATGACCATGATTAAGGACAAAATTTGTTTATCAGGGGTGGGGTGTGTGTGGGGGTGGTGAAACTAAAAATGATAAGGGTAAAAAATATTCCAAAAATTTTACAAAACCCATTGGATGGAAATATTTTGATGTTATATCTTAAATTCAAGATAATGGTTCATTAATGGGCCCTTGTGATAGGAAATAAACATCGATGGAATTCATTATTTTGAAAAATTATAAGTGTACCACCAACATTACATATAAAGGCTACCCCTTCTCCACTCCAATTCACACCTTAAACCCCTTTTGGTTTTGAAAATCCCAAAAAACATCACATACAAAATCTATAACAATCCAATTTTTTATCATGGAAATTCTCTTTTTGTCATTATTTCAAATTTTATAAACACATAAAATCCCATTAAGAACACAATAAAAACATTATAAATGCATAATTAATGACATAAAATGAATTTCAAGATGTTAAGAAATATATTCCAAAGGAAATGTTACTTGGCCATGGGAATAGTAACATAACCCATATGAAGAATAAATCATCCAATTGAGTAGTTACCTCACTAATGAATGGATAAATAAAATTTATCCATATTATAAGTGACAATGTGATATAATTTTATTATAAAATAATTAAATAAATATATCTAAAATTACTAATTAAGTGTTTGTATTTTTGAAAGTCATAAATATGTAATTAGTTTTTTTGATTAATTTAATAATTTAAATGAAAATTTATTTTCACATAATTTATTAATAATTTATTATTTTAATGTATTATTATTTTAATATAACTTTATGGGACCATAAATAATTTTTAAAAGTGACAAAAAAGTAGTTATAATTTTAAAACTTGTATTTTCCTTGTAAATGATGATTTTAAATTAAATAAAAAATTATAATATTTAGAAAATAAATTTTATATAATGGATTTCATTTTATAATTCTACACTTTGAAAAATATCTAGGGTGAATTTATTTGGATTTTTCTGAAATACATGATTTTTTTGTGAATACTAAAATACGATAATTTACGATAAATGCTAAATACATGACTAACAGAGTCATAGGTGATGTAGAGCTAGTTTAAGACCATTATCTAGTACTGATATGAATAATTAATTATATTTATTCCTAATAATAATAAATATTTATTATCTTGATAAAATAAAAAAATATTAACTAAAATAATGAGAAAACACCCCTCTTCTCCACTATAAATATCACCCCTCACCACCTCTCCCCCTTAAACCTCTAAATACTTTATACTTGTCCAAATTCTGCCCAATTCTGTTCCCAATCTTATCCCCAACTTCTAGGAGCAATTGGTCTTAACAAAATACCGAAACCAATCTTCTAAGGAGGCTCTCAAAAAGAATGAATCAAGAGGCAAAACCCTGTTCCGTTTTCTTTCAATTTCTATTCAAGTTGGTTTCATTATTTTTCTCTCCTCAAGTCCCCTCATCAAAATGAAATGAAAATTATAGTATCATAAATATGATGAAATTTTATCATTATGGAGGAATAATTATTTATGAAATATCTTCTTTTTTATCTTTTACATTAATAATGAAAACATCATCTGTGAGGTTCCAATTCACCACCTTCTTAGATGATTTGCTTTCATATTTCAATTTTATATTCAAGGCCGGTCATGAAAAAAATTATCATTGAACCAGATTATAATAGATGTATTATATCTTATTTAATGTTTTGGAAACATTTTTACTCATGATATTAATTTATAAAACAAAATGAATTCGTTGTGATAAAAAAATGATAAATTAATCAAAACAATTATCATTAATGATTTATCTAATGAATCAACATCACTTTTAAAAAAATGGTATTTTAGTTTTCTATATGTTCATTAGTATAATATAAGTTCATTTTTGGAAAATTATTTTCAATCTATATGAGTTTCCATACACATTTAAATGTAAACTGACCATGAAAACCAAGGAAATAAATGCTCTCAAACTATAAAATTGAATCTCTTAACCCATAAAAAAAGATTTCAGTGAACATAATTAATATATAATAAAAAAATAAATTTATAAGTGGTTCTGCAATAATTAATTAATGTATCAAATTTTAGTATTCATGGCATTAAGATCAAGTGCAGAATCATTTCAGACTTAAGGTAAGGGATTTTACCAGATCCTCTATTATTCCATTGGATCACTTTTTTTTAAACGTGGGTTACAGCTGCCTGTGGCCGTAAACAACGCAACAAATAAATGCCGAAAATAAATAGCCCGAGGACTTGACCCCACGACCGGCACCCCCAACCCCTCCTTAAAAGTCCCAAACTCATGTATCATGATTCATTCGTTTTTTTTAGGATATACATGTTTTAAAACGGTTCACTACTAAATTGTTCCCGATTAGCAAGCCTTATTTAAGCGAAATTCTCAAATTCATACCCATTATCAACTTTGGTCCATAATATGTTTTAAGAACCCATATTTTTTTTAAAAAAATTAAACATTTTCTCCTGAAAAACTATATGTGTTCAGTTTTGGTTTTATGAAAATATTTATTCCATTTCCTTTTTAAATAATCATGATTATTTTCCCTCAAACTATACTAAAATATTTTATTACTAATGTTTATTAAAGAGTATTTTCATGTAAATTTTTTTCACCTATCATGAAATGTACCTATATTCCTTTATTAACATCCATGTTTGATTTAATTAATTTATTTCCAGGACACTTTTATGATACACTCATTTATTATGATCTTGACATGATTATGATACCCAAAATATTACATGGGTAACCCTTATGCTAATCTTTTATTACTTATTTATGATTATTTATGTGGGAAAAATATTCATGAACATGTTATGATGGGTGTTCCCACATAGAAATAAAATTCATTGGGTAAATTTTAGTCTCATGATACGTTATGTGTAGTGGTCTTAGTGGTATCCTTAACTCACAGTCCTCAATGTGAAATGAGCATTGACTAATGATCCTCTATATGAGACGAGCCTTGACTCTTAGTGTATTCATGTTTATGTTTCTTACACATTTTTATGAATCTATGATTATATTATCCCATGTTATGATTACTTATGTTTAATCATGTTCCATGTTTATATATATCATTATGTTATGCCTTCTAACCCTTGCGTTAAGCTTTATTTTAATGTTTATTCCCTTACTAGGATTTTTAGCTAATCCCTTTATTCATGTTGTCCCCATGTTATCCTATGGAGACAAAAGCGACCAAAGGATGTTAGTATCTTGTAATGATTTGTAAATAATGAAATAATTTATTTAGTCCCATGATTTTAGTTTTAGGTGACTTTTCTTTTAAGAAAATAGGCTTTACAATCCTTGTATTGTAATTTCAAATTTAATTAAGCTGAAAATTATATAATTATATGTGTAAATGACTAGGGTATATGTAGTTAGTATAATATAAAATGTTTCGATATTTTTGTAGACTACAAATAATTCACAATAGTAAGATCCTGAGGGATAAGACTATGTCTATGAAAATTTCTCTAAATTTTGGCAGGTATAGAGTAAGTATTTATAAAAAAAATATATCCCTCTCTAGATACTACACATGGACATAGTTTTGGCAGAGATTTACCAAGGAGTAATAACTCCGACATGGTATTTCGGTTCTGACTCAGGGTAACCTAGTTCACAATAGTGGGTCCTACTACACACCTAGTCTGACTCTACTAAGGGTTATGCTTTGGTAAAGTCATAAGCTTAATAAAACCCACTGTTATGGAAATAAATATAATTCCTATAAGAAAATATGTTTGGAAATAGATGATGGATATCCAAGATTGAAACTTATGAAATCACAAGTTAGGATATAGTTTTCCATTAAGAGTTTATCGATTTATGTTTACTTTTTCTTTTTTATACTTATTAGCTAAGTATTAAATCCCCTTAATTGAACATTATTTTTCCTAGTTAATTGCAAGAAAAAGAAGAAAATGTTCCAACAATCAATGTGATAGGCAATGTGATGATTTCCCTAATGATATTCCAAATATGATTTAAATGGGTTCTCAAAACATCATGGCAGTACTTGATCAACTGTCTCAAGTTATGAATGTTAACATGAATCTTTTCAAATTCCCTCTTACTCTATGGAAATAAAATGTTTCCATATAATCCTTCATACGATAAAGGCCTCCCATTTTTAGTGGATCTTTTGATCCACTACTTTTGGAACAGTGGATTAAATCCGTTGAAAATGTATTCTCTATCCTCCAATGCTCATAAGAAGAGATAGTTTTGCATAAAGTCAATCATTTTGATAGAGAAGATCATAAATGGTAGACACTAGACAAAAACAAGAAGTTAACATAGGTAATTGATTCTAGGATTAGAAGTAATTGAAGAATTTTTTTTAATAAATATTTACACCAAACCCTCAATCTCAAGATATAAAGAGAGTTCCTCATAATTAGGCTAAAGGATGAGATGTCTATCGAGTAAAATGATGAAAAGATTATATAGAATGCATGAAATACCTTCAACATTTTCATGAATACTCAAATCGTGGTCGATAATTTCAATAGTGAACTAACCTCAAGTCTATAAAAAGAGATGGTGATTCGAGACTTCTGTAGTTAAGATAATATTTTCTATTGTCCCATTATTATTGAAATCGATATTGGAGACTCTCAATGGTATTGTGAAACCGATTACAAAAATAAGAAAAATGGAGTCTAATATGGGTGTATCAGCAAATAAATTCCATGATTCAAGAAAGGCCGAATATCCCACGTGTCAAAATTATGAGAAGAAGAATCCGGGGAACTGTCAAAAGAGAAACAATAAATGCTTCCAATGTAGAAGAATGAGGCATCTGGATAAAAACGGATGGAGTGATATGAAGAATCCCACTAATTTGGAAGAAGAAAGCAATGTTCATATTAACTCTTATCTAGTAGTGCGGTGTTTAAACTGCAAGGAACATGGTCATTTTTTGAACAAATTACCTAAGCCAAGGGTTGTCAAAGGGAATGATAAAAAACCTCAA
Organism: Viscum album; assembly: GCA_963277665.1. Lineage (NCBI taxonomy): Eukaryota > Viridiplantae > Streptophyta > Magnoliopsida > Santalales > Viscaceae > Viscum > Viscum album. The sequence continues at coordinate 719,727,274 of OY728128.1, forward strand.
ATGAAACAAAGAAGGTCTTATGCTATCATTATATAATATGTGGAGCCGGAAAATGATCTTATGAAAAGTATAATGGTTATTCATAAATGAATAGTGAATGTGCTATTTTATTATTGTTCTACACATTTTTTTCATATCTTGAAGGTTTAGTAGAACTATTCAAACACCACCTCAAAATTTGGAGGTTGATTTATCTTTGAGAAAAGGTAATGGGGAAATTATTGTGTCCAAAGTACATAAATACTCACTGGTTAATGTTATTTAAATGAACCTCCAATAAAATCTTATCATACTACCTTTGGTAGAGTTTATGCTATTTTTTTGGGATGGATTGACTATCATTATACAAATCCACCATCAAATGTCGCGAAGGGGAGATCACACTTCACTTCCCAAAGCATCCTCTAATTATTTAAAAGTGTATGGAGGAAGATAAATATTTTTTAAAAACATCACCTCAAGTGTGAATACTATTTCCTTATGAGAAAGCATATCTCACCAAATTGACTAAGAAAAAGGAAATGAACATGCCTAAATATATGCCCATCTTGAGGGATTACACTAATTTTTTCCCTGAGGTGTTGTATAGTCTTCCTCCTAATCAAGAATTTGATTTCTCAAGTGTACATATTACAGGATATCATTCTATATCAAATACACCTTTTAGAATGTCCATCGTTGAGCCAGAAGAACTAATGAAGCTATTACAGGAGAATCTAGACAAGGGTTTTATATGCCCGAGTGCTTCACCATGGGGTGTGCTGGTGATCTTTGTCAACAAGAAGGATTGATCAATGTTCTAATGCATCGGTTTTTGTGAGACCAATTAAATAACATTAAAGAACATGTATCCCTTATCACAAATATACAACATGTTAGATCTTATATGTGGGGCTAGTTATTTCTCTAAGGTGGGCCTTCATTCTAAATTTTATCAATTAAAGGTGAGGAAGGAAGATATAACACAGACTACCTTTCGAACAAGGTATGGAAACTACGAGTTCATAGTGATTCCCATTAGACTCACTATTCTCTAGAAATTTTCATGGATTCAATTATTAGAGTCTTTAAATATTACCTTGAGAAATTTATGGTAGTCTTTATCGATGGTATTCTGATATACTTTAAGAAAAATGGGGAACATAATGAGAATTTTAAGACTGTGATGTAGACATTTTTAAAGGGGAAACTATATGAAAAGTATAGTCAGTGTGAGTTCTTAATAAAGGAAGTATGACTCTTTGGCCATGTAATCACCAGAAAAGGGATATCTGTGGACCCCTCCTAAACAAAGGCAATCGAAGAGTGTCCCCAAACAACATCTATAATGGAGATAAATAAATTACAAGGAATAGATGGGTATTACTAATGATATATAAGGAAATTATCATGATTTTAAAAACCAATAACTAACCTAACATTGAAGGGAGTAAACCTTTTCTATGTTCAATAATGTGAGGAATGCATTAAAGAGCTCAATGAGAGGCTTATCATAGCACTAGTAATCACAGTCCCGATAAGTAGAGAACTTTGTATGTTATAAAATGATGCATCAAAAAATGGATTATGTTTTGTAGTGATGAATAATTATAATGGGATAGCTTAATCCCTATGATAGTTTAAAATCCATAAAAATAATTATCCTATGTATAGTTTGGAGTTGTCGGTTGTTATCTTTATATTGAAACTTTCGTTATATTATCTCTATTTAGAGAAGTGTGAGATATATACTGATGAAAAGAGTCTCAAATATATATTCACATAGAAGGCTATTAATATACACCAATGAAGATGGTTTGGGATCATAAAGGATTATGACCACTCAACCCCCTACCATTCTATTATGGAAAACAAGTTGGTGGATGCTCTAAGTAAAAAGAATCCTACATCTTTATCCATGATGAGAATGAGAAGGATCCAAACTTCTTAAACGTACAAAGTATGGGCATTGGAATAATTAAGGGAGGAATATATTTAATCCTTTGTCAAATGATTTCTCAACCATCCCTTGTTTAAAAAATAAAGGATTCTCAAAGGAATGATTTGGAAATTCAAAAAAGGGTGGAAGCTATCTGAAATGGGAAATCCTCCAAGCTCATAATTAGTGAGGATGGAGTCATAAGATTTGGGTTTTTATTATGTGTTCCATAAAATCCATAGATAAAGAAATGTATTATATATGAAACACATAGATGATCCTTCTCTATTTATCTAGTGATCACAAAGGTGTATTGAGATCTCTGAGAGATCTTTTGGTGGGACAATATGAAGAAGGATATCACTGAATATACAACAAAGTTCCTAGTATCTCAACAAGTAATGGATGAATAGAAATTTTTTAAATGAATTATAGAACCACTACCCATACCAACATGGAAATGGGAAAAACATCCACATGAACTTTGTCACTAGACTTCCAAAGGTATTGAGAGAAACAATTCTATATGGGTTATTGTGGATCGTCTTATAATGACATCTCACATTATAGTAGTTCAAGAGGATTTCTCCTTAGATTAACATTCATGGATAAAAATAAAATAAGTTGTAAGGCTACATGGAGTACCAGTATCTATTGTATTTGATCGAGATTTGATATTCACCTATATGTCCTATAAATATTTCTAATATGCTATAACTATTAAACTGAACATCTATACAACCTATCATCCAAAAATTGATGTCCAATCTGATCGAACTATTTAAACACTAGAAGACATGTGGAGAGTGGGTAATATGGACATAGAAGGAATATGTGACCATCATTCACCTCTAGTTGAGTTCTCCTAAAATAATAGTTTTTGATAGATCATCCAAATGGCTCCATATGAAGGCCTTTTGAGGAAAAGGTCCATAACATCGACATGATGGGATGATGTTGGTAAATGTAAGCTAATTGGACCAGAAATGGTCAAAGAAATGTTGTAGAATGTGAAAAACATTCAACATAACATCATGGTATCCCAATATCGAAAAAAAACCAATTCCTACAATCCTCTAAGTGGCCTATAGTTTATGGTTAGAGACATGGTATTCCTCTGCATATCTCCATGTAAGATGATCATGTGATTTGGGAATAAAGGGAAGCTATGTCTCAGGTACATCAGGCCCTTCCAAATCCTTAATTATGTTGAAGCTGTGACCTAACGACTATCACTTCCACTAGAAATGACTCATCTACATGGTGTATTTCATGTATAACTCTTGAGTAAGTACATACCAGATCCTTCAAAAGTACTAACATAAGTTTTGGTACATTTGGATAATTATCTTTCTTACATGGGGAAACTAATTAAGATCTTTCATTATAAAGATGATGTTCTAGGAAAAAAATACTAATCACATGTTCAATGTACTTTGGCATAATCATTTCTAGGACGTTTCTGCAATGTAACAAGATAAAGCGATTAAGAGAATTACCCACACCTGTTTTTACCTTCAAAAGTAAAATTAAAATTTAAGGGTGAAATTTTATACAGGGGGGCATGTAATGAACTAATTTTTTATCAATGGAAATTACCTTCTTATAATTATTTCATATAGTATAATCACATAAAATAAAATTAAGAACACAATATAATCATTATATTTGATTAATTAATTAAATAATTTGTATTTCTACATGTTATGAAACATATTCCAATGGAATTGTAACTTGAACATTGGAATAGTAACATGACCCTTATTAAACCATCAAATTCAAAAGTAACCTCACCAATGAAATTATAAATTAAATTTATCCATCTTATAAGTGAAAAATATTTTATAATTATATCATAGTATATCTAAAAAAATTCTTAAAAATTATTAATTATGTGTTGTTATTTTTGTAATTCATAAATATTTAACTACAATATTGATTATTAATTTTATAATTTAATAGAAAATTTATTTTCTTAAATGTATTAATAAGTTAATATTTATATTTATTATTATTATACGATAATTTTATAGGACTTTAAGTAATTTTTCAATGTGATATAAAAGTAGTCATAATTTTAAAATTGGTATTTCCTATGTAAATGATGAATTTAATTTAAAGTTAAATTTATCATGTATAAAAAAAATTAAATTGTATTTAATTTTTATATTCCACATGTTGAAAAAGGGTTAGGGTATATTTTTGGTATTTTTCTGAAATACATGAATTTTTTGTGAACAGTAAAAGTTGCTAATTTACAATCGTTGTTAAATTCTGGAATTATGGAGTAATAGGGGATGTAGTGCGGATGTAAACCCATTGTCTCAAACTCACACGAATAATTTAATTTAATTAGTCTTAATAATGATAAATATTCTTATTCCGGGGAAAAATAATAAAATATTCAGTAAAATAATGAGAAAACACACGTCTCCTCCACTATAAATACCACCCCTCACCACCTCTCCTGGTCAAACCTCTAAATCCTTGAGCCTTTTCCATATTCTGCCCAATAATATTACCACACAAATACCTCATGTCCATTAATTTTGTCTTAATAAAACAAAAGAAACTAATCCCCTATGGAGGATCTCAATAAGAATGAATCAAGTGGTAAAACCTTGTTCCATTTTCTTTCAATTTCTTTTCATATTCCCTTATTTTATTTTTCACTCCCCACCTCCCCTCATCCAAATAAAATTAGAAATATAGTATCATGCATATAGTTTTATTTTACCTAGTTGAAGGAATAATTACTCATCAAATATCTTCTCTTCTCTCTTTTACATTAATAATGATAATAATCTCTATGGGGTGCTGATTTACCACCTTTGTGGGTGATGTGATTTCATCATTCAAATTTATCTTCATGTTTGGTCATAATTTTTTTTTAATCTTGAACCATATTAAAATATTTGTATTATATATTATTTAATGTTATAGAATAATTTTTTACACATGATGTTAATTTTTAAAACAAATTTATTTTGTTGTCATAAAACGCTAAATTTATCTAAACAATTATCATTAATAATTTATCTAATGAATCATCCTCAATTCTAAATAAATGGTATTTTAAAATTCAATAAGTTAATTAATAACATATATGTTCATTTCAAGACTTCTTTTCTCTTTCCATGTGTCTATCCATACAAATATACAAGTAAAATGATCGTGAAACCCAGGGAAATTCACACTCTTAAACAAGGAAATTGAATCACTTAACCCATCGAAATGGCATTAACTGAATGTAATAAAGTTATAATAAAACAAATACATGTAAACGTTGTTCTGGAATTATTAATTAATGAATCTAATTTTATTATTTATGATCTTAAGATCAAGTGCATAATCGTTTAGGACCTAATATATGGGATTTTACCTAACCTCCATTATTCCTTCAGGTTAATCTTTCTCTCTTTTTAACCATATTAAATTTTTTTATTTTTATGTAAAAATTTTAAATTATTTTTATATATTTCAAAATAATGTATCATGATCCCTTCATCATTATTTTTTGGGGATATAAATGTTTTTTAAAGGTTCCTTACTCAATTCTTCCCGATAAACAATCCTGATTTAATAAAATTTTCAAAATTCATACCCATTTTCAATTATACTCCATAAAATATTTTATGCCTCCATTATTTATCTAAAATCACTATTTTTATCATGGAATACTCCCTTAGTTAATTTATGGTTTTATACAAATAATTATTCTTTTTCCGTTTTAAATAATCTTGAGTGTTATCCCTCAAACCGTAATAAAATGTTTTATTTCTAAATTTTCTTGAACCCACTTTTCACTTCAGTTTGAAATTATATATTATGATATATTCATATATATCTTTATTAATTTTCATGTATGATTTAATTCCTTTAATTCATGGACACTTTTACGATATGCCCAATTATTATGCTTTTGACGTAATTATGATACCCAATTATTTCCAGGGTTAATACATATGCTCATGTTTGATTACATATGTATGATTATTTATATGGAATGAATATTTAATAATTTTTTATTATGGGTGCAACTAGATATCAATCAAACACATTGGGTAATGTTTAGTCTCATGAGACGTTATGTGCAACGTCCTTGGATGTATCCTTGACTTGTGCTCCACTATGTGAAATGAGCTTTGAATCATGATCCTCAATGTGCAACGAACCTTGACTCATGATAATTAAATGTTTTAGGTTTCTTCCATATTACAATGAATCCTTGATTATATGATCCCATTTTATGATTTCTTAGGTTTAATCATGTTCCATATCATTATATATCATTGTGTTATGCTTTCTAACCCATGTGCTAAAAATTATTTTAATGTTTATTAGCTTGCTATGATTTTTATATCGTCCCTTTGTTCATGTTATCCCCAAGTTATCCTATGATGATATAAGGGATAAAATGATGTTAAGAGGTCATAATTGTTGATAAATAAATAAGTGTTTTATTTATTCCCATGTTTTTAGTTTTTTTTACCTAGTCTTCCATGACTCTAGATATTATGATCCTTGGATTATAACATGATGTGTAATTATGATTAATATCTTATAATGATATGTGTAAAATAATATGGTCACTATAAAATTCCGTAATCAAATCCTATTATTCGTATTTTTGACATAAATCTATCCAAGGATGGCCATTGGTGAAAACCTAAAGAGGATGCCCAAATAAGAAGTAATGCATATCAATAAGTGTTTTTTATTTTATTTCATCCAACACCTCATTTAATTATTTCAATACCATGATGATATAATAATCTATGTTTGTTACATATACTAATTTTTTATGGTACTAACCTCTAACAATTTGAAATTCCATCAAATGGGTTATGATTATCTATAAAATTATTATACATATAGAGTCACTATATCATATTTATCATTTTTTTCATTCCATTCTGTAGGTGGTATGATAAAACCGTTCATGTTTACATCAGACTATCACCTCGTGAAGCAATGTGATTCATTTTCATTAATTATTTTCCATTAAGATTATAAGGATAAAAGAAATTAATATATATGAAAAACATGAAGTAGTTATGATATTAATTAAATATTTATAATTCTTAATATATAACATATCATTTTTCTTCTTACCATTTCACACACAGAAATATAACAATGTCATTCATGTGCGTGTAGACTACCACCTTCCCCAAGTAACATGACTCCCATTTCATAACCACACCACATGGATTACATGTATTAGTATATTTTATGAAATAATATATTATTCCAGATATTTATATCATTCTATAATGATAATATATTACTTATCTAATTACCATAAAGATCATTTAATGATTTAATCAATTCCAATGTGTACCTACAGCCTACCATCTCCATTATCTTAACATGCATCATTTCTCAAATCATCATTCATGATTTTTATTAAAAAGTATATTTCATATATAAGTATTATAATTATTTCATGATTAATATTCTATATATTATGGTACCATGATTAATGATTTAGGATAAAAAATAACAAATCTACTAGTATACAAAAAACTAAGGAGTTATTACTAGAAACGTGACATTAACATTGAAATATAAAAAAATGTTAACAAAATAAAATATGTAAATCATTTAAGATGTGATATATATATATATATATAATAATGTTTACTTAATATATTTATATCAATAGTATTTCAATTATAATGTATGTAATAATGAATCAAAAGGATGTTGAGACTTATGTTAAGGGATTTCCATTCTCACTTTTATTTCATGGAGATATATAAATCTCAAAACATATTTTTGGTTTTTGGTGAATATACATAGTATCCAACCTTTATATCATTAATATCATTATTTTAATGATATTTGATGTTTCATTTATTATTATTATTATTTATCAGGGCTTTAAATTGAAAGGATTACTTAAGATGTAAGGTATTTTTTCTCAATTTTTACATATATGAGACACAAGATATATTCAACAACTATTTATTTTATGTTCATTATAGAAATACCATGAATTCATTTTACATTTATTCTCATAAAAATATAGATATTTACATATCTATTTAAATATATCCTTCAGTTTGGATCATAAAATTGATTAATATGTATATTAGACTGAACAATTCAAGAGGGAGGGGATTTTTTGTTATAAAAAAATATATTTAAACTCTAAATAATGAACTTCTTTGAAGATGTCTTAAACTAATAAAACTCATAACCAATACAAATGACCATACAGTTCTTGGATATGAAGGATATGATATGATGTAATACTATAGGTAATGAAAAAAATTGTATTTGATTAGAATACAATTATCAGAGTAATACAGGTGTAAATGATTCTACCATATTATATATAGAATCTCTTAAAACAATATGTAATGAATGAATCATAACTGAAACAATTACAAAATAATAAGAATATAAAGAAGAATAAAAATGATTCCATTTCTATTAAAACTAGCAGCGAAAATGTAAATTTATTACAATTCTTCCATCCCTAAGAGTAGGGTATCCTTTCACCTAAGATAAATTTTTGTCTTACAACCACCCTACTAAGCCCTTAATACGACGATCGGAACGACTATCTTCCTATCATTGGAAGCCCTTGATTAATAAAGTAATCGACACTAATATATTTCAATCACTTGAAAGCCCTCAATATGATTATCGGCAGCATGCATTCCTAACCCCAGAGACCCTCAATTATTATCACAACGTTTGGTCACACAAAGAAAAATAAAGCACATATAGAAATACAAGAACATGGGACAAGACGTTCACATCTTGTATCTTCAAGGATTTCACATGAATCAAGTGAGAAGTCACAACATCACTCTCTAGAACTTGTAATATCTAAAAAGATACGCACTTTGGTCCAAACGACCTTATATTTATACACCATAGGGTTCAATGGTCATATTTCATCCAAAGGTCATATTTCTCCAAAAAAATCGAAGGGACTCAGACTCCTGGTTTTAGAACAGCAAAAACAAATAGAATACAAAACATCATTTTGATTGTTATATAACTAACTTCACAGCATTATTTTGGTTAGATGATAGTAAGTAAAATGGTGTGAAACAAAGATTATGAGAATAATTTATATGATAATACATTATTATAATTCATTACATGAGTACGATACATAACTTAGTAACAATGCATGATGTGATTACATTGTATATCCCGGTTACAATACATGGTTATGATGCATGTTATGATTACATTTTAGAACATGGTTATGATGCATAAGGTTACAATTCATAACATGACTACAATTAAATACCTGGTTACGATGCATATGGTTACCATTCATAAAAAAAATACGATACATAACTTGGTTACAATGAATGTGGTTATTATTCAATTCATAATATGGTTATCAGTCAGAATTATGATTCAATACATAATCTGGTTATGAAGAATTATTATGATTAAATACATAATCTATTTACAATGCATGATTAAAATACAATACATAATTTTATTACGATTAGAGAACAGTTTGTGTGGTTATGATGATAAAACAACATACGTTATTATGAATTCTGTGATTCTGATTGTAAAACAATCCGTATATGATAAGAAAAAGACATATATGATTTGGATATAAACAACATTCATTATTACGATATATGTTGTTATGATTATAAAAAACATATCTGATTATATTGTAAAAAAACATACATGATAAATAAGAAATAATTTTCGATTTAAAAAAAATCAATGAGATAGTCAAAACATATTTTTACTCAACAATATCACCCTTTTTGGAATTCTTAAAAAAATAAATAAAGACATATCTCCCCTTGAGTTTATTAACTATTTTACAAATAATGGTGAATATGACTAATTCCACCCTTTGTTTAAACAAATTACTAGGGATTATATTCTCTTTACATTTACTTGTGAGTTCTCCTCCAAATACGGTATTCATAAAAATCTTATTTTTAAAAAAATCCTCCCCCTTTTTGATATTCAAAAAGAATAATGGAAAACATTCATTTCCTACAAAGGGTTAGAGAAACAGAGTATGAAGTAAAAGACATTACATGGAAGGGAACAATATTTTATTTCTACAAGATAAAAAAAATATTTCCCCTTTTGTTTTTCAAATAGGTTGATCATAGAAAGTTTTATCTTCTTGAACTCTTTTCTATCCTCCATAAATTTATCAAGATCTTCTTGGTGAGCCTTCAACTTCACATCATGTTCATAAAAAATCCTTTCTTACTTCTAGAGCATTTGTTCTATAAGCTAATTGATTTCTTCCTAAGCTTTAGACCTTGCTTCCTGATAATTGATATAATCCAATTTGAGTCATTAGGTCTTATTTAAGAATAAAACTCCATTTGATATAAAAAAACATCATTGAACTCATTCTAAAATTTTTACATTATACAATCAACCTCTCTAGATTCTATTCCTTTTGAGGTACCCGGTCTCGTAAATTCATCATGTTTTTCATTATAATCAGAAACCAAATTTTGATAGATTTAATTGATATCATTTACCCTATTCACCAAGTCATCTTTATTTTCCATATGATTCTTGAGACTATCATCAATGTAGTGTGACCCCTTAACAAACTTGTTACAAGAATTACTGTTCTCACCAACATGCTATTTGAATATGTTGATAACGTCTTAATGACGTAGAAACTTGTCCATAAAAATAATGACATATTATGTTCATTAATTATGACAAACTGAATGATTTAAATCCAGAAAAAGAAATTGTAATGAAAGGTATCATCTTTTTTTATCTCTTCAAATATTTTTCAATGTACTAAATTTCCTTTAGTGTGACTGTCCATTCAGAATCCGTATCTTCATTGTATTCAGGGAGATCACTGAAATGAGTCTCAGTACTGATAAATTGAGTTGGATGATTTTGATTCCAATCATATTATTCTTCTTATTTTTTATCTGACATCTGAATGACTATATTAGAAGAAACCCTTTGAGAAACATCCTTATATGGTGAGGATCCAGAGATTGAAATTTGAATAATTGAATTTCTGAGGATTCTGTTGAAAGGGTTCTATTGTTTTAATTTTATTCTTATTTTACTTCTTCTTTTTCTTTGGGACCTTATTCTTCTTCCCCTTGTTTATCTTGTTCTTTTTCTTCTTCTTCATATTCATGAATTAGACTTTTGGTAGATGATTTTTTGGATGTCTGTCTTTCCTTTCAATTCTCTTTTGGATCTGATTGAGTCTGAATAGGTAGCTCCATTATTTTTATAATAGTTCTGGCATTCATAGATATTTTGAGAAGACTATCAATGTCAATAGCTTATGCCTTTCTCTTTTTCAGTCATTTCATCCTTTATCCTTATTTTAAAGTTTCTTATGTTCTGATTTTCAGTGCCAAGGAATCAGCTTGGTCTAGACCATACTAGGGATCACATTCATTCCTTTCTTCCTTTTTCTTCCTCCACTCAGCAGCAACCTCATCAGATAAATCATTTTGATTCATTGACACACTGGGTTTTGTAGTATTAACAACATTTATTTTTCTTATGGAAACTTTGGAGGTCATATAAGGTTTTTCACTAACTTTAGCCACTTCATTTACTTTCTCAGCTTCTGGATCTTTCTCAACCATTTTAGAATCCATATTGAATCATAACATAATTTTTCATATAGTATCTTTATCTAGGATAGGCTCTATAAAGGATTTAAGATCATAAATGATTGAAAAATTGCATTAAAAAATTTATTTAAATAACTTACTCAAGATTATGGGAAACATGATTACTATAGATTTAATGGGACCATATTTTAGATTCTTAATCATCAAGAAAATGAATCCCATTTTATTTTACATCCTCATGTTCACCAAATAATCATGCACCAAAACATCTGAAACATTCAAATTTTCTATGTCACCCTTTATCGGTACTAAAAACCCTTGCATATAGAGGATTATGAGTCGATTATCTCCTGATAAATGACGTGTCTTTCTCTTGTCTTCATGATACTCAAAAATTTATTCTTCAACTTTTCTCTTATTAAAAGTCCCTTCTGATTCCAAAAATTTATTGGAAGTATATAAGGTATCACCCTCAGATGCAACACCTAGAAACATAGATACTTGTTTTATGGATGTTTTATACTTCATATCATACATCATAAAGGAAATCATAAGACTATTTTTTATATCCATTATTTTATTTAATTGTGACACCTCATAATGATATGTAAAATCTTGGTCTAAATCTTTCCTTTCAACCCAAATGGATTCCCACCCTTGGAAACATATTATCCTTTTCAAGGATTAATCAAACATCTTGTAGATGATTCAAGATACTAACCTTTCACCTTGAATGTTCATAAAAGAGTAATGTTTTGGAGACAATTCCTTTGGAGATGAAGCAATTGACTCATACATGAAGGACTATCTCTAACCCTGAAGTTTTTATTGGTTATAAAAGATAAGTTGATCTATGGTTACGAAAATTGTGGTAGAATTAATTGAAACCCACTCTAGGTATTTATTGAACATCAGTTCATTATATAAAATCAAATGAGTTCAATGTGGGATGGGTAGGGAGGGTTTCATTAAAAAATAAATTGATGGCCAGGATTAGATCTATAAGAACCAATGGTAAAGAATGATTTCAATCTCTTGAGGTATTCCTTAAAAATAAAATTGTATTCAGACTGAAATTGATTAGGAGTTAAAATAAAGAATTTAGAAACAACTCTTTTTAATATAATTAATAGAGTTAGTGTAACACCTAAAACTTCCACTATATGCTTAATTTTTAATAATGTAACAGCTTGCATTGTACACAACTCTGAGTTCTATCATACCATGAGCGATCAAACTAGCAGTTATGAATAGTAATACACACATTTTGAAATTTAAAAAATTTTATTTTCCAAAATGGACTTGATTTTTTGATTTGAAATATCAAATTTAGCTTAGGGTTAATTTTTGGTATTTTTCTGAAGACATTCAATTTTTGATGAATAGTGAAAAACACTGTGTTATTGTTTAAAAACAAATTTTTATTTAAATAATTATATTTAAATTTAAATTAATTTTACAGTAAAAATAGATACATAATTACTATATAAATCCAATGTAATTCATTGGAGTCATTTTATAATAAAATTATATATATATATAATTTTATTGAATTTTTTAACCTCTTTCATCCACCTTTTTGGCACATTTGCAAAATTTCATAAAATGTAATTTTACCACATCAGTGAATTGAATTTCAAAAATAAGAGAGACAAAGTTGAAATCATTAAGTAATTTGTGGTTCAATAGGATTAAAATAATTTTTGGTGAATAGTAACTTTTGATTTTTATTTACCACGGTTAAAATTAAATAGTGTAATTAAAGGTACAAATGATATTATAATTTTCCCAAAACATGTTCTAATTATATTGGATAAGTGTATTTCTACCAAAATCCAACTTATTAATAAAATATGATCCTTTTTTATCCACTTGGATTATATTAGGACATTTTTTATATTTTATTTAAAGAAGAGTTAAAAGTGTTAAAAGCAATGTTTAATAATAAATTTTTTTAATATAGTGATAAACCTAAGATAAATTAGACTGTAAATATCAATTATAAATACAAAAATATTTCCTATATAATATTATTTTATTTATAATTTTTAGACATTAAATAAATTTATTTATTTATGACACAATGATGATGCAGTAATTACCTTATTAATGTATAATTATCATACCTGATATAATAAATATTAGAATAAATGTTAATTGAGACTTTTTATGTATTAAAAATAATAATAGGTTCATATAACATTTTAGTGTTGATTTAATTCTTTTTTCAATGTAATCGGGTTTTCTTGACTTTCATAGAAACCAAAATACTAAATATTGTCAAAATTGACATAATTGAGTTTTTAAAACAAATACTATATTATTAAATGATATAATATTCTTAAAAATCTATGGATCGACAAAAGGACTTATATAATTATATATATTTCATTAATTAACTATGTGGGGTTCTCATGTCATTTTATATTATGTTTATTAACCATCTAATTTAATAATTCAAGAAGATATTGTAAAAGATAAACTATTTAACTAAGAGTTAAATAAAAAATATATGGTTAATATGGTGACCAAAAATATTCTAAAACCTATTTTTTGATAGGATTTAGACCAATACCCACCTTAGCCTTGAAATAAATCCATTTTGAGACATTATAAACTCCAAATTATTTTATAATAAAATAATAATTCAAGCTTTTCCTAAATTAACCCTCACCTCTTTTATAAAAGGGTACTTCCCCTTATCTCAAAATCACACCTACAAATCCATTTTGGCTCATCCAACCCCTGGTAAAATATCTTCACAACTACCCTAAATTCAACCTATGGGCCTTAAATTGATTATAAATCCAACCTAAGGATCAATTTTGATCAAACAAAAAAATACACCTGAAGAAGAGGTAATAATTTAATCACTTCTTTCAAAAAAACAAAATCTTCTTCCACATCCTCTTTCTTTATTGATCTCATACCAAAATAATAACACCAATAACTTCTACATAATGTGATTTTATTATAAATATGGTACAACCATATTCATTATTCTATCCATCATATTAATGACAAAGTCACCATACGTGCATACGTACGACTTAATGTCTCCACGTCGTGGTGTAGTTTTTTATTCAACACATTATTATTTAGATGGGTATAATAATGAGTATAATTTATTTAAATAATAAATATAACATGTTAATGATTCTTTATATGAAATATAAAATCCAATTACATATGATTTCACCATTAATATAATTACATTGTCACTCCTGCGTACGTACGACATACCGTCTCCAAGACGCTATGAGATTTCATTCTCCATCATTCCAATTCAAGAATAATTTTTATTTGTTGATTAAAAATAATTTTAAGAACTTAATATCATTCAGGATATGAATCAAATAAATATTATCCATAAAAAAATATGACTTACGTAACAAAACATATAAAATAAAACTAATTAGTTGACACCCAAAACAATGATACTACTGAAATATTATTAACAAATAAATATTATAAGATCATATATGATATAATATTTATGTATTTGGTTCTTTTATTATTTAATAAAAATGATTTAACTATTTTACAGCTGGATAAGGTACCCTCTATTAAGGAAACGTACAAGGTGAGGGTTAATTTTACAATCTCATTATTATTCGAGGTTGTTTATACATAAGCATATAATAATAATTATTTCTCTTCCTCATTCGTGTTTCATAAAAAAAATTTCAAAATATTTATACTATTTCCTAGAATATGGTTTAAATTCATTTATACCTTTGTTTAAGTTTTTATAAAATGTTTTGAAAGGAATCATTATGTTTTTTTCCAAACAAGGTACTTTATGACCTTTTTAACAACATAAGGTAAGAATGTTTTTTAACTTTTACGGTAGGTGCATCCATTTACCACCATTATAATAATTTCAATGATTCCCTTACAATCATATAAGAATATTTTCAAAATAAATGTTTTCTTTATTTTTAAATTATTTCAAATTATAAATAGATATTTTACTAAAATATTTTTTGTATTGATCTCATCTATGTCAACATCCTTTTTTGGATTTTACTCTTACATTAAGATGATTTATTATAATACAATTTTCCATATTGTGTTATAGGATTTGTGATAAGTTTGACTATGGATGTGCTATTTTTATACCATTCATGGTTTATGGTTAAAGTGTTTACCTTTTTTTCTAGTTTTAATAGGAATTTTTATGTTATGTTTCAACCTTCTCATATGAGGAATGCATTGGAATTAGTAAGTTATGGGTGGATCTCCCTATTTATCATCAATGAATCGGTATGTATCATGAAGAAAACTAGTGTCCTGGCACAAGGCCTTGCCAAAATCTATATATGTTGTCTTGGCACGAGGCCATGACTATGTGGTTATGGTATTCGGCATTATGTATTCCATAATTATGAAATTATCAATTGATATTACATTTCATTATTAGACTCCTAGAATATCCATGTGGATAAGTAAATGGAATTATTTGATTTATTTTTTAAAAGTTATGATGTTGTTTATGTTTAAATGGCTTGTGTTTTAGTCGTATGCATTACCATACATTTTTATTCTAATTCATGATAGTTTCTGATATATTGTTATCCATACTAAGAATTTGAGCTCACCCATTTCTCATGTTTTTATTTTTCCCAAGATGTGAAAGTGTATATTATGATTAACCAGTAGTAATAAGTCCAAATATATGAGTGTGTTCAAAGGGGACACAATTTTTTTTCTTTATTTCATGATGTTATGTAAAGACGTTGTATGTATCTAGTAATTCCAAGGCTAATAAACTAATCTGTCTTTAAATAATTGATCTCTTTTGATCATACAAATATTATATAATAATGCACCGAATCTAGGTAACTAGGGTCCGGGCATTACAGTTGGTATAAGAGAATTTTTAGTACAACCTTGGAAACTAGATTTACAAAATCTCTGATAAAAAAACATTACCCAGAGATAGACTTTGATGATTAGTATAGAGGAACATCATATAATTTTGGTGATGTAGAGATTTTGTGAATTTTACATGAAATACCTCCCTGTCTAGTAACGAGTAGGTAGAGGTGACTATGGGACAAACGTATATTGGGGTAAATCCTGAAAACACCACTTTGATCTAGACTCGAAACGGAACTCGTGAACGACAAAGGGGCTTCTTTCACTCTTGGCTATGACACTCCCAGGGGATATTGTTAGGATAATTAGTATTTTTCTTTACACATCCTTATGAAGGATTTTGTGAGTAATTACTTCCTCAAAGAAAACATTTTTTATGATTATGGATTATATTCATAAACTATTCAATTTATGTTAGGTATTTTACTAGTTTGAATTATGTATTGAGATTCATAAACAAATTTAGTGTATTACATTATTTAGAAATGAACCCTAGTGGAAGGAATGGAAACCATACCAACAAACATAATCCTTGTAGGAATTTCCCTCCTACTCAAGATAATTATAGTGGAGATAGTGATGCAACTGGTGCTGATTTTTTTTAACAATACGAGGACAAATCACTCAGGTTATGAATAACTACCTTACCTGTATGGAGCATTCTAATCCACAATGCAGTGGATCATTGTCAGTCTACTTCATGAGGAAACAACCACCAACATTCAGTGGGACAAGAAATTCATTTTTAGCTGAGCAATGGATATGTTCTTCAGAGAATATATTTCATTCCTTGGGAGTAGCGAATGGGAAAAAGTTGTCATGGAAGTTTATTTCCCCATAGTAGATGCAAATCAATGGTGGTAATTAATTAAATACACAAAAGATAATGATGAAGTATAAAATATGTAATATAAGGAATTTAAAGAGATATTATTAGAAAAATATGTTCCACCTGACCATCGAGCAGATATTGAAAGGAAATTTCTGAGTCTGAGGCAAAAGTATGATGAGAATGTCACGAAGTATGAGGCTAACATTACAAGGTTATAAATTCATGATGCAGATTATATACATAACCCAAGGAGAAAGATTGGTCAATTCATTGAGGGGTTAAATCCATTTCTCCATTGAGCATTAGTCTCATAATACTTATCGAAGTATGGAGATATAGTCTCATGTAATATCAAGACAGAAAAGGAATTATCTAAGTCTTATAACTTTAAAGAAAAGAAATAGAAGAATCTATCTAAATAACACTCTGGAAATGGAAATAAGGGTAATAAGGAAAATATTGAATTTACATCCTATAGTAAATGTAGGAAGATGCACCATGGTACTTACATGAAGGGAATGAGAGTCTATTACAAGTGTGGAGAAAAAAGCCACCAGGATCTTGATTGGAAAGGGAAGAATCAGGTTGTCAACGTTGAATGATTCAGTTGAAAATAAGTGGGGAATTATTCAAATAAATTTCATAAGTTCCAAGGAAACATACCTTAGAAAAGAGAAAGGGATAAAGGCCAAGCATATGTGATCAAAACTGTAGATATTGATGTTCTGAATGTCATGGTGGAAGGTTCTTTAATAATTTCCTGAAATTTATCCAATGATTTATTTGATTCTGGATCACCACATTCTTTCATATCACACTAGATTACAAATAAAATTATATATTTCCAATTTGATTTAATAAGGGTGTTTCCAGTAAAAACTCTTAACATAAATATCATTGAGATAAATTTTTGTGAATCTGTTACCTTTATAGCATATAAATGGGATTTATGTACTGATCTCATCATCATAACCATGATTAAATTTGATATAATACTCGGTATATATTGTATTTTATTTCATGATGAGAAAATTTATTGTAAGAAGAAGGAGGATACAATTTTTGATAATGATAACAAATACCTTATATTTAGAGGAGAAACGTCACCATATGATTCTCATCTAGATCCACCCATAGTATCTCTACTAAATTAAATTATTGGGGAGGATGAGAGTGGAATAACTATTGGTGTGGAAAGGAATGTCAAATAGAGGATGTACCTATTCTGGAAGAATATGCAGATTTGTTTCCATAGTATTTACATGAACATTATCAAGAACGAGAAATTGAGTTTTCCATTTATTTAATTCCCGGTTCAAGGACTATATCAAAGACCCCGTATAAAATGGTCATTGTGGAATTTGAGGAACTAAAGAAACAACTAGAGTAATTGAGTAATAAAGTATTTATTCTCCCTATTGTTTCTCTATGGGGATCCCCTGTTCCTTTTGTTAATAAGAAAGATGGATCTATGAGGTTTTGTATTGAATAGAGGGAAATCAATGTTATAAAAATAAAGAACAAGTATCCCCTACCTCGCATTGATGATTTATTGTCAAAATTCATGGAGCTCAAAAGTTTTCAATGATTGAAATTAAATATGAATATCATTAGTTGTGTGTGAAGAAGGAATACATTCTGAAGAAATAATTTCGTACCAGGTATGGGCTTTACGAGTTTATAGTAATGCCTTTTGGATTCACTAATGTACCCTATATCTTCCTGGATCCAATGAATATAGTTTTCAGGGAATATATTGATAACTTTTTAGTGGTATTTATTGATGATATCTTGGTATACTCCAAAATCTTTGAAGATCATGAAAATCACATGCGTACAATTCTAAAGACTCTTATAAGAAATGAATTATATGGGATTTTTAGAAAGTGTGAATTTTGGCTACCAGAGATTTCTTTTCTCAGCCACATTGTCTCTGTGGATGGAATCTATTTTGATCCTTCTAAGACAAGAGTAATGAAATAATGGCCAACACCGAAGAGTATAACCAATGAACACCGTTTTATTGGTTTAGAAGGATACTATCGGCATTTCGTCCAAAATGTTTCCCGATTGGCTAACCTATTAATCAAGATCACAAGAAAAGGGGTTAACTTTTTTAGGAAAAAAGAGTGTAATGATTTTTTTGAATAACTGAATATAATATTAGTCAGTGATTATATCATGACTCTTCTATTGGAGAATGATGGGTTTGTTATTTATAGTGGTGCGTCTATGAAAGGGTGTGGTTGTGTCCTTATACCGAATGATAGAGTTATTTTCTATGCATCATGATAGCTAAAAATGCATGAAGACACTATCACACTCATGATGTTGATTTAGCATCTGTAATCATTACATTGAATATACAGATACACTATCTCTATGGTGAAAATGTGAGATATATACCAATCAGAAGAGTTTGGAGTATGTTTTCTCATAGAAAGAACTCAATATGAGGCAAAGGTGATGTCTTAACCTACTGATGGATTGTGATTTCACTATACACTACCACCCAGGGAAGGAAAATAAGGTGGAAGATACTTTGAGTAGAAAAGATCATGGATTTATAAACAATATCAGAGTTGAAATAGATCTTATGTTTATGGATCTAGTAAAGATGAATATGGGAATAATCGTGGAAGGTGAAACATCAATACTTTTTCAAATGGTTTCCAAAACCACTTTACTAGAAATAATTAAAAATTCTCATACTGATGATGATGTTTTTCAAAAGAAAATTAAAGAAATTAATGATGGTATATTGATCGAATTTGTATATGAAGATGGAATTTATAAATTTGGGAAAAGGTTTTGTGTTCCTGATATACCATATCTAAAAATGGAATTGTTGGATGATGCTCATAGCTCTAATTTCTCTATACACCCTGGTAGCACTAAGATGTATAGAGATTTGAAGGAACATTTTTGGTGGGACCACATTAAGAGGGAGATTCAGATTATCTTTCATGATGTATTATTTTTCAACAAGTGAAGGCAGGAAGAAAATATCCTACAGGATTCATGTAACCTCTTCCCATACCAGAGTGGAAATGGGATGATATTATGATGGGATTTTTCATGGGTCTACAAAAGACTCCGAGAAGGAATAATGCAATATGGGTCATTGTTGATAGTTTTACCAAGTTAGCACATTTTTTTGATATAAGAGAAGATTTACCACTTGAACGTTTTTCAAGACTATATATTAATGAAGTTGTAAGACTTCATGGTGTACGCCTATCAATTGTTTCTAATTGTGATCCCAGTTTTTCATCAAGATTCTGGAAAATTATTTAGAAGTCCCTGGTTACTGAATGTCATTTGAGAACATCCTACCACCCTCAAACTGATGGAAAATTCGAATGGACTATTCAACCCTTAGAAGACATGTTGAGATCTTTCTCACTTGACTTTAAAGGAATGTGGGGTGAATAGTAACCTTTGTTAGAATTTTCCTATAATAATAGCTTCAATTAAAGTATTGAGAAGGCACCATATGAAGCATTATATGGAAATAGATGTCTCACACCAACTTGTTGGGATGATGTTTGTGAAAGAAAACTCATAGGCCCATAACATGGTGAGAAAATACCGGAGAAGGTGAATATTATCCAAACCCTCAATAAAGCAGCTCAAAGTAGTAAAAAGAGCTATGACCTTAACTGAAGGAATGATTTTGAATTTCAAGTGGGAGATCATGTCTTCCTGAATGTATCTCCATGGAAGGAAGTTTTACAATTAGGTAAGAAGAGTAAATTTTGTCCTAGGTACATCAAACCTTTCGAAATTCTGGAATGAATTGGAGTTATATCTTACTGTTTGACAATGCTGCCAAGTCTCTCAAAAGTTTATGATGTGTTCTCCGTATCACTATTGAGAAAATACATTCTTGAACCAATGCATGCACTCACCTATGAAGAAATATAGCTGGAACCACATTTGTCTTATTTTGAAGATCCTATCAAGATTCTTGATACCGAAGAACAAGTGTTGAGAAACAAGACGACTCATCTGGTAAAAGTTTTTTTCGAGAAACAATAAAATGGAATAGGCCACATGGGAACCTGAGGAACTTATTATGAAGAACCAACCACATATTTTTATAAAGTTTTGTTCTATAAATTTTGAGGATGAAATTTTTTGAAGGAGAGAGGAATGTAACACCCCATGCTTTCACGGTACGCTTCTCTTTGAATAATGCAATAGCTTGCGTTGTACGCATCTTCGAGTTCTAGCACACCACCACCGATTAAACTAACTGTTATGAATAGTAATATCCTCTTTTTTAAATTTTATAAATTTTATTTTTCAAAATGGACTTCATTTTTGGATTCATAATATCAAAATTAGCTCAGGGAGGATTTTTGGTATTTTTCTGAAAACATTCAATTTTTGATGAATAATGAAATACAGAGTGTTATTGTTTAAAACCGACTATTTATTTAATTTTTTTTAAAAAAAATTAAATTTATTTTAAAGTCAAAATAGATACATAATGCCTATATTAATACAATGTAATTTATTGGAGTCATTTTATAATCCAATTAGATATATAAAATTTTATTGAATTTTTTAACCTCTTTTATCCATCTTTAAGACACATTTGAAAATTTGAATAAAATGTAATTTTAAAACATTGTGAATTTAATTTTCGAAATTCAAGAGACTCGGTTGACATCAGTAAGGAAAATTTGGTTCAATTGGAGGAATATAAAATTTGGTGAATAGTAACTTTCGAATTTTATTTACCACGGTTAAAAATAAATAAATAAATTAAACGTAAAAATGATATTTTAATTACCCCCAACATATGATCTAATTATATTGGATAAGTTTATTTCTACCATAATCAGCCTTAAGGATAAAATATGATCATTTTTTATCAACTGTGATTATATTTAGACATTTGGTATATTTTATTTAAACAACAGTTTAAAGTGTTAAATTCAAAGTTTAATAACAAAAAAATTCAATATAGGGTTAAACATATGATAAATTTGACTATAAATATTCATTTTAAAGATATAAATATTTCTAAATCATGGTATTTTATTTATAATTTTTAGATAATAAATAATTAAATTTATTTATGATAAAATGATGATGAAGTAATTACCTTATTAATAAACAAATAAAATAATTGATATTATAAATATTAAAATAAATGTAAATTAAGACTCTATGTATTCCAATATTTTTATAGGATAATATAACATGATAGGGTTCATTTAATGTATTTTTTTTCTAAGTATTCATGTTTTTTTGACTTT
Organism: Viscum album; assembly: GCA_963277665.1. Classification (NCBI taxonomy): domain Eukaryota; kingdom Viridiplantae; phylum Streptophyta; class Magnoliopsida; order Santalales; family Viscaceae; genus Viscum; species Viscum album. The sequence continues at coordinate 719,749,762 of OY728128.1, forward strand.
CACAAAAACCAAATATTAAATAGTTTCAAAATTGACATAAATGAGTTTTTAAAACAAATACTATATTATTAAATCATATAATATAGATAAAAATATAGGGTTCATAAGATGGACTTATATAATTATATATATGTCATTAATTAACCACTTGGTTTGTCTTGTAATTTTATTGTATGTTTATTCACCATGAAAAATAAAAATACAAGAAGACATTGTAAAAGTTAAACTATTTAACATAGAGTTAAATCTAAAAGAAAAGGTTAATATGGGGACCAAAACTTGTCTCAACCTATTGGTTGAGAGTATTTATACCAATACCCACATTATCCTCTAAATAAATCTATTTTTAGCCATTATAAACCGAAAATTATTATATAATAAAATAATATTTCAAGCTTTTCCTAAAGTGACACTCACCTCTATTATAAAAGGGTACCTCCCCTTCTCTCAAAAGAACACCTCCAAATCCATTTTTCTGGGCCAAACCCTGCTAAAATATATTCCAAAATACCATAAATTCATCCTATAGGCCTTACATAGATAAAAATCCACCCTAATGAGCCCTTTTTATCAAATCAAAAATGAAGCACATGAAGAAGACGTAATAATTTCCTCACACCTTTCAATGTTTTTTTCTTCTTCCACGTCTGCTTTCTTTGTTGTTCCCATACCAAAATAATAAATCCAGTACCTTATACAAACTATGACATTATTATAAATATTATACAACCATATTCATTATTATATCCATCCTATTAATGACAAAGTCACCATACATGCGTTTGTACGGCTTACCATCTCCACGTCGTGGGGTAGTTTGTTATTCAATAATTTATTATTTGTATGGGTATAAAAATGAGTATAACTGCTTTAAATAATAAATATAACATGTTAATTATTCTTTATAATTAATATACCATCCAATTACTTACGATCTCACCACTAATATAATGATATTGTAGCTCGTGTGTACGTACACATTATCGTCTCCACGACGCGATGAGAATTCATTCCCTATAATAACCGTTCAAAAATAATTTTCATTTGATGATTAAAAATAATGTTTAAGAGCTTAATATCATTCTGGATATGAATCAAATACATCCTATACATAACAAACATGACTTACATTACAAAACATATAAATGAAAACGAATTAGTTAACACCCAAATCAATGATATTACTCAAATATTTTTAACAAGGAAATATTATAATATCATATATGATATCATATTTATGTATTTGGTTCTTGTATAATATAATATAAATGATTTAACTATTATATAGGAGGATAAAGTACCCTCGACTAAGGAAAAGTACAATGTAATGATTAATTTTTCAATCTCTTTATCATCTGAGGATGTTAATATGAAAGCATCTACTGGGAATTATTTATCATCCTCATCTGTGTTTATTAAAAATTTATTTCAATTTTTTTTACTACTTCCTAGAATATTGGTTAATGTCATCTATACACTTCTTAACTTTTTATAAAAATATTTAAAGGAATTTTTTCGTTGTTTTCTAAACAAGGTATTTTATGACCCTTTCAAAAAATTAAGGTAAGAATGTTTTTTAACTTATAAGGTGGGTGAAACTATTTTCTACCATCATAATACATTAATATATTCCATTACAAGCTTATAATAATATTTTCAAAAAAAAAATTTCTTTACTTTTAATTTATTTCAAAGTAGAAAAAGATATTTTACTCAAATAGTTTTTGGATTGATTTCATCTACATCAACATCCACTGTTGGATTTTAAACTTATTTGATGTTGATTTATTATAATACTATTTTCCTTATTATATTGAAGGTTTTTTTATATGTTTTATTGTGGATGTTCTATTTTAGTACTATTCACAGTTTATGGTCACATTTTTAACATTTTGTATAATAGTTTTAATACGAATGTTTATGTTATGATTCATCCTTTTCATATGAGGAATGCATTAGACTTAGTAAGTGATAGGTGGAGTCTGCTATAGCTCCTCGATGCATTGGTAGGTCTCATAAGACAAACTAGTGTCTTGGCACAATTCCTTGAAAAAATCATTATTTGTAGTTTTGGAAGGAGGCCTTGACTATGTGGTTGTGATATCCGACATTATGCATTCCATCATAATGAAATAACATTTTGATATTACATGTGATTATGCAACAAGTAGAATATCCATGTGAATAAGTAAATGGAATAATTTGATTTATCTTTTCCATATTTTTCTGATGTTTATGTTTAAAAGGATTGTGTTTTAGTCTTATACATTTCCTTAAATTTTTATGCTTCTTCATGATAGTTTCTGATATATTGTTATCCTTACGGATCATATAAGCTCACCCCTTTCTTATGTTTTCTTTTTCCCAGGATTTGATGAAGTATATTATGATTAACTAGCAGAGATAGGCCAATGGATATGAGTGTGTTCAAAAGGGACACAATGATTTTTTATTTATTTCATGATGTAATATAAAACTGATGCATGTATCGACTACTTCTAAGGCTACCAAACTAATCGGTCTTTTGAGACTTGATCTCTTTTGATCATGTCAATGTTTTGTAATAATGCACTGACACTGGGTAACTAGGGTCAGGGTGTTATTGTTGTTATTAGAGGATGTTTAGTACAAACCTTGGAAAATAGATTTAAAAAAACTCTGACTAGAGAACAATACAATAATATAGACTTTTAGGATTAGTATAAAATAACTTCCTAGAATTTTGGTAATGTATATATTTTTTTAATTTTCCATGAAATACATCCATTTATAGATAATGAAAGTCGAGGCAGCTCTAGAAGAGTTTTATCAAGGGGTAAAACTCAATAAAACCACTTTGAGCTAGACTCGAACGGGAAGTAGTGCATTACAATAGGCCTTTCTGCACTCTTAGATACGACACTCCTAGGGGATATGCTTAGGATAATTCACATTTTTCTCTACAAGAAATGATGATTGATTTATGAGTAAATAATTCCTCATAGAAAACATTTTTTATGATTATGGATTATATGCCTAAACTGTTCAATTTATGTTAGGTATTTTACTAGTTTGGATTTATGTATTGTGATTCATAAAAAAGTATATTGTATTCCATGGTTTATAAATGGCGCCTAGTGGAAGGAATATAAACCTTATCAATGCACATAATCCATGTAGATATTTCCCTTCTATTTAAGATAATTATAGTGTAGCTGGTGATGCAACTAGTGTTGAACAACTTATAACCACACTAAGACTACTTCCTCTGGTTATGAATAATAACCTTACCAGTATGGAGAACCCTGATCCACAACACAGAGGATCAATGGTGGACCGCTTAATGAGGAAACAATAACCAAAATTCAATGGGACTATAAATCCATTTGTAGTTGTGCAATGGATAGGTTCCTTAGAGAAAATATTTCATGCTTTGGGTAGTAGCCAAACGGAAAAAGATGCCATGGTAGTTTATCACCTAACAGTAGATAGAGATCAATGGTGGTCATTAATTCAAAACATAATGGAAAATGATGATATATCAAATATGGAATGGAGGGAGTTTAATGTAATTTTATTATAAAAATACATTCCTCAAGACCATCGAGAATATTTGGAAAGGAAATTTTTGAGTCTTAGGAAAAAGGAGAATGAGAATGTCACAAAGTATGAGACTTTATTTTCATGGTTAGAAAGGCATGCTATATATTATATATGTAACCCAAGTAGTTTGATTTATCTATAATTTGATAGGTTAAAATGATTTCCCTATTGAGAATTAGTCTCACAATACATCTCGATGTACAAAGATATTGTCTCATTTTCTATCAAGACTAAAAAGGAATTCCCTAAGTCTTATGACTTTAATGAAAAGAAAGAGAAGAATAGATCTATTTAACACTCTAGAAATTGAAATAAGGGGACGATGGGACAAGTTGAATTTCCATCTTGTAGTAAATGTGGGAAGAAACACCCTAGTACTTTTCTGAAGGGAATGGGAGTCTGTTACAAGTGTGGAGAAAAAGGACACCATGATCGTGATTGAAAAGCAAAAAAATGAGATTTCAATATTGAATGCTTCAGTTTTAATGAATTGTGGAATTATGCAAATGAATGTTCTAAGAATCATGGAAACCTACCTCAGAAAAGGACAAGGGAGAAATGGAAGGATTATGTGATCACAACCGCAGAGGATGAATTTCTGAATATTGTGGGGTAGGTATATTAATAGTTTCCTCAAATTTATCCAGTGCTTTATTTGATTCTGGATTATCACATTCATTTGTATCTTCCCATTTTTCCAATAAAATTAGATATTTACAATTTGATTTAATAATAGTTTTTTCTGTCAAAACTATTAATTGAAATATCATTGCAACAATGTTTTTTTAATCATTTACCATTATGGAAAATAGACATTATTTATCTACAAATATCATAATTATACCCATGATTGAATTTAATATAATCCCTTGTATGGATTGGCTTTCTGACCATGATGAGAAAATTTATTTTAATAAGAAGGATGTTATAATTTTTTATGATGATAAGGAATACCTTATCTTTAGAGAACAAATGTCGTCATCTGATTATTATCTAGATCCAACCCCATTAGCTCAACTATATTCAATTATTGGGGTGGAAGAAAGTAAAATATCTATGGGTGAGGAAATGGACGTTCAAATAGAGTATGTACCTATTGTGAAAGAATATGTTGATGTGTTTCCAGAGGATTTACCTGGACATCCTCTAGTTCAAGAAGTTGTGTTTTCCATTGATTTAATTCCTAGTTCAAGGAAAATATCGAAAACCCCTTATTGAATGGCCACTATGGAATTTGTGGAACTAAAGAAACAACTATAGGAATTGAGTGATGAAATATTTATTTTCCCAAGTGTTTCTCCATGGGGAGCTCATGTTCTATTTGTTAAGAAGAAAGATGGATCAATGAGGATGTGCAACTAATATAGGGAGTTCAATGCTATAAAAATAAGGACAAGTATTCCCTACCTCACATTGATGATTTATTCGATCAACTTTATAAAGCTCAATATTTTTCAAAGATTGACCTTGGAATTTTATATCATTAGTTTTTTGTGAAGAAGGAAGACATTCCGAAGACAACATTTCATACCAGGTATGGGCATCACAAGTGTATATTAATGCCTTTTGGAATGAATAATACACCATTTTTCATAATGGGTCTAATGAATAATTTTTTCAAGTAATATCTTGATGACTATGTAGTGGTATTCATTAATGATATCTTGGTATACTCCAGAATTTATGAAGATCAGGAAAATCACTTGTGCACTATTCTTAAGACTTTTAGAAGAAATTAATTACATGGGAAGTTTAGCATGTGTGAATTATGGCATCTGGAGATTTCTTTTGTTGGCCATATTATCTCTAAGTATAGAATCTATATTGATCCTTCTATGATAAGTGCAATCCAATAATGGCCAGCACCGACGAATGTAACTGAGGTATGCAGTTTTATTGGTTTAGTAGGTTACTATCATTGTTTCGTTCGAAATTTTTCCCGATTGGATAACCCATTAACCAAGCTCACAAGTAAAGGGGTTAAATTTCATTGGAAAAATGTGTGTGAAGAATGATTTGAAGAACAATATGATGATTAGTGAATGATCATATCTTGAATCCACTATCAGTGAATGATTTTTTTGTTATTTATAGTGATTCATCAAATAAATAACATGGTTGTGTCCTTATGCAGAATGATAAAGTTATTTCCTACAAATCACGATAGCTAAAAATTCATGAAAAAAAACCATACAACTCTTGATATTGAGTGAGAAACTTTAATCTTTGCTTTGAAAGTATGGATACAATATCTCTATGGTGAAACTTTTCAGATATATACCGACCCCAAGAGTTTGATATGTATTTTATCATGAAAGGAAATCAATATGAGGAAAAGTTTATGGTTTGAACTACTCACTGGTTATGATTTCACTATACACTACCACATGAGGATGGAAAATATGCTTGCAGATTCTTTGAGAAGAAATGATCATGGAGTTTTGAACAATATGGGAGTTGAAATAGATCCTATGTCCATAGATCTAGTAAATATGGATATGGGAATAATCATGGAAGGTGAAACATCAATACTTTTTCAAATGGTTTCCAAACCATCTTTATTAGAAATGATAAAATGTTCTCAGACTAATGATGAGGAGTTTCAAAAGAAAATTAATGTTATGGATGATGGGGTATTGATCATATTCGTATACAAAGATGGAATTTTGAAATTTGGGAAAAGGATTTGTGTACCTGATATTCTATATCTAAAAAGGGAATTGTTGGATGATGCTTATAGCACCAGTTTTCCTAGACACCCTAGTGGCACTAATATGTATAGACAATTGAAGGAACATTTTTTTGTGGGACTACATGAAGAGGGAGATTGCTGATTATGTGTCAAGATGTATGGTTTTTCAATAGGTGAAGGTCAGAAGACAACATCCCCTATGATTCATGCAATCTCTTCCCATACCATAGTGGAAATGGATTGATATTATGATGGTATTTATCATGGGTCTACCGGAGACTCCTAGAAGGAATGATGGAATATGGGTCAATGTTGATCGCCTTACCAAGTCATCAAATTTTATTTCTATAAGAGAAGATGTACCACTTGAACCTCTAGTAAGAATATATTTTAATGAAGTTGTAAGTCTTTATGGTGTACCCCTATCAATTGATTCAGATTTTGATTCCCATTTTACCTCAAGATCCTGGAATAGTCTTCCAAAATCCCTGTATACTGAACATCATTTGAGCACTTCCTACCACCCTTAAACCGATGGACAATTACAAAAGAATATTCAAACCTTAGAAGACATGTTGAGATCTTTCTCCCTTGAATATGAAGGTATGTGGGATCACAATTTACCTATGTTAGAAGTTTCCTAAGATAATTTATTCCATTCAAGTATTCAGATGGAACAATATGACGCATTATATAGAAAGAGATGTCACACACCAACTTGTTGGGGTGATGTTGGTGAATGAAAACTCATAGGACCAGAATGTATTGGGGAAACAATATAAAAGATAACGATTTTCCAAACCCACATCAAAGAAGCTCAACGTAGGCAAATGAGATATGCCGATAACCAAAGGAAGGATTTGGAATTTCAAGTTGGATATCAAGTTTTATTGAATGTATCCCCATGGATGGGTGTTTTAAAATTCAGTAAGAAGGTTAAATTGATTCCCAGGTATATCAGACATTTCGAAATTCCAGAATGAATTGGAGTTGTAGCTTATCGTTTGAAAGTTCCACAAAGACTCTCCAATGTTCATGATGTATTCCACATATCACTATTTAGAAAATACATGCCTGGCCCAACGCATGTACTCACCAATGAATAAATAGAGTAGGAACTAGATCTGTCTTATTATCAAAAGCCTATCAAGATTCTTGAGACTAGATAGCATGTGTTGAGAAACCGGACGTCTCATCTGGTAAAAGTTCTTTGGAGAAACCATAAAATGCAAGAGGCAACATGGGAACCTGAGAAAGTTATGACGAAGAACCACCCGAATCTTATTATGAATTAATATTCTAGAAATTTTAAGGATGAAATTTTTTGAAGTAGGGGAGAATGTAACACCCCAAGCTTCGAGGGTACGCTTCTCTTCGAATAATGCAATATCTTGAATTGTACGCAACTTCGCGTTCTAGCACACCATGACTGATCAAACTAGACGTTATGAATAGTAATACCAAAGTTTTTAAATTTTATTAATTTTATTTTTCAAAATGGACTTCAATTTTGGATGCATAATATCATAATTATTTTTGAGTGTATTTTTGTATTTTTCTAAAAACAATAAATTTTTGATGAATAGTGAAAAACACTATGTTTTTATTTTAAACCGACTTTTTATTTAAATAATTATTTTTAAATTAAAATTTATTTTAAAATAAAAATAGATACATAATACTTATATAAATCCAATTTTATTCATTCAAGTCATTTTATAATAATATTAGACATATAAAATTTTATCGATTTTTAAACATATTTTATCCACCTTCTATACAAATTTTCATAAAAAGTAATTTTACCTCTTCTATGAATTTAATTTCAAAAATACCGAAGACATGGTTAGAATCAGTATGTAAAATGGGGTTCAATAGAATGAAAATAATTTTGGTGAATAGTAACTTTTGAATTTTATTTTCCACGGTTAAAAGAAAATAGGATAAGTAATGGTAAAAATGATTTTATAATTACCCTGAAACATGTTCTAATTCTATTTTATAAGTGTATTTCGACAAAAACAAACCTTAGGTATAAAATTTGATCTTTTTTATCCACTTGGATTAGATTAGGACCTTTATTGTCTTTTATTAAAAAAATAGTTAAAAGTGTAAAATTGAAGTTATAATAAATAAAATATTTTTAATATAGGGTAAAACATATGTTAAATTTGACTATAAATATTCACCAGAAAGATAAAAATATTTCCTACATCATGGTATTTTATTTATAATTTTTAGAAAATATATATTTAAATTTATTTATGACACAATGATGATGCGGTAATTACCTTATGAATGAATGAATAAAATAATTGATAGTATAAATTTGAAAATAAATATTAATTGAGACATGTAATGTATTCTATGAACTTTATAGTTTAATATGATATATTAGGTTGGATTTAATGTATTTTTGTTGAATTAATCATTTTTTTGTTAATTTTACTAAAACCAAATTCTAAAGAGTGTCAAATATGATATAAATTTTTTTTAAAACAAATACTATACTTTTAAATGAAATAATATTCCTAAAATATGAGGTTTCAAATAAGTACTTATATAATGATTGATATGTCATTAATTACCACGAGGGTTTCACTTGGAATTTTATCGTATGTTTATTAACCATGTAATATAAAAATACAAGAAGATATTGTAAAAGATAAACTATTTAACTACGAGTTAAATCTAAAATTTAAGGTTAATATGGTGAAATTAATTTGTACAAACGTATTGGTTGAGAGGATTGAGACCCATACCCACATTAGCCTCGAACTAAATCCATTTGGAGCCATTATAAATTAATAATTATTTTATAATAAAACAACATTTCATGATTTTCCAAAAGTGACCCTCGCCTCTCTTATAAAAGGGTACTTCCCCTTCTCTGAAAATAACACCTAAAAAGCTATTTGAATGGTCCATAACTACTCAAATATCTTCCCAACAACCCTAAATTCAACCTAGAGGAATTCATTTGATCATAAATCAAACCTAAGGGTCTCTTTTGATCAAATCAAAAAGGAAGCACCCGAAGAAGAGGTGATAATTTCATCACCTCTTTTAAAGTTCTTTTCTTATTCCACTTCATCTTTCATTGTTGTTCCCATAACAAAATAATAACTCCATAACCTTATAAATATTTTGATGTTATTAAATTTTTGGTACAACCATATTCATTATTCTATCCATCCTATGAATGACAATGTCAACATATGTGCGTACGTACGGCTTACCGTCTCCACATCGTGGTGTAGTCTATTATGCCACAGTTTATTATTTGGATGGGTATAATAGTAATTATAATTGATTTAAATAACAAATATAACATGTTAATTATTCTTTATATGTAATATACCATCCAATTACAAACTATTTCACCACTAATAGAATGATATTTTTGCTCGTGCATACGTACGAATTACCGTCTCCACAACACGATGTGATTTCATTCCCCATTGTTACCATTCAAGAATAATTATTATTTGTTGATTAAAAATAATTTTTAAGAACTTAATATCATTGTGGATATGAATCAAATTAATCCTATCCATAACAATCATGGCTTACATAACAAAACATATAAAAGAAAATAATCAGTCCACACCTGAAACAATGATACTACCGAAATATTAAGAACAATGAAATATTAATAGATCTTAAATGATATCATATTTTGGTATGTGGTTCTTGTATAATTTAATAACAATGATTTAATTATTATAAAAGAGGTTAACCTAACATCTAATAATTAAAATTAAAATGTAATGGTTAATTTATCAATCTCTTTATTATCTGAGGTTGTTTATATGTAATCATCTATTAGGAATACTTTATCATCCCCATTCACGTTTCTTAAAAATTTATTTCAAAACATTTTTACTATTTTATAGAACATGGGTAAAAGTCATTTATACCCTTTTTCCTTTTTATAAAATGTTTTTAAAGTAATAACTCCTTTTTTCCAAACAAGGTACTTTATGACCTTTTCGACAAGTTAAGGTAAGAATGCTTTTTTAAAATTATACGGTGGGTGCAACTATTTTTCACTATAATAATACTTTTGAGGATTACATTACAAGATTACAAGAATATTTTCGGAATAAAATTTTTCTTTACTTTTATATGATTTCAATTTAGAAATAGATATTTTACTCAAATAGTTTTGGAATTATTTCATCTATGTCAACATCCTTTGTCGGATTTTACGCGTATTTGAAGTAGATTTGTTATAATAAAATTTTCAATATTTTATTAATGGTTTTGTGATTTGTTTGACTATGGATGTGATATTTTTATACAATTCATGGTTTATAGTTAAAGTATTAACATTTTGTATGCTAGTTTTCATATGGATTTTTAGGTTATGTTTCAATATTTTTATGTGAGGAATCCATTGGACTTAGTAAGGGACGGGTTGAGCCTGCTATAGCTCCTCGATGCATTGGTAGGTCTCACAAGACAAACTAGTTTCTTTGAATATGTCCTTAAGAAAATCACTATTTGTAGTATTGGAATGAGGCCTTGACTATGTGGTTATGATGTTTGGCATTATGCATTTCATCATTATGAAATTAACTATTGATATTAAATTTGATTATTCAACTAGTAGAATATCAATGTGAATAAGTAAATGGAATTATTTGATTTATCATTGCTATGTTATGATGAATTTTATGTTTAAAAGGCTTGCGTTTTAGTCTTATAAATTTACTTAATTTTTTTTGGTATTTCATGATATTTTCGAATATATTGATATCCTTACTAAGCATAAGAGCTCACACCTTTCTTATGTTTTATTTTCCCTAGGATGTGAGGAAGTATATTATGATTAACCTGTAGTGATAGTCCAAAAGATATGAGTGTGTTCAAAGGTAACACAATGTTATTTTTCTTTATTTCATGACATAATGTAAAACTTATGTATTTATCTAGTACATCCATGGCTACTAAACTAATTTGTCTTTCGAGACATGATATCTTCTTATCATACTAATGTTATGTAATAATGCACCAGCTCTGGGTAACTAGGGTCAGGGCATTATAGAAATGTTATAGAAATTGTACCTATCAGTGTATCATGATAGATGTATTGGTTTGGGTATATTTTTCATATAATATTAATTCAACCTAAATTGCAATACTGAAAACACATGAGACCGATTAGAATTATAATACTGATGAAAATAATTAATCTTGTGCTGATAATCTAGTACTGATAGGATAATTCAATACATATAATCTAGTACCGATAGAATAATCCAATAATAATAATATAGTACTGATGGGATAATAAAATACCGATAAACTATTCTAGTACCAATAATATGAAATAGATGACCATGAAACAAAAAAAATGTAAAAATATTTACATGAAACTGAAAGAAGTGAGAAAATCTTAAAATGTGAAACCGACAAAAGTGTAAAATCGATAAAAGTATGTAAAACCAATAAAATTAAAACTAATAAACAAAAAACTAGTAAAGGTAATATTGATAAAGGTAAAAATGATAAAAGGTAAAACTGATAATGCTTAAACTGTTTAAATTATGTATACTCCCACTTTGAAAAGGATTAACTTAATGTTAGGATATGGTTTAAACAAGAAATAGATGTGAATGATTACTATAAAGTGATCATTCCTTGTTTTTGTTTAATATATTCAAATTAATGATAATATAATGGTATTGTGAAAATATCAGCCCTTGTTATTACATACTGATGAATTATAAAATTATATCCCATTTTTGTGTGTGATCTCTAAGAATGTGATGACTAATACCTATGTAAATTTCACGTGAGTGATGTGCAGGGTTTTTACTAATAGAAATGGAACAAGTATTATCACATGGTATCTATGTTTTATAGAAACTCATGCAATAGTCAGTGGGTGTGTGTTGCATCTACAACACCTGAGCACAACAACATATAGCTGCTACATATTCAGCTTCAGGAGTGGAAAATTCAATTGGATATTATTTTTTTCATGGACAAGAAACTAATGAATCTACTAAGAAATGTCATATTCCGGATTTACTTTTCTTATCCATTTTACATCCACCAAATTCAGAATCTTAAAAGCTTTTCAAAACGAAATTATTTCAATAAGAATATAATAGCCTAAAACAATTGAAACCTTTAATTAATGAAAATTTATTTTAGTTGATTTTAAATGATATTCATTTAGATTAGATTGATATATTGAACAAAATCAAACATAAAACATTATGTCTGGATAAATATCTGTTATGTATTACAATCTTCCTATCATACCTCTAAAAATGATTAATCTACCAGTTTCCCATCTTCATCAAGATCAAGTGTTTTTGAGGTACCGATTTGAGTTCTTATACATTTAGTGTTATCATATCGATATATTTTACATAAATATTTGATATACTTATGTTGGGGTATCTAGGTTCCTTTTGGTTTTTGGGAAATTTGAAAACCTAAAAATAATGTTAACTCACACATCATACTCATTTCATACTTAGTTTTCAAAAGATTCTCAAATGAATCTGTTAGGGATTGCTGAGATAATCCAAATATAATTTCATCAACACAGATTTGAATAATCAATATGTTTTTTTATAAAAATAGTTGGATATGAAGTACATTTTTTATAATTATTTTGTAATAGAAATCATTTAAGTCTATTATACCATGCTCTATGGACTTGTTTAAGGCCATATAAAGCATTGGTATGCTTAAAAATGATCTGGATTTTTTGAATCTACAAGACCATGAGGTTGTTCTACAAAAAATTCTTCTTGTAAACAACCATTAAGAAAAGAACATTTTACATCCATTTGAAAAATTTTGTAGTTAATGAATGCTGCAAAGGATAATAGAATTCAAATAGATTCAAGTCTAGCTACCAGATCATAGGTTTCTTCATAGTCTATTCACTCATGATGATTATAGACTTTAGAAAAAGGTCTTTCTTTATTTCATACAATGACTCCATTTTCATCACATTTTTTTTTCTGAAAAAAACCATTTTACCCCAATTACATTTGTTTCATTATGACATTCAACCAAGGTTTGTACTTGATTCTATTAAAATTCATTTATCTCATCTTGTATTACTTTAATCAAATCTTTACCATCTAAGACCTCATACGATGTTTTATGTTCAAATTGAGATTGTGAAGAAAGATGTTCTACTTCATTTCTCAAGGAATTTCTAGTCCTTATATGTTTATTAATATAACCAATGATATTATAACTAGGACGATTCCTAAGAGACAATTTACTTGGGTTTTGTAAAACATGTTCATCAACATAAGATAAAAGGTATTCTGGGGTATATTATTCATGAACATTTTCATTAGTATTTCACTTTTCAAAAGATTTTTCCATAAAGGGTTGATAATCAGTTTATGAAAACACATCTATTGATGTAAAAAGGGTTTGTTTAAAAACAAAATGATTAGTTTCATCAAATTTAACGTGCACTGTTTCCTCAACAGTACAAGTGTAATTTTTAAAGACTCTATAAGCCTTATATGTATTGGAATAAACTATAATGATTACTTTATTGGATTTGTGTGCGAATTTATATAGATTATCTTTAGAATTAAATATGAATAGATTGCATTAAAATGCTATTAAGTAAGAAACCTTAGGTTTTCGGCCTATCCACAATTCATAAGGTGTTTTATTAAGAAAAGTTTTAGTTAAAAATCAATTTATAGTTTAACATTCTATACTAACAGCTTCATCCCAAAAATTCATAGCAATTGAGTATTCACTCAATATGGTTCTTGTCATTTCCTGAAAAATATGGTTTATTCTTTCAAAAACACCATTTTTAGGGGTTCCAGGAGATGAAAAGTTGTGAGTAATAACTCTCTATCGCGACCCGTCCTTGGGGCCCATGCCATGACTACCCCAAGCCCGCCATCCATAGGCCAGGGGCTGGCGACTAGCACCAAGGAGTAATTCTGGATAAAAAGGGAAGGAATTACCTTTGTAAAGTAAACAAACACCACAGAGAAAAGAAAGAAAAAGTAAATACTAAGTAAAGTTGGGTACAATAGAAAGTGCGGTAAAGTATGTGGGCCAGAATACAAACCCAAACTGAAAGTAATGTATAACTGAAAAAGGGAGTACAACAACTAAAAAGTAAAGCCGTAGTGTCGAGCCATCCGCTGGAAGTACCACCTGAAGGGTGGGTACAAATAGCCTCCACAGCTCCTCGGGGCCAGTCGTCCGCTCCGAGTACGTCCCACCGAGTGGTCCACCTCCGGGTACCGACCTGCTCCTCGTGCCTCAACCACGATTAGCGTTGTCCATCGTCTGCAACCAACACAACGTAGTGCGGGCATAGACCGTGCAGGGGTGAGTATAAGCTACTCAGTAGGGACCCCGAGACCCACTAAGGTCTCCCAGAACCCAAAAAGGAAAGATACAATCATGATGTAACATCCGAAACTACTTAGGTATATGCCCATACATATACCTAAGTCATCAATTCTCGTTCGGCTCCGACATCCGAGCATAAGTACAACCCAGTCCACACAGGAAATCACAACCCGATCTACATAGGAAATCATAACGCAATCCACACAGCATATCAAGTCAATCTTATCGAAGATAAGGATTGAAATTCAAGATTCAGCTCACACATGTATACTTCTTCATAAGACGATAGAGATGATAAGATATAGCCACTGATTCATCTAAGCCGTCGGACCCACACATGATCGATAGGTACTAACCCCCTCAATGACCCACAAAATATCGATAGGTAACTAACCCCTGCAATGACCCACAAAGGATCGATAGGTAACTAACCCCCACAATGACCCACACAAGATCAGACCCACACAAGATCAGACCCACACAAGATCTGTAGGCGCTGGCCCACACAAGACCGCTGAGCGCTGACCCACATAGGATCTGACCCACACATGATCGGTAGCACTGATACACATAGGATCGCTGAGTTCTGTAGTCGTCACCGTCGAATCCACGGAGGATTTCTGTACAGTCGTCATCGTCGTCGCAGTCGCAGCCAGCTCTAGGGTTCCCGCACACAGCAAGCTTGTTCGGGAGGGTCTTCTCCACGAGCCGAGGGACTGAAACAAAAACTAACATATAGTCCGGATATTAGGTATCCAAATGTTCTGTATCTTTAATAAGAACTCAATGACATAGACTGCGCGTCAATCGGACGCCCGGTCTGAGAGTTGTTGGCTTTTTCGTCCCAGGGGCCCTGTTGGTTTTTAACTCAAAACCAACCCGACCGTACTACAACTGCATCCAAACCTCAATTGGAGTAAGCCAAAAGGTCCATCTCACTAAGAGTAATCCATCAAATTTGACGGCACATCAATCGGACATCCGGAGCTCAAGTTATAAGTGTTTCCGCTCCGAGGGCCCGATTGGTTTTGTGTACGAATCAACTCATCCAAACCCAAAGTTCTCTGAAACCTTTAGTGTAATATACCAAAACTACCGTCTCGATCCATGGATCGCATCGCAACTGACGGTGAGTCGATCAGAGGTCTGCAGACAATGTTCTGGGAAAAAGACCGTGAGAGGTCCGGTATTAGGGGGTTCCGGCCCGATGCGACCCGGCCCGGTACCCCCTGGGTCGGCCCAACCCGGGTCCTGGTCTGGCCCATTATGGAGCGGCCCGACCTGGTGGGTGTGGCCTGGCCCGGCCGGTGCGGCCCGGCCCTGCCTGGGTGTGGCCAGGCCTAGGCGCGGCCCGGCCTGGCGGCCCAGTTCGGCCAGGCTAGAGCGGCCAGGTGGCTCGGCCGTAACGGCCAAGCGATGAGGGGGGGGGGGGCTGCCCCCCACGTTCTGAAACTGCGGCCCCCATGAGGGGGGCATATCCTGCTGTCCAGCCAGGGGTTACGACCCCCGACGCTTCTCGGAAGCCGACCGGCCCGGCTGGCCGGCAGTGCTGCTGTCGCGGGACCCCACGGTCCCGTCCTCCTGCTCCGGCGCCGGTGGCCAGAAACCGGCCGCCGCTCCCTGCTCTGTTGCGGCCTTGGTCCGTCCGGCGCGGTGCGACGGCGCCGCGCCCCTCTTCCGTGGCATTGCTCCGGCCGCAGTGCCTTTGTGGTTCTCCGGTGCGGCGCGACGGCGCCGTGGTTTAGTTCGTCTTCAACAGCGCGGTTCGACGGCGCCGTTCTTCTCCGCCCTTCCTTTAATATTTCTTGCTCGGTGCTTCGGCACCGCGCCGCCTGACACGTGCCACAACAAAATCAAACCAAAAAGGGGGAGGAGGGTCGTCCGTGTTGGTGTGGTCCGACCTCCTCCTGTTATTGCGATATCAGGTGGCTCAAATTGACAAGAAGAATGGCGACGAAATTAATCACGAACAATCAATTAAAATAAACCCCTACCTCCTGCGTAGTTGAATGAAGACTTGTCGCGGGATTGCACGTCGCCGAAGGAGGAGTCGTGGAAGGAGGCGGATTGTCTTGTCGTGGAGGAACGGTGTCTCCCTTCCTTTGACGCAGAAAGAAAGAACGAGGTAATGCGTGTTGGGTCGTCGATCTCCGAGGAAGGTGTCTCTCACCGTCTTCCGTCGTCGGAGGTCGGCGTTCTTTGCGTTCTTCATCAAGGAGTAAGAACTTCAAGACTTCAAGAAAATTCTTTCAAGCCTCTCAAAACCTAAAAACTCTAATAAAATAAGAGTTTGTCTTATTTTATTTCTCAGGCCATGAATTTTGAAATTCAAAAACGAAACAATCAATTAAATGAATTAATTGCCACGTTTAAACTACCCAAATTAATAGAGGTGTTTCATAAAAAGTAAAACGCAAGGGTTGACTTCCACTTAATAGGGGTACGGTTGCGTTACCCAAGTCAAGGAGGGGGGTGAAGAAAAGAAACGGTGGGGCTCGTATGGGACCCACCTCACAAATATCCTGCCTAGTGGGTAGGATATTGTGGGTCCCACTCCAATTACTTATCTTAGGATAATTAACTTGAAGTAAAATAAAAATTGGTCGCACCATTTTTATTTTATTCCTTTACTTAACCCAAAAATTTAGAAACCACACCCTAGAAAACCCAACTCCGGAAAAGGTGTTTCTAAGAAATTATCAGTGTTGCGCTTCCATAAGTGCCCTCGGAATTCGATTCCGAGCACCGGTTCAAAAGTTAGAAAAACCCATTCGTTCGTTCACTGAACTTACCCGAGCTAATCTACAGAAAAGGATTCCATACACACTGGGCCTTGGAATCAGGTGCCGTCAGAATCAGCATTCTTGTATAAACCCAAAGAAAATTAAGCAAAAAATTTCACTTGAATTTTACGGGTATTTACATTACTCCCACCTTAGTGCTTTACGTCCCCATAAAAATACATCATATACTAGGGGAACAAATGTGGGTACTGAGAATGCATCTGAGCCTCCCGCTCCCAAGTGCTCTCTTGGAGGTTCTCGTGCTTCCATTTGATGCGCACCAGAGGAATCAACTATCCACGTAGGACCCGCTCCTGTTGATCCTAAATCTCCACCGGGACCTCCGAAAAAGTCGCCCTATCATCAATTTCTAGCTCCTAATGGTCAATGATATGTGTCGGGTCATGCACATTTCTCCTCAGCTGAGATATGTGGAAGATATCGTGAACCCGGTGCAACTGAGGCAGTAGAGCCAGGCGATAAGCCACCTCGCCAATCCTACTGAGGACCTGGAATGGTCCGATGAAGCATGGAGACAACTTGTCGCCTCGTTCAAATCTCTCTAATCCCCGTCGAGGTGAGACCCAAAAGAAGACGTGGTTGCCATCCTCGAACTACAGTGGCCTTCGCCTCCTGTCAGCATTACACTTTTGCCGGTTCTGAGCTGTCCTCATCTGCTCCTGGATGACCTGGACCTTCTCTGTCAAAGTCTGGACCATCTCCGGTCCCACAAGTGCTGACTCCCCAGGGTCTGTCTAGCAGAGAGGAGATCTGCAAGTTCGGACATACAATGCGTCATATGGTGCCATCTCGAGGGTGGAGTGGTAGCTGTTGTTGTATGCGAACTCCACCAAGGGTAGGTGGTCCTCCCAGCTGCAACCAAAGTCGAGGAAACATGCGCGGAGCATGTCCTCGAGAGTCTTAATGGTCCTCTCCGTCTGACCATCTGTCTGAGGGTGAATGGTGGTACTCAGACGTAGCTGTGTCCCGAATGCCTCCTGCAACCCATTCCAAAGCCGGGAAGTAAAGCGAGCATCTCGATCGGAGATGATAGATTACGGCACACCATGAAGCCGTACAATCTCTTGAACATAGAGGCATCCCAATCTCTCCACTGAGCCCTGCTCTCTGATGGGTAAGAAGTGATCCGACTTGGTGAGTCAGTGGACAATCACCCAAATGGAGTCGTGACCTTTGGAAGTGCGTGGAAGTCCAGTCACGAAGTCCATAGATATGTCGTCCCACTTCCACTCCGGGACCTCCAAGGGATGCACCAAGCTTGCTGGTACCTGGTGCTCTGTCTTCACCTGCTGGCAGGTGAGGCAACGAGAAATGAACTCTGCCATAGCCTTCTTCATGCCCGGCCACCAGTGCTGTCGTCTGAGATCCTGGTACATCTTTGCCACTCCAAGATGTACCGCCAAAGGGGAAGTGTGAAACTCTCTCAGCACCTCCTCCCGTAAAGCAACTGGTGACAAGGTACGTCCTCTGAAAAGGACGTCATGCTCTCCTCCTAAAGAGAAACCATCAGGTTCCTGTCCTGAGGATATCTGCGCACGTCGCGTCTCATAGTCGGCGTCCCCACGTTGTGCCTCTCTGACCCGCTGCAGTAGTGGAGGAGTGACTGTGAGTGACTGAAGAAAGGCTGCTCCATCTCTATCCTCGAAGGATATCTTCAAAGCGGCTAGCTGCTCTGTCACCTCCCCAAGTAGTTGAATGCCCATCCTCCTGCTGAGAGCATCAACTACCACGTTCCCCTTTCCAGGAGTATATACTATCTCAATGTCATATTCCTGGATGAACTCGATCCATCGCCGATGTCTCAGGTTTAGGTCCTTCTGCGAGAAGATGTACCTGAGACTCTGGTGGTCAGAGTAGACTGTAAAGCGCTCTCCAATCAGATAGTGTCGCAACGTCTTCAGAGTGAAGACCACTGCTGCTAACTCCAGGTCATGGGTAGCGTAGTTATTCTCATGATGCCTCAATTGAAGTGATCCATAGGCAGTCACGGCCCGCTCCTGCATCAGGACACATCTGAGTCCAGTCCCTGATGCATCGTAGTAAACTACGTACCCAACTCCCTCCTCCGGTAGCCTCAAGATAGGCGTGCTGGTCAATCTCTATCTCAGCTCCTGGAAGCGCCGCTAACATCCGTCTGACCACACAAAGGGTTTCCCATTCTTTGTCAAAGCCGAGAGTGGTGCCTCAACTCTGGAAAAGTCTAGCACAAATCTTCGGTAGTATCCAGCTAGCCCCAAGAAACTCCTCACCTCCGTCACTCTCCTGGGTGGCTCCCAAGCTAGCACTGCCTTGATCTTCGTAGGATCCACCGCAACTCCTGCCTCAGAGATGACATGTCCCAAGAAGTGGACATCATGTATCCAGAAGTGACACTTCGAGAGCCTTCCATAAAGCTTGTGCTCTCATAGTGTGTCTAGTACAACCCGTAAGTGGTAGGCCTGCTCCTCCTCAGTGGTCGAGTATATCAAATTGTCTTCAATGAAGACCATGACAAATCGATCAAGGTATGGCTGAAATATCCTGTTCATGAGGCCGTTGAACACTTCTGGAGAATTGGTCATGCCGAAAGGCATAACCAAGAACTCATAGTGGCCATACCGACATTTGAAGGTCGTCTTCTGCACGTCCTCGTCCCGAACTCTGAGCTGATGATAGCCTAGCCTGAGGTCTATCTTCGAGAACCACTGTACTCCCTTGAGCTGATCGAAAAGGACATCAATCCTCAGTAGTGGATACTGTTTCCTCACCGTCACCTGGTTCAGGCGATGATAGTCAACACAAAGTCGCAAGCTCCCATCCGCCATCTTGGCGAACAATATCGAGGAAGCCCAGGGTGAAACACTGGGTCAGATGAATCTCTTTCCCTACAAGTCCTCCAACAGTACCCATAGCTCTCGTAGCTCAGCGGGGGCCATCCGATATGCTGGGGTGGATATCGGGGCTGTCTCGGGGTACATATCAATATAAAATTCTACCTCTCTGGGAGGAGGTAGTCCAGGAACATCGTCGGGGAAAACATCCACATACTGATCCACCACTACAGGAAAACCAGGACTCTGCACGTCAACTGCTCCTAGGATGAGGCTAGCCAACTGATGAGTGATGGGTTGTCTTCTCCTCTACGAGAGTCCATCATGTGCTGCGAAGGCTCCCTTCTCGTCGGTGAAGGTGAACCTACTCCCGTCGGTTCATACACACTGCACATTTAGCCAAATACAGTCAATCTGAGCATGGACTGTAGATAACCAATCCATGCCAAAGATGACGTCCTAAGGCCTCGACGCCGCTACAAGAAGATCCCAGCCGAAGCTCTCGCCTCCTAGAGTAAGCTCACACTGCCGTCACTAGTGTGTAATTGTCGAGTCTGCTCCCGTAGGAGTCTCTAGCCGTAAGGATTGAGCCAACGGCTCTGTCGGAATCTCCGAGCTCCGAACAAGGGCAGCGGCAATGAAAGAAAGACTCACTCCTCTATCTATAAGAACTGTAGCAAGGGTAGAATAGACACAGATAGTAACTCGAATCATCTTGGGCGCGCCGTGGTCGTAGGCCTGCACTGCCTGAAGTTGTGTCTGTCTCTGCCCGCCAGCTCCCTATGGTCGGGGCGGGCCTCCTAGTGGTGGCGGTGGTAGAGCCTCAAAGCGTCGACCACCACCTACTTCTCGGACAGCTCCTCTGCCTCGTCCACCTGCTCCCTGCGGACCACTACAGTCGACCCTCTACCTCTGCCTGGGTGGTCCCGCAACCGTCTATTGCTCCTCGGCATGGTGGGTTGGGCAGTCACGAGCCAGGTGGCCCTGCCCGCCGCATGCGTAGCACTGTCTGCCTCTCGAAAGACTGGCTCTGCGCTGTGTTCCCCGCACCACTGAGCTAGTGTCCTAAGGTTGTCCGCCTGAGGGTCTGGTCTACCGGGACCCATGTATCATCCTTCGACTACCAGATATAGAAGAATCTACTACATACAGCCTTGCGGTAGGTCTCGCCGCTGGTGTAGACTCAGCAAGAAATATCTCGATGAGAAGGGCCCGTTCCAGTACCCCTGCCTGTGTCGGAATGCTGAGGGAGATCAGTGATGCCCTGATCTCATGCCTCAATCCCTGCTTAATGGTCCAGGCCCAGATGAATGGGTCTCGTACCATGTCCGTCGAATAGCGCGAGAGATCGGTAAATCTCGCCGAGTACTGGGAAACCGTCAAGATACCCTGCCGCAGCTGTAGAAGCTCCTGGATGCGCACCGCACGGAGGGTGGTTGGGAAGAACTCCGAGCGAAAGAGGCTCTCAAAATCCATCCAGAGGAGATATTCCTCGTCGTGCACCTGGGGCATCAAGCTCCACCATCTGCCAGTTGCCGCGTGCAGGAGGCTCGCTGCGAGGATCACCATGAGATCAGGTGGTGTCCTCAATAACCTGAAAACTCATAAAACAGCCTCCAGCCAATCCTCGGCTGCCTGAGGGTCTGTCTCCCCACGAAACCTAGGCGGTCACTGATGCTGAAACTCGTGCAGTGCACTAAGGCATCGTGCATCATCAGTGGCTGGGGCTGGTAGCATCGGTGGCTCGGAGGGTAGAGGTACCGTTGGTGCCTCTGCTGTCAAAGGGCCCTGTACCAAGGCCTCGTTGCTCGGTGGGATGTCGTCCCGCACAACGCTCGGAACCCTAGCTGGATGCCGTCGTGGGGCCATCCTGAAAAGAAACAGGTGAACCACGGTCAGAACAGTATACCAGGTGAGCTGAAACAATGTAATCACAAAGAAAACTTGTAACACACATGCAATTAATGTTTTCGTGCATTATGTCGGAAATCAGAAGTCGGGGTCCTGGTGTACGGATACGTCGGCCGTCGCACCAACACTGGACTCCCTGGACTAATAACCACACCTAATACCCTTAACACTATTTCTTCACATAGAAGAAATATCAGAGTCCAATGTTATGCGGTAGAACCGAAATCCTCTGATACCAATTTGTCATGACCCATCCTCGGGGACCATTCCGTGACTACCCGAAGCCCGCCTTCCATAGGCCAGGGGCTGGCGACTAGCACCAAGGCGTAATTCCCGATAAAAAGGGATGGCATTCCCTTTGTAAAGTAATCAAACACCATAGAGAAAGTAATCAAAAGTAAATAATAAGTAAAGCTGGGAAAAATAGAAAGTGCGGTAAAGTATGTGGGCCAAAATACAAACCCAAACTGAAAATAAAGTACAATTGAAAAAGGGAGTACAACAACTGAAAAGTAAAGCCGCAACATCGAGTTGTCTACTGGAAGTCCCACCTGAAGGGTGGGAATAGATAGCCTCCACAGCTCCTCGTGTACAACTTTCCTCTCTAAGTACGCCCCACCCAGTGGTCCACCTCCAGGTACCGACCTGCTCCTCGTGCCTCAAACACGATCAGCGCTGTTCGTCGTCTGCAACCAACACAATGTAGTACGGGCATAGCCCGTGCAGGGGTGAGTATAAGCTACACAGTAGGGACCCCGAGACCCCCAAAGGTCTCCCAGAATCCACAAAGGATAATCCACAAAGAAAAGATACAATCACGAAGTAACATCCGACACTACATAGGTATATGCCCATACATATACCTAAGTCATCAATTCTCGTTCGGATCCAACATCCGAGCTCAAGTACAACCTAGTCCACACAGGAAATCACAACCCAATCCACACGGGAAAGAATAACGTAATCCACATAGGATATCAAGTCAATCTTATCGAATATATGGATGGAAAGTCAAGATTCATCTCACACAGGTATACTTCTTCGTAAGATGATAGAGATGATCATATGTAGCCACTGATTCATCTAATCCGTCAGACCCACACAGGATCGATAGGTACTAACCCCCGCAATGAACCACAAAGGATCGATTGGTAACTAACCCCCGCAATGACCCAAAAAGTATCGATGGGTAACTAACCCCCACAGTGACCCACAATGTATCGATAGATAACTAACCCCCGCAATGACCCACACAAGATCGGACCCACACAGGACCTGTAGGCGCTGGCCCACACAGGACCGCTGAGTGATGAACCACACAGGATCTGACCCACACAGGATCGGTAGCACTGATCCACGTAGGATCGCTGAGTGTTGTAGTCGCCACCGTCGAATCCACAGAGGATTTCTGTACAGTCGTCATCATCGTCACAGTCGCAGCCAGCTCTAGGGTTCCTGCACACATCATGCTCATTCGAGAGGGTCCGCTCCACGAGACAATGGGATGATACAACAACTGACACATAGTCTGGATTTGATGTATCTAAAAGTTCCATATCTTCAACAGGAACTCAATGACACAGACGGCGCGTCAATCGGACACCCAGTCTGAAAGTTATTTGCTTTTTCGTCCCAGGGGCCTGGTTGGTTTTTAAGAAAAAACCTACCCAACTGTAATCCAACTGCGTCCAAACTGTGAGCGGAGTAAGCCAAAAGGTCCATCTCACTAAGAGGAATCCATAAAAGTCTACGGCACGTCAATCGGATGTCCGGAGCTCAAGTTATAAGTGTTTCCGCTCCGAGGGCCTGGTTGGTTTCGTGTACGAACCAACCCGGCTGAATCGAAAGTTCTCCGAAACATTGACTGTAATATACTGAAACGACCGTCTCGATCAAAGGATCGCATTGCATCTGACGGTGCATTGATCAGAGGTCTGCAGCCCATGTTATGGGCAAATGACCGTGAGAGGTCTTGTATTAGGGGGTTCGGGCCCGGTTCGACACGGCCCGGTACACCCAGGGTCGGCCCGAACCGGGTCGACCCGACCCGGGTCCGGCCCATTAGGGCGCGTCCCGGCCCGGTGGGTGTGGCCTGGCTCGGCCCAGCCTGGGCATAGCTCGGCCCGGCCTAGGCGTGACACGGCCTGGCCCGCTCGGTCAGGCGGCTCGGCCGTAACGGCCGAGCGATGTTGGGGGGGGGGGGGGGGGGCGCTGCCCACCGCGTTTTGAAACCACGACCCCCATGAGGGGGGCCGCTCCTGCTGGCCAGCCGGGGGTTACGACCCCCGGTGCTTCTCGGAAGCCGGCCGGCCCGGCTGGCCGGCCATGCTGCTACTGCGAGACCCCACGGTCCGGCCCTCCTGCTCCAGCACTGGCGGCCAGAAACCGGTCACCGCTCCCTGCTCCGCCGCGGCCTATGGTCGCGGCCTTGGTCCGTCCGGCGGGGTGTGACGGCACAGCGCCCCTCCTCCATGGCTCTGCTCCGACCGCAGTGCCTTTATGGTTCTCCGGCGCGGCGCGACGGTGCCGCAGTTTAGTTCATCTTCAACGGAGCGGCGCGACTGCGCCGCGCTTCTCCACCCTTCCTTTAATATTTCACGCGCGGTGCTTCGGCACCGTGCCACCTTACACGTGACACAACAAAATCAAACCAACAAGGGGGAGGAGGGTCGGCCGTGTTCGTGTGGTCTGACCTCCTCCCGTTATTGCGATATCAGGCAGCTCAAATTTAATAGAAGAATGGTGATGAAAGTAATCACGAACAAACAATTAAAATAAACCCCTACCTCATGCGTAGTTGATAGAAGGCTTGTCGTGGGATTGCACGTCGCGGAAGGAGGCGTCGCGGAAGGAGGAGGATCGTCGCGTCGCAGAGGAACGGTGTCTCCCTTCCTTTGATGTGGAAAGAAAGAATGAGGTGATGTGTGTCGGGTCGTCGATCTCTGAGGAAGGCGTCTCTCACCGTCGTCCGTCGTCAGAGGTCGGCGTTCTTCGCGTTCTTCGTCGAGGAGGAAGAACTTCAAGAATTCAAGAAAATTCTCCCAATCCTCTCATAACCCAACAAATCTAATGAAATAAGAGTTTGTCTTATTTTATTTCTCAAGCCATGCGTTTTGAAATTCAAAAACAAAACAATCAATTAAATGAATTAATTTCCACGTTTAAACCGCCCAAATTAATAGAGGCGTTTCATAAACAGAAAAACGCAAGGTTTGACTTCCACTTAATAGGGGTGCGGGTGCATTACCATAATTAAGGGGGGGGGTTGAAGAAAAGAAACGGTGGGGCTCTTGTGGGCCCCACCTCAAAAATATCCTGCCTAGTGGGTAGGATATTGTGGGCCCCACTCCAATTAATTTGCTTAGGTTAAACAACTTCATGTAAAATAAAAATTGGTCGCACCATTTTTATTTTATTCCTTTTCTTAACCCAAAAATTTAAAAACCACACCCGAGAAAACGCAACTCCTGAAAAGGTGTTTCTAAGCAATTATCGGCGCTACGATCACATCGGTGCCCTCAGAATTAGATTCCGAGCACCGGTTCAAAAGTTAGAAAAACCCGCTCATTCGTTCACTGAACGTACCCGAGCTAAACTTCAGAAAATGATTCCGGTCATACTGGGCCTCTGAATCAGGTGCCGTCAGAAACCGTGTTCTAGTATAAACCCAAAGGAAATTAAGTAAAAAATTTCCCTTGAATTTTACGGGTCATTACATTTTCTTACTAAAAAAATTTCAAAATCCGAATTTTGAAATTCTCCACTATGATCACTTTGAATAGTAATCAGTGGTAGGTTTTTCTCATTTTTAACATGGGTCAAAAAATATTTTAAATAGAGAAAGGATTTAGATTTATTTTCTAGAAAATAGACCCGTGTAAATCTATTATAGTTATCAACTAAAAAAATACATAGTATTTTTTTCCAATACTTCCCATTTTTGTGGGACCAAAAAAATCCACGTGCACTGACTATAAGGAATTAAAATTTGAAACTTTTTTAATTGATTTACTTATAGTTATATGTTTTTTTCTATATTTATAAGGGTCTAAAACTTTTGAAGAATCAATTCTATGATCAGGTAGATCCATAAATAGACTTTTCATTAAGAGTTTACAATAGTTCATGTGGTTACAGTGTCCTTACTTTATATGCCATAATCAAGATTGGTCTTCCCTAACGCGTTAGCAGGGCAAGACTTGGATCCTAAGGTCTTTTATGTTAACTGTGTATAAATTCTAATGCCTATGGGAAGAAAGAATTAATTTTTCCTTAAAAGTGTGAACTAAACATTTAAAATTTCTAAATTTGAAAATGTAAAAATAATCACATAATTGAATTATGCTTATAGTTTTGTGCTTAATACTGTTGACGCTCCTTTCCGTCACAGAGTCTAACGACTGAAAAAAAGGAAATACCTTAGTCCAAAGTGATTCATCCTTTTAAGAAACATCAAAAATCGACAAAGGTATAAACAAGGAGAACATTGCCCAAAGGTCGCGCATGTTCCCTCATGGTCGCGCAAGTACACTTGCGCGCCACCTAGTGGTCGTGCAAGTACTTGCGCGCTGACTAGTGGTCGTGCAAGTCTACTTGCGCGACGCCTTCTGGTCGTGCAAGTGACTTGCGCGACCTAAGTGATAACTGCCCGGTAACCGCCTGGGGTCTTCTGCTGCCTATAAATAGACCCTGTGGACCCCCCATTCGGGAGGATTTTTTTCCAGAAACTCAGATTGAAGCTCCCGATGCCCGAGTCTCTTCTCAAAGCTTCTGGAACACTTCTAAGGTAATTTCTTACCTAGAACGGAAGATCTAAAGAGAGGGAGGAAGGCCTAAGTGTTGAAACTCATCAACACTTGCGTGCCTGAATGGCCAGCCCTTAAGGGAACTGGTCACACTTGTGCGCCGCCTTATTCCTTTAATAGAATTTGCGCGTCCCTTATCTGGAAGAACATCAAGAGGATTCTAAAGGGTTTAAAAAAGAGTCGCTCAAGTATTTCAATGCTGGTTGAAAATCGTGCAAGTACACCATGTGTCGCGCAGGTATACTTGCGCGACCAATACTTGCGCGCCCACGCAAGACTTGTGCGCCTTTCAAGACATGCGCGCCCCTACCTTTTTGGGTGCCCATCTTGCCCATTTTACCCCTCTTAAGCCATTTCACCTTACCTATTCAAGGTTCAGTCTTCAAGATACTCTTCAAAGCCATTTATGGCATGATTTCTTGATTTGACTTCCTTATCTGAAAGGAATTCGGTGGAATATCTCTCAAAACCTAGTGATTTATACATCTTTATGTCACCAACGATTGAGAGTTCGTTCATTCAACCTCATCCTTTTAGATGAGAGAATCCTTAACCTGGGTCTCCTTTTCAGGAATAATCCCCAGTTATAAATCCTTTAATCTGGGCATCTTCCTCAGGAGTAAGCCCCAAATTCTTAACATTCCCAAACTTGGGCATCCTTCCCAGGAGTAAGCCCCAAACCTTAATCCCTAACCTGGGTCTCTTTTTCAGGAATAAGACTCAGTCATAATCTTGGGCTTCCTTTTCAGGAGTAAGCCCCAAGTCCCCTAACCTAGGCCTCCTTTTCAGGAATAAGTCCCAGTCATAATTTTGGGCATCCTTCTTAGGAGTAAAACCCAATCATAAGTCCCCTCCTAATTTGGGCATCCTCCTCAGGAGTAAGCCCCAAGATTAGAGTATTCAAATCTCCATGAAGCACATATACCTTTATGGACCCTGTTCATGGATTTTCTCCCTAAAAGTAAATCCTAAACCTTCATCTGTTTGGGCAGTCATACATACATAAGCCCCAAACAATTTCTTATGATTGCATCTTTCATGGCACAATTGTCTAAATTTTTACCAATACCTCTTGTTTCTCACACCAAGCATGACTCACGTGATCTTAGAGTGTAAAAGTAATTATGACATTCTTCTTTGAGCCATCAATCATAAACATCATACTCCATTACTCAAACTATGTGGGTTCTGATTCCTTTTCCAAAACAAAGGATACGTAGGTAGCCCATTTATGGGCTCGATCCCAACTTTGAAATAATCCCTGTCCTTCTGAATGACGATAAACATCAAGTGCCCCACTGAGTGGCTTTAAAACCAGCCTGGTCATCATAATGACCAAGAGACTTTTGTATAAATGTTTTGAAGGATACCATTGACCAAGAATCTCTAAACAGATATAGATGATTCTCTATTGATGAAGAAACTCGAATACATATAAAAGATTCTCTAAATTTATTGCATTTTTAATCATTGATTGTTAAAACTAAAGGAAATCTCCTTTTATACTTGGTAATGTAATAAGGATTCACGAACATAACTTAAATCTATAAAGAGATTCCCAGAGTAGACAATAATTCCCCTCAAAAAGGTGTGATGGGTCCGACCTCCCATCCTCTCGACCAATGAAAATTCCTAAGCCTCATTAGTCCACAAGCTAAAGAGCGCCTTCCTTTGGAAAGTAGGTCCAAACGGATGTGGAATCATTGGATGTTTCCGGGTCTACGAACAATCCCGCTAGCAACCGATCGGAACGTTTGAATCTCCCGTCCATGAGTTCATCCCCGAAATCCGTCCGAAACAAAAATGGTGAACCCGACGTGAATCCTTAACCAAGTTAAAGAGATGTTCTTCATATTTGTTAGGCCCCTTGGGCCAACAAATCAATCATTGACATGTTCTTATCCAAAAGATGTAGTGGCTGGATTCATCTTGATTATGTCTGTTATATGGAATAGGCACTCTTTTCTCAAGATCTTCTGCAAAATGGCTTTCCTTAAATTCACCCCTGTAAATACTGCTGCTGTGAACACCTCTACTGTGAGGTATGCTGCTGTGAAAACCAATGATGCTACTCCTGCTGCAACGTCGTCCGCTCTGAGGATGACATCACCAACTCAGCGTCTTCAACGCTGGGTTTCTAATGCACTGGTTAAGGAGTACCGTTGCAACGGTACTATCCCAACTCTGGAGGCCGCTCGTCAAGCCCTCCAAGTTAACAACTCTACCTTGTCGTCCGGACAACGGCGGCCAGCAATCAAGAAGCAGGCGGTGCTGACTACCGTCTCCAACTGTTTCGGGTCGTTATCCCCGGAACGCAATTTCCATTCATTCCCTTACACCGAGGAAGTGAATGAGCAGGTCCCGCAGGGCCTTAATTAAAAAAGACAGGAGTCCTTCTCGAGGGTTCCCATCAACAATCGACACCAGACTCGTGCGGTAGTGCACCCTCAAAATGATGAGGGTACCGACTCCAGGCATTCAACTCAGGTTCCTCGAACCCGAGCAGGCAAGATGAACCGCCAGGGACGGAATCCGGTTAACAATAGGCAGGTTGTCATCCCTGCCATCTCCGTAGAAGTCCACCAACCTAACTTGGTAGAAAATAACGAGCAGGCACAATCACCTGTCCGTTTTAATTCCGCTGTCCAGCAGACTCGTCTGGCAGCATCACGCCAATCCCGCCAGGAAATTTCGGCGGAGTACTATAGGCATGAACATACACCTGCTTATGCATCATCAGTTAGTCAGCAGGCTCGCCTGACTACATATGATGAAGTCCACCAACCTAACTTGGTGGAGAACAACAAGCAGGCATACACACCTGTCCGTTTTAATTCTGCTGTCCAGCAGACTCGTCTGGCAGCATCACGCCAATCCCGCCAGGCAATTCCAGCGGAGTACTATAGGCAGGAACATACACCTGCTTATGCGTCATCAGTTAGTCAGCAGGCTCGCCTGACTACATATGATGAAGTCCACCAACCTAACTTGGTGGAGAACAACAAGCAGGCATACACACCTGTCCGTTTTAATTCCGTTGTCCAGCAGACTCGTCTGGCAGCATCACGCCAATCCCGCCAGGCAATTCCGGCGGAGTACTATAGGCAGGAACATACACCTACTTTTGCATCATCAGTTAGTCAGCGGGCTCACCTAACTACATATGATGAAGTCCACCAACCTAACTTGGTGGAGAACAACGAGCAGGCATACACACCTATCCGTTTTAATTCCGCTGTCCAGCAGACTCGTCTGGCAGCATCGCGCCAATCCCGCCAGGCAATTCCGGCGCAGTACCATAGGCCGGAACATGCACCTGCTTATACATCACCAGTTAGTCAGCAGGCTCGTCTAACTACATATGATGGATCTCGTCAACCGCGTTTGTCGAAGTGTAATCAGCAGGCACATACACCTGCTAATACTAATCAAGCCTACCAATAGTCTCTCTTGGTAGCGCACGGAGAAGTCAGTTGGAAAGCCCCGACGACAAACAGGAGGAAGACTCAACTCTTTGCCTCCACACTTGAGTACTGTCAGGATTCACTGACAGGAAAAGGAGGACAGGAGAAGGCACATACACCTACTCCAAGCCCGGAATGGACGTATATCCCCGTTCCGGCGGCTAAAGTCACCAAACATATTTTGTCAATGGTGAAAGAGCAGAAGCAAATTCCTGCTCATATTCTGGATGCTCGCCAGGATATCATAACAGCTTCAGCATCATCATAGGCACAGACACATAAATCTATCCCTAGTAGTGGAGTGACACATCAACGATTCACTCCGGAACAGACACACACATCTGTTCCAGTCCAAGAGGGTTATGGGGCATACTCCTCCATATCATACGGACAACCAAGTCAGGCACATACACCTGATTTGAGTGGAGATCGTCATCCTAACCTGACCATATTTTCTGATCAGGCACATACACCTTCTCAGAGTAACCACTTTCGTCAACAAGTGGTTTCTAAAGTGAGTAAGAAGGCATCTAAGAAAAAGATCTTCCCAGCACAGTCAGGAGATCAAAGGCCAATCTTCAACAAGGCCTTGCTCGATGCTGGAGTTCTTGAAGCCCTCAGACATTTATCTGCCGGAATTCAAGATTCTACTCCCTCAGTTCCCAATAACGGGAACATTAATTTTGAAGGTCTTCAACAGACACTTCCTCATGAAGGCTTGCTTCATGAAAGTTCGGTCAATCTTGAAGTTTCTTTTTCAGATGAGTGCCACAAGAACCCTCTGTGTGGTCAGAAGACCAAGGAGCAAGAGATTTCATCTTTTGATGTAACCCATCATGACGATCCTCCTCATTGTGATGAACTTCGCTGCGAAAGTCCTCTCTGCAGTAGTGATTCACGTTGTCTCGAAAATTCTTCATAAGAAAATGTAGTGCCGAGAAAGCCCTCTTATCTTGAGGCACTTGCAAACGTGAAGCCAGTCATGTCTGATGCTTTACTATCGGCAGGTGAATCTCTTTCTCCATTATAGGATAGCCTGGGGTTCAGGTTATTCTCTGAACCATCCCCAGGTCATTCATCTTCCAGCATGAATAGCGGACTCTCTACCAACCTTGTCGAACCTAATGAAGCAACAAGGAAGCACCAGCTCTGGTCCAAACAGGTAGAAGAATCTTCATTTAATGATAAAGAGGAAATGATGAACATGAGGAAAAAACTGACAAAAGGTGAAGTAACATTCATGTTTTGGCCTTTGGATGACTCCCAGTACGACATTCCAAAGATGTTGACGGATGATGGAATCCATGATATTCGTCTCAACATATGGAAGACTCTTTGTCAATTAAAGAAGAAAGTATTATCTTACAGTGATTATGAAAATCATATTAAGATAATATAAGGGTTACAACGCCAGATTGATTTGGCCTCTCTATCAGTCTCTCGGTATCCGAAGGCTGAAAAGCAACAGAGAAACCTTCAACGTTCATGCCTTGGCGCACTAAGAAAATTGCGTCAGTTAATTGCCAATGCTCCATCTGGTGTTCATATCAGAGGATGGGGTGTTCACGGAGAACTACATTTCAAAGTGCTTTCTAGTCATCAAAGCCCGCCGAAAATGGTCTCATGCAATGTTATTGCCCATGGCCGACCACAGTCAATGGGCTTTGTTAATAATCAAAAGCTTTCTCAAGAACAGACTTCAACTAGTTCCTCTCAAAATCATGTATATAGAGAACAAGTTGTTGAATTACTCCTACATCAAGCAGGCGAGAATATTGCGCAAGCCTCTCGTCTGGAGCAAACACGTCATCAAATGAAAGAAGTTTCAGAAATTATCCAACGGTCTGTTGAACCAGGTGATAAAAGTGAATACAGGTTAATGCATCCAGCTAATTTCTGAACTAAGATTCGCAAGATCAAGAGAGATTTTAAGAAGATCTCAGACATAGCATTTCAAGAGACACCCCATCTTGTCAGACTGGGGAATTCTCTAAACCAACCCTCAGAGTCAACAAATGGTATTCGAGGAGTTGAGCGGAAGCAGCAGGAACATCCCCAGTCCACCGGACTGGGGACTTTTTCAAATCCTCAATCCCTCCCTCAGTGAAAGTCAGTATTCTCTCGATTATAGAATAAGCCTCAAGAGGAACGAAGAGCCAAGCTATCAGGAGATTCTCTCCAAGTGACGGTTCTCCAAGAAATTCCTGAGAGATCTTGTCAATGGAATGCCATGTCTCATCATGGACATGGAAGAAGACAATATCACAGAAATGTTCATAGAAAGGATTCCATGCAACATGAATCCATTAATGTCATCAATACCGTTGCTGTTGATTCACCAGATGAGGCTCAATCAGAGGGATCAGACGAAGAGGTTCCTGCTCAAGAAGTTGCGCACACAGACCTAAATGAAGAAGGTGTGCGCACACGTAATCAAAGGCTTACCCGAAATCTGGGTATTCCTTCAAGTAACCCACTTCCCCCTCTCCGAAAATGATCCAATAAGGGGAAAGGAAAGAATCAGGTTACTTCTCATCCTTCCTCTGAAGGAGGTCAATCGCTCTCATTAGAGAAAAGGTTTGCACAACAGGAGGAAGAAATGAAAGAATTAAGAAGGTTGAATGCAGAAATACTTCAGAGTAGTCTTCTTCTTAAGAATGCTGAAGTCCGAAAGACGAAGGAATTTGTTGTAACTACTGAGATGGATCAGGAACATCCTCCTTTATCAGTACACCTTCAGAGGTCTAATCCTACGGGTCAAACGCAACAACGGTTGGCATCACTACCATCAGTTGCAGCACCAACCACCACGTCTGTCCAAGCTCCATTCATTGCACCTACCCAAAACCTAGTTCAACCTGATGTTTCTCAAAAGTTAATAACTACTATTGAGTCATTAACAGCTCGGTTAGAAACTATGGAAGGGAAACGGGCGCAAGTTCAACCTGAAAAGAAAGTTTACCCTGAATGGGTAGATTCAATTTCTCCTCCATCCAGTTTTGGAAACCTTATTTTCCCTACTTTCAATGGATCAGGCGACCCTGAACAACATTTGACTTATTACTTATCTTGTTTTGATCCTATGATGGGAACTCCAGAGCAGCAAGAAGCAGTGAAACTCAGATGCTTCGTGCAAACCTTGCAAGGACCAGCTTTTGTCTTGTATACATGCTTGCAATCCTGGCCAGTCATCGGATGGGAGGATCTTTGTCAAAAATTCCTTCTTCAGTTTATCTCAACTTTGCCAAAAACGACAGTTTTTGATCTTACAAACTGCAAGCAAAGGGAGAATGAAAGAGTCTCTGATTTCATTGCTCGTTGGAAGTGATTAACGTATTCCCTGAGTTTAGCACTCCCTCAGGAGGAATTGTTTCCAATCTGGGTGGCAAATTTGCGTGACGAATTACGCACGCCATTGATCCCTGTGAAATACACAGGAGGGTTTCGAGACCTTACTTCAATCGCTCAACAGATTGAAGATTCTCTTATACAGGCTAAGGTTAAATCTCGTATAATTCCATCAGCTCCAGGAAGGAGAATGGGTAAAGCAGAAACTGCTACAGTTTTGCTTAAACAATCACCTGTACCTATTTCTACTTCAAAACCTTCATCTTCTCGAAGGGATCCACCTCCTGAACGCCAACAAAAAAGGTTGTTTCGTCCAAATGATCAAAGAGATCAACGAAGAAAACAATTTGAGGATTTGAAGAGTAAAACATACTCTTTCCGAAGTGAGCAAGTTCCTGGTTAATTCATTTCAGCTCTGGAAAATAATTTGGTTCAATTACCAGTGCCCAAGAGGCCAAACAAGGAAGGAGATGAAGACCGTCCCAATTATTGTCCCTTTCATAAAATGTTGGGGCATCCCATCCAAGAGTGTTTTGTCTTTAAAGTCCTCCTGCAAAAGATGGTCGACTTGGGACAAGTCAAATTGAAGGGTTCTTCAGCTCATGTAGCGTGTATTACCGCTACAGATCCAGAGGAAGGGGGCGAGTGGCAGGAAGTCAAAAGCAAAACTGCGAAAAAATATGATGATTGGATGGTCAGAAAGACAATCAATTGGACCCATTCCATTTTGCAAACACAATTAAAGAAGCCAATTGTGTCTCTTACAAAAGCTTCAGTAAAGCCTCCATCAAAAGACAAATCCTCAAAAGGGCAGCGTAATTCAAAGAAGAAAGAGGAATCAGGAGAAGATGAGTATGTATCAAAGCCTAAATTGTCTTTGACTCTGGAAGATTTCATGCCATCTACTTCAAAGCCACGGGCACCGCCCCATCAAATGGCACAGCCTGAACAGGCTAGTGAGGCAGAGTCTTTTTCAGACGAAGAGTTAATCTTTGGTTCTGTTTGATCTCAATGGATGGATAACTGATCACGACTCCAACCAATGCCAGATTTCTGAAGATGTATTTTGTATAAACACAAAATATTGTTCCCAGAACCAAAAATGTACAGAAGTTCCATATTTTTTCCAAGATGACATTAAACTATATTTTGTCCGAGATGACATTAAACTATATTTTGTCTGAGATGACATTAATCTATATTTTGTCCGAGATGACATTAAACTATATTATGTCCGAGATGACATTAAACTATATTACGTCCAGCATGACATTAAACTATATGATGTCCTACATGACACTAAACTGTATTTTGTCCTACATGACACTAAACTGTATTATGTCATACATGACACTAAACTGTATTATGTCCTATCTACATGATGTTAAACTGTACAGAAG
The DNA here is from genome assembly GCA_963277665.1 of Viscum album. Lineage (NCBI taxonomy): Eukaryota > Viridiplantae > Streptophyta > Magnoliopsida > Santalales > Viscaceae > Viscum > Viscum album. Next base: position 719,784,948 of record OY728128.1, read on the forward strand.
TTCCTATATTTTGTCCGAGATGACATTAAACTATATTGTGTCCTAGAAACATGACATTAAACTGTGTGGCACTTTCATCGTCCAGCATGACGATAAACTGTAAAAAGTCCCCAGAACTGATATCCTCATATTGGTTCACCTTAGTCCTAGCTACATGACTTTAAACTGTACAACAATGTTCTATCGTCCAACATGATGTTAAACTGTAACAGTTACTTGATTTGTCCTACATGACATTAAACTGTTAAAAAGTTTCCTTTTTTTTGTCCAACGTGACATTAAACTGTAGAAAAGAAGATGTCCCTGCAACATGACACTAAACTGTGCACCACCAGTTCATCCTTGCTATATGACGTTAAACTATACAGTAATGGTCCAGTATGACTTTAAACTGCAACTTCGTCCCACACGACATTAAACTGTGAAAAAGTTCCCTAAACTGTCCAGCATGACCTTAAACTGCATCATCCCTGGTCCATGTATATGACCATAAACTATTTGCAAATCCCATACGTCCAGCAAGACGTTAAACTGTGACGTCCTAACTACATGACGCTAAACTGTATAAAAGTCCCTTACATCCGAAAAGACATTAAACTATATAATCTCAAAGGTCCAGTATGACATTGAACTGCACCATTCACGGTCCATGCATATGACCTTAAACTATTTGCACTTTCGTCCGACATGACGTTAAAATGGTACACTCTTTTGTCCTTACTGCATGACAATAAACTGCACAATCCCCCTTTCGTCCAATATGACGTTAAACTGTATTGTACCCGTCGTCCTAACTACATGACGCTAAACTGTACAGAAAGTCCTTGATATGTCCTACATGACAGTAAACTGTTATTTTGTCCTTGCTACATGACACTAAACTGTGCAGCACCAATAGTCCTAACTGCAAGACTTTAAACTGCATAGTCCCTGAATATGTCCTACATGACTTTAAACTGTGCATCGTTAAGGTTGTTATTACCTCTTGTTTCTCACACCGAGTATGACTCACGTGAGATTAGAGCAAACCTCAACCATAACACTCTCTTTGGGCCCCTAACCATGTGTAAGTCCCAACAACATTTTAATTAGATCATTGTCCCCATGAACAACTTGATCATTAATTCATTCTTTAATTGAACTACACGGACTTTGATCCTTGCCCTCCAGGCTGGGTATGTAGGCAGCCTCCCAAGGTTCAAGCCCAAAAATAATCTCTTCACATCGGTTCACCACCATCTCATATGATGTTTATTTGTGAAACCGCCCCTAGAATCAATATTTTTTTTTACATTGATTCACTTTCGTCCTTGTTATACGACGTTAAACTATACAACACTTTTGTCCAGTACGACAATAAACTACAATATTCTTTTATATCCTCACTTGAGAGAGAACTATTATTGACATTGATTTTTCAATCATGTTTCATTTCAAAAAAACTACGTGCATACATGGTAATGCCTAATTTTTTTAACTCAGGTTAAACCATCATTGCACTAAAGTCCCCTTTCACCCTTCACATGTACGAAACCAAATTTGTACAATGGGAATTTCTAGAACTACGTGGACTTGATTCCCATCCTTATGGGATACGTAGGAACATTCGAGTATCCCTCGAATCCAGTCCCAAGTCTTTTGGGCCAAACCCCAAATTTCACTTTCAGTCCCTTGGCTGAAAAGTCCTCATGAAAACACACACTGTGTATTCATTATTATGGTCCGAATTCTATGACCCTAAACTAAGATCACTCATACTTTCGTCCTGTACGACGTTAAACTGTATTTCAAGAACTACGTATGGCTTGATTCTCATTCTTATGAGATACGTAGTGAAGTCCAAAATTTCAATTCAGGACCCAGCCACAACATGATTATGGTTTTCATTGACCTATGTATATCTATATACATTGGAAAATACCCATATTTATGTGTTATAATCCTAACCTTAAATATTTTCAGATATTCATAACCCTTTTCATGACTTCTAGTCACAAAAATGTCAAACTTCTGAGAATTCTTTTGCTTGACTATGCAGCACGTGCCCATAGGTGGCCTTGCATAAACAGTCCACATAACAGACTTGTCAGCCGAAAGATGCTATTTATTTGACCATGCAGCCAATGCCCTTAGGTGGACCTGTATATTTCAACCCCCTAACGGGGTTTGTTAAATAATAGTATCTTCATTCATGGGAAGAATGCCTCTTTTTTCCTTATTTGTCTTAAACGACAGTATGTAGGGATCCACAAAAATAGACATCCTTAACATATTTTTCCCATATCCTTTTTCATGATCTGAATGTATTCAAGTCTATGGATTATTCTTCTTCCCTACGTTTGGGTCAGACCTTCGTAGGAGTGATATTCATCCAGTTCTTCGATATTCTTGTTCGGAAATATCTTCTCCATATTCAAGTACCTCTTTCCATACAAAAAACTCTATACTTTACAAAATTTGAATCTCCATAAACGTTCACTGGCTTTTAGCACTAGGAAAGTAACTTTTTGAGAGTTCTTTTCACCAGACTATGCAGCACGTGCCCATAGGTGGCCTTGCATAAACAGTCCACATAACAGACTTGTCAGCCGAAAGATGCTATTTATTTAACCATGCAGCTAATGCCATTAGGTGGCCCTGCATATTTCAACCCCCTAAAGGGTTTTGTTAAATAATAGTAACATCATTCTTGGAAACTACTTCTTCTAATGCCTTTTAGCTCTTTTTCATATCATTCCTCAGATTCAAATATTCTTAAGCCATAGTTTACATATTTTCCCTCATACTTGAGTATGGTACTATGTTTTCAGATGTGTTTTCAAGGAATTGAGTCAATTCTAATCCATTTCGGTCAAAGCTATTTCGACCTTAAACATTAGCCTTTTTATGTCTGACATGCATGACTTTAAACTGCCAGATTTCTTGTTTTTCTTTTTCACCTCAGAGTCAAATCCTCTTTTCTCTCCGGATCCAACTCTGAGGGGGGACTTTTGTTGACGCTCCTTTCCGTCACAGAGTCTAACGACTGAAAAAACGAAATACCTTAGTCCAAAGTGATTCATCCTTTGAAGAAACATCAAAAATCGACAATGGGATGAACAAGGAGAACATTTCCCAAAGGTCGTGCAAGTTCCCTCATGGTCGCGCAAGTACACATGCGCGCTGCCTAGTGGTCGTGCAAGTACTTGCGCGCTGACTAGTTGTCGTGCAAGTCTACTTGCATGACGCCTTATGGTCGTTCAAGTGACTTGCGCGACCTATGTGATAACCGCCCGGTAACCGCCTGGGGTCTTCTCCTGCCTATAAATAGACCCTGTGGACGCCCCATTCGGGAGGATTTTTTTCCAGAAACTCGGATTGAAGCTCTCGACGCCCAAGTCTCTTCTCAAAGCTACCGGAACACTTCTAAGGTAATTTCTTACCTAGAACGGAAGATCTAAAGAGAGTGAGGAAGGCCTAAGTGTTGAAACTCATCAACACTTGCGCGCCTAAATGGACAGCCCTTAAGGGAACTGGTTACACTTGTGCGCCGCCTTATTCCTTCAATAGAATTTGCACATCCCTTATCTGGAAGAACCTCAAGAGGATTCTAAAGGGTTTAAAAAAGAGTCACTCAAGTATTTCAATGCTGGTTGAAAATTGCGCAAGTACACCATGTGTCGTGCAGGTATACCTGCGCGACCAATACATGCGCGCCCACGCAAGACTTGTGCCCCTTTCAAGACTTGCGCGCCCCTACCTCTTTGGGTGCCCATCTTGCCCATTTTACCCCTCTTAAGCCATTTCACCTTTCCTATTCAAGATTCAGTCTTCAAGATACTCTTCAAAGCCATTTATGGCATGATTTCTTGATTTGACTTCCTTATCTGAAAGGAATTCGGTGGAATATCTCTCAAAACCTAGTGATTTATACATCTTTATGTCACCAAAGATTTTGAGTTCGTTCATTCAACCTCATCCTTTATGATGAGAGAATCCTTAACCTGGGTCTCCTTTTCAGGAATAATCCCCAGTTATAAATCCTTTAATCTGGGCATCTTCCTCAGGAGTAAGCCCCAAATTCTTAAAGTTCCCAAACTTGGGCATCCTTCTCAGGAGTAAGCCCCAAACCTTAATCCCTAACCTGGGTCTCTTTTTCAGGAATAAGACTCAGTCATAATCTTGGGCTTCCTTTTCAGGAGTAAGACCCAAGTCCCCTAACCTAGGCCTCCTTTTCTGGAATAAGTCCCAGTCATAATTTTGGGAATCCTTCTTAGGAGTAAAACCCAATCATAAGTCCCCTCCTAATTTGGGCATCCTCCATAGGAGTAAGCCCCAAGATTAGAGTATTCAAATCTCCATGAAGCACATATACCTTTATGGACCCTGTTCATGGATTTTCTCCCTAAAATAAATCCTAAACCTTCATCTATTTGGGAAGTCATACATACATAAGCCCCAATCGATTTCTTATGATTGCATCTTTCATGGCACAATTCTCTAAATTTTTACCAATACCTCTTGTTTCTCACACCGAGCATGACTCACGTGAGCTTAGAGTGTAAAAGTAATTATGACATTCTTCTTTGAGCCATCAATCATAAACATCATACTCCATTACTCGAACTACGTGGGATCTGATTCCTTTTCCAAAACAAAGGATACGTAGGTAGCCCATTTATGGGTTCGATCCCAACTTTGAAATAATCCCTATCCTTCTGAATGACGATAAACTTCAAGTGCGCCACTGAGTGGCTTTAAAACCAGCCTGGTCATCATAATGACCAAGAGACTTTTATATAAATGTTTTGAAGGATACCATTGACCAAGAATCTCTAAACAGATATAGATGATTCTCTATTGATGAAGAAACTCGAATACATATAAAAGATTCTCTAAATTTCTTTCATTTTTAATCATTGATTGTTAAAACTAAAGGAAATCTCCTTTTATACTTGGTAATGTAATAAGGATTCACGAACATAACTTAAATCTATAAAGAGATTCCCGGAGTAGACAATAATTCCCCTCAAAAAGGTGTGATGGGTCCGACCTCCCATCCTCTTGACCAATGCAAATTCCTAAGCCTCATTAGTCCACAAGCTAATGAGCGCCTTCCTTTGGAAAGTAGGTCCAAACGGATGTGGAATCATTGGATGTTTCCGGTTCTACGAACAACCCCGCTAGCAACCGATCAGAACGTTTGAATCTCCCGTCCATGAGTTCATCCCCGAAATCCGTCCGAAACAAATACCTTTAACAAAAAAACATTTGAAAATAAAACTTTTCCTAAATTAACAATACTATCTATACCATTGACCTTTCCTTGAGAATTATCTCTGAAGGTCACACTTCCACCATTCATTTCAATTATCATTGAAAATAAATCATTATTTCCTGTCATATGTTGAGAATAACCACAATCCATGTACCAAGTATTCTTGTTGTTGGTAAACTTTTTGTTTTCCTGAAAAATAAACAATTAGTTTCTCAGAACGTAATCTTTTTTGGATCTAGAAATGATAGATAAAATAATTTTAGGAGTCCACAATATTTTTCAAAACAATCTTTATGAAATCCTAAATATTGGTTTTTATAAAGATAAAAATTTATTTTTTAATGTCCACTGCATTGACATTTAGTGAGGAATGGAACACTTTGGGAAATAAAATAGTTATCACTAAAAACTTGTTTTGAATGAATATTACCAATTCTCGAACTATTCCTCAGAAGAAGAATTTGATAATACATTTTGTCAAATTCTATCATTCTAGTAGGGAAATTTGAAAAAAGTTTCTTATGTGAAAAAAATATCATATTTTAGTATAACGAAAAAATTAACATCCTCACAAGAAATTGTTTTGCAGTTGTTTTTTTGTTTCAAAAACATTCTTCCTTAGAACAAGATGTTCAATGTCCTTAGGAAGTTTATCTTTATAAAAATTTAATTCTATATGGTTTTTTAATATATTCATCATTGTATACCTTAGACAATAAATAATTATTTTCAATAGGTTGTCTAGCTATGATTCTTATTTTCTTCTGAAAAGAAGATTCATATTCTGAAGATTCTTCTTATGAATAACCACCACATTCACTCCAAATATCATTTTCTTTATAGACCTTCATTGTAATTTACTTGTAATACATTTTATTTTTTCATTTAGAATGTTTATCCTTCTTATATTTTCTTTATAGAAAGGAAAATATGGTCTTATATGACCTTCTTTTTACATTCATTACATGTTACTTCTGAGTCTTTCTTGTCCTTTCTATCTTTATTTTTGAATCTGTAATGAAAGTATCTCTTTAAAATATTCTTCTTCATTATTTGAGAATGATTGGATAATTAATTCTATGAATGGTCACTTTCACTAGATTCTAATATAACAACAATTATCTTAGCTTTGGATCTTGTTACCCTTTATGGTGTCTTGGACTTATATGTTGTAGTAAAGGTTACACTACCCATACCATTCTTCTTTTTATTAAATTCTTATTTTATTTTCAATTTTTTCTTATGTTATAAGAGAGTACCAAATAATTCATCAAGAGTGATTTTAAAAACATTCTTTTTCTCATCAATAACTTTCCTTTTTTATTCCCACTCATTTAGCATTATATCGATTATCTTGTCCACAAGAACCTCATCATCAAGTCCCTTTTCACCCATGGATTGAAAACTATTGAAAATGGTTATAAATAATTATTGAATATTTCATATTATTTTTACATAGGAAAAAAATCATGATATTCATCTTGGATCATGGATCTTCCTATTTATATAACTTGAGATTTAACAAAATGTGTGACTTCTAATTTTCTACAGATACAGTTTTCTTCTTCACATTAAGATATCTGACTATATATATTCTTGGTCATAGAACATAACAATGTATTGTATACCCTGTAATTCAGTTGATATTATAGTTTCTCCATGTTACTAAAAGTTTTGACTTCCTTGTCTGGTATTTTGTAATCTCCAGTAAGAATGCAAATGTTGTCCACACTGATATTAATAAAAAAAAGTCTTCTTTCGATCTCTCTAGTACTCATAATCATTCCCATTGATAATAGGTGTCCTAGTTGGGTTTAGATAATCAATTGATAGAATATTTATTCCTACCATATTATAAAACAATAATTTTTCACACCACACATTAGTGTAGTAGGTTATTATAAAAAAAATTATAAAATAAGATCAATTTTATTACAGAAAGAAATAAAGAATGTAATACAAAGTAGTTGAAACCTCCTTTGATACCAATTGTTGGATTGTAATATAGATTTATATGTAAATTAGATGGAAAAATACATGATGGGGGTGCATTTATGGTTAACAAAACATTGTATTTAAACTCTTAAAAATGAACTTAGTTTAAGAGGTCTTAAACTAATACAATTCACAACCAATAAAAATGACCATACGGTTCTTGTATCCAATGTATAAGATATGATGCAGTACCACAAGTAATTAAAAACAATTGTATTTGAATTTAATACAATGATCATATTTATACCAATGTAAATTATTCTCTCATACCACATATAGAATATCATAAAACAATATTTAATGAATGAATCATAATTGAAACAATTAAAAAAGAATATGAATCAAAATAAGAAACAAAATTATTCAATTTCTATTATAAGTAGAAGCTGGAATGTAAAGGTATTACCACTCTTTTATCCCCATGATTTGGGTATCCTTTCAGTTAGGATAATGGTTACCACCTCCCTAGTAATCCCTTGATACAATGATCGGTATGATTGTCTTCCTATCCTCAGAATCCCTTGATTAAGAAGGTAATCAACACCTCTTTCTTTCAAACACTTTAAATCCCTCGATATTATGATCGACAACACATATTCCTATCCCCAGAAGCCCTTGATTGTTATCAAAATGATCTGTCTCACAAATCAAAAAAATGAACCTATAGATATACAATAACCTGGAAGAAGCCTTCTCATCTTGTATGTTTAAGGATTTCTCATGAAGAAAGAGAGAAGTCACAAAGTCTCTCTCTAGAATATATAAGATCCATAAAGTTATGTACTATGGTTTGAATGACCTATTTACAGGAGTCAGGTTCTAATGGTCATATTTATTCAAATGGTCATATTTCTCCAAAACATTTGGAGGGACTTGGACATCTGGCATTATAAAAGTCAAAACATACAGAATACATGACATCATTTTGATTGGTATATAACTAACTTCACGACATTATTTTGGTTAGATGATAGTAAGTACAAAGATGTGAAAACAGTAGTATGAAAATCATTTATATGATAAGACATGAGTATAATGAATTACATGAGTATGATAAATTACTAGCTGACAATGCACGATGAGATTATGTTGTATATCCTGTTTTTGATACATGATAAAAATTATTAATATGATCATGATGTATATCCTGGTTATGATGCATATGGTTAGGATTCAAAACATGTATACGATATAATACCTAGTTATGATGCATGTGGTTATGATTCATAACACAAATAAGATACATAACCTGGTTACTATTCATATGGTTACGATTCAATACAAAATCTAGTTACGATGCCCGATGACGATACAATACATAATCTGGTTATGATGCAAGATAATGATACAATACATAATCTGGTTACAATTGTAAAGTAGCTTATCTGGTTACAATGAGAAAACAACATATGTGATTATGATTAATGTGATTTTGATTGTAAAAAAACCAGTTTATGATAAGAAAACAACATTTTTTATATAAACAACATTCATGATTACAATATATATGAATGCGATTGTAAAAAAACATATTTGATTATGTTTTCAAACAACATACATGATAAAAAAGATGTAATTTTAGATTTTCAAAACAAAAAGATCAATGAAATAGTTGAAACATATTTTTAATCAACATTTCATCGGGTTTATAGATAAAAATCTACTAAAGCGGTAAGGTATTTTTGCTTCAATTTTCCTTCCTTGAGACATATGTTATGTTATGCACCTATATTCTTTAAATAGGTGTATATGCATACCATTTGTTATGTTAAACATGAATTTATCTATACACATGTTATTTTTGGTTTCATTTAGTGATATTCTTTAATTATTCTTACATTTATATGTCAACAAAGTGATAATGTTTTTATGTTACAATCAGGTCATTTATCGGGATTGTTTATGATTTTGTTTCAAATTATAAAATCATATGATCAATATCTCATGAAACACATGAATTTTATTATCCTATAGTTATATCATAAAAATATATGTTTTAAATTCATTTTACTCTCTCAATATACCAGATAGTTCAAAATAATATTTTAATTAAAATTTTCCTTATTTATCTTTTTGGTCAAAACCCATTTCTCTTCCAAAACCATGTTTTCTGAAATGATTTTTTCCTCAAAAAATATTCTCGGTGGTCTTTTGAATTCATTCTCCATATAAGATAACATCCTTTAATATTATCTATTTTTTCGTGGCATATAAACCATGGAAACCATTATTATTATTTATACAAATTTTTTATCATGGAAATATATTTATCAAACCTTATTCTATTGAATAGGTTATTCCGTGATAAAATTATTATGAACACCTCTTCTTTTTTCGATGGGTTATTCTATGATAAAATGATGAAATGATTTTGAATCCTATTTAATTTCTATAGGATATATTCTGATGAAAATTTTCGAAACTCATTTCATTTCATGGGATATGATATGATGAATATTTTCTGACGTTATGTCAGACATATTTGTGTTTTATTATGTTATTGTGGTTAAATTATAATAATCGAAGATGGTTACGTTATAAGAAAAGACAAGGGGGGCCAATATCTCCCTCAAATAAATTGGGTTAATATTTATATCTCTTGAGATAGAAAGGACTAGAATGGGGTGTGAAATCAAGTCATTAAGGGAATTTTTCCATAATGATTATCTTGGGATTGATCACTGACTAATATGATGGTTTGAGGAGTGATCCCACTCCAATGTGGAGAAAGGGTAACCACTAGGGATGGTAGTCTGTCCAAACCAAGAGTTGTAGCCACCCAAATATTTTTATGATAAACCATGTAAATGAACATTGATTAATAAGGATTTCATTTTCAATTATTATATGTAATCCAAAATTCCATGTATTATGTTAATTTTATTCTCTCATGACCCATTTTCATTTATTTCCTTATAATGCATGTTTTATGAATTTTCAAATAATTATTTCACAAATTATGAATATGTTATTTCATATGTAGGGTATGGTTTTCATATGTTATTATCACATTCTGAAACTCTTATTCCCATATTAAGATTATTAATTTACCTTGTTTATCTTTAAAGAGAATCCAATGTCACCCATTTTTAGGATTTCATTCCCAATGTTATTATGTAATATTTTATATAGGTTATGTATATATAGGATACTAAACTGGAAAATCATTGTGGGAAACATTGAATATCTTTCATGAGATTAGAAGATTGTGTTCCACATTTCCAAATGAACTATACTAAAATGGTCCTTAGACACGTATTTTTGTAATGTAATGAATATTTATATAAAATGACGCAATATCCATGTTGGATAATCTTCAGTCTCCATAGTTGGTATCAGAAGAATGTTTTAGTTATGGTTTTAATCATTATAAAAATACCTATGAAAAATTATATGGATATGTATAGAAATGTATATAATAATAAGTATAAGGATGAGTCTATGTTTTGTAAAATATCTTGGAATATTGAGTATAGAGAATGTGGTTTCCAATAAAATATATCCCTATATAGATTCTATAAGAGGATGTGTATTTACCTAGAGATACCTAGGGGTAATAACTCTAAAAATGGTTTATTCAGGGAGACACAATAATTACCTAGTGTGTTACAATGAGACTTTCTGAACACCTAGTTTGACACTCCCATGGGATTTTATTTCAAAAAAAAAATTAAACCAACATGATTTATTTAAATATATTGGATGACTATGAATTACATAGTATAATTTTCTAGTCTCAAATATTTAAAATAATGTTTTCATGATTTAGATGTTATATAAGTGATTTTCATGATTATATGGTCTCTCTTTATGATTATTATTCCAAAAACAATGAATTTTAGTTTTAGTTAATGGATATGACTCTAGGAAATCATGTTAACATTGAATCTGATTAAAAATTCAGTGACTATAAGCAAGAAATTTGGATTAGGACCAGAGAGATACATATTGTGATTATTTCTGATCAGAAATAATGATATATGAATAAATAATAAACTTCATTATGATTCCTAAAGATTCTAGATAATAGTAAGATGGGAATTTATGAATTTTCATGTTGAAATGAATGTAAGGGAATAAATATTTATCTTCCAACATGTCTATAAGGTGATAAGAGGAACCAAGACAATACCTCAAATGGAGGGGATGATGTTATATATGTGGAAAAGACGGTCATCGATTAAATAATTATCAAGGATTTTAATTTCTTATATGAGGTAAACAAGTGAATTATCAAAATAAATTCCTTAACCTGAGTACTAGAAATTATTTAGAAGTATTAAATTATTTATGTATTCAGATTCAATGACTATGTTGTACATGTATTTTCCCAATGGTATTTGTGTTGTATGAATCATGAAACATCATTGGATTATGTTTTTTTTGAATCATGTACGCATAGAATAAGAATTCCCATAAGTGTTATAGATTCCATCATGGGATTATATTTCTAAGGCTGGAAAGATGTTCAAATATAGAGACACTGATAATGCGGTTCTATGTGATAATAATTTATCAACATGAAGAGTATTTTATGATACATTTGTAGCAATACAACCCTTTGGTTTTTAAGAGGAATATAATTTTATAAAAATATGATTAAAGGTATTGTTTAGATTTTGTGTTAATATTATATTTTATGATATGTTGAATATGGGTTATTATAATTTTAGAAAATTGTTCTTAATAAAAATTCTAAAAAGAATATCTCACAAAACGAGATAAAACATGTTTCACCCAGACAATCAACAGGGCATAAACAATCAACTGAAAGGTGATAAGGGAAAAACACTATCCACTTGCCTCTTTCATAGATTAATTTTGGTGGGATAACATAAAAAATAGATATTTATAAGTATGTTATCATATTATGTATAAAATATAATTATTAGGGGTAGAGGTCTAAAAGAATGCTACGACCATTATCCTTGTGAGAAATAAAATGTGAATACATAACCATGTGTTTTGTCATCATCCTCACATGTTCATGTACATGGAATAATTTTAAATTGGTTATAGTCGATAATCATAAAAATTGATCAAACTTTATCTATATCAGAAAATATCTCCCTTGGGATATATTTTACATGATATACGTTAAGGAAGTTGTAAGGTGCCTTGGAGTACCACATTCAATTGTATCAGATCTGGATATAAAGCTTACCTCAATGTCTTGGGTAATTATTTAGAAATAAATTGATAGAGTTTAGTTTTTTCATTTTGGGATTAATTCATAGCCTAGATGATATATCAATAACATGCTCTATGGATTTCAAGGGTGGTTTGGATTACTACATCCTTTTTTTGAATGTCCATATATCAATAACATTCACTCAAGAATTTAGGTGGATCCTTATGAAGCCCATTATATATAATTGAATGACATTTAAGTGGTAAATCTATTGGGATCTTAGTTAGTATACGAGATTACAATAGAGGTTAGAGCGATTAAAAAATATTTAGGAACTACAAAATTAAAATAGAAATACTATGTTGATAATAATTGATGTGATCTTTTATTTTACATTGGTGAGATTATATTTCATTGAATTTCACAATTTAAGAAATAATACAAAACAAATCCCTAGATATATTTGTCCAATACAATACTTGATTGAACCAGGACCGTTGATCATCCTTTGGTTCTTCCATTGATCCTCTCATGGGCTCATGACGTGTTCCATGTATCACTACTATGGAATTATACACCTTATCTATCACATGTATTGAACACATAGTCTATACCATTATATCATGTGATTTCCTAATAGGAATGGTTGGTTGAGAATTTGGATCGAATAGAGAATGTTCTAGGAAACAAGTCTACAGAATTAGTCAATGTTTTGTGGTGAAACCACAAACTTAAGGAAGATATGTTGGAAACTAAGGATGTAATGAGTAAGATATATTCTACATAGTTATCACCAAAGATAAAACTTTTGATGTAAAAATTCATTTTAAGAGGGATATATGTAATACCCAGATATTTTATGAAATGCATTTGTTCAAATAAAAATAATCATTTAAATTTTTTTATGACATGAAAAAATGAGTTCCGATTCAATTATATGTAACATTGATTTTATATTGAATTATACAAAATACAATTTTTCTTGTGCTACACACAATTCTGAGTTTAGATTGTGTTACACACAACATCGAGTTTAAATGAAATATGATATATGATTAAAATATTGACATTAATATGATAGTAACCACCCATCTATTAAAATTTTATGTTTGAATAAGATTAAATAAATTATGAAAATATATATTTTACACATATTTATATGATGAATTAAACGGTTACCAATTAGTTATAAATGAAAATAAAAAACTATGAAAAATAAAGGAAATCATTTTCCAAAAACCCATTTTATTTACAAAAACATGTTTTACCATAAAAAATTAAATGAATTAACATTTTTTATTATTTTAGGGAAATTTATATATTATATACTCAATAATATGTTTAAATTTATTATTATATGTTTTTAGTATAAGAGACAATAATAAATCCAATGTTACCCTTAAACTGTATTTTCTAAAAACTAGTTTTGTCGCTATTGGAGAAATTACAATAAAATTAATTTTTAAAACTTTTTTAAAAAATTATTCTAAAAATATAATGATTTTTTAAATTTAAATCATAAAAATTATCTTTGGGTGAATTTTTGGGATTTTGTACGGAAGAGTTTAATTTTATGGTGAATAGTCAAAAACACGGAATTTTAAAAGAAAGAATCCTTTTTTATTAATTATTTATGAAGATAAATTATATTTTGAGTTTTTCAAAGTAATATTAGTTAAATTATAAATCAAATAACCCAATTTTTTTCCATGGAATCAATTTTATATTTAATTTTATTTAAAAACAGTGAAAACATTTGATCATTTTAAATTTAAAAACGCGCAATCTCATCATGCATTATATATTAATATTAAATTAAATTTTTTCACTTATTTGAATGTAATTTGTGAAAATTTATTCCATTTTAGGAATAACCATAATTTATAATATATAATATGGTTATATAAATTTTGGAGCATAATTAATAATGAAAAATGTTAAATAAAATTAAAGTGATTAACATCAAAAATGGGTTTCTCAAGGGGAGTTAAACCATAAAGGGGTTATAAATAGATAAAAACATTTTAAAACCCCATTATAAGGAAATATTTCGACCTTAAATATTTCATTATAAAAAATTTCCATTTTTTGTGCCTTGTGACATGAAACAAACATGTGTGGAAATATTTTATTCAAAACATTACACATGTACCAGTTCCCACACTTATAAAAGGCCACCACTTCTTCGCTCCTATTCACAACATCAAACAATTTCTTATTTTACACACCCTTAAAAAACATCCAAAAATAAATCCCCTCATATTGAATCCATATTTGGGATATATATCCATCCTTTGGATAACTTTGGGGTAAACATAAGTAGGACTCGTGAAGAAGAGATATAGTTCATCAATGGGAATTTTTGTTTGATTTCTTCTTCCACCTCATTTAATTCAAATTATAACCCAATTATGTAATAAAAAAATATTAAATGTAAAGATTTTTTAAGTTATGTTAATGAACTCCAATGATCTCCACATCTATTAAATGTGTATCAAATTTATTGTTTGTGTGTACGGAGGACTACTGCCTCGTAAAGCAATAATATACATTTTTTTATTAAAAACACTATAAATTGGGTATAATGATTGATATAAATTATTTATAACATATTTATAAGACTATTATACATATTTTTTAATTATATAATATAAAAAATTATTTTTTGTTCCATATGTGAAATGAAAAGGTCGTTCATGTGTACGGAATACTACATCCTCACGAATAAATGTGATTAATTTTCACTTACACATTACATGAAAGAAAATTATGAAAAAATTTAATTAATATATTTGATATAAATTGAATTATTATTATATTAATTACATATTTATCATTTATAAATGAAAATATAACATTTTTATTATTATTAATTCACTTAGTGATTAATGATAACTTCATTTGTGTAAGTGTGGACTACTACCTTCATGAAGCGATTTGAATCTATTTTCATCAGCAAAACACATGGATGATATATATAATTATATTTAAATTAATAATATTATATTTATTATATTTTGGTAATTATTTAGATATAATATATTACTTATCCCATTTTCATTATGATCATTGAAAAATTGAAAAATTACTCATGTATACATATGACTTTCCATCTCTATGATCATAACGTACTTCATTTCTCAAACCCATATACCATGATTAGTAATAACATTATAATTGATGTGTAAAAATGAAATTATTTCATGAAAATTATTATATATATTATGGATACATGATCAAATTAAGAAGACTGAAAATAAAAAATCAATACATATACAAAAAAACAAAGCGATTATTACACAAAGGATGTCTTTAGCATGGAATTGTTAATAAAAAGGTTATTAAATGACATAAGTAAATCATACAATGTAGTATATATATATTTGTATGGTTATATTATATATTTAAAATTTATATATATATATATATTATATAGGAGGTTCAAATGAGTTATAAGGATTTGGAGATATATGGTAATGGATTTCTAGTATCCCTTTTATTTCTTAGAGAAATATGAAAATTCACAACATGTATCTTATAAATGATGTATATAAATACCCATTGATATGTTATATAATGAATCTATTTATTTTCATGATATTTAATGTTATATTTAATTTTTGTCATTATCTGGTCATACAATTCTAAATATTACTTATTTTTTAAGGGATTTCGATATCACATTTTACTGTTTTGAGACAAATGCCATATGCACCACCAATTTAATTTATGTGGTATATAATACCCATGATTTTATTTTAAACTTCATCTAATGAAAATTATTTGTATTTAAATATTAATTTTTTATCAATTTCATGGGGTTTATAGTTCAAATTGTTTTAATGTGATTAGGGATTTTGTCATAATTATCATTATTTCAGAAATATATTATGTTATGCACATGTATTATTTAAAAACGTGTATATAAATCCCCATTGGAATGTGTTGTTATGATTTTATTTATACTGATGATATTTTAGGTTTTATTTATGTTTATTATATCTGTATTAATTTTTTAAAAGTTAATTCTATTAGAGATTTTATATTAAAATTTCATCTTTTAACAAGATTGTTTATGTGAATGTTTCTAATGATAATATATTACGATCCATCTATAATTAAATTGATGAATTTTGTTTTTATCTATATATTTTCTAAGAATAAATGTTTTAAATAAATTTTCCTTTCCCCATGTACACAATAGTTCAAAATAAAGCATTTATTAATTTTTTTAATTTCTCTTTACAGTTAATTTTCATTCCTTGCAAAATAATGTTTTTTAAAAAAAATATGAAAACAGATTTTATGATTTTTTCAAGAAATATTTTAATGGAATTTTTACACGTCCTTTAATTTTTTAAAAATACTTTGAAATGAATATCGATTTCATTAACTGAAAAATACAAATATTTATTTTATCGAAAATGTGAATAAAATATTTTTTTTAACATGCATGAATTGAATAGTAATTCCAGTTATCATTACAACTCAATTATTTCATGTTTTCAAATTCATTTTCCATGAAAATTGTTTTTATAATATTTTGAATATATTTCGATTTAAAATAAATTTATTCAATGTAACAAAGATATTTTAAAAAGATTAAAAAAGTGCTTTTTAAAGAGGAATACATATTTTCTTATTGAAATGTTTTAAAATATTTCAAAATAATTATTTCAAAGTTTTCAATATTATTCTAAAAGATAAATATTTTAAAAATGTTTTCAAATTTTTCATTTTTAATGTTTATTTTCAATGAAAATTTATTTTTATTCATAAATGTTATAGGTGATCTTTAAAAATAATCCCCCCTCAATGATTAAATCTTTCAATGTTTTGTGTGATTTTATAGGTCTTTTATCCAAGGTTACCAATCTTATCCATTCTATAAATGGTTTATCATGAAAGTATATTTATAAAACTATTGTATGTTCCATGAGTTTCACCATGATAAAATTATTATTAATTTATATTCTTTTCAAATGTTTTATGCTATGATTAAAGGATAATATGATTCTGAAACATATCTCTTTTCCACATGTTATGTTATGAATAAATGATTATAAAACCGTTTTAATTTCATGGGATCTAGTATGGTAAATGATTTTTGATCATGTGTAACACATATGATTGATTTTAATTATGTGACTATAGTAATTTATAACCATGGATTTTTTATTACATTATATCCAAAGATAATCTGTATCTTTATCTTACATGAATGAATTATGTATTGACTTATATCCCATGAGATTAATAATTTTGTAATGGGGTGTGAACCTAGTGTAGTAAGGGGGTTTTCCCACTATAATGGTTTTCGGATCGAACCATGACTACTATGATTGTTTGAATAGTGAACCCATTTCACTATGAGGAAATGGATAACACTAGGTATGGTGTTTTGTCCTACCTATGAGCTGTAGAAATCCATAGACTGCCCTAAATAGTCTTGGAAATGAGCCTGGACTACTATGGATTGTATTTTCTATGATTATATGTCTTCCATAATTCTATGACATTTTAAAATTTTATGTTCTCATTAATCATGTTCTTTTATTTTCCTAAAAATCATGTCTTATGAAATTTAATAATTTATTTATTTACTTATGATTTTGAACATTTATCTTAAGGGAATGGTTTTAAAATGATATTTTCACATTCTCACACCCTTATTATCACGTAATTATTTTTAATTTCCCTTTTTTACAATTACTAATCTTATAATATCTCCCTTTATTATGTATATTTTCCCACAAAATGAAAAAAGGTTTTATATAGGATATTTCTTTGATGAGTATTAAGGGGAAGTTCATTATGGGAAACATTGAATATCTTACACCAAATTAGATGATTATGTTTTATGTTTCTAAAGGAACCAACCTATCATTTTTCTCTAGATTGTTTTTCTGTAATTTAATGAAAATATATTTAAAAAGAGGCAATATTCTTGTATAATAGTCATGGTTCTATATTCTAGATCCCATCCTATACTAGTAGTCAAATAAAATACACCAACACTTCCATAAGGTAATTTGGAAGAAAATATCCCACCATATTCCATATTTCTACAAAAATATTAATAGAATTATAGCCCAATCCATTAAATATATCTCAACCATACAATGTTATTTTAAGATTATAATAGGGGGTCATTCATTATATTTTAAAATATTTTAAAGAGACCAATTTTCAATAAAACATTTATAGTGGAATCATGGTACATCGATAAAATAAATCAATATTTGGAATCATGGAATGATATCTCTATAGGAATCCTTGTAACACAAAATTTATAAATATCTACCAATAACACAAAATTTATAAATATCTACTAATAAATGATAAAAATGTTTTGAGTATCACTACCGAGGATATAAATTTTTTCTAAAATTTTTTATTTATTTGAAATGCCATATTCATTTTATGGATGAGATTTATGTAATTTAGATATATTGGCCATTTTAAATAAAGAATTAATGACATAGAATCACTATATTAACATAAATTTTATTGTTGAATATCTATAAAAGGTTATGAGTCCCAATAAATAAAGTTAATTAACATGAAATTTCAACACACATCTAATTAATTCTTATTTCCAGTTATTACATTAATTATGGTCAATTTTACTATTATCCAAATAATCTAAATAATTTTATTATCGCATGTGTATATGATAAATAAATGGTCACAAATATGATTCCTTGATATGAAACATTTAGTGATCCCTAATTAAAAATGGAATATAACTCATATATCATTCACCCTTTGTTACATGAAGAAATAAATACCCCTAAGGTTATCATACTACCATGATTGTTCTTTAAACCCTTAATAAAAAACCTATGAGAATAGATTGAAACCATCTATATATATTTTTTAAATTTTGAATGAGAGAGAGAAAAACTAAATTAGAAAAATATACCTCAGGTCCCTTAGTGTATGATGTAGAATGGAAAAAAAAATTGAAATAAATGTTTTACAAATATTTGTATATTAATGTCTATTAATAGTACTATAATGGAAAACCGTTGATCATGTATCAAAAATATATTTACTATTCCCTAACAAAGGAAAAAATATGAGGAAATGTTATAATGGGATCTAATCAAGCCATCCATCTTGAATATTTGAGTAAATCAATCCTTATCTTCCACATTGAATTCTCATTCAATCCCAAATCCCATAAATCTCAGTTAATACTCTAGTATTTCTAGGAGACCACATAAAAGGAGTCCCTAGATTACAATAACTAAAGGTATTAGTTATTGGGACTCAAATATGTAACACATTCACAAAATAGAACAAACCGTCTAAAAATAGTGATCTATAACCCAACCCTTATGCTCAATAATATTGACCCACCGTCTATTCCAAAACGACCTGTGTATCGGTATGTATATTTTCAATGTCTAAAAAATACACAAAAACATGTATAACTATTCCAAAATCCATATCCTTTTATTGAGATATCATCTCAAGATACATGAAAACTCCTCTGTCATCTCATAGATGCCTTCAACCACGGAAAAACACACTAGAATGGATTAGGAAGAATTGATACATTTCATTCATCTCATAAAATTTGTATCTTCTATTTCAAGATAAATATATTTAGATTTATTATATTGATCTTATATATGTGATTGATTTTGATTATGATGATTTTATGGAAGATATAATTCTTTATTCGTAACTAATGAAGTATCAAATTCCTCTAGAGAATTTTATATAGGGATGAGTTGTTCCTTTATTGATATTTCATTAATGGAATATAAATATTAAAAAAAATTGGAAAGGAATCACATATATGTGCAAAATATATAATTTTTTTATGTAATGATTTTTTTCAATGTAGTGAATTTCTTATATAAATTAAGATTGTTAAATGATTTTGATTTTGTGGTTTTTCCCTATCTTAGGATTATGGATGATAAATTTATAGGATAGATGTCTTAATAATTATTTATAAATAGTGATTTGGATATTAAAAATGAATTTCCTAGATGGAGATATGTTGAAACATGAGAGGGTGTGTATTAGTTGTTATATATTTTTATAATATTCCAAATTATATTGTAAACATTATCTACAATAGGAATTTTTTAACTGATTCTCATTTGTGAATATGAATCAACTTTTTAAACCATGTATTATATTTGATATATATTATTTTTTATGTAATTTACATGTAGTCAAATGTATTTAAAAGGTTTAGTATAGTAACAAAATCATATCCTTTATTTTTTCACATTATATAAAATTCTCCAATAAAACCAGATGTTGAATAAAATTTGTGTTTTTCAAACACCAACACAATTTTTCATGGTATATAAATATTCATGTATCTCACATGTGTTGTTTTTATAAAATAACATATGAATTATCTCAATACCATCACATTATTGTCCCAAATCCACACAAAAATATCCCTATATACCATTAGTTACGCTGGTTATATAGTGTAACAGAAAATACATTAACATGTTTCTTTGACGTGCTTATTTAATGTAGAACACCATATTT